>OX465299.1:20593058-22993058 GCA_949987735.1 Leucophora obtusa
AATAAATAAAATAAATAAAATAAATAAAACAAATAAAATAAATAAAATAAATAAAATAAATAGAATAAATAAAATAAATAAAATAAAATAAATAAAATCAAATAAAGAAAATAAATAAATAAATAAATAAAATAAAATAAATAATTGTCAATTGTAATTCAAAAGTATTTTCAGAAACTACTAATTGTGTTTCAAAACAGTCAATGGTTTTAAAGAAATTATGAATTGTGTTTCAGAAATGCAATTGGCAAATATGATAATATGTGAGTCGCGACCATCTCTGTCTTGTGGTAACATTTTTTTTCGGAGCATTCACGAGAGTTTTTGTAAGAATCGATCGCGAACTTCGGCAAACGCTGGCGAACGCGTTTGAATTACATTAACATGTCAGAGAACATTCTCTGTTTGTACTTCCTGTTTTCCATGTTCCTTGTGTTCTCTATCACATATCCGCATTGCAAAGAAATCGAATCTTTAACCAAGGAGAACTGCTTTGCTAGATTTCAAAAGATATTTATATTTAATTTTATTTGTTTGTAACTTCACAATTTCTTTGAGCTTAAGGTTTGTTTTTTATATATAAAAAAATTTTATTTTCGATATTTCGCTACTCCATTGTGTAGCATCTTCTGGAAATAACAATTAACTTGTTTGTGCTTGATTTTAAAATTTTGTTTTCTGTGTGTAAATACATTTTCTTGTAGAGATCGCAGATTCTGATGATCTTTACTAGTAGTATTTTACAAATGAACTAAAATTTATCTCTCTTTTTTTCTAGCAACATTTACCAAATATAAAAGTTCATGCGTACTTTGCCCCAGTTACACCGCCACCAGTTACAACTGGACAACGACCACGTTATTGTCGATGTTGTGAAATTTTGTGAGATTCGGCCATTGGCTTTGCCCGTAAATTACTGTGCAAAGGCCCCACTGACTGATGTTTGTATATATTTGCGAGCATAATATTGATCATCTTGACAATTATCATAGCATCGCTTATGTTATTGTATGTTTTTACGGCAATCTATAAATTTACTATTTGAGTTTTGATATAACAGGACGACGACAACGACGAAGAAGAAGGATCAACAAGAATTTCAATAGAAAAAAAAGAAAAATTCTAAATTTGTATTTTAACGCTGAAACAAAAACCCCATTTAATTTAAATTATTTTACGTTTTTTCTACGATACGAAAATGTTTAACATTAATTAATTTTAGTTTTTTGTAGTAACACATTAAAATAAAAACATTAAATACAATATTATTTTAATATACTTATATCTGTCTTGTTTTCGCACAGTCACTTAAGTCGAAATTCGTAGTTTGGAAATTTTTTTTATGTTTGTGTGAGAAATCAAAAAAGCTGAATTATGAGATTTTTATGTTTTGCAATTAAAGGCTAATTAAAAATTTAGTGTTAGTTTACATTCAGAACTTTGATCGATTTTTTTTTCTTAAATATTTGTTAAGCAAGAAATTTTCAAATAAAATTTCTAAAAAATATTTAGACAAAAAATTGTTCTTAGTTCTGCCTATAAAACTAGCCCTTAGTTCTTGATTTTTTTAATAACTTAAATAACTTGAGCTGTAATTATGAAATAAGAACACGATTTTGTTTTGTCTTAAGTGAACATAACCCTATAAACAATTTTACTGGAATTCAAGCTTAAATTAAGTTGAATTCCAACACTGTTTTCCAGTTTCAAGGCTTGAATACAACTTTTATTATATTTTGTTTCAATAACATACTCCAGCAAAAGGGAAACAAAAATTCAAGTTAAAAGTATTTTTGTTAAATAAACAAGAGCTAGAATTTGAAATATACTTTGCTTCAGCTAAATTTAAGGCACTTGAATTTTTAAAACCTATGTGCTTATTGGGAAGTTTATTTTTCAAACTTATAGTTAAATTATTAAAAAAAAAAATGTCAGCAATTGTGAAAAACAATTTTGATAATTTGGTTTACCTTAAAATGTTTTGTGCATCAAATAATATAAGCTATTATAATTTTCGTAATATGGTATGGACGTATATTTGCGTCCTAATGACAATATCAATAAACTCGGTTCACGCTTAAGTCGATTTAAGCGATTATGCGAAAATTACACAGATATACAACAATATATCAAACAAAAGAAATATATAATAATTTACAACTTACGTTTGTTGTATTTATTTTTAATACATGTAAATGTTTCCATTTTTTGTTTCATTATTATTTTTTTTTTTTTGGTTTCTTAATTTATTTTTTTTTATTTTTTAATTTCCTTTACTGCTTCAAAGTTCATCAATTGATTCCATTAAATACTTCAATATTTTTAGTATTTAAAAAAAAATTAAAATGTTTTGTTTTCGAAACGGTGATATCTTTTTTTTATATACTTTGTTTTCTACTTAATCACCTTACAACGAATTAGATATTTTTAAAAAATTTATTTTTTAAATCAATTTTTTTTATTTTTAGAAAACTTATTTGATTTCCTATAAATTTTAAATATATTGAAGAACGAAAGTTTTGCTCGCTCAATCTTAAGTTTGCAATTTCAAAAGACATACTGAAAGAAGGCGATACAAGTGAAAGAACTAATTTTCGCTTTATCAAATCTTTAAATATTCCTCAATATATTGTTAATACATAAAAAAATATTTTAGACAAAACATATTGGATTTTTTTATTTTATGTGAAAAAAATTTTTGATTTAAAAAGATTTTTAGGTGGAACAATTTTGAGTTGAAAATAAAATAGTATTCACCTTGAGTCTGGTGAAAAAAAATCTACAATTTTTATTTATCATACGTTACTAATGCAATAACCCAGTGTAGAAACGGTAATGATATAACATTATTTTTTGTACTACCGGTAATGACACCGCCTTACTTTCTGCATTATTTTAAAACATAATAATGAGTTACTAACAACTAGTTACTTGTTCCATTATTTCAAAATAAAAAATAATGTGTTACCAATAACGACTTATTTTTATCATTATTTCAAACATAATTATTGTTCTAGATTTTTTAAAATTTTTCTGAAATCTATTTTTAGACTCAATATTTTTTCAACACTGGTAAGGATATATGTAATCATATATTTTTTGATTTTTTTATGCTGGCGAATACGCTGACTTGTAAGTAGCAGGTTAGTTATGTTTTTATCTATCAAATATTACATGTCCAGATGGTAGAGTTATTGACAGGCAATCTGGAGTCCGATTCCCGCACGAGCACATTTTATTAAAAAAAAAATTACAAAAAAATTTTTTTTTTATAAAACTTATTTCTTTGAAAATCTATTTTTAGACTCATTATTTTTGAGAATGCTGGTAGGCACATAGGTAACGATATATTTTTTAATTTTTCGATTGCTGGTTGTAACAATAAGTAATAAGAAATTTAATAATAAAATAACTAGTTACCATTACTAGGTATGTAATTACATAACCACATATCTGGTAATGATTTTCTACACTGGGGACTTGCATGAAAGGTGTCCCGAAATTGGAAAATCTTACGTAATAGCACTCTAACGATGCATATTAACGAGCTTCGTTTGAGTTTGCGAACTTTCAAAATAAAATTGATAAAAATTCGTATTAGCAAAAGTGAGAAAAAGTACACTAACAAAAGTTTGTCGGTAGAATCTACTGAAAATGACAGTTAAAACAAAGGTATATGCAGTTAAAAAGGCGACAAAGGTATTTACCTTTAAAACAACTAAAACTTTTGTTACTTTTAACTGTTGAAAAATAACTAACAAATGCATTAAAAATAACTACCAATGTCGTAAAATTAACTGATAAATTTTTACTACAAAAAATTCAAAACTGACAAAATCGGCAAAAACTACTTTTTTACAGTCAATTCTTTTTGTTTATAAAAGTATATTTTAATAAAAAAAATAATTTTTTTTCTTTCGATTACAAAAATATGTGTTATTACTTCAGCCTATTTAAAATTCGAAGTAAAAATTCCAAACTGTTCTCCTGTTATTATTCTTTTATGCATTGGAGATACAACACAAGTTTCTGATTTTTATTTGCAAACTAGAAATATATCAATAATAACAAATATAAACTAAACAAGAATTTTTAAAATTCAAAAAAATTCCACGAAATTTTTTATTTTTGAAATAACTACCATAAATAACTGTTTACTGTAAAATTAGGGTGTTATTTTGTAATAATAAAATAACCCACTTACTGTTTTGGTATTTGTTTATTATGATATTAAAAATAACTGGTTTAAACAACGGTTACGAAATTACAGTACTCTTCGTTAGTTGTTTTCTTAAATAACCGTCATAAAAGTTGTTTTGCATTTTTCTATAGAAAAACAACTGTAATTACTGTTAAAGACAACAACTACTGATTACTACACAAACAACTGTCATGTAGTACCTAACTGTCAAACTTTTTTGAGTGTATACACAAAAAGTTTGACACATAGTAACTGATTACTGAAAGTTGCATGTATAGTAATCAGTAGTTATTGTTTGTAACTGTTGTTGTTGTAACGGCCTTAAAATGAGAATTTGTAGTCAATAATTCTCATTTAAAGCCGGAGTGGCAAACCTCGCTCGGATAAATTCGAAAATTCGAACCGGGTTATACCGCCCATACTCGGTCGTCAGAGCCTCGTTAGAGAAAACAGGGGACACCATATCCACGGTGGACTGTGAGTGAGGTTGGCTTTTGGAAATAATTTCCTTTGTAACTGTAATTACAGGTGGTTTTCTTTGGGAAAATATAAAACAACTATTATGACATTTGTTTAAAATACAATCAACGAAAAGTACTGTACTACATAACAGTTGTTAAAAGCAGTTATTTTTAATATTATAATAAGAAGCTACCATATCAGTTCTCTACAGTTTACAAATACACGTCAATAAGACATGAATCGCTATACTCCTCAAGAATGCGGAATAATTGTTGACCACGAGGAAGACAACTTTTCTCGAAAATCATCATGAGCGACAAAGCCCATTCCCATCTCTGTGCAGATGTGAATAAGCAGAATTATCGCTTCTGGGGCAAAATAATAAAAAATACTGTGTAAGACAGTTGTTATGTACATGAAGGAATAAAATATAAGGAGAAAATGGAGAAAATATTAGAAGACAAAAATACATACCTAACATTGAGGATGGACCCTATCAAACAAAATCAAAAAATGTTGTTGTTTGACCGATCTATCAGGGAATGCATTATTATATTACTAAAAATCAGCCAATCAGACCAAAGAATTTAAAAATAAAATCTGTTTTCTCGATTGTTCATATTTGATATGGACTAAATATTTATTCGTATTTACAAAATTAGAACAAAATATCATAATTTGCCAAAAATTCATGTTTTTACACGTTTTTACTTTAGATGTACATTTTGCGCTTTTTAATGCATATAATTGCGCTTTTAGAAGCATGTTTTTTAATTGTGCTAAAAATAAATTTAAAAAATGGACACCTTATGTTTTGATTCAAGCAAAATTATTTTTCGTTTAACAATTCCTGCTGGCCCGAAGAAAGACGTTAGATACTGCTTATATTATATAAATAATTCGTTAATTTAAATTTATTTTTCAATTTTTGTTTTAGAGAGCATTTTTGTTGTATCCACATCTTTTTGAGTGCATGAAATTTCTTGCTCTATTGATCAGTAATATTGAATGTGTAAACTTGCCTTAAATCGTTTGGACTTTTGTTTTTAAAATTTATATACACAGAAATAAAATTAACTTAAAATCACTTATTCACTCTTTACGGCCTTATAGGAACAGCAGGAACAAATAATAAAAAAAATTTCACTCCTACAGAATTAAAAATGTCGAAAGTTTGCTGTTTCGAATAATTTGTAGAATTTATAGACAAATATTAAAATAAAATTTTATTTATTAATTCTTGCAATAAAATATACATATATTCGTTTTATTTCCACAAAGCCTTTTCTACAAGAAATAAAACGAAAAAAACCGGTATTCTTCACTCGAGAATTTTTGTATGTTGATTCGGAACTGAAAACAGCGACGATTATATCATATTTGAATTGACTTTTTATTTTTAACAAACATTTTTAAACAAGTATGCATTTTATTAAAGTAAATAAGATTCTAGTTTAAATGATTTCAAAGTTGTTTTTATTTTCTTTAAGGTTGTTTCAGCTTCATTTCAAATTACTGTGTGAATTTTCTAAAAATATACCAAATTTATATGAAATCAAAAATTGTGTAGGTAAAGAATTTCAAAATTTAAATCAAATATATGTAAGTTGTCCAACTAAAACTACTTACTTTTAAATCATAATTTCAAATCATTTTTTATTCTTCCTCTTTCATTTTCTTTAATTTTAACAATACAACAAACACATTGATTACATTAAATAATGAATATATATTTATGATATATTTGAACCTAGAGTTAACGGAATACAAAAGTAAGAAAAAAAAATATTTAAAAAAAATTAATAACTAAAGATTATAATGATTAAACACGATTATTATAACTTAGTTGTAGAATGTGTGATACAAAATAAATAAAATTAAACAAAAAAAGATAAATGCTTTTAAAGAAAATAAAACTCATTTTTAAACTACAAAAAAAAGAAGAAAACACATTAAAATACACTAATAAACTGATTAACAGAAAAAAATATTAAATTTAATTTCGTATTTTAGTCATAAACAAACAAAAAGTCTATATTATATTTTAGCCCTTAAAAAATTTCATGAAAGGAAAAAATCTATTTAAAAAAGAAGAAATACATGTAATATTTTATGTGTAGCATTGTAAATTATTTGGAAAGTACATAATAAATAATAAAAACGTATATTTTTGAAAATTTAAAAAAATTTGAACTATAACAAAAACGTAAAATACAAAAGATACAAATGATTAAAGGAGGAACAAAATAAGGATTCAAAAGAGATATAGAGAGAAAATTAGAAATTTGTTTAAAACATTCATTCAGGGATGGTAAATATGAATTATTATCTCTATGTAACCATTTAAAGATTTGTTTCTTTACTATAAAAAATCGCTTTTTTAGATTCAACAAGCTTTTACTTCAAGAACAACTTAAAAAAAGAAAATTTTAAATAGTTTTTTTTTACAAAAATTCTCACAAAATTGTTAGATTTTAAAGCCACCTCAAGTAGTCTACATATATTAATGGGAACAAGAATATTCAAGACCCAAATTGTTCATAAAATTTTGAAAGCTGTTCCTAAAAAGGGTCCAAATTAGATGAAAATATTGGTTTTGAATTATTAGTGTGCCCATAAGTTTAAATATTAAAATCCACGCTAAAACATCCTGTTTCAAAATATATTTTTTTTTTTTGAAAAATTCTAAGATTTTGAGAAAGTTGTCAACAACAGTTTGACAATTTTCGAAAAAAATTTACTTAACAATGTCCTTTATATTACTTTTTTGAAATCCTTGCTGTAAAAAGTTTACAAAAAACAATATAGCAGTCAGTAAATGATGGCAACAATATGTCTGTTCCCATACTCTAGCGCGGTTACCCAAACCAGCTCAAAATTAACCTCGTACCCAAAGTTGTGCGTAAATTGTTCTTGTTTGGGATATTTTGGGTTCCCGCGGTAACGTACGGGAACGCACCTTATATGTGTGTATAAAAAAAATAAAATAAGTTCTCTTTTTTTTAATGCATTCAAACCGAAAACAAAAACCCTATATTATGTATTTAAATTACGAAAAGAAAAACCGAAAATGTATATGTTTAAAAAAACTACTATAAAATATTAATGAAATAAGCCTCAAAATTGGAGACTTCAATAAAACAAGGAAAATGTGCTACTACAAAAAATATTTAAATGAAGTTTTATTTATTGAAAAAAAAATCAGTTAACCAACAAAGTAATTTGTCCCGACTCTGATTACTTCAAACGGAATACTGTACTACTAAAACTAATATGGTTGAAAATTTAAAATCGGATAACTCTCAGTCGTTCACCTTTGAAGTCAAAGATTTGAAATTTCAGCAGTAATTAATAATTTAAAAAAAATGTGATAATATTTGATCTCAAATGGGACGAAAAACATCCAATTAAAAGATCAACTATACATACGTTCATTCATTATTTCTAATAGGGATAATGGCTAGTTAATGCAACCTTTATATCTGCATACGTAAGATCCTCAGGAGCTTTATTGCCACTCAACATTTTAAGGGCAGAATTTAATTCTGAACCTATATGTCGCAGAATGTAATTTTTGTATTCAGGCTCCGGAAATAATCATCTACACACTCAAAAAGGATTGACAGTTACTACATGACAATTGTTTGTGTAGTAAACAATAGTTTTATTTTTAACTGTAATTTTAGTTGGTGTTCTATGCAAAAATACAAAACAATTTTTATCCTCGCTGTGCTGATTCCGAACTCAAATAAAACAATTCTAAAGTGAAACATCCCGAATTTTTTTGCTGTTCTGTGATTCACATCCGCATTATTTCTTTTATATTTCGTGTAGAAAAAGCTATATACGTAACAACAATATATAAAAATTTAATTTAGAATTTGTCGATAAATTCTAAAATTTGTTCGAAACAGCAAATTTCCGACATTTATAATTCCGTGTGATTTTACAAATCTACTCTAATTAAAAAGTTTGGAACTCGGAACAGGGGTGTATGACTATTATTTAAATATGCAACAAAATTATTGGATTTCGTAAAAGTAGTTTAGAGCAGTTATTTTAAAGTCTGTAGTAAACAACTACCAAAAGAGTATTCTTACTGTAAACAGTTGTTTTTGGTAGTTATTTAAAGAAGTAGTGTTATTTCGTTCGGTTTAAAGATCAATTATAATTGGCTAATTATTAGTTTTGCAACAAATAGAGAATGATATTACGTAAGATTCTAATTTCGAGAAACCCTATTGTAGATATTAATATTCTTCACGGAAATCAACTGAACCGAGTTTACATACATACAAAAACTAGAGAACAATTGAGTACATATTTTTGGTTTGGGAACTCTTCACCTTGTTTTACCTAGCCAGCAAAATTTGTATACTTTTTTGACGGTATTTCAGCGAAATCTAAATTGAAATCTAATTTTACTCCCATATTTGCAGAAAAATTGTCAACATTTTACCGCTGTTTATGTAATAAAAAGAGAATAAATAATACATTTTAATAACTTTGACAAACTAAAAAAATTCAAAAATTATTTTTAATTAAAAGATAAAGGCATAACTGATCTTTTTCCAACCCTGCGCTACAGTATTGACAGCGACAGCTATGAAAAAATTAACGGCGGCTGAAGGACTTCGGCAAAAAGAAGCTTTAAAACTAAAATTAAAAATGATTATTGGTAAATTACAAAAAGTATCGGATTAGCTACCACTACAAGTTAACAAAAATTATCCGAAATTAGCCACTAAGATCGGCGTCGGCCCGACTTCCAAAAAATGTCTGCAGCGGCGGCGGCTTGTATCTTTGCTCGGCAATTAAAAACAGATGTGAAATAGTGCATATTTCTGCAAAAAAGTGCACAAATTTAGACCTTATTTTTACAACCTTGCAGACCTGCCAGATCTCTTTAATGAAAAACGGCAATTTTTTCCAAAAAAAATCGGCACTTTGATTTAAAAAATCGCCACAATCAAAAATGCTCGTTAAAGTAATAAATATTTACCCCTCAATTCATAAATGCTTTGTAAAGTTATAGCAGGTTTACAAAACGTCATTTTCATTCAAAATTTATTCAATAAACCTCCTAGAATTTTACAAAGTGTTTATTAATTAAGGGGTTAATCTACTTTTCTTTAAAATACATATAAAAATTAAATTTCAGTGTAAAATAATACAATTTTTAAACCTATAATTTTAACAATTATAATGAAGGTTTTAAGATAAATTAAATGATGAAAAAATGCTAGTTGTATATTTCATAAATATATGATATAAATTCAGATATTATCTGAATATAAAAATAAAAAAATCACAACGCTTTATTTCAGCAACCTTATGCTAATACTAAATTTCATAATTTTTAAAGATATTTTTTTCTGAACATAAGGTACCCATACATTTCCCGCTATTATGTAAATATTATTGCCAATATGTACTCCTTTTGTCTTCACAGTGCAATATGGCACTGTGATTTTGGAGACATACAAAAATTGCACAATGTGGCCAACACTTTTTAAAGCCCAAATTAGTTTGGAAGTATCGTAAAAAGAGTAACGTAGCTTTCTTATAATGAATAAAATGAGTATAAAAAATAAAAATATTGTATTTTTTATCTTTCTCTTATGAATAGAATTGTGAATAGAATTAAATGTCAAGTAATCACAATCTTAAAACATGACATACAAGCTACATATGCATTCTGTATTACGAGGGATGATTATAGTCATCTTTTCGAAGTTTAATTGCCATTGATGGTAACCGAAACGACGCGGTTATCGATAAGGGTAACGCTATTTTAGATTATTTCGGTAACGGTATTTTGTAAGTAACGCTATTTCATTTATTTCGGTATCGGCATTTTAAGGATAACGGGTGGATAACGGTTTTTTTTAGTTATTTCGGTAACGGTATTTTAGGGATAACGGTTTTTTGTTTTTTTCGGCAAGGATAACGGTAGTCAGATATTTCGGTGCATCCCGGAATTGTTTTTACAAAAAACAAACGAGATTAAAACCAGAACCAATTTATCAACTTAATGTACGAAAAATACTCAATTACCATGTGCAGTTACCAAAAGCAGAAAATTGAAAATAACGGTATTTTAGGGATAACGGTATTTCATTTATTTCGGAAACGGTATTTTAAGGTGTCGATATTTCATTTATTTCGGTATCGGTATTTTAAGGATAACGGTATTTCAGTTATTTCGGTAACGGTATTTTAGAGGTAAAGGCATAGGTAAAGGTAGTCACTTGAAACGGATTTGAATCGATAACGGTATTTTATCGGTTTTGCCTGACAACCCTGTTAATTACATACAAATTTTGGATAAAGTTTAGCATTTCTGGATTATCATCGTCAAAACGATTCTTTGCACAATGTCAAAGTTGCATAAGAATATTGCGTTGTGTACATGTACCTTTAGGGTCTAAATCTTTCATATTCAATAAAATAAAAATTCTTTAAGCATTTTAAAGATAGAACCATTTTTTTGGTTATTAATAGGCATAATGAATCACTAAAAATGAGTCTTTTTTAATTTTTACGAAAAAAATGAGTACTTTTTGAGCAAAATCCGTCATTTTGCATATTTTTTAATAAAAAAAAATCGACAAAATGCCGAAAAATCGCCGACTCTGGCAGCCCTGCAACTGTGTTGTGTATCTTTTTCTCTCTCAAAAACTTGCAGTTGAAAATTGAATTTATCCCTGTGTAGTTCGATTTTTCAATTGTTTAATTAAAAGTATCAACAAAAACAATTAAAAAATAGTATTTATTAAAAATATTAAATAAACAGCTACAAAATGCTTTGAGATATAAAGAAAACAATTCCAAAACAAGGATTTTTCTACAGACAGCAGAACATTTTTTCATAATTGTGTTCGTTTGTGTATGTATGTGTGTGCGATTATGCAAAGTATTTTATCGTTTGATAGTGTTTATTTAATAAATCAGCATTATTGTTATTGAATTTATTAACAATTAATTAGAACAAAATTGGTAAAAAAGTTATGGATTGCACATCGAAAATGAGTTAAATTATATTTAGCAAAAAACATTTCGAAAGTGATGGCAAAAAATCGATGTATGTGTTGTACAATGGTTTGCCAGATACATTTTTTCGTTATCCCCAAACAAAGCGAAAAATATCACAAATCAGTTAAAAAAATTCTTATGTAGAGTAAAAACATTTACTCTTGTTCTGAGTACCGATTTTTTTTAATTAGAGTGGATTTGTAAAATCACACCGTATTAAAAATTTCGAAAATTCACCGTTTCGTCGAAATTATAAAGTAAATTTTTATCTAATGATTGTAAAATATATGTTCCAGATTTAAAGAAAAAAGTGGTAAATCCCCAGATCACCATTAATATATTTTCTTTAAATTTAACATTACATAGAAAGAATTTACAAAATTCTAATTAAAATTTTAAACACCTTTCTCATACCAAATTTGTAAATACAAAAAAAAAACTGTTTAAAAGGCACCAACAAAGAAATTTGTAAATCCAAAACAAATTTTCTTTTTTTTGGAACTTTGAATTTTTATTTTTAAACAATTTTTATTTGGAAGATAACAATTTACAAACGAGTTACAAATATTTCAAACAAAAAAACTGTTGGGAATAAAAATTAAATTAAAAAGAAAATGTGATAGCTTTTACAAATTCCCATTGTTCGTGCCTACTGTTTTTTCTGTGTTTACATTTTTATTCATTGGTTTTTTACAGTATTGGATATCAAAATCTCTTGATTTCCATGCAACCTTAAAGGAATTTTTCGAATACTCTGAGTCTTAAAACATTTATATTGTATTCTTTTTTGTGATTCCAAAATTAAACTCTCTGAAAATGTTTATATTTCAGACTTTTGTGAAATATTCCCAGTTTATAGGTTCTTTTACTAATTTAAATATTTTTTAAAACTAAGTATTTTGCATATGTGATTAAGTTTTGTTCCTCACACTTAACATGAATAATATTTTTGTATACAATCGGACAGACAACCGTACATTATGGACGATCGAAATATTTTGAGTTAATACAATACTTCACTCACATTTCTAATTTAACATTTTGTATCGGAGTTCATAACACGTATAGCAATAAAACAAGCATAATTTTCAAAATCTTTCAAAGATGTTAAATATTCCCAACAAGCCACTAACATTTTTTAATCTAAAATTTTCCTTATCCCTAAAACTATAAAGAACTCCCCCAAATTTGAGGACAAACCCAAAGTCTGGCAAGCCTGGTTGTATATTTTATTTTCCAGAAATAAGGAAAAACATCTGTGACGACAACAGCTGAGTTTGTTTGTCAGTGTGTGTATTTGGAAAGAGTATAGTATAAAAAGTGCAGCACGTTTTTCTCTCATTCTGTGTTAACTTTTTTAAAAACAGATTTATGCTCTCATCCACTGCATTTGTGCAACATAAATAACAACCGTACAACATCGGTGTATGAAACCAAAAATAAATTGGCAATTTAAATTCGGCGCAACTTTTTATTTAGTATTCAGCTGTCCATTTTAATATTAAGTGGTTTTTATGATTTGTTTGTGGGGTATGTCATATTTAAGCTTATGCTTTTAGTTTTATCGTTTAACTTTATTTTTTGGAATTAAAGTTTTATTAAATTTATTATAACTACTGTAAACTTGAACATGTTTTACATTAATTTTAATTGTTAAACAAACAGAAAAAAATCAATAGAGCAATAGAGGAAAAGAACTTGAAAAAACTAAAAAAAACCTTGGGAAAGTGAAAGAAATATGGCGTACAAATACTTGGGGTAAGTACTATAAAATAAGAATTAATTATACATTATAATACACATATATTAACTAAAAACATTTCTATTAATTTGATGAGGTCGAGGCAGTGTTGTCAGTTTTAGGGATTTATCCCCAAATTGGGGATGTTTTCCTCAATGGGGATAAAAATTTCTATTTGGGGATCTGGAGATTTATTAGGGAATTTAAAATTTTGGAAAGAAATTTTAGGGGATTTTTTGGGGATAACATATTATTGTTTTTTATATTTTTATAAATTTAACCCTGATAATTCTAAATATTAATATCCCAGCCAGCAAAAGTTGGATACTTTTTTGAGGCTTCTTATTCTATGATTCAAAACTTACTCAAATAAAAAACATTTTTTTGAAATTTTCAAATTTTTTGTCAAAAATAGCTCATATTTTGGACGAAAATATGAACCTTTTAGAATGAATCATAAAAGACACAAAAATTTGAGCCAAATTATTAAATCCAAAAGATGGTTCAGAAATGACTCAGAAATGTAAACTAATTTGAATATTTTGTGAACAATTCAAAAAATCCTTTTCAATTTTTTAAAACTTTTTTTGAGTCATTTTTGAATCAAAAAAGAAGGCTCTTTTGGATGAACCACTTTCATACAAAAATTTGAGTTTTTAATAATAATAGCTGTGTTTGTGCGGCACGCTATCAACGTTTGCTTATGAAAAAAAAACTATATGGTGCTTTTTGAATTAATTCATCGCATTTTGAATTCAGAATTGAATTAAGGAATTAAATCTTCAAAGCTCTGGTACAAACCGTAAATCCTTTTGGAGAAAATTTGAATTCCTTTTGTTTCCAAAATATTTAAGGTTATTCGAAAGTAATATTAGTTATAAGAAGATTTTCTTAAATTAAATATATACTTTACATGTTATTCAATTGTCAAAAATTCATTCCATCTGCTGAAATATTAAAACTTATTAATACAGTACCATACGCAACAAAATGTCTGAAGCTTGGTTCACATTTTTTTGCTGTTATTTAAATTTATTTGTTCTTTTTTATAATTTGTTACAATTACAAAATTTCTTGAGTGTAAGTGTATAACTTACCGAAAAAAATTAAATAAATATAGTATTTTTACATTAATTTTTAAAAAAAGTTAACGAATACGAATTATTTCCAGAAAATAAAAATTGGGGATTTTTGGGGATTACAAATTGAAAATTTGGGATAAGGTCTGAAAAAAACTGGCATCACTGGGTCGAGGTTTATTTTTAATTTTTATTTTGCAATTTAAACATATATAAACATCAACGGTGGGTCTCATACTGTAGGCAGTGTTGCCAGGTTAATTGGGCACAGAATCGTCAAATATTTTTTAAAAAAATCGTCATTGCGTTTTGAAATATCGTCAAAATATTGTCAAAAATCGTCAAAACTTTAATAATCAAATATTTTTATTGTTATAACACTAAAATCATAGTATAAAATTTAAAAAATAACCTGGTTTTCGGTGTCGGCTTTAATTTAAGAAAAATCCTAAAAATTTTGGTTTTTATTTGCTTGGTTGAAGTGAAGGAAACTTTCAATGTAAATTGATTTTTTAACAAAAAAATTTCTATAGAAATAACGCAACACTTCACCGAAGTGTTGTAGAATATTTTTTATGTATGTATTGAAAATTTGCCATATACTGAAATTAATTGTTCGAAAGAAAAAGTTCACTTTAAAAAAAAATTTTCATATCAAAAAAACTTGAGATTTTAATGCAGTTAGTCTAGAGATATTTCACAGGTACCTACTAAAGAATTTACATGAAAAAAGAGTCCAATATGACATATACCACGTTATATTTATTAGAGATTTAGGAAAAACTATTTTAAATAAAAATAATTACCAGATTCTGTGTTAGTTTTTCTACAAAAAGCTATCAGATTCTAAAATCACTATGTACCTTAAATAAAAATTTTATGCTAAATATTTATAATATCCCGGGTAAAAATTTTAATATGGTGTCATATATAATTATATCTTATTTGATAAGTCCCCATATACAACCACATACAGCTTGATCCGAAAAATGGGTCATCTACATGTATCTAATTATATAAAATTAGATATAATTTGATACAGTTTGATCCGAGATTTGTCCATATCCAGGACATCATATTATATCTAATTCGATATAAAATTATCTGATTTTATATAATTTTGTCTGATAGTAGGTATACTTTTTATGCATAACAGCTATTAAATGGACATTGAAATTTGTATAGTTTGAACAATTTAAAGGCCCAAATTTTATAACATAAAATAAAAAGCATTCAGTCTTCTAAATCGTACGCATCATTTTTTAACATGATTTTACATGAAAAAAAATCACGTGAAAATTATTTGGCTATGGAGTAATTACCTCTTAATTTGCAGACTACTAAATTTGATGTTGAACTATATATTAATTTCTACGGGATTATATAGAAAGTTATATAAAATTACAAGAATATATTTTTAGTATGACGACACATACAGTGCTATATAACTTAGTATCGAACCATATATAATCATATCGGTCACTACATATATTTTGATTAGTTTTATATGGCTTATGTAGTTATATATGGAGTCAGATTTGGGGATATGTAATAACATCATTTACCATACAAAAAATTCGTTGAGAAAATAATATCAGATGTAGTTGTATATAATGATATGTGTCTTAAAGTGACTCCATTCATTGTCAGATATAACCCAATCACATTATATATGATAATATGTAACTATTTTTGCTCGGGATATATATATATATTTAATCCTTTAATTCGCAGTGGAACATAGGGTCGCAAAATATTTATAAACAGGGACGTAACAGTTATAACTTTTATTCAAAAAACTTATTGTTTTACAATTATTTCTTGTTTGAGTATTTTTAATTTTCTGTTTATTTCCTCTGTTTGATTTTTATTTTTAATTCAAACAAAAACTATCCAAACATGATTTTTATTTTTTCAAAAATAATAAAAGTTATTTTGTGATTTTTTTTCTTTATCAAAAAATAACAGTTAAGAATATAAATCAAAAGCCATAGAACCAATGACTTCAACAATTATAATATCCTGATGATGTCAACTAGTGTTAATAAAAGATTGAACAGTGATTTAAAGTGAGTAAATATGTATATTCCAGCAACTTCCGGCATTCAATTAAGGTCAATTTTTAATTTTTATTTTATTATCAAATAAAAAAGTTAGTGCTTAATTTTTTCAAAAAAATCATTCTGTAACTTTTATAAAAAGTTTTAAAATAAAAATCAAAAAAACAACAGAAATTTATAGAGTAAAATATAAAAATTGAAAAAATTAAAATCTTTGCCAATATTTGTGATTTTTTTGTGCAATATGATTTATAAAATATAGTGCATTATTGAAATATTATAATTAAATAAATTTGGGTGGTGACTTTTTTAGAAATATAACAGTTATTTTGGGTCTCTGTTTATAAATTACCTGAATAAATTTTCAGATTTATTGATTTAGATAATGGAAAAATAACGTATTTTTGAACAATTGTTACTATATTTCCTATTGAAAAAAATCGTCATTTTGAAGAAGAAAATCATCAAATCGTCATTTGACTATTTTCGATAGTGAAAATCGTCAAAATGACGATTAATCGTCAAAACTGGCAACATTGACTGTAGGTTTAACTTTAAAGCTTCCTACACACTAGGGAACATGGTTGAGGGAACAAAAAATATCAGTGTTGCCATTTCAGTGCTTTTCGGGTATTTTTTGGTGCTTTTTTCCTTCTCGTACCCGGTGATTTTTTACAAATACCCGTTTTAAAAAAGCGGGTATTTACAGTGCTTTTTCAAATTTCTGGCAGTGCTTTTAGTGCTTTTTGTACAGTTTATATTTTTGGTATTTGTTCGCGTTTTTTTAAATTTTTCTTCAATTTTCTGTCAAAGTTGAAAAAATAATACGAACTATACAAAAAATACATTTTTTCCAGTGTTTGTAGTACAATTTTAAATAGCAACTTCGTTATATTTAAACTTCAAAATTTTTAAATATTAGTTTGGTGCTTTTTACCCCTTTTATTAGTTATTTTTGAACCTTTTTTTCACCATTTTACAAAACTGAAATGTGTTTTTAAATTCTGGACTTAAATTTTTCAAAAAATTAACATCGTGCTTTTTTACCCCATTTTTGGTAAATTTTTACCCTTTTTACCCGTTTTCACAATGCTCACGGTGCTTTCCTGCCTTCAAGAGTTGGCAACACTGAAAAATATCAAAAAATTTTGTAAACACGAAATGCACGCTCTCAACACTCACACACACACAAACGCACTCACACATTCACAAAAAATGCTCTCTTTTTTTAAGTATGTTCCCTAGTGTGTAGGCAGCTTAAAGGGCTGACTTACCCAACCGTAAACGTATCTGTAACGAATCAGCTGTTTCGATACCACAAGAAGAAATGTATACGAATGGTTACTAACACGTAAATGTAAACGAACTTGCCGGATCATTCTGTTGAAATCAGTACCCCGTTTCTGTATCCAATGCGAGAAGTTTTCTCATCGAGAAATGCATGGTCATCCTGCATTCAACAGGGTGATTTAAGCGGTAATAAAATGGACTGGAGTTGTAGTCGTAAATCTTTCAGATATTGTAACTCTTATAATTGAGTTCACATGTAGTTTTGTAAAATACCTAATTAAATTAGAAATAACATATATGCAGCGCATTATTAGCTGATTTGGTTTCATATATATTTTATTGTCTGCGACTCATCCTATATCAAGCAGAGCAGGGTTGCATTTCACATGGTTTTTGCGAAAACTTATTCGATGCGAGAAATACAGAAACGGGGTGCAGAATTTTCTATCCGGCATCGAAACAGCTGACTGATTTTAGTCGGAAAAAATATGAAATGAATAAAGAAAAATGATTCAAACAACAAATAAGGAATAAAAATTAACAAATAAATGGAAAAATTTAGAATAAAATATAAAACCACATGAAATAGATGCTAAATAGTAATGTCGTTTACGATAATCTATAAGTGTACTTTTTAGCTACGGCACGGTACAGTTACATCACATATACGTTTACGGTCCCATAATCCGCCCTTAACTTAACTATAACAAAAGAAAATGTCAAAAAAAAATTACACAAAACAGCAACAAATTTTTGCGTTAACTATTAAGTTTAAACCTGCAGTATGAGACCCACCGCAAGAGGTCAACATTTTAAATATAAAACAATTAAAATGTTTTTGTAATAAACAAAAACTTTTGAAATTTTCTTTTTAAACAATTACGGTGGGTCTCATACTGTAGGTTTAACGTTAACTTAACTAAAAACAAAATAAAATATCAAAAAATGTACACAAAACAACAACAAATTTTTGGGTTAACTATTAACCTAAGTTTAAACCTGCAGTATGAGACCCACCGTTATTTGTTTGCTTCATAACACCCCTACGGGAAATTTTAGCAAACTGTCACCGAACTGGCCCCTTTATATGAAATAGACTGGTCACTTTTACATGGCGTCATAGGAGGGGGAAATTGACCCCTTGTGAATTTAGTGGAATATGAATTTACGTCATGTGTTAAGACTTTGCAAATCCGATTAAGGGATTTTACTTGATTTGCAAAATAGGAAAGTAAGTGAAATTATCATTTTAATTGCAATTATATCCTAGATCCTTTATCTATCCTTTATCGTTTAAACTCATGTGAACAGTTTTGATTAATTCTCAAATCTAGTTATTAAATCGCCCACAAAACTTGCTTGTGAATGGTTTATGAGGCGTAAGCGCAGACGTTTTTAGACGTTTTTACAGTAAAGTTGTTATAATAAATAAATATTTTTTCAATTTTAACAGTTAAGTAAGACTTATATTTTAATAAAATTATATTAGATTCGCCAGGAAAATTTCACTTTTTGTTAATTTCGATTTTGAAAAATTCTATTTGTATGGAGGCGTTTTTACTACAATAAATACGCCAACGCCTTACATAATATAATCAGGGCGAATACTTTGTGTGTCCACCTTCAAGTGCTAAAACGGCAGTCAGTATGTTTTTCATAGAAAAAAGAAACAAATTTTCAGTAACATCCTTTGAAATACCGTTCCATTCCTCCAAGAGAGCATTTTTGAGATCCATCTTACTTTTTATAGATCTTTTCGGATCCTTAGATCGAAAAATAAAGTACGCCATTGTAATCAGCATGTCCGAAACATACACATAGAACTGATGGTCATATCTTAATTAATTTTTTCATGCCATGCAGTGTAATTCGTGCATATTTTTTTTTTTGGCAATGAATTTTTAAAAATAAACTTGGCAACAATGAGATGAGCCTACATTATAGAGTAAGTCTTAATCGTTCATTTTGGTGACTATCATTATCGTCAATTCGACTCAGTGAGTTATTTCGTTCAAATCATTCTTTTTCGTTTGGATGATTTCCCCTGATGGTTTCCTTAGGCAAGAATAGTAAAAGCCTACAGAAAATTATTATTTACAATTTGTTAAATATGTTTTGCGATTTTAGCGCATTAAGGTACAGTTTTTGGGATTTCAGTTAAACTTGGTTTAGTTAAACCGAAAACAAATTGTGTCAACCATTTCCAAGTTTATTAACAAAAACTTGTCGAAACAACTTTTTTCATTCATAATTTGGGTCATTATTGAAATATAACAAAATAAAGCACATTTTTAAAGTAATATTCCAGTTACAAACGCCATTAAACTAAGTTTAAAGATAATCTACATTCTAAAAACTCACCCTTAATTACATTATTAAAAAATATATTTTTTAAATATTTTTGCACTATTTATATCAATTTCGATTAATCGTTTTAAATTATTGTTTCGTTATTCGAAATTGCACATTTTAAAATTGTTCGATTAATCGAATAACGACTAGTCGATTGGATACCCTAATCATTAGTGAAGACAATTCTTGAATAAAAGAAAATTTTTGTGCATAAAATAAATACAAAATTTTTTCAATATTTATGTACTATATATTGATGTTTGTTCAATCGGTCAGGGTCAATAACATTGTAAAAAAAACAAAACCAAATTAAAAAAAATAGATAACCTACCTAGCCAATAGTTAAACACGAATACGATAATACATGTTTGTTTGAAATTATATTGAATAGTATAGACAACAAAAATACAATCAATACTTATTTCAAATTTAAATTAGATACAATTACAAATTTCACTTTTCTTTGGATGTGATGAAAAATAGCTAAAATAATGAGGAAAATTGTATAACATAGAAAATATCCTATATTGTCCATTCCATGGAATATCGGCCTAAAAGCAGATTTGTTTTTGAGCTAATAGTAAATCTTTAAGTCTTTTCTTCAGATTGATATTTGCAGTAGAAAAACTATCAAGAGCTGCTAACGTTCTGAAAGAAATTAACGGAATTTTAGTTTAGGGGGGGTTAAAATTTCCTTTTTTTCAAATGTTTATTGTGAATTGGTAGAGGAAATCATATAAATCTTCCATTTTAGGTATAGGATGCGTTCAGCGAACTTACACTCAAAAAAGTTTGACAGTTACTACATGACAGTTGTTTGTGTAGCGATCAGTAGTTGTTGTTTTTAACAGAAATTACAGTTGTTTTTCCATAGAAAAATTCAAAACAACTTTTATGACGGTTATTTAAGAAAACAGCTAACGAAAAGTACTGTAATTTCATAACAGTTGTTTAAAGCAGTTATTTTTATTATCACAATAAACAACTACCAAAACAGCAATTTTACAGTAAACAGTTATTTTTGGTATTTATTTAAAATATAAAAAATTTCGTTGATTTATTTTTGCATTTTAAAAATTCTTGTTTAGTTTATATTTGTTATTATTGATATATTTCTAGTTTGCTTTTATTGTATCTCTAATGCATAAAAGCATAATAACTGGAGAACGGTTTGGAATTTTTACTTCGAATGTTAAATAGGCTGAAATAATAACACATATTTTTGTAATCGAAAGAATGTGGTTATCATACACAGAGTTGAATAGAATCAGCTGAGATATCTTAAGAATTAAGGTTCAAAGCAAAATAGAGTAATAATAACAAAGGATAAAAATAGCATTGTTAAATTTCGTTGATGTTAGTCTAAGTTGAGTTGTTGATAAGAAATTCGATTTTCTTTCAGCGGTCACATAAGTAGACAATCATTAAAATATTAAGCACTCAAGACGAAATACACTGATGATGGCTTTGTAGCGAAAGACGAAAATACGTATTCTGTATTGCTGGTCTTATCGAATTCTTTCAAATATATTTTTATTCTTTGTAATTTACTTGTAAAAATTGTATCATCTTTCTTTGATTTGAAAATAATTTAAAAACAGAAAGTGATATTAATTTATGATCTAGAGTCAAACTAAAAGAACATTCATTTACTTAAAAATAAGAGATCAACTAAATATTCCCCCATTCATCGAAAAAAAATTATATTTTTTATTAAAATATAGTTTTATAAATACAATGAATTGAGTGTAAAAAACAGTAGATTTTTACCGATTTTGTCATTTGTTTTGAAATTTTTGTAGTAAAAATATATCAGTTAATTTAACGACATTGGTAATTATTTTTAATGCATTTGTTAGTTATTTCTCAACAGTTAAAAATAACAAATGTTTTAGTTATTTTAAAGGTAAATACCTTTGTCGCCTTTTTAACTGCACATACCTTTGTTGTAAATGTCATTTTCAGTAGATTCTACTGACAAACTTTTGTGAGCGTACGTAAAACACTACGAAGAACATTTTTGTGGAACATTTTAACCCTCTAAATTTATAATTAAGGCCTTTTTGTCCCTTTTTGAAAAAGGGCCAAAAATAAAATTCCGATGTAATCTTTCAAAACGCCGACACACGTATATATGTTAATTTTTTTGGTCTCCTCTACCGAAATCTATTGTCAGAACCCCGTAATTTTGGAAAAAGTTCGAAATTGTTGTACAGTATTATCAAAGTTAGCATTTTTTCTGGAAGGTAATTTCTGAACTGTCAAATCAGTTAAATTCAGTCTTGCCGACTATATGAGACCCTACACCAGTCTGGTTAAAAGCCAACTAATGTTTATTTGGATCCGTAATTCGAATGTGTTGAAATGGACTTGAGTCAAAATTTGCTTATAAAATGATAAAAAAAAATAGACTAACGGTAAGAAATTTTGATTGCACCTATTAGGTGAATTTAAGAGAAAATCGGAAAACCCATATGGGCGATAGGTCCAAATATGGACCGATCCCATCTAGAACAGGCCTTGTCCTTGGCACAGTGTACCAAATTTCATTAAAGTATCTTTGTATTTCTGACCTATAGCGTGCGAAAAAGCCAATTTAGGGGGGATTTTATATGGGCACTAGGTCCAAACGTGGGCCGATTTAAACCAAAACAATATGCATCATCCTTGGGCGGTTATACATAAGTCAGTGTACCAAATTTCATCAAAATATCTTAATGTTTGCGACCTGTAGCGGGCGAACATGCCCATTTTTCGGGGACCTTTATATGTTCAGTTAAGTCAAAACATGGACCGATTTTAACCAGAATCAGTAGGCTTCGTTTCTGGACCGACATAAGTCGAGAACCAAATTAAATAAAGTCTTAATATTTGCGATCTGTAGCGTGCGCACAAGAATATATGGACGGACAGACAGACGGACATCGTTAAATCGATTCAAAAAGTGATTCTGAGTCGATCGGTCCAATATTTTTGGTGTTACAAACATCAGCAAGACATAACCTGTCCACATAGTAGTGTAGGGTATAATAATTGTAAATAAAATATACGCAAAATTGTATCTTAATTACTTATGTATATACTCATTGTTGACATTGAATATACTCATATAAGTGATGTAGATAATTCTAAAAAAAAAAACAAAAAGGAAACAACAAAACTTCGCTTTGTATCTCTAAATCCCTTTTTCTTTAAAAAGCGAAAGGGAAAACAAAATATATCCCAATGTTTTTATCAGCACAATTTTGGTAGCAAACTAAATTAGTAAAACATTAGTTCAAAATTGCTTTAGGGCGAAAAAATGTAACCAAAACTCTTGCTGTAGACAGAATTTCAGAAAAAAAATGCCGAAAACTAGTACACTTGATATACAAGACGTTTTTACTAATTTTTCTACTAACTTATTTTTTTGAGTGTAAAACATTTCCAAAAGATCACTGAAAACTGTACACTTGATACACAAGACGTTTTACTAATTTTTGTACTTAACTAACTTATTTTTTTGAGTGTAAAAAAATTATCCGAATTCTGAAATGTTTATAACCAAAAAAAAATTTATAATCAAATCGGTTTTTTTAAGGATTTTAATATACATAAAACAGTCATCAAACTCTCAAAATTTTTTATAGAAAAAAGTCCTCAGGATTTGATACATTTCTGTAAAAAAACCGGAGCTATTATAAAAACGAATCCACATAAAATCATGTGACATGTAATTTTGTATAAAAACGAACAATTTTATGTACATTCGTTTTCCAGAATAACCCGGAACGTGGTACCCTGTACATAAATTGGAAATTACATATAAATTCAATGTTCCCATTTTGATGGTTTTCGGGTATTTATTAGTGCTTTTTACCTCCCCGTACACAGTGATTTTTGTACATATAAGCGTTTTAAAAAAACAGGATTTGCAGTGGTTATTCTGGATTTTAACAGTGCTTTTAGTACATTTTGTACAAGCCCTACTTTTGTTAACCTTTTATTAAAATTTTATTGAACTGTATAAGAAATACACTAAAACGCCTTTTCTCACGGCTCACGGAGTTCTTCTGCCATCAGGAGTTGACAACACTGCATAAATTAAACATGGATGCATGGACTACACAAGCAAGTCAAAATTACGTATGTTCTGTGCAAAATTACACTTGATTTGTGTACGTAATTGCACAAGAAGTGGCAACACTGATCTAAATTCACATATCATTCATTTTACTCTCCCTTATCCTCTACCACGCTGTCGTAGTCATCGTCGTCATTTGGTTTGGTCCATGGTTCATCGTACTCAAGTTCATTATTCAGAATCATCTCATCCCTACACTTCTTTGTACGTTTTTAGAGCAAAACATGTTGCATTCTTTTGCACGAATTGCGCACTACATTTCAGAGTTTAAAACTAAATGTATGTTTACTTTTTGTCTATATGAGAGTTTAGCGATGGTTGAAAAAAAACCATAGGATGTTGATCAACAACAATAAGAACAACGTAGCTATGCTATTTGTCTTGCCTTTTGCCTGCCTTTGGCATAAATTTATCTGTAATTTTTATTTTTTTAATTTTATTTCTGTCTGAACCTTAAACAAACCAAAAAACGAAAAAAAAAATGAAAAAAGAACAAAACAACAAGATCTGTATTAACTTATTTCTAGAAACAATGTGCTGAATTTCATTTCGTTAATGTTTCTTTATTTTCTGGTTCATAATAATTTTGTATGTGCCAATTGGTTGCTGGGTGGTTGACTGACATATAAAATAATTTCTGTTCTATATGTTCTACTAATTTACATCTTGATCGAAAAAAATTTGCAAATTGTTTGCGAAAATAAAATAATACAATAATTTGAGTTAAAGAAGATCAGTTCGAAATCATATTTAAAGGAAAAAACTATTTAAGAAACTTATCTAAAAAATAATCTTGCAAGGAAGGTATCCTACTCCTAGAAATCTGTAAAAATAGCAGAAAAAGCTAATAAAAATTAGTTAAAAATGACCTTGCAGAAAAAACTGCTGAAATTAGCAGATTTTTTTTGTTGTTGTTAAATACTTGTAAAATAAAGCAAAAATAAAACTGTAAATTTACAGAATTTCAATTATATTTGAGTTAACTTTTAGTTAATTAAAAATCACAAATTAAAATTTTTCTAAATTGCAGATTAGGTATTTTTGCACAAATAAGCTGTCATTTCTACAAAATTTTTATTTTGAAGTTAAATTTAGTTTAATGCAAATATCAGCCTATCTGGCTAAAATCAGCAGAGATATTTGCTAAAAACATTTGTAAACTGTTGATTTCGGAAGGTTAGATTTTTATTTGCGTTTAAAAAAATCGAAAAAAACTTCGAAAATTTTAAATTTTTTTGTGATTTTTAGGCTACTAATTATTTAGCAAAATTTTTGCTGATTTTAGCAGATTAATGTGTTATTTTCTATTAACAAAAATTTAACTCAAATATAACTAAAATTCTGTATATTTAACAGTTTTATTTTTGCTGTTCCTGTCTTACTAATACATATATAGCAAAAGTACCTAATCTGCTAATTTTAGCAGATTTTTTCGGCAACATAATTTTTAACTAATTTTTAGTAGTTTTAACTAAATTTTTTACAGACCTTATTCTATTAGTGAAGAGGAGAAGAAAAAAGAGACACATAGTTTTGTTAGGGGCCCGATCTCACGTTTGAGGGTTAAAAGATCGGATCAAAAACTAACCTATTTTTCTATGAACGCATATCGGAAATTTAAGCCCAAACCACATAGTGAAAGTGCCAGTGGACAGTGGCAGTGCTGTCAAACTTTGTTCTTAAATTTCGCTGAAACGATTTTATATTTTTAAAAAATTCTTATTGCGTTTCGTTTAAAAACTTGTTTCTTGTTTATTTAGAAACTTTTCTAATTTCTAGGCAGTGAAAAATAGAGGAGATAGAAAAAACTGCTTTATCGACAAAACGTCGCACTGCGGTCGACACTGCGCTTATGTGGTTTAGACTTTACATTTAGTTGTACTCGAGAAAATAAAAATTTCGATACTTGTATTGCCCCCCGATCAAAAAAATTTTTATATAGTCATATATAGTAATATCTTGTTTTACCTTATATTATATTAGTATATATATTGTCATGAATAGCCATATATAATTATATAATTCTTATGTGGTACCCTATATAACCATATATTTTTATATATTGTCTTTTATAACATTAGATATCAACCATATATACTATACATAATGAGCAGGACAAGTTTTTTTGGCATTTGTCATTAAATGCCATTTTTGCCATTTTTTCACTTATTTTGTAAAAATGCCATTTTTACAAATCCTTGCCAAAAAAAAAAGCCATTTTGTCTATTTTTTTAGACTTTTCATTAAAAAAATGCTATAAAATTCAGTAAAAACTCAATCTTTGTAAATAATTTTTTGAATAAATGTACAAAAAAACGATATTTTTTAATATTTAATAAAATTCCAGATTTTTTTTAAATCATACTAATATACGGCGAATGCACTTTAGCACCCAGTGTAGAAAATCATTACCAGATATATGGTTATGTAACTATATACTTGGTAATGGTAACTAGTTACTTTTGTTATTACATTTCTTATTACCTTTATATGGCGATGTCGCGAAAAATAATGAGTTGTCGTTACACACCAGGAAACGAAAAATCAAAAAATATATCGTTACCTATGTGCTTACCAGTACTGACAAAAATAATGAGTCTAAAAATAGATTTTCTAAAAAATAAATTATATAAAAAAAAATATTTTTTATTGTATTTTTTTTTTTTTTAATAAAATTTGCTGGTGCGGGAATCGAACCTGGGTCTACAGATTGTCAGTCAACAGCTCTACCATCTGAGCTATATCGACATGTAATATTTAATAGATAAAAACACAATTGACTTGCTGCACACAAGTAAGCTTACTCGCTAACATACAAAAAATCAAAAAATATGTGGTTACATATATCCTTACCAGTGTTTAAAAAATATTGAGTCTAAAAATAGATTTCAAAAAATTTTCAAAAAAATCTAAAAAATTATTTTCTATTTGAAATAATGATAAAAATAAGTCATTATCAGTAACTCATTATTATATGTTTTAAAATAATACAGAAGGTAAGTGGGTGTCATTACTGGTAGTCCAAAAAATAATGATATGTCATTACCGTTTCTACACTGGGCAGTTCAACGGTAAATTCCTTCATTATTGTATTTTTGTTAAAAACATTCAGAAAAAGATTTAAATCAACTAAAGGGTGAACACACCAAAACTGCGACACTTAGAAACTAATACCAGAAAAAAACTAGATGGCTTTGAAGTTTAGAGGTAATAAAAATATTAAAATATTAGTTATTATTTGTTCCATATGCAACTGATCGGACTTTTCGTCGCACACGCGCCATCATCTTTTGCACGAGTGCATCATCGACTTTTCGCAACGCCAACAGCCACTTGGTTTTGAATTCTGCAATATCTTTTACCAGTTCACCTTTCTTCTTCAATATTCCCTTCACTATTGACCAATATTCTTCAATAGGGCGTAGCTGTGGGCTATTGGGTGGATTGCAGTCGCGAGTTACAAAATCGACTTTAGTTCCATTGTACCACTGCAATGTGTGCTTGACATAGTAGCAGCTTGCCAAGTCCGGCCAGTACAGTGATTTGGTGACGTGACTTAATAAATGGCAGAAGACGCTTTTTGAGGCACTCATCCAGATAAATTTGAGCGTTCGATGATGCGATGAAAGGGCTGCTTATACGACCACAGGAGCAAATGGCTTGCCAAACCATGTATATTTTTTTGGAAACTTGGACTTCAGAAGCATCTTTACGACTTGCAGCAGTATAAAAATCTTGACCAGCAATATATTTGAAATTTTGATTTGGGATTCGTACAACTTGCGGCTGCGGGATTTCGCCGTAACATTCTGCTTTGCGTCTCGATCTGGTGCTGTTTGAGCTTTAAAACTTCTCAGTGAAGCTTTCCGCTTTACTTTTGTACGAAAGACTGCGATTTACGTACAGATTTTGCAACAGAACGTGACGAATTCTTCGGATCTTGCGAAAATACCCTGAGGACCTTCCGAGCACTGTTTGTATCACTTTGGTCATGCTCACCTCCGCTACCAGGCTTTCTAGCAATTATCAGACCTTCCCTGGAAACTGTCGAGTGGTGAACTTTTACATTTTTCGCAATTTTACGCGCACTGAGAACCGGACTTTCATATATTCGTGCAAAATAATTTGCCTCGTTTCTAACTCGGTGGTCATTTTTGACGAAACTAAAAGTCCAATTCGAATGAAATTTCTCATACATGAAATTTGGGACATGGCCTACTCAGGGCATTTGAATTTTAAAATATATAAATTTTCTTGAGTGAGTTATAAGCTTTCTAAAGTGTCGCAATTTTGGTGTGTTCACCCTTTAGTGTTTCTGTTAAAAAATAAGTCATTAATTGCAGTATTTTCTACTACTTCGGCATCTCTTTTATTGCTGGGTAATAACGCAATCGTTATACATACATATATAGGTGGCCCTTCGTTCAGTAAACTGAGTTATTTAAAATTAATATAGTTAATTAAATTAGAAGCGGTTGCTTTTGGACAGTTTCAAACAAAAAATCATCGCTGTTGAAATCGACAGTACACTGAGACAGTGCATGATACATAAAATATATCGTCGCTGCTTTATTTCAGTCTTTCGGCAAACTTTTTATAAATTATTTTTTTACACATATATAAACGAAACTCCGAACTTTCCATTTATAAAATCATTACTTCCAAAAAACAAAGCGAAGACGCAAAATAAAGGCATAATTTAGCTGCCCCACAAATAATTTTTGAAAACAAATAGCTAATTTATTAGGCGCAGTGACGATATGAAGCTTTTTCATCAAATTTAAGAAATTTTTCATTTACTTTGTGAAGAAAACTTTATTAGATAAGTGAAAATATTAATTAAAATTCGTCCAGCAAAATTCTCTCTAGGTAGAAGGGGTTGCAAAAGAAAAGAACCCAGCAAAACCACACCAATTCTGCAACTGATTCCACTAGAAAATATTGCGAGGAATTATTTCAGGAACCCTTTCCACGGATCTTATATGTAAGGTATAACCCACGATGAATCAGTTTTAGAACTACACAGAGAGAATTTTGCTGGACGAGTTTTAACGAAATTTTTCAGAAAACTAATGAAGTTTTCTTCCCAAAGTAAATGAAAAATTTTTTAAGTTTGATGAAACAGCTTCATATATTTTATGAATCTAGTTTTAGTGGAAATTTTTCATTGAGTGTATGAAACTTTTAATAAATAAAATTAAATTTTTTATAACATTTTATGAAAAATTCCATTAATTCAATGAAAAGTTTCGGTAGACGAGTTCCAATGGAACTTCATTTGTTTTATGCAAAAATTCATTAATATAAGCAGATAATTCTCTCAGTGTGGTTTCAAAACTGAGTTTACAACCGTTTCTTTGGAACACAAAATTTTCTTGAGAAGTCATTCTATACAGAGGCCTCACATGGTCCTTTTTAATGGCAATACCGGTTTTTCTGTCAACACTGCTTCATTTTATTAGGGAGCAGTGTTGCCCGAAAAGTTTTACCTCATTCCCATTTTGAATGTTTAAATCCCCAATGTTATACTGAATTCATTTTAATTTAAACAAAAACTCAATTTAAAAGAAAAATATAGGAGCTAAGTTAACATCGCTCTTAAGTCCAGAAAATTATTAAGAAATGAGTCAGCAAAGTAAATAAAATTGAATATTTTACGAAGAAATATTTACTTTTTCATTGGAACTTTAAAGGCCTCAAATCTTTGTTAAAATTGTGAAAGTAAAAAAATTTAGTATACGAAAGACAAATCAGTCGTATATTAAATTTTCGAGAGAAAAAATTCTACACAAATTTCACACAAAACCCATTATGGTGAAAAATATTTTTTTTTCTAAAATTTGTATGATTTGACAAGTAAATACGAGTAGTCTTCAAAATCTAATAGTTTTTGGTAAAGTATAAATCTAGTAGGTATAAGTTCTAGGGCTTATAAACTCTTTAAAACATTAAGTTTGCATAAGTCGAGTTTACACGATTCAGAAGGTACATAATAGGTTATATGAAAACCCCTGGTACTTTTTTGAACCTGCAAAAAATTAATTTCTTCTGAGTCCTTTGCATGTAACAATTTTAGTATTTTGAAATTAGAAAATTTTTTGATAAATTATTAAGTTTGGTTGCTTTTCGTTATTTCAAGATTTATATATATTTAGAGAATATTTCTTCAATAATTCAAATACATATTTTGTAGAAATTTTGAAATACTTTAACAGACCTAATTTGATTGACTTTAATTTAAAATAATACGCATATGATTTATCCGAAAATTCTTCTTATTTTCGGTCTAAAACCAAATCTTTTAAGATTGACAATTTTTGAATCTGTCCCCAAACCCAAGTCGAAATCCCTAATTTGGGCCCAAATACCCTTACCTGACAACTCTGTTAAAACATTAACTTTCCTCAAAAACTACACAATTTTGTATTCACCATTAGTTAGTTGTGACATATTTTTTAAACAATAATACAAATTTTCATACCATAACATCCTCGTACGATATATCAAGTTACGAGTTATATCTTTAATTACAAATGATTTTGCCGCATATCCAGTTTTGCTCACTTTTTCTTCAGAATTTTGCATTTTTTTCACAAAAGCAAAAGTATTCGTTTTTTAAATTAACATAACTATATATATATAACGGAAAGAGCTAGATCCATGAGATACAAACTGACTGACTTGTTATTGAAAATGGGGTTGATATGGGTCAATGGACACGTAGTTCTCATGATATAATATAAATTCAAAAGTATAAATGTTATGGTGTTCAAAATTTGAACGAGAACTAACACTAACAAGTTGTTAAGGAGTTACGAAAACTTTTGAATAGTTAGATAAAATTCGATCTATATTTTTCTAATGGGTTAAACGTTTTACATGATTTAATAAATATAATAACAACAAAGAAATCATACACATACTTTAGTTTATATTGCGCAGTTCTATACTCTATTCTCCAAGGCAAATAATATACGTACATAATAAAATACACAAACTATTATAACAAAATTGATCAAATATTACAAAGAATCTTGTAATACACTCAGAAAATTATGTAGGTAGAATCAACTGCAAATGACAGCTAAAATATCTGCATATGCAGTTAAAAAGGTATACATTTAAATCAACTGCAATATATAGTTATTTTTAACTGTTAATAATCAACTGACAATCACTACAAGCATTTGGAATATATCTTCCAAGAAGACATTAAAGCAATATCTTATATTGTTCATTTTAATAAAAATAATCAAGTACACTGAAAATATTATAACAGTAACTGACTGTAGTTTATTTAAATAGTTATCCGTACATTTATTTTTAAATGATTATACAGTTAAAATAAAAAGAAATATATTTTTAACTGTTTTTGTCGTTTATTTAAAAAATAAATTACGTATAAATACGGATTTTCTGTTACAGTTAATATTTTCATTTAAAATGTTTTGTTAAAAAAAAGAATTCCCTTTTGATTTCTAGGTAAGTTAAAAATGAAATAAACTAAATATCATTTATTCTTACGGATTTTGTAGTTAATTTTTTGAAATTAAAAAAAAAACAAATAAATGAAAAATCATTATTTTTTAAGGATTTTGTAGTTTATTTATTAACATTTAAAAATAAATGAAAAGTTCTTTTGATTTAAATGAAAAGTTAGTAGACCGGTTTTCAAGTGATTTTTCATTTATTTTAAATTACATTTTCAGTTAATTTAAACTACAAACTATTTTAAGTGTAGTATTTTGGAATTGCCTTTTATCATTTGGAAGATAATTCGGCGATGTTTGGAAAAATAATTCAAAAATTGTTTTTTTTTTTGCATAATTTTTTATGATAATATTGCGGCAATATCACTTTTTATCATCTGGGAGATAAAGACAATTTGAATTTTTTTGTCATTTTGGAAAAAATAAAACAAAATTTGTACAAACGACAATGAAAAAATATTGGGGAAAGAAATTTCGTGAAAAAAACCAAGATTTACGACGCGGAAAAATCGGGTATGATGAAAGCCCATTAATTAATGTGTTTGCCAATGGATTATGAACATATTCGGATATTCTCTTTCAGAGTTAAATTTAATTAATGAACAAAATAAATCCTTTTTGTACCGGAGAGCTTATATAGCGATATAATCTTTTTATCTCCCAGGTGATAAATAAGCGATATCGCGGATTTACCTTTCGTATTCCAGAAAGATAACAGTTGTTGCCGACGAAAGAAACTTCTGCAAATTGAAATTGATATTGCCGTTAATAAATGTTTTCTTCCAGGCGATAAGATCGGGGGATCTTCTTCGTATTGCCATGCTTGCTGGGATTCAGTAAAAACAACTGCAAATACGGTTAAAACCAAGGTCTCACATGTTCCTGACATACGGCAATACCGGTATTTAATGCTACAGATGGCGCTGACTTCTGTTTTATTTTTTTGGCAATACTGCTTTGTTTAGGGGGAGCAGTGTTGCCTGAAAAGTTGTAACTCATTACCAATTTTATAACCAATTCGTTTTAATTTAAAAAAAGAAAAAAATAGAAGCTAAGTTCGCCACGCTCTTAAGTCCAGAAAATTCTTAATATATGACTCAGCAAAGTAAATAAAATTGAATATCTTACAAAGAAATACTGACTTTAAAGTCCTTAAATCTTTGTTTAAATTGTAAAAGTAAACAGTTTTTATTATAGGAAAGACAGAATCACAATTAAGCTGAAATATAATTTTTTCAAAATAATGGTCTTGTAAATTAAATTTTCGAAAGAACAAATTCTACACAATTTTCACACGAAACTCATTAGCGTTAAGAATCTCTTTTTTTCCAAAATTTGTATGGAATTTGACAAGTAAATACGAGTAATTTTCAAAATCTACTAGTTTTGGTTAAGTATAAATCTAGTAGTTGTAAGTTGTATATTTACAAAAAATTTATTTTTTCCGGGTCCTTTGCATATAGCAATTTAAGTATTTTCAAAATAGAAGATGTTTGGATGAATTATTGAGCTTGGTTGCTTTTCGTTATTTCAAGATTTATAAATATTTAGACAACATTTCTTCATTAATTGAAACATTTTGGAGAAATTTTGAAATACTTTAACAGACCCAATTTGATCAACTTTAATTTAAAATAATACGCATATATTATTTACAATTTACAATTTTTTAGTTACAAATTATTAATTTTAAAAAACGAAAAAAAAAATCTTCAAAAATACTTAAAAATACCACCATATTTTGTTAAATACCAAAAAGGCTGCTCCTCAAAAATCTGTCCCCAAACCGAAGTCAAAATTCCTAACTGACAACACCGTTAAAACCTTATTTGCGAAAATAAAATAAAAAATAAAAATTGACAATATTCCACCAAAATAAAATCCTCCCTTGACAAAATTTCCTACAAGTTAGCGACATCTACAGTTTGTTTAAAAAGTCATCGACGTCACATCTCTATATTATACTTCTCCGATTTAACGATTATGCACGACATTTTTTAATAAATGCTTATTAATAAGAAAAATTAATACTTAAGCAATTGTATTCCTTAATGCAAAATTGAGAAAAGTTTATGCATTAGTGCCTTTTTTTAATATTTCCTATTTTTATTTTTTTCGGTACTTTTACAACTTTTTGAAGCGTTTACGCGTGTCTATAATAGAGTTGTGTCAATTATGAACGAACTAGTTTATCATTATTCGTTTTTTTCGTTCACTCGTTCGTTAGATGGATCACATGTTTATATCTGTTTTTAATTAAATTGTTTGAAATTGTTTTTAAAAAATAGTAATATTTTTGTACGAAATTAAGAAAAAGCAGCCAAACATCATAAAATGAAAAAAATATTTTGTTCACTAAAACCATTTTTTGTTATAAAGTTTCTGATTATCTGATGCCTTTAGCTTGTAGACAACTACACTGACAAAAACATGTAAAGAATGAATATTGCGTAAAAAGTTGTCAAATGAACAAATCAATTCACGACACGGAGTTCAGTTACAGCTCAAAACAAAAAAGAACGTTTTGAACGAACTGGTTCACTGATTTGAATTGACGATAATGACCGAATTAACGAAGAACTTGCTGAGTATCAGCAAACACGTTTCTTAAGTTTTAATTGAAAAAAAAACTTGGAAATTTGTCATATCAACAACATATTTAATTGATTCAATTAAAAATGTTGTTGAAATGGAAATTGTATTTTAACAATTATTTTTATTGATATCTGTAAAATAACTACAACAGCATTACTGTTTACAAATTACTGTCAGTGTAGTAACTGCAGAACTTTTCTGAGTGTACAAGCAGTATATACAAACACGCTTTATGTATATTCTCATCTATTCACGTATGTACATACATTGCACATTAAACATTTGAACAACTATCCCATCCCAACCATATATGGTACAACATCAATATTTTTGTAACAACGAAATCAGCTGTTTTTTGTATCCACCAACAACCAGTCTGTCAGTCAGCTATACAAACCAACCTTTTGGTATGAGCTAATATAGAATGTATATTAATTTGTTCACGGCGTTTGTAACAATAACTTAAATTATACATTATGGCTTTGTTAATTGTACCTCCCCTATTAGAAATGATTGTAAAAGTATTTGTAATTCTATTATATAGTGAAAAAAAAAACATGAACAACATTCAATTAGGTGGAATATTACAGATAACATGCTCATGTTTAAATAAAATATATTTACCATGTAGCAGCAGATAAATTATTTTCAATTAAAATATTTTTAACGTTTCATTTAACTTTAGGTGTGTGTCACAATAAATTTTATAGTGGTGCAGACGTTCTTTGTTAAGAAAATGTTAATTTATAATTTGAAATCTATCATATTTTGAAATTTAGTGTATATATTATATAAAATGTATTTGGCAATATATTAAAATACCATCATCTAATTTATCGAAACTGGTTGGAAACATGTCCCATTTACCTTGAAGTGAATATTTTAACATCTTATGTAAAATACAATCCGGTTTTCCTTGACCCACTTATTAGTGCCTTTGGTTTTTGATCTGAAAGTTAATTCATTACACCCGACCAAATATCACGTGGCACTACTTAAAATTCATCGAAAACGAGGCCATTTCGCCATTCAAAGATTAGTCGTCCCTGTGAGAAGAAACTAACGAACACAAGAACATCTTATTCAGAATGATAAGCAATAAAAACACTTTAATCTTGCTGTTATTTTTACAGTCCCGAAATTGGATAATCTCACGAACCAGCACCTAAACGTTGCGTGTTAACAAGCTGATTATGGTGCAAAAATACCAATAAAAATTTTCGAAGTTACTAAAAATTCGCTACCCGCGTTTAAACTGGCCTTCGTAGTGCAGTTTTCTTAAATTTTTTTTTATGAATTTTTGGAAAAAAAGAACGTTTGATAGTGCTGAGCATATTATGTGAAAAATTTTTAAAAAAATTCCATAAAGTTATTTTGGTTCTCCACAGCATTATTTGGTTTGAAAGAACTATTTGCATGATATTAATGAATTTCTAAAACAAAACATAAAAATTATTTGCTTGGTTTAAACTAAATGATGTTGCGGTGGGTCAAACTTACTCTTCGGAATCTTATGACTCCCTCTGGAATTAAAAAAGAAAAAAACCGAAATTAATTTTGGGAGGGCTGGGCAAAAAACGGGGGAACATGTAAGTGTGGGTCCTCAAATTAAAGGAAATTATCTCACGATTCCAAAAATATAATTTTTTTATATCCATAAAACCTAACCCAAACTAGAAACATTTTTCGATCAATAGGGGGGGTGGGGGTACTATATGAACGAAAATGGTACTCAAATGAAAGGAAATTTTTTTCAGTAAATGAATGTTCTTTTTTTTTTTTTTTTGTTTTTGTTTTTTTTTTTTTTTTTATTTTTTTTTTTTTTTTTTTTTTAGTTTGACTCTAGATCATAAATTAATATCACTTTCTGTTTAAATTATTTTCAAACCAAAGAAAGATGATACAATTTTTACAAGTAAATTACAAAGAATAAAAATATATTTGAAATTTTTTTCACGATTTCAAAAGTGAGATTTTTTTACTAATCCGTTTTTGTTGTTTGTTTTGAAAATTTAGAACATAATACGCAGTTGGAAATGGAAATCACAAAAGGAATCAATATAAAGTGATGAAAAATGGAATTTCAGAACTGATATAGTTTAATTGCGCCGGAGGCAAAATATTTTTTTATTTTTTTTTTTTAAATGTTTAAATTTATAATGCGTTTATAGATTATTGAAAAAAAAATTTTTTTTTTGAAGTCGTGGGAACATTTTCTATCATTTGAGTACCATTTTACCATACATGGAAAGTTCATCATTTTCATTTCCCCCTCTTAAGGGAATAAAATGGCTCTAGTTAGGGCTACGTTTTAATGGATAAAAAAAATAACATTTTTGGAATAGTGAAACAATCTCCTTTAATTTGAATACCCACACTTATATGTTAGATTATTTTTGCTAGTTACGGACAAAATAATAGGGTCACTAGTTACAAGTTTAGATTAGATCAAAAAAAATATATACGAGCCCTAACCACTATTAATTCATACAGTGCATCTATTTAAACAAATGAAATGTAATTGATTATTTTAAGTCCCTTGTTTTGCGAATATTTATCTATTAATTCATATATTTGCGAAGCAAATTTTGTTCTGATTTTGTTTTAATAATGAAAAAAAATCAATTTACATATTTTCTATTTTGTTTTTGCGATTTTGTTTAAACATTATTTTTTTAGTGTATATAAAAATGACCACTATTAATTCATACATTCTTTACACTATGAGAAAAAGAGCAGATTTCTTAAGAGTAGCAAAGTAAATAATCAAAAACCGGTTTAAACCATTATCTACGAATAAGGAGAGAACATGTAATCAATAAATTTGTCCTATTAAGATGTAGTTTTCAAAATGACACGTGGCAAACCGGTAGTCGCAGAAATTCGAGAGTTGATCATTAAAAAATCCACTTTAAAGGAAAGCTATGCAAAAATTGCTAAAGATTTAGGTTTATCAAGAGCAACTATTCAATCTATAGTGGCAAATTATAAAAAAAATGGTAATGTCGCTACTCGAGTAAGCAATCGTGGCCGTGTTTCCAAAATCACCACGCGCGAAACAAGAGCATTAGCATCAATAATCAAACGGGATCGTCGGGCTACGGTCAGGAATGTAGCAACGGAATGGTCTGAAGCTGTTGGGAAGACCATAGGACGAGACTGGACCAGGCAGCACTTAAAAAAATTAGGATATGGTTTCTACAAGGTACGAATTATTGTATACATTTTATTACAGCTTATTTACTGGAGCATTATTTAACTACTAGGCCAAGGAAAAGCCTCTGTTAACTGCGGTGCAGAAGAAAAAACGACTGGCCTGGGCGAAGGCTAGGAGCTCTTGGACTCAACGACAATGGGATTCAGTTATTTTTAGCGATGAATCGAAATTTGACGTTTGTGTTGGTGATACCAGGAAACGGGTTATTCGTAAGAAAGATGAAGCATATCACAAGGACTGCCTTAAGCGGACAGTAAAGTTTCCAGCAAGTGTTATGGTGTGGGGATGTTTTTCGGCAAAGGGTGTAGGGCAGCTGCATTTTATAGAGGGTACTGTAAATGCACCAAAATACATTCAAATTTTGGAGAAACACCTGCTAACATCGGTACCCATGTTAACCACTTTTGATGAATTCATTTTTCAGCAGGACGGAGCTTCGTGCCATACTGCAAAAATAACAAAAAAAAAAATGGCTTCAAGATAACGAGATTGATGTTTTGGACTGGCCTTCTTCAAGTCCCGACCTCAATCCAATAGAAAACCTTTGGGCACTTATGAAGAGACGCTTGCGTAATGAACCCCAACGAACTTTACAGGGTTTAAAAGATAAAATACGTGATATTTGGTCCTCAATAACACCAGAAGAGTGCCAAAACTTAATAAATACCATGAACAAGCGTTTAACTGCTGTAATAAAGAACAAAGGAGATGTAACACAGTATTAAAGTGTACAAAAATGAATTTATTTAAACTGTATGAATTAATAGTGGTCTTATTTACGTTCACTGAAGAAATAATATCTACACTAAGTTAAGAATTTCTCTAACTACATTGAATCAATTTTTGTTTTTTTACTAAATATCAATAAGGCAACGAAGTACCTTTAAAAAAATGTGAATTAGTATTTAGTTATTGTTAAAGGAAAGATCCAAAAATAAATATATAAATCATATATACGAAAATGGCTTAGTGTATGAATTAATAGTGGTTAGGGCTCGTATAGAACAAACAAATTATGGTTTAATTTTTTTTTTTTTATTATATTCTTTGCAAAATTCGTCGCCATTATTTTTAACAAAAACTTTAAAAAATTCTCTAAATTTAATAAAAAAAAAATTAAAAGTTCATTTAAATCTATGATTTTTAGTGCACAATAAAATAGGGTCATGTGGAAAAAAATATAAAAAAATTAGTCGCATGTCCTTTATTAGCCTTACTTGGTTGTGGCATGGAATCCACCAAATCTGTACAAATCTGGTTTAGAATTGCATCCATGCCTTTTGAATGTTCTCGTTCGTCTTTATTTTTGGATTTTATTAGTCCAATCCTTTAACAATCTTCAATAAATTTTCTATGGGATTTAGATCCGGGGATTGCGCAGGCCAAGATATTACATTAACTCCGTTATCCAAAATCCATTTTATTATAAGACCCGAAGTGTATTTCGGGTCGTTATCCTGTTGAAACTGCCACATAAGTGGAATTTCCCACTCTGCGTATGGCAGCATTGTTTCATTAAGGATTTTAAACAAATGTTGGTCCATGTTCCTTTTTATCCAAAATAATGGCCCAAAACGATAACAAAAGCATCGATACACCACTGTGTTACCTCCTCCATGCTTAAATGTTTTAGTAGTGTGACGTGGGTTCAATTCAGCGTTTTTTTGGACGCCTAACCCATGTTTAACCATCGTTTCCATTTAAATTGATTTTAGATTCTTCCGACCAAACCACATTGCGCCACTTTTTTCCATGAACAGGGCCATCCCAATCCTTATGAGCTTTTGCGAATATTAGTCGATTTCGACAATGTCTTTTTGTTAGCATTGGCACTTTCCTTGAAGATCCCGAATAGATTTTGGTCTACTAGCCGTCTTCTTCTGTCAAACCGGTTTCAAATCGATTTGACTAATTTTTAACAAATTTTTAGTTGAAACACTGATTTAAGCACAATACTTTAATACACAATACAATACACAATACTAAAAATCCTCGGTACTTTAACTAGTTTTCAAAATTATTTAAAACTAATTTTTAAGAACCGATTGTTAAAATATAATATTTTCATGTTACGCCACCAATGTTTCCGAAGTTTTAAAGATGGCGCTATTTCGTTTTCTCCCGATTTTTTAAAATGGCCCATATCTCAAAAACTAAGAGAGATAGAGCAAAATCGATGAAAAGTTCGACTAACCGTGTAAGGGGGTATCTCTATCCAAAAATGGACCTTGGCGGGGCCTTGGACCCTCGGAAATTTTTAATAAAAATTTTCCACTTCATAAAATGGCCCATATCTCGAAAACTAAGCGAGATAGAGCAAAACGGACAAAATGTTTGCTCCGCAGGAGTGCCCTTTTATGCCCTCATATGATATGGACTAAGCTCGGGGTGGGGGGGGGGGGTCCCGAGACCCTAAATTTGGATAAATTCTACGACTCAGTATAATTACAGATAAAACTGTAGTTTTACAAATTTTTTACTTAAATTTAGATTTGTTAAATTTAACAAACGAATTTGTTAAAATCAGCAAATTTTATTTTGTTAAAGTAACAAATTTTTCTGTCCAGCCAACAGACGTATTATTTTCAGTACAGATACCAGTTTTATATGTTTATCTACTTTTTCAGTAGTCTTTCTTGATCTATCCATTACCAAGTGTGGTTTTGGAGCTAACAAAGCATTATAAACAAAATTCTGGGCCCTTCTAATAGATTTCGTTATTTGTCGTTGGCTTTGACCTTCATTTTTCAGCCTTTTAATGATTGAACTTCTTCTTCTTTTTAAACCCGATTACTTTTTTGGGGAGTTTTGTACGATCTCCTGGAAAGGTTCGCCAATGGACAAGATAGGGCCAAAATACACTGTTTCAGCACCAGCACTGGTGTAGCATCTGAACCCGTGACTTCTATAAGGTCTTTAGCATTTTGGGTTTTGTAACAATGAGTATATCTGGTTTTACAAGTGTCATTGCACTGACATTTTGAAATACATTCTATACCCTCAAAGAACACAAGAATGCACAATAAATTAAATACATCCTTCTATTTATAACAACAACAACAACTAATAAAGTGTTATACAAAGGTAATTTTCTTTGTGTCTCATTGCCAGATGGAATTAACTACAGAGGAGAGACTTCTGCAAAAGTCCTTTTTATTGTGTTTGAAATACAAAACAAGACTAACTTTAAAAGCAAAATACGTCGACAACAAAGAAAACATTAATATTAAGTAGTAATTTGTTGTTGTTTGTGGTAATGCAAAAACCGTTATGTAAAAAACAAAAACGTTTTTAAATAAAAACCTCAAAGATTTTTGAACTTTTCCTTTCTTTCAATTAATCACATGTTTGTTCTGCGTTTTTTTTTCTTTGTTTTTTTTTCGTTTTGGTTTTGTTCAACAACAATGTTTTGGATGAATGGAAAAGAAGTCAATGTTTTTGTTGATTTAATAAAATAACAACAATAAAAAATATGTATTAACAAAGAGCAAACAAGTGATACCAGTTCCTCGATTTCATTAGCATTCAGAGCAACGACGCGACATCAGTCTGATATTGTTGTTGATGATGCTGGTAATGTTGATGATGATGATGATAATTTGGCTTTTATGTATCATGAGAAATATTTAACTTGGTTCACTGTTCTTTTATTCACGTTCAAGTTCTTTGTTCTCTCTCTTTTAAAACCATAACAGGACCAAAGCAATTGTGTCGACAACGACAAGTCCATCCATAAGTATCTACATTAGGGTTATGATTTTTTGACTTTTTTTGCAAATATCAAATTTTACATGACCTAGCCAAAAAGGCCTTAAAAAAATATTAAGAAACTCAATCTTACTTTTTCGCTGCTGTCAAAAAAGTTCCCGCACCAAAAGGGTTAAAATTTGGTCTATGTGGTTGTAGTTTAATTAAAATATTTCCTCGAAGTTTTAAACAAATGAGACTCAAACGAAGCTATTTACGGTAAAAATTAGGAAACCTTTTTGGAGGGACTTTTGGATACATTTTTTGTCATTTATTATTTTTGTAATAATTCGTTACGCAAATTAAACAAAATCCCCGAGCAAAAATTATTTTTGGAAATTTCATTTGGTGCAGAAGTTTTTTTGCCGAAATGATCCGCAAACGCGATTTTTATTATTAATTTGGTATTGCCTATCACGTGATGATAGGTAAAATTTTTGTTAAAAATGAGTCATAACCCTAATCTACATATAACCAGAAATATTTAACTATATTTAACATCAATCAGTAGGGTGACAGCGATTTGTATGGGAAAACATGTTTTGAATAAAAATAAAAATTTTCACTAAACTAATGAAATTTTCTTCCTTCACAAAGTGAATAAAAAATTTCTTAAATTTCATGAAAAAGCTTAACCCCTTGTCGACCGACGGTTCTTAAAAGTACCATTACAGTTACGAGCTCATAAAATCTTAAAAAAAAGTTATTGTATACCTTTGGGCCATATGTATGTTAGAGTACACTATAATTTTTCTAGTAAGATCTTTTTTCAACTATTGTCGACCCCGTCTTCTCAGAATATCGGTAATTCGAAATGTATTTCGTTTTTGTTTGGTTAAGATATGGTGGCACTAATTTCGATTAATGAAAAATACTTATGTTATAATGATAAATAAATTGTTTTTCTTAATACCATGGTATCAATTAATTAACAAATGCTTTAATACTAATTTATTAAAAGTAAAAAAAAACCAATGTTTCTTTCTTACTTTTTAATTCATCCTGACCCAACGGTACTTAGTCATAACTAATATCCTTGCAGGTCCTTGACAAATTTTAAACTTTGTATATTACTTTAAGAAGGCATATTAATTAAGATTTAGTTAAAAAAATACAAAGTTTCTAACGCTTTCGAGTCTTGGTCCACAAGGGGTTAATAGTTTTTATGAAACTATTTTTAATGGAACTTTTTCATTAGGTGTATGAAATATTTAATAAATAATATGAAAATTTTCACAAAATTCTATGAAACACTGCATTAGGGTGTAATACAAAAAATAACAAGTAACCGTTGTAAAAGTTCTTTGCTTTCGTTCTAATGACTATAAATAGAATTAAAAGCTTGAATGTTAAATACAACAAACATTTGCTTTACTACTAAAGGAACTTTGGTTAAAGCAACAACTATAACATAAAAAAAAACTAATAGCTTTGTAAAAAATATGTGATTTTTGATAACTAGTGAAAATGTTTTAATTTTTTCTCAATTCGTTATTTACTTGGGAGTTTACATAAATACAAAAACTTAAAACTACATTATAACCTAGAGAGAACCCCATTAAGACAATCTGATGATAGTGCTTGGTAGTACTTGAAAATGCAGTAATTGTGAATCATTGGTTCTAGGAAAGTTCTTTTCATAAGTTTTTTTTCTCTATTTGTTGTAAAATAAATTTTGAATTCTATTTGGAATTTGTCATATATGATTTTAAAACCTAACAAAACTAACACTCATTCTAAAAATTTTCAGATCAACTGAAAATCTACGGTAAAAAACTGCATTAATTTAATGAAATATTTCAATGGACGAATGTAAAAATTCATTAACAGCATGCAGATAATTCTCTCTGTGCAAAGGATTTTTGAGATATCGTGAAAAATCGCCTTAAAATCAAGCTAAAAATAGCTTTAAATATTTTGCATATTTAAGTTCAGCATGCGGAAATAAATAAAAAATTATACTGCATTTAGACTGACTAAAAACTACCCAGTTTTGGGCTCTTGCTAGGTTTTGTCAAAACATATTTATAAAAAACAATCAAAAACTAGTTTTGTACGAATACTAGTTTTTGTTCAGTCCAAATTTAGTATTAATAAAAAAAAAGAAATGTTTTTATTTGTTTAACATTCCAAAATTTTGATCGAGGTGGGCAGCAAAATATGTGCTCAAATTTTAAGCACATATATTTTGGACCAATTGTATCCAAATTCCGCACGGTGCATTTCGAAAGCCGCCAAAAAATAAAATACTGTCACCCTATTTTTCAGTTTTAGCCTTTATTTTTTACGTGTTCAAAGACAATCTTTTACGTTCCGTTTTAGTTGCTTTTTTAAACAAAGAATATATTTGTACAACAATATATAATATATAATGTACAAAAATAAAAGTAATGTACTTAATATACGGAAGATGTAAAACGAATTTAGAGGTCACTGTTTTGTTTTAATGATTTTCTTTGCTTAAAAAGATTTTTCTTAATTTTTTTATTGTTTTCACACAAAATTGCATTTATTTATTTTACGAAAAAACCATAATAATAATAGGTAATAAAAATTTTGTAACTTAAATATTAGGGGTTTTCATATAAACTCGAATTCTACTCGTAAACGGTGGAAACCTGGTATCCCACTGTAGAAACAGTAATGACATATTATTATTATTATTTGGACTACCAGTAATGGCACCCACTTAACTTCTGCATTATTTTAAAACATATAATAATGAGTTACTGATAATGACTTATTATTATCATTATTTCAAATAGAAAGTAATTTTCTAGATTTTTTCGAAAATTTTTTGAAATCTATTTTTAGACTCAATATTTTTTTAACACTGGTAAGGATATATGTAACCACATATTTTTTGATTTTTTGTATGTTGGCGAGAAAGCTGACTTGTGCGCAGCAAGTCAATTATATTTTTATCTATCAAATATAAAATATCGCGATAGCTCAGATGGTAGAGCTATTGCCTGGCAAGCTGGAGCCCCAGGTTCGATTACCGCACAAGCAAATTTTATTAAAATAAAATTTTACAATAAAAAAATATTTTTTTTTTTATAAAGTTAGTAAAAAAATTTGTAAACAGTTTCCAATCGCACTTTACTATTTTTATACTGATTTTTAGTACAATTTTTTTTTTAGTAATCATTTTTGCTATTCTTTTATTACAAACTACGGATTTTTTTTACTAATTTTCGCTGCTGATTTCAGCAAAACATTTTACTAATTTCTCAAAACCGAGTGCTAAATTTAGCAGAAAAATATACTAATTACAAAAAGTTTTTTTTTGATTTTTTACAATTCTTGTTTAGTTTATATTTGTTACTATTGATATATTCTTAGTTTGGAAATAACACTCAGAAAATTTTATTGTATCTCCAACACATAAAAAGCTATTAACTAGAGAACCGTTTGCAATTTTGACTCCAAATTTCAAGTACCATGAAGTAAGTATACGCTTGTTACAATCGAAAAAAAAAAATTTTTTTTATAAATTTATATTTTTTTTTAGATTTTACAATTTTTTTTATTTTTTAGTACACTTTTTGCTAATTTCAGCAGATTGATTTTAAATTACAGTTTACAACAATTTACTGAAATTTAGTAGCTGCAACTAAATATTTATACTAATCTCATTGTACTAAAATTATGATATTTAGTAAGTTTTTAACAAATTTTAGCAAATCGATTTTGAATTGCATTTTACATAAATTTTACTAAAATTTAGTAGCAGCTACTAACTTTTGCTACTAATTTTATTGTACTACAGATCAGCAGACATGTGTTGCTAAAATTAGCAAAAAATACCGCTAGGCTCAAAACAGTTAAATTTCCCGTAACAACAGCAACATTTTCAGTAGCCATTACAGACTTTTTTTGGTTGAGTGTAATAAGCAATGTAATAATAAAAGTAACTAGTTACCATTACCAGGTATATAGTTACATAACCACATATCTGTTAAGGATTTTCTACACTGGGTTAAGAATGAATCTTATTAAAAGCTGTATTTTCACTCGTACCTATCAACGCTAAATATTGAAATCAAATCTACGTTAAACCGATTAAAGTATACAAAAATTTTAAATAGTTAATATTTGAAATATTTGCGGTATAATCGAACGTATGTTAGCAAAACTTTTTAGGAGGTAATGGGTTATTCGTTAATTAACTTCGTTTTTATCATATTTTACAAAGGAAATTTATTTATATTAATAATTAACATTTATCAATGATATATTGACCATTTTGTTGAATGACCTTTTGCCATCTTTCAGTTGAATAATTCCACGTTCGAAGAAGCCTTTGCTTTTAGAAGCGAAAAACTGGTCCAACTCATTTTTAACAGCCTGATCGGAAACGAAAGTTTTACTATTCAAATGGTTTTGAATAGAGCGAAACTAATGGTAATCTGATGGTGCTAGTCAGTGCTATATGGTGGATGTGGCATGAGTTCCCAATTGAGCTCTGTTAATTTTTGACGGGTTATCGAAGAGGTGTGGGGTCTGGCGTTATCATAATGGAATATCACGCCTTTGCGATTGGCCAGTTCAGGGCGTTTTTTCTTGATTTCTTAGTTCAATTTCGATAGTTGACGACAGTAGACATTCGATTCAATAGTTTGGTTTCTTAGAAGCAGGCAAAGAATATACCCTTGTAATCCCACCACACAGAAAGCATAATCTTCTTTTGGTGAATATTGGCTTTGGATGTCGATTGTGGGGGCTCATTTTGCTTGTTCCATGATCGTTTTCGGACTACGTTATCGTAAACAATCCATTTTTCATCACCCGTTATGATTGTTTTTAGAAATGGGTCGTTTTGGTTACGATTCAGCAAACAGTCGCATATGTTAATGCGTTCGGTGAGGTGGATTTCCTTTAAATCATGAGGAACCCAAACATCCAGTTTGTTTACGTAACTAAGCTGTTCTAAGTGCAAGTAAACGGTTGAATTCGATATGTAGAGCTTCTCTGCTATCTTTCGAGTTGTCATACGCCGGTTAGTTTCGACTAACGCTTTTATTTTGTCGTCATCAGTAGTGGTTGGACGACCAGTATGTGGTGCATCTTGCACATTAAAATTTCCAGAACGAAAGCGAGCAAACCAACGCTTACACTGGCGTTCAGTAAGGCAGTCCTCACAATAAACTTCACATAATTGCTTCCGAGCTTGCACCGCATTTTTGCCCTTTTGGAAGTAAAGCACCTTTTGCACTTGCTTAATAAGTACTTTTATTGAAGAGAACAATATCTTGCAATAACAAAGTGCTGTTTTTATACCAGTCAACATTCATATCAAATATTGAGGTCGCAAGTTCGATATACGGCGACGACGGCTTTACAAAAAATTTTTTAAAATAAAAAATATATTTTTGTTGCTATTTTTCACTTTCAATTGATCAAATACGGTTTGATTTGCACTCGTTCAAATCCAATAACAATTCTATATTAAATCATTAGTATTTATTTATGTTAAAAAGTACGTCCAGATCATTAATTGCAGTGCATTTTCTACTACTTTTGTATCTCTTTTTTTGATGGATAGTTACAAACATCAGCACATACTTAATATATCTTCTTCCACAGAGTGGTGTAGGGTATATAATATAAGGCATTGGAACATTTAGAATTTTAAGCATTAAAATGAAATCTAAGATATGTAGATCTTTTGATTGAAAAAGAATATTTCCTATTGATAAAGTAACGATAGCACTTTAGACTACCCTACTACATACATATATTTATTCTCACTTACAATCCCTTGCTTTATGATTCATAGATGGTAAAAATATTTTTATATGTTAGTAGAAAACTTTGAATTTCTCGATGAACATAAACAAAATCGCAATTTTCTCATGAATCATGTGATACCTACGAAGCAATTCTTTATGTCATAATTTTGTTGAAGCGATACTTTGTTAATAAAACTAATATAAAATTGGGGTATTCAGATTAACTCGTATATTCCTTGTTGTATGCTATGTAAATCTTGTAAGTTCACGGGTTTTATATCTAACTTCATACCGACATTAAACATACACTTTACGCAGTTTACGAACTGTACGACACATGAGTCCACCTTATACATATTTACTCACAATTGTTGAGTAAATTAAAGATTTTATTAATTCGACAAACAAACATTTCATATTGTAAATTATATTTCTTTTTCTAATCGATATAAAATGTATGAATAATATCAACAATAAAATTGTCAAGATCAGTTGTAAGAAAATAGTTAACACGCAATCTATGTACGAGTAGAACGTAAGTTGTGATATAAGCCAATATAAGCTTAAAAATAGTTTAATTAGGTATGCAGTATTTACGTGTAGGTTTCCTTTTTGGAATAAAGTTCAAAGTTCATTTTTACAAATCATGTGTTTTAAACACACGAGTAAAACTAAAAAACCCACATTAGAATTACAATTTCGATTATCAACACAACTGTTGAGTAATTGTTTAAGCATCATGACTTTTATTGAATAAAGCATTTACACTAACGTTACGTCTTTCTATATAAAAGAGTAACGTGATACAATCACAGATTCACTGACTTAACATCACCCAGCCCAAACCGCTGCACAGTGGAGAAAACTGTGAGTTTTTTTAAGGTTCATTTGTAAACAGATTTCAGTTTTAAACGAATATAAAAAATTTAATATTTAGTTTTGGTTGAGTAAATTCAAGACAAATGCCATATTTTTTTAAAGCAAAATAACAAGAATATTAAAATTTCGCTGTTTTTCCGGTTTTTTAAACATAGAAAATAAATAATAAATCACTTTTTTGCTAATTTCAGCAGAATGATTTTAAATTACAGTCTACAACAATTTACTGAAATTTATTAGCTACAACTAATTATTTATACTAATTTCATTGTACTAAAATTATTGATATTTAGTAAGTTTTTTAACTGATTTTAGCAAATCGATTTTGAATTGCAGTTTACAACAATTTTGCGAAAATTTAGTAGCGACTACTAATTTTGTTGTACTACAGATCATGTGTTGCTAAAATTAGCAAAAAATACCGCTGAGCTCAAAACAGTTAAATTTCCCGTAATAACAGCAACATTTTCAGTAGCCGTTACAGACTTTTTTGGTTGAGGGTATAATTACTTCATCGTACTTGAAATTTGGAGTCAAAATTGCGAACGGTTCTCCAGTTATTACCTTTTTATGCATTGGAGATACAATAAAATTTTTTGAGTTTTATTTCCAAACTACCCGAGTAAAAAAGTGTATATAAAATTATATGTGAATGGATATATTTGCAATATGTACACACAGAGAAAAAATATGCCATTTTCCAACTGAAATTCGGTTACGTCAACTAAAATAGGTTGGTACAACTTAATATTGGTTATCACAACAAAATTTGGTTTATACAACTGAATTTTAGTTGCAATACCCAAAATATTTAGGAATCACATTCCAATATGGTTTCACCAACCGAATTTATTGGTTGTAGCAACCAAAATAGGCTTAGCAATTCGGTTGGCAATTTTTTTTTCCTGTGTGTAACTTGTATCATATTTTTATTTTATTTTATTTATTTATTTTTGTAACTTGTATCATATTATATTGGATGTAATTGTATTTACAAGGATACAAAGTTATATCAAATGATAATCTTATATCCAAATTTTGTCCCGATCAAATTGGATATAAGTTAATGCAATACGATATGATTAAATTTAAATGATAAAAAAAAACTTTGAACCTAAAATATTAACCATTGAAAATCAGATCGTTTTCGTTTTCGATATTCATCACATGCTTGACTATCAGCCGAGGGCTACTGTTGATAATGAGTAACTATTAAAGACGTTAATGTATAAATCTCCCAACAAACAATTCGTTCCGTTTACGCGCCGTTTTCGGTCCGTCATAAACGGAATCCAACTCTGTATACGTACATAAGGAACATCGAAACTGATTCGCATCCGTTGAAAATCCGTCAATGACGGACCGTTTAAGATATTTTATTGACATCATATGCCCTAATGATTGACGACGTTATTTATTACAATCATTATTAAGGCATATGATGTCAATGAAATATATTAAAAGGATAATATAAACCAGTTTTTCGCCCTCCTGAAAACCTGTTAAAGAACACATAACACTACTTGCAGGCAAGCCGACGATATTGTTATATAAAAAATAAAATTAAAAATATTTTTCGTATCTATTTATATATAAAATTTTGAACGGTTTTATCAATAATATATTCCTATATATACAATTTGCAATAAAGCAAATACTGATATATGATTTAATATGATTACATATGAGAAAATTTCTAAAAAAATTTCTAATATATCATCATATAAAAACATATAAGGTCGCGCACAATATTTTATACTATCATATATTTTAATATTAAAAAATATATGTTATATATACTCTTTTTTTACTCGGGTAAGAATATATCAATAGTAACAAATATAAACTAAACAAGAATGGTAAAAAATCAACGAATTCTTGTAAATACATTTTTTTAAATTAGTATATTTTTCTGCTAAATTTAGCACCCAGTTTCGAAAAATTAGTAAAATGTTTTGCTGAAATCAGCAGCGAAAATTAGTAAAAATATGCGTAATTTGTAAAAAGAGAATAGCAAAAATGATTACTAAAAAAAATTGTACTTAAAATCCGTATAAAAATAGTAAAGTGCGATTAGAAACTGTTTACAAATTTTTTTACTAACTTTTTTATCTGAGTGTAGCTAAACTTTTGTGAAATTTCACAAACAGATCCATGTTTTATTAAAATAAATCTGCACAATTTGCAAAAGTCATTCTATTCATGATGATATGGCAAATCTAACTAAACTAAATCACGTATCAGCTATCAAAATGGATTACACTCATAACAGTGTTGCCAACTTAAAGTTCTGTACCTCTAAAAAATATACCCTATAGATTGGAGTGACTGCAAATGTGTACGACTATTGGGTGCTGTTGGTAATGATTATGATTACATTACGCTGATGATGACCTATATTTTTCTTTTTAAATTTTTCAAAAGAAATAATAAATAAAAATTTTTTTTATTTAAATTTTCCACACTTAAACCAATGAAATTTCCATTTTAATTAATTGACTTTTTAATTGACTATGGCCCGATAATACAATGTCCCGTCAAAATTTAACCAGCAGTTATACTCAAAATTTATGTGGGAAACAACAACAAATGTGTTAGTTAAAGTCCCAATTAGTGCTAACAGGACATGGTGATAATGGTGTAAAATAAAATATATGTATGTGAGACATTAGGATGGCCCAAATATAAAAGTGGCTCCCTCTATTGAAATAGTGCTCAGTTCAAATTTAAGCCAAATTGGTCAATATTTAGTGGTCGCGATAAATTAACAATTTTTTGGGGTTAGATAGAAATTTAATAAAAATTAAAATTTTATGTACTCGTAGATAAACAAAGGTTTTTGCTAAGAGTTGAAATAAATTTTTTTTTTAAGTTTTCCTAAACGCGAATCTGGAAGGTATCCCTATGGGTTCTTTCCGATTTTAATAAAATTCGGATATGCGATAGTGAAAAGAAAATAATGTAAACGCTTTTTTTTGCCGCCAATTATCATGTTTAGTGGTTAAAAAGTCGGGTCAAAAATTACGAAATTTTTTGTTTTTTTTTTAATTTATGTTTTTTATAATTAAAAAAAATAAAATCGACATATTGATTATCAAATGAAAGCTTTTTTGTAGACGCATCATACCGTTATATTCATATAAGGGCAAATCTACGGAACCGGGCGATTCCATGTAACTCGGGATTTAAACCATTTTGATAACAATATATAATATTTTGGATGGTAATCAGGCGGACATCTTAAATTTTAATATTTATACTGCTAATGCGCTCTACTCAATTAAAAACTATCCTAATTTACCCTAATTTTGCTTGTAACTTTCAAAAGTTTTTCAACTCTTTTGGGTATAACTTTTTCGGCATAAGAGGAAATCGCCTGAAACCTTTGGTGGATAATAATTCTGATGTTAAAAAATCGCACACTTGTTGAAAAAATGGTAGTTCTTTAAAATCTGTAACTCTGTTTTTTGAATAAAGAGTTATTTCAGAGATTTTTAATTTTTGCGCTTTCAGCCTCAATGTAATTGAAAATTTTTTGATACTGACATATAACTGACAAATTAATAAAATAAATGAGGCCAAATTGATTAGTGTGCCTTCAGAAATAAAGAAGATATGACAATAATAATCTATTCATGTCTATGCGTGAAGAACATAAAATTTTATATTTTTTGGAGAGCACATCCGAAGTTTGAGAAATAATTAGTTGTAGTCCTGCGTGATCGGTATGTATCAGTAATACTATTATTGTGTGTAAGTGCTAAATAGATCGTACCATTATTTTGGTATCCAGAGCCATTTTAGGTTTAATTTTGTAGCTTTTCATAGATTTTTGGAGCTAAAAGTGATGTAGAGCTTAAGAAAAATCCGATCTGTTTAGCACTTTCATATAATGATAGTTATGATAACATCTACCGTTCCAGAATGATTGGACTCCATAATTCTTGAAACTGTGGAGATGCCTTCAATTTGAATTTTGGAGAAAGATATGCTGTAGAAAATACAAAGTTCATCCGATCCATTTAGCACTTTCACATAATAATAGTAGTGAAGATATGTATCATTCAAGACATATTTGATCACATAATTCTTTAAACCGTGGATGTGCCATTCAATTTTGTGCTACAATTTTGAAGGATATTTATAATTGCACTAGGTCCAAACATAGACCGATTTAAACCAAAATCAATACACTTCGTTTTTGGGCCAATATAATTTGGTCTACCGTATTTCATCAAAATATCTTAATATTTGCGACCTGTAGCATGGGCACTAGATAACATGGAGAGATAGACAGACGGACGGACGGAAAAATTAAAAAAACAACATTACTTAAAATCAATAATGGAAATATAGTGCGACTAGCGTTTTCGAATAAACTTACCGTGATGATTGCAAAATTTGTGTCATCTTTTTTCAATAACTCGAGGTAAAAGTGTGTAAAAACCACTCAAAAATAGCCAAAAAAGATTTTTGTTAACTTAGACCTCAATTTTCTCAAAAAACAGATGTGTTGGAAAAATTTGGAAACCAAATTCGGACTCAGCAAAGAAAGGGTACTTGAAAATGTGTGGTCACATGCCCGAAAAATCCAAAAATTAAAAATACTTATTAGCGAAAATGTGTGCGGTTTTTTGTTTATAACTTTTTTAGCACTCAAAAAAATTGATTCACGCGAACAGATTACTTCTTTTAAATTCAAAATAAGTTAATCTAGAAAAAAATGTGTGCCACTAATTTGAAATTTTTTATTTTTAAAATCTGAATTCGACCTGTTTCGTAGATTTTCCCATATATTTTATTTTATTATTGATTTACTATCTTTTTCGAATAGCACATTTGTATGGAATATTGCATATGAAAGTGTGTACAAAATAATATTACGCATTTTGTGTTTATATTTACTCGCTATGCGTTATATAAACAAAAATATTATTATGCGCATTGCCTGTTTATAATTATAATAGTCAGTGTTGCCATAACGGCGATTTTCTCGTCAGATCTAGCGATTTTATATCGCCCCTTGCGGAAAAAATTGTCCTGTAGCTATTAGCAAAAAATCTAGCGATTTTTTTATCAGCCGTAATATAATTTTTAAAAATCAGTTTTATGTTGAAAAATATTATAAAATTCGCATATTGATATTCTTTTATTATAAAAAAAACAACTTCTTAAACGATTTTAGTAAAAAACTTCTAAAAATACACATTTCAATAAAATATGGGTATGTAGTTTTTCACTGTAGAATGCACCCTTTTTGAATATTTTCAATACTAATATTAATTCAATGAAAATCGGGATTCATTTTTTGCAGCTTAATCGTAAATTTTTTTTATTATTTACAAGTTTATAACACTTATTATGTGCATATTAAAGAAATTTTTGAGTAAAAAGCTCCTTTAAGTACCATTTTTCAACAATCTAGCGATAAAATCGTTAAATTCTTGCACAGTTTATAAATCTAGTGATTTTCTAGCGATTTTTGGGTCTGATCTAGCCATTTATTTTGAAAATTTGTTGGCAAAACTGATTATAGTACTTATACATAGGCACCAGGGAATGCAGAATCCCGTACTTTTTGATTTCCCGGGAAAACGGGAAATTTATTTTGAATTCCGGGGATCCCGCAAGGGAAATGAATTATTTTTAAAAATTGAATAAACTAAAACTAATTTTTAGACTAAAAAAGTTGTACGTCGAAAAGAAATTAAGTAAAAAAATGAATATAGAAAATAATTTTAGAAAATTGGAAAAATTTTTAAATATTACGGGAACATGGTCAAATTCCTGTTTAATTCTGTACAAAATAAGTGCAATTCAAAATTTTTTGTACAAACACTATTTAATTGAGTGGTTTTCTTAAAAAATATATTTTTTAAGTTCCTATTAGTACCTGTTTTAAGATGCACTAAAAGGAAATTAAAAAGTTCGATCAGGTACACATATTAATCAGTGGGTTCGTTTATTCGAAAATCTTACTTCTTTTACTACAATTGTTGTTTTCGTTATATTTTGCATTTTTCCAGTTGTGGTAAATGTAAAATTTTTTACTCAAAACGTTGGAATTATTAACTTTATTATTTTAAACTGCATTTTTTAACATCCCGGGATTCCCGGTCAAAATCCCCGGGAATGCGGGAACTGAAAAATGCTTAATTTCCCGGGAATCCCGGGACGGGAAATCTGAAAAAATTCAAGAAACTTTAAAATATAAAATAAAATTTTCTAAAAATAAATTGTTTTATAAAATTTTACTAACACGTGTGCTAATGTTATATACATTGACTTCAGCCGGACCAGTATTGTGGTTTACCTGTGCAACATCTACACATAAGAGGCAATGATAAATTTTGTTAGACACAAAAAATTGTTAGCCTAAATTATCTAATTAAATTTTTGTTTAAAATAAAATTAGTTTAAACAAATATTTCGTTAATTCAGTTAAATATTTTAATTGCTTTATTGTTTTAATTAATCGTACACAATTTTTAGTACTTGACATTATTTTCGTGTGATAGGTGTAAAATCTATTAAAATATAATAGATATTATCAATTTCTTAATTGAAACTCGTTTTAATTTTTTTTTGTGTAGTCTTAAAAAAATTTCGTTTCATATTATATTGTACTTTCTAGGCTTCTAAAATCTGAGTCCGGTGAAAACGGAGTAATCAAAAGAAACCGGTTTTTTTTATTTTATTAAAATATATTTTTGATAAAATTATATTTTTTTATAATACCGACCAATTTTGTCAGTTGTTTCATAGTTTTTGTAGTAAAAATTTTCTAGTTATTTTTTCAATATTTTTAGTTATTTTACTGCTTCTTAACAGCTAAAAATAAAAATTTTAGTTATTTCAAAGGTAAATAAAACTGTCGCCTTATTAAGCACTGAGTTTGAAAAAATTGTCAATCACAATCAATTGTCTGCTGAACCAGTCATTGAATTTAAAAAAAAAATTATAACAGAGTTTTTATTAAGATTATTATAAAACTAGGCCCACATTCTTCTGTAAGTCTGCAATGTAGAATTCGTGGCCTGGAAGCTGTGAGAAGACGGCTAAAATATGCATCTCGTCGTCCATGATGCAGCAATTGAATTTTTCAATAAAAACTTTTTTAATTTTTTGGCACGCTGTTTTGCTTCCATATTCTTTACAGCATCCCTGTCTGGAACTTTATGTACTTTTGAGATTTCAATGAAAATCTTATGTGAAATCCCAAGATTTCCCATACGAATAAAATCCCGTAATATTGCGAGATTTTTAAGAAATCTTATGAAAATCTCACAAATGTGGGGACTTTTACAGAATACAAAACTGCGTTTTGCCTAATTGGTAAATTTTTTGCAGGAAGAAGTGGCAAGGCTGGTCAACAGCTGACTAAAACAATAACCTGTAATAACACAATGAAATAAAAGACAAATTTAGGAGAGTATCCTGGTGCACTGAGAGAATTATCCTTCATGATAAGGAGTGAGATCATAAAAATGCTAACACACATTTTTGCCTATAACTTTGGTTTAAAGCTTCTCATATTTTTTTTTTTCGGCAGTTTGCATTTTAAAAATATGTCAGTTAATAAATTAATGTACATCATGGGTTTTAATTAGCAATTTTTTACAGAATGGACGATGAAAGAAAAGTGCGTTCAAAAATAATTAAATATTTTCAACAAAACCAAACATGGACATACAAAAAAATTGCCAAAGAAACTAATGTATGCCGCCAAACAGTTTCAAAAGTGGTAAAAAGTTATCTGGAACACCTGACAATTGAAAGGAAGCCGAAAACAGGAACAACGACTGGTTATCGTAACATTGGTAAGGCATATAAAGTTAAAAGCATCCTTAAGAGAGCTGCTAACACATCTGGCAGAAAAACAGCTCGGTTAGCCCAATGCTCGGACTTTTTTGTACGTAAATGAAACGTAAGGCAGGACTAAAGTCCCACAAAGTTCAAAAAGATCCAAATAGAAAAGCTTTTAAAAATTTGGAGGCCAAAACCAGAGCTCGAAAATTGAAATCAAATTTTATACAAAAATACAACTGTTGTGTAATGGACGACGAAACTTATGTCCTGGCTGATTTTTCGCAGCTTCCTGGTCAAGAATTTTATGTTTCCGATATTCGAGGAAATGTTGCGGAAATATTTAGGTCGAAAAAGCAATCGAAATTCCCTAAAAAAATTCCTAGTAAGGCGAGCCCTATATAGCTGCGGCCAAAGAAGCCAGTTAATTGTGACATCTGGCTCTATAAACAGCGAAATTTATATCAAGGAGTGTTTTCTTCCATTTTTGAGTCAGCACAATGTATCCACTTACTTTTGGCCCGATTTAGCATCTTGTCAATACAGCAAGAAAGCGCTGGAGTGGTATAATGATAATAATGTGGTTCTTGTACCGAGAGAGGCAAATCCACCAAACTGCCCACAGCTCAGGCCAGTGGAGAGATATTGGGCTCTTGTTAAAAGAGAATTAAAGGGCACAAAAAAGGTCTCCCAGGACATGCAATATTTCAAACGTAGATGGACCACCTGCTCTAAAAAGGTGACAGAAACTACCATAAAAGCTTTAATGGGAGGGTTTCCGGAAAAAGTGGATAACTTTGTTCGTAGTGGAAAATTCTGAATTTCAATTGATATTTTCTGAATTACAGTTGCAAAAGGTGTAGTATTTAGCAAAAAAATCTGCTAATTTAACAGTTTTTTCTGCAGCATCACTTTTTTTAAACTAATTTTTAGTTGCTTTTTCTGCTATTTTTACAGATTTATTTCTATGAGTTCACCTTAATTAAGATTTTTCATTATATTTACTCTACGGTTAATTTTGTCGCCCATATAATAAGGATCAGGTTCCTTCCCGAAATTTGGCCCGCTTACCGGAATGTGACCCAAATCATACTGTGGTGTACACTGCCCACGGTTTTTTTTGAGGGGCTTGGGAAAGCAAATGAAAACAATTTTTTTACATACACAAAATTTCATTGCAACATGTTAATTTAAAATCGTTGCTATCAACACGAACTTTTATTTTGCTTTTGTTGTGTTATTTTCTATTAAAATCCAATACTTTTTCCATTTTATTTTAATGATTTGATCGTTAAAATATGGAATATTTAAAAAATGTATGTATTAAAATATTATTAAAAAATATGAAATAAAATTATTAAATTTCAACAACATGTTTAAAGTTGCTTTGGCTGAGGTTAAGAGTGAGTGAGATGTAAAGAAAACGCCTGGTTAGGGCATCTCATGGTCGGGCGTCATCGACTATAATGTTTTTGTTTGATTCTTTTCATTTAGATACAAAGTATACCAACATGATTATATACAAATGTAAATACTAGTTGTAAAATTATAAGGAGAAGGGTGCCTTTGGGGGGATATAACCCCCCCATTTTACATAAATACTACTCGTCATTTATGTTGAGTACATAAACATGAACAAGAAAATACGACGTAGTTTATTTTTTATGTATAAATGCTTCTGTTTTTGTTGTTGTTTTCTACGTCGTACATAACTTTATGTATGTTTGGAATATGCATACATACATATATGTATGTTGGCAAACAATCTTACAGTTATACCACATACATATTTATTTTTATGTTGCCAAACTTCTATGTATGTATGTATATATTTATGTATAAAAAAAATCATGTTATATTTACGTATCTGAATACAAACATAATACGTATATAAATTTAAGCCAAATAAAGATAATTTTGTTTTTATAAATTACGTTTTAATTTTATTTTGAAAAAATAAAAAACAAAACTACAATATAATAAAATAAAATAGTTTTCAATACGTGCTTAAAATTAAACTCTTTTGTCTAATAGCAGTAGGGGATTTATTTGTTTATTATTTTTATTTATGTATATAGCAACTGTATAATAAATTCATTTCATAACAGAAAAAAAAACAACGTCAAAATAATAAAAAATATAAAAAAGATAAAAAAAAATGATCACAAAAACAGCTGATTAGGAATATAAATAAAACATTATGCATACATACACAGATATGTGTGTTTGTTCAAACAAACATACAAACATATTTGTTTTCATTTTCATATTTTTTATTTGGTTTTCATCTACTATTTCTCTACTCTTACATTAATAATCAAGTAATTTACAGTAGTTTCTCGGTTTAACGAACAACACTCTAATCCTCTAGTACAATTTACTAAAATACAGCAGAAATAAAGCGAAACCAACCAATAACACTATGCGACAGTCAAAATCGGGATGGGATGAAACCAACGGAAATGTTATATCGGTCAAAAACAAGTTATACGTGTCCCGGCGTTTCGCTGGGTCAACCCTAGGAATCGAGATATATCTTTTTTTTGACATAACTCGAGAACCACTAGTCCGATTTTGCTCAAACAATTTAAAAAAAATTAAAAATTACAATTCCTTTAATCTGTTCATATAACGTTTTTCTATATACTCAACAGTTTTGCCGGTAAAAATAAATGTTTGTTACCGCTACCATAAAAATCAATAACCTTTTGTTTATTACTTTTTTTTAATATTTTAGGCAAAAAATATTTTTTTCTTCATACATTTATTTTTACCGGCAAAACTGTTGAGTATATAGAAAAACGTTATATGAACAGATTAAAGGAATTGTAATTTTTAATTTTTTTAAAATTGTCCAAATCATGAGCAAAATCGGACTAGTGGTTCTCGAGTTATGTCAAAAAAAAAGACCACCAAAGGCCAAATCGATATATCTCAATTCCTAGGGGTGACCCAGCGAAACGCCGGGACACGTATAACTTCTTTTTTACCGATATAACTTTCCCCGGTAGTTTGAACCCTTCCCGATCACTGACCCCAACCATTTGTCTCATAGTGTAATTAGATCTTGAAAAATATAATTTTTTTATCAACTCGCATAAAAATTTATTCATTTTTGTACGAATAAGTGAATAATTGATAATAATTTTATGTTAGAGCGCCCATTACCCATAACAAGTAAAATAAAGTCGGGCATATCGAGTAGATGTACGGTTGCCAGACGGACTGGAATGGCCTGGATTGTCCAGTTATTTTGGGTCTTGTCCAGTTTCCAGCTAAAATACAATTTGTCCAGTTAAAAAAGAATTTCTTTAATTTTGAAAAATATTTATTTTATTAATTATATATTTTTTTTTAATAATTAAATTAATATTCAGTAGTGTTAGCCCTACACTGAGAGAATTGTCATCACTTCAGTAATGAATTTCTTCATAGAACATTTTCATTAAATTTATGAAGATCTAATTTATGAAATTCAATGAATTTTTTTAATGAAATTATGAAATTTTGTGAAAGAATATTAATTAAATATTATATACATAATGAAATTCTTCATTGTTTCTACGAAAAAAATTCTATGAAATTATATCATTAATATCATGAAGGATAATTCTCTCAGTGTAGAAAGTGATTCCTGTACTATTATAGAACTGCACAGTATAATGAGTAATCTTTTGAATAGCCTTAATAATCGGTTAAAAGATGAGCTTTATGGAAGCAAACTATTTTTAAAAAAATTTCCTATCACGAACCAAAAACTAGAAGCAAATCAGTTTTTAAAAAATGCTGTTACTTGGAGCAACGGTATGATTTCGGAGTCGAATCACTTATTCAGCAAAAAGTTTTATTGATTTTAGCAGGGATTTTTTTCATTTGCAATCGACTAAGTGTTAGCAAAACTTTTGTGGAGATTACTATTTTTTTTTTTTTTAAATCAGCTCACCTATTTTTTTTTTGCCAGCAACATTTTTTGATGACTTTACTGATTTTTTGGTTTTGTCTACTGTTATACGACTAAAATAACAATCTCGATTTAAAACCATTTCAAAGGACTATCGCTAACTTTAAAGTATCAATAAAGAAATGACTTAAACCGTTAAACTTGGAATAACCTAAAGAAATTACTTAAAATTCGGTTAACCCTGGAAAAACTTAACGAAATAACTTAAATATTTTCATTTCTTTCACTCGAAAACATCTTATAAAGCCAGGTAGAGATTTTTCAATATAATTAATATCTATTTTATTGAACTTTTCACACACACACACTCATAATATCAATGTTTTCTAGAAAATTTAAATGGATTACTATTTTTGATTTTTATAAAAATTCGCTTATTTACCAATACCAGTTGGTTTTCGTCGCCTCTTTCGTTTAACAATTTGTATCGAAAAATGTTAGCCTTTGCAGACATGTGTAATTCTTATGGCAATTTTTCGATACAAATTAAAAAGAGAGTGATTTAGGGAGAGTTGGAAAGTCTTTTAATTAAATAGTCGTTCCCAAAACTAAACACGTTTCTTTTGATTATCCTTCATTAATCAAATGTTTTAAAAAATGTTAAAATTTTTAAAAATGTATTCTTGTTCGCGGCTAATTATTTCCTTATTATGAAATAACGTTATAAGTACTTTTTTTAAAAACTCAGTTATTTTTCTCTATCAGGATATTATCCTAACATTTTTAATTTAACTACAGGGTGGGCCATATAAAGCTCCGGGATTTCTTTTGGTAATAATAAAAAAACACAAATTTTTTGCTGTGAAATGATTTTTCATTTATTTCAAACCATGTTAATTTGTTCTGATCACTTGTGGAATATGACATCGCGTAAATGGTCGTCGTCAGAGCGAATGGTGAAATGCGCTATTTTTTTCCCCATTTTCCATTACATTTCATTGTGTTTAGGGCTGAATAGCTGCCATTACTTGTCGAATATTGTCTTTCAAGGCTTCCAGGGTCCGTGGCTTGTTGACATAAACTTGGGACTTCAAATAACCCCACAGGAAGAAGTAAGTCGGGCGATCGCATAGGCCTGTCAAAATCACAATTTTTTTTCGAAATTAGCCGATCAGGGAACAAAGGACGCAATAAAGCGATCGTGGATCCTATTGGAACCAAAAGTTGTCCATGCCGCTATCAGTCAGAATTAGCAGAATTGCCCAACTGCCAAGAACGGCGACGACTAGATGTTGACGGTGATCTCTCAACGCTGGCCTTGATGACTGGCATTACAAAGATTGCCGGTGGAGATAAATTTTTGGTGTAAATGCCTAATGGTGTGGTCTAAAGGCGCTCTCCTCACTTATATTTTGCACAATACGCAAGTTGCGTTTTCACAATTGCGTACATGTTTTGAATGTAAAGCTGTACGATAACAGCGTGTTGCGATTCCATGGCACAAATTTACTTGGACTGATGCTTCGAACGCGGGGTGTCATAAGCCGATCTGAAAACAAAAGAAAAAGTTATAAAGTTGCCAGATGTCGAAGGTTTAAATGGCCCATCCTGTATTTTTTCATACACTAAAAGAAAAAAATTTAGTAAAAACTACTAAAAATTAGTTAAAAATTATGTTGCAGAAGAAACTGCTAAAATTAGCAGATTATTTTTGCTACAATATATATAAGTAATATAGTAACATCAAAAATAAAACTTTTAAATATACAGACTTTTAGTTATATTTGAGTTAAATTTTTGTTAATAGAAAATAACAAATTAATTTACAGGATAGATTGCTATTTGAATTCAACTAAATTTGGCTTAAAAATAACACAAATTTTGTAAATATAACAATTTGTTAATTAGAAATTTATTAATTCAGTTCGAGGCCAATTTCCTTATTATGAATTAACATAATAAGTACTTTTTTCAAAAACTGCTATTTTTCTTCATCAGGATATTCTCCTAACAAATACTTCACTGAACTGAATTAATAAATTTCTAATTAATTAATAAAAAGGTCGAAAAAAGAATTTTTATTTTTTTGAATAAAAATTAAAACCCAACATAACAATTTGTTTTTGCTATTTTTAGTCTACTAATATTTAGCAAAAATATCTGCAGATTTTACAGTACAATTTGTTATTTTCAATTAACTAAAAGTTAACTTAAATATAACTAAAATTCTGTAAATTTAACAGTTTTATTTTTGCTGTTCTTATTTTACAAATATTTAGCAAAAAAAATCTGTTAATTTCAGCAGTTTTTTCTGCAATTTTTAACTAATATTTAGTTTTCTGTTCTGCTATTTTTACAGATTTATTTCTATGAGTGTAAAAATAAATTTCACAGTAGTCATATTTTCAATATTGCCCACACAGTATTCAATAATAGCTGTGTTTGTGCGGCAGCTATCAACGTTGGCTTATGTCACTCCCATACAAATTTGACATTAGTAACGTTAATAGTTAACACTAAACGTTGGCAAGTGTCAAATTTATATGAGAATTACATAAGCCACCGTTGATAGCTTGCCGCACAAACACAGCTAATATGAAATTGAAAAACAAAAATCCAAATCATTAAGTTTTCGAAAATCAACCAAACATAACATTTTATTTGTAAATACTTTGTTCTGATTGGTTGATTCTAAAAACATTGATCAATAATATTGAACGTGTATGCTTTCTGAATGTTTTAAATAGGGCATACACGTTCAATATTATTGATCAGATTTTCAAAAATCAACCAATCAGAACGTTTTATTATTATATACTTTGTTCTGATTGGTTGATTTTAAAAACATTGATCAATAATATTGAACTTGTATGTTTGCCTTTAAGTGCACCAGACATTTTCAATATTTTTGATCAATTTTTGGTGGTTTACAAATTAATTAAAAGTCTGTACCCAGAATTGAAAGTGTTTCAATATAATTGAAAAATTCAAAATGTTTGAATTTTTGTTTTTCCATTTCATATTATTGAAAAGTGTGTGGTAAATATTGAAATGTTGTTTTTTTTATAGAGAAGCATCACACAGGAAATTCTTCCTATTAATTAACGTGTTGCTTCCTTTGGAAAGGGGATAGAGAAGAAGTGAAAGGTGGTGAAAGATGAAGGGCTTCAAATTTGGCAACACTGTAATTGCCCGAGATTTTTAATCTTAGAACAGTTGTTGCGCGCCATCTGATGGCGAACTTTGTTGAAGCTTTTTTTTGTTGGTAGCCCTGTTATATTATTTTACTTCGGTGGGGTTAAGTGCTATGGGAACACCGAAGGAGGACGCTGCGATATGTATGAGGGATAGAAAAAATTCATACATATTAATATTATTCATAAATTGATGAGATCGAACCCGCAACCTTGTGTGTAACAGTTCAACGTGCTTACCATTACACCACCACAGATTTTATTTTAAAATCTGCCAAATTTTTAAACATTTTATAGGAAGGAAAATATTGATCAATTTTAATTTCATTTATATTTTTCTAATAACATTGAAAATGTGTGTGAAAAGATCAATAAAATGGAAATCAATTAAATATAGGGTACATACTTCCAATTAAGTTGTAAAAAATTGATCAAAAATATTGAAAATCTATAGGGCACCTGAGAAAAATCACATTTTACATTTTATTTGACAGCTATTGTTTTTGTTTCCTCACAGGAGATGAGCGCGTGATACGATATGTTTGTGGGTCACATGATTCGCCCGGCTTTTGCTACACCGCTTGCGTCTCTGCCCCGTTCGACCACAAACAATATTTGCATGCAATAGTAGTGGAAAAGAAGTATAGTCTTAATTGCCTATTACTAAATATACGGCTCTCGTAAGGGCTATGGCTCTGAATTGTACACCCAGAAAACAGTCAGTCAGTTGTGGCCACCGAATTTGTTGCCAATCGAATTCGTGCGTTTACGACAACTATCTTTATATTAAATTATATTTTTCGTTGTGAAAGCCAATATTTAGTTCCACATAAATATTATTATGTTCCACAAAAATTTATGCACCACAACTGCTTTTAATATTTACTGTTTATACATATGAATATTTTATTTTAATAAAAAAAAAACATCCAAACTTTTGTCTTTTCCGGAATTCGAACCCAGAAATCCGGCGTACTAGCCCAACTCCTCATCCACTACACCACAAACAGTTATTAATTTTAATGTCTAATTTTGAATTTATGTGTTTTATTTGGAAAACAAATACGGTATAAAATTCGTTTACAAATCCCAATTAATAGTTGTGTGTGTTATCAATATACGGTTAATTTCTTTATTTGCAAATCAAGTTTATAAAATTTATAATTTATTTTTTACTCAAACCTTAACCATCTATTTTTAAATTTATTATTATTTTTTTATTTGACTGACAATAATCATGAAAAACCATTGTTTTTCAAAAGTTGATAAAAAAATGAATATTACAAAATTAAAAATAAAGTAAAATACAGTGGTGTATTCACCACATTACCCCCCTTTCCGAAATCAAACATTTGTTTGAAAACGAACCCTTTTATAATTCATATCTTCATTTGTTACAAATGCAGGTTTAAGTCTATCTATTGATATATTCTTCTCTGCGCCATTAACAAGAATCTTGAAGAACTTGTCATCTCTATTAATTATTTTATATGGTCCCAAATAGGGGGCTTGAAGAGAAGTTTTAACGCCACCAACCTTAATAAAAACGTGTGTGCAGGTATGCAGTTCTTTAAAGATAAACGTTTTATCATTACTGTGATTCGTTCCAGGTACTGGTTTTATATTTTCAAATTTTTTATGAAGTTGTTTTATAAAATCTGGATAGAAAGTAACATTGTTATTGTTGTTGAAAATTTCGGCAGGTAAACCAATTGGTGCGCCATATACTAATTCAGCGCTACAGAATCCGATATCTTCTTTTAAAGTGGATCTCAAACCGAGTAGAATAGTTGGTATAGAGTCAGTCCAATTTTCATTTTTGTGACATTTGACAGCTGATTTTAAAGTTCTGTGGAATCTTTCAATTAAACCATTCGAACTAGGATGATAGGCCGTTGTCCTAATGTGTTCAACGCCGAGGAATTTGGCTAGCTTGTCGAATAACTCAGACTCAAACTGGCGTCCCTGATCGGTTGTTATTCTTAACGGAACTCCAAACCTACATATCCATTGCTCATAAAATGCTTTGGCTACACTTTCTGCTTTAATATTCTTTAGGAATATTACTTCAGGCCACCTGCTGAATCTGTCTATGCAAGTTAAGCAATATTGGAAACCATTAGAAGGCGGTAATGGACCGACAATATCAATGTTGATATGTTCAAAACGAGTGTCTGGACAAACGTAAGTGCCAATTGGGCTCTTGCAGTACTTTGTGATTTTCGATTTTTGGCACTCTATGCAAGTTTTGGTCAACATTTGTATGTCTTTATTTATGCCAGGCCAAACGAATCGATCCGTTATTAATTTGATAGATGCTTTAATGCCGGGATGTGATAGGCCATGAAAATGATTAAAAATTAGTTTACGCAAAGAGTTTGGTACATAAGGGCGAATTAGACCATGAGAGTCATCACAATAAATTTCGACTAATGTATTGGGGATTTTTACTTTAATTAAATTAAGCACTGTAGGATTTTGAAGTAGAGTTGTTAATTCAATATCGCGATTTTTATGTTCTAAGATTTCTTTTGCTGTTAGAGACGTTGGCAACTCAATAGTCGAAATTCTTGAGAGCGTATCAGCAACAACGTTTTCTTTACCAGGAATGTGGATTATATCTGTAGAAAATTGGCTGATGAAGTCTAGGTATCTGAATTGTCTTGGTGTGCACGAATCAAATTTTTTTGTAAAAGCAAACATCAGGGGTTTATGGTCCGTATAAATTTGAAAGGAGCGGCCCTCAATTAAACAACGAAAATGTTTTATACTTTCATAAATTGCAAGTAATTCCCTGTCATATGCACTATATTTCATTTGAGGCTTTGACAGTTTTTTAGAAAAGAAAGCGAGAGGCATTTGATTACCAGTATTTTCATCACACTGTTGTAATACAGCACCAATGCATGTGTTGGATGCATCCACGTACATAGAAAGAGATGCTGAGAGAGAAGGTTGGGTAAGAAGTGTAGATTCAGCTAGTGCTTTCTTTAGCTTTGTAAATGAAACAGATTGGGCGTCTGTCCATACTAACTTTTGATTTTTCTTTGGATTACCTTTTTGAAACTCATTGAGTGGAGCCTGTAACTCAGCAATTCGTGGGATTGATGTTCTATAAAAATTAAGCATACCCAGAAATCTACGTAAAGATGTAATATTATCCGGTTTAGGAAATTGGGGTCACCAATATGGTTAATTTCTTTATTTGCAAATCAAGTTTATAAAATTTATAATTTATTTTTTATTCAAACCTTAACCATCTATTTTTAAATTTATTATTATTTTTTTATTTGACTGACAATAATCATGAAAAACCATTGTTTTTCAAAAGTTGATAAAAAAATGAATATTACAAAATTAAAAATAAAGTAAAATACAGTGGTGTATTCACCACAAATACAATCCACAATTCGGTTGGTTCTACAGAAACTCGACTTTAAGGTCATATTTGATTAGGATACCCGTATTTGTAGTTACCACTTTCGAATATTGAAATTTTTTTAATAAAGGTTATAGATAACACCAATTTTCTTGTATATTCACTATATAAATGGCTGCTTCTACTGTATAGAGTCACTAAACTGATACTAATTTTAAAATTTATTGGAGATACCAATAATTTGTTAAAAGGATTGTTTTTTAGTTAATTTTCCCTATTTTTAATACCTAGTATAATATAGTATTCAATAATAGGTAACTCCAAATAAAATAACGCCCTGGCAAATTCATTTTAATGGTTTTGATCGAATTCTAAACAATCTTTTTTCTGGGTGTAGATAATGACTAAGAGTATTGGATGTGTGTTCAGTAGTAATAAACATCCCCCACTGTGTAAAAACGTATAACTTAATCCTCCTTGGACGGACCAAGTAGGTACTGGACAACCTACCATAATTATATGTTCTGCATACAAATTTTATGTTCGTTAAATCTGTTAATGGCTGTTTAGTTATCTCTGTAGGTATTATATTTCTATGCAACTCTCACAAAAGTAGTTTTTGCTGTTGTCGTTGTTCCCATTTGCAGCAAAGCAGCAATTTTGTTGTGTGCTGTTGATATTGTTATTGCTTAAAACTGAAAAAATAAAATACACTGGCAACTTTAAAAACCTTGAAACATTTCTTTGTACACAAAAAATATTAAATTTTCTTTCTCGTTGTCATTAAAATGTACTGCTATTTTATTTCCATAATAGTGTATGCTATGTTCATCTCTCTTTCTCTCTGTTTGTAGCGATACCCTATAATCAGCCCTATTGATGTATACATACTTTATTTATTGTTTTTGGTATGTTTCAACAAATAATCACGTTTTGAATTTCCCAATTTATGTTTACTTTAGTTTAATCTTCATATTATTTTCTTTCCGTACGTTCGGTTTTAAGCTACCTGTGTCTTATTTGCTTTAAGTGTAGTTTTAAATGTCTTTCTCTTTTATCTCCAAGGTTAAATATATTGTATGTTTTTGTTGATATAGTTACATACTCATGAAGTAAATATAAAATAAAAGAAATTCAGAATTATTTCAAGGTTTAAAAAATATTTTTCTTTTTTCAAGGAAATACCCAAGTGTGATTTGAATGTGGAAAAATACTGCATATGTCAAAGTAATATCGTTTACAAATAGTTTCAAAATGGTATAATCTGTTATTGCAAAAAAAGTACCCCAGCACTAATCAGACGTCGGTATTTTCGGAATCAATTTACAAGCCTGGGTGAGTCAGCAAAGACATATTTGGCAATTTATTACTCTCTGTGCCAATTTAGTGTTATTGTCACTATTTGTAAATAGGCTAGTATAAGATTTTGTGGCTTCTAGCAGTTAATCATAAAAACTAGTTGTGAATACCGCTATTATTTTTTATAATTAAAGTGGTAAAGCTACAAAATGTTGTATTAAAAAATTACATTTTTAAAGGCCTGATAATTATATGAATAGTCACAGAAATTCTTCGATTGTTCCACAATACTTTAGATTGTATGACCGCAACGTCATTCTATATACAACTTTGTAATTCATTCGCTACATATTGTTGAAGTTTTGTTTTCGTTTACATAAATTGCATTGTGAATCTTTGGGGAATAATGTTTAAACAACTTAAATAATTCTTTTACCCTACTCCAAAAATCGAAACTAATGACATATAGCTTATTTTAAAACTTAATGGTTCTAGATTTTTAAGAATTCATTCTATTTTGAATGAATCCAAAAAATTAGCATTCGATGTCCTTCTAAAACGATTTAATTAATTTTTAACCATTCGCAGAGTTTTCATTCTTTCTAATTCATTCCATCAAAATCACTTTTAAGGAATTCCATCAAATTATCTAATTCGATTTTATCAATCATTGAATACAATCGTTAGAAATTCATTCGATCTCTTACTCATTCGATTGACAATTTGGGAATCCAATCATTCGATTTTGACACTCGATTTTCTTCATTCGATTTAAAGAATTTTTAAAATTAGCAATTATGTTATTTTATTACAGTAGAATTACCGATTTCTTACAAGTAAAGGAAGAAACCAAAAAAGAAAATATTGTATTCACAAAGTACAAATTTGTATGATTTTTTGGTTTAAAGAATTCCATAACTTACGCGTATTTTCCTTAACTTAAAGTATTTGTAAATACAATTAAAAATTTAATTGAATTCGGACCAATAAAGAAACTCTTTATATCAATTAAATTTTTTTGTAAAATTTTAATTAAAAAATTTTTAAATAAAGTTTTAATCATATCAATTAAAAATTAAATCAAAAATCGTCAAAATTTTTAATTAAGTTATAGGGCTTTTATTAAAATGTGTGATATTAAAAATATAATTAATAAATATTTATTAATTTTCTTATGTTTTTGACTGATTTGAGACACACTTTTGTAATTTTTATATCTGCAATAGAAGAAAACGTATTAATAATACAAAATAATATGACTTTACGCAACGCATATTACTGAATGTCCAGTTACAATTTATCCGGCAGTTGAAGTCCTAGTTAGTAGGTAACTGAACATTCAGTAATCGGACCTAAGAGTTTTTTTAATATGTTGTCAATAGTACTTATGGTAAACTAAACATTTTTTCGACACCATATTCGTTTCCAATTAAAATTTTAATTGATATGATTAAACTATTAATTGAAAATTAATTTCAAATCAAAGAAAATTTTAATGGAAATTTTTTTTGGCAATAATTTTTTCTGTGAAGTTATGCAAAATATTGATTACTTGAAAAAGAATGTCATCAATAAGTTATTGTCTACACGGTATAGAAATCTCGTGAGTTTGCGATAAATTTGTCATCTCTGCTTTTGTTGGAACTAATTTTCATTTCTTGTTGTTAAGTATTTGTTTTTATTAAAATTATTGTATTTTAAAGAATACTTTTTTCTCAAAATACCAAAAGGTGAATTTAATAAATTGAATGTTACTAATTAAAGAAATTGACTGAATATGACAGCAATTGTCAATGGTCTAGAGATTGCATTTCGTAGACTTATTCAGAGCTGCATTTTCATAAAGTTTTGCGAGTTTTCTATCCCGGGTAGATGTGCCTTAATTGCTAAATCGCTCACAAAACTTGCTTGTGAAAGGGGTATTACACCCTAAACCCACATTAAAAATTGACCATAGTTTATTCAGGTATATGAATAAATAAGAAATTTTAATGAAAACTTAATAAAGTTAAATTTGCGAATATTTCAAAAAGTAGAGCTAATTTTAAAATTTGATTTTCACAATCATGATGTTCATTTTAAAATCCATCAGAATTTATGTATCGCATGCCCGATGCATTTTTAGTGTTGTACTGTTATATAAATGTCTAATGAGAAGACAACATGACAACAACTGTGTTAAGGTTTACAAATTCTTCATTTTGTTTGTTTTTAAAAAAAATATGCAATTAAATGTAAAATATGCAAGAAAAATAAACTAAATGTGCACTTGAAAGCAAAATATGCAAAGATGTGCATTTATAAGAAATATGCACTTAAAAGCAAAATATGCAAATTTTTTATAAGCTTGCAATAAATGCAATGGATTTTAATTAGAATTCAATCTGTTTAATGATCAAATCTGCGGACAAGCCCCTACCGCTTTGCGAGGTGAAATTGTAATAAATTGTAATGAAATTAATGAAGGAATAAATAAATATAAAAAAGAGAGTAGATGTTAACGTAGCGAATTCCAAGGTCTTTAAATCGATGAGACTGTCCACGATGATGAATCCATGTCCTGTTCCATTATCATGCGTGCTGCTTGATCAATTACATAGATATCTGCCGAATGCAATCCTTAATATACAGTGTCGTCATTTTCATCTTCGCTCCGTCAGGGGAAAACGAGATCACATCCGCCTGAACGGCAGAGGCTCAGTCCATCCTGTTCTGTATCCCAACCTAAAAAGGCAGCGAGACATTTACGATCGACTAAATGAAGTCAACATCACGGAGTGTGGAATCGAGACCCCAGGAGCGTTGTCTCAGCTTCTGCATCTCCCTTAATCTGAGAGCTTCCTTCGCCGCTGTGCCGTGCCCCTGATACATAAACACATCGGCGGGATGCCGTGATTTACTTATAGACCCGCTTGGGGTGCCGAAAGGCCCTTATAATACCCTGACAAGGCAATCGTGTCCTTGTGTCGGTCTTTAAAAAAGAAAATAATTTTCTTTCTGTCCAGAAAAGGATCTCTACTAACCGGCGGCTTGCATATCTGACGTTAACACCACCTCCTTTCAAAAGTTTTTCTGCATGTGAAAAAGACATTCCGTTTTCCTCGGTATTCCTCTTTTCGCGATACTCCTTTCGTCCTTGGTATTCCTCTTCCAAGAAAGATTGGAGTTCTGAATGGCATCTAGGTATTTCGCCTCCAAGCTTCAAAAACAACCTATCTCCCAATATATGCATGGAATGCGACAGTGTTCCAAAATGGAAAGTTGTGTTATTAATTCCTTTGGAAAAATTCAATTAAGCAATAGCGGATTTAATCAAGTCGTCTATTATCGTACTAATAGCAAACCTGTTATCTATTATTATAGTTTTCTATAATTTCTATACTTCGCCTAATATACTTTTAGCAGCAACAACACTACATTATCGTAGCTGGGGTCTGTTCAGTTGTTTTTGCTTTTATTATCATTTACAGCTGAGTGGGTATATAACTAATGTAAAACTACTTAATTTTTACTAAAGGTCTGTGTGATAAAATAAAACAACAACACAAATATTCTAGTATATAGTAGATACGACCAACGACAATAATACATATATAAACATGTTGATGCAAAATACCATATGATTTCATTTGAAAGATAATTGGAGAACAAAGAGAAGGAGAGTGAGAGAGCGAGAGAGAGAGATTAATATAAACAAAAAACATATGTTTAGAAACATGTTGATTAGAAAGATAAATAAAACATAAACAAACAACTTTGTTGTTATGATAGTGGTGTTAGAACAATTTTTCATAGTGATATGCCAATGCTAAGAAAATGAGCAAAAGTCCGAAGAAAGAGTGAAGTTAAAAGAAAAACTACGTAGTTATCAAATGTTTCATTTAATGGTTTTTGCAAAGGGAGGGTGGGTTTATTATTATTATTATGATATTTATGTATATAAGTGTTGTTATGAAACCCTCTCATATGTTTTTTATTTTGGTTTCTATTTGTTTTCTTGATGTGAGAAATGTATACATGAAATATTGAATTATTAGATATGAAGGTATGTTGTACATATGTATATTTATGTATAGTATATACAAAAATATTGTATTTTTGCTAGTATATAATGTGCTATAATGTTTAAAACATATATAGAGTCGATTTTGTGGAATATAGTATTGATGTTGACGTAGTCGCTTTGGTTTTGTGTATTTGTTGTTTTTTTCAAACACTCGTCGCTCAGCTGTTTAGAAAGTCATGGTACTGGCACACAATCATTGTATAGTATATGAACAATTTAAGTAAAAAACAGTGATTCCCAAACTCTTGCATTTGCGTACTTTTCAATATTCTACTAATGTTTGCTTAAAAACGTTGTTGAAAAGTAAATTTTCCACCAACAATAATCAGTTTACAAAATACCAAATAATTCTTAGTTTGCCCTACTAAAAAAAATTATATGACTTTGATATTATATATAATAATATTCGAAAAATGAAAACATCTAATTGTATCAAATTAGATCTATTATGGTCATATTAGATCTAATTTGATGGAATAAGATATAGTTTGATAGGATTTTATCCGGATTTTGTCCTCATCCAAATGTATCAAATATAATATAAACATATCCAACTAAATGTAATGGTATATAAATCGATACAATTATACATAATTATATGAGGCATATGTAATTATATATTGGTCGATATATAATTGGATATTGTAATATGCTGCACTAAATATTGTGCAATATATAACAAGATATAGTTATATATTTAGGATATAATTTCGTAAAATTTTATATAATTATATCTTTGTATATATGTGACTATATCAATACTTTCTTACTTGGGTGGAAAAAAACTAATCTTATTTTAAATTACCTTGTTAATCTGAGGGGCAATTCTGTAACTTTTTAACGACAAAATTCGGTAGTTAATTTGACAAGTTTTCATAGTAAACTGACAACTTAACTACCGAATTTTGTCGTTAAAAAGTTAGAGAATCCCACTACTGATGTTGTGAAAAAGCCTTTAACTGTCTTTATCTTTCGCACAACTACGCCAATTTGTTCCCTCGTCAATATACCACGCTATATTTGTGAGTTTATAGGTCCAAAAATGTTCCTTCATCACATTATTTTTTATTTCCAAGATTGTTTCTGCGTTGAATTTTTTTATCACTGATCCGTGAAGTGCGAAGTTGCTCAACGCATCAACGCTAAATTCTTTTACTTTTCAACATTCGATACAACTCGAAATTTTTAATTTGCATACTCGATACTACTCAATATTTGTTATTGAAATTGTTAAAATTTATTTAATATTTAAGTTTTAATTAACCACTATCCTCTTCTAAAAACTTAACTCGCATTTGGAAAGTTTTGGCAAAAAAAAATGTTTGTCATGTGCCAGCAAACGGGCTCAAAAAAATCAAAATTGGGTTAAAAAAATTCTACTAAAATTTTAATTTTTTCTGAGAGAATCTTTTTTTTGAGTTAAAAATGACTCCGAAAAATTAATGTGTCAATCAAATCTTCTATTTGAATTGGAGTCTTTTTTCGGTAATTTTTGAGTCCAAACAACGAATGGAATTTTCCTTTGTAGTTTGGAGCCTCTGTAAAATAATATTTTAAGGTTAAAAAAAATATTGAAGCATTGTCTGACAATGCAATACGGAATCTTTATTTTATTATGATGTAGAATACTTCTAAAAATATAGAATGCCAAATTTCATACTAATGTACTAAATTTTATTTCATTAAAGCATATTAACCATTTTGAAAATCTTGTGTATTGAATTTTTGCATTTTTTTTTTCTTTTAGAATACTTTTTTCTCTATTCTGCATTTAATTCCGCATACTGTAGATTTATTTTAAAGAATTATAATTAGTTTAGATAGGACACATGAATTAAAAGGTATTTATATTCTTTTTCGTCTAATCGTAAAGTAACAAAACGTATCTGTAAACAATTCAGGTGTAAACATGGTATGTTTATGAGTTTAATGTCAAACTTCATACTATTTTTGTTGTTTGTATTTATACAAGTTTTACAAGGAATTTACGAGTTTATATGAAAACCCCTATTACTTTCTTTTACGATACTTCCAAACAAAACTTTGGGCACAGATTGCCCAAATTCGGGCTAAAAAACAACTACAAACTTAAGAAAACAATTCTGACAAATTATTTAAAAACTTAGACAAATTCATTGGCTCCGGAACGAATACTTTTATAATTTTTCTGACAAAAAAATGTCCCTCATAAAAATGAGCAATTTATGTTTCTATTTAGGCAGTATGTTCTGACAAAAATTTCTGTAATTTCAAAAAATGTGTCACATATTATTGAGTCATGAAAAGGACCTAACCGAAATATATCTTTTTTAGAGTCACTTAGGAATCATCATTTTTCAAGGTTCCAAAACTTGCTGGCTGGGTTAAATTTTCATAGTCTCGTTTAATGTCCCGTTAGCTACCAACTGGGACTTTAACTGACACATTTGTTGCTGTTTCCCGTATAAAATTTTAATTTAACTATTGTTTAAATTTGAACTGAATATTCAGTAATCGGGCCTGTACTGTAGATTGTAATCAAAAAAATAAAATAGAAATCCCTTAAAATACATAAAAATAGCTGTAAAATCCTAGATATTTGGGAAAAATACCCAAACCCATCCCTTAACCGAAGTTGATACCTCCAAATATCCTTATCTGACAATACTGCGCGTGACTCATGTCAGTCTGAGTGGTCAAATGATGCTACATTTTGTTACCATATTTTCGAATTATGTAGCACATATTTCAGAGTTATTAGAAGAAGAAATTTTTGAAATAAATAGAGAGAATAGCTGCGTTTGTGCTGCAATCTATAAACATTGGCTTATGTCATACACATATAAATTTGACACTAGCCAAAATTTAGTGTTAACTCTTAAAGTTACTACACGCTGAAAAAAATCGCCCTGCAGGAAATATATTTGCTGGTGATATATATATGTTTGGAAGAACTGTCAAAATATATTTGCCGTGTTTTTAACATAATATGTTTGCCAGCAAATATAATATTTTTGCCTGTAAACATATGTATGTTTGAATCATATGAAATACATCTACTCGCAAATATATAAATTTTTGCAGGCAAATATATATATGTTTATCATTATTATATTTGCACTCGACAAATATAATAATGATAAAATAAAAATGCAAATATATTTTTGTTTAAGTAAGAAAATATTACTAACATTCAAACATTACAGTGTTTGCCTGGAGACATACATATTATAACGATAAAAATAAAATAATTGGAAACACACCTCAAACATAAGTATAGTAGTTTATAAACATATATATAATTGCCTGTAAATATATCCAACAATCTATTTTTTCTGCGTGTATTGTCAAATTTGTATGGGAATGACATAAGCCACCGTTGATAGTTTATATGTCTTATTCACAAATATTTTTACAATTTTATTCTTTCTATGGAAGATATATTAGATCTGAAATGGACGGCTGTAAAAAATTTCGGAAAATTTATTTTCTTTTTTTCAAATAAATTGCCCGCCAACAATCTTGAAAGTTGTATGGAAATTTTTAATAAAATACTCGTATTTGGGCCAATTCCAATAAAGTGTTAAAATTGAAAACAAAGTTAAAATTTTTGAAATTTATTTTTTATTTTTGTTTTATAAATATTCTTTGAAATCTGGTATTAACTCGGAACTTATTGTTTACCATTAGTGACTAGGGAATCACTGCAAACGAGTATTCTCCTCCGTCTCACACCTCCTTTATGTATATTTAGACTGGTTGACTGCCTGGTTGTTGGTTGGGTTTTCTGTTCAGCAGAATATTTAAAGTTTTTTACGTATTTAGTCGTTTTAAAGCAGCCTAAGTGTTAACAACACAAAAATTTCTCGTAGAGACGGAAACGCGGACGCGGAGTTAATATCGGAAGTAGTAGACCAACACAAGCAGCAGCTTAGTGTAGTGTGTTTGTGTGTGAAGTACAAGTAACAGTGTTCAGCCAGAGAAGAAGTAGAAGAAACATAACGCAGGAATAGCACAGTGTGTGGAGTAGAAGTAATTCGAGTCTAGTGCATACTGTGTGTTTTGGACGTGAAAAATTAAAAACAAAAAGAAGAAAAAGTGCAATTGAATAGAGCTGTTGTGTTGTTGTTGTATACTAACTGACTGTGTCTGTCTGTATGGTTTTATTACAAAAAAATTAAAAAATAAAAGCTCGTGTATGATAATAATTGTGAAGTCTTTTATTTCTGTTTTGTGAAGTTTCTACAAAAAAAAGACACAAAAAATACAGAAAAAAATTAACGATTTTTTAATAAGGAAGTGGAAATACAATACACTTACCGATAAAAATTATAATTTCACATTTAATAATACATAAAAAAATAATTGAAATTTCAATCAAAAACATCATAAACTTGTAAGAAAATTCAAGAGAATTGGAAGAAGAAAAAAGTCCTTAAAAAACTAGTTTCCTAGAGAAATTTTCTTTGGATACAAAAAATAACCTCGAAATTCAATTATAAAATTAAATTAAAAACTTTCCTCAAAAAAAAAAAAAAAAAAGCAAAAATTTAATTTAAAAATTAAATTTCAAATAAAATCCAAAACAATGTTTGTATTTTTAATACAGTTTTCGATTAAATGCCAATCACAGTTCTGAATTCTAAAAAAAATATATTTAAAACTTTATCTACATACACAAAATCCTAAAAATAAACTATAAAAAGTTGTTTTAAGCAAGTATTTTTTTTTCCAAAAGTGCAAAATTTCAAATTTATAAAAAAACATCAACGCATAATTTCCAACAACAAAAATTAAATGAAACTTTCTTGCTGTCCAACAGAAAAAATATTACAATTTGCAATAAAATAAACAAAAGAAAAAAAATTATAAACTTCCTCCTTTATATAAACATGTAAGAAAAAGATTGTCGGTCATAATCGACCATTAAAATATCCTACATCACTATTAAGTATAAGATTAAATCCAATACACTCATAATAATTCATGCATAAGAATGCCAAGTTAATTAAAACTTTCCTAAAAGAAAATATTTTTAACACATTTAACGAAAATTTTCGTGATTTTGACATAACTTGACTTTGACTTAACTAGGCATGAGGCATTAAGCTGCCTACACACTAGGGAACATACTTAAAAAAAGAGAGCATTTTTTGTGAATGTGTGAGTGCGTTTGTGTGTGTGTGCGTGTTGAGAGCGTGCATTTCGTGTTTACAAAATTTTTTGATATTTTTTGTTCCCTCAACCATGTTCCCTAGTGTGTAGGCAGCTTTAGATATTAATTTTTGAGATTTTCCTATGGTTTGGACGGTTTTAGGAAAATGTAAAGATTTAAAGGAAAATGTATGTAAATACATGTTTTACTACACTCAAAAAAGTTTGTCAGTTACTACGTGACAATTGTTTGTGTAGTAATAAGTAGTTGTTGTTTTTAATTGTAATAACGTTGTTTTTCTATGGAAAAGTGCAATGAAAAATACTGTAATTTTGTAACAGTTGTTTAAATCGGTTATTTTTAATATCATAATAAACAACTACCAAAACAGTATTTTTACAGTAAACAGTTGTTTCTTTTTGTTAGTTATTTGAAAAATAAAAAGTTTTTGAATTTTAAAAATTCTTGTTTAGCTTATTTTTGTTGTTATTGATATATTCCTAGTTTGTAACTAAAAATGAGAAACTTGTATTGTATATCCAATGCATAAAAGCATAATAACTGGAGAACCGTTTGGAATTTTGACTTCAAACTTCAAATAGGCTGAAGTAATTACACATATTTATATAATCGAAAGAAAAAAAATAATTTTTTTTAATAAACTATACTTTTATAATATCAAAAGAAATAACTGTAAAAACAGTCGTTTTTACTTATTTTGTCAGTTGTTTAAAAATGTTTGTAGTAAAAATTTGTCTGTTAATTTCACGAAATTGTTAGTTATTTTTAATGTATTTGTTAGTTATTTTTCAACAGTTAAAAATAACAAAAATTTCAGTTATTTTAAAGGAACCTTTGTCGCCGTTTTAACTGCATATAGATATTTTGTTTTTGTATTGCGTGTATTATTGTATTTTCGTTCGTGTGGAGCAAAATGTCATCTAGAAACACAACCTTAGTTTTTATTAAACAGCAATTCGTCGACCGGCCTGCAAAATGTCACATGTGTTTTTAAATAGATTTTCAGGAGAGCGAAAAAACTGTTACAAAATCTACTTTTAAGATATTTTATTGGCATCATATGCCTTAATCACACTGAACCAAAAGTCGTAAGTAAAATCAACATAAAAATTTTGTTACTTTTTGATGAAACGAATTGTTAAAACAATATCTTTTTTATTCAAACTGATGTGTGTTTTTTTGAACTCAACCATTTTTTTTAAATGTACATACTTATTGTCGTCAAAAATCCTCTAGGAAGTAATTGTTGTTTTGATGAATTTTTGTTAATTTATTAACAAAATTTAATTTGTTAACTCTAAAAAATTTTGTTAAAAAGGCAGTTATGTTAATTTGATATAATTTTTCATCAGTTTGAATACTTTTTATTAAATCTGTAGAAAAGCTTTAGTGTGGTTAGTTTCGTCGCGTCATTTCTAGTGCTAGCATGTGACAGCCATTTGTGATAGTTAGAAATATTAATTAAAGACATTAATTAAGTGTTTATTTTTTTTCAAAGTATTAATAATTAACAAATTCAGTGACTTGTTAAGTGAATATTTATTAATTTTAATTTAAATAAATTTATGTAATTTTAAACGTTTAAAAGTTTAAACTTCAATTTCTGTCATTAATTTTTATATTATTTATGTGAAGTATATAAAATGTATTTGAATTATTAATTTAAATAAATTAATTTATATGTTTTTATCCATAAAATATTTCATGTGTTTTAAATAGTGTTGAGTATGTGCACTGATATAATTTTGTGCATAGTATTAATGAATTTGTTCATTAATCCAATGATTTTTTTCATTGAAAAGTCCCCAAAGAACGCGTTCATTAGATCAATGAAACGTATTCATTAAATGAAAACTAATTGAAAAAAATATATTTTTTTGCATTACTTTTTTTTTATTTATTTTTATTTTATTAATTTTTATTTGTACATATATTTCCTTTTCGTTTTTATAACGTTTTTGACATCTCCCTGAAGTCGACTTGAACCCGAAATCACCAGAATGTAAACATCGCGTTACCGATTGATCTAAATAGCCAAAAGAAAATGATGTCATTATTTGGACTTTTATATTTAAATAATTTCAGTTTGCAACCCTAGCGTTCATTATTGGAACATATATCTATTTTAGTAATTAGCAAATTCAAAACCCTTATAAAAATTATAGCAAAAAAAATTCATTAAATTAATGAATTTTTCATTAACTCAATGACATTTTTTCATTAAATCAGTGAATTCAGATTAATGAAATCGATTCATTAATAGTATGAACGAAAATTTTATCAGTGTGTTATATTATAATTTAAATTTTATACTCGTATTTCATTATTTTTTATATTTTATCGACTTCATTATAACAAAGACGTATATTTATAATATGAATTAATTAAATAATATGCATTGTTGAATTGAATAAACTGCATTGGTAAAACAGCAAAATAATTATTCTATTTGATTAAATATAATTGTTAATATAACTAATTTTTGCTAGTACGTTTGACGATATTTTGTCAAGCTAACATCACGTAAAATAGTTAAACGTCAAAATAGAAATGTACTAAATAATGTGTTAAATTGACGGACAGGTTTTGTGAATTCAGATTAATGAAATCGATTCATTAATAGTATGAACGAAAATTTTATCAGTGTGTTATATTATAATTTAAATTTTATACTCGTATTTCATTATTTTTTATATTTTATCGACTTCATTATAACAAAGACGTATATTTATAATATGAATTAATTAAATAATATGCATTGTTGAATTGAATAAACTGCATTGGTAAAACAGCAAAATAATTATTCTATTTGATTAAATATAATTGTTAATATAACTAATTTTTGCTAGTACGTTTGACGATATTTTGTCAAGCTAACATCACGTAAAATAGTTAAACGTCAAAATAGAAATGTACTAAATAATGTGTTAAATTGACGGACAGGTTTTGTTAGTTATATAGTGATCACCCATTCATCAATTTAATGTGGATTTTAGTTGATTTCACAGATGTTTTTGGTTCAGTGCATGATTTTACTAAATGAGGTCGTGAATCATTAATGCATATAATGCCAATAAAATATATTAAAAGTAGATTTTGTAACATTTTTTTTTGCTCTCCTCAAAATCTATTAAAAAACACATGTGAAATTTTGCAGGCCGATCGACGATTTGTTTTTTACACACATAAGGTTTGACAAAGTGACGCTCCGTAAAGTTGACAGAAATGCCAAAAAACTAGATAACACTAAATACCGATAACCCTAAAACAACTAAACGAAATAGCTTCAAATACCGTTAACTCTAAAATAACGAAATAATTTGAAATACCGATAACCTTAAAATAGCCTAACGAAATAATTCTAAAATAACGTTATCCAATATCAATAACCTTATGAATCGGTTGCCAACCCTGCTTAAAATACCTGTCTCGTATTTGCTTATCCTTCTTTTTCAACATATTCAGAGTTCATTAAGATATGCGGATCCGCAACAAGACATCCCTTTTTAGTTTTTCAATTGTGTTTTTGACAGACAAGGAAAAGTTCTGAATTTTATTTAAAATCCATAAATATTTGAAATTTTATTTTTGTTTAAAATAAAAATACCAAAAATGTGTGAATTTTAAATTTGGAAAACAAAAATCTCAAAATTTAGAGAATTTTATTTTTAACAAGTGTTTGAATAATTCTTTGAATAAGTAGTTATTTGAACAATTCAAAATGAAATGCTTTTTACTATAACGTAAAAAAAATCTTGACTGATTTGTTATATTGTGGTAAGAAAAGCATAAAACTATTCACTTTAAAATTTCAGTGCTGTTAACTTTATTAAAAATCGCTAAAAACAAAGAAAAATTTGGTCATGTTTAAAGTGATGCACTTTGAAGTCTGGCGACTATTTGTAGATAAAAATAATGCAAGACTTAAGGAAATTTTATAGGATTTCCAAAAATACACAGTTTGTACAGAACCGATCAGTACTGCCTAAATTTTACTATGTAATTTGATAAAAGGTTGATATCGCTAATTTTTCGTTAAAACTAGTGACAAAATGAAAAAACAAACATTACATTAAAATTCTGTACAATTATCTGAACCATCTCCTTGCCTTTCGTGGCGAATTTAGCCACCCGTGTAAAAAAGATCAGATCTGGCCAGATCTCAGCACATCTTACCAGATCTAATTAGATCTCAAAATTGGGGACAAATTTGAGATCTAATTAGATCTGATCAGATCTAGGCATATCTGGCCAGATCTTCGTAGATCTTACCAGATCTAATCAGATCTCAAAATTGGGGACAAATTTGAGATCTAATTAGATCTGATCAGATCTAGGCATATCTTGCGCATTTGTCCAGATCACTTTAGATTTGAACAAATTTGGCACTAGATCTTATCAGATCTTGCCATAAGGTATTATCACATATTCCATATCTGATCATATTTGATGTGATCTGGTACAGGATCTAATTAGATTGAATCATATCTATTGAGAACCAAAAAGATCTGGTCAGATCTAAACTTTTTTACACGGGCACTATTTTGATCTTTAAAATAAAGGCAACAACAATAAAATTAGAAAAAACTTGAATTGACTTAAATTCGTGTCCACAACCGTAGGTCCTTGGCGAGGTGGCCAAATAAATTTTAAACTAAATACAAATTGACAAAAGGGTTTCAAATTTTATTGAAAACTTTTTCAAATTTCGTAGAAATTTGGAAACCTGAATTTAGTTTAGGTTTTATTTAGCCAGTTCGCACCCACCCTTAGAATTGTCTACTAATGTGGAAGCCTCGACATTTTTATATTTTACGAAGTTTCCTAAATAATGTTCAAAAAATCACAAAAACACACTTCTTAGACTAACGGTGGGTCTCATACTGTAGGTTTAACTTTAACTTAACTAAAAACAAAATAAAATGTCAAAAAAATGTACACAAAACAACAACAAATTTTTGGGTTAACTATTAACCTAAGTTTAAACCTGCAGTATGAGACCCACCGTTAAAGTTTCAGCAACTAAATTGCCAAAAGTAATTTCTTAACAAATTTTTTGAGTTTTGCACTGAGAGAATTCTCATCACTTCAGTAATGAATTTCTTCATAGTTTCAATGAAAATTGTCACTGGAACTCGTGCATTGAAACTTTTCATAGAATATATGAAACAGGTTTCATTAAAGTCAATGTTTATGAAGAGTTCATAAAATTAATGAAACTCTTCATAAAATTAATAGGCCACTCGTCCAATGAATAAATCACTCAGCCAATGAAGAGCTTAATAAAATCTATGAAGCAATTTCATTTACTATTATTTATTATAGTTGGTTGTTGTCGTTGCTAAGCTGAAGTGGATAAATAAAAAGTACTTAGCAAATGCAAGAGGCGTAATAAAATCGAAGCATATTTTACGGATGTACGAAATATATCTAAAGAAAGAATTCATTAAATTAAAAAGTTTCATAAAAAAAAAGTTTCGAAAAAATTAATATGATTTATAAAAAATTTCATAATCCAAAATTTATAATAAAAAATTAATTTAAAAAAAATTAAAATTATAAGGAAAGGAAATGACGATATTTTCTAAAAAAAAAAAAAAAAAAAGTAAATAAATACTATTGAACAATTTAATATATATAAAGAACATTTTCATTAAATTTATGGAGATCTAATTTATGAAATTCAATGAATTTTTTTAATAAAATTATGAAATGTTATGAAAGAAAAGATATGAAAAATTTCATAATATTAATTAAATATTATATACATAATGAAATTCTTCATTGGTTCTACGAAAAAAATTCTATGAAATTATATCATTAATATCATGAAGGATAATCCTCTCAGTGTCAGTCTATTAAAAGTAAGCAAAAAGTTTTATTGATTTTAGCAAAGATTTTTTGTTCATTTGCTATAGACTGTTAGCAAAACTTTTGCTATGATTATTAATTTTTGGTAAAAATCAGCTCGCTGATTTTCAGCAAATCCCTTTTGGTGAAATTACCAACTTTTTTGCAAGCACCCTCCTGATTAAAAATTTGCTGACACAGAAACATTTTTTGCTGACTACACTGACTTTAGTTATCAACGGTTATCATTAAAACCGCAAAAAAAACAAAAAAACATCGAGGTAAATGACAGTGTGATAAACTCGAATGACTGATAATATTAAAATCAGTGTTAACTTTTACGATCGCTTGAAAAAAACTGTTTTTTAAATTGAGGATTATAAGCCTCTTTGTATGTGGTGTAGGGTATTGCAAAAAATATAGGTAAAAGAAAATTAAATAATAATTTTTTCACTTCTTCTATCATTACACTACAAATTTACAATTTATTTAATTTTTCTTCATTCTGTTTTTTGCCTGCAGCGCATTTTACTGCAATCAAATAAAATTTTTGTAGAAAATAAAAGTACGCAATTAGTAAATGAGTGAAACAATTACAACAACCACAATAATTGGAACTATTCCAATGGTTTTAAAAACTAAAACAATAACAACACAAATATTTATTATACAAATATTAAACAAATTAAAACACGAGCTAATCAAAAATTTAAATAAAATAAAAAAAAATTGAGATTTTGATATAAAAATTTAAATTTTGAAATAAAAACCTCCACTTGAACATCATTATTAAGTGAGTGACCTCAACGTCATAATCATCATAATCTACAACAGAAATAAAGCAAAAAAACCAACATGTAAGTTTAAATCGAAATACAAAAACAAAATTAAATAAAATGAAGGCATTTTCATTTTTTTTTTTTTTTTTTTTTTGTAATTTTGACTGACACACATTTATAAATTTCCTCTAAACGAACAAAATTACAGACCCCTTGTAAGTTTTTATTTCTATCTATATTTCTATCATTTACATCAATATATCTATCTATATTTCTATCATTTATATATGTTAACAAATATTTAGTAGATAATTCATTTAATAAACTAACAAGGAAGGTATCTTTGGGGTTAGCCACCGATTTTAGAGACCCAATCTCATATCCAGGGCAGAGACATATAATATAGAGATACTAGCATGTGGAAAATTTTGTCAAAGGAGGATTTTATTCTGGGAAATTTTGTGAAGGGAGGATTTTATTTTGTCAAATGAGGTTTTAATAGAGTTGTCAGGTAAGGGGATCTGGGCCGAAATTAGGGATTTCGACTTTGGTTTGGGGACAGATTCAAAAATTGTACATCTTAAAAGATTTAGTTTTAAGCCGAAAATACGAAGAATTTTCGGATAAATTATATGTGTATTATTTTAAATTTAAGTCGATCAAATTGATCTGCTAAAGTATTTCAAACTTTTACAAAATATTTGAATTATTGAAGAAATGTTCTCTAAATATTTATAAACCTTGAAATAACGAAAAGCAGAAAGTTTTCTATTTTCAAAATACTGAAATTGTTACATGCAAAGGATTCAGAATAAATAAATTTTGTGTAGGTTCAAAAAAGTACCAGGGGTTTTCATATAACCTCTTATGTACCTTCTGAATCGTGTAAACTCGACTTATGCAAACTTAATGTTTAAAAGAGTTTAAAAGCCCTAGAACTTACGCTACTAGATTTACACTTAACCAAAAACTATTCGTTTTTGAAAACTACTCGTATTGTCAAATTCCATACAAATTTTAGAAAAAAAATATTTTTCACCATAATGAGTTTCGTTTGAAAATTGTGTAGAATTTTTTCTCTCGAAAATTTAATGTACGACTTTTTTTTTGAAACAGCGACATTTCAGCTTAATTGTGATTTGTCTTTCGTATTATAAAATTTTTTTACTATCACAGTTTTAACAAAGATTTGACGGCTTTAAAGTTCGAGTGATAAGCTATAAGCAAGGCCTTACCGTCGGTTAGATGGCTAAGCTGTCGAACTCTAGTATAGTTACGTTTGTAATGTAGGAGTACATGGGTTCGAGTCCTACAGACGACATGTTGTTGAAAAAATTATCATATAGAGACAATCTGACAAAATATAAACAATAATACAATTTAATGAAAAAATATTTCTTCGTAAAATATTCAATTTTATTTACTTTGCTGACTCATTTCTTAAGTTTTCTGGATTTAAGAGCTATGCTAACTTAGCTCCTATTTTTTTTATTTTAAATTGAGTTTTTGTTTAAATTAAAATGAATTGGCTATAACATCGGGATTTAAACATTCAAAATGGGAATGAGCTAAAACTTTTCGGGCAACACTGCCCCCCAATAAAATGAAACAAAAAAAATCAAAACATCAGTCAGCGCCATCTGTTGCATTAAAAACCGGTATTGCCATTCATCAGGACCATGTGAGATCCCTGATCCAGGGGGTAAAACGTGGATTTGCTTGTAGGCAGTTTTGACATATTACCATGTTCTCTGCTAGATTTAGCAGATTGAGTTAGGAATTTGCATATTTCTAAATTCTTTTTTAGCATATTTCGTTCGTTAAAAGCAGATTTTTAGCATTTTTTTAATTATATGTTTTAATTGTTTTTCCCGGAATAATTTCACTACTTTTTCTAATTATCAAACGCGTATATTATTAAAAACCAAGGTTGGTTACCGTTATCGTTATAATACCGTTATCGCTAAAATACCGTTTCAAATTGAATACCGTTACCGTTATCGATACCTCTAAAAAAATTTATAAATACCGTTATCGTTACCGTTACCGTTATTTTTATGGGTAGTTACCGGTATTTTACCGGTATTTATTATTTTATATAAAAATTACAATTTTTTTATTTTTTATTTTATAATCTTGAGTGTTTTTTTACAAAAAATTTATAGATAATAATTTTACTTATTAAAACTACCAGTATTGAATTTATAGCTTAAAATCTGTATTTTCAGTACTTAAAATTAAAAATATGCCATGTTTTTTACTTGTTTTTATATGTTTTTAACATCATTTTTAATACCGGTACGTACCGGTATTGCTGTTTCGATAACGGTATACCGTAACCGAAACAGTCTTAAATACCGTTACCTTTACCGTTACCTAAACAAACGAAATCTGATACCGTTACCCTAACCGTTATTCGTTTCGGTAACCAACCTTGTTAAAAACTGACAAAAACGTGTATCTAACGAGAAAATTCAACAAAAACGCCGCTTTTACAGTAAATATTTTTTTCCCGTAGACTATTTTTGCATTATTTTTGTGTTGTGTCTGAAATAGGGAAAAATTATGCTTTAATGCAACAGATGGCGTTGACTAATGGGTGCGTTCGGCAGATACAATTTGACAGTCAACAGTTCTACAACAGTTGTGCAACTATCTGCTGAACTACCTGATCACTAACCGCTCGGTCTGAGCGCTGTCATATTTTGGTAGCGTAAAAAATGTTTGCTACTTTTGATCAAATAGTGATACATTTGTTGTTGTTGATTTTAAAAAAATTTTGTTTTGTATGATTGACAAATAAAAACATACAAAAATAATTCAAAAACAAAAAATTTAAAAAATCAAAGGAAAATTTAGAAAAAATGTATTTAAAACCAAAACAAAGAAAACATCGTTCAGCAGAGTAAGTAATCACAAAGCGCTACAAGTCACCGGTATCAGTTTAAGGTTTCTCCGCCGAATGCTACCAATGTTTTTGAAATATTGGGGAGCAGTGTTGCCAGAAAAGTTTTAACTCATTCCCGTTTTGAAAGTTTAAATCCCCAATTTTATGCCCAATTAATTTTAATTTAAACAAAAACCAAATCAATTTAAAAGAAAAAAATGGAAGCTAAGTTCGCATCGCATTAAACTCATTATCGTGGAAGATCTTTTTTTTATTATGAAAATAAAATCGTCCTTGACAAAATTTCCTACATTTTAGCGACATCTATAGTTTGCTTAAAAAGCATGGTTGGCAAGCACTACCTTTTCATTATAACTATAGTTTCCTACCACGTCCACATCAATACCGATATTAAAATTTTAGGACTGCGAGTACAATAGTGGCATGTGTCTCCTAATATCACACGTTTTATATCATAATATTACCTGTTTACATTTTGTTGTATCTGCAAAATACCGTTATAAATCTGTGTTTCGGTATTTTAACGGTAGTTTAAGTTATTACAGAATTAGACCTGTAAAAAAGCGAAATGAAACCGGTGATTCAAAAAGACATATGGGTGAAAACATCAACTCAACACTCCATTCGGATTTACCATCTCCGATTTGAATGAAATTCGCCATAACTGTGGTACACTACAAGACATCAACGGAGCATAAATTTTGGGCCCCGTACCTTTTCGGTTTCCGAAATATGACGTCACGAATATTGGAAAAAAACGGTAAAATTTGACTAAAGTATGATTACAAAATCGGCAATAACTTAAAAACTATTCAAGGTATAGAATTCGTTTTGCTATTATTTATTAGATTAGAATGTACTCTTTAAAATGGTATGCATATCGATTTCATGGAAGGGTCAAAGGTCATTTCTTGGGGTCTTAAAATATATATGATTATTGTTAAACTCTGTTATACATTTGTGTGAAAAATTTAAGGTGGTATCTGGATTCGTCTCTGAGTTATAGCCAAAACCGTGTCCCTAGGTATAATTTGTTGCCCTAGTGTATGTATATTAGGGTTGACCGTATTTTTCAACTTGCGATTTAAGGCCGTCCACCCTAGAAATGTGCCTTTGGGTATATAAATTGAGCATGCAAAAAATTAAGGTGATTGTATAACGGAAACACGTGCTCCATCTGCCCTGAAGTTTGAAATACGATTTACAAGGCGAAAAAATCACTTTTTGTCCTTTTTTGAAAATACTGTCTCTTAAATAACTGTATTTTTGGAAAAAGTAAAATAGACTGAATTATCTTTCTGGTAATGTATAAAAATCCAAAATCGGTTGGAAAATATTTAAGTAATTGCAATTTCCTCAGACCATTTTAGGGTTAAAGTGAGATAAATTATGAAAATCATAAAAAATAAAATATTTTTTTTTTAAACTTACAATGTTATACTCTAGTTTTGTTTCTAAGATCCACAAATATTCCGATATAAATTTTTGTCTCTCTTGGTTTATGATAACTAGGGCAACCAAAAAAAGCTCTAAAAGCAATGTTTTAAGCTCTTAAAAAAGCACGAAAAAACAGCAAAATAAGCAGTTAAAATGCAAAAATAAGCCCTTAAACTTCATTATTTTTTCATTAAAGCCCTCATAAAAATTAAATTTTTTATTTAATACAATGCTACATTCCTTGGAATCTCAGGAATCCGACAATGTTGTGACATTCTTAAAATTATTTTCATCGGGAAATACATTAATTGCATTAAAGGAATTAAATGTGCCAAAATCCCAAAACTTATTTAACAAATTGTGAAAAATAATCTGAATTTCATTCTTGCCTGAGGAAATCGTCATTGTCATATTTGTACTATTACAATTCAGGTTGGAAAAATAAAAATTTATTTTGACAAAAGAGATTTTTTAATTTACATAGGGGTTACACGATCAATTTTTGCCTTTCAAGTTTTAATACACTCACATTTTTTTACTAACACACTCACATTTTAAAAATTGAACAGCAACTTGATATCAATTTTTGCTTTCAAGTTTTGGGAAAACTTGACGGTCAAGTTTTAAACAGCTGATCAATTTCTTGTAAATTTATTTTTCTTTTTACAAATATTGTGCCGCAATAAAATACGATTGATAAAATGCGGAATGTGAATATTTCGGTATATCGACGAAATGATTTAAAAATAAAAATAAATAAAAAATCAATTTCTGCTGACATTAAAATGTCTGTGGAATATGTAAAGAAAAAAATAAAGTCTTTTTGAACAGCCTACAGTGCGGAAACAGCCCACAGAGGCGAGCATTTTTAGTTCTTTCCTTTACTACGGCATCTTGAAAGCAAAATTGACTATCAAGTTGCATGCAGCCTACGTCACAGCTTCAAGTTCAACTGAATTTGACAAGCAGTATGTGTTATCAACTTGAAAGCAAAATCTTGATCATGTAACCGCACTGTTAAAATAAATTTAAAAAAACATATTTTAAATAAAAAATTTATGGCTACTTAAAATAATGTTTAAAATATGCTGATTTTATGAAAAATAAGCAAAAATATGCTCTATAAAATAAATTGTTCTATCTTTTCAAATAAAAAACATGCTCTGGCTTCTTTTGGGTTGGCCTAATGATAACCTAGTACCAGAATAAAAATTAACTAATAAAAATTAACTTCAAAATAGTTCAAAAATTTCCCTCTATTTAAGTAAAATTTTACTAAAATTTAGGAAATTTTTCTTAAAGCAAATAAAAATTTCTAAAACTGAAATAGTTTAGTTACTCAAAAATTGTTCATCATTTTCCTAAATAAGTAATATTTCTAGATTTCAAGAAAAAAAAAATTCAATTCAAAATAGCTGGAAACCAAATCTGACAAATACGGTGCGGATGTAATTCCTTCAATTTGGCCATGGTAGGCAACGACTTGTGACACGGCGCGTTGTATTGTATTTTTTCTCCTTCATATGAGGCCGTTTTTTGGGATTTCCTCCTTCAAACGCACCAGTTGGGCCATGTAGCGATCGCTATTGGTGTACAATATTTTAACACATTTTTTAAATATTTAGTATTTTAACAAATAAATAATTAAAGCAAAAAAAATATAAAATTTTAGTAGAAAATAACACAATAAAAGCAAAATAAAAGTTCGTGTTGAAAGCAACAATTTTTAGTTAATATCCCAGCCAGCAAATAAGATTCTTAAATGGCTCATAGAAAGGATTATTGTTTTTTTGAAAACACTCTTTTTTTTTGGTAGAAAATATGAACCCTCCGAAAACAATCCAAAAAGTTGTCTCTACAATCTAAAAAGCTGTCTCAAAATGAGGGTTCATTTTTCGGACTCAAAGAAGAATCCAAAATTATTTAAATTTATGGGGAAAATTTCGATTTTATACGTTCTTTTTTCTGAGTCATTTTTGAGTACACAGGGGGCTCTTTTGGACGTACCACTTTCATAGGAAAAAGTGTAAAAATGTTTATGTTTTTGGAGCTCATTTCTGAGTCATTAATGATCATCTTTGTTTGCTGGGATGTTACAATGAAATTTTTTCTATGTAGAAAAATGTTTTCATTTGCTTTTCCAAGTTCGACACACAACAAAAACGGTGAGCACGATAGTCTCTTTAGTACACTCAACCAACAAAGTCTGTAATGGCTACTGAAAATTTTGCTGTTATTACGGGAAATATAACTGTTTTGAGCCCAGGGGTATTTTTTTTTACTAATTTTAGCAACACATGTCTGTTCTCTGATCTGTAGTACAACAAAATTAGTAGAAAAAATTAGTAGCCGCTACTAAATTTTAGTAAAATTTATGTAAACTGCAATTCAAAATCGATTTGCTAAAATCAGTTAAAAAACTTACTAAATATCAGGGTTGGAAGGCAATACCGCTAAAATACCGTTATCGATTCAAAACCCTTTCAACTGACTACCGTTACCCCTAAAATACAGTTACCGATATTTTTAATTTTTTGTTTTTGGCAATTGCACTGGATTATTGAGTATTTTTCGTACATTAAGTTGGTAAATTGGTTCTGTTTTTAATCTCGTTTGTTTTTCGTAAAAAAAAATTGAGGGCTGCATCGAAAAAACTGACTACCGATATCCTTAAAATACCGTTACCGAAATAACTAAAAACCCGTTATCCTTAAAATACCGATACCGAAATAAATGAAATAGCATTACCCTTAAAATACCGTTACCGAAATAATCTAAAATACCGTTACCCTTACCGATAACCGCATCGTTTCGGTTACCATCCATGCTAAATATCATAATTTAATGAAAATTATGATATTTACATATGATATATACAATGAAATTAGTATAAATAATTAGTTGCAGCTACTAAATTTCAGTAAATTGTTGTAAACTGTCATTTAAAATCAATCTGCTGAAATTAGCAAAAAAGTGTACTAAAAAATAAAAAAAAACTGTAAAATCTTAAAAAAAACTTTTTCTTTCGATTGTAACAAGCGTATAATTACTTCATCTTACTTGAAATTTGGAGTCAAAATTGCAAACGGCTCTCCAGTTATTACCTTTTAATGTATTGGAGATACAATAAAATTTTCTTTCGATTGTAACAAGCGTATAATTACTTCATCTTACTTGAAATTTGGAGGCAAAATTGCAAATTAGTCAATAGTAACAAATATAAACTAAACACGAATTGTAAAAAATCAACGAATTCTTGTCAATAAAATTTTTTAAATTAGTATATTTTTCTGCTAAATTTAGCACTCGGTTTTGAAAAATCAGTAAAATGTTTTGCTGAAATCGGCAGCGAAAATTAGTAAAAAATCCGTAATTTGTAATAAGAGAATAGCAAAAATGATTACTAAAAATAAAAATTGTACTAAAAATCAGTATAAAAATAGTATAGTGCGATTGGAAACTGTTTACAAAATTTTTTACTAACTTTTTTATCTGAGTGTTACTATATCAAAACTTTTTTACCTTGTAATTTTTTTTTCCACTTTTTTAACCCTTAAATGTAAGTCTCCGCATAAAAAAACGTGTCTATTAATTTTCTGCCCTCAACAACATATCTTAGTTTCCTTAAGATATGAGGGTACCCCACTGGGTAGTTTCTTTGTTGCTGTATATAGAAAACAATTTATTTTTAATATATTTAACATTTTGATGTAACGTGTCGTCGTTGTTTAAATATTGAACATGTCAAGTGTTTTTAATTTTTACCTCAGATTTCTCTGTATTCTTTCCTTTTCCTCTAACATTCTTTATTTTTATGTAAATTTTTAAAAATTTTCTCTACTTTTATTTTTATAATTTTTATTGAAGTATTTCTCTTTCTCCTCATTTGGGGTTTGTTTATTATTATTTATTATTTTATCAACTGATCAGTTGTTTTTTGTTTATATTTTTTTCGTGTTGTTGTTTTTAACTGCTGTATCAAGTCTTAAATATATTTTATCTAAATTAATATGTATGTCTAATAGTATCTCTCTCTCTCTCTCTCTCTGTCTTTCTTTGACTTTTCTGCTCTTAATTTTTTGTTATTTCTGTCTGCTTTGGGGTTTCCCTTTTACCTCCCCCTCCCATTCTTTATGTGTATTATGTATGTTATATTTTATCGGGCAGTGCAATGCCTTTCTTGGTCATATAGTATATGTTTCATTGGATGTTATTAAATAGTAACTGGTTAGTAGAATTAACCCATTAAAGGATATACGGTCTAATTGCGATATTAAAAAATTTTTATGTTTTTGCTTAACCATTTTCGAACCTAATCCTCTAATGAAGCATCTATCAAATTAACTCACAAGAGAAGTTTACTAGGGCGTACCACTGAAAAAGCACTTTGGTCACCAAAAGAACAAAATCTGTAAAAAAAACATTCTGCTAAAGTTATTAAAAATTTGTTTAAAAGGAAACTGCTAAAATCAACAGAATCTCTTTGCTAAACATTAGTTAGACAAAACCTGCAACAAAAATATGTTTGATTTACAAAATTTTGCTCTATTTCAGTTAATTGAAAATAACAATTTGCCCTGCTAAATCGGCAACAGTTTTTTCTGAATATTTGTAGTCTTAAAAACATCAAAAAGATTTTTTTTTTTTTTTGCTTTCAAAGTTTTTATTTCACATTTTTTTATGTAAATAATATTATAATTAAACTTTTTGAAATCATTACTCTACTATTTTATGAAATATGAAATATACATAACAAAAACCGTTTAAGAATTAACAAATTCTAACTCTCTGTTTTTAACTAATGTTTAGCAAACATTAGTTGTAAACAATTTTTAGTTGCTTTCCTGCCATTTGTACAGGTTTATTTTATTGAGTGCATGTGATAGAGGGGACAAAAGTAAGAAACATTCGCCAAGAAACGTAGCTGCCCAATTTTATACTGGGAGGATAGAAATGAGTTTGAAGTTTGAAAAACGCCTAAAACGAAAAATGGGGCCACTTTTGATCCCACTTGTTTACCCCTCTTATATGAAATTTGGCAACCCAGGTAAAAATCGACATATATGGATCCATACAAATTGAATGTATATTCGTGCATTATCATAAACACGCATGCTCTTCTTCTTAATAATTTTCGGAAAAATATCACTTTAAATGAATAAAAAAAAATTTTTTTCCACTTGATAAAAATTATTATTTGAGTAACTTGATCCATATAGGGTTAATGTTCTCACTTTTCAAAAAATAAAGACCAACTAGCAAATTTACAGAATAACATTTATCAGAATTTTATTAAATTGGGATATGCGATAGAGGGTACAAAACAAGCGCAATTCACTAAAGCCCGAATCTTATTTTTAAGGGTTAAAAAGGTGGGGTCAAAAGTGTCCGTATGTTAATAGCAATTTTAGTTGTGCAATCGTATTACATTTTAATTAAAGTCTTTCAGCCTTACTACCAGTATTTTTCAAAGGTACAGTGGTGGAAAATATAATAGGGACATTCAAGTTTTTTATAATTTTATTCTCGCTGCCTTTATTTTTAAAGATCAAAATTTTGGCAAGATTCGCCCCGAAATGCGAGAAGATGGTTTAGAAAATTGTGCAGAATTTTAGCGTGATGCTTGTTTTTTTATTTTGTTACTCGTTTTAAGTGGGCGTGGCTTTTAATAAAAAATAAGCGATATCGACCTTCTAGCAAATTACATAGCAAAATTTAGCGAGCACTGATCGGATCTATACAAGCTGCATATTTTTGGAAATTCTATAAAATTTTCCTAAATCTTGCGTTATTCTTATCCACAAAGGGTCCCCAGACTTACCATGACAGTGCTTTATACATCAACACATTTTTCTTTATTTTTAGCGATTTTAAAATAAAGTTAACAACACTGAAATTTTAGTGCGAAATGCTTTATACTTAACATAGAAAAAAACTTGACTTATTTGTTATATCGAAGTAGGTATAGCATAATCCTATTCACTTTAAAATTTCAGTGTTGGTAACTTTATTTTAAAATCGCTAAAAACAACGAAAAATTTGTCCATGTCTAAGGCACTGTCATGGTAAGTCTGGAGACCCTTTGCGGATAAAAATAACGCAGGATGTAAGCAAATTTTATAGGATTTCCGAAAACATACAGTTTGTATAGATCCGATCAGTGCTCGCTAAATTTTACTATATAATTTGATAGAAGGTCAACATCGCTTATTTTGCATTTAAAGCCACGCCCACTTATAACAAGTGACAAAATAAAAAAAACAGACATCACGTTAAAATTCTGCACAATTTTTTGAACCATCTCCTCGTATTTCTGGGCGAATTTAGCCAATATTTTGAACTTTAAAAATAAAGGCAACGAGAAAAAATTTAGAAAAAGGTTGAATGTCCCTATTATATTTTCCACCACTGTATATACCTTCATTTAAATTTAACTTTATTTTAAAGCAAAAGTTTCGTTTTTACCGTACCATACAAAATATTAAAAATAGAACTTTTAAAATAATACCAAACATATATGTACATTAAAAAATTTTGTTTATTTTTATTGAAAATCAAAACAAAATATTTAAAAATAAAAAGGAAATTTGTAAATAAATGTAAACAAAATTTAAAAACAAAATAAATAAATATAAAATTAAAGCAAATGAAAACTTCAAATTTAAAACAGAATTTTAAGGTACATTTTAAATATTTTGTATGGTAAGAAATTTAAAATAATAGTTGACTTTTGTGATTTAAAATCGACTTTTTCTTTTTTATAGTAAAGGTGTTTGTTTATACAAATACAATGGTATTAAAATGAAATTTGGTACAATCCCTGCAAAAATTACAATACATTCGTATCGCCCGAAGGAAAAACTATTGTGGCAATAATCATATTCTTATTGTGGAAGATCCCCCTTTGGGAGTATACTCTATTTTTTCAGTGCAGTAAATCTTGAGTTTTTCACAAATTTGTTTTCCATATTTCTTTGCATTGCATTTTTTTAGACAAATTTGGTTTTATTTTTTCCAAAATGACAAAAAATTTTAAACAATTTGTCTTTATCTTCCATATGATAAATATATATTATCTTCCAAATGATAAGAGGAAGACAAATTCAAAATATTATTATTTTCCTTCAAATGAAAAACAGTTGATATCGCTTTAATATCTTCTTGGAAGATATCTTTCAAATGTTTGCAGGGTTTGCGTAAGTTTACGAGGATTCAAAATAGATTTAACTAAGTAAACCTACCAAATACCTATGCACAATATACAAGGCGTAAATATGTTAAGTGAATCCCACTGATATTTGTTGCTTTTGCAAACATAGGGTGTGTCTTTAACACTTTTAAAACTAAATACGTATGGTAACAACTCGGCAAGGGTTAATAATACTAAATATATACATTAGGGTTGCAATGAAATTTATGTGGAAACATTATTGTGCTACTTTATATAAAACTCACACGGAGAAAATTTGGTTCGGATAACTCTATGTTAAGTCGTGCATTTTTGAGATCAAAGTTACGGAATTTTGGAACAAGTCAAGAAAATATATATGTATTTTTATTATGTCTTGTGACATATCATCTTCAATAATTTTTAGTGCGCTGAACACGAATATAAAATCAATTTTAAAATCACTCGTGACAATGACCCAATTTTTTTTAATTATGTCTTACAATTTCCAAGAAAAATGTACAGGCAAGGTAACAACTGAAAATTTTTTTGGAGACGCATCTAACGGTATAAAAAACACGTCCAACATGTTCAACTTTTTTTTGTCATTAAAAGTTTTTAATTATACATATATTACTTCATATAACTTGATTTATTTATATAAATTTATATATTTGGCTATATATATATGTATCTCATACATATTTACGGAAATCGGAATGGGATGAAACCAAAAGCAAATGAAAGTTGACATTTTCCATAATAAAACCCTAAAGCGTTTTTTTAGTTTAGTGCGAGATTTTTTTTTACTTGCTTTTGAAGTTGGTAATTTTGGAACGCTGTCTAACAAGAAAAAATTTGATAAAATAATGATTATTTATTTTTATTTTCCTGGAAAGTTGTGGCAACTTACTGTTTCTGGGGTCGAGGAATCCATTTTTGATATTTATTTTTACCTAAAACTCACGCTAGATGGCGCTGTTTTGTCCTTTCTTATAGATTTTTGTAGAAAAAACGGTGTTTTTTACTTTCTATTTTTGTTTACATTCAAAAGAGAAAAGCCAAGAAAATAAAATCGGTGTTTCAACTAAAAATTTGTTCAAAATTAGTCAAATCGATTTGAAACCCGTTTGACAGATTTTTCTACTGACATACAATATTATTTTAAGTGTTTTTAATTTAATATAGGGGTGTCTGACTTCACCCATAGCGCCTTTTTCACCAATATTTCAAATAAGTGGCAACCTTGGATGCTCACCATGGACAATATAATATACATAGGTTTCAACATTTTTATATTCTCGAGTACTTTAACGATGTGTACAAATAAATCTAAATTTCATTGAAAAATAAGTTAATTTTTATCCCTTTTTCACATATCCTAATTCCATTAAAATCGGAAGAAATCCATTTGGAAACCTTTCTTGTAAGTGGCTTAATATTCCGGCCAGGTATCAGCAAAAATTCGAAGTTGAATTTTTATTGCAACCCTAATGTACAAATATAATTTTACAAATAAAATTAAAAAATCATGTGCAAATGCACTCTACAACACAATGCATAAACACGCCCATACATTTGTTTTCAGTTCGTATTTCTATTTTTCATGGTTTACTTATGTTACGTTTTCAATTCTATACGTTCTCTCTTTAAATATTTTTTCTTTAACTTCCATTTTCTACAAAATACTAAAAGTTAAAATAATAAGCATTGGTTATTATCACTTTATGACGATTTGTAATACAATAGTCAATTTTCAATTTTATTTACTACATCTTGTAATATGTAAATGAAAAATAAGAAATTTTCAACAGAAATTATTAATTTATTTCTCTATATCACCCGTATTATTCATTATCTTTCCACATCCTCTTAAATTATTATTAATCATAACCCAATGAGCAAAAATATTTTCAAAATCGTTCTAATGAACTTTCAAGCATTTGATTCAGTTAGAACAAAGAACAAGAAGCACAAACAAGAAAGAAAATTGCGTCATTTTGTTGTTGCTCATTCAGTTTTCGTTGTTTTGACCGTTAAATTTTATTATTAATGTTGATGTGTTATTAACTCTATCTAAATTGTTTACAAAAAGAGTCAAGGAACTAAGTATGTACATTAGGGTGTCCCAATACTTGGTAATTTACGAATCGCGTTAACTATTACTCAAACGATGCGTAATTTTAAGATTATTACGAGAAAAATAGCCATTTTTTAAGGTATTTATAGATCTCTACAAGCGTTTAAAGTTTGACATTTGGCGGAATTTATATGCATCGTTTGGTGCTAATAGCACTGCATGACACTCAAAAAATGAATGGAATAGTTTCCATTTGCAAAAGTTATCGCAATAAATACATTTTTTACTAAGGTAAGTATCGTACTAAAGACATTTTAAGATACTAAAGTGTCTTTAGTACGATACTAACCTTAGTAAAAAATGTATTTATTGCGATAACTTTTGCAAATGGAAACTGTTTCGCTTGAAATTTTGCAACAACAGTTTTTATATTATACTAAAAGTTAGACTTGACATTTTGGAAAGCTATGCATACAAGATTTTTGAAAAATCACGATTTTAACGTATAGGCCGCTATAGATGAATACATTTTTTTTATTGAAATATATCAAGATTACCACATCGCATTTATATCACAAATATTGCCACAGGTCCTGTGCTTACATTTTAATACAAAAAAATTCATATTAATTGAATTTGAAAAATTTTTTATATAAAAAACTGAATGGACAACCGCCAAACTTTAAAGACATCTAGCGAAAAATCTGTACCATTGTTCGAAAAATAGAGTACGCCATTGTAATGAAGCATGTCCGAAATATATAGAATTGATGGTCAGAGCTCTATTAATTTTTAAAAGTAAAGATTTTGTCATGCAGTGTAGTTAACGTGATTCAAAATTCGGGGCACCCTAATATACAAGATATCGTATGTATGTTTTCTTTCATGACTTGATTTTATTCGTTTTCATTTTAATATTTATAAAAACGGTTATTTGTCTTAAAAGTTCCAAATTTCAACAATTCTTCTTATACACATAAGAATTGTTGAAATGATGACACATTTTCTAAACAAAAATTGATGTTAGATTGTAATCCTTGGCTATTTCACATCATTATTAAGATTTTTTAAAGTGTTTGATCATGATGATCTAACATATTACAAATGTTTGAATACATTTTAGCTGGATCTCTTTTTAATAATTTTTCGTCTTACAAAATTATCTTGTTTGTAACACCAAAAAATATTGGTCCCAGACCCACCTTATAGTATACCGATCGACTCAGAATTTTTTTATTTCGATTTAACGATGTCCGTCTGCGCGTCCGTCCGTCTGTCTGTCTGTCCATGCATTCTTGTGCGCACTCTACAGGTCGCAAATATTAAGATATTTTCATGAAACTTGGTACACCGACTTATGTCGGCCAAAGGACGAAGCGTATTAATTTTGGTTAAAATCGGTCCATGTTTAGACCTAGTGCCCATATAAGGGTCCTACCAAAATTATATTGTTTATACGCTGCAGGTTGCAAATATTAAAATATTTTGATGAAATTTGGTACACAGACCTATGTTGGCCCAATGACGAAGCCTATTGATTTTGGTGAACATCGGTCCATGTTTAGACCTAGTGCCCATATAAGGGTCCGAACAAAATTATATTGTTTATACGCTGCATGTCGCAAATATTAAGATATTTTGATGAAATTTGGTACACAGACATATGTTGGCCCAATGCCGAAGCCTATTGATTTTGGTGAACATCGGACCATGTTTAGACCTAGTGCCCATATAAGGGTCCTACCAAAATTATAGTGTTTATACGCTGCAGGTCGCAAATATCAAGATATTTTGATGAAATTTGGTACACAGACGACATATGTTGGCCCAAGGACGAAGCCTATTGATTTTGGTGAACATCGGTCCATGTTTAGACCTAGTGCCCATATAAGGGTCCCCCAAAATTGGCTTGGTTACAAACTGCAGGTCGCAAATATTAAGATATTTTAATGAAATTTGGTTCGCTGACTCACATTATAGAAAATTTTGACACTAGTCCCATTTTAACCCATTCGAATTTCGGATCCAAACATTAGTTGGGTTTTAACCAGAGTGGTATAGGGTATTGTATAGTCGGCATGCCCGACTTTAACCTTTTTACTCGTTTTATTTATATTTTTGTTTTAAAATTTTTTGTAATGCCAATTTTCTTCTTTTTCTATTTACAGAATGTTTAAATTTATACTGACAATGGTTTTTATATAACCCAGTTGGCAAGAAATCTGTAGGCAGCAGGTTTTCAACATAAGATCGTGGTAAGTTAAAAAAAAAATAAAATTCCATAGTTACATGGTTAACGAAATCAGTAAAATATTTTGCAAAATAATTAGTGGGCTAAAAAATCACAAAAAAAATTTTAATTTTCAAATCTTTTTTTCGATTGTTTTTATGCAAATAAAAATCTAGCCTTTTATGCAGATTTTGCAGTATAATTTGTCATTTTCAATTAATTAAATGTTTACTCAAATATAACTAAAATTTTGTAAATTGGACAGTTTTATTTTTGATGTTCTTATTTTAATAGTACACTCAAAAATTAAGTTAGTAGAAAAATTAGTAAAACATCTTGTATATCAAGTGTAGCTTTCTGCAATTTTTTTGCTGAAATTCCGTTTTCAGCAAAAATTTTAGTTATATTTTTTTTAGCACTAAACTAATTTTGAACTAATGTTTTACTAATTTATTTTGCTACAAAAATTTTGCTGATAACCGCATTCATAGCGTGGACGACAAACAGATAGACAAGATGTAGATGTCGCAGCTTGTCTGGAAACGGAAATGACAAAAAAAAAAGAAAAACAACTCTACACATATTCTATATATTTAAATTTTCAGCAAATAAATTAACTAAAGTAAAATTTCGCCACAAGATTTTTGAGTTTTTTTCAGTCTACTAATATTCAGCAAAAAGTTTATTGATTTTAGCAAAGAATTTTTTTCATTTGCAGTCGACTAAGTGTTAGCAAAACTTTTGCTGAAGATTATTATTTTTTTGCTAAAAATCAGCTCGCATGAATTTTCGTTTGCATGTGTACGTAGCCACCATTTGATCCATAGTATCAACTCCACTCTTGGTTTTGTTGTAGTCTTCAATGATGTTAGGTTTCTTCTGTGCACTATTCTCAATTATTCTGACAACATTGTGGTATGTACTGAGCAATGTCACAAATCGGTACCGGCGAGGAACATATGACAACATAACTGCTTGCAATTTATGTTCATATACAACTTCTGTATGATAAATTGGCTTTTGACGCATGTCGAGTTGAACTGAAAGAATTTCAGTCCTATTTTTTCCTTATTGTTCCCAAAATAGTCATGCGATTCTTATGCAAATCTTCTGCCAATTCATACGAAGTGAAAAAGTTGTCACACGTTACATTTCTGTCAGAAAGTCCTTCCACCAAATCCAAATGCCGTCCGAGATTGCATTCAGGAGTGGCATTACGATTCCGACCAACATAAATTTGTGTGTTGTATGCATACCAGCTTTTTGAGTCGCATAGCACCCAAATTTTGATGCCATATTTCGCCGGCTTGGATGGAATATACTGATGAAACGGACATCGCCCACGATACGGAACTAACTGTTCATCTACGGTAATGTTTTTTCCTGGTGTGTATACAGCTTTAAAATTATGATTCCATTTATCGTATACATTTCGAATCGGTGCCAATTTGTCACGAACAGAAGTACTTGTAGATGCAGTGTTGGCCATACGTTGTTCGCGGTCATCAAATCGAATGCAACCATGGATACGCTTGAACATTTTCAAAGACATTGTTGCTCTAAATATTGGCCGACCAGTTTCTTCATTCCACAGTTTAGTGACACAGTCACCGTATGACCGATACACACCAGAAAGCAGCAACAATCCAAAGTATGCGTGCAGAGTGTCCAAATCAATGTTTTCCCATTCGTCTTTGTACTTTCGCACACCATATAAATTCGTCATGTTCAAAATAATATTCTCAACCGGTCCAAGGAACATGTGAAATGCACAGGATGAACATAATATCCCAGTCTTTTATCATAAATATAGACGGGCAAATAACAAAGCAGTTAATTTAAATGCAACAACAAGTAATGATTACAGATATAATACTAGTTTATCTAATAGAAAACTTTGTGTCTCAAAAACTAAAAAGTTTTGGTGGCTAAATGAGTAACTAGATTACATTTTTTTTTCTTATTTTACCCTTTAGACCATATTTTTCATAATTTGCCAATATAAATGTAATGTTTTTAATAATTTATTTTTCATTACAAAAAATATTATATAATCTTCATCTGAAGTCTGTAAAATATTAATTAAATCTTAAATAAAAATCTATTTCTATATAAGTTATACTCGAGAGCTCGATTAGGGGACTTTGTATATAAAAGATTATTATTGTTAACTAGTGTTTATAATAGTTTAAATATTTTTCTATAATTGTAAATAAATAAACGATAAAAAAAAAAAAAAAAAAAAAAAAAAAAACATGTGAAATGCAGACGAAACATCAACTATATTAGCAGCTGTTACTGCTTTTGGACCTGAATTATAACAAAAATAAAACATACAATGAACATGAACCCATAACAAAGAGGGTAGGTTTTTACCTGAAGTGAAATTTTCTGCACGTCGAAATTAATTTCTTCGATTTATTTCAAATGGTTTCGATGAATATTCAATTTTCTTATTTTTTGAAAAATATTTATTTTCAGAATTTGCTGCATTTTCTTCTGCTAAATTTTGCTCAAGTCGCTCAATGTCGTCTTCATCCGAATGTACGCTAACTTCACTTTCATCATTCTCCTCGTCTGATAATGCAAAATTATCGTCACTATTGCACTGAGATTCGCCCGCTTCGCTTTCCAAATCAAAATCCATTTCTAGTTCATCTCGCTGCCTTCTTTCACGTAAAACTCTATCCATACGCACATACACAGGGACCGATTCGTAACTATAACTGCACAGGCAAATACAGTAAGGGTACAAATTCAAAAACGGCTGTTTTTGGTTGTTCAGGCAAAATAATTCTACTTTGCAAAATACAAGGTCATTCCGCTGAACCGTTTTTATTTTATACGGGGGACTGATGAGGGTTAAAAGTTGGTTATAAATAACTTTGAAAATTAACACTCATAAAGTTATAGTATTTTTAGTATAGTGTTAAATGAAGATAACTAAAATCTTAGTGTTTCAACTCAAAATTTGTTAAAAAATAGTCAAATCGATTTAAAACCCGTTTGACAGATTTTTCTACTGACGTATTATTTTAAGTGTATGAATAAAACTTAGCAATTACTTAGAAATAATTACTTTTGGCTTGGGAATGACTTTTAACACTTAATTTATCCATAGACTTGTAGAATAGGATGAAATATAAATGAAAATCAAAAAATTAAATTTTTGGTCTACTCGCAAGCAGACTAGTTCCAGTAGTTCCCCCCCCCCTATTAGTAATATCAATTTTTTTATTCATACGACCTATTATATTGCGACAAATCTAATTTAGTTCGCTATATTTGAAGGGAAAATCGCACATAGGTTTTAAAAATTCAAGTGCTTTAAATTTTGCTTGAAGTAAAGTACATTTCAAATTCTAAAATTTGTATATTTAACAAAAATATTTTAAACTTGAATTTTTGTTTCCCTTTTGCTGGAGTATGCTATTTAAATAAAATGTAATGCAAGTTGTATTCAAGCCTTGAAACTGGAAAACAGGGCTGGAATTGAACTTGATTTCAACTTGAATTCCAGTGAAATTGTTTATAGGGCATTAACTGCATTAAAGGAATTAAATGTGCTAAAATCCCAAAACTTATTTAACAAATTTTAATAATTTTTTTTTGTTCTTTTATATTTTTTTCAAAAAGTACAAAATTATTTGCTGGGTTATACTATATATTACTTTCTCTTATCTTTAATAAAGTCTCTTTCTCTCTCTCTCACGAAAACATAAAATTATCTTTGAATTTTTTTCATCACAAATCAGGGATGATAAATAAGAATTTCATTAAAATAGTACATTTTTTTAATAGTACCAAAACTAGATGATTCAAGAAAATTGATTTATAAATTCGCGAATCAGAAAAACATAAAGATAATTCGCGCGAATTATTTCCATATTTTTTAACTCGTGAATCTAAATTTTTGCTTTGATTCGCGAATTGATATAAATTTTTTAATTCGTTTAGAACAGAGCTTTGAAGAATTAATTCTTTTTTGAATGAATTCAATTTTCTCTAGAATTGAATGAATTCCTTTTCTTAAGTAATTCACTGAATTCGTTTAACTGAACGCGTTTATCAAACAATAAATTCAAAGAATTAATTCCATTGCAATAGTTCTCGTTATTAAATCAAATGAATTTATTCACTGGTAAACGCGTTCAGTTTTATAAATCGAACGGAAAAAAGTGAATTAATTCCTTACCGAATTAATTCACCACAGAATTCGTTCAATTTCATTTTCGTTCAGTGAATTAAAAAAAATAAAATTACGTTCAGTGAATTAAAAAAATAGAATTACGTTCAGTGAATTAAAAAAAATTAAATTACGTTCAGTGAATTAAAAAAGAAAAAAAAAAATACGTTCACTGAATTGAAAAAAAAAATTACGTTCATTTAATCGAAAAACAAAAATTACGTTCGCTGAATTCAGAGTCTGTTTTCTGCCGTTCAGTAGAAGAAAACATTAAACGTATAAATGAAATACGTCATAGTCAAGCATCTACATTTTACTAGGAAGCATAAGTTTTCAAAATTAATAGTTATATTTTTTCCAAATTCATCTATATCTGTAAAGTTTTTATTTTTCATAGTAAAAGGCTTTATTTTTTAATCATGTAGGTTGATAAAGTGCATCGGATTTCTCTAACACTTAATATATATATATATGTAATTTGTTTATTTTTACTAGCGAACGCTGTAAAATTGCTTAGTTGCAAATTTTATTTGTAAATAAATGTTTTCTTCTACTGAACGGCAGAAAACAGGCTTTAATTCACTGAACGTAATTTTATTTTTTTTTTAATTCACTGAACGTAATTTTATTTTTTTTTAATTCACTGAACGAACATGAAATTGAACGAATTCAGTGGTGAATTAATTCAGTAAGGAACTAATTCACTTTTTTTCCGTTCGATTTATAAAATTGAACGCGTTTACCAGTGAATTAATCAAGGTTGGTTACCGAAACGAATAACGGTAAGGGTAACGGTATTAGATTTCGTTTGTTTAGGTAACGGTATTTAAGACTGTTTCGGTAACGGTATACCGTTATCGAAACAGCAATACCGGTACGTACCGGTATTAAAAATTATGTTAAAAACATATAAAAACAAGTAAAAACATGGCATATTTTTAATTTTAAGTACTGAAAATACAGATTTTAAGCTATAAATTCAATACTGGTAGTTTTAATAAGTAAAATTATTATCTATAAATTTTTTGTAAAAAAAAACACTCAAGATTATAAAATAAAAAATAAAAAAATTGTAATTGTTATATAAAATAATAAATACATACCGGTAAAATACCGGTAACTACCCATAAAAATAACGGTATCGGTAACGATAACGGTATTTAGAAATTTTTTTAGAGGTATCGATAACGGTAACGGTATTCAATTTGAAACGGTATTTTAGCGATAATGGTATTATAACGATAACGGTAACCAACCTTGGAATTAATTCATTTGATTTAATAAAAAGGACTATATCAATTGAATTAATTGGTAACAAAATAAATCGAACGAAAATAAATATGAATTAATTCCATTCAATATATGGTGCTTTGTGAATTAATTCATCGAATTTTTAATTCAGAATTGAAAAATTGAATTAAGGAATTAATTCTTCAATGCTCTGGTTTAGAAGTCTCTACAATTTAAAACATTGATTTATTAGGAGTAAATTTAATTATTTATTTAAAATGATTGTTAAATAAATGTATTAAATGAAAGTTTACATATTTCTTACAGATACTATATTAATGACAAAAATTGATTCGCGAATAATAAAAATAAAATTTTAATTTGCGAATCAAAAACAATTTTATTGATTCATTTTTAGAAATTGAATTATTACTGATGGTTGAATCATTTTTTTAGTGTGATTGAAATTGTGAAAAAATCGCAAGAAAAATTTAATTCGTGGAGATTTTTGAAAAAAGAAAGATGTGAAGGGCCACTTTCAAACCACAAAACGTCCAAAACAGGATTTGATAATATTCTCTGAAGGCACTAACAGGAATCAAACTGCGTCCTGTAGAAATTATTACCTTTAAAATTTATGGAGACTTCTTCGTATTATATTTTTTATTGATTCTTTAATAGTACCACAAAAAGAACTTAGTACCAACTTTATCATCCCTGTCACAGATGCTTTAACACAAGGAAAATTAAATTTTTTTTTGCAAAATCTACAATATTTGTCATACATACATATTTCTCAAGCTCACAGTAATACAATTTTCTCAATATGTACATATGTATATAATTGTGCGTATCTCAGTGTGAGTGTGTTCTCACTCAAACATATTCCTATACATACAAACATAAATAAATTTATGTTGTTCTAATTTGTGTATGCAGGTCAAGACTTTAAACGGAAAGTAAAGTAACAAAATACAATAACAACAACTACAGCAACAAAAATACAACCTTGTATCAACATAAATGCTTAGCAACATAGTATGAAAAACTATAAAAATGTCAGCAACATGTTGTTGTTGTGTTGTTAATTGTGTAAAATACAACACACAGCAGCAGTTGTATTTAGTGGATACAATTTTTCATTATTCGCGTATTATATTGTATTGAACTGGTTTCTTATGTTACGAAACTAAATAAATTTGAAATAAAAACGAATTGAGGTTTTAAGACTTTTTAAATGCATTTGAAAACCTTGTAATAGATTGTAAAATGACGTCATATTACTTTACATACAAGTTTTTTGTAAGTCTGTTGTGTGACTGTGTGTGTTTGTTAGTTGGTTTGTGGGGGATGGCTGGTGGGTTGGATACTGATTTCGAAATGAGGTTTATAGGTCACGCCCCCTTTTTTCTAAGATTAATTTGTTGCATTCTTCTTTTTATATTAATGACCAAGAACTAGATTCATAACATGGTAACCTACTTTCAGTTTTCAATTTTTTTTTTTTTTTAATTTTATTGCACATGTTTTCAAGTAATCATATCCAATTTTGACCTTAATTTTTTTTTTTTTTTTGCCTATTTTGATTCTATTGTTTATTTAATGCACAATGAAGGAAGTAGGTAGACGCTGTTTTTAACAAAATATTATAGTTAACGGCGTTTTTTTATTTCATTGTGTATTACATATTTTGACCTAGTTTAAAAGAACATCATGCCAAAAATAATGCACTACAAAAAACTGATTTGTACATGAATTTAATGACATTCATAAACCGTGTATAGATTTAACAAGGTTGATATTCTATTTTAATTATTTAATTATTTTTTTTAATTTGTTGAACCAAAAAGTTTAAAAGTTGAAAGATATAATACGATTGCAGTATTGAAAAATTTTAACTTTCTCTACGTATGAGTTATATGGAGTTATATCAGCATATTAGTCATACGCCTCAGATTCATATAATATTTACATATTTAAAGCCAAATAATACGTATGATAATTATATGAATATATCAATCATACGCCTCAGACACCTTAAATAATTCAAAGCTTTGAGATTCTGAGAACTTTTAACCCTTAACTGCATGATCTCTTAAATTTTAACCATTTTTTCATATATGATTTCTAAAAGCGTCTACATTTCAAGAAAAATACAAAAAAAAATTGATTTTAAAAATAAAGGTTATTTTTATTGAAAAATATGGTTTTTTGTGAAATAGGTAGATAAATTGTGATTACTTTAACGTGTATGAAAAAACAAAACAAAAAAAAAATATAAACTATAATTTATACATTTACTGTCGCCAAAATGAATTTTATTGCGAGAATGCCACTTTAAATATTTAAACAAACATGTTTGAATATTACACTTTTTGTAAAAAAAACGCGTGTTTTAGATTTTTCACAAATATGCAAAGCAAAACCAATATTTTTACTCTAAATGTTTAAAAATCTGCGCTATACTATAGGAACACTATGTACAGAAATGGCCCCCAATGCCCAAAAATTCAGTCTTGTGTGCATTAATTGGCTTCTTTTTTATTAAAAAACTGGTATGTTGCCAAATGGCTACACCATGCATTTAAGGGTTTAATAAATAATATTAATAATATACATACTGATCATAAGCCCTTAATTCCTTAAACTTATTGAAAGCCTTTAGATTTGAGGAAATTTGAAATTATTCGTTCCACTATTAGATCAAATAACTTATCTAACCGATATGCACACAAATATCTATACATAAACCATAGTATAATAACATAAACTGTGAAAATTATATGTTATTAATACACCCTTGGACCGTACTTATTCCTGATTTTGACTTAAAAAATTAACGACTCTTTTTTATTTCAAATCAAACAATTTGTTTGCTTAAAATTTACCTATTTTATAAATCACTGGGGTGAAATTATGTAAATTTTCTATTAAAATTATTTTTGTAAAAATTATTGCACTCATTTAATACTCATGCTCACGAAATACTCACGAATTTTATATGAAAATCTGTGGTATTTTGTTCATCAGAACAAAGTCTTGATAAATAAATTTGAGTGAAAAATCATTTTTTTTATACGGTACAGAACAGTTTCTTTCATGCTTGTGACTACACAAGATTATTGTTATATATACATACATATATATATTTTTTTTTCAAGGCAAGCAACACTCAGAAAATTCTTCCTATTAACTAACGTGTGGTGAGAGATGAAGGGCTTCAAATATGGCAACACTGTAATTTTGCGAGATGTTGAATCTTAGAACAATTATTGCACGTCGTCTGATGGAGAGTTGCCGAACTTCGTTGAAGCTGTTTAGTTCATAGCTCTGTTATATTATTTTACTTTGGTGGGGTTAAGTGTTATAGGAACACCGAAGGAGGACGCTGCGATATGTACACCCAGAAAACCGATTCAGTTCTGATAACCCCATTTGTAGTCAATCGCATGGTTCGGTTGTGGCAGTCGAATTTTTCAATTGTGGCAACAGAAAATCAATTGAGGCAAAACTAATTTGAGTGTGGCAGCGTAATTTCAGTTGTATCAAGAATAATTCGGTGGCCGCAAACGAAAAATTCATTTGATGCAACTGAACCATTCGATTGGCCACAAATGGGGCTGTCAGCACCAAATCTGTTTTCTGGGTGTATGAGGGATAGAAAAAACTCATACATATTATTTTTCCAATTTGATGTTGCGGTCGCTTGGGATTGAAGCCGCAACCTTATGTGTAACACTCCAACACGCTAACCATTACACCACAGTGATCACGATTTGAGCGTACGACTAAAATCAGTTCGTCGAAATGAGGCGTGTGTCAAATTAGACATAAATAACACGTGAAACAACAACGTTAACCTACGACATACTTTGATTTTGGGAGAGGGGTGAGGCCATAGATTACATAGACAGTGTTGCCATTTTATATTTTTATATTTTTGGTATTTGTTCTCGTTTTTTTTTTAATTTTTCTTGAATTTTCTGTCAAAGTTGATAAAATAATACGAACCATACAAAAAATAAATTTTTTCACAATGTTTGTACTACAATTTTAAATAGCAACTTCGTTATATTCAATCTTCAAATTTTTGAAATGTTAGTTTTGGGGCTTTTTTACACCTTTTTAGTTTATTTTTTTAACCTTTTTCACACGATTTTACAAAGCTAAAATTAGTTTTTAAATTCTTGACTTAAAATTTTTAAAAAAATTATTATACTGCTTTTTTACCCCATTTTTGGTAAATTTTTACCCTTTTTACCCGTTTTCACAATGCTCACGGTGATTTCCTGGCTTCAAGAGTTGGCAACACTGTACGTAGAACTTTGTTCTTTGCCATTCGCTGTCAGTGTACGTATCTCGTGAGAATGTGTTAGACAACGGCCCACACCTACAGAAAAATATTTGGATGCGTGTGAAAAAATGTGCTTGTTGACAAAAAAGAAGGAGATTAAGACATAAAGGGTTCTTCAATAAGAGCGCTACAAAAGTTTTTTTAAATAAAACAAAAGCATATTTAATTCCTTTAAAAACTAAAACGGTTTTGGATATCAATGAAATTCTTTATTCCTTTGAAAGTACGTTTGATGCCATTATGTATGGAAATCGATCTCTTTTGCATGGCCACCATGGGCACGCTTGCAGAAGTCCAGACGCTGAACCCAATTTTCGACGGTTTTCAAGCATAAATCGGCCGATATTCGTACGAAGTTCATCAATCGTCGCTGGCTTGTTGGCATAGACCATAGATTTGACGTAGCCCCACAGGAAATAGTCCAACGGCGTCAAATCGCACGACCAAAGCGGCCAATCGACTGGATCATTTCGTGAGATAACACTTTTTCCAAACTTGGTTTGCAATAAATTGATTGTGACATTCGCTGTGTGGCTTATGGCGCCGTCCTGTTGGAACCACATGTCCTCCAAGTCCATATCATCCAATTGGGGCCAAAAATATTCGGTTATCATTGAACGGTAGCGATTCCCATTCACATTAACGTGCCGGTCTTGATCATCACGGAAGAAGTACGGCCCAATGATGCCGCCGGCCTATAAACCTCACCAAACCGTAATATTTTCGGGATGCAATGATGACTCATGGATTACGTGTGGATTGCTGTCTGAACAATAACGCATATTTTGTTTATTGACGAAGCCATTCATTATGATGACCATAAATTGGACGTAGCGCTCTTAACGTTGAGGCCACTGACTCCGAATGTCGGTAGTAAATTTTAATAATTTCGACTCGTTGTTAGCTCGTATATCTTTCCATCATGAAATGGCAAACCTTACTGAAGAGAAATATCAAAAGAGCGGCAAGAAATATGGCGTCGTTTGCTGTCCCTGTCTTTATACTTTTGTAGCGTCCCTGTTGAAGAACCCTATATATGTAATCTATGGATGAGGTGTCTAGTAACGTTTTTCACGTGAAAAAACTGTTTTACTGCATATAAAAAATATTTTTCACGTGAAAATTGTGTAGGGCTTGATTTCACGCAAATTTAATGTACAAGACTATTATTTTTCTGGTGAAAAATTGATATTTTGTGTTTGTTGTGATTGTATTTTCCTTATAAAATAAAAAAGTTGTTTATATTAATTATTAAATTATGATTTTAGAACTTTAAAGTTCGAGTGAAAACTTTGCGCGTGAAAAACAACTTACTATGCTTTAGCGTAAATGTAAGCAAAATTTGAAATCAGCCATAAATTTTATAAAATAATTTTTTTTTTATGAAAAACTGTTGACAAATGAAACGAATATAGGTTACGGTATTTCCATCAGTTACGGTTTTATATTTCAATCGCTAGTTAGCGGTTACGGGATTTAATTGGTTATGGTATCCATCCAAGGATGGCAACTAAAACGAAAATCGGTGACTGTTCTTGTACCGATAAATTTTTGTTCTTTATTTCGGTTACGGCTAAGGTTTTTGAAAAGTAAAAATTACGATATTTCAGTCTTTTACGGTTTTCGTTTTGAATCGAAATTTTAGCAGCAACGATATATTCTTGTGTTTTTTCTCGTTAAATCAGCGAGGTATCCTAAATCAACTTCTATAAAAAGTTATAAAACTCTTTGTAAAATATTTACCTTTATGGGAAAAACAATCAAAATTTGAAAATAAGAAACATTTCCTTTTAGTAGGTTTGAGGTTAAGAAGAGAAATAAACCTTTTTCTCTAAAAATTATTATAAACACATTAAGTTGCAAATCAGACTAGATTTAGTTTCTGCCTTTTTCTATGGACAGGCTTCATCAGTGATTTTTCATTAAATTGTATTATTGTTTTATGTTTTATTGTCAGATTGTCTATATAATAATTTTTCAACCACCCGACGGCTGTAGGAATCGAACTTGTACCTATTCCTACATTACAAACGTAACAATACTTAAGTGCGACCGACAGCTAAGCCATCCCACCCAAGTAAGGCCTTGAATGCAATGTAGCTAATTCATAGTTTGTCTTTCCTATTCAGCTTTATGTTATTGTTTTTACTTTTAGAAGTGATCAAACAGCCACATACAAATATTCTACTTATAGATTTTTGTTTACCTTTCAATTTTCTCCGTGTCTTCTTTTTCCATTCACACAGAATATTTGCGATATACAATATAAAGGGTATATTTGTTCCAAAACCAAGCCCAGTAACACTATCAAACTTTCTGTGTGGAAAAAAAAATATCTGAGATTTTTTCTAAAATAAAAAAATTTTTGGCCGATTTTTAGATATTGTAAATTGAGTTTTCTATTACACCGAAAATTCAGAACTAGTTCGGAATTAAAAAATAATATATTTTTCTTAAATTGTCGATCGAATGACAACTAAATTCGGCTGCGACAACTGAATCCAGTTGGGGCAAGCGAATTGCGAGGTTATGACAATTGAGTCAGTTCGGTTGGCAAAAAATTCTGTTGTCACAAGGGAATTCTTCTGAGAGCGTGTTAAACGATTTTGGGGAAAAATAAGTAAAATTTTAAATAACTGATTAATATTTTCAGGCTGCAACAACTGAATCCGTTTGGGGCAAGCGATTTGCGATTTCTTATGGGAATTCTTCTGAGGGTGTGTTAAACGATTTTGGGTAAAAATAAGTAAAATTTGAAATCACTAATCAATTTTACAAAAATTAGATATTTATAATTAAAAGTCTTTAATATCTCTCTCAGAAACTGACGATTAAAAAGTAATTAAGTGTTCAAAAATTCCCGTAATTTGGAATGGTTCATACATTTTATAAAATGTATGAAAAAAAAATTTTAAAATGAGATTGAAAGGGTTTAATAAGAAAATTTTATAAGATTTTTTTCTAAAGCGCATTAAAATCTTAGAAGTTTTGAAGTGAAAAACAATTTTTGCAAAATTCAAAACTTATCTATAAGAAATTGCAAATATGAAGAATTTATCAATTTATATTTTAAAACCTTAAGGCGCGATTACTGAATGTTTGGTTAAAACAGTTAAATCCAAATTTTATATTGAAAACAACAACAAATCTGTTCCAATTAGAAGCACTGTGAAAATGAGGCTATCAGAATATTAAATACATCAAAAATCCGTACGGGCAAACAAAATATGTTTTTTATTTTCTCCCAATAATAAGAATTGCTTAACTTTTAAGGGATGGTTTCTACAAGACGTTCATCGTGGGACAAATGAGTGACTACATGTGTATTTTGGTTTTGCATTGCACGTGTATTCTGTCACTGTATTTTCGTTCGTGTGACGAAAAACGTCTTCTAGAAATACCACCTAAAAGGCGAATATAATAAAATTTTATAATTTATTTTTTTCTTTCTTTATTTTCAGTTCTATAGTTGGAGAAGAAAGAGCGCCTCTTTTGTTTGGAGTGAGTGTGCAAGTGAGTTATCAAGCTGAAAGATAGATTTTCTCGCCAACAATTGTTTTCTAGCTGCCATTATGATACCAACATATGTAACTAGTTCTTCACCGCCAACTGCTCCAGTAGGCGGCGGCGGCGGCATTGGTACTAGTATTATAAATAATTCACCAACTACCCCTAGTTCCAATGTCAGCAGCAATGGAGGAGGAGTAGGAGGTCAAGACAATAATACCGCATTTCTGGGTATAGCAGCATTAATATTGGAAGGTCGAGCTTTATCTGAAGATGAATATGCTGTACTAACGTCACGTTCAGACTTTTCAGCTACATTAAGCGGTGGCAATTCTCTTGATTGTGGTCGCCAGTCACCAAAACCATCTACATCAAGAGCTGCTTTTGCGGAAAATTTTGGTTGTGGCAGTAGTACAAGTTCATACACTAACGACATCGCCAGTTATCTAAGACGAAAAGCTTCAAATTCCCCAGAATCTGCTTCTTCATCGTCACTGTTGCGGGATTATTATAGCAGTAGTAGTGAAAGTAATTCGTCGTCTGTGGATAGTAATCACAGTCGTTGGTCACAGAAACTAAGTCAATTGAGACAAGAATCTCCCTCTGCACATCATCATGTTTTGGCGGCAAGAGAAAAAATAGCTGTAGAATGTCCAAGATCATCAGATGCAGAATATGTCGCTTTGGCCATTAATACAGATCATCATAGTAATAATGAGGAGAGAAGAGGAGATTTTGAAATTATAAGAAGAATTGCTTTAAATCGTATGAATCTTTATAATTCACCAGCATCAACTGGTGTTGGAGGAGGTGGTGGTGTAGGTAGTAGTGGTGGTGGTTCGACCGAAAACTTTATGTGCTCTTTACAATCTTTAGCCAGCAATACCTGTTTACGTGTTGGCCAACCTTTTAATATATTAGCAACAGAATCTACAACTAGATATTTCAGCAATAGACCTAGATTACCAACACCGCAACAACAAATAGATCTTTCGGGCGGTTCAGCCAGTAGTTCTGGTAGTGGTATTCAATCGCCTCATGCTTCGAATTTATGGTATCCTTCATTAACTAATCATGTGGGAAATACCCATAATAATAAAGATTATTACAAAACATCTACGACAACACAACGTATAGCTATACCTTCTCCACAGCAGACTCCTACAACTACTGTCACCACCTCTACTCCAATACATAATTTACATTCGAATGTTCTTAATAAAAAAGAAACAGCAACAACGACAACTCCCACAACAAGTCGTACTAATAATAATCAAATACACCCACAACAGGGTCCACACTGTGATCAGTTCCTTAAAAAAATGGGACTAGCCAAAGGTGATGCCTCAGAAACTGAGGAACACCACTGTGATATGTCGTACGTTAATATAACGGTATGTATATAGATTTTGAAAATTTTATTTTAATAAATTTATGTTAAATATGTATTTATTGCTCTTTTTCTGATTCTTTTTTTCCTATTAGTGCACACGTTGGCGTGCCTATTGTATTAAAATGGAAAATATTTTAACTCGTGGTGAGCCAATATGCATAGAGGTATATTTGGGTCCAGTAGCACATAAAGTCCTATTGGAGCAATGGATAATAACACAAAAAGAAAAGTAAGTACAACAAAAATCTAACAGTAATTTGTATTTAATGTTTTTACTAGATGACTTAGGGCAACAATAATCAAAATTTGGAATCACACATAAATTGTATAAAAAAATTTTTTGTGTGTATTACGAAGAACTCAATCACATTATGAATTTTGGAACCCTTTATGAAGTAAAAACAAAATCTTTGTTTGCATTTAATTCTTTAATTAAACGGAAAACTTGACTTTCCATTTATCTATCTTCTTAACTAAGCGGCTTATGGGGAGAAATAAACCAAATTTGGAATCACTCATAATTAAAAAATCTATTTTTGTATCAAAAATTTCAAAAAAGCTTTGATTTCATTTTTCTCGTTAAAAAAGTTAATAATTTTAAAATCCGTTCAACGATGTTAGTGAAATTTTTTCGAATACTATCTGATGTTTTAACCCTTTAATACATGGCGACAATAGGTTGACAGCATGCAGCGGCTAATATAAGTATCCAAGACATATTTTTTTTATTAAATACGGTAAAACATCTCTACTTTAATATATAATTGATAATGTTTTCAAAATAACGGCAAATTTAGAAATATCGCACGCTAAATACCAAATTGACACAACTTAAAATTCTTAGATTTTCAGGAGAGGCAAAAAACTGTTTATGTGAAAATGATTGTAATATTTAAAAAAATTTAATTCCATTATGAAAAAGTCCATTTTGAACAAGGTTTTGCTATACTGTTTTTAATTTTATATCGGGGGTGTTCATATAAACTCGTATTCTACCCGTAAACTGTGTAAACCTGGTATGTTTATGAGTTTAATGTCAAACCCCATACATAAAAAATATGGTTTGGATTTATAGAAGGTTTACAAGGAGTTTACGAGTTATAATAAGTACCCCTATTATGTTTGTGGAAATAAATTAAATTATGACCCGTTAAGTGAAAACTAACAAAATAATACAGTCAATTGAACTCACTTTTTTCAATAAAGAATCACACAAATAATACACCACAAAATTTATCACGTTTTACACTAATAGCGGCAGAACTCAAAATATCATTATTTATGTATAACAAAAGTAATCACTTGAGCACATTGACGCAACTAAAAATAATTATCTTTAGTTGATCGTGCAGAAGCATCGCAATTAACATAAAAACAGACAACGGGATTTTTCCAGTTAAACAAGATAGTGATAAAAAAGAAATTTTTGAAGTAGAGATGTGTACTGTGTATTTATTAATGGAAAAAGGTCAGTTTTGGAAAATTTTGAGTTGTGTCACTTTTTTATTTACGGTACGATATGTATATTCTTTTTTGAAACGAGAAAATTGCTAAAAATTAACAAATTGGTGATTCCAAAAAAAGCTAAAAATATCAATTTTAAATAATTTAAAATTTATTTAACAAACTATATAAAAGTACAAGCTTAAACGTTAACGGTAGTCAGTTGAAAGGGTTTTTAATCGATAACAAGTATTTTAGCGATATTGCCTGCCAACCCTGATTGCTATACTATAAGGTGTCTATATTCAGTATTTTTTCTAGTTACAAACATCAGCGCAAAATTATTATACTCTCTGCGTGTATTGGTGTAAAGTGTAATAATTTAAGGTTTTTTTGCAGAATAAAGTTTTGAGAATCAAAAGCTTTGTTAACAGAAAAAAGTTTTCAATTTCCAGGCTTTGTTAAACAAATAGGTAGTCAGAATTTGTTATTCTATAGGAAAAAGTTTTTAGAACTAAGGTTTTTTCTATAAGAAAAATTATTTCGAAACGTTTTCAAAATCTGAAGTGTTTCCTGTAAGAAAAGGCCGCCATGCTCTAAAGTATTTAAGGATTTTTTTACAGGAAAAAGTCTTTAAAATCAAATTAGATTGGCCGTAACATAAAAAAACCTTATAGGGTGCAGTGAAATATTCTTGGACAACTTTATCCATAATGACCTAAATGGATAACTTGCTTGTTCAACTTTCAAAAGTATTAGATTATATAGTACTATTATATAAATTACAATAATTGTAATAATTTATCAATTATTGATAAACAATTTTTTGTTTTTGATTTTGTTTTAACTCTAGGCAACCACCGCCTACAATGACGCTGCCCTCATTATGTAGTGCCATACGCAGTCAATTGTATTTTTCACAAATCAGTGCCTGGTGTGATCTTATTAAGAAATCCGACAAGACCATTTATGAAACCGGTCGCCTTATCTTTACCACACCTACAACAACAAGTGCAGCTGGCGATTTGGCAACTACAGCAACAACAAACAACGCAATAAGTACATCACCAACAGCCGCAACAACAATATCAACATCAACTACCTCAACAAACACACCCTCGTCAACATCATCATCATCATCGGTGGCCGCCAACACCTCAAGCAGTGCTGTTGGTGGTAGCAATGGTGGTGGTGGTAATGGTGTAGGGTGTGGAAAGAGGCGACCATCAACACGTTTAAATATTTTTTATCGTATAAAACAATATGATAGCACTGCTTGCTTTAATTCAAAACCGAATGTACACAATTTTCCAAATGTCAATATATCAGAAAATTGTAGTATATCGGTTTGTTTAAAAAGTCTTCCACGTAACAAGGGGGGTATACCAAAAGTTGGTACATCAATTACACAACAACAGCAACAAAATACTCCCACAGCTGGGGCAACGGCAATAGGAACAGCAGCAACACAAATATTAACAGCCCCACAAGCCTCATCAACACTAACACCAACACCAACAACGTGTTTAGCTGCAAAAATAGCAAAAGCTAAAGCAACAACATCAGCAACTTCAAAAACAACAACAAATACCAATACACCAACAATTTTAACAATGAACTGTGATAATAATTTAAAGGAACATCATCAACAACAAAAAAATATAACTGCCCCCTCCTCCGGCTGCTCAACCAATGGCAAAAATTCAAAATCATCTAAACCTATTGATGAAGAAGATTATGATATTGATTTTGAATCCGAACAAAATGTAGATCTTAGTGCTGGTGGAGATAGTAATAATTCAACTTTCGGCATTGGCGGGTGTGATGGTGATAGTTCCAATTCCTCATTTAGTACAAATTATTGTGGAAATCTTTCACATCGTGAAAAACAACTCCTCAAATATCGTAAGCGTATGTTGAAACGTGATAAAAAACAACAGCAACGTAAAACAGATGAAGTTATCAATTTTCATACAACTGGCACGGATAATACAAACAATAAAATGGAACAAGGTGGAGAAGAGGATAACGATGATGAAGATGATGAGCAAGGTGAGGATGAAGATGAAAGTAATCACCATCAAATAGCACAAGGCCAAAGACAACGATTACCAAATAATCATATAAATAGCATTCCTTCTACAAACCAACAACAGCAGCAACAGCAGAACCATGTTAAAATGATCTCAACAGGTACTCAAACTATCACCAATACTTGTACATCTTGTGGTTCTGAAAAGTCTATTATATGCCTGAAATGTAACCCTTTAAAGAATATTGATGCTAATAATGTAGCTGTTGCTGTTGGGGACCCTTTTACATGCGAAGAAATGGAAGCGGAAACTTCATCAGCCAGTAGTTTAAGTAGTAGTGATATTATACATATACCCCGCAATAAAGCGGAATTATTATTACAAGCCATACAACGTACACCGAAGTCAAATAAAAAACATAAAATATCCAAAGATTTACAACAAATGGCTGCCATAACACAATCAACCACCACCAATACTACAGCAACAACTAACAATAATAATAATGCTAGATACGCTCCAAACAATTCCAATATTTTAAATATTAATGGCGTCGGTGGAGGAGGAGGAGGAGGGGGAATGGTTGGTTGTCAAGTATGTAAAAGACAAAAAACTCAACATAATTTTAACCAATCTTCTTTGGAAGATATATCCTCAGAGGATCATTTATCGGCCAACTGTTCTGTAACACCTTCAAACACATCTTGCAATAATTCTTTAAATAATAAGTCATCTAGTGATACTGCCTGTGATGATAATGATGATGGGGGTGATAATGAAACGGATGGTGGGAAGATTTTAATGTCAGACTGTGTTGATAATGTTTCTTTATCGGCTATTGGCACTGTTAATGATGATAGCGAGAATAATGCTGATAGTATTGATGTTCTTGCAAAAGTGTCCCCTACAAAACCATGTGATAATTTTAATGACAATGAAATAATGGAAGAAGTAAGTTATATAACTTTTAAAATTATTTTAATTTTAAATATTGTTTGAAAACCTCATAATTAGATATGTATATTCTTAAGTCTTATACAAATTTTAAATGATTTTTTATAACAATGTCTGATTATTCGTCTGTTAATATAGCAATCACTGCTCCTACAATAAGTTGGGGTTGTTTATTTTCGGCAGAAATGCCACTATCCGGAGAAGTTTGGTATTGAAAATTAACTACATCCCAGCAAAAAAAAAACCGAATGCATTCTACAAGAATGCATTTTTCACTGCATATAAAGTAGCTATATATGCTGATTTCTTACTTCCAATAAACGTATTTTAAATGACTTCAAAAATGCCATTAATTAAAAACTTTTTTTACTTCCCAGAAAAAAAATACCTGACCAAGATCCGTAAAAGCACCTATACTGTTCGGCACAAATGCGTTCAAATTGAGGTGAAAAACGCATTCTTTTAACATTGGCTTGTCATAGGAGAGAAGGTGTTTATGCTACTTTAAGTCTGCTTTGCACGTCATAAAAATGAGTGCTTGGTTGTTCTTTTTTATATAGGAAAGCAATTCATTTTTGTTACTATTTAAGGAGAGATGACAAGTAACTTCTTGGGAATGCATTCAAATATATATTTAAGAAGTGATATTTATGACTTTTGAATGCATTCCCAAGAAGTTACTTTTCATCTCTCCTTAGATAGTAAAAAAATAAATTGCTTTCCTATATAAAAAAGAACATCCAAGCACTCATTTTTATGACGTACAAAGCAGACTTTTTAAAGTATCATAAACACCTTCTCTCCTATGACAAGCCAATGTTAAAAAAATTCCTTTTTCACCTCAATTTGAACGCATTCGTGCCGAACAATATAGGTGATTTTACGGATCTTGGTCAGATATTTTTTTGCTGGGTCATTAAGGCATATGATGCCAATAAAATATCTTAAAAGTAGATTTTGTAACAGTTTTTTCGCTCTCCTGAAAATCTATTAAAAACACATGTGACATTTTGCAGGCCGGTCGACGATATCATGTGGAGCACAGAAACGATTTTATAGTCATTATCAGTTTTCTTAGCTTTATTTTGTATAATGCTTTAAACATTTAATTTAAAAGACAAATTTAATCGTATTTTTTTAGGAAAATTGTAAAATTAAACATTTTATTCCAATTACTATATCCTGGGGTTCAAAAGTTAGAAATTAAAGTGTGAAGAGACCTAAAAACTGTTCATAGTGCATTATTTTTAATAATGCATGGTGAATAAAAAAATTTATATCACCTCCAATTTGTTTTAAACTTAAAATCGTATTTGTTCATCTTGAACAATTTTTCATGTGAACCAATTTTTTACTTAATAAAAAAATGTTCACCTCAAATGTTTTTCGTTCACCTATATTTGTTTTGGAAGAAATAACAAATACAGCATTTCAGTCAAAATGTTTATTAATGTCCTGAACCGTGGCAAAATTGGTAAAGAGTTTTAAGAAGTTTTTAACAATTTTCAAGTAAAATTATAAGTTTTAGTACAGTCTGGTAAATAAAATATTTTGTCATATGTATTTTTTCGCACATGCATAGAGGTGAATATTATTTATAATTTTCTGTAAATTTATTTTACCATTGAAAACTTATGAGTGATTTAAGTACAATTTCATATTGTAGCGGCATTAAAAAATATTTTAGTAAAGAGCAGGTACAATTTAATAGAATTCTCTATCTATGTTATTCCTCTATTACCCAATTTTTTTAAAATATTAAACCTTGAAAATGTTCTTCTAGGAATACTTTCAATCCTCTACAAAATTAACACCACACATAGATCGTTGCTCCTTAAATACCAAAGCATTTTATGCTCAAACCCAACGGCAACAACCTACAATCAATGGTAGAGGAGAATGTCGGCGTTCGTGTTCAACACCACCTCTACAAGAACAAACAACAGTTAAATCTTCTAACAACGACGAAAGCACCGGCTCTTCTATTATGGCTCAGTTTAAAACTCCAACATCTAGCGAAGAAGAACCAGATTCTTTTAAAATCAAAACTACACAACCATTACAGCCTCATAAACAAACACCAAAACCAAATCTTTTACAAATAGCTTGTAATTTTAATAACAACGAGGAAGACCAACAAATGAAATCGAATCATTTAGATTCGAATAATACACTCACAACACAAAATCCATTATTATTACGACGTAGTTTACCCAAAGTAAATCTTACACCAATATTTTGTAATCCCACATCTATGATGGTAGTATCTTCGCCTATACCCATTGGTAATGTTGTTTGTAATGGTTCAGCAAAAACTGATAATATTAATATTAGCGAAGCTTCACCAACATTTTCATTTGAGTCTCCTTCAAGTCCAGCACCCACAATAACAGTGCAAAAATCCAATTCAGCACCTACCTTACCAAACTCACCATCTTTATCACCACGTTTTGTTAAGGTGTCGGCTATTTATAAAAGAAGATCTCGTCATCTATCAGATCGTTCTGATAGATCTTCACTTGGTTCAGATGAACAATTTTCGGATGAAGATATCGATTCGGGAATGTATAGTCCTTTTGCTACATCGCCCGTTAAATTGAGAACTCGTTTAGCAACCGTATTTGGTCGTAAACCATTATTTGGCAATTTGGAAGAAAATCTCTTACAACGACGTTTGGTACCCAGAATTGAAGTAATGGGGTTTAAATTACTCTTGGGAGCTTCAGGAGGATTTTGTCCCACCCAATTAACTATACCTGCTGCTGCCTATTTTTATGAACTCGAAGGAGATACTTTAAGTACACCATATTCGGTAAGTTTTCAATGCCAGTTAAAAAAAAAAACAAATTTAATATTTTTGATTATAAACCTTCTTCTCTTCCAGTGTGAAATACGTTTACCTCGTAAAGGTTACACTGTACCACGTTGTGGCACTGTTCAAGCAACTTTATTAAATCCCATGGGTACTGTAGTTCGTATGTTTGTCATACCGTACGATATGCGGGATATGCCATCATTACATCAGACTTTTATTAGACAACGTATTTTAGCTGATTCCGGTTTGCAGACTAACATAGATGAGAATGGTGTAGACCAAAATTTTAATGACAGTAGCCAAACCAATGCGACAATAAGTGCAAAGCAACAGCAGCAGCAACAGCGTTCACCTAAATGTAACAACGAAAATCATTTAGGACACTTTATATCAGCTGAGAATATGAAGAGCCTAAGATATTCAATACATCTAAGGTGAGTTTAATAGAATATCGAAGTATTATTGTACATTGAAAAATAGGTTAGGTAAACCTAATTCCGGTACGCTGAATACCGTGGCACTAGCTAATTTTCTGGGTTAGATCTAAAAAAAGGAAAAAAAATTGAATGCATGGATTTTACTTGTCAAAACTCACACATAAAAAACAATAAAAACTAGATTTGTACGAAAACTATGTAGTTTTCTCTCAGTCTAAATTAAGTATAATACAAAAATCTTAGGAAATTTTATTTAATTGCTTTTGCCAAAAGTCTACAGAAATATTAATTTTTTTACGACAATCCGAATTGGATATATATTATTTTGTTGCTATCGAGTTTTAAGCTGAATTTAACATAGTAGCTGGAATACTGCCTTTGAAATGTGCTATATTTTAGTTTATTCCATAAAACCAAAATTCTGAACGAGAAAAAGTTATTTCGACAAATGTTTGTTAAAAAACTTGGAAATAACTGACAAAATTCGTGTTTGGTTTAAGTATACCAAGTTTAACTGAGTTCTCAAAAACTCGGCCTAAGAAATTTGCCATTTCTTAAACTGGAACTGAAAAACATCATGTGCTCGGTTAAGCTCAATTTAACTTTGTTTTAAGATTAACTAAACAGCCCATTTAACTTATTAATGAAAACTTCAAATGAAACGAAAAAATAAGGTATTTTTTACTCACCTTTTCTATAAAATGTTTTTTTTTTTTTGTATTCACTACCGTCTGTTTAAACATAGATAAACTTTATAGTAAAGTGTTGTTTTTTCAAACGCATCGTATAGACCAAATACAATTAATATTGTCATTAATATGTATTTTTATTAATTCTAATTTAGTAGGTTTGAGGTTAAGAAGAAGAACAAACCTTCCTCAAAAGTTATAAACACATTAAATTTGCAAATCAGACTAGATCTAGTTTCTGCCTTTTTTTACATTGTTCGGAAATCCCATACTAGTATAGAGGTCCTTATGCCATGTTTATTTCGTCGGTTGATTACTGAAGTGCCGCACAGAACAAAAACTCTGTTTCGGGAAGAACGATAAAGAAGGTTTATATTAATTTTCTCCAAAAACTACACTACCCCAACTATTCACCATTGTTGTGCCATATGTATGTTTTAAATAGTTATACAAATTTTCAATATGATGAGCTACCATATGATATTGACGCATATCCAGTTTCGCACACCTTTTCTTCGGAATTTTGCATTTTCTGTTTGAACATAGTAATACATTGGTCGGAATTCCCATCCTTATGAAAATCTACCCATGTTGGTTAATAATTGAATTGTCGCACCGACCAAAAACCCTGTTTTTGGAAAAACGATAAAGAAGTTTACATTAATTTTCCCCAAAAACTATACAATAAATGATTCTTTTCGTATTCAACATTAGTTGTGGCAGATTTTTTAAATTTTCATACCATAAAGTTATTAAGCTCTAATTACACTCAAAAAAGTTTGACAGTTACTACATGACAGTTGTTTGTGTAGTAATCAGTAGTTGTTGTTTTTAACAGTAATTACAGTTGTTTTTCTATAGAAAAATGCAAACCAACTATTACGAGGGTTATTTAAGTACTGTAATTTCGTAACAGTTGTTTAAATCAGTTATTTTTAATATCATAATAAACTACTAACATAACAGCAATTTTACAGTAAACAGTTGTTTTTGGTAGTTATTTAAAACATAAACAATTTTGTTGAATTTCTTTTAATTTTAAAAATTCTTGTTTATATTTGCTATTATTGATATATTCCTAGTTTGCAAATAAAAATCAGAAACTTTTATGCATAAAAGCATAACTGGAGAACGGTTTGGAATTTTTACTTCAAATTTTAAATAGGCTGAAGTAATTACACAAATTTTTGTAATCGAAAGAAAAAAAAAATTTTTTTTTAATAAAATATACTTTTATAATACCAAAAGAATTGACTGTAAAAACAGTCGTTTTTACCCATTTTTGTAGTAAAAATTTGTCAGTTAATTTTACGACATTGTTAGTTATTTTTACTGCATCTGTTAGTTATTTTTCAACAGTTAAAAATAACACTTTTTGTTATTTTAACGGTAAATACCTTTGTCGCCTTTTTAACTGCATATACCTCTGCTTTAACTGTCATTTTCAGTAGATTCTACCGACTAACTTTTGTAAGTGTACTATATGCTTTTGAGCCATATTAAGTTTTGCTCACTTTTTCTTCAGAATTTCACGTGAAGTAAAAGTTAAAATTTTGTTTGTAGATAATGTAGGGCAGGGGTTGTAAGACTTTTTTCGCTGCGTGCCAGAAACGGAAAAATTTTTTTTGTAAATATTTCTTGCGTGCCACCTTAATTTTACTTGTCTTTTAAAAGTCCTTTTTAAAAATTTTTAAAATTTGGAACATTTCTCTTAAAAATATCATCGCAGATGTACATATTGATCAGCGCTACGGATAACCCCCATGAAATAACCACCAAAGGGAAAAATTAAACAACTTCCAAGAAGTGACGTAAATATGATTGACATTATTGCCTTTTAATTTTTTTGGGGAGTTATTCCATTTTTGGTGGTTATTTCATATTGTTAAAAAAAAGTTAAATTATTGGGCGCCATTAATTATTTAAGTACGTACGAAACTATTTGAAAATGTGCTTCGGGCAAAAATTTGATTTTGTTAAAATAAATTATAAATAATAATAATGAATAAAAAGCGAATATTATGGATTTGAACAGAGAAATTTATATTTCAGTTGAAACGTCTCTGCGAAACACGATCAAAATCCAATTTCAAATTCCAAAAAAGGAAAAGGAACACCTATTTTCCCTTAAAAAAAAAAAACTATTTTTTAGATCCAATTTTGTTACAAGTTGTTTTCCATTTTTGTGCAATTTTCTCATAATTTTGTGTCTGAGATACATGCTTGGAAAAGCTCTTGCTTTTTATGTTTCTTAAGCCCCGTTTACATCATCACACAAGTGTGTTATACATGTCAGAAATGTGTTGTGTAACGAAAATGTATAATAGTGTGAACACTGTTCGTTACACACATGTCAAAATGGGTGCACACATTTTAAAATACGGTCACACTTTTTTGACAAGATTTATTTTTTGAAATAAATCATAAAGTTACCACTTGTCTCAACACAAGTGTTGTGTTATTCACAAATAAATGTTAAACAAAGATTAAAAACAACTAGTGGTGAAAAAAAGTAATAATAGAAGAAAAAATAACTGTTTTAATTTATTTTTTGTGTGTGTCGATAACAGTCTGAACACTGAAAAGATTTTCTTTTGTACTTTTTTGACAACCAGACACTCAGCATACTTTTTGTCATACTTGTGTGAAGAAAAGTATAAGCACTTGTGTAATGATGTGAACGGGTGATATTCTTAAATATAAGAAATTTTATCATTAAAAAATTCTTAGGTCATACGACATATTTGATATTTTTATATTCTATAACCGTTTTCTTAAGTAACAAACAGTAATTTATATTTCATAATTTTTCCTCCCGATTTAGATTCCAAACTTCACGTTCCGGACGTTTAATGCTGCACACCGATATACGTTTATTGATATCTCGACGCACTGATTGTGATACAGCTGCTGCCCATGCCAAAGGAGTTTTGGAAGCACCAAATGAACTTATTACAAATACTGTGATGCCAACAAATCCCAAATATAGTGCACGTCAAGATCAAACTAGTAGTAAAATTTAGTAGTTATTAAAAGCAGCATGTGTGCCAGTCGGTATGTTTCAGCAACTACAACAAAAACTTCAGCAACGCTGGCAAAGAATATGGGTTTAATTCACATAGTATAGAACGTCGAAACAAATCAGCCCTAGCTTATGAATTTGGTTTATTGTTGGAGATAATTTTACAAAACAAATTATTTAAACAAATTTAATATAATGATCTTCTTTTGCATATACCCTTCTCCTCCCCGCCCCACCACATCGCCATCTATGTCACCAAAATGCCTTCGTTTAGATCTTATTTTTACTATTTCATTGATCTGTATTTTTTTAAGTTATTACAAATTTTTAATATATTTTGTTACGTATTTTTTTAATATTTAATTTTTTATACATTTATTTTAATTTAATATCTCTATTTGCAATTATTTGAACTTAAATTCAAATTAAAACATAAATTTTATAAATCGAAATTTGTTTAAAGGCTTCATTATTACTATTTTTAATGGCAGCTTTTAAAGTTTTTTCTTATCTTTTATCTTTAGTCACGAATTTAAAAACTTAAACAAATTTCTTTTTGTTTTATTCTTCCAAAAACTTGTTTTTTCATTTTATTATTATGATCCAGTACTTTATGTACTATAAGCTTATCATCCAATACACACTCCCTCCCTACCCCTGTCAATACTATTATGTATAGAAAATGTTTATGTATATTATTTATTTTTCATTTTATTTACTACATATGTATATTTTAAATTAATGTAATAATTTTTTATTATGTTTTATGAGTATTTTGAAATATGTTTTTATTAAATGAATTCAATGTAAATCAAACTTTTATTATTTACAACAACTAATTATGAATTTTCTTTGTTTCTTTTTTCACGAACTTTTCCAATAGTACAATTTTATACGAAATTCTTTATAGAATTTTTGTTATAGACCAAATAACATTTTTTGCTTGATTTGTTAGATTTTTTTGTTAACTTTTAAAGCATTAATAAGTATATCAAATACTGAAAAACTTTCAAACCATTAATAGCGTATTTACATTGAGTTTATAATCTCACAGATTATTTTTTAATATTTTATCCTTTACACTGTATATTTTGACATTAATGAAAATTATTAGAGTCCGACCGAATATTTGGTTTCGGTCTTGGTTTCGGCAAAAAAAGACATTCGACAACTATTCGGTAGTCGACAAAATTCCGACCGAATAATTGCCGAAACCGAAACTTTTTTAAATTTAGTTTTTAAATAAGGAAAAATATATTAATACATACATATATAATTGTAGAGAAAAATGCAATTATCACATCTAAAGAATTGTCTTGTGAATAATTTGAGCTACTCACCGGTGCTTTTGCTCTATCTCTAGCAGTTTAACTCACTCGTGTAGATGTGACTTATTATTGTTATTTTTATATTTGGTTTTCATAAATAAAATAAATTGAACTTATTTCAGGTTCAGGAATACATTTCTTTGCTTTTTTTTTAATTCAACATAATTACACTAATAGAATATCAGTTAAAAAGCGCACACTGCAATTGCATTGGAATTAAATGCAATTCCAGTGTACACTTTTTTAACTGCAATTGCAGTGTATTATTCGGATTCGGTTTCGGCCGAATATAGCCTTCTGAACCCAATATTCGGTTTTGATATTCAAAAAAACCGGTTTCGGTCGGACTCTTAAAATTATAATTCAGCCTTATGACGGTTGTCGAATTTGTAGTCGAAATTTTTTACTCCATACAAAATGGGTTTCTTTAAATTGCAAATTATAAAGAAATAAATTTCTAATTATATATTTTTTACGATCGAATTGTTATTTATGATCAATTCAGTTGTAAAACTGTTGAAAAGTTGTGCTTTTACCGACTTTTCAGTAAATTCGTCTCTCGAATTCGACTACGATAACCATAATAAGGCAATTGTTCAAAAAGTTTATATTCGAACTAACGAAAACAAATTAACGGTTTCTTGCTTTAAAAAAAACAATTCGCAAATTTTGGCGGATTGCTGCCATATAACCAGCCATAATTTTGTTGAAACAGGATTACGTCATAAACACCCTATAATAGAAGAATACAGCAATTTATTAACGATACCGTGCATAGTTTTCCACTGAAATCAGAGACAACATGAACAAATGTTTTTATATTGTTCACCCTTGGTCTCTAGTCGCCAAATATGAAATCGAAATAAAAACTTTGACATACAAAATTTAATTTGTTGTTTCATTCGAAAATCTTTGAAATCTCTTTTGAAGAGCTTCAAAACTTTAAATTTGTTTGTTTGGAATAATTTCTTACGGCCAGTCAGTCATAGTCAGCACTTAGTAGAATTGTTGACTAAAGTTTAACTTAAGTAGGAAATTTTGTTGGAAATTTAATTTCGTTAAGCCTCTATTACTGAATGTTCAGTTAGCTATCAACTGGGACTTTAACTGACACATTTATTGATGGAACTTCTTGATATTTTTCTAGATCTAGAAATAATATTCTTAATTTAATTTTACAAAATTAACCCTTATGTGCTCTTGGGACTTCTTTGACCCTATGATGAAAATATACTAATATTTTTTGATTGGGCATATAGGCCCCAACAGCACTTAAGGGTTAATTTTCAGAAATTAAATTAAGAATATTATTTTTAGATCTAGAAAAATGATATCAAGAAGTTTAATTAATATTAGCTCAGGAATATCTGTTATATTAATATGTTAAAAAAAAATTAAAATCTCCTCAAATATGTTATCTGACCTTACACAGGGGCAATTTAATGTAAAATGCACAAAAAGTCATATTTTCTCCTTGTTATCCGTGTTCCAAATTTCAGGGCCGATGTCCGATTATCCTAATTTTTTGGGGACGTAGTTTTACACCCAAATAAATATTTCCAGGGGGTAGCAGGGTTAAAAACTCAAACAAAATTTTTTTTGGAGCACCCTAATATATACATATGTTTATATTAGCTCTGTTCCACGTACGTTACCGCGGGTGCCCGCGGGAACCCAATCTTACCAAAAAGCGTTTCTATTGTTAAAAATTGTGTAAATGAGAGCGTTGATGAGATAATAATTTGTTTCTCATTTTACCAGAAGTTACCCGTACTTTTTTTTCGGGTAAAATGGAAAAACTGTCAAATCACTTGTTGTTTATAAATCAGCTGTTTTAAATTTGTAAAAATAATTAAAATATTAACAAAACTTGTAAACATTAATTAATATCGTTAAAAAAATACCGCGTTCTAACACTTTCTCTTTATTCCCTTCGATATTTTACTGTTAAAAATAGCTTTTGTTTATATGAATAACTTTGACGTTTATCTTTGGGCTTGAAATGTGGTTTTGTGCGTTCCCGGTATTGTGAGCAATTTTACCATTTTTTAAGATAATTATTTGTTTACTCTCATTTTACCAGACTTTACCCAGAATTACGTGGAACAAACCTATTATGTATATGTATATTGTTTTTAACGTGCAAATTTGTTCACGTTAAAAACAAACTACTTTGCTTTAAGATTAAAAAATTATGTTATTTTATCCGATTAATTTCAGATTGTCGATTAATCGATCCAATAATATCTAATAATTGGGATCAGTTCAGTATTAAGGTACGTATGATAAATTTTTTATATTTATTATTACTCATACGCAACAAAAAATACATTTTCCAAAAATTGATGTTCGTTTGTCAATTATTATTATTCACGTAGTCAACATTGGGATCCCGCGGGATTTTACTAAAAAGCGTTCGCGTACTTCACAATTGGGTAAATGAGAGCTGTAATGAGAGTAATATTCTTTTTTTTTGCGCGAAGAACCCAGACAATACAATAGCTCTTTTAATTCAATCGCTCTTTTCACTCATTCTGAAAAATATATGTACACTAATAGAAAAAAATCCGTAAAAAATTTAGTTAAAACTACTAAAAATTAGTTAAAAATTATGCTGCAGAAAAAAACTGCTAAATTAGCAGATTATTTTTGCTATATATTAGTAATTAGGAACAGAAAAAATAAAACTGTTAAATATACAGAATTTTAGTTATGTATATTTGAGCTAAATTTCAGCAAAAAATCAGCAAAAAATTTTGCTAAATAATTAGTAGCCCAAAAAATCACCAAAAAAATTTAAAATTTTCGAAGTATTTCTGCTGATTTTAGCAGAATAGACTGCTATTTGCATTCAACTAAATTTAGTTTAAAAATGGCAAAAATTTTGTATATTTAACAGTTTATTTTTGCTATTTTTAATCTACAAATATTTAGCAAAATTTTCTGCAGATTTTACAGTACAATTTGCTATTTGTAATTAACTAAAAGTCAGCCTAAATATAACTAAAATTCTGTAAATTTAACAGTTTTAATTTTGCTGTTCTCATTTTACTATTTTTTAGTAAAAAATCTGCTAATTTTAGCAGTTTTTTCTGCAACATCATTTTTAATTAATTTTTAATAACTTTTTCTACTATTTTTACAGATTTATTTCTATGAGTGTACATATGTTTAGTTTGCCTGATCAAATATCAGCAGAATCTGTTTGTTAAATATTAGTAACAAAAAACCAAAAAGAAAAAAATTTTTAATTCTACAAAATTCTTGTTTTAATAAATTGCAAATGATAAATTACCCTGATACAGCGCTGCCAACTTTGACGATTTTTGAAGTGTAATTTGATGAAATGACGATTAACGATTTTGCAAAATTTCATGTACATATGAAAATTTTTTAAAAACCCGAGTAAAAATATTTTTTATATAATCAAATATGATTTTATAGAATTATATATTGTTGAGTATTGTCATATGTAACACCAAGTATAATTTTATATGATTATATCAAAATATATTTAGTTATATAAAATTATAAATATTATATCCACCATTTTTCGGATCTAATATTTGATATATAATTCTATTAAACCATATATGATTTGATCCGGAAAATGGTGGATCTGGTTAATACGAGGGGTACTATTTATATTTCGGAAATAGCAAGTAATAAACATTTTTAAATGAAAATAGCTTTGTTTTTCAAAATATTCCCCTTGATGATCAATACACTTTTGCATTCGTTCAAACCATTTGTCATAGCAGTTTTTCCATTCGCTTTAACTACTTTTTCGGCGCTCGTAAATCGTTGACCACGCAGTTTACCTTTGATATTCGGGAACAAGAAGTCATTGGGTGCCAAATCAGGACTGTACGGAGGATGAGTCATCAATTCGATGTTTTGACTGCTCAAAAATTCACCTGTTTGATGAGATGTGTGAGCTCGCATTGTCATGATGTATAATGATTCGTCTTTGGCGGTTGGTTTTACGAATTTCTCCGAAGACTTCCGGCAAACAAATGGTCGTGTAGCACTCAGAATTGACCGTCATACGTTGCTCAAGCGGACCAGTGGCCACATGACCCATTCGGCCGAAGAAACAGGCGACCATTTGGTTCGCTGTGCTTCTTCCACGAACAACTTTTGTTGGATTTCGCCCGTCTTGGAATACCCACACGCTCGATTGCTGTTTTGTTTCCGGCTCATACGCATATATCGATTATTCGTCACCTGTCACGATTTTATACACGTATTTTGAAACACCACGGTCGAACTTTTTAATGATTCCCTTACACCAATCGACGCGAGGCTTTTTTTGAGCGATTTATAAATTATGGGGTATCCAACGAGAGAAAATTTTTTTACAACTAAGTGATCATGCAAAATCGAATGTATTGAAGTGGAACTAATGTGCAAGGATGCCTCTATCTCAGGATATGTCACATGACGATCTTGCATTACCAGTTCACGCACTGCATCCATGTTTTGTGGCACAACAACCGATTTCGAAAGTTGTGGAAAAATTTGAAATTTCCACTTTTTGGCCAAATTGATTTATTTAACTCCCTGTAAGCAAAACATATAGCACTTGTACACCAAAACCTAATGAGTACGTTTATGCTAAAAAATGTCAAATTTTATTACGGTGTTGCCAGATTTTAGCTATTGACATTAGTGTTGCCAGTTCCTGAAATATACATAGTACCCCTCGTAGAATTTTACATAATTAAATATCTTTTGATATAATTGTAATTGTATAAAATCAACCAACAGTTAAATTCAAATTTTATAGGAGAAATAACAACAGATGTCAGTTACCTAGTGTCTTCAAATGCAATGAAATGTGCAAAGAAATTTGAAAATAACACACAAAACAACAACAATGAAAATAATTTTGTTGTTGCTTTGTGTGTTATTTTCAAATTTCTTTGCACATTTCATTGCATTTGAAGACACTAGGTTAACCCATATACCTACTCCAGAATTAAGAAATCGTGCGAATTTTTTTATTTGCAACGAAAGTGAAAACGTTAAATCACTGACATTCTTCAATGGATCTCTTAATTAACTCTGCATAAATAATCAGGATTTCTTAAAGAAAAACTAATACGCCATTTTTAATATTATTTTGTTTAATTTTGGTATTGTCATTTTTTCAGCTTTTTTAAAAAAAATGCCACATTACGATTTCATTTTTTTTTTTTTTTTTTTGTTTGTGGTTATAGCCAAACTTACACAATTTTGTGCTTTTTACTGCGCTGTCATATGAAATGTCGTTTTGAAAATATCGGTGACGACACTAGAATAAAAAGGGTTAAAGTCCCAGTTAGTAGCTAACGGGACAATGTGAAAATTAGGCTTACTATGCTAAAATTATTAACATTTTGATATAAGGCTTTATTTAGGAGATATGGCACAATAAAGGTTGGGTGAGTTCCAAAACGTCATTTGCAATGCAACTGAACAAAGTCATGCATTCTAAACGCAATTGATGCGCATAGAAAAAGCAAACAGTATGTCTGTTCCCGTACTTTACCGAAGTTACACAAACTAGCCCAAAGGCGTTCCCGTACTCAAAATTGCGTGTAAATTTTTGTTGTCTAGTCTGTTTTGGGATACCCGCGATAACGTACGGGAACGCACATAGTGCATCACAAATTTTGTTGATGCTTTGTTGACATGTTTTTATTACAAAGTAAACAACACACTTGTTTGCTTTATATCGAAACAGTAGTAAAACCGCATCAATGCAATGTGTTTTGACGTTTAGGAACTCACCCGTTAAAGGCGAATCAAAAATTCAGTAAAATAAAATTACACACTGAAAATTGTTGTGCTAGTCTTGTTATTTTAGAAATTGACAATCAATAAATTTTGACGAAATTAGTTTTGCTTTCGAATAAAGGCTCCATTAGTCTGGTAGTATCGTAAAGTATCATGTCGGCTGTTTACTTTTAGTTAATGACAGTTTACACAACTACTTAATTTGAAAGTACATTCGAGGTAAGAAAATCTATTGAAAATAGATTTCTAGTTCCCGATTACTCATTTCGCCGCACTTTACTTCCAAACTAATTTGAGCTTAACTCTGAGTATATCAAGAATATCCACTGGCTGGTTTTTCAATTAGAGGGATATTAGTAAAATGTGTCCTGACGGTATCCTTAGAATATTGGGGCAGAAATAGTAACTTATTTTATTCTAAGTTATTAGCAATATTGTATGCCAGAGTGTAAATATTTTTTTCCGTTCTTTAAATACTTTTTTTTTTAATTTACAAAGATTTGTATTGACATTCTCCTCAACTGAATACCTTTTGTTGTACAGAAGGCAAAAAAGGAGATGATTATGTGTTATATCGATCTAATACAAGTGTTTTAATAAAAATTTGCTTTTTTGCTTAAGATCTGAAGACTGCTATTTGGCGGCCTTGGGTTTAAGAGGGTTAAATGATTTATATTAACGCTTTAAAAGTACATATGTTAACAATCTTCAAATATATGTTAACAATCATCCTCATTCATTTTTCTTTTATAACCACACCCCTCCTCCCTTAGTAATTTATTTCTTTTACCAAAAAGTAAAAAGAAAATCTATTAAAAAATATATATATTTGAAATAAGGCTCATATCGTGTTCAAAGGGTTTTATTGATTAAGATGATTCTAGTTTTAAGTAAAGATTTTTTTTTTTTCATTTACAAACACAAATATGCCGTACGTTACCGCGAGATCAAAAACTCAACCGAAAGCGTTCCCGTACTCTAAATTGTGTGTAAATTGTTGTTGTTTGGGCTGTTTCGGGTTGTTTTGGGTTACCGCGGTAAAGTACGGGAACAGACATAAAATGTTAATATATTTTTCTGTCATTACTCTTATAAACATAATTTAATTGAACATTTTCATTATTGTTTATACAAGCATTTCTGTGATTGCGTTATGAGCCTTTTCAAACAAAAAATCATAATATTAAAAATATTAACAAAAACGTGTACAATACTACAAAATAAATAATTTAGTAAACAGAAAGTAAAATAAAAAAAAATTATTAGTATTTCATTGAACAAAATATATCTATATAAATATACTACTATATTTTAATCCCAAAATACAAATTAAATAAAAAGAAAAGAAAATACATTTGTATACAAACGCCAGTCTTTAACAAAACAAAATCAGAAAAAAAAAGCCTGAATTTAGCATATTTTTAGAAATTGTTTGTAGTAGTGTTTTAAAAAAACTAATAATAAAAGTAGCCGAAATGACATTGTCTTAAAATTATAAAAAAAATACTAAAACTTGCTTTCACTTAAAAAATTGTCCCAATTAGTTTCATGTTATCTATATCTCTTTTTAGTGAAATATATCAATTCCCAATTGTTTAAGATTTAAAATTTCATTTAAAGAAAATTTTAAATAACATCTATTTTCAAATAGAAGACGATCCTTGGTTTTCGAGAAATTGTTTTAAAGTTTTCAGCCATTTTAAGGCCTGTGACATACAGAAAAAGAATTTTAAAATCAGGCAGAAACAACATTAAAGGCCAGATTTATAGTCAGAACTAAGATTGATTTTTGTTTTAAATATTTCTTAAATAAGAAATATGTATGTATATGAAAAAAAAACAGCTTCGAAATCGAACTAATTTTCTTTTGCTTTTAATACAAATATGTTTCTATTTATTTTTAAAATGCGTAAACAAAAATGTTGACATAATAATTTAGTTTATTTTAACAAGAATCATATTTACCCAGCAAACAAAGATGATCATTAATGACTCAGAAATGAGCTCCAAAAACATAAACATTTTTCAACTTTTTCCTATGGTCCGTCCAAAAGAGCCCCCTGTGTACTCAGAAATGACTCAGAAAAAAGAACGTATAAAATGGAAATTTTCTTCATAAATTTAAATAATTCTGGAATCTTTTTTGAGTCCGAAAAATGAACCCCCGTTTTGAGACAGCTTTTTAGATTGTAGAGACAACTTTTTGGATTGTTTTCTGAGGGTTCATATTTTCTACCAAAAAAAATGTTTTTAAAAAAACAATAATCATTTCTATGAGCCATTTAAAAATCTTGTTGATCTTATGAGCGCTCCGAATTTGCTGGCTGGGTACTTTAATAAGATTCATACTTAATTTAAAAATGTTCATAAAAAAATAATATTTCAATGCAAATATGATATAATAATATTGATTTAACTATAATTTTATTTCTCTGCGTGTGATATTTAGAATATGGTTGTATTCGATGCAAGATTTTCTTCAAAGTCAAGTATCTAATAACCAGAGCTTTAAAGAATAAATTCTTTTTTGGAATGAATTCCCAAAAAATTAATTCAATACTTTAATTCAAGGAATGAATTTATTAATAAAACATAAGCAGGAATTAATTCCTGTGAATGAATTCAAAGAATTCAAATTTATAGAATGAATTCCCTGACCAAAACACTAAGAATTCGATTTAAAGAATTCATTCACTAAAGAATTCATTCAACACTAGTTAATTCAATTTAAAGTCAAGGAATTCATTCAATTCTAGTTAATTCAACTTTTGGCTAAGGAATTCATTCAGCTGTGCACTTAATTCAACTTTTGATCAAGGAATTCATTCAATTCTAGTTAATTCAACTTTTGGTCAAGGAATTCATTCAATTCTAGTTAATTCAACTTTTGGTCAAGGAATTCATTCAATTCTAGTTAATTCAACTTTTGGTCAAAGAATTCATTCAAGTTCAACTTTTGGTCAAGGAATTCATTCAATTCTAGTTAATTCAACTTTTAGTCAAGGAATTCATTCAATTCTATTTAATTCAACTTTTAGTCAAGGAATTAAATTTATTTCGTTTAATTCCCTAAGGAATTAAATTTTTTTCGTTTAATTTCCTAGGAATTAAATTTTTTTTGTTTAATTCCCTAGGAATTGAAAACTGAATTAAATGAATGAATGAATACCTTTAAGATAAATCGAATGAAAAAAAGGAATTCATTCAATTCCTTAAGTTTGGTCAGGTAATTCATTCCCAAAATATAAATTCTGTTCAAAAAAAGGGAATTAGGGAATTAATTCTTCGAAGCTCTGCTAATAACACTGTGCACGAATCGAAGACATATTTTACCAGTGGGTAAAACTAATTCGGGTATGCTAAATCCAGTGGTGCTCGCCGTTTTTCTAGGCTAGCTCATAAAAAAAGAGATATATGAATTTGAAAATTATGACCCAAGGACACCAGATCACGCGATTTTTTAATTTATTTACAAACAAGTTAACTGTTTGTTACTCTACCAAGAAGCTTTGTGTTAAAAATAATCAAAATCGGTCTGGCGGTTCAAAAGTTGTGATTGAAAATTTGAGAACACCTTAAAAATCTCCATACAATTTTTCATTTCAATACAAAGTTTAATACATTTTACAACCATTTAACAAAGCAATAAAATGTACCATTTTGTATAGAAAATTTCGAAGTGTACTCACATTTTCACTCACAACTTTTGAACCGCTACACCGATATTGATCATTTTTAACCCAACGCTGATTGGGGATATAACAACAACCGGGGTAGAAATAAAATTTAGAAAAATCGGATTTTTTTGGGGTCCTTGGAACCATAATTTTCAAACACAAATATATTTTATTAAGAGCTAATTTAAAAAAATGGCGAGCACCACTGGATTCAGCGTACCCGAATTAGGTTTACCCATCGGGTGCCCTGCTTGACGGAATTTTCAACTAACGCTAAAATTTTACATATAAATTTTGAAAACACCAATATTTAAATAACTCTTTTTATAATGAAAGAATTCACAGTTTCAGTGCTAACATGCTGTTTGTTAGTGGCCTTTATGAAATCCGTAGCGGAATTGGATTAGAAATGGCATTGGATTCTGTAAACGGGGTTATAAAAATTAACGGAAATTTAAGGTTGTAATGCACCTTAAATATTTGTTTCAGAAAATTTTATGCGTATAGTGCCCCATAGTTTATCATTATTATTGATCAACTTTTGATTGCTTACAAATTAAAAGTGTGTACCCTATATTGAAAGTTAATCAATTAAATTGAAAAATTCAAAATTATTTGAATTTGAAAAGGGAATATCAGCTATAAATTGATTTATATTGTATGTATATTCCGGAATACATTAATCGTTATTTCAAAATCAATAAAATGGAAATCAGTTTTATTGAAAATAAAAATAGACTGTCAAATTTTGTTATTTTAAGAAAAAATTCTAATTTGATCGGAAATTTCCTCATTAATTCCGTAGAGTGGATGTATAGAATCCAACAATCGGAAATTTCCGTAAGAAAAAAATTAAAAATTGTAATAAATAAAGAAAATTAAATTAAATTTCATTTTTTTTTTAAACGGAAATTTCCGTTTACAATCCAATTCCGGTACGGATTTCATAGAGACCATGATTGTTGTAAAATAGCATGATTTTTGAAGTTTAGCATACAGAAGTCAAATTTACGATAAATGGTAATTTACTACTTAGTGTGAATTCCATCAATTTTTAATGTTTATTACGTATTTTATTTATTCTTGTTTATTCTATTGTATATAATTTTTTAATATGTTTTTGTGTTCATTGATCTTTTGTAATTTGATGAATTATTAACAAGAATTAATAAGCAATAAATTTGATAAACCAAAATAGAAATCTGGCTGACGTTTATTATACAAAAAAAAAAATAAAGTGTATTTTTCGCGTTAAATAAAAAAATAAACATTGCATTTTTATTTTAAAAACTACAGTGTATACTGTTACTTTAGTAGGTAGGTACATAGGTTTCTTTGTTTAACACTGAATTCTTTTTACCACCTACTCGACGGGCTGTTATTGGACCGAGATTTTTTCAAATTTTAATTTATTCTGTTAATTATAATTTCCATGAAGATTTAAAAAAAAATTTAATACTCGATTTTGTTAATCCATTTTAGTGCATGGCCCAACAGAAGTTTTTTTTTTTTTTTTTGGCTGATGTTTTACACATACACTTTAGAAGGGAACTTATATATAAAATATTAGTTTCAATTTTGCGACTCCATAAAAACAACGCGAAATAGCAGATTTTATTTTAAAGTGTACATTTCGTTTTTATTGTATGTAGGTTATTATTTATTCAGTTTCAGAAAATCCAAAGAGACAATTTACGGTGGGTCTCATACTGTAGGTTTAACTTTAACTTAACTAAAAACAAAATAAAATGTCAAAAAAATGTACACACAACAACAAATTTTTGGGTTAACTATTAACCTAAGTTTAAACCAGCAGTATGAGACCCACCGTTATTGTATGTATACATTTTTTATTCAAATTTTATTTTTCCAAAATTTTAAATACACCAATTTTATTTTAAACACACATCCCAATAAGCATATAGGTTTTAAAAATTCAAGTGCTTTAAATTTTGCTTGAAGTAAAGTATATTTCAAATTCTAGCATTTGTATATTTAAAAAAAATAGTTCAAACTTGAATTTTTGTTTCGCTTTTGCTGGAGTATGCTATTGAAATGAAATGTAATTAAAGTTTTATTCAAGCCTTGAAACTAGAAAACAGGGCTGGAATTGGACTTGTTTTCAACTTGAATTTCAATGAAATTGTTTATAGGGATTAGGAAAAATCATTTTTTTTCTGATTTTCTAAACTTTTATTATGTCTGTTTGTTTACATGTTATTTTTTTACTATTTACTATTTTTACAGTTTTTTCTCATAAATTGGTTTTTACCGTGAAATGTTCAAATTGTTTAATTCAGTAGCTTCAATTTATTATAATACCATTTCCTTACATTTCACTTGAAAAGAAAATAAATTTTGGTAATTCTACGGCCCTTTCTAAGTTTACTAGTTTTTACTAGAAATGTAAACAAACAGAGATATTATTTTATAGATAAATTTTGACACCTGTCCACTTCTACCCATTCAAATTTGGGGTCCAAATATTAGTTGACTTTTAACTAGGCTGGTTTAGCCCGAATTTTTGGGATGTCAGTTAAACTTGGTTTAGTTAAACCGAAAACTAATATCAGCCATTTTTCAATTTTTTCTCGTTTAAAATTTCGGTCTTTGTTGAAAGAAAATAAAATAGATTACATTTTAGAAGCAGTGTTCCGGTTACAAACTGGGTTAAACTAAGTTTGAAGTTAATCTACGTCCTAAAAACTGGGCCTTAAGTTGTCATATAGTCGGCATGCCCGACTTTAGCTGTTTTACTAGTTTTTTTTTTCTATCCTTGCTATAAAACTTAACTTTTTTAAATTGTAGTAAAAATATCATTGCTATTCTTACCGTATGACAACTACAATTCCCACGAGAGGGTTGTGTTCTATTAACAACTCCATTTTTAATTATAAGATTTATGGTACACCATATTTATTTGTAATATAAACAACTATTCCGTTGGAAAAAGTATAGAAAAAAACAAAAAAATAAATTCTTAAATTAGCCTAAATGCTAATATTAACTTAAGCTATGGGTATTAAATATTGATTGAAAAACTACAAAGTAAAGCTGAGTTCACAATGCTGGGGAACTCCACTCTTCAAAGGAAATATTGTTTCTTTCTTTTTCGAACTTATATATTATATTTTGGTAAACTCCACTATGCAGATTGGAGTACTGCAGCATTGTGAATCCAGCTTAACACAAAAAATACTTAAATTTTATATAATATGTATAATATTTAAGTTTCTTATCAAATTAATTTTATGTTCCTGCAGTCCCTTTTTTATTTACCACACACGATCAATCATAGTGTTATCTGGCGGTTTTTGATTCATTGTAGCCATTTGTTGATGATAATTACGCATTTGATTTGTACGTCTGGGCTGAGCTAAATATTCAAACATACTTTGTAAATGTTGTGACAACATTTTACCCAAATCACATGGCATAGGGTCGGTCCAAAAGAAATCATGATTTAAGGCAGTATCAGCATCTATACGTTTCTTCGGATCCAATGTCAATAATTTATCCAGTAAATCACAACCATTTGGATCTTTGACATATGGCCGCAAACGTTCTTTAACACGTCTTTTTTGATTTTTGGGCAATTCAACAGATTTATACAGTTCCAATTCCTCTACGCCCGGCCAGGCTTCCGGTGTAAACGAACCACAAAGTTGTGATATTAATATAAGTTGTTGTTGTTCTGTATTACCCTGCATTATGGGTGAACGTGTCCACATTTCAGCCATAATACAGCCTGCCCCCCACATATCTACGGGTGGACCATAATTACGATCACCCAATAAAAGTTCTGGTGGACGATACCATAATGTTACAACACGATTAGTGTAACGATTTTTGGCATCATTTTTTGGAATGCTAAAGGCCCTAGCCAACCCAAAATCAGCCAATTTTAAAACACCATGTTTAGTTATTAAAACATTAGCAGCTTTCATATCACGATGAAGAATCTAAAAGAAAAAACAAAAATTATGGGCTAATTCATGGATAAGTTACTTTTTGGAGTTTTCGCCAGGAACTTGATAGAAACGGGATTTCAAACGGGAAAGTCTTCCCCTTTCCGCCATGCCCAAACTACATTGAATAGAACCCCGAAATTTTAAATGTGTCCTGGAGGATGTGCTCACTGATAAGGTACATTTTGAAATTTTTGGTAGGAACGTAAAAAAAGGGGGAGTTGAAATAGGAAAGTCTGCCACTGGCTTGCGCAAACATCTTTGGCTAGAAACCTAAATATTCAGGAATGCGTGGGAAATTGAAAAAAATTTTAAATTGGGAAAAGAATTCGAATGAAACGGGGAACGCGAGGAATGGAAATATTACACAAGCGTATTTAAATGAATCGATAAACTCTTGGACGAGGGGAACGACGAGGAATAGAACGTACATTTTTAGCTAAATATGAAAAAAAAAAGTGAATTTATAAAAAATGTACAACAAAGTATGCATTTATTGTAAAATATGCATTCATAAATCATGTTGTAAATGTATTGATTCGCAAAGATATTTGATTAACGATTTTCTCCAGCGTTGGTTTATTTCCTCTAAATAAACCGTGTTCTTTTCTATTGCAAACAAAATAACCAATTCCACTGCTGACACCAATTATTACGTTTAACTTTTAAAAACGTTCGTAGACAAACTGGGTTGGTGCTCTTTTCAAATAAATTAACACCCTATCTTAGTTAAATTTTGAGCTTATACACTTGTTTATTTAACACAAATACAATAATATAACACACACAAACTCTATGCGAAACTCACTATACACAGTCTAAAGTGCAATTAAATATTGTATAGCAACTCTAATACGCAACTTAACAGCACAAATATTAAAGTACAACTTTCACTTCCTTCGTTAAGTTCGAGCTTTTATAGTTTTAACTGCTAGAAGCTTCCAGTGTCTATGATTATAACACTCAACATTGTTTATGCCATCTAACATTCCCAATAAGCACATAGGTTTTAAAAATTCAAGTGCTTTAAATTTTGCTTAAGTAAAGTAGATTTCAAATTCTAGCATTTGTATATTTAACAAAAATATTTCAAACTTGAATTTTTGTTTCCCTTTTGCTGGAGTATGCTATTGAAATAAAATGTATTTAAAGTTGTATTCAAGCCTTGAAACTGGAAAACAGGGCTGGAATTTAACTTGTATTCAACTTGAATTCCAGTGAAATTGTTTATAGGGATTATGGCATATGCTGTGGTGTATACTTAAATGTAGTGTTACGTTACCAGATTGTCGTGTTTAGTAAACCCGTTGCTCGGGATATTTTCTTCCCGAAAATACCAGAGTTTTCTATACTCGACTAATCTAATATCGTAACAATATATTTACTCGATCTTCCGAGCCCTACAGATTAACTAATAATGCTAGAAAAAAAAGTACGTTTGTTGGGGGTGCCATAAACCAAAAATGTTAAATGTTTTACTCTATCTCGCTTAGTTTTCGATATATAGGGGAAAACCAAACAAACGTCCTTCTGGGTGTAGCATTATTAGTATATGAGATGTATGTAATTTTAAAATCTACCAGAGTTAGGGAAAATTTGATGCCACTAGCTAAAGGGGTTTTGAGATTTATTAACACCAGCGCGAAATTCAAACAATTTACTATGCCTTATTGTGAATGTGCCTTTCTAATAAAATAAAATAATTGTTCATTTACGGTATTTAAATTACAATTTGAGGCCTTAAACACAACGTACAGTGACTGCTTTACATTAAAGCATAGTAAGCTGTGTAATTTTTTTCTTTATTTATTCATATTACTATATATAAAAACTTAATACATAACAATAGTTACAAAAAAGTAATTCAACCAATAGAAAAAAGGTTTTATAATGAATTTAGACTGAGCAAAAATTGGGTGGTTTTTTTACAAAACTAAATTACAAAAGCCAAGCCATTTACACTGGTTATTTAGTTTTTCTTTGTCACTTTTTTACTAAACACTTTTCTTCATGTTTTTATGGTTAAATTATTAACACATTTAGGGCCATTAACAATAAACAAATTAACCTAAAGTTTGAGCTAACTTAGAGTTACAGATGTCAAATTCCATACAAATTTGAGTTTTTTAACTTTCAGTTTGTGTTAACTTTAGGTTATTTGTTTATTGTTAATGGTAGTTATAAATATATAACAACACACAATTTTTAACTAATGCCCGGTAAATTTGTTATCTGTGATAATTTTTGGGCAGGTCTTAGAAGCACTATATGTATAAAAAAAAATTAAGTTTTCCAAAGCTTTCATTGTTCTAAAATCATTTTTTTAAATTTGAATATAAACAAAAATCATTAAATTGCCTCAATATCTCAATTGGTAGAGCTGTTGTGTACAAAAATGTTGTTTGTTTACAGGGCTGGGTTCGAAACCCACTGAGAGGGCTATGACAATTTTTAAAAAATTTTTTTTATAACAATATTTGTTATCTGACAGGACAGACCATTAGGGATTCTCAAAAGATCATTCATGTAAATCATAAACAGTAAATTTCCAGAACAACAGAACCTTGTGGAATACCACTAGTTATAGGAAGAGTTAACGAACAAGAACCACGAATAGAGACAAATTGACTTCTACCATTCAAATATGAGCCTTATAGTTTGCAGGCCTGAGGTGAAAACTTAAATTGGTTTAATAATTTTCCCATTAGCTTCGAATGCATCACTCTGTCAAACGACTTAGATTAGTCCATTGAAAGAAGAACGAAATTTTTGCCTCTATCCAAATATTCCTTAACAGAATCAGAATAAGAAGCGCCGTTGTGCTGTATCCACTTCGAAAACCCGACCGGGAGAAATGTATAAGAGAGTTTCCTTCAAGGTATACAAGCATCTGATCCTTCACAATATGCTCAAAAACGTTCTAAGAATTGAAAGGACGGATATAGGACAAAGATTATACAAGGTGTCATAAAGACCTTTATTTTTTTATTGGCACAACCCTAGCGTTCTTCCAGTTATATGGAAAAACACATGCCACAATCATAGTATTTACCACATGAAGAATATGAGATGACACAAACGGAAAAATTTTCCTATAAAATTTTAATATATATATATATATATATATTTGTTCCTTTTACTCCTGCAAGGAGCATAGGGCCGGTACACTCATAAAAATGATGCTGCAGAAAAAAATTGCGCGATTTTTTATTTTTTTCTGATTTTCGACGCACTCGCAGTTGTGGTTTGCAGTGGGTTAATTAATATATTTATTTTAAGAATTTGACGTTTATTTATGTATTTATGTATATAAGCACAAAAATAAAAAAATTAATATGATATTTAACTGTTAATATCTGCGGTGTTATAACGGTTATAGGTATAAATTATATCTTAAATTAAAGCTGAGAGCCTTAACTATAATTAAATAATAGTTATTTTGTATTTTAGATTGGTGAAATATTGAGATAATGGGAGTTTTTTCTAAAAAGTATGGATAAAAACAGACTTTTACGATTTGACGCTTAATGGGTGAATGGATTCGGGAGTATTATATTATATTAAAGATATGCCAATAGCCTTTTTAACGATATACACTTTGTGTCTTTCCGATAATAAATGGCGAAGATACAAAGAATTGAAATTCAAACTTTGGGGGTCCATAACTCGGGAACCGGGGGTCGCCAACAAAAACCATGCATCGTTGAACTCGGCATTGAAAGTTCTATCGTCCGTGAAAGTTTGTACTAAATACTAGTAAAATGAGAACAGCAAAATTAAAACTGTTAAATTTACAGAACTTTAGTTATATTTAGGCTCACTTTTAGTTAATTGAAAATAGCAAATTGTACTGTAAAATCTTAAGAAAATTTTGCTAAATATTTGTAGATTAAAAATAGCAAAAATAAACTGTTAAATCTACAAATTTTTTGCTATTTTTAAGCTAAATTTAGTAGAAATATTTGCTAAAAAATTGTAAACTGCTGTTTTAAAAAGGATCGATTTTAATTTGCATTTAAAAAAAAATCGAAAAAAAACTTGGAAAATTTTAAATTTTTTGTGATTTTTTAGGTTACTATTTAGCAAAATTTTTTGCTGATTTTAGCAAGTTAATTTGCTATTCTTCATTTACAAAAATTTAGCTCAAATATAACCAAAATTCTGTATATTTAACAGTTTTATTTTTGCTGTTCCTATATTACTAATATATAGCAAAAATAATCCGCTAATTTAGCAGTTTTTTCTGCAGCATAATTTTCAACTAATTTTTAATAGTTTTAACTAAACAATTATTTTAATTTTTGCATTAAAAAAATTTTACGGACTTTAGTGTAAACAATCATAACCAGGGCAAGTTGTTTTTGGCATTTGCCATTAAATGCCAATTTTGCCATTTTTTCACTTATTTTGTACAAATGCCATTTTTACAAATCCTTGCCAAAAAAGCCATTTTGTCTATTTTTTTAGACTTTTTATTTTCAGTAAAAACTCAATTTTTGTGAATAATTTTTAGGAAAAATTTACAAAAAAACGATATTTTTTAATATTTAATAAAATTCTTGATTTTTTTTAAATCATACTAATATACGGCGAATGTACTTTAGCACTTCAACGGTAAATTCCTTCATTATTGTATTTTTGTTAAAAACATTCAGAAAAACATTTAAATCAACTATAGCTGTATTTTGTCTCATTCCCATCAACGTTAAGTATTTAAAGCAAATCTACATTAAACCGATTGTAGTACAAACAAATTTTAAACAGATAATGTTTATAATTTTTTCGTTATAATTGAACGTATGTCAGCAAAAGTTTTTAGGAAGTAACGGGAATAAGTTACTTTCGATGTGAAAAGGTCTAAACTTTGAGATTTCAACGTTGATAATTAACCGTGTTGGAAGTTAACGCGCATTCGAAAAGTAATATCTTAGTTTTCGTTTTAAACGCATTTTTATGCACTTTGAGTTTTTTTTTATGAGTTAACGGATATAGTTACATCGAAAACACAGCTTATTATACTTTAAAATTTTTGGAATAAGCGTGCCATTTTTACGTTTTTACGTTTAATGCCAAATTTCAACTTTAAACTTGCTCTGATCATAACCATTAGATTCACTTGGATCCACACTAGGGTGTTCCAAAAAGCTTGGGGCACTCTAATCCACACAGCGAAACGAAGCCATTTACTTTATATTGGAGGGTGTACGGCAAACTTTTTTTTTTTTGCGGTACGGTCTAATGTGCACAATTCCTTATTCTCATTTTAATCACATGTACAAAATCATTTGAATTTTATAAATTTCGTTTTGCCCCTTAGATATCAGATAGTTCCAATAATTGATTTGGCTCAAAAAGACTTGTCCCCTCTGTCACATACCCAATTTTCAGTGCAATCGGAGAAACTTTTATAAAAAGATGATGCCATTCTAAAATTATGTACTCACCTTATTACTATGTATATAATAGAGTCCATTTAACAGTTGTTGCATGACTTTCTTAATTTCACCCAAACTGAATTTAACATTCATATTCGAAAGCAAACCAGCTAAATCGTGTTCACAAAAATCGAATACCAAATAAAAAGTGGAACGATAACCATTATTAGCCGTTGCTTTTGTTCGGCAAATTTCAATAAGATTGACCACATTTTCATGTTTCAAAAGCTGCAAGATCCGAATTTCTCTCAAGGCAGTAATGGGAAACTGAAAAAAATCGTAGCATTATCACACAATATTATGGAATCAGTCAATATTCAATACGCACCCCTTCTTTTTCATTATCCATTAAGACTTTCTTCATGGCCACAAATTTTTTATTTGATTTTTTCTCTCTGGCCTTAAACACTTCTCCAAAGGTACCTTGACCAATTTTGGCAACTTTTTCATATTTGGAAGATTCATCACAATAGGGAAAATCATAATCTTCTATATACTTTTGTTTATCAAACAAGGACATGGTGCGCGATGAACTCGTAGGAGTACCAGGTTGTGGTGCTCCAACGCGAGGAATCAACTGTTGTTGTTGCATATTTAAAGCGAAATTATCTAAATATGTTTTTTATAATTATAAAGATGTATCTTTAAATAATGCTAAAAGTTGACTTTATATTTTACCCAAATGGTATCAATTTTTGTAAAACTGTTATTGGAACATCAGGAATTTTTTGCTTAACATTGTGAAATTAACAATTGTTTAGTTTAATTTTATACATTTATATCCTTGAAATTGATATTAAACTCACCGTAAACCAAAAAAAATCTAACTTTTCAGAAATTTTTTTAAAAAACTTTGCTAATGAGGTTATCAGCTGTAAGATATTAATCACAATTGGTTCGACAACGACGGTGAGAATAAACACAATGCAAATGGAGAAGGAATCTTAAAGCGTGACGGAAAAAATTAACAAAATAGCAACGGAAACGGAATCTGACTTTAAGCGGAGAATACACGAAGAACATTGAGTAGGGAACAAAAAATATCAAAAAATTTTGTAAACACGAATTGCACGATGTCAACACGCACACACACACATTCACAAAAAATTGCCTATTTTTCACGAATGTTCCCTCGTGTATTCTCCGTTTTACAACGGAAAACATATAGACATTCAATTTGGTTATATATTACATTTTACTTGCCACATTCCAACGTATTGTTGTTGTTGACATTAGTTAGAATGAAAGGCTGTGAAAGTGTTATTGCTGTTTTTTATATATTTTATAAATGTATAAAGTTAATTCCTTTGATATTACTAATGCATGTGCATGACGAAATCAACCATGTAGTCGTACTATGATTGCTGTGATTGAAATTGAGTGAAAATCGGTATGTGAAAAAATGTGTTTGTTGACAAAAGAAGAAGAAGAGTAAGATATCTATGTAATCTATGACCTGTACATTGTGCTTATACTCTCATAAAAAATTTGTATGGGAAGCAAAATGTCGACCGGCGATTTGTCGTCGAATAGAATCTATTTTATTTCCTCGACGACAGACTAAGAGATTAATCAGAACTGGGTCGACAACGAGAATTGCTTTTTCATATACATATTTCGGCAATTTGTCGTCGCAAAAGAATCTATTCTATTTTTATGACGACACACTCAAAATGTTTGTCAAATTGTTGCCATATTTTTAACATATTAATGGTTGCCATTAGAACAGAGTTGTAGAAATTCGTATTAGAGTTGCAAAAATTCGTACTTTGTTTAAAACAAATTAATTTTTTTGACAGCAGAAATATAATTGAAAATAAAAATACATAATTTAGCGTAAAAAAGCAAAATTAAATACAATAAAATGTAAATCAACAAGAATTAATTGGTTGAATTGTGAAGAATTGTTGCGAAACAAATTCTTGTTTTGTTTTCCTTTTTTTCTAAACGTCAAAAAATGTCGACGGTCGATTGTCGCTGAATTTAAATTCATTGTCTGTCGACAATCGACCCAGCTATGATTCATCTCTAAACCCATATTCATATTTGTCAAAATGTTGTCATATTTTTACCTGTATTCAGGGGTATGGCATCACCAAAAAAATAAGTTATAAAAATATCGTTGTCACTAGATGGCACTTTGTTCAAAAAATTGACAATTTTCTTTTTTTATTTAAATTTAAATAATAACAAACAACAAAGCAAAAAACAAACGGATATCTCAAATTTTATTATTTGAATATATTCCGCGCATGTTTTTTTCCTTATTTTGAGCAGTTTTTGAGTTTTTAAATATAGGCTCAGCTGATACTAAACTGATACTAAATAGTTGCTCAGGTAATACTAAATTTCAGCGCCCTCTAGGGGTGAGTAGTGTGAGTTTTGATTTCCTATCTCTATAATTAATAGTCTCTGCCTGTATTACCTAGTGACACTAGGTTAGGGTTACCATCAATCAGAGCTTTGAAGAATTAGTTCTTTAATTCAGTTTTTAAATTCTGAATTAAAAATTCAACGTTCAGTGAATTAAAAAAAATTACGGTCACTGAATTGAAAAACAAAAAAATCGTTCACTGAATTCAAAAGCTGTTTTCTCCCTTTCAGTACACAGTGGAGTGTTTTTAAAATAATTCAGCCGTTATTGGTTGGTCGGTATGAGATGAAACTTTACACGCCCATAGCAAGACTCTTTTGCCTCCAGATTAAAAGTTTCTTTAAGAACACAAACAGTATTTATATTTTTCTGAAAGAAAACTTCCTTTAGATGGGCCTAATGGAAAAAATATTCTCCACTACTTGTAAATTTTTCTTCCCTCAGACTATTCCGAATTCGAGTAAAATATTGCATTTTTGTACAATTTGCACAGTGTTTTGTGAGTTGTGGGATTTTTTCAACTTATCTCAAATTATTTTCTATTTTTATACAGAGAATAGTAACAAATAAGAAATGGCTGAATTATTGCCAGAATATTTTGAAAACACTCCACAGTGTACTGAACGACAGAAAAGAGCTTTTGAATTTATTGTTCAAATATGAACACAAACCTTTCTTGGAAAAATTGATAATTGGTAGTTTAGTGATTGTTTGTAATACAATCACATAAGTGCAGTGCGTTTTAATTATCTTTTAATTGTATTCTAGGAATAAGGGAGATCAGAAAAATCTCTTAGTACAATGTGTGGATTTATGAATACACATTTGCTACACACATACGTATGTAGACACTGATAATGCATGTGACCATTTTTATTAGATCGCAACCCTCAAAAGGGTTTTATTGTTGGTTTTCTTATGATCCCAGGCAAAGATAGTTTAATAGATTAGTTTAGTTTTAAGATTTAAATGTTTACCCCTCAATTAATAAATGCTGTGTAAAGTTATAGCAGACTTACAAAACGTCATTTTCATAAAAAATTTGTTCAATAAACCTCCTATAATTTTATAAAGCGTTTATGAATTTAGGGGTTAGTATTTAAGATTGTTTTTTGTAAATAAAATTTTAGTATCATACAAATGCTCGTCGCATTTTATTTTAAGCGCTACTAAACATTTATTGAACGTAATTTTTTATTTTTCAGTTCATTAAACATAATGTTTTGTTTTTCAATTCAGTGAACATACTTTTTTTTAATTCACTGAACGAAAATGAAATTGAACGTATTCAGTGGTGAATTAACTCAGTAAGGAATTAATTCACTTGATTAAATAAAAAGAATTATAGCAATTGAATTTGTTTTTGTTGAAAGAATTCAGTGAATTTCTTAAGAAAAGGAATTCATTCAATTCTAAAAAAATTTAATTCGATTGGTAGTGCATTCATTCGAAAACAAATTAATTCTTTAAAGCTCTGCCTTTAAGACAGCTTGCAAAACCTCATTTAAGAGTTAAAAGTGGGTACTTGACTTACAAAAAATATTTTTAACAGAAGAAAAATAAAGTCAAATAGAAAAAACGTATTTAAATTAAATGCAACGTCTTTGCTGTCATCGGTCGACAGTCGACCCAGCTGTGATTAATTTCTAACACACTTAAAACCAAAGGCTTAAAAGAATGAATTCTTTAATTAACTTTTGAAAAATTAATGAAATTTGAGTTCAATTTCATTTGGTAATATCATTCTAATGGAATTAATTTGATGGCGTAATTCCCAAAAGCTGTTAATTATATGAATTCATTATATTTTGATTGAATTGTAATTGAATGAAAACAAATTTACCTGAATTCATTTAGTTAAAACGTAAATAAAAAATGATTTTTTCAGTTAGTCAAATGAAAAATTTATATTGTTAAAGCCTGTATGCTGTGGTTTTGAGCATGTTCCGAACTACACTCCACTAAGGGAATGATAATAAAATTTCTTCATTCAATTAGTAAAATGTTGAATGAACATGCGATTTGAATGTTTCAAGTTGGGAATTCATTCAATTCTTATTAAAACCTTTTGAATGAAGCTTATGAATGAATTGTTTACGAATGGTTTAATGCACAGATTAATACCAGATGTGAAACCAATGACAGGTGTCAAAAAAGTATTCTCGAGCCGTATGGTTTTGTTTACATGGAAGTGAAGTCAAAAGGGAGATAACAATATAAAATCTCCATACATTTTGTATTGCGCATTTTTTGTATATATCTGACTCTTTTTAGATTATTGTGCATTATCTTTTGTGTTTTTCTTAAATTTTTGCATTTTGGTTTGCTTATTTTCTGTCGGCCATATTGCCCAAATCAGCTGATTCATATCTGGTATAATTTGTGGTTTAATGTATGAACATTTTTAAAATCTCAAAAAAATTTTTCGTGATTTAAGATTACATTGAATTAAGTCTTTCGAACCTCTGCACAAAACATTTGTTAAATTCTTGCCATATTTTTAGTTGAAATAGGGTTGCCTATGACAAATCTTGCCAAATTTCGTATCAGACTTTCAAAAATTTGTACTTTGTTTACAAAAACATATATATTTTTGACAGCAGAAAAATAATTGATAATCAAATGCACGTGCGCCAACATAAACAGTGATTTTCTTCTTTGTTTTTACCATTTTTGAAGAAAAAAAGTTTTTTTTAGGAGTATTTGTAATTTGCTAATAAATTTACAAATTAAAAAGTAATTTTTCACACAATCTATGAGCAAATAACCACCTCTTAGGAAAGGGATATCAAATAAAATTCCTATTTAATAATGGTTAGTTATGATGCATCTTTGGGCACAGATTGTTTTTATTAAAATTGATAAATCTTTTAAATTCTAGGGTTCATCATCTGATAGTGACTATTGTGTAGAGGAATTTGTAAAACCCGATAAAATACGTAAACCAATTAATGATGATTCAGCCGATTTGTTGGGAAATTTTGATGATGTCAAACGACGGGAAATAATGGACGGTACTTATGAGGATAAACCTATTAGTGATGAGGAAACCACTAGGGCAGAGGAAGAAAGTGATGATGATAAACAAGATAACGAAATGAAAGATGCTGCGGAAGATGAAGAAAAAGCAAAAATGGATTTAGAAGATGATACACCAACACCAAAGGGAGGACTATCCAAATCACAGCTAGAACAACTTAGACGGGGATCTTCAAAAACCAACCGTTATGTTTTATATGTTACTAATTTAAGTTTCGAAACAACAAAAGGTGATTTGGAAGATCTATTTAGTACTAGAGGCTCTGTGAGATCAGTACGCATACCTAAACAGCGCAGAGGTGGTTTTGCTTTTGTAGAAATGAATGATTTGGAAAGCTATCAGCGAGGTTTTGAACTGCATAACAGCCAACTACAGGGGCGCTATATAAAAGTGCAATTTTCCGAGGCGGGCAAAAAGAAATCGGCCAACAAAAAGAACATAATGAAACAGAAAAATCGTAAATTAGCTGAAATACGTAATGAACCTAAAGCTTTCACAAAAAGTGGTAAATTTTATGATAAAAATATTAAAAAGGAAATTGCTCCCGTGGTCCAGGCCAGTAAAAGATGGCGAAAGAAAGCTGGTCCTGGAGGTGGTGCGCCAAGAGAAAAATAAATTAAAATCCTTTTTTCAACTTAAAACAAATAGTCAACAAGTTTTATTTATACTATTATAACCATCTTACTATATAAAAATTACGTTTACCCACTCTTAGTAAAGTTAAACCGTTCTTTAAAACGTGTATACCCTGGGTTATTAATTCAGCAATATTTTGACAACGTTTTTGATTAACATAGAAACCACCAGCTGTTATAATTCTAATAGCATCAGCTGGAAAATAGGAATCAATTTCGAAAATATGTTTTAATACAAATCGTTTTTGAGCTACCTTCTGTTGGAAAACATTTAGCTTTCAGGGCCATTTTGAGTAAGGTCATATCGGGCTCTGCTAACATTTCCACTAATGTTGCACCAGCTAAAGTTTGTTTCATATCCCTGTAGTCTAATTCGGCCAAACCCTCAATGTTACCTTTGTACAAAGCATTTGTTATAGTTTCAGCTTGCTTTAAACCATTTTCTAGAAGAAATAATGATACTTATGAGTTCTGAAACTGAACTTGAGAAACTTTTCATTAAACAATTGTTTTAGATTTGGCTAATTTTTTCAAATAAAATGATAGTCTTTAAGAAAAAAAAAATCGAAATCTGAACATTGGTTCATTTATAATATTCTACTGTTGAAATTTGATAACCTCATAATGCAATTGATTCTATTTTTTTTTTTACTACCACTTTTTTCTACCTCCATGTACCAATAGTGTTATATCTTCTGCCAGTATAGTTTGAGCTTTTCTTTTTTCTGGCTCCTTCCGATGTTCTGTCATTAGCACTTCTATTTCATTAAGAGGCAAGAAAGTAAACAGTTTCAATAACTTTTCCACTTCTGAATCTGGTCGTCTAACAAAAAATTGGTATAAAGCAAAAGCTGATGTCTTATCAGTATCTAGCCAGACAGCATTGCCAGAAGATTTGCCAAATTTATCACCTTCTTCATTGGTAACGATGGGTAAAGTTAAACCAAAAACATCTTTCTTCGCAGCACGACTTATCAACTCGTGACCAGACATTAAATTACCCATTTGATCAGAGCCTCCCAATTGAAAACGACAGTTATAAGTACGCAATAGATGTAACCAATCATAAGCTTGGAAAGTTTGATAAGTAAATTCGGTAAAACTCATGCCACCATCAGTTTCCAGACGAGTTTGTACCGAAGATCTGGAAAGCATTTGTCCCAAACGAAAGTGGCGGCCAGTAAGGGTTATAAAGTCAATGATATTAAGATTTTTGTACCAATCGGCATTGTTAACTATTCTGAAATGAGAATATATAAAATACCTTTATTGATGATGGTATTTTAATTATTACCTTAAAGGCGGCAGTGGTTGCTTATGTTTAGTATCATCCCAGAGAAAATCTTGATGATTTTGGAAAACTTTTTCCAATTGATTTCTTATGCACTCTAAATTTTTTTCGACTATACTTTCTTGCAATTGGCTGCGTTCAGTTTTACGACCACTGGGATCTCCTATTAAACCAGTTGCACCACCCACTAAGGCTATAGGATTGTGGCCAGCTCTTTGACAGTGCAATAAGCCCATAATTACCAATAAATTACCGACATGCAAACTATCGGCAGTGGGATCAAATCCCGCGTATATGGTTTGGGGGTTTGAGTCAAAAATTTTTTTTATTTGAGATCTGAAAAATTAAAGGTTAGGTTTTAAACCGAGACAACTTAAAATAACTTACCCAGCCGTATCAGGAAACATGTCTTGAAAGAACCCTCTTTCAGTTAAACATAATAGATTTCTTTGTGTATAAAAACGTATAACATAAAATGCATTATTGGATTTTCGATGGAATTTTAACAAACTACCGGAAAACATCCTGTATATGTAACAAAACAATAGACTACGAAAAAATGTTGCCAATTGTGTTGTACAAAAAACCGCTCAAGCGAAAACTATAAAATGCATCTTATTATTCGGTGTTTCCAACAGACAATATTCTTAAATCAGCAACCTTCAAAATCAATAGCAAGGAGAATTATATTATGCTACATCTTATAAAATCCAGTTATTTCAATTGAAATCTTGGCCGTTTACTACAGATTAATACCAGATGTGAAACCAATGACAGGTGTCAAAAAAGTATTCTCGAACCGAATAGTTTTGTTTACATAGAAGTCAAGTCAAGAGGGAGATAACAATATAAAATATTCTTACATTTTGAATTGCGCATTTTTTGTATATATCTGTCTCTTTTTAGATTATTGTGCTTCATATTTTGTGTTTTTCTTAAATTTTTCCGTTTTGTTTTGATCATTTTCTGTCGGTTTTTTTTTTTTTTTTTATTAAGAGAAGCAACACTCAGGAAATTCTTCCTATTAATTAACGTGTTGCTTCCTTTGGAAAGGGGATAGAGAAGAAGTGAAAGGTGGTGAAAAATGAAGGGCTTCAAATATGGCAACACTGTAATTGCGCGAGATGTTGAATTTTAGAACAGTTGTTGCGCGCCATCTGATGGTAAATTGGCGAACTTGGTTGAAGCTTTTTAGTTCATAGCCCTGTTATATTATTTTACTTCGGTGGGGTTAAGTGCTATGGGAACACCGCAGGAAACGCTGCGATATGTATGAGGGATAGAAAAAACTCATACATATTACTATTTTTCATAAATTGATGTTGCCTTGGTTGGGGGCTCGAACCCGCAACCTCACGTGTAACAGTCCAACGCGCTAACCATTACACCACAGCGCCGGTCTGTCGGATTTTTCAGCAGGTTTGACAAAAACGCTTTACCGTGTAATGAAAAAAAATCATCAAACATTGGAATTTTACACTTTTAATTAGTTTTTTTTGACAGGAATGGGATAGTTTTAATAAATAAACTATAAAATGCAAAGACAGAAATTCAAGAATGAAATTCAAAGAGCAAAAACAAGTTAAAATAATTTTGTCATTATCATCCGTTGTGTTTTTGAAGGTAAATTTTTTGGTAGATATTAAACTTCGAAAAGCTTACAATAATGTTCTACCGTCTTATAGAATCTGTAGTAGGATTCTCTAATTTTTAAACGACAAAATTCGGTAGTTAAGTTGTCAGTTTGCTATGAAAACACAACTTAAGAGGTTAATCTCCACTGGGTCGATTGTCGACCGACGACAGCAAAAGTCGTCACGATTAATTTAAATTCAGCGACAATCGACCGTCGACATTTGTTGACGTTTAGAAAAAAAGGAAAGCAAAACAGGAATATGGTTGTATTTGTTTCACCACAATTCTACACCAATTCAATTGGTCTTTCACTAATTCTTTTTGTTTTATATTTTATTGTGTTTAATTTTGCTTTTTTGCCGTAAATTATGTATTTTAAATTTCAATTATATTTCTTCTGTCAAAAAAATAAATTTTTTGTGAACAAAGTACGAGTTTTTGCAGCTCTAAAGCTGCCTACACACTAGGGAACATGGTTGAGGGAACAAAAAATATCAAAAAATTTTGTAAACACGAAATGCACGCTCTCAACACTACCACACACACAAACGCACTCACACATTCACAAAAAATGCTCTCTTTTTTTAAGTATGTTCCCTAGTGTGTAGGCAGCTTAATACGAATTTCTAACAACTCTGTTCTAATGGCAATCTTTAATTAGTTAAAAATATGGCAACAATTTGACAAATATTTAAGAGGTTAATCACAACTGGGTCGATTGTCGACCGACGACAGCAAAAGTCGTCACGGTTAATTTAATTTCAGCGACAATCGCCCGTCGACATTTGTTGACGTTTAGAAAAAAAGGAAAGCAAAACAATAATATGGTTGTATTTTTTTTCACCACAATTCTTCATCAATTCAATTGGTCTTTCACTAATTCTTGTTGTTTTATATTTTATTGTATTTAATTTTGCTTTTTTGCCGTAAATTATGTATTTTAAATTTCAATTATTTTTCTTCTGTCAAAAAAATAAATTTTTTGTAAACAAAGTACGAATTTTTGCAGCTCTAAAACGAATTTCTAACAACTCTGTTCTAATGGCAATCTTTAATTAGTTAAAAATATGGCAATAATTTGACAAATATTTTAAGTGTATTAGTGTGTCGTCACGAAAATAGAATAGATTCTATTCCGACGACAAATCGCCGGACGACTTGGCGACATTTTGCTTCCCATACAAAATATATGAAAAAGCAACTCTGATTGTCGTTGTCGACCCAGTTCTGATTAAACTCTTAGAGAAAGTTTCCGTTGTGATTAACCTCTAACTACCGAATTTTGCCGTTAAAAAGTTAAAGAATCCCACTACTGGGCACAGAAATATTTTGAATTGTCGTAACCTAGTGTCTTCAAATGCAATGAAATGTGCAAAGAAATTTGAAAATAACACACAAAACAACAACAACGAAAATAATTTTGTTGTTGCTTTGTGTGTTATTTTCATATTTCTTTATACATTTCATTGCATTTAACCTAGTGTCTTGACATGCAATAAAATGAAAGCAAGCAATTGTCAAAATGCTCTCATCTCAAGTGAAGACACTCAATTTCAATTTTATTGCAATATCATAATATCGCTGACATGCCATCGGATCTTGCAATGATGCCAGAGATCAAATGTCACTTTTGGTTTTCATTTTAATTTTGTAATAGAAAAACAACAAAAAATTTGGTAAAAAGGAATGGAAAAGTGTTTAGTTTTTTATTACTTGTCGGTAAATATTAATGTTTCATAAAATTTGGTGTTTTTCGAAAAAAAATCTATGATATTTCTTATCCATGAAATGGTCAAGTGTTCTCCACCACTCTGTAATTGATATCATTTTGACGCTTCGCTGCAATGGTTTTGACATTTCATATCATATAAGACACCGCGTGAAGACACTAGGTAATGGCTTGGCAATGGCAAATCACTGTAATTGCCTGGAAAAGCGCCAAGTACACAGCACTAACAAAAAGTCTCCACTATTTTGAAGTTAAAACAAAACAGATAACAGCTGTTTAAATGAAATTAGCAATATACAGTGAATAGCAAAGAAGAAGCTTGTTAATAAAGTGTGTGGACCTTATAACCAATTGGATTACGTGAATGAAATTTTAGAAACATATTAATAAATTATGCTTCATTTAAATAAAACGTGTAATTTTTTCAAAGGAAATTCGTTTTATATATTATCAAGACTGGGCTCTACACAAAAATTGTTCGGCAGTCAAACGGCGACTTCATCCTCAATTACGGATGCTCCAGAACATGATGAACAAATTACTGAACAACCTTCTTCTAAACTGCCTTCCCGTTTGCCTTTAGTCAAAAATTTCTTTGTCGGCTTGGTAGATAAGGAATTGTTAGGCTATCCGGAGGTTATAAATCGTGAAGATATGTCTCATTTGCAAAATGAATTGTTGCCTTTGAAAAATTTTTTCTCTGAAGATTTTGAAAGTCAGACATCAAATGCTGCTCATACTTTGCCATCAGGGTTGGCCGATAACTTAAAACAACTTGGTTTATATGGTATAAATGTTAATAGGAATTTTGATGGCAAAGGATGGGGTTATAGTGAAAGTTTAATGGCATCAGAGCCAGAGTCTCAAGCTACCGAAGTGGCGTTAGCATTACTGGGACATCGTGCTATTATAGATGTTATAGAAGAGTTGGGTTCCCCAGATCAAAAACAAAGATTCCTTCCAAAATTAGCGAATGGTAAGTGCGGTCATAAAATATTCAAAACAAAATTTTGTACAATGATAACTTTAAAATTTATCACTGTTGGCAACCGTTCAAAGAGGTTAGTGGTAATGGAATCCCGGGATTATTAAATATCAATCCCTATTGGCATCCCTAATTAGAACTAAATATGTATAGGTACTTTATTCAAAATTGAACATCTATAAAAACATGTGTGGGTACCCGCGGGAACCCAAAACAGCCCAAACAACAACAATTTACACGCAATTTTGAGTACGGGAACGCCTTTGGGCTAGTTTGGGTAACTTCGGTAAAGTACGGGAACAGACATAATATGTGTACTTTATTCAAAACTGAACATCTTAAGCTTTCCTTCATTGCTTTTGGAGTGGTGAATACTGAAATCTCGAGATTTCGATATACACCACAAACAATAAACAATAAAATTGTGTTTTTCAGAGTGGTGAATATCGAAATTCGAGATTTCGGTGCAGATGTAAACGCAGCTTAAGGTTAAATTTTATAAGAATGTACAATAGAGCGTACCACCTTACAGGCAAAAAAACAAGTTCGCCGTACACCCTATAATATGAAGTATTTTTGCAAGGAGGTTTCTTTTGCCGCCATTTTACATTTTTCGTTATATCTTTGGCATTTACAGTCGGATCTTAAAGTATGATACATCGATGTTTTTCTCTCGAGGAGACCAGTGTTTTTTCTTTAAGGGTCATTGATCTCAATTATCCCGTTCTAGTAGTTACCTACCAGAACTCAGTTGCTACCACCGTAATGTACTTCCCTAATGTCGGAAAATTAAAGCTTGCAAAAAATTATTAAACTTTTGCTAAGGAAGTTTTTCGATAAACCCAGTAGAAATTTTTTTTTTATATATTGGTTGCCGAACGTAGGGTAAAATCCGATTTTAAGTGCCGAAGCTATAACGAAAAATTGAAAAAAAAAATTTTTTTTTTGAAATTGCCTTGCAAAAATACTTCATATTGTAGGGTGTACGGCGAACTTTTTTTTGAGGTACAGTCTAATGTATTTGTTAAAGCTAACTATATGTGCTTTATTCAAAATTGAATCTTTATATGCATATCTTCATTGTTTTTTCAGAGTGGTTAATTAAAGTACGCAACGAAAAATATTTTGTAGAACAACTTACGGTGGGTCGCATACTGTAGGTTTAACTTTAACTTAACCCTCTAACCGGCCTAAGCTTTTTTGCAATGAAATTGTGGTATAAATTTCATTGCAAAAAAATTTCACGAAAAATAAACAATAAGTTCTACAAAATTTTTTTTCGTTGCCTACTTTAGGCGATATAGCCCAAGATAGTTTAAGGGTGAATCTCGAAAACTAGCGCATAAAAATTACTAGGTTTACGCACAAATTACTTCTCTAACCAAGATGTAATTGCAATAAAAAAATTACATTTTTTGTTCTGTTAATTAAGAGGATGTAGCGATTTTCGTTTTTCGAAAAACGCGAAATTGAGCGAAAACGCACCAAAACTTCAATATATATTATTCAAACTTTTAAACTTTGCTACCTATACCAAATATTATCGTTTTACAAAATTTCAGAAAAATCCGTCTATTCGTTTTGAAGTTAGGGCGATGTCCTTTAATGGTATCCTTGTGGAATCCTGTGCGTCCTTGGACCAAAGTAAGGAACTGTTTGAATAGTTTAAGCTCCAATCTTACTTCATGGTCACTATCAATTGTTTTAATCAATTTAAATATTAAAATATTTAATTTTTGAAATTTTACGAAATTTTATCTTTGACACTTTCTCGCTTCCAAATCGTGCATTGTATCGAAAAAAATTCTTCACAAAAATTTAATAAATTTTGTTTTCTGTTGAAAAAGCATAATTTCTTATTATAAAATACTCCTTTGGCGCATTTCTGGTCAATTTAATATACCCCGCCTGGAGGCGGGCTTGCCGGTTAGAGGGTTAACTATAAACAAAAGAAAATGCCAAAAAATGTACACAAAACAACAACAAATTTTTGGGTTAACTATTAACTAACATTTAAACTTGCAGCATGAGACCCACCGTTATTGTTTATTTTGCGTGACAAACATATGGAACAAATTTCATTGCAAAAAGTGTAGGACGGTTAGAGGGTTAAGGTTAACGGTAATTTAAGTTATTTCGTTTGTTGTATTTTAAGGTTAACGGTAGTTATTTGAAAAGTTTTAAATTGTTATTGACATTTTTGAGTTAGTGTTCGCCAACCATGAAATTTATAAATTCACAGATACCTACTTACATTTTTGTTATGATGGTTTTATTAACTTTTTTATATTTAAATCTTATTGTTGTATCTGCTTTTAGGTTCGCTTGTCGCTTCTGAAGCTATTTATGAACTCGAAGCAGCTGAAGATGAAATTTTCAATACAAAAGCCCAGCAAGAAACTGAAACGCAAAGTTGGGTTTTGAATGGTAATAAAGCTTTTGTGGTATCACCTCCAAAAACAACAGATGCTTCACAACTCTTCTTGGTAGTTGCCCAAACCCAAAAAGCCAATATTCAAAGTGAAGCGGGCCGTTCTACCACATTATTCTTAGTAGATTCAAACACTCCTGGGATTAAATTGGGTGAAAGACATCAAACTTTAGGTTGTCAAGCCACTATTACGCAGCCGTTAATATTTGAAAATGTTCGTGTATCGGATAGTTGTGTTTTAGGTAATGGCCACGAGGGTAATGTTGTGGCGGATACTTTATTAAGATCTAGTCGTTTGCGTAATTCTATGATTAGTTTGGGTATGGCCAAAAAAATTCTCAAAGACATTTCTCACCACTCAATTGATAAAAAACAATGTGGAATTGTATTACAGTAAGATTCGAATATAAAAAGTCCGTTGAAATATAAATTTATTATTATTTTTCTTAGAGATTTGGAGTCTGTACGAACACATTTGGCTAAATCTTGTTTGTCGGTATACAGTATGGAAAGTATGATTTATTTTACAGCGGGTTTGTTAGATGAATTCAAATCTCAAGATGTTGTATTGGAATCTGCTATTACTAAAGTAAGTTGAAACTACTAAAAGTGTTATCAAGCATCAGTAGTAACAATATATATAAATAAAAAACTAATAAAAATATTGAGCAATTTCTTAATTTATAATGTTAAATTTATCTTTGTAGTATTACAGTCTAAAGGAACTACTGAACATAAGTATCACTTATATGGATATAATCGGTCCAAATTCTTTACACTCCGGCCAAGTATCGGAAACATATTTCCGCAATGCCGCTCAATTATATACTCTAGGAGAGTCGCTTGATAATTTAAGCATATATATAGCTTTAACAGGACTACAACATGCAGGAGTAAGTTATATAAATTGAATAGAAAAATATATTTTAAATTATTAATTAAACAATTTTCTTCTTAGACTTTAATGGGTGATAATATACGTAAGCAACGTAATCCTCTGTTCCATCCTGGCCATATTTTTTCCAAATTTATGCAAAGATCTAGTATAGATAATCCCAGAACAGATATGAATCTTAAAGAAAATGTTCATCCCACTCTTGAACCTGTCGCTTTGAGTATAGAACATTCAGTTGCCCGTTTACAAATGTGTGTTGATCTATTATTTACCCGGTATGGAAACGGTATCGTCGAACGTCATAATGAAGCCAGACGTGTGGCTGATATGGTGTCGACAATTTATGCGATGTTTGCTAGTATTTCCAGAGCTTCACGGTCCTATTGTATTGGTTTACAATTAGCTGACCACGAGATGTTAACGGCCATGACAATTTGTTGTGATGGGCGAGATAAAGTAAATACATTGGCTCAAGAAATTTTCAATGGACATTTTATAAATAATGATAATAACTTCAATCGTTTGTCGAAACAAATAATCAAGAGCAAGGGCTATTTTGCAACACACCCGTTGACATATAATTTTTGAGATAATATATGAATATGTTAAAGATTGAGTTGTTTATTTTTTTGTAATATACAATATAATTTGTAATAGAGTGGAAAATAATAAAAATTTGGAAAATAGTCAATGAGTATTTAAATAACGTTGCGTTTTTACACTTCCATCCAAATCCCGAAATTTTGATATTCACCACTCCAAAAAAACAATGAAGGAAATCATAAGTGTTCAGTTTTGAAAAAAAGCACATAATAAATACATTATCTAAAAATTTAACGTCTAGGTTGCATTTACACTTGCATCGAAATCCCGAGATTTCGCTATTCACCAATCTGAAAAAACAATGAAGAAAAGCATATTTTTGTGCAATTTTTAATAAAGCACACATAGTTGGCTCTAATAAATACAATTTTCTAAAAATTTAACGTTTATATGCTTTTCTTCATTGTTTTTTCAGAGTGGTGAATAGCGAAATCTCGGGATTTCGATGCATGTGTAAACGCAACCTACCATATAAGCTTTTCTTTATTGTTTTTTCACAGTGGTGGATATCGAAATCTCGAGATTTTAATGCATTCAATGCTTCAAGCCGGATTCACAATGCTGGAGTACTCCACTCTGCAGAGTGGAATGTACTAAAATAGAGATCGTATTATACAAAAAAATATGTAAGTGCAAAAGAGAAAGGAACAAAATCCTCACTGCAGAGTGGAGTACTCCAGCACTGTGAATCCACCTTGAACGACTAAAAACCCTAAAATCTGCGGGGAAACCCCTACAATCAAACCCCACAAACAGAGATGACAACTTTTTCATAGCAAAAAGCGCAGACAAGTTAAAAAAGGATAAAAACGCGTAAATTTCTATTTAAAAACGGGTAGAAAAGCACTAAATGGCTTTTAGAACCCTTAAGCCATATTCACAATGATATAGTACTCTACTCTGCAGAGTGAATTTTGTTCCTTTCTTTATCGCACTTACATATTTTTTGTATCATGCCATCTCTATTTTAGTACACAGAAAAAACAGTAGGCACCAACAAAGGGAATTTGTAGAAGCAATCACATTTGCTTTTAAATTGAAATTTTATTTCCAACAATTTTTTTGTTTGAAATATTTGTTACTCGTTTTTAAATTTTTATCTTTCATATAAAAATTGTTTAAAAATAAAAATTCAAAGTTACAAAAACAAAAGAATTTTTTTTTGGATTTATAATTTTTTTTGTTGGTGCCCTTTTAAATTTTTTTTTTTTGTATTTACAAATTTGGTATGAGAAAGGTGTTTAAAAATTTAATTAGAATTTTGTAAATTCTATCTGTGTACACTCCACTCTGCAGAGTGGAGTACTCCATCTTTGTGAATGTAGCTTTAAAAAGAATTTGTCATTTTCTACCTGCACTGAGGGAAATATCTGCATGATATTAATGACTTTTTGCATAAAACCAATAAAGTTTCACTGGAATTCGTCAAATAAAACTTTTCATTGGATTAATGCAATTTTTCAGAAAAATTTAGGGTCTTCTTTATAGTCAAAAAACAAGGATTTTTATCTTAAATAAATAAATTTTAGAAAAAATTCGTTCCTAGTTCTGACTATAAAAAAACTGGCCCCAAATTTTTTCTACAACAAAGATTTTGCGAAATTTCTGTTACCTAGTGTCTTCAAATGCAATGGAATGTGCAAAGAAATTTGAAAATAACACACAAAGCAACAACAAAATTATTTTCGTTGTTGTTGTTTTGTGTGTTATTTCCAAATTTCTTTGCACATTTCATTGCACGTTTGGCACATTAAAAAGTGCAACATTTAGCGCCAGAGGCACTATTTGGCATTTACAACTTTCTCTGGATATTTTAATGTATCGTTATTGACATAAAAGCAACTGTTGACATATTTCTTGATATTGCTTTAAAACAATACAATACATACATAAAAGCGCAAAATATATATATATATTTGTTCCTTTTACTCCTGCAAGGAGCATAGGGCCGCAAACAAAAGCGCAAAATGTTCTAAATAAATTTTTAAAAAGCTCCAATTTAGCGCTTTTTTCAGTTATGCGTTGGATTAATATTTTTCGCGTTTTCGCAAATTAAAAAGCACAGATATAGCGTGAAAAGCACAAGTTGGCATCCCTGATTACAAAGCGCTAGATTACCTGGAAACTCGAGAAGTTGGCAACAGTGTTAATTATCTATTCGCGAAGACAGTGTGAAAGGAAATTGACTTTTTTGCAAAACTGGTAGATAAACTTTTTGTTTAAAAATTGTGCAAAAGGAAATAAACAAAAAACAATAGAAAACTTAATTAAACTATATAAAAATTAACAATAAAAAACGAAAAGTACAAGTAATTGTGCATTCGAGTATTTAAAAAAAATCAATATGGATGACGCTGCGAAACGAGATTGAAAAAATGTGTATGTAAATGCAATTACAACAAAAAGCCGATTGGACACAAACCAAGTTTATAAGTTAAATACAAAATTAACAAATGCAATAAAAACCCCAATTAAAATTATTTAATTACAAGAAATTATAAAAAATAAATTATAATTTGTGTTAAGCCAACATTGATGCATTTGCAAGAAAATTGAAATAACCGAGGTTTGGGAAGGGAGATTACAAAATTTGTGTTCGTCAAACTGTTTCTTGGTGAGGGGGTTTCCACCAACAATTGTACGTATATATATTTTTTAATAACTGGGGTTGAGTTTAAACCTTAAAACTCGTCAAAGTTGGAATTACTATCTATATTAAAAAAGATTTATACAAATTTTATGATTTTTTTGGGCGATAAGTAATAAAAGCTAGAGTGTATGACATTAAATCGTTGTTGCTTGTGGAATAAAATAGTAAATTGCCAAAGTTAAATCAATGAGATTGTAAACGATTTTTATAACCGTCTTATACTGGGGCGGCCATGGAAATTTATCCTAACCGATATATTGAATTTTGCAACTAATAAAAACAAATTTTAATTAATGGAATTAAATGTGCTAAAATCCCAAAAACATAGTTAACAAATTGTAAAAAAATATCTGGTGAAGGTGGCCCGGATTACATTCCTGCCTATCTTGGAACATTTATATTCTAATAAAATTTAGTATGTTAAACACAAATCTAAAAAGATGTTAGCTCTCAAAGGGTTTTCTAGGCATCATGCTTTATTGTTAAATTTTCAGAATTTGAAAATATGTTCAGCAAAATTTTCACAATATCTCGAAAAATGTTTGAGCAATTTCAAATATATTTTTATATTCGTGTTCAGTATCAATATAGGTACTTAATTTTATATAACATGTCTGTTCCCGTACTTTAGCGAAGTTACACAAACTAGCCCAAAGGCGTTCCCGTACTCAAAATTGCGTGTAAATTGTTGTTTGGGCTGTTTTGGGTTCCCGTGGGTACCCGCGGTAACGTACGGGAACGTACATAACATTTGTTAAAACTAGAGATGGGCGCGTGACACAAAACTTCTTGTAAATACAAAACATTGAAAAATTTTGTACCTCCACAACAATTTGGAATAATATTCTTTCAATTCTTTTAATTTTAGTCTTGAATAAGGCAATCGACAGTGGGCAACGCACAGTGCTTTGATCCCATATAATGATTCGACAAAAATAGAAGGAGTGGAGAGAGAGTTTTGAAATTTGTTACAGTGATATAGAACCCCTTAGTTAAGAAAAGTTTTAATTTTTGGAAATTTTTATCAAAATCGAAGCAAGTACTCTTAGTCCCATATATCCTTTTTTTTAAATGTTTATAAAACCTGCAAAAATTATCTGATTACCATGAAATTTAGCACTTGAATTGATAAAAGGTCAAGCCATATTTGTGCCAAATTTGGGTAAAATCGATTTATTAATAAAAAAAAATGCCTCACAAAAAATGGGTTTCAAACGCTTAAAATGATTTTTTTAAAACAAAAAAAATTAAATAGGAATAAAATAGGAAACCATGTGAATCCTCCATTTTAGGCATAGAGTATGTTCAGCGATTTTTTTGCGGAGCATTTTAACCCTCTAACTCTTCAACTTACGAGTCTTTTTTGTCCCTTTTTAAAAAAACCAAATTTAACCAAAAACCAAACCAAAAAATTCCTTTTCATTGAAGAGTTAGAGGGTTGGAATGTTCCACAAAAATGTTCCTCGTAGTGTTTTACATAAGTCCGCATCATATACCTACAATAGAAAGTTCACACGGTTTGAATACTAAACACTCTTAAATGCGTGAAATTTGAGTAAAAAACATGAATTTAGGAATTTCAAAAAACACATTTTTTTTAATTTGTGGTAAAAATAAGTAACTAATTTTTTAATGATCTGTTATATAACAGTATAACCTTACAAAACAAGGAAAAAAATATCCAATTTTATATAATTTTTAACTTAAGTAATTTTTGAATTTTCAACAAAAAACATTTCTTTTTAGGAGAAATAAAAAAATAATTATTTTGCAAAGATAGTATACTAAAATAAAATCTATATTTTAATTTAACTACAAATATATTGAAGTAATTAAAAAAATCTTCGAACCAGTTTTTAAAAAATGTATTTTTGAGAATTATTTTCGTAAAACAAAACCCATTTTTCTGGTGAGTCATTTTTGTATAAAATTCTCTGAGTTTAGCGCCCTCTCATGGCGGCAACAGCAGTCACACCAAATATTTTTTTTCACATTTATTTGAGTAACTTTATTATCTTTCAAAAAATGTGTCTTTAATCTTAATTTGATACAAAAATTTTTTATTTTTGATTTTTGTCCATGTGACGAAGCTAGGGTATTCAATTAATCGGTTTTTTATTTTAATCGATTAATCGTGCAAATAATTATTCGGGTTTTTTTCTTAACCGGTTAATCGAACAAAATTTTAAAAGTTAATCGATTAATCGAAAAAATTTTCTTTAAAATAACCCAGCGAGAAAAGAGATGCCGAAGCAGTAGAAAAAGCACTACAATTGATGATCTAGATGTACTTCTTTTTTAACATAAACACTAATGATTTTAACATTGAGTTGTCATAGGGGAGAAGTACTCCGACTTTAACATTTTTTCAGTACTTTTTGAACAAAGGAAGCTCTTTTTCACCAATTAAAAGTTAAAAAAAATTCTTCACAAAAAAAAATTATATTTTTTTATTTTACAAAAGTTTATTGCCGCCACCGGGTCGAACTTGCGACCTCACGATTGCTAGTCCCTGAGCTCTACCGCTGAGCTATTCTTTGATACGAAAGCTGAGCGGCTTAAAAACACCACTTTGTTAATGCGAGATATTGTTCCTTATTCTCTTCAATAAAAGTACTTATTAAACAAGTGTAAAATGTGCACTCCAATTCAATATTGGTTTCAGTACTATTTTTACAGGTACCCGACTAAAAAAGATGTTATATAATCATATATCACCATATATAAACCCATATATACGTCCATATCTAATTTGATCCGAATATTGGAATATATAATTATATCAAGCAAGATAAGCATGTTATCTCACCTGATACAATTTGATCCGAAAAATGGGTCTATCTAACTGCATCAAATTATATATAAATACATATAATTTGATGAAGATTTTCAAAGAAAATTTTAGTAAATATTGTTGAGATCACTTATTTCATTCATATTAAATACTAATGCTTAATGTTTAGAAAAATGTTTGCTAATAAACTTGGAAATAGCTGACAAAATAAAACAATACAAATTAAAAATTTGTCGGAACAACTTTTTCTAGGTTAGAGTTTTGGTCTTTCTTACAAAATGTGTGTCTTTCTTATAAAATAAAAAACTAACTTTCACATTTATTTTTTTTTTTCACGGAAAAATATATGAACTTAAGCCCAAATTAGTTTGGTAGTAAAGTGAGGTGAAATGAGGTATCGTAAAGTAGAAATCTATTTTCAATAGATTTTCTTACTTCAAATCTACTTCCAAACTAAGTATTTGTGTATACTATCACTAGTAGAAAGTAAACAGCTGACACGATACTTTACGATACTACCAGATTAATGGAGCCTTTAAACCATATTAATTTCAACATATGTTTTTATTTTTAAATTTAAAATAAAAATATTAATTTCGGCCTTTAATTCCACAATGAAAAAAAAATTTTTTTCCCTTATTTTTTTAACCCTTAATTGTGGGCGCTGTGGTGTAATGGTTAGCGCGTTGGACTGTTACACGTGAGGTTGCGGGTTCGAGCCCCAACCAAGGCAACATCAATTTATGAAAAATAGTAATATGTCCCGACTAAAAAAGTTTTCATATAATCTTATATGATTTGATATAATTATAAATGTTTATATGTGTGGCTTTATATGACCATATACATTTATATTAACACTTTGGTTTTATAAATATTTTTGATATGACGTTATATATAATCATATGCGATTTGGTCTTATAGTATATAGTTTATACATAATTATATATAATGGCGTATAAGCTTCTCTAAACAATCTTATATCAAAATATATAACAAATTTAATATAAAATTGTAATAATTTTATGTATAAATTTATCTGACATGATATCTAATTATACAAAATTTTATAAAGTTTAATTGCACTATAAAAATTAAAAAAAAACTCCGAAATTGTGGATCTGGTTTTGAATTTTGCACTTTGACATATAAATAAATGTTTATAATTAAATTTAATATATATTTTCCAAATAGTTAGCGAAATACTCTTTTAAACTCAAAATTATTTTAAAGAAATAAATAAAGGAAATTTTTTTTTATTGTGGAATTAAAGGTCGAAATAATTATTTTTACTTTTAAATTTAAAAATTAGAAAAACATATGTTGAAATAAATATGGTTTAAGTTCATTTATTTTTCCGTAAAAAAAAATTAATTGTGAAAGTTAATTTTTTATCATGTTGATTTTTAATTTTTATTTTAAAAAATAAAATTTATTAATTCAGTTCGAGGACTATTTCGTTATTATGAATTAACATAAGTACTTTTTTCAAAAACTGTTTTTTTCTCTTCATCAGGATACTCTCCTGACAAATACTTCACAGAGTTTTTGCTTTCAAAAAACCTCTCCACTTTCAGGAATGAAAAGATGATCGTTTCGGGGATTTTCCAAGTCCCATTCATCAGTTTTCTTTAGAAAGTGGTGGCGTAATCCCCGAAATGATCGTCTTTTCATTCCTGAAAGTGTAGAGGTTTTTTGAAAGCAAAAACTCTGTGAAGTATTTGTCAGGAGAGTATCCTGATGAAGAAAAATAGCATTTTTGAAAAAAAAGTACTTATTACATATATTAATTCATAATAAGGAAATTGGCCTCGAACTGAATTAATAAATTTCTAATTAGTTAATTCAGTTATTTTATAAGAAAGATAAAAACTCTAACCTAGAAAAAGTTGTTCCGACAAATTTTTGTAATGTTTTATTTTGACACCTATTTAATTTAATTTAATTTAATTTTATTTACAATTTCAAACCAAGCCCGTAGGGCCAAATATGGCTCACAATACAACTCACTAAAAAATACTACTAAATAAAGTATACATAATTAACAACAAAGTAACAACAATTAGTTTACAAAAAATAAAAATAAAAAAACATATTTATGTATTTAAAACTAAAAAGAAAATAGAAATGTGTATAGAATTCTTTCACTTTATATTTACTTCTCCCTAATATGATTCCCTGTATAATATTGCGTTCAAATATATAAGATATAAATTAACAAATGCAACAATTAAACGTTATATAATTATTAAATTAATTTAAAGATTGTTACAGTAGGCATATTCTTTTAGTTTGGCTTTAAATACATTGACCGAAAAGTCAAAACTTCTAAGTAATAAGGGTAAAGAATTCCAAATTTTAGCTACCCTATACTGAAATGATCGCTGAAGGATCGATGTGTTATAAAGAGGATAATTTAATTGAGGGTTCCTTAAGGAACCTGAAAGTATAAAAAATTCTAGTAAATATTCCGGACATTTGGCCCTGAAAACTTTATAAAAATGTATTAACAACCGCGCGTGTATAAAACTTTTAAAATTGCTTCCTAGAAAGTCTACTACATAATCAGAAACGTGGTCACGGTATCTAAGGTTGTAAATAAATCGAATAATTCGATTGAAAAGAAGGTTGTATCTACGCATTACACGACCCTTGACGCCTGTAAACACTTCAGCACAATACAACATATTTGACATCAGCAATGCGTGTGCAATACGCTTTTTAATATAAACAGGTAGATAAAGATTCAATGAATATAATCGGCGTAATGTAAAGTTAATAGTAGAACACAACCAATTTATATGTTGGTCAAAATTAAGTCGGGAGTCAATTAAAACTCCCAGACATTTAATACCAAGTTTATTAGCAAAAATTTTTCTAAACATTAAGCATTAGATTTAATATGAATGAAATAAGTGATCTCAATAATATTTACTAAAATTTTCTTTGAAAATGTTCATCAAATTATATGTATTTATATATAATTTGATGCAGTTAGATAGACCCATTTTTCGGATCAAATTGTATCAGGTGAGATAACATGCTTATCTCGCTTGATATAATTATATATTCCAATATTCGGATCAAATTAGATATGGACGTATATATTGGTTTATATAAGGTGATATATGATTATATAACATCTTTTTTAGTCGGGGTATGAGTTTTTTCTATCCCTCATACATATCGCAGCGTCCTCCTTCGGTGTTCCCATAGCACTTAACCCCACCGAAGTAAAATAATATAACAGGGCTATGAACTAAAAAGCTTCAACAAAGTTCGCCAACTCACCATCAGATGGCTCGCAACAACTGTTCTAAAATTCAACAACTCGCGCAATTACAGTGTTGCCTTTCCAAAGGAAGCAACACGTTAATTAATAGGAAGAATTTCCTGAGTGTTGCTTCTCTTAAAAAAAAAAAAAAAAATGCATGATCTCTTCTATTTTAACCATCTTTTTATATATGATTTCTAAAGGCGTGTACATTTCAAGAAAATTACCAAAAAAAATTATTTTTAAAAAGGTGATTTTTATTGAAAAATATGGTTTTTTTGCCAAATAGCTAAATTGTTTAATTAATTATTTTAACGTATATGAAAAAAAAAACAAAAAAAAAATTGGCAAAATTTATTGTCGTCAAAATTAATTTTATTGCGAGAATATCACTTTAAATATTTAAACAAAAATTTTTGAATATTACACTTTTTGTAAAAAAAAAGCGTTTTAGATTTTTCACAAATATACAGAGCAAAAACATAATTTTTACTCTAACTGTTTAAAAATTCTGCGCTAAACTATAGGAAGACAATGTACAGAAGGGGCCCCCAATGCCCAAAAATGTAGTTTTGTGCATCAAGTGGGTTTTTTTATTCAAAAACCGGTATGTTGCCAAATGGCTACACCACGCATTTAAGGGTTAAAATTATTTTTAGTTAAATAAAGAGTATTTTGCCAACTAATTGAAAAATATACATTAAATTCAATTATAAACATTTATTTATGTATATGTCAAAGTGCAAAATTCAAAACCAGATCCACAATTTCGGAGTTTTTTTAATTTTTATAGTGCAATTAAACTTTATAAAATTTTGTATTATTAGAAATTATGTCAGATAAATTTATACATGAAATTAATACAATTTTATATTAACTTTGTTATATATTTTGATATAAGATTGTTTAAAAAAGCTGATACGCCATTATATATAATTATGTGTAGACTATATTTACAGATCTCTTAATATCTCTTAATATATAACGTCATATCAAACATATTTATAAAACCAAAGTGTTAATATAAATGTATATGGTCATATAAAGCCACACATATAAACATTTATAATTATATCAAATCATATAAAATTATATGAAAACTTTTTTAGTCGGGTACATAAAAATCAATTTCCCGCCGGGAATCGAACCCGGGACCCTCTGTTTGGAAATGCCAAATGATACCAAAATCACTTGATCACGATCACTTTTAGAGCAATTACTCTTTAGAAGTAATACTTAAGTGATTTTTTGGATGTGGTTCAGAAGTAATTCTAAAAAAGCTGTGAAAAGTAATAACGGATACTTGGGAAGCAATGAAAGAAGTGATTTTTTGAAGTTGTTCAGAATAACTTCTAAAAAAGCAGTAAAAATACACTAACGGATACTTGTGAATCATTAAAAGAAGTAGTTTGTAAAGCACTACAAACTACTTGTTTAATTGTTCCTGACTTTCGAAGAAAATACTGCTCCAATTTCTGTTGAGTTTTGATATATTTTTACCATAATTTGCCTGTGAAAACATATAGCTTTTTGCACTAATTACCAAAAATCTTATAATGGTAACTAAAAGTACAAAAAAGTATTTAAAATCACTACATTGAAAACTAATTTTTTAAATAATTTCATGTAGATAAGCCCAAATAAGCCGAAATTTGTAAATAGGAAACAAAGCATGTCTCAAAAGCCATAACTACAAATTAGAGTATGTAAATTAAGGCTAAATGAGAATTCCATTTTAACCGGCAAGGTATTACATACTACCACTCAATTTAAATTAAAAATTTTATCGTACTTTAGATTTCAAAATGATGAGATAACATATTTATGCCTTAAACAAAGTTGGGCAAACGAATAATAAAGAGATTAATGTTGACTGCAATAGATTCACATTATTACTTTTGCAGAAAACTAAAAAAAAAAACAAATTGGATATCAAACGTTGCCCGCACTTTCTCTACCACAAGTGGTGTAATTTTTGACTCCTTATACCCCAAAAAATGGAATTGAATAGTTCCCTTAATATCTAAACGTTTATTCCAAAAGCCTTGTAAGAAAATAAGGTACAATTAAACCTCAATTACCTCGGTACAGATATTAAGGGGATATTTTTAGGGAACAGAATTTGAACTTTATTACGTGCACTTTATATTAGAAGCTTTCTTTTGGTCCAGGGTTGGCAGGCAATACCGCTAAAATACCGTTATCAATTCAAAAACCTTTCAACTAACTACCGGGACCCCTAAAACACCGATACTGAAATAAATAAAATATCGATACCACTAGGCCCAGTTTTTATGTTTACACTTAGTTTAACGCTATTTGTAACTGGAACAATGCCTTTAAAATGTGGTTTATTTCGTTTTATTTCAGTAAGGAAATAAATTGTAAAAGAGAAAAAGTTTTTCCGGTAAATTTTCGATAATTTCCTTGGCAATGGCTAACAAAATTCGTTTTCAGTTTAATTAAACCAACCCAGTCAGAAAAATACAAACGGGAAGGCAATGGCCAGGCACTTTAAGAGGTGGTACAAGTACAGGCAAAAAGTGTTTTCCATTCCCAAAATGATAACATCATTAGACAAAAGGACAGGCCGGGAAAGTACCGGGGAAACAAAATTTTCAATGTTGGCAAAACACTGGCAAAACCAATAAATAAGTGGTATGGAAACATATTTTTCAAAATAAAATTTTAAAAAAGTTCATATATAATTTTTTTTTGCTAGCAGTGGCAAACAGTTTTTTGGAACTAATATACGTGCGTTGGGGGAAAGCAAAAAAAAAAGTTGGTCTTAAAAGAGCTTTTCTACAAACAAAAAAATTGATAATATAAAAGAAAAAAGTTTTTGAATTTAAAAAAATCAAAAAAAAATATTTTGCTTGCAACCGGATTTGAACTTGGAACCATCTGACCACAAACTTCTTTTAACGAAGCGTCTGCATTTTCAAAAAATCATTGATCTACCAATGAATTGATTTTTGTACCGCTGGCAATATCTGAATAGGTAGCACTGGATAACCACTGGTTGGAAACCTTGGTATATCACTCTAAGCCCATTCTTTGTCAGTGGTTTTTGTTTAATACACCACCGAAATTTTTGTAAAACAAATACTGACAAAACGGTTTTTGCAAACGCTGGCAAAGCGTCCAAAATGAGTGTTCTACCAGTCATTTATTTTTAACACCACGGTTACCCAGTGGTATGTCAGTGCTTGATTTTTTGTAACACTGGTGATTTCTGACTGGGAAGTTTAACTGGCATCCCAAAAATTTGGATTTAAAATACTGTTACCGTTGTTTTTAATTTTCTGCTTTTAATAATTGCGCGTGGTTATTGAGTATTTTTCTTACATTAAGTTGATAAATCGGTTTTGTTTTTATTCTCGTTTGTTTTTTTTTAAATAAATTGCGGTATGCATCGAAATAACTGACTACACTCAGATAAAAAAGTTAGTAAAAAAATTTGTAAACAGTTTCCAATCGCAATTTACTATTTTTATATTGATTTTTAGTACAATTTTATTTTTTAGTAATCTCTTTTGCTATTCTCTTATTACAAAGTACGGATTTTTTTACTAATTCTCGCTGCTGATTTCAGCAAAACATTTTACTAATTTTTCAAAACCGAGTGCTAAATTTAGCAGAAAAATATACTAATTAAAAAAATTTTTTTTTTTAATTTTTAACAATTCCAATGCATAAAAAGGTCATAACTGGAGAACCGTTTGCAATTTTGACTCCAAATTTCACGTACGATGAAGTAATTATACGCTTGTTACAATCGAAAGAAAAAAATTTTTTTTTTAAGTTTTTTTTTATATTTTACAGTTTTTTTTTTATTTTTTAGTACACTTTTTTGCTAATTTCAGCAGATTGATTTTAAATTACAGTTTACAACAATTTACTGAAATTTAGTAGCTGCAACTAATTATACTAATTTCATTGTACTAAAATTATTGATATTTAGTAAGTTTATTAACTGATTTTAGCAAATCACTTTTGAATTGCAGTTTACAACAATCTTGCTAAAATTTAGTAGCGACTGCTAATTTTTTTTTACTAATTTTGTTATACTACAGTTAATTTCCCGTAATAATAGCAAAATTTTCAGTAGCCATTACAGACTTTTTTGGTTTAGTGTACCGTTAACCTCAAAATACCGTTACTGAAATAATCAAAATACCGTTATCCTTGTACTATTACCGAAAAATAGCGTTACCCTTACCGATAACCGCATCGTTTCAGTTACCATCCATGCTTTTGTTTCTTATTTTATGAGCTTATGGTTTTAGATTTTTCACTTCTTCAAAAAGTAAAATTATAAAATTCGGGTGATAACAGTTAATGTATATAATGGGAATATTTACAAAATACGAGTATCCAATGACTGCAAAATGGGTTAAGAATTTTAAGTTTAATGGAAAATAGCGAAAGTTATTTTACTAATTGTTTCTAACAAATAAATAAAACAGAAAATTCAACTTTAAACTCAACAAAATAAAAGAAAAAGTGCTAAATTGACATTGCTTTGGAGTTTATTGTATTTTGGAGATGTTGATGACTATACTATTGCTACTCTAATATCTAATAACAAAAAAAATTTGTATGTATACCCAGCAGACAAACAAGTAAAATAAATACAATTTTTGCTTACAAGAAAAGTTGATTTTTTCACACGCCACAGTCACAACAGTTACACAAATCGTTAAAAAATATAAAATACAAGAAAATCTGCTTCAATGGCCTTTTATTATTTTTTTCTACGCAATCTTTTCTTCCATTTGCCTCTTCGTTTTGGCCTCCAACCATTTGCATGATATTAACAAATCCGAATAGAAAATTATAGGTAATAGAAGAAAAAAATATGCGTTTTTTTATTTTATTTCATTTTATTAAGTGCAAATTTGTAATGAAATATATGTATAGAAGAAAAGTTTTCGTGTGTATGACAAATTCATCGATTTCTTGTTAATACCTTTGTGTTGTCGTACGCCATCCTCCCACCCCTTCTTCATTTCCCGGTTTATCTATGAAACAAACAGTGACTTTTTTGTCTTAATATTATTCTTTTGCGCTAATATTTATTCGCCTTCTTTCGCCACTTAGCTGCAGTTAAAAAGTGTTGATTCATGTGTATAATAAAATATTATTAAATAATAATTATTGGATGCATAATTTTCTGCACACACATATCCATACATATGTACGTACTTAATTTATATAAAATCACAAAATTGAATTTATTTTAATGCAAGTGTTTTGTGACTTTAAGACTAAATCTTTGTATAAAACCAATCAAATATAACGTTGGCTGCCTAAAGAAATTGCAAATAAAAATAGCAGGTAAGTTTATATATAATTTATACATATTTCTACCACAATTCACCATATTGTTTTGAAGTTTCGGATCTTAATAACAGCGGTACATGGTGTTCTGAAGTTAATTTTGATGTTGTTTTACTCGATTTTGACTGGGTAGTTTCATATTTTGAAAAGAGAAGTTATTTAGTTTTAAAAATTGTTGAAATATATTGACGGAAAATATTTTAGTGTTCACTAGGGTGCCACTTTTCTTTGCCAGCGACATGTACTAGCTGGCGAGAGTTAACATTCCAGATCAAAAAAATTTTTTTTTTAAATCGGTTGATATCTTCTTTTAGAATTTTTGACTCAAAATTTCGGAATTTTACCAAAATTAGTCAAAATTAAAAAAAAAATAAAATAAATTGTTCTTATGTTATTACTTATCTACACTCAAAAAAATAAGTTAGTACAAAAGTTAGTAAAACGTCTTGTATATCAAGTGTACTAGTTTTCAGCATTTTTTTTTGCTGAAATTCCGTTTTCTGCAAAATTTTTAGTTATATTTTTTTAGCACGAAACTAATTTTGAACTAATGTTTTACTAATTTATTTTGCTACAAAAATTGTGCTGACAACCGCATTTATAGAGTGGACGACACCCAGATAGACAAGATGTAGATGTCGCAGCTTGTCTGGATGTAGTACAGACAACGGAAATGAAAAAAAAAGAAAAACAACTCTACACAATTTCTATATTTAAATTTTCAGCAAATAAAATAACTAAAGTAAAATTTCGCTACAAGTTTTTCGAGTTTTTTTCAGTCTACTAATATTTAGCAAAAAGTTTAGTGATTTTAGCAAGGATTTTTTTCATTTGCAATCGACTAACTGTTAGTAAAACTTTTGCTAAAAATTACTATTTTTTTGCTGGAATTACCAACTTTTTTGTAAGCACGCTCCTGACTAAAAATTTGCTGACACAGCAACATTTTTTGCTGACTTACTGACTTTTTTTTTGAGTGTACATACTGATAAAAATTTGTTGTGTAGGTAGGGTTCACTCATAACTACACAGATAAAAAATATTAACCTTCTAGGATAACGTTTTAGCCTCGATTTTCAGTTTTTTTAAAAAAGAATAAAGGTATCCCTCCTGCCAGTTTACATGTGCGATTTTCAAAGAATAGCAATTTTTGAAACTTTTTGTGTTAAAATAATTGTTTAAAAACACATTTTTGGAAAAAGCAATCAATATTATATCCAATATTTTTCTATTTAACCACAATAACTCAGGAATAAAATATCACATTTTCTCGCATCGTTAACCCATCTTAAGTTTGAAACCAAAATTGAATGAAATTAATCACTTTAATATCTTTATTGTATTAATGGCCTAAAAAGGTCATTAAGCGATTTTTGCCTAAAATCAAATAGGGCTAATTTTTTTCCGAAGCAAAAAGTAATACCCGTAAAGATTTGATGACCCATACATACATTGCAGATTTAATATTTTTTTAAAATCGGTTTAATTCTGTTAGAATTTTCGTCTCAAAATTTCGAATTTCGCCAAAAATGGTCAAAATAAAAAAAAAAATTATTATGAAATTAATTATTGCCAAATTTTTATACCCTACACCACTATGTGGTCAGGGTATTATAAGTTTGTGCTGATGTTTGTAACACCAAAAAATATTGGTCGTAGACCCACCTTATAGTATACCGATCGGCTCAGAATTTTTTTTTATTTCGATTTAACGATGCCCGTCTGTCCGTCCGTCCGTCTGTCTGTCTGTCTGTCTGTCCATGCAATCTTGTGCGCACTCTACAGGTCGCAAATATTAAGATATTTTGATGAAATTTGGTACGCAGACCTATGTTGGCCCAAGGACGAACAAGTTTGATTTTGGTGAACATCGGTCCATGTTTAGACCTAGTGCCCATATAAGGGTCCTACCAAAATTATACAGCCTATTGATTTTGGTGAACATCGGTCCATGTTTAGACCTAGTGCCCATATAAGGGTCCCACCAAAATTATATTGTTTATACGCTGCAGGTCGCAAATATTAAGATATTTTGATGAAATTTGGTACATAGACCTATGTTGGCCCAAGGACGAAGCCTATTTATTTTGGTGAACATCGGTCCATGTTTAGAACTAGTGCCCATATAAGGGTCCCCCCAAAATTGGCTTGGTTACAAACTGCAGGTCGCAAATATTAAGATATTTTAATGAAATTTGGTGCGCTGACTCACATTATAGAAAATTTTGACACAAGCCCCATTTTAACCCATTCGAATTTCGGATCCAAACATTAGTTGGCTTTTAACCAGACTGGTGTAGGGTATTGTATAGTCGGCATGCCCGACTTTAACCTTTTTACTCGTTTTGTGTTGAATTCATTCAGAACTTTGCAGAAAAAATATTAACTTTCTAGGATAACGTTAACTCGTTTTAGCGCAAGCGTGGAGCTATCATCGCGGTGTTTTTAGTCGGAAATTTTAAAACTTTGAGGCAAAAATTCTGATGTAAGATATTATGATACACTCATAGAAATAAATCTGTAAAAATAGCAGAAAAAGTTACTAAAATTTAGTTAAAATAATGCTGCAGAAAAAACTGCTGAAATTAGAAGATTATTTTTGCTATATATTAGTAATATAAGGAACAGCAAAAATAAAACTGTGTAATATACAGAATTTTAGTTATATTTGAGCTAAATTTTTGTTAATGGGAAATACCAAATTAACCTGCTTAAATCAGCAAAATAATTTGCTAAATAATTAATAGTCTAAAAAATCACCAAAAAATTTTAAATTTTAGAAGTTTTTTTTTAGATTTTTTTTTTTTTTTAATTTGAAAACAGCAGTTTACAATTTTTTAGCAAATATTTTTGTTGATTTTAGCAGAATAGACTGCTATTTGCATTCAACTAAATTTAGCTTTAAAATAGCAAAAATTTTGTAGATATAACAGTTTATTTTTGCTATTTTTAGTCTACTAATATTTAGCAAAATTTTCTGCAGATTTTACAGTACAATTTGCTATTTTCAATTAACTAAAAGTTAACTTAAATTCTCTAAATTTAACAATTTTTTTGCTGTTCTTATTTTACTAGTATTTAGTAAGAAAATCTGCTAATTTTAGCAGTTTTTTCTGCAGCATCATTTTTAACTAATTTGTAACTTTTTCTACTATTTTTACAGATTCATTTCTATGAGTGTATAAAAAGTAAAATTTAGGTACCTCAAATGTCATTTTAGGAAAACTCTTTAATAGCGCCTATGAGCCTTAAAAGGCTGGATTTTTTTGTGGTATAATTATGGGAAAGTGGTAAATGAATAAATAAAAAATATAACATTAAAAAAATATCGCGAAATTACAAAATTAAACAGTTTTTTCCTCTCCTGTAAAGTTGGGGAAAAAACAAACAAACAAACAAGCAAACGATATGAAACTAATAAGCATCACAAACGGGAGCTTAATTTTTTTGCCATGTGGCAAAAAACCAAAATTTCAATTTTCAAATGCCAATAACTTATATTTAAAGAGATATCCGGCATGTGTCAGTAACCATGTTTATTGTAGGGCTTTATTAGCAGACTATAAAAATAAAAACTTTTTCCAAAATTTTTACATCCTCGAGGTGCCATACTTTGGAGTCCAGTAGCGTAACTCCCGTTGGGTCTGGGGGATCGGCCGTCAAAATTTCAGCTCAGAATTATGGGCGCGTGAAATTTCATCTGAATCCGGCCAGCTGATAAATTATTTCGAAAATATTTGAAAACACCCCACTGACCAATGAAGCCCATTTCACATTTTAAGTGCCAACGTTCTATCTTTGTAAAATAACATGATTTTTGAAGTGTAACCGAGAGAAAATTGCTAAATTAACGATAAATTCTACTTTACTATTTAAAATAGCACGAACTGCGAATTCCATCAATATGTTTTGAATTCTTTATTCGAATTTTGTTAATAAATTTTTGTTTTATGTTGTGCCATCTATACTTGATATGTTTTGTCTAATAAATTTAAAATTGTTTTAAGTTTTTAAACCTCTAACTGCTGCTGAAGCTTGTTTTTTAAAAACAACTTATTAAATTTTGAAATTTTATGACATTAGTGTGTGTGAGTGTACTAATGATGGTCTTATATGGTGGTTGATCATATTGTACTTTTATCTCTTCGCAGTAAAGTTATTATTTTGATTACTAGTATGTACATATGTATTTATGTGAAAAAGGTGGCTTTTAGTTGCGTTTTGTTGTTGCTGTTGTCTTTTTAATATTTGCGACACCAAAAAAAATTCATGAATTTATAATTTCGGGTTTGTTGGCGAGTTTAGGTGGTGTAGTTTTTTTTTCATTTGTTCATTATTTCGGATAAGTAAATGTTTCGTTTTACTTCGGATTTCTATTTTATTTAGTTTAAGTTGTTTAATTCGATTCAATTCAGTGTTGTTTGTATGTTTCTTTTATTTTTGGCGACTCTTTATAGGTTGATTTAAACTTTAGAGTAGAGTAATTCAGTCAGTACAACAAAATCCAACAGCAACTACTACTTTTCAGTTGTTTGTAGCTCTTTTTTTTTTGTTGTATTTTTTATTATCATTTTACATTCGTTTGTTGCCTGCCACACGTTTCTGTTTTATATTTTTTGTGTTATTCAGAGTTTCCATTTAGTTTAGTATTTTTTTGTTCGTTTATATTGTTGAATTTGCCTCCTCATTTTGATTCTCATCAGTGCGCATTATATTTTTTTGCTGTTGTTATTTTATTGTATTCTTTTTTCCACTTTTTTTATTTAAGCCATCTGATGGTTTCTTCTGCTTCTTGAGGGCAGCTAAAACACATTTAACCATCCAAACCAATCCAACCAACCAGCCATTTAGTCAGTCAGTTCGTAACATACCAACATCTATCCACATGTATTATACATAACGAAGAGCACAGAACTGAACTGAATATACGGGTACTCAATAATATCCACAAACATTACAATTGATTGAAAATTGGAGTGAAATGGATGGGATTGATGGAGGTATAGTAGAGTACTATTGTTTATGGTATGAATATGACATGGTATGATTGTTGGACGGTGTGTATGTTGCGATGTTTCCCTTTTTTATTGTAGCCTTCACAGTAATATGGGGGAGATAGACATTTACACTAAGTTTGACATTCGATTTGCTACACCTACTAATTGTTGTTAATTTTTATTATCTATTGTTTTACATATTCTAAATTATCTTTTTCAAATTCGTGAATATTGTAATTACTGTTGATCATCGCAGAGCATAAAACGTACCTACTGCTACTGTAAATACAGCTACATAAGAACTTAAATCAAAAGTTTAGACAAAAACAATAAGGTTAATGCGTTACAGATAATCTTAGATTATTATTATAATAAGGGAAACATACAAAAATGTTTGATATAAAAAGCGATTCCAAATGGTACAGGCCACTTAATCTACGGCCTATCATTCGAAAATTATAAATATATTGTTCTAGATACATACACATATGGTAAAAATAATAAGCACACCTGCTTATTTTTTCTTTATGTTTAATTTTAGCAAGGTTGGTTTTAATATTACGGTAATTGTCAACCACGCCGAACCCCATATGAGTGTTTTAAAATGCTGATACCATTAAGAGTAATTGTCTTTATATTTACCCGTTTTTATTTCGATATTTTATTGGATAAATTGCGTAATATATGCATATTACCGTTATAATACCGCTAAAATACCGAAACAGGAAATTATAACGGTAATTTGGGAATAATAAGAAATTTAACCGGCAAACCAAGAAAATAAAAATGCCAAAATATGAAGACAATTACCCTAATTGATATCGAGGTTATAAAAGATTCAAATCAATTTTAGTATCAGCATGGTAGATAATTACCGTTATTTTAAAAATGAAACGGTAACCAACCCTCGATTTTAGTTACTTTAACGGAAAGTAAACATGGCAATTCTTTTTTATTTAAATAATTTTAATATGGCCTTTAAAAGTAAAAACAAAACTGGTGCTTCCCCGTTGTTTACATTGTGTGTTAGTTTTGTACAGGTGTGATTTCAGTACTTGGTCAAAATAACAAAAACATTGCTGAATTCTTTAATATTTTCGCAGTCTGCTTTAGTTTTTTGGAAAGGCTAGTTATTTTACTGTTGTTTATCTTTATTCATAACGAAATATATAGTAAAAAAATCTGCGATGGGTCGAAAAAGTCATTGTTCTCCGGAAGAGAGAAAAATTGTTTCAAAACTAAGAGAAAGTGGCCAAAGTCTTCGTTCTATAGCAGAAACTATTAATCGGTCGGTATTTTGGCAGGCAATACCGCTAAAATACCGTTATCGATTGTGGGCGCTGTGGTGTAATGGTTAGCGCGTTAGACTGTTACACGTGAGGTTGCGGGTTCGAGCCCCAACCAAGGCAACATCAATTTATGAAAAATAGTAATATGTATGAGTTTTTCCTATCCCTCATACATATCGCAGCGTCCTCTTTCGGTGTTCCCATAGCACTTAACCCCACCGAAGCAAAATAACATAACAGGGCTATTAACTAAAAAGCTTCAGCAAAGTTCGCCAACTCACCGACAGATGGCGCGCAACAACTGTTCTAAAAAATTCAACATCTCGCGCAATTACAGTGTTGCCATATTAGAAGCCCTTCATTTTTCACCACCTTTAACTTCTTCTCTATCCCTTCCAAAGGAAGCAACACGTTAATTAATAGGAAGATTTTCCTGAGTGTTGCTTTTCTTTAAAAAAAAAAAAAAAAAAAAAAAAAAAAAAAAATACTTTAAACTGATTACCGTTACCCCTAAAATACCAAAATAACTGAAATATCGTTATCCTTAAAATGCCGATACCGAAATAAATGAAATATCGATACCCTTAAAATACCGTTACCGAAATAAATGAAATACCGTTACCCCTAAAATACCGTTATCGTTATTTTTAATTTTCTGCTTTTGGTAATTGCACGTGGTTATTGAGTATTTTTCGTACTTTAAGTTGGTAAATTGGTTCTGTTTTTCATCTCGTTTGTTTTTTGTAAAAAAAATTGCCGGATGAATCGAAATAACTGACTACCATTATCCTTAAAATACCGTTACCAAAATAACTGAAATATCGCTAACCTTAAAATACCGTTACCGAAAAAATTAAAAAGCCGTTATCCTTAAAATACCGTTACCGAAATAACTAAAAAACCGTTATCCTTAAAATACCGATACCGAAATAAATAGCGTTACCCTTTAAATACCGTTACCGAAATAATCTGAAATAGCGTTACCGTTACCGATAACTGCATCGTTTCGATTACCATCCATGTTTTAAAGCCTAAAAATCCCGTCGAAACTCGCGGAAAACCCAAAAAAACTTCAAAAACAACAGATATCCGTATTGTAATTCTTGCGAAGAAGCACTCATTTGTGTCTTCAAGAGCAATTTCAGCAGATATTGGAAATGTAATTTCATCGCGAACGGTTCATCGTAGACTGCAAGAAGCTCATTTACCAGGACGAATTCCCTTTGCTTAGACAAAAAAATTTAAAGGCTAGGTTGGCGTTTGCAAGAAGTCATTCCAATTGGTCCGGAGCAGACGGTGAAAAAAATGGCGAAACATTTTGTGGAGCGATGAAACAAAAATTAATTTATATGGAAACGACTGTGCCCGGAATGTTCGACGCCCTAAGGGTTAGTTAGGAATTCCATGTTCGCTTTACAAAGAAGACGGTCAAGCACATGGGCGGCAATATTATGGTCTGGGGTTGTTTCTCGTCCGATACATCGAATTACCGACACTATGACCAGATTCCACTACAAATATATCTTGGAAAATACGATGTTGACCTATGCTGAGGAAAGTATGCCTCTTAGATGGACAGTCCAGCAGGATAACGATCCAAAGCATACTTCTTAGTTGGTAAAGGATTGGTTCCAAGACAATCATGTGGCCCTTCTCGACTGGCCCAGTCAATCTCCGGACTTAAACCCGATCGAAAATCTTTGGGGAGAGTTAAAACAAAGAATTGGAAAGGAGGTTTTTAAAAATAAGAATCAGTTATGGAATTTTGTTCAAAAAACTTGGTATGAAATACCAGTAGACCCCTGCAGGAAGCTTATTGCCAGCATTCCAAAAAGAGTCAACTAAATAATTCAAAATAATGGTGAATATATCGGCTTTTAACGAAACTCAGCTAAAATCACTCAATTTAGCAGATAAAACTTGAATTTTTTACTGTTTTGCTTATTTTAACTAAATGTACTTATTCCCAGCAAAATTGCCAGATGCAAAGAACCGGTTGCAGAACAAGTTGTACTAGCATGCAACCTGTTCTACTTTATATTCTATCATCGGTGATTTTTATTTGAGTGTGTCCCAAAAGCAACAGGTTCTTTGCCTCCAAACTAGAACAGGTTGCTTTGGAACCGGTTCTAGAACTAGTTATAGAACTGGTTCTGCGACAGTGATACCTTACATTTTGGTTCCCAGTAATCAGTTCTAGAACTTGTTCCATGGAACCGGTTGTAAAAAGACCTGTTCTAGAACAGATTCAGAGGTAACCAGTTCAAAAAAATTTTGCTGGGTTATTTTGTCCAATGTTTTTTGATTATTTACTTTTTGAACAAGACTGAATTTAATTTTTGTTTTTTCTTTTAATTTAAATAAATTTTCGGCTACGAGCCTTTAAAAAAAATATTTCAGGCTGTACTTATTATTTTGACCATATGTGTAGGTGTTATTGTTTTGTTAAATCGAGATAATTTTCTAGTAGATATACCCAGAAAACAGATTGGCGCTGACAACTGAGTTTGTTGCCAATTGGAATTTAGAATTTTTTGTGTTGCAATTTTTGTACCTTATGTAATGTCTTGGTTTGTAGGTTCCACTCATCATTTATTTTCTTATTGCGGACAACTGGAGAGTTAGGGTGATGCCCACGAGACAATTGTATTGTCTATCATGAAAATGATCAACTTTTTTGAAACAACATATAAAATCTAGTATGACAATATCATATTAGTATTTGGACTTGAGGTAGAACAATATTCTAACTAAATATATAAAAATATAGAAAGCCCGAAAAACAATTTTTGTATTTTTTACTATTCTTTATATCAGAAAAAAATTGAGATAAGATGAAAATAATCCCACAACTCTCAAAACAATGTGAAAAATTTCCAAATATTGGATTTTTTACTGTTCTTGCTGTCTTGTCCACACTTAAAGCGGTGTTAAAAATGACATATACAGTCATATTAGGACCATATTGGGCTACCTTAGCACGCTCTTAGTTTTTAAATTCCGGTAGTGCACTCGGAGAAAAAATTTATTAAAATTTTAAAATTGAATAAAAAAAAAAAATGGTCGAATTGACAAGTGGAGAATATTTTTTTCTATAAGGCCCTTCTAAAAGAAGTATGATTTAAGAAAAATATAAATACTATATGTGTTCTTAAAGAATTTTTTAATCTGGGGACAAAACAGTCTTGGTAGCTTTTTGACCAAAAAATTACCTACTTAAGCTTTTTTTTAATTTTCGATTTTAAAGACGTGCTATTTTAATGTTTTCACATGCTCGAGGGGCTCTTCTTTGGAGTCCAGAGGGTATGTGGGGTCAACCGTGAAGTTTCATCTCAATCCGACCAAACAATAAGAAATGGCTGAATTATTTCCAAAATATTTTGAAAACACTCGACTACGTACGGAACGACAGAAAACAGCTTTTGAATTCAGAAGCAAAAAACTTTTTAAAATTGCTTGCGCTTACACTTGGGGCTGTTTAGAATTTTGTTAATAAAATCGTCGTGTTTAGTCGTAGGAGTGTAAAATTTTGCAGGAATATGTATTTTGGTACGGTCCAACATAATCGATCAAAAAGTCGATTTTGAATGTTTTGTAACTTACGGCTTTTTTGATTTTATATGACGATATATTATTTTTGAATTAATTTAATGAATTTATAATTCAGAATTCAAAAATTGAATTAAAGAGTTAATACTTCAAAGCTCTGCCCCTAAATATATTCTCTGCAGCACATTTAAATTGTATTACGATCTGCGGCCTCTGCCACAAAATAGTTTTCTTGTTAATTTGAAAATGTTTAAAATAAAAGGGTTGGTCTTGATTTTTTTCTCTGTACTCGTATAGAAGGGTTTCAATCTTGCTATTCAGATTTGGCACTAAACTATTGTAAAATATCAGTGGAAGTGGCGGCCATTTAGGTTGGGCGCCAAATTCTGTCATTATAATTATTGTAAAGGGTAAATAAATTTCGATCCTGCCGTTTATAAACACTTGCAATTTTTTATTTTGCAATGTGATGTAGGTACTACAACAACATGTGTGTTTGTTTGTACATTCGGGAGTGTGTGTGGTGGCATATATGGCTGTATGTTTGTGTGTTTGGACTGATGTGCTTGCTGCAAAAATAAATTGGAATTGGAGTATTGTTTGTTGCTGAGGTGGTTGGTTGGTTGCCTGAGTGCCTGCTTACTTGTTCTGTGTTCAGTTCAGTCGGTTGATACTTTGAAAGTTCCTTTTTTATTATTATTATTATTTGTTGTTGTTGTTGTATTTTTGCTCTCCACTTCATGTATAATGTGTGGATGTTTTGTCGTTGTCGTCGTTTTCGTCTTGAAATTGTTGTCGTTTGGCAGTCAGTTTTAGTTGCTGAATTGTTGGGCTCTTAATATTTATGGCTCTCGAGATGTATTTTATTTGATTCCGTACTGTTTCTAGTGTTGTTCCGCAGATGTACATATGTAGGTACTATTTTAAGTTAAATGTATTGAAATTGTAAGAAATATCTGTTGTGTGTGTTTGTTTATTAAAAAGAAAATGTCTTTTTTTCTGTTTTGTGAGGAGTAAAACGCCTTGTAGTTGTATATATGTCTCAGTTTCAGTCATATTGTTTTGCTTTGACTTTGCCGTGTCGTTTCGCCGTTCGTTTACTACTGCATTGTTCTACAACTGCTGTCGCTTCTTCTACTTATACATAAATGTATAATATTTGCTATTTCTTCTTATACACTTTCCTCTTCCACTTTTTATTGTATTGTTGTATTATTTTGTGTTTTTTTTTTTTTAAATATTTTTGGTCTGTGCTTTTTTTTGCTCCTTATACAAATATAATTTCCATTTTTATATGATATTTCTTCGTTAAAATGGAAAAAATACTGACAAAAAACTAAACAGACGTATAGAGAAAATTGTATTCAATTTACATAGCAGTATTTGTGTAAATTTTTGAAGAAAATATGATTGTATAATTGCAGTTACATGAAATTTTGGAATTACATTTATCAATCTACAATATGAATAATATTTTTAAAATATCTGCAGAATATATACTAGTGTATATGTATATATTTAATGCATTCAACAATAGTATTTAAAGGATTTTGTTCCTTTACAGAACAAAAATTACCTACTGTAAAGAATTTTAGGTATTATTAAAATTGTATTTTTATTATCTATTTTTCAATAGAAACTTTAACTTTTACCAATGGTTCTGTAGTTCTCTTACCCTGAGTTAACAATTTGCGCCTGTAAACAGCTAACGGGAAGGAAACTCAACTTGGAATTGATAAAATGTGTGCTTAAATTATAATATATGTATGTATATGATGGAAACTATCAGTTTCATCATAAAATAAAAAAAATTAATATATCAATTAAAGGTACGAACGAAATTTCAATGTATTATATGCAATGCCTCGACAAATTTTTAAAATTTAGAAAAAATTACTAAAAATTAGCACGCAAAATTAGTTCAAATAAGAATAAAATTAATTGTTATGCTAAATTGGAATTACAAAAAATATTAGTTCAATCCTGAATTTTAATACAAAAATAATATAAGTATTAGTGCAGCTGGATCAGAACGCGTTTAATAGATTTTTGTAAAAACTTTTTTTATGAGTGTATATAACTAATGCTATCCGAAGGTAAATTAAAATTACATAAAATATAGAACTCATTCCAAAATAAAAAATTTATTGTCAAGTTATTTTAGATCATGCCAAGTTTCTAGCTCAAATAGAATTGGTCAAGTTAAAAACTCTTATCTTTTCAGTACGTTTTAAACCTCTTTAACCAAATGGAAGTTTAAAAAAAAAATTTCGCAAAAAAAATTATATTTTTTTATTACCGAACTCGTGACCTTAAAGCGGAGAATACACCAGGGAACATTCGTGAAAAAATGCCCATTTTTTTGTGAATGTGTGTGTGTGTTTGTGTGTGTGCGTGTTGACATCGTGCAATTCGTGTTTACAAAATTATTTGATATTTTTTGTTCCCTACTCAATATTCCTTCGTGTATTCTCCGCTTAAGGGTGCGTACAGAGTGGCCGCTTGTTGCCGAGCCGAGCCGAGCCGACTGACGCTTATTGCGAGAACTTGTTCATGCGAGCAACAAGTTTGGGTGTGCATAGTAGATGCGAGAATCAGCGCTGATATTTTATCTATTATTTGTGTTTTATGTATGTTTGTATGCATTTGGTTTTGTTGTTCATTCGTGTTTGTGAAAAAAAAATTTTACTTATTAACGCATTTCTTCAATTATTCTTGGAATTTTTATTAAATTTTTTTTTAAATTTTGTTTATAAGTTTTTTTTTTAATTTTTTTATAATTGTTATAATTTTATTTAATTTTTATTATTTATTTGAATTTTTATTTTTTTGTTTAATTTTTATTTTATTAACATAACATAAACAATGTTTTCGGCGCTGAAAAACGCTTTGGAACTGTTTTCTCGCATTCAATCAGCTTTGCGCTCTGACCAGCTTGGCGCCCACTATGACCTGTTCGCGCTTATTTGTACTAATTTGTATAGTACCAGTTTTCTCGCATTGGTTCTCGCAATAAGCGTCAGTCGGCTCGGCTCGGCAACAAGCGGCCACTCTGTACGCACCTTAAGATTGCTAGTCTAGCTTGCTACTTTCATATGAAAGTTGATGGCCATAATTTTGTCATTGCAAGATATTAGGCCTTTTTTTAATCACTGGATTTATTTTGTTAAAAATCCACATTTTGTTTTTTAATTTTCAATATTTTATATTTTTATCCAAATATAACCTTATTCCCTAATATAATGTGAAAGAAAAAATTTAAATTTTGCAAAAATGCAATTTCAGGGTTGGAAAATCAAAGGAGTTTAAGTTTATTTAATTTTGACACAAATATAACTTTAAGTCTCTTAACAGTATCTCAGACATTATAAATTTTATGTAAGATATATTATTTTTAAAAGCTAAGCAAAAATAAATAAATAAATACAAATTTTAACAAATATGGTAATTAGAATAAAATTAATTTAAATCGAAAACGGATTTATTTATTTCTTAAATCCATTTTGGATTTAGCTTACCGAGTAAAAACGTTTGCATATATTAATGTATAATTTTATATACCCATATATGTTTTTGAACACCAGTGTATATAAGCGGACATAATTATATGTACCTATCAATATAAAATTTTTTCTTTCTCCAAAAATTGTAAAATGATGTCATATTTAGTTGCATCTTATTACATATCGATCAGTACATAATTGTATATTGCATTTACAATTAGATACAGATAATCCAATTTTATATGACGTTATATATAACTATTTAGTACATAATCCAAAATAATATATGTTTTTATATGAATCATTATCATAACACGATTTCGATTTGGATAGAATTATTTATACCCCATTCAGAGTGACACTAGAACATTTGTCAGTCGTCTTTTGGATATAATTTTATATTACATTGCAGTGGAAAGAAATTCCCGAGTAAAAAAAGTTAGATATTATAAAATACAAACATATCTTTTTTTAATATAGTCTAAAATACAATTTGATCCGAAAATTGGTGGATCGTTTTGTATTAATTTAGATCCTCCTTGAATCTAATATGATGAATTACGATCCGAAAAATCGGCTTATCTAATTATATAAAATTAGATTTAATTCAAAAAGTTACATTTTATTTGATACCATTAGATAAAAATAATTCATTCAGAGATCACTCAGATTGCATTAAATTGTCCATTCTATTGAAATTACTTTTTGATTTTCATTATGTCGCATCCAATTTTATATGATTAGTTAAACCCATTTTTCGGATCGTATTTCATCATATTCCCAGTGTAGAAAATCATTACCAGATATGTGGTTATGTAACTACATACTTGGTAATGGTAACTAGTTACTTTTGTTATTACATTTCTTATTACCTTTATATGGCGATGTCGAGAAAAATAATCAGTTATGGTTACACACCAGCATACGAAAAATCAAAAAATATATCGTTACCTATGTGCTTACCAGTACTGACAAAAATAATGAGTCCAAAAATAGATTTTCAAAAAAATAAATTCCTATATTAAAAAAAATATTTTTTATTGTATTTTTTTTTTTTTTTAATAAAATTTGCTGGTGCGGTAATCGAACCTGGGTCTACAGATGGCCAGTCAATAGCTCGACTATCTGAGCTATATCGACATGTAATATTTAATAGATAAAAACATAATTGACCTGCTGCACACAAGTAAGCTTACTCGCCAGCATACAAAAAATCAAAAAACCTGTGGTTACATATATTCTTACCAGTGTTTAAAAAATATTGAGTCTAAAAATAGATTTCAAAAAATTTTCAAAAAAATCTAGAAAATTATTTTCTATTTGAAATAATGATAAAAATAAGTCATTATCAGTAACTCATTATTATATATTTTAAAATAATGCAGCAGGTAAGTGGGTATCATTACTGGTAGTCCAAAAAATAATGATATGTCATTACCGTTTATACACCTTGTATATAAGGTGGATCTAAATTAATGCAATACGATCCACCATTTTTCGGATAAAATTTTATTTTGGGCGGCTTCAAAAAAAGATATGATTGTATGTTGTATCTCATTAATTTTTTTAATAGGGTTGTTAGAAAATTTATACAAACAATTTAAAGCAATACTAAAGGCGTTTGTGCTTTCCTGTAAAATGTCCTTTAGGGCTGACAAACTCTCAGGTAATTATTTCTGTAAACATTTAGGAAATTTGTAGTGAATAAACTGGATATAACAATTAGGTTGTTCATAAGGGGTGTGCTATCTGTTGTATCGTTGTATTGTCCTAACAAAAAACAGAGTTGTTAAAATTTTTATTTGTGTTTAACAACGATTTTCTATTCAGTTTTCTATCTGTTAGCACACTCAAACATAGGACACTAAACATACGTAAAAATGTTGTATCGTGCTATTCTCAAATGTTGTATTTTTTCAATTTAATTTTTAACAACTCTGTTTTTTGTTAGGACGATACAACGATACATCAAATAGTACACCCCTTGTGAAAACCCTTAATATTTAATTTTCTATATGTTTGTACCATTTCAGCTATAATTTTATACCACTATATGAAGACCGATCAAATTATATCGCGCCATTATTCGGATACATTTATATCTGATATTGTCAAAGTATAACTGAATTGCTGCAAACTTATGAAATTATATGGGCCCATTTCTCGGATAAAATTGTATAAAGACTCATGTTAAATTACATATGACTGTATAAAGCCCCATATAAATTTTTTTCAAGTGGGTATTAAAAAAATTTTTTTCTAAAAATCTGTATAAAAATAGTAAAGTGCGATTGGAAACTGTTTACAAATTTTTTTAATAACTTTTTTATCTGAGTGTACTTACCTATCTTATTTGCATTTTTACATTATTTTTTTGTTTCTTTTAAATACTTCGGATTTTGTTTTCTTTTTGTCTTCCCTGCTTATGAGAAAAAAAAGTACTATATGGATGTTTCAGTTGTTAAATCGATTAACTCCACTTTCAGAATTTTATAAAACTTTAATTTGAAACCACTTTATTGACTCCTAACTGTATAATATTCAAAACAAATTTCTTTGGTAATAAATGTTAGCACGACTAAATGACAAAATTTATAATTTAACAAAAAACAATATGAACTACCCAGCCAAATTGTCGGATGCAAAGAACCGATTGTAGAACAACTTGTACTTGCTTGCAACCTGTTCTAATTTATGTTCTATCATCGGTGACTTTTGTTTGAGTTTGTCCCAAAAGCAATAGGTTCTTTTCCTCCAAACTAGAACCAGTTATAGAACTGGTTATGCGATATTAAAACCTTCCATTTTGACTCCCAGGAATCAGTTCTAGAAACTGTTCCACGGAACCGGTGGTAAAATCACCTGTTCTAAAACAGATTCAGAGGCAACCAGTTCAAAAAAATTTTGCTGGGTATTTTCTCATTTTTCAATTTTCTGTATGGAGTTAATCGATTTGGCAACTGAAGCATTCATATTAGCGTTGCCAGATGTCCCGCTTTCGGCGGGATTGTCCCGCTTTTTGTCATCAAAACCCGCGTCCCGCGCGGGACATCAAATTCCCGCTTTTTCCACATTTTCTGCATTAAGCATCGTAAGTAAGTCACGTGGAAATATTTCTCTCGAACTTTAAAGGCTTGAAACTGCAATTTAAATTATAAAAATTAACAATTTTTTAATTTTATAAGAAAGACACAATCACAATATACACAAAATGTTACTTTTTCGCCAGAAAAATAATAGTCTTGTACATTAAATTTGCGTGAAAACAAAATCTATACAATTTACAGGTGAAACTCATTATCGTGAAAAATAATTTTTTTTTATATGGAGTATAACAGTTTTTTCACGTTAAATCGAAACAACTTACGTTGCTTTAACAGAAAAAGTCTGTAAACATTTTAGTTGAAACAACCAAAAATAGTTTAAAACGAGTAAAAAGGTTAAAGTCGGGCATGCCGACTATAGAATACCCTACACCAGTCTGGGTAAAAGCCAACTAATGTCACCAAAATCAATAGGCTGCGTTATTGGGCCAATATAGGTCTGTGTACCAAATTTCATCAAAATATCTTAATATTTGCGACCTGCAGCGTATAAACAGTATAATTTTGGTAGGACCCTTATATGGGCACTAGGTCTAAACATGGACCGATGTTCATCAAAATCAATAGGCTTTGTTTAGGGCTTGCCTAAATTAAAACACGGTCCTTTTTTGTTTTTAGTTTAAAATTTAAGTTTTTAAATTTTAATTTAATTTTTTCCCATACACTATTACACTCACTTTGATAATCACTTTTTACACTCACTTTTACTATCCGGTTCGTGAGGACCAAAATGTTTAGGGCTTGCCTAAATAAAAACACGGTTCTTTGTTCGTTTTAATTTAAATTTAGCTTAAGTTTTATTTATTTTTAATTTTTAGTATAATTGTTAAAGTTAGAGTGTTTTTAAAATAATTTGGTTTACGTATTGATGCTTTGGAATGCATCAATACGCATTCTTCTTAACAACAATAACAATATGTAAAAGCAAATTCAGCTAAACCGTTGATTACAGTGCAGTTGATTAGTTTAGTGGCACACTAATGGGCATTAGTTTAGGGGCATCTCTAAACAGGCTTCGTCCGTGGGCCAAAATAGGTCTGTGTACCAAATTTCGTCAAAATATCTTAATATTTACGACGTGCATCGTATAAACAATATAATTTTGGGGGGACCCTTATATGGGCACTAGGTCTAAACATAGACCGATGTTCACCAAAATCAATAGGCTTCGTCCTTCGGCTGCCATAAGTCGGTGTACCAAATTTCATCAAAATATCTTAATATTTGCGACCTGCAGCGTATAAACAATATAATTTTGGTAGGACCCTTATATGGGCACTAGGTCTAAACATGGACCGATGTTCACCAAAATCAATAGGCTGCGTTATTGGGCCAATATAGGTCTGTGTACCAAATTTCATCAAAATATATTAATATTTACGACCTGCAGCGTATAAACAATATAATTTTGGTAGGACCCTTATATGGGCACTAGGTCTAAACATGGACCGATGTTCAAAAAAATCAAACTTGTTCGTCCTTGGGCCAACATAGGTCTATGTACCAAATTTCATCGAAATATCTTAATAGGTGCGACCTGTAGAGTGCGTACAAGATTGCATGGACAGACAGACAGACGGACGGACGGACGGACGGACGGACAGACGGACATCGTTAAATCGAAATAAAAAAAAATTCTGAACCGATCGGTATACTATAAGGTGGGTCTACGACCAATATTTTTTGGTGTTACAAACATCAGCACAAACTTATAATACCCTGACCACATAGTGGTGTAGGGTATAAAAATTACCTTGCAGAAATAAACTGCTGAAATTATCAGAATTTATTTGCTAAATATACTAGATTTTAGTTATATTTGAGTTAATGTAAAGTGGTAAATTGTCCTACTTAAATCAGCAACAAATTTTGATGAACATTATATATTACAAAATCACAAAAAATATAGAATTTTCATTTTAATTTTTTTTAACGAATTCAAATTTATCCATCTAAAATCAGCAGTCTACTATTCTTTTTAGCAAATATTTCTTTGATTTCAGAAGAATAAACTTTAGTAATGCAATACTTTAAAGCCGTTATTTCGAATTTACCAAATAAGTATTGATGTAACACATTACAAGTAAGGTATTACTTTAGGTTTCAAAGTAAAATAAAAGGTAAAGAGGTACCCATTGCCAGGCAATGCGTGAGAAAGGTCCAACCCATTACCAAGGTTTTGCTGGGAACTTCAACTTAGTTAACTTTGTTGTTGATAAATTTAAGATATTTTTGAACTTTATCATCGAATACAAATTAGGAGAATATGGAGATTTTGCAATAGAAGTATTAAATCTCGTAAACAATCTCAGAATTTTATGAATTTTTTCGAATAACTATAATTTAAATCTAAATTTTTAAACGATGATTTTTTTATGAAAAAATTGTTAAACCTGTTAAATTTAACATGGAATTTTAAATTTTTTGCCCCGCCAAATTTCAAGGAATCCCGCCAATTTTATGAATTTTTGGACATTTTCTCGCTTTTTTTAAAAAAATTTTTGGCAACGCTATTCATATGTCATATTGTATCCAGTGCGTATGATTAATATTTTTTTTATTCCATACTACTTATACGTATTGATGTACAATAAAAGTACAAATAAAAATCAAGGTTGGTTACCGTTATCGCTAAAATACCGTTATCGCTAAAATACCGTTTCAAATTGAATACCGTTACCGTTACCAATACCTCTAAAATTTTTTTTCAAATATCGTTATCATTACCGATACCGTTATTTTTAATGGTAGTTACCGGTATTTTACCGGTATTTATTAATTTATATAAAAATGCAAGTTTTTTGAATTTTCGTAATAATTTTCCGTTTTTTTTCTACAAAAAAATTTATCGATAATAATTTTAGTTATTAAAACTACCAGCATTGAATTTAAAGCTTATAATATGTATTTTTAACACGTAAAATTAAATATATGTTAAGTTTTTACTTGTTTTTATATGTTTTTAACATAATTTATAATACCGGTACGTACCGGTATTGCTGTTTCGATAGCGGTATACCGTTACCGAAACAGTCTTAAATACCGTTACCTTTACCGTTACCGAAACAAATGAAATTGAATACCGTTACCCTTACCGTTATTCGTTTCGGTAACCAACCTTGATAAAAATGTATAGAGGTTTTCATATAAACTCGTAAATTCCTTGTAAACCTTGTATAAATACAAGCCATATTTTTTTATGTATGGAGTTTGACATTAATCCTTAAATGCCGTTTGGCAACATATCGGTTTTTTCATAAAAAAAACCCACTTGTTGCACAAAACTGAATTTTGGGCATTGGGGCTCCAATGTTCTTATAGTTTTTCTCAGATTTTTTAAACATTTATAGGAAAAATCTTGGTTTTGCTTCGTATGTTTGTGAAAAATCTAAAACTCACGTTTTTTTTACAAAAAGTGTAATATTCAAAAATGTTTGTTTAAATATTTAAAGAAGTATTCTCGCAATAAAATTCATTTTGGCGACAACAAATGTATAATTCATAACTTATAGATTTTTTTTTTGTTTTTCATACACGTTATAATAATCACAATTTAGCTATTTGGCAAAGAAAACATATTTTTCAATAAAAAATCACATTTTTTTAAAATCACATTTTTTTAAAATCACATTTTTTTTGTATTTTTCTTGAAATGTACACGCCTTTAGAAATCATATATATGTATAAAAAATGGTTAAAATCGAAGAGATCATGCATTTAATGGCTAAACTCATAAACATACCAAGTTTACACTGTTCACGAGTAGAATACGAGTTTATATGAAAACCCTTTATGTTTTGTAGATACATATATTCTAACCCCTCAATTCATAAATGTGACAGCGCATAGAGAAAGGGACCTAAGGGTAAAAAAATCAATTTTTTTTTTTTTTTTGTGGACAACATCTGAGCATCGAATGAGACCGATCCCATGCTTTCCTGACCTTAGGTCCCTTTCTATCCTTAGGTCCCTTTTTCGCGTCACAAATGCTTTGTAAAGTTATAGCAGATTTACAAAACGTCATTTTCATACAAAATTTGTTGAATAAACCTCCTATAATTTTACAAAGCGTTTATGAATTAAGGGGTAAATTCTTGTTCATTAAAAAAATTTAAAACATAGGAAGTTACAACGACTACAATAGTCCGAATTATATCATTATTATTATTACTTTTATTGTTTAAGAATATTTAGTAATGAATTCTAAAATTATTTTTGTTGCAGTTCTCAAAACCATTTTCTTCTAAAAAAATATTTTTCAGCTTTGTCATTAAGAATTTAGCTAATTTTCTCTACTTCTCTGCTTAGTAAACTAAGTATGTATATATGTATGTGTATGAGTAAAAATGTTCCAAGAATTTATTTAAATATCTACCATAAGCTCTTGTAAAGCCGATTAATACATTAAAAATACTTTCAAAATTGTCAAAATTATTATGACCTATCCATAGATAGATATTTACCTACAGTTTGGATTCTCTCTTAATGTAATTTTACAATATACATATTTTGTATGATGCCCTTAGAGCCATTTGATATTGGTGTTTGTGCCACCAAATATTAGTGTATCTACTCGTATGTATGCTTAGCCATTCATTCAACCATATGTATGACCAACATATTCATAAAACACATTTCTAAACAAACTTATGCAGAGAAACATTGTTGTAGAGCAGTATATTGAAGTACTATACTCTGGAGTAGATTCATTCTTCAAATCTTTAAAATTTATCTCTAGTCATTTTGTAAACTCGAATATATGTATGTTCGAATGAATGTATGAACAAACTGAACATGCATTTAACGTTTTTGTTTTATTTGACTTCGATTTCAAATTGTTTTATGTTTCTGTGTGTGTGAGAGAGTGTGTGTGTGTGTGTGTGTATGTAAGTAGTTTACAATATTCACCATACTCCAACACTTGTTTCCTCAAACCGTTGGTTGGTAATGTTGCTGTTGTTGTTGGTATTACTGCTAAATACTCTGGTTACCTCGCAAATGTTCAATAAGGCGGCAGTAACAACACTAAATAAACAACAAAAACAATTCTACACCTTGTTTTTCAGTCTGTCTGTCTGACTGACTGACTGGCTGACTGAATATTGAGCATGCAAACAAGTAAAGCAGGTGGAGAAGATCTCTATATGGTAGGGAATAAATGGTTACCTACAATCAGGCTTCACCTTCACCAGCACCATCGCCAACCATACATACATAGCTTTACCATCCTTAGCCACATCCACATTATCATCAACATTGGGGTCTTTTGCTATTACACGCATTTAATACACATTCATATAGGAAAACAACAGCAACTAAAGCGAAAAAAACTTACAACCATACAATAAAGCAATTGATGGAAAAATGAAAATTGCGACATCCACGAACTATGTGCATGCGAAGTGATACACACTCACTTACTCAGTCACCGAATTCAACAACAACAACAGCAACAACTACTACAACAACAACATTATCATCATCAACAACACACAATATTCAATTCATACAGTTTCAACATTTTAGTAATTTTTATTTTTGTTTGTTTTTTTTTCTTTGCACAAAAAATAATCGATTGCTATGATGGATCTTTGTTGCTGTTGCCAGTAACGTCGTACTTATTTGTATATTTTTCAAATTTATATACATATGTATGTATGAATGTACGAGTATTTTTGCATATGTATAAATGGATTTGAATAAATTGTAAAATATTTGCAAATATAAGTATCTATAGATACAAACATACAAATATTCATAGTACGAACATATATCTGCAAAACTTATTTTCATCTACACATAAATATAAGTACAATATAAATTTATCAACAGTTAAGAGTATAAAAATATTATAAACACATAGTAAATTAGTAGAGATACAACCTTGCGGCTACGGCTGCGGATTCCGCTACGGTGAGAATAATCACATTAATTGACTACATATTAGCTGTTTTCGCTTAGTCAACATTGGGATCCCGCGGGATCCAAATTTTATCAAAATGCGTTAGAGTACTCCACTAGTCCTGGTAAAAATATGAGTAGTGGGTATCGAGTATTTGCCTTTTTTTTTGGGTACTCGATGCTTAAAACTACTACTCGATATTTTCAGAGTTGCATTTTTAACGGAAATTATATACAAAAATGTGACTGCTAAAATATTTATCAGAAAACTACAACTCTGCTAAAAGAAATAATCAAAAGTAAAATATTTAAAAGTATATGTTAAAAAACTATGAAAAACATAATGAGTAGTTGCTATAAAAGTTTAAAAATATGTTTATAAATTTAAATATTGAATCAACGTACTTAATTGATTCAATAAATGCTATTTTTTTGTTCATACCTGTTCATGTATAGCTAGTATTTAATTGTGGGTTTATTTAACAAGGAGAGCAGCGTGTATATCTACAAAACAACTTATATGTACCCAGCAAAAAAACAGATGCCAAAGCAGTAAAAAAGCACTACAATTGATAATCTAGATGTACTTCTTTTACTTTTTTTTATGTTAAACACTAATGATTTTAACATTGAGTTGTCATAGGAGAAAAGTACTCCCACTTCAACATTTTTTCAATACTTTTGAACGAGTGCAAAGGAAGCTCTTTTTCACCAAATAAAAGTTTAAAAAAAATTATATTTTTTTTATCTTACAAAAGCTTTTTTACTGCCGCCACCGGGTATCGAACTTGCTAATCCGGCGGCGCTCTCTACCGCTGAGCAATTCTTTGATATGAAAGTTGGCTGGCATAAAAACACCACTTTGTTAATGCAAGATATTGTTCCTTATTCTCTTCAATAAAAGTACTTATTAAACAAGTGTAAAATGTGCAGTCCAATTCAATATTGTTTTCAGTACTATTTTTACAGGTGCATAAAAAGCAATTTCTCACCATTTTTTATATAAACATATTTTTAAAAATTAAAAAATATTGAATTTAAACAAATTAATTATAAATATAAAAAAATTAACAGAATAAAAAAAGAAAATTAAAAGAAAAATAAAAAAATATTGGTCCCGCCGGGAATCGAACCCAAGACCCTCTGTTTGGAAATGCCAAGTGATACCAAAATCACTTTTTACGATCACTTTAGAAGCAATACTTAAGTGATGTATTGGATGTGGTTCAGAAGTAATTCTAAAAAAGCTGTAAAAATGTAAAAACGGATACTTTGGAAGCAATGAAAGAAGTGATTTTTTAAAGTTGTTCAGAATAACTTCTAAAAAAGCAGTAAAAGTACACTACTTGCGAAGCATTGTAAAGCATTACTTTCAATTTTTTTTGCTGGGTATGTTTATGTGTACATAAAGCCATTAGCTATTTATCGATTAAGATAGCAAAAGTTTAAATTTATTTTATAGATTAGTAGATATGTACAATTGAATTTTTTTAATTTTTTTTTTAATTTAATAAGACATTTCTTTTAAGTGGGAAAATGTCGTATATTCATTAAACAAGTAAAAATATATACAATTTCTAATTAGAAAGCCTTTTCAATTTTAAAAGCTTTGTTAGAACTCGGGAAAATTAAATTATTTCAATTTTGATCCACTATTAATTAACATATTTGAATGTATTTGGATTGAAAATTTTTTATCCAAATCTTTTGCAATTTTGTATTTTGCTTACCTAATCCATGTGACAAAGTAGTCTACTTTGTATCTTATGTACTCACAAAAAATTTCCGTAAGCACATATGTGGTGTGTGCAGAAAATTATCAGATTAATTCGTGTACGCAATATAAACTGAAATTAATCCACTTGAAGAGAAATTCAATAAAGCGGAACGGAAGGAAGTCAAATGAATGAAATCAAGAAACAAAACAAATGTGGAAGACAGTTTTTGTTTTATTTACTTATGGGAGAAAGTAATGCTAAAGAAAAACTCAAAGCCAGAAAAGAACAACGTTTTATTTAAATTTTAATTTCGTTTTTTTTTATCTTTTAATTCTAGAGGGGATCATAGTTTTTATTTATTTTTTTGACTAAACCCCATAAACTGCAGCTTAGCCAAGTATTCAACTATGCTGCATTCCAAATTGTATTTTTTTATCGGATCTTAAAAAAATGAATTCTTTAGGAATGAATTTCTTAAAAATTTAATTGAATATTTTTTATTAAGGAATGTATGCATTAATAAGAAAAAATCAGGAATTCAATTTTGTAAATGAGTTGTAAAAATTCAGCTTTTTCGAATAAATTTCCTGAAAAAATCATTAAATATTCAAATTAAAGAATTAATTCGCTAACGAATTTATTAAAATCTTGTCAATTCAATCAAGAAGGTTATAAAACTAGGAGTCCTTATCCGCATTGGACCGGGCATCGTACTGAAAATTATGCCGTTGTGACGCAGTCGTGCATCTGCTTGTCTTCTTAAACCTTTCTTGATTCAACTGTATGGGTCAATGAATTTATTTCCTACTCAATTAATTTCTTTTGAATTCATTCCAACGTGCACTTAATTCCCTGAATTACAAATTCCTTTGATTTCCTGAGGAATTAACTTTTTCCTTTTATTTTCTATAGGAATCAACTTTTTATGTAATTCCCTGACTACGTTTTCCACTTAATGTTAAAACCTTAACATTTCACCTTGGACTTGAAAATGGAAAAAGGGAATTAAATAAAAAAGTTAATTCTTTCAGGGACTTTGAAGAAAAAAATTAATTAATTGTTTAAGGAAATTAAGTGAAAATTGAATTTCCTTCAGGAAATCGCAATTGAATAGATTCTAGAGTAATTAATTCATTCAGTAGGGAATGAATACAAAAAATTAATGAATTTCTTCAAGATATATATAAAAAAAGGAATTCATTCAATTCCTTAACCCTTTTACGACCAAACTTGAACCGCTGAAGATTTTCTAACGAAACTTTTTGAGAACATGGACCTATGGCTGAGAATTAGTATTATGCAATTTTTGGCGCTTTACTGTGCCCCGTATGGGAGAAAAATGGAACTAAAGCTATAAAGCTGCCTACACACTAGGGAACATACTTAAAAAAAGAGAGCATTTTTTGTGAATGTGTGAGTGCGTTTGTGTGTGTGTGAGTGTTGAGAGCGTGCATTTCGTGTTTACAAAATTTTTTGATATTTTTTGTTCCCTCAACCATGTTCCCTAGTTTGTAGGCAGCTTAACATTAATGGACTATGCCTCCTGAAGGAGTCAAACTTTTTAAAAAAAATTTGTGCCACAATCTACCCATTCCTGTTATTGGAAAAATATCTGTATGTGTGTGTATAAGTGCTAGATTGTTGTACATTTAATGCGCATTACATGAACTAGTAGACGCACATTGCGAGGCATACGAAAGGTGAGCGAGCACGCGAATTAAAAAAAAAGACAATTCTTTTTTTTTTTATTATTGGTATCATTGTTATTTTTTGTTTTTTATGAAATAATATTCAGTGCAAAAACGAGTATTTAATATGTACGGTATAGAAATAAGTGAGCGCTAATAAACCTCGATTTACGCGATGGAAAACTTCTCGCAATTTTTTCTTAACATAACAAACACAGGGAAAACAGATTCATTATGCCAACTGAATGGTGTTGTTGCAGCAGCCTTATTATTTATTAATGTTCGCACCGAAATTCTGTCGTTTTAACAGAATTTTTGCCGCCACAAACAAATATTTCAATATCAGCTGCATTTGAACTGCAGTTTGCAAAGAATTCGGTTGTCACAATCAATATCTCTTTCCTGAGAAACAATAAAATTTTTACTTTGCTGGTAATTTTGAAAAAAATTTCTTGTTATTTATAGATTCTCTCATATTCACATACTACTTTTTTGTTTCCGTTGGATATATGTTCCTTGTTAAAAGTAAATCGTAAATTGAGGGTTACCTGTGTGTTGTACGTATGCTCGTAAATCTAAAATAACATCGAAAGATGTAGATATGGTTATGGACGCAGGCAGGCAAGTGGAGGGCAGTTCTGTATAGAACAACATATTGTTTGTTGTTGTTAGTTATACATTAGGGTGTCCCGAAGCGTAGTAATATGTTGAATATGGGGAAAATACAGCTGAATCCCGAATTGTGCCCCTCCCTGTCTAGCTTAAATCAGTGGGACAATTTTTCAAAACTTTATTTTTGTCAAAATACACTACTATCCAGTGTAGGAACGGCCTTGTTTTAAAACAAATTTATATAAATATTAATATTTACGTAAATGAATGTTCTTTTTAGTTTGACTCTAGATCATAAATTAATATCACTTTCTGTTTAAATTATTTTCAAATCAAAGAAAGATAATTTAAACAGAAAGTGATATTAATTTATGATCTAGAGTCAAACTAAAAAGAACATTCATTTACTTAAAAATAAGAGATCAACTAAATATTCCCCCATTCATATTAATATTTACTGTTTAACAACGGATTAACATGTAGAATTAAACGCTTGTGGTAAAAAAGAAGTTCAAGGGGTGAGAACTAAATAATGATGTCAATAATTTTCAGGCATTCGATGTCAGCAGGGTTGACGTTTCAGTTTAGACAATTCTCCAGGATATTTAAGATAAGGACACTCACTTATGATGTGGTACATGGTTTCTTCAGCATCACTACAATTACAAGTTGGAGAGCCAGTTTGTAAACGGTTTAGCCGGATCCATAAGTCTTGGTTATTCTGAACACAGTGGCATGCAGGTCATTTCCTAAATTTTAATAAAGTCATTGCTCGATGCATGTTCCAATTTTCTTTTCAAACGTTTTGTTGATCATAATTTTTGTCTATAAGCGCTTTGGCAAGCTTTAATGAAGGTTTTCGAGATTTCAGGCTGACGTTCTTAGCGGTTTCAATATATTGATTTATTCTGAGGCTGGTCTTACCGATAATTTTACGATATTTATGGAGAGTGCGTCTTAAATTTATTGGTTGCATGTTACTAAGGGCAGCTAGAAATTTTATTATGTTAAGTTAAATACAATTTGTTGACATATGGGCTGTTGGGCCAGACTATTGCACAGTATTTTGCAGTAGAATAGACTAATCCAAGAGATAGTTGAAGAAGTTTTTAATTAATTAATAATTTTATTCAAAAGTCCTAAAAATTAGTTCAAAATGACCTTGCAGAAAAACACTGCTGAAATTAATTGATTGTTTTTGCTAAATATTATTAAGGAAAGAAAAATAAAAATAAGTGTTGAATATGCGAAATGTTATTAAAGGAATTAGTACAAATTTAACAAATTGTGAAAAATAATCTGTTGAAGTTATGTTCCTATCCGGATTTATTCTTGCCTAAGGAATTCGTCAGGTAACGACGTAGAATTTATAGAAATATTTGTTAGGTTAAATTAGAAACTAACCCAGTCAGAAATCGCCAGTGGTACAAAAAATCAAGCACTGGCATACCACTGGGTAACCACGGTGTTTGTTTTACAAAATTTTCGGTGGTTTATAAAAAAAACCACTGGCAAAGAATTGGCTTAGAGTGATATGCCAAGACGTACAATGCTAGCCAATGCTACCAGACATACAAAAATCAATTCACTGGTAGACCAATGATTTTATAAAAATGCTGACGCTTCGTTAAAAAATGTTTGTAGTCAGAAGGTTCCGAGTTTAAATCCGGTTGCATGCAAACATTTTTTTTTTTTGGATTTTTTTTACTTTAAAATTTTTTTTGTTTTATAAAATCAATTTTTTCGTTTGTGGGAAAGCTCCTTCAAGACCAACTTTTTTTACCCTCCCAACACTGGCATACTAGTTACAAAAAATTCTTTGCCAGTACTAGCATTTTGGCACAGCCAGTAGTTGTCCAGCTATTATCACTCATTTATGTGTTTAGCCATCAAATATTATATGTCTCGTTAGCTCAGTGGGTAGAGCAATCGTCTGCCAATCTGATGGCCTGGGTTCAAATCACGGCAGGACCAAAAAAATACATATGAACTTTTTTTAAATTTTATTTTGGAAAATATATTTCCAGACCACCTATTTATTGGTTTTGCCAGCGTTTTGCTAACGTTTAAAAATTTTGTTCCTCCAGTGCTTTTCCGGCGCTTTTTGAACAGTTGGTCCTTTTGTCTAATGATGTTATCATTTTGGGAATGGGAAAGCACTTTTTGCCTGTTCTTGTACCACCTGCTAAAGTGCTTTGCCACCGCTTTCCCGTTTGTATTTTTCTGACTGGGAATGAGCATTTCTTTTTTTCATCTAATGGCGTTATTCAGTATTTAAAATATAAAAGAAAAAACAAAAACAACAATAAAAATGTACCACAATTTGCTTTGTCATCTTCATAAATACTACTCTCTTGTTGTTCTAGTTAATAGAAAATAACGACTTATCCTGCTATAATCTGCAACTAAAAAATGACACAAACATTTTAAATTTGGAATATTTTCTTTTAATTTTCTTTAATTTATATAAAAATCTAGCCTGCTATTTTTTAGCAAATATTTATGTTGATTTTAGCAGGATAGACTGTTATTTGCTTGCAACTAAAGCGTTTGTTTAGTCAATTGCATATTAGCCTTTGTATAGTGAGTTGCGTTTTAGTGTTTGTGAAGTTCAGTTGGGCTTTAGTAAATCGTTGTATTGAAATTGTTGGCAAACTTGTATGTGTTGTTATGCTGTGTATGTAAAGTAATGAAGTGTTTAATAAATAAGTGTATAAGCTCAATATCCAACAACAAAGAACCCGGTTTATTTAAAGGAAATAAACCAACATTTTTAAAAGGTATAAACATAACAATATTTAATATGATTCCAAATTCGGGACACCCTATTGTACATGCTTGGATGTCAGTAAATACTTGAGATTACTAGAAAAAACCCTAACAGCAGATATTATGTTTTATATAGTAAGTGTACAAGCTTTTTAGTAAAGCCCAGTATTTTGTTCACAACAGCAAAAAAATTTCACTCCATGTTCAAAACAGTAAAACTATAAGAAAAGCTAAAGAAATTAGCAAATCATTTACAGCCATTAGAAAGTTACAATTATAATAAAGCTAAATGCCAGTTTTTCGCTACATTTTCAAACTGCTCTTGCCATGCAACAAATTTTTCCTATTAATAAATTTGTTGCTTTCTTTCGAAAGGGCATAAAGGAGGGATGGAAGGAGGTGAAGGATGGAGGGCTTGAAATATGGCACCACCTTAATTACGCAAGATGTTAAATTGTAGAACAGTTGTTGTACGTCATCTGATGCAGAATTGGCGAACTTGTTGAAGCTTTGTAGTTCATAGTCCTGTTAAATTATTTTATATCGGTGGGTTTAAGTACTAGGGCAAGACCGAAGTAGGGCGTTGCGATATGTATAAGGGATAACAAATTTATATGTACATATAATTTTTAAAAAGTGATATTGTCGTTGGGGGCTTGAACTTCTGTGTAAACGGTTCAACGGGCTCACTACTACACCACAACACCCATAAAATTTATACGAAATAATTTCCACTGCAATTCTGCAACAATTTCAAGCAAGTGAAAACCCATTTTTTTTAATATGGAATTTGACAGATATTATACCAACAGAATGCCGTACTTATGCATCAATTTCGCTATTTACACTTTTTGCATAGATACTAGGGTATTTAATCGGTTAACCGTTACTCGATTAATCGATGAAATTCTATCAAATAATTGTTGGAGTAATGAAAAATGGTCAATTTCGAATAATGAATTATAATAAAAAATCAAGAAAAAAAGTTTTTCTTTTAGTAAACACCTATTTATACTGTTTATTTTTACACTCAACCAAAAAAGCTATGGAAAATTTTGCTGTTATTACGGGAAATTTCGTGTTTTGAGCCCAGCGGTATTTTTTTTTTTTTTTTTTGCTAATTTTTGCAACACATGTATGCTGATCTGTAGTACAACAAAATTAGTAGTCGCTACGAAATTTTAACAAAATTGTTGTAAACTGCAATTCAAAATCTATTTGCTAAAATCAGTTAGAAAACTTACTAAATATCAATAATTTTAGTACAATGAAATTGGTATAAATAATTAGTTGCAGCTACTAAATTTCAGTAAATTGTTGTAAACTGTAATTTAAAATCAATTTGCTGAAATTAGCAAAAAAGTGTACTAAAAAAAAACTGTAAAATCTACAAAAAAAATCATCGTACTTGAAATTTGAAGTCAAAATTGCAAAAGGTTCTCCAGTTATTACCTTTTTATGCATTGGAGATACAATAAAATTTTCTGAGTGTTATTTCCAAAATAAGAATATATCAATAGTAACAAATATAAACTAAACAAGAATTGTTAAAAAATAAAAAAAAAAATTTTTAAATTAGTATATAAATTTAGCACTCGGTTTTGAAAAATTTAGTAAAATGTTTTGCTGAAATCAGCAGCGAAAATTAGTAAAAAAAATCCGTAATTTGTAATAAGAGAATAGAATAATGATTACTAAAAAAAAATTTTACTAAAAATCAGTATAAAAATAGTAAAGTTCGATTGGAAACTGTTTACAAATTTTTTTACTAACTTTTTTATCTGAGTGTAGCAGGCGTATTGCAATTTTTTTTAATTTGATTTACCAACATTGTGTTTTTTTACAACAACACATAATTTATTGTGAAAACACAATTCTTCAATAATACCGGTACATACCGGTATTGGTTTTCGGTATCGGTAATACCAATACCGATACAAATGAAATACCGTTGCCGATACCAATACCGAAACAAACAAAAAATCGATACCAATACCGTTATTCGTTTCGGTTGCCAACCTTGGTTATTTAAATATAATATTAGCAGATCTCTTTAATTTTAAAGAAAAACATTTAGGAAATTTTAATTTTGTATTACAAAACTTTCAAATGCATGGCTAAATGTAAAAAGGCTATAACTGCACTTCTGAAAAAAATCTGAAATCTGAAATTGAATCTATTGAAATTAAATCTGAAATTTCTTAGAATGCATTTTTAATCAATAAAAAATTTAATTTACACAATTTTTACATCCATAGTTTTTATTTCTATATTAAGCCATCAACAAATTTTTAGCTTTTTAGAAAACTGAATTATGAATTATTTGGAAACGAGTAGATTAACAGACCTCTCTTAAATTTCAAACTTTATATAAATCATTTTTTAACATTGTATTTTTTTTTTTAACTTATAAATTAATTTAAATTGTTCAAATAATGTGTAATTTTTATGAAAAGGTTATGAAATAATATTGTCGAAATTGTTCGAGTTACTCGAGTAAGTTCAAAACCTTAAACGATTAATCGAGTAAGTTCAAAATCCCAAAATCGAGTAAGTTGGTTACTCGAACAAAGCAAACCCCGAGTAATTTGAATACACTAATAGATACTGCACACGACAGTATCTACACTCTGGTGCTGGTGCAGAGCTGCATTTTAAGGCGACACAATGAATATAAGTCAATGTAAATACAAAATAAAAGAATATTTTTTTTAAATATTTTTGTTTTTATCAAAAAAAAAAAAAAAAAAATACAAATAATATGTATGTATTAAAAAGGAGGAAACCCAGTAAAAATTTTTAGATAAAGGAAAATATGGAACTTATACCATTATTTTATTTTAGTAATAAACAAATTTAAATTTAGGAAACAAAAAACTTTTTTTCGGTTTAGCTGTATTTTAGTCTTAACTATATGCGGTAACTCCTAAAAAAACTCAAAGTTAACAAAAATGTGTTTTAGGCAAAAACTTACACATTTTTTTTCGTATGCACGTTAACTTTTAACGTAGATAATTGTCAACGTTGAAAACTCAACGGTTATACATTTCCACATTTTAATTATAACGCAAATATTCTAATATATACATATATTTATATATTTTATATTTAGAAATAATTTCCCTTGACCCCCCGTAATCATAAATGCTGAGAATTACATCTAAAAAATTTTACTGGGAAAATTGGTTTGTAGTGGAAGTGGAGGAGCATTATAGTATGAAAGAATAACAATAAGAAATATAAAATTTTCCTCATCATCTTAACAATATTGCAAAATGTATGAAATAAAGTGAAAACGGAACACAGTGATGTAAACATTCTATCTTTTTGTGAAAACATTTAAAATAATATTATCATATTTATTGAAGTATTAAAGAGACTAGCTAATATTTAGCCTACACGAAAAACAATGAGCTTCTGCCGACGAAACTATTAAAAAAATAAGTATCAAATGAATGGTCTTTTGAAGATCTATGCTATTGTACACACATTTTATGAAAAATTCCATTAATTCAATGCAACGTTTCAATGGATATACAAATAAAATAACGATGATTTTGTACCAAAAGAGGTCAATCCACCAGACCTGGGGGTTAATCATTACCAGGGCAAGGACTTTCATGCAAATGCATGTTTGTAGTCAGTGGCCCAAAATGATTTTAACCAAATACTTTTCCGAATCAAAGAATTTGCAAAAAAATGGCATTGATTTGTTGTTGCATATTTTTGCATATTTTGTTATAAATGCATATTTTTGCATATTTTGCTTTTAAGTGCATAGTTGATTGCATATTTTATGATTTTTATTGCATATTTTTGCATATTTTGCACATTATTTCATATTTTTTAATATTTTGAAATATGAAATTGGATATAAGAATTCATACTTTAAAACTAAAAAAAATTTAAAGAATTAATTATTTGGAAGCTCTGTTGGTAATATAACACTACACTAGAAAGAGAAACACATAGTATACAATATGTTGTCATCCACTAACTCATTTTTTATAGATGTAATTTTAAATTAACGTTTTCGGGTGTTATTGCTCACAAACAGAAAGTTGAAAAATTTTATAAAAATTGTTTTAAGGAAACTTGTCCCCGAGCATTAATTTCTGCCACTTTTACAAAAGTGAGTACGAAATTAATTAAACTTAAATATAGTACACATATTTAAGTTCTATTTTATAATAAAGTTTTTTTCAGGTAAAATGCCACACACAAAAATATATTTAACTATGTGTATTTGGAGACATATTCAGTGTTTTCGTTTACTCGACTTTCTTACTACTTTTACTACAATTGCAAAGTTTTGTTTACTTTTTGTGTTGAACTTTTCTAGCTGTAGTAAATATAGTAACATGTAGTAAGTAAACGAACAAGCTTATTGTAACCGATACCTGAATTTTTACGTTTATGTTAGTTTTTAATAAATATAATTTAAAAAAACATTTATTTTTAATTGCATATTTTTTGGTTTTTAGTGCATATATCGTTATAAATGCATATTTAAGCGCATATTTTCCATTTTATAGTACATATTTTAAGCGCATATTTTCGATTTTTTAGTGCATGAAAGTCCTTGCCCTGATCATTACATTTTGTAATTAATTACACATGTAATTACACAGTTACGTGTAATTGTAATTGAAGAAAAAACTCAATCCATATATGTATATTTGTAATTGTAATTAAAAAAGATCAATTACATGTAATTTGCAATTGAATTTGTAATTGTAATTGAAAATTTTCAATTAAAAATTCCATATAATTATAGTTGAATTCCCAAAACTGCCCAGAAATGCGGCTAATTGAAAGATACTGGGCTCAGGTCAAAATGGAACTAAAGAAGACTACAACAGTGCTTAAACCATTTATAATTTTAGATACAAATGGACAGCTGGTACCAAAACAGTCACCGCAGACATCGTAAAATTACTTATGGGGGTCATATTAAATAAGATGAAAAAATTATATCGTGTCATTAAAATATTAAGGGTACTCACGATGGGTATTGCAAAGGATGCAAACGTTGCAAATGATTGCAAAAAAACAACGATTGCATCAACACAACAACAAAATGTATGTATTTGCAATTTGCTTTATTTTTCTTCATTTGCAATAAAAAAACCTTTAGCAAAAATCACTTTGTATATAAGCTAAGTTGCAAATAAAACAAAACATCTGTTTTTAACATATCAGCCGCCATATTATGATTTATAAAATAAGAAATTAAATAAAAAAATTGGTTGTGATTTTTTATTAACATAAATTTTTTTTTATTTATTATTTTATTATTTTTATGATTCACAAAATTTTCTCAAAAATACGATTTATTTTTACCTTTGACGTAAACAAAATCACTGTTGCCAATTTAGCTATTTTCTTGTCAAATCTAGCGATATTTTACCATTTTCAGCTATTTTCTAGTGATTTTTTAGTTTGATTTAGCGATATTTTTAGGAAAAAAGTTAGCAGCAGTGAACAAAATAGCTCATAAAGCAAATATGCAATTGATCTTAAAAAAGACGCTCACGATATGTTACAATTTGCATAGCAAATTAGCAAATTGCAAATATGCACATGTACCATCGTGAATACCCTTATTATGTAAAATGACACAGAACAAACGTATGTAAACCTATAAAAAATGCAACAACAAGTTGTTTTTCTTTTAATTTTAACTGATTTCAATAATCTTGTATTCAGCTTTTTAAATGTTACACATTGGAAGGAGTACTCCTTATAAGACTCCTCGTAACAAGATACTGAAATATTGTACACTGGTAGAATTATTTCCCGAGATTAATGAATTTTTGCATTACGCGGTGTTTTCAAATGCAATAAATTATATGATATGAAATGTCAAAAACATTTGCAGCACAAAAGATCTATATTGGTCGCGATGCGTAGTGATTTCATATCTAATCTATTTTTGGGAAACGTAAAAATGATATCAATTGTAAAGAGGTGGAGAACACTTGACCATTTCATGGCTAAGAAATATCATAGATTTTTCTTCGAAAAACACAAAATTTTAACAATCATTAATTTTTATCCACATATAATAAATAATTAAAATCATTCCCATTCTTTTTTACCAAATTTTCTGTTATTTTTTTATTACAAAATTAAAACGAAAAGCGACATTTGATGGCAGGCATCATTGCAAGAGCCGCTTGCATTTCGGCGATGTCATGATTTTGCAATAAAAGGTTTGTTTTTTCGAATTTTATATAAACATTCCATACAAATTTAAGCATTTATAAAAATTTTAAGTACACTGAGAGAATTATTCTTCATGATATTAATGATATAATTTCATAGAATTTTTTTCGTAGAACCAATGAAGAATTTCATTATGTATATAATATTTAATTAATATTATGAAATTTTTCATAACTTTTCTTTCATAAAATTTCATAATTTCATTATAAAAATTCATTGAATTTCATAAATTAGATCTCCATAAATTTAATGAAAATGTTCTTTATATATATGAAATTGTTCAATAGTATTTACTTTTTTTTTTAATTTTTTTATAAAATATCGGCATTTCCTGAGAGAATAATCTTTTATAATTTTTATTTTTTTTTAAATTAATTTTTTATTATTAATTTTGGGCTATGAAATTTTTTTATAAATCATATTAATTTTTTCGAAATTTTTTTTATGTCCCTTTTTTATTTAATGAATTCTTTCTTTAGATATTTTTTGTACATCCGTAAAATATGCTACGATTTTATTACGCCTTTTGCATTTGCTAAGTATTTTTTATTTATCCACTCCAGCTTACCAACGACAACAACCAACTATAATAAATAATAGTAAATAAAATTGCTTCATAGATTTTATGAAGCTCTTCATTGGCTGAATGATTTATTCATTGGACGAGTGGTCTATTAATTTTATGAATAGTTTCATTAATTTTATGAACTTTTCATAAACATTGACTTTAATAATACCTGTTTCATAGATTCTATGAAAAGTTTCAATGGACGAATTCCAACGACAATTTTCAGTGAAACTATGAAGAAATTCATTACTGGAGTGATGATAATTCTCTTAGTGTAGGTATAAATTTAGCTTCTTCTTCTTCTCTTTTAAATGTAAACAAAAATATTTATCACAGAATTTTTTGGTATTTTAAAATTGATAAAATATTAAAAACAACAAATGATAAAATTCGATAAGGCCAGCAAGACAGAATACGTATTTTCGGCTTTCGCTACAAAGCCATCATCTGTGTCATTTGCCTTGACGGGTTAAATATTGATAATCGTTTACTTATGTGAAAGTTGAAACCAAATTGAAAACTTGAAAAAAAAATTTTTTTTTATTCTTTGTAATTTACTTGTGAAAATTGTATCAACTTTCTTTATTTTGGTAAATAATTTAAACAGAAAGTGATATTAATTTATGATTTAAAATCAAACTAAAACAAAAATTCATTTACCAAATAAAAAATCAAATATACATACCCCTCATCAGAGAAACAAGCCAGCCGCCGTAAGCCGTTTAAGCCGCCGCCGCCGGTCATTTTTGCCTCAGCCGCCGCCGCCGATTTTTTTCGGCTCATTTCGGCTGGAAGTATCAATTTTCCAAAATAAAAAAATTAAAAGCAAATGTCATTTTTAAAACAAATTTTCTTCTTCATCATTTCCTGAACCATCAAGAGTATTTTTTTTTAGTTCAAAAAAAATAAAAGAACCAGTTTTATAGTCAGAGCTAAGAAGGATTTTTGTCATAAATATTTCTTAAGTTGGGAGTTTTGCTTGAAAACTTCTGACAGATTTCGCTGAAATTTGCATATGCACCCATAGTTTTGGATACAAATTACACAGTGTTACAAAATAAAAAATATGCATATATACTTTTCAAATGACCAAGTGTAGATTGTAGGCAGAGCTTCGAAAGAATTAATTAAATTTTAGCTTAATTCGCACAAAACCGAATTCAGCTTTAGAAATTGAATATATATCATTCCATCAAAACATTCCTTTATAATTAATTCATAGGTTTCATTCCCAAACTTTAATATTAAATAGAATGTATTCTTATGTTGAATACATTCCTTGTGAAATTACAATCAATTTAAATAATTAATTTTTTCATTAATTCTAATCTTTTACAAAATGGCTTATCAAAATTGTCATTTTATTCATTCAGTAAAAGATCTAAGATATGAATATACTAATGATTCTGACAACACTTTGGTTTATAATTACAAATTAAATAAAAATGTGGCTTATTTGAGGGATTTAATATTGATATCATATACAAAACCCATAAAAATAATTAAAAACGCAACATTTGTTTTAATATTTTACAAACCGAATGAAACGTGAAAGATCATTATAAAAAGAATGAATTCATGAAAGAATTCATTCACTATGCATGAAAATTAAAAGAATCAAGCCAGTGAATGAATTCATAAGGAATGGTATAAACGAATGATATATTAGTAAATTTTAATTAAAATTCCAAAAGTCAATTAAAGAATTAATTCATTTGAATCTATGGTCGTAGGTTTAGTTAAGTAGATCACATCACATTTTTCAGAAATTTCAGTACACCTGAAATTATTATCAAAAGACACATTTTTAAGACATTGCGGACGAAAAAAATGTTATTTCTCGGTCGACTTATAAAATTGGGGAGATATTTACATAATCGACGCTGTTCTGAGTACCGAATCCACAAAAAAATTCTAAAGTGAAACATTCCGAATTTTTTTGCTGTTCCGTGATCCACATCCGAGTTATTTTTTTCGTTTTATTTCGTGTAGAAAAAGCTTGATGATAGTGAAACGAATATATATTTTTTAACAACAATTATTATATATTTATTTATTTTAAAATTAGTCAATGAATATTAAAATTTGGTAGAAACAACAAATTTTCGAAATTTTTAATTCCGTGTGATTTTACAAATCAACTCTAATTAAAAAGTTTCGGAACTAAGAACAGGGGTGAATATCTGAATTTTTTCTTCTAAGTTTTTCAACTTTGACATCTTTTCGAGCATAATTTTTTTGGAACCATATTTTTTTCTAGTTTATTCTAAAAACCAAGGTTGGTTACCGTTATCGTTATAATACCGTTATCGCTAAAATACCGTCTCAAATTAAATACCGTTACCGTTATCGATACCTCTAAAAAAATTCCAAATACCGTTATCGTTACCGATACCGTTATTTTTATGGGTAGTTACCGGTATTTTACCGGTATTTATTATTTTATATAAAAATTACAATTTTTTCATTTTATAATCTTGGGTTTTTTTTACAAAAAAAATTTATATATAATAATATTACTTACTAAAACTACCAGTATTGAATTTATAGCTTAAAATCTGTATTTTCAGTACTTAGAATTATAAATATGCCATGTTTTTACTTGTTTCTATATGTTTTTAACATAATTTTTAATACCGGTACGTACCGGTATTGCTGTTTCGGTAATGGTATACCGTTACCGAAACAGTCTTGAATACTGTTACCTAAACAAACGAAATCCGATACCGTTACCCTTATTCGTTTCGGTAACCAACCTTGCTAAAAACACATTTCATTTTGAGTGAAAATAGAGTTTGTTTATTTCTAAGATCCGAATCCACATAAAAAATTCTAAAGTGAAACATTCCGAATTTTTTTGCTGTTCTGTGATCCACATCCGAATTATTTTCTGCGTTTTATTTCGTGTTGGAAAAGCTTGGTGAAAGTAAAACGAATATTTTGTTGCAAAAATTAATATGTTAAAATTTATTTTAAAATTTGTCAGTATGCTAAATTTTGTTGAAACAGTCAATTTCCGATATTTTGAATTTTGTGTGATTTTACAAAAACACTCTAATTAAAAAGTTTCGAAATTCAGAACAGGGGTGATAGTGTCAAAACTCTGTTTTTGAGCGACTTCAAGCACTTAATAATTTGAAATTCAGCAATTTTTCAACCGATTTTGAATATTGTAAAGTTTTTGGAAAGACAAAAATTTTAGCTTTCCAAATATATATAGAATTATTTATTTGTAACTGAAATATGTGACAGTTTTTTTTTTTTAAATATTAAAATTAATTTTTAATTTGTATACATTGACGGCTTTTTTACAGTAGCTGTATTTTGTCTCATGCCTATCAACGTTAAGTATTTAAGGCAAATCTACGTTAAACCGATTGTACTACAAAAAAAATTTAACCAGGTTATGTTTATAATTGTTCCGTTGTAATCAAACGTACGTCAGCAAAAGTTTTTAGGAAGTAACGCGAAAGAGTTACGTTAGATGTGAAAATGTATAAACGTTGAGTTTTCAAAGTTGATAATTATCCGTGTTGAAAGTTAACGTGCATACGAAAAGTAAGATATTAGTTTTCGTCTTAAACGCGTTTCTATGCACTTTGAGTTTTTTTATGAGTTAACGGATATAGTTAAGTCGAAAATACAGCTATTATTAAACAATTCTTTACTATTGTAATTTATTCTGAAAGTGGGTTTAGTTCTTAGTAAAATCAGATTCTTTTGTTGAAATTAATTGAAAATTGAAAAAGTTATCGTAATTTTTCTAAACATTTAATTTCAGCAACTCGATGTTCTTGTTTGCACAATCATTAAGGTTAATACATATTTTCAATTTTCTTATAAATGCAGAGATTCCATGTTTATAAAAAAATGTATAACTTTGACAATTTTAAAGCGATTAAAGTAGAACTTCATTTTACCCTGAATAAATTAGATAAAAATTAGTTTTTTTTAAACAAAATATGTCAAAATTAAACAAAATAAGAAAAAATTAAGAAAATCAGTTTTATTTGAAAATATTTCCACACGATTTTGTTGAATATATAAACATATGTATATATTTGGTAAGCCCAACTATCTCTCCTTCTAGCTCCGTTCAAAAACTAAAAATCCTAAATTTGTAATTTTTATCGATGAATTTAACTTAAAATTATTTTTTATTTGATGATTCCAAATTTTTTGCACAATCTTCTACTGCTATATTTTGGAAAAAACCTTAAACATCTTTAAACTACGTGTATAATGTTCCATCAAGCCGATCAAGCCGCCGCCGCCGCCGATTATTTGGTTGCGCCGCCGCCGCCGATTTTAATCCGGCTCAACCTTAATCGCCGCCGCCGCCGCCGATTTTTTGCTTGCGCCGCCGCCGCCGATTATTTTGATCGGCTTGTTTCCCTGCCCCTCATTCAACAAATGAATTATATGATTGTTAGTAAAGGGAGAGCATGCCACTCAAGGTAATTGCTCTATTTCGCGTTCCGGGCAAGCCCATCTACGAAAACAGATTTTATTTGTTTATAAAAACAAAAACAAGTCACGTAAGTACGGATAGTCGGTTTCTTTCAAGTAGTTATAGATATAGATATGAAATTCGAAAAAAACAAACCTAAAATGTCTTCACTTGAGATGAAATCATTTTGACAATTGCTTGCTATCATTTTATTGCACGTTAAGACAGTGGGGGACTATACCATTGAAACTTTTCATTAAAAATAATGCAACTTTTTAAAAAAAATTATTTAAAATGTCATTTGAATTATTAAAATTTTCGTACACTCAATGAAGAAGCTTTATTAAAAAAACAGCTCCAAGTATTGTAAAACTTTTTATGCGTTTTTTGTATACAAAAACTCAAAAATATTAGGTTTCAGATACTTTTACCGTCTAAAAATAGATTTTCAAAAAAATAACAAAAAAAAAAAAAATCTAGAACATTACTTTATATTTGAAATAATGAAAAAAAGTCGTCCTTGGTAACGATTTTCATTAATTTTATTAAATTTTTTTTTTATTCACTGAGTGTTATTTTTGTTCGGTTTTAAGATCAAATATTACAAATTCCAAATCGAATTCACAATTTATTTTACAACAAATAGAGAAAAAACTTATGAAAAAAACTTTCCTAGAACCAGTGGTTGACAATTAATGCATTTTCAAGTGGTACTAAGCACTATCATCAGCTTGTCTTTCTGGGGTTCTCTCTCGGTTATAATTTAGATTTTAGTTTTTGTATTCATGTTAATTCCAAAGTGTTTTCACATTTACGGTGGGTCTCATACTGCAGGTTTAAACTTAGGTTAATAGTTAACCCAAAAATTTGTTGTTGTTTTGTGTATTTTTTTTTGACATTTTATTTTGTTTTTAGTTAAGTTAAAGTTAAACCTACAGTATGAGATCCACCGTTAGAGAAGTAAACTCAAACATTTTTACTTATTTATCTCATATTACAACGAAAATCACATGTTTTTAACAAAGATATTATTATTTTCTATGTTGTAGTTGTTGCTATGACTAAAGTTCCTTTAGTAGTGAAGCAAACGTTTGTATGTTGTTTTTAACATTCAAGCTTTTAATTCTATTTATAGTGATTAGAACGAAAGTAAAGAACTTTACAACGGTTATTTGTTTTTTGTATTACACCCTAATCCATCAGCCGTATAAATTACTAACATGTTGCAATTAAGGGATATTACTTAACAATTTGGACTGTAACTTGTCTGTGAGTATTTTATTGTAGATTTAAGTTGATCTGAAGATTGTTATTTTTGTTCGGTTTTAAGATCAAATATGACAAAGTCCAAATAGAATTCACAATTTATTTTACAACAAATAGAGAAAAAAACTTATGAAAAAAACTTTTCTGGAACCAATGGTTGGCAAATAATGCATTTTCAAGTGTTACCAATCATTATCATCAGATTGTCTTTATGGGGTTCTCTCTAGGTTATAATGTAGATTTTAGTTTTTGTATTTATGTTAACTTCAAAGTGAAATACTGTTACCGAAATAATAAAAATACCGTTATCCTTATAATACCGTTACTGAAATAACTGAAATACCGTTATAATTAAAATACCGATACCGAAATATAAAAAATATCAATACCCTTCAAATACTGTTGCCATTATTTTAAATTCTCTTCTTTTGCTGATTGCTTGTGATTATTGAGTATTTTACATAAATTAAGTTGACAAATTTGCTTTGTTTCCACTTTAGTCTGTTTTTTTTTGTATACGCAGAAATAACTGATTACCGTTACCCTTAAAATATCGTTACCAAAATAATTGAATTATCGGTAGCAAAGTAACCGAAATACCCTTATCAAAAATACCATTATGCTTAAAATATCAGTAGAGTCCGACCAAACAGTTCGGCCATAAAATGTATTTGCACGATAGTTGGTATGTTGAAGCATTATGGACAAATTTTGCTTATGCAAAAATGTTTGTGGGCCGACTGGAATCCATTTTGGGTGTAAAATTTAGGGAAAAGTCCGAAGTTGAGCAATGAATTCACTGTTCGGCCGCCGAAAGTTCGGCCAAATTGGAAAAAAGTTCGGCGGCCGAACAGTTAACTTTACAGCTAAACTACGGGGTTTTCCTTAAATTTGACATTCAAAATAGCATTAAACCGGCTTAATAAACATTTTCCCAGTATCATAATTTTTCAAGAATGCCTCTAAATACCGAAAAACCGAACAAATGTCGCTTTTTGGCCGAACTGTTCGGTCGGACACTAAATATCAATATCGAAATAATCTAAAATAGCGTATTACCGTTACCGATAACCGCATCGTTTCGGTTATCAACCATTAAAAATCCGCAATCTAGAGTAATTTTTGGAAAAATCTGACTATAGCCAGATGTGTGGCAGCACAAAATGTTTTTCACGATAGACAAAACAACTTTTGACTCTAGCCCAGAGAAAAACATATGGAGGAAGAATTTTATTTTAGCGTATAATTCTCAAGTCCCAATTAAGGCAGATTACGAGTAACTTAAATGAAAGCCTGTGCCCAGATTCTATAAGATGATTATTGTCCACTTTTTGAAGTTCAATATCTAACATTTTACATAAAAATTTTAAAACATTGTAACAAATTTGCACCATATATTTCAAGATTTTTGTAACCATTATCTTTAAAATGTTAGAAATTTTACTACGAAAAGTGGACCATAATCGTCAAATTCTTATAAAATCCCTAGCCTGGTGAAGATGTGACTAGAGCTTTTTTGTGAAACTTTTTTTTCGTGTAATCTTTAAAAATTTTGATAACGTAAAATAATCGTATAGAAAAAAAAACTTTAGAAAATCTAACAAACCACTGTTAACCGTTAAAATAATATTAAAAAATAAGAGAAACAAAAAGACCTTTTTAAATACAAGAACAACAAAAGGAAAATGAGTACAACTCTACTTAAAATAAAAAAAAAGAACTTATTCAACGTTCACATGTAGGTACATTTGACGTGAACTCTGGATAAGGCGTCTTTACATACATGCTGGCAAATAAAAGCAACTACAAGAGCCAACGTTGCCAACTTTGACGATTTATTTCCATTTTGGCGATTTTTGAAGTGATATTGCTGAAATGACGACTGATGATTTCGCAAAATTTAGTGTATGAAAACGAGATTTTCACTAGGTTCTGATTTTTTCGGTCTCATTAAAGTGCGTAAATTGAAACTGCGTAAGACATCCAATTTTTGTAGGCGGGAAAAACATTGATAGGTTTATTTAGGTTTTTTTTTTTTGATTTTTAGAAGAAATTACTTTTTAAAACTTTGTTACTACAACTGAACCATTTAATTGGTAACAAATTCGGTTGTCGGCATGAATGTGTTTTCTGGATGTAAAATCAGGTTGATGAAATTACCTATAATGTGTATTGAAAGTTAGCTATTTAAAACTCGACGACTAGTAAAGGAGATAATGGTTAAAGACAACTTTTACATTCAATTTTGAGTGAGCTTCTTTATTTTTATTATTTAAGGAGTTTTTGGATTGTCGATTCATTTGACGATTTTTTTTGACGATTTTTCATTCTTATTGTGATGATTTAGAAATTTGTTAGCTTTTTAGGTTGGCAACACTGACAAGAGCCATCTTTATGGAAACCTTGTTGTTGTTGTTGCAGTTGTTTGTTGCTCCTGCTGCATAAAAGTAATGATGATAAAATATACATCACATCTATACATTCATACAAATATACACCGAGATGATATTCGTTCGTAAATTCCTCCATTTAGTTTTGTTAGTTTTTTTTATCGTATCACATGAGTTTTGGGTTGGTTGGTTGGTTTGGTTGTTTGTCCTTTGTCAGAGCTTTAAAGCCACCAATTCTTTTAAAATTGTAAAATCGAGTGGTGCGAAAGTGAAAATGATAAAAACGTCTTAAAATGCCAAATACTCGTATATTTAAAAATCTCCAAGAAGACTTAAATATGAATTAATGTTTTCAGTTTTTTTTTATACCAAAGCTATCTTTCCAATACACCACTGAAATTAACATACCTTTGTGAGAATATATGATCAGAAAAATTTCACTTAAAAATAATTTAGAGGTTTATCTAATTTTATAGGTTTATCTAATTTAACCTATCCTATACTGGAAGAATTATCTGCATTATATTAATGAATTTTTTCATAAAACCAATGAAGTTTCACTTTAACTCGTCTTTGAAACTTTTCATTGAATTAATGGAATTCTTCAATGAAAAAGTTTCATTAAAACTAGATTCATAAAATATATGAAGCTTTTTCATAAAATTTATGAATTTTTTCGTTTACTTTGTAAAGAAAACTTCATTAGTTTACCGAAGATTTTCATTAAAACTCGTTCAGCAAAATTCTATCTGTGTAGCCGCGAGTAAATTAAAAATTCTAAGAAATATGATTTTACTTTTTCGCGGTACAAAAAAGTTGCCGAATAAACCATATAACATCAAATTTCGGATTACGATCATATAAAATCGCATTATCATCATGCGTGTTCATACCCAGTCAGAAATTTCCAACGGTGCAAAAAATCAAGCACTAAGAGACTAAATTTAGTATCTTCACAAAAAATTTGAATTTTCAGAGTTGTTTTTCGATTTTTTTTTTCGATAAAAAACGAACCTTCATCGAACGAACCTTGACATCAGTTCACAGCAGTTCACTATCTTTTTTTAGCAAAAATTTCTGTTGATATACTGCTATTTGCATTAAACTAAATTTGACTTAAAAATAACAAAAAATTTGTAGAGGGAATTTTGCTGGACGAGTTTTAATGAAATTTGTCAGTAAAGTAATGAAGTTTTCTTCACAACGTAAATGAAAAATTTCAGATTAACTAAAAATCTACAATAAAATACCCACAGACAAGGTACAGTCCAAATTGTTAAGTAATATCCCTTAATTGCAACATGTTAGTCATTTATACGGCATGATGAGTTGGGATGTTATACACAAAACAAACAACCGTGTAAAAGTTCTTTGCTTTCGTTCTAATTTCTATAAATATAATTAAAAGCTTGAGTGTTAAAAAGCACGAATCATTGCTTTGCCCATTGAAGGAGCTTCAATAAATAAGCAACTATAACATAGAGAAAAATAATAGTTTTGATAAAACATGCGGTTTTCGTTAGTTATAATAATATGAAATGGATAAGTAAAAAATGTTTGAGTTTACTTCTCAAAATGCTTTTCTTTGAAAGTTAACATATATATACAAAAAACTAAAATCTACATTATAGACTAGAGAGAACCCCATAACGACAATCTGATGATGGTGAATTTGGTAACACTTGAAAATGCATTAATTTATCAACCATTGGTTCTAGGAAAGTATTTTTCATAAGTTTTTTCTCTATTGGTTGTAAAATAAATTGTAAATTCTATTTGGAATTATTTGATCTTAAACCGAACAAATTTAACAATCAAATTTCTTAATTTCATGAAAAAGCTTCATATATTTTATAAATCGAGTTTCAATGACACTTTCTCATTGAGTGCATGAAATTCTTAATAAATAAAATGAAATTTTTCATAGCATTTTATAAGAAATTCCATTATTTCAATGAAAAGTTTCAATGGACTAGTTCCAGTAAAACTTCATTCGTGTTATGCAAAAATTCAGTAATATCATGCAGATAGATAATTCTCTCAGTGTACTAATATTTAGAATTTTTTTGTGTAGATTTTACAGTATAATCTGTAATTTATATAATTATAATCTAAAAGTTAACTCAAATATAACTAAAGTTCTGTAAATTTAACAGTTTTATTTTTGCTGTTCTTATTTTACTTTTATATTTAGCAACAAAAAAAAAAAAAACTAATTTTAGCAGTTTTTCTGGAAGGTAATTTTTAACTAATTTTTAGAAGCTTTTTCTACTATTTTTACAGGTTTATTTCTATTACACTGCGGAACAAATTCAGGTTAGCTAGAGACCTGTGCACCAATTAAAAAAACAAAAAAAATCAAACAAATCAATTTTTTAAAAAAATTTTAATTGTTGCACAGGTCTCTAGCAATAATTTGGCTTCTACAGATTTATAAAATATCAATTAGTCGACGAGTTATAGCCAAAAAACCATATAAAAAATTCGAACTAACATAAGCAAACGCCGCGATACGGGTCTTCTAATTTAACCTCTATTTTTACCCCTCACTCTCAGAATCGACCTAACTTTTGCTAACATGAATTTGTTCCACAGTGTTAGTGTACGACGTTTTTAAAATATTCAGTACTAAAATTCATATTTCAGATTTACTACCAGGAATTAACTATTTAGAAGCTCTGGCCCTTCGTAGATATGTCTTTCTGTCTGTCCGTCTCTATGTCGGAAGGTTGGTTAGTTGGTCGTTTTATATCAAACTTTTTTTTTTTGTGATTTTGGTCATGATGTTTGTATGCATTCATACGATATTGATGTTCACTGACTGAGTGACTGGGTATGAAGAAATAAAGAAATAAAGTGGAGCCCTTAAATAAAAAAAGGAAGGAATGAAATGTTCTATAGCATCAATAACAACCAGAACAGTAGAACATAACAACAACAGCATCATCACAAGAAACAAACATTAACAACAAAATATAAAGAAAATATATTGTTTGTATGAATGTACAGCAACATCAACATTTAAAAGGAATGTATTAACAACAGCAACAAACTTTTAACTTACAACAACAACAAAAGTTGAAAAAAACACAAATCGAAAAAGAAAACATTCCAAAACACATACACGTTCAACACCACAAAAACAACTAACCACTCGCTCACTCTATACCGTTTTGGGCTTCTACAGAGCAGCAATCTCATCTCATCATAACAAGTATCACAGATACACTTTTTTTCCTTCTTAATGTGGTTCTTGTTGTTGTACAGGGATACCAAAAAATGTGATCACACAAACAAAAATTTAAATAAACTTGGCAACAATGTACTTACTATACATTTATCCAACGAACCAACCAGCCCCACACTACCACCTACCATACGATGAGATGTTTATACTAACTACTACCAGTATTTTAGACATAAACATAGACAATTTTCAAAAAAAAAAAAACCTACAAAAGGCCAAACTTAAAATTAAAATTGTGACAAAGTTGTAGGTACTACACTCAAAATAATACCTATGTGACTAACAGAACTAATTCTTAAAATAAAATGTGCTTAAATAACATCTTCTTCCTCCGCTAATTATTCCAACCCCTTAAATAATTTCTGTTCAACAACACAAGTTAAGTAACTTGTGTTAATATCTTAGTAGCTCCACTAATTCTTAACACAAAATGTTGTTAGTTTCAATAAAATTTATTTTAAGCCAAAAACTAGAAATAGTTCTGTTAAATTACAGACGCATTATATTGAGTGTAATAGCTGTTAATGTTGTATTCAGTGGCATTTCTCTGCCACATTTACTCTAGAGTAGTTGTTAAGTTTCAAAACTGTAAAGTTTCTTAAATGTTTCCTTTCTGCAGTTTTATTTTTGTTTCGAAAGGGTTATTCAAAGTAGCTTTATTATTTTTAAATATTTAACATTTGAGTATGTTGATATTTGTACAATATGTATAATTTTCAAAAAAAAAAAAACATTTTTTTTTGTAAGTGAAAATCTTTTATTGAATTCAAACTATTTGCCATTGATTATTTAGATAAGTATATATACATAAATAATACTTAATACATAAAGCGTTTTCGTTTACTTACTACAAGTTACTACTTTTACTACAGCTGGAAAAAATCAATTCGAAAAGTAAACAAAACTTTTCAATTGTAGTAAAAGTAGTAAGAATTTCGAGTAAACGAACACACTGATAATAAATAAATAACTATGCAAAATTTTGTTAAAAAACTAGCTACTCGTATAAGTTGCAAAAAATTACACAATTATGAATTGAAAAAAGAACCTCTATATATTTTAAAGAATGTTGGGAAATTTGTTATTTAATGTGCAATTTCTTATCCAAAAGTTGGCCAATACAAACACAATAAGATAGTTTATGAAATTAAAATGTTTCAAGGACGTACTTTTTTTAAGAAATAAAAGGATAAAGGATAAATATCAAAATGTTTGATAACACAAAAATTTGCACGAATTTTTCATTTCCAACCGATTTTCGTTCAAACAAAATTTTTTCTCTAGCTAAACCAAAACAAAACTATTAAATCATTGGCTAGATATTGTTGAGATAAATAATTTACACCTAACGAATTAATAGCTGTGGTGCAAACTAAAATTTTTCTTTGAACTTAAATCGGTTGGAAATGAAAATTTTGCGTGAATTTTTTTATTTTTAATCGATTTTGACTCCAACAATTTATGTTAACAAATTGATAGTTTAAATACAGAAAAAATTTTGATTGAGTGCAAATTGTTTGGAAATGAAAAATTCGATAAAAATATTTAAAGACTCTACCCAGGTACATTTTTTTCAATCGGTGGCCAACCACACCTATTCTACAACTGGTTCCACTGCAACCATGGATTCCATGGAACTGATTCCGGAACCAGTGCCTGGGATCCTATATGGAAGGTATGACTGACGTAGAATCAGTTCTAGAACTAGTTCCAGAACTGATTCTAATTCTAATGAACTATCTATTCCTCAGATGTCTGAGTAGCATCTTCTTTTGTTCTTGACATTCGCAGAGTAGATGTCCATTATCAAATAACTAAATTTGATAAACTATATTTAAATTTAAAAAAAAGCCCGAAAAATAGTTTAAAATTCTGCTAAAATAACGGGAAATAGTACTTGTATTTGCAACAGCAGAATTTTCAATGAAGTTGAAAATCATGGTCTGCTAAACTTAGGTAAGCTAACTTTAGTTAAAATATCTAAGAAATTTCACCAGAAATCAGCAGAAATTTTACCTAATTTTACAACAAATTTCTGTTAAAATGTCGCTAAAAATTTCGACTTCCGGGATCTGACCCTAGACGGGCCCATATTTATTATTAGGAGTATATGTGTTTTACAAGAATTAAATTCTAGGCACAGACCCAGTGTAGAAAATCATTACCAGATATGTGGTTATGTAACTACATACTTGGTAATGGTAACTAGTTACTTTTGTTATTACATTTCTTATTACTTTTATATGGCGATGTCGCGAAAAATAATGAGTTATGGTTACACACCAGCATACGAAAAGTCAAAAAATATATCCTTACCTATGTGCTTACCAGTACTGACAAAAAGAATGAGTCTAAAACTTTTTCCTCAAAACTGTTGCTGCCTATCGTCGTAAATATAAATCACCTCTACGTTTATGTAATGCAGGTTTTGAAAGTAATGTGCCATTCTATATTAATGAAAATTTAACCCCTCATAATCATAGAATTTTTAAATCAGCACTAAGCCTAAAAAAAGATGATTGTTTATCATCAGCTTATACATTCCGTGGAATTGTATATGTGAAAAAGCACGATAGTGATGAACCAATTAAAATCGATTTTCCTGACCAATTGAAGCAGTTTTTTCGAACAAGCTAGTTTTTTAATATACACTCTTATTTCTTATTCCTGCCCCTGTTTAGACATAAAAAAATTGTATTTTGTATTCAAAACGTATTTTAAACGATTTGCCTTTTGTAGTAGTATATTAAATTTTTTATCTTATTGCTTTATACTTAAAATATTTTTTTTACTATTTCAATCTAGAATATTATGTTTAATAGCTAAAATTATATGCGTTGCTATTAGGGTTTTTCTCTATTTAACTTTATATTCTGATGGATAATGATGGTGCATTAAGTGGAAGCTCTAGAGACGTAACGGTAAATATGGTTAACATCTTAGCTAAATATAAAAATGGTTTAACGCTGACTCACATAAATGCTCAAAGTTTAAACAATAAAATCGATGAATTTAGACTGGTTTTTGAAAATTCAAATATAGACATTGTTTGTGTCTCTGAAACCTGGCTCTCATCTACGACACCAGATAGTCTTATATGCCTTCACGGCTATAAAATTTTTAGACATGATAGAGTTGGATACGCTGGCGGGGTGGCATTTTTGTCAAGGACAGCATATCGTGCAAAGTTTGCATTCGATCCTCGAATGATACTTCGTTAAATGAGAAAAAAGTTGAATACATTTTCATTGAGATTTTATCAGACGGTAAGAAAATGCTAGTGGGATGTGTATATAGGCCAAATAAGAGGATTGCCTTTTCGAATCTGTTTTCAACGTTAGAGACACTTGCTGCGGTATACGATGACGTTATTATAGCCGGAGATTTTAATTCTGATATATTAATAGAAACAATATTAACCGATAATATGTCATGTTTTGGGTTAACGCCTACCAATACAATAAACCCAACACACCATACTGCCACGAGTAGAACATTACTTGATATATTTTTTGTTGCTAACATAGCAAACGTTATGTTGTATGATCAGGTGTCTGCCCCTTGCTTTTCAAAACACGACTTAATATTTTTAACTTACAATTTTAAAGTTCAACGGACACAACAAACCATTTACTTTCGTGATTTTAATAATATGAATTATAATTTGCTCCAAGAGAACTTTTTTCGAGTAAATTGGAATGATATATATTTAATTCCTTCTGTTGACGAGCAAGTATTATTTTTCGAGGAAAACGTTCAACGTCTTTACGACGATACTGTCCCAATAAAATCTAAGAACCTATCTACAAAATCAAAACCTTGGTTTTCTACTGCCTTAAAACAACTCATCCACAACAGAGACTTGGCCTACTCTAGGTGGAAGCATTTCAGAACACCTGAATTAAAATCACAATATAGAGCTGCTAGAAGTAATGTTAATAATAATATAAGGAAAGCGAAAACTGAATACTATTCTACGCGTTTTGGTGCCGCAGTTGACTGCAAACAAACCTGGAAACAGATTCGGGAAATTGGAATAGGTAGAGTAAACAAGATAAACAACTGTCAAGTTGATGCTGATGAGCTTAATAAATCCTTTACGAACATACCCCTGATACCTGTTGATAACAATTTTTACAACTTCCCATGCTTGAATGCAAATAATGCCTCAATTGATGGTAATCATTTCGAATTTTCATGCGTTAGCCAATCTGATGTCTTTGCGTGCTTTTCGTCGATGAAATCTAATGCAGTGGGCTGTGATAATATGCACCCACGGTTTGTAAAATTATTGCTGCCTTTAATCTTACCACATGTGACGCATTTAATTAATACTATTATTATGTCAAGTACTTTTCCATCAAGATGGAAGCATGTAAAAATAGTCCCTCTACCGAAAACAAACTCGGAGTTCAGACCTATTGCTATTTTGTGTTATTTATCAAAAGTCCTAGAAAAACTATTGCACATCCAAATGAGCTCGTTTATCAATGAGAACAATTTGTTAACTGATAATCAATCCGGATTTCGCTCAAATCATAGTTGCGTGTCGGCCTTGCTGGATGTCTCCGAAAACATACGTCGTGAACTAGATAAGGGTGATTTAAATTTTTTGGTACTACTTGATCATTCAAAGGCCTTTGATACAGTTGACCACAGTACTCTCTGCATGAAACTTATGCACTTTTTTAAGTTTTCTAATTCTTCTCTGAGGCTTCTATCTTCATATCTTATTGATCGTTGGCAGTCCGTTTTTATAAATAACACGTGGTCTAATCCATTAAAACTCATTAGGGGAGTGCCTCAAGGGTCAATTCTTGGGCCACTCTTGTTTTCAATATATGCAAATGATCTACCACAGAATATTTCTCATTGCAAAGTTCACATGTATGCAGATGATGTGCAATTATATCTAAGTAGTCCAACAGAATCCGTCGCCGATAATATCATTAGACTAAATGATGATTTGAACAAAATTTTTCGCTGGGCAACAGCAAATGGACTTTGTCTTAATCCACATAAGTCTAAGTGCATGATAATTTATAAAAGATCAATCAATCCTACTATAGATAATAATATTTTAATTAATGGGGAAAAAATACCGATTGTAAATTCTGCCAAAAACCTTGGGTTGATTTTTAACAAAAATTTAACATGGACAAATCATGTAAACCTACTCGTTGGTCAGACTTACAATAAGTTAAGGTCCCTCTGGTCATCACAATATTTCACCCCTTTAAGAATAAGAATTCTTCTTGCTAAGACATATCTAATTCCCGGAATAATTTATGGGTGTGAAATTTTCGCAAGCTGCGACTCTATTAGCAAAAGAAGGCTTAACGTTTTATTTAACAATATTGTTAGATATGTCTATGGATTAAGAAGGGGTGCGGAAGTCTCTAATTTTTCCAAAAATCTTTATGGCGTTTCGTTCGATAATTTTCTTAAGATACGTGTACTTCTCTATCTTCATAAAATTATCTACACACAAACCCCACAATATCTTTTCGAAAAACTTCGCTTTGCCAGATCGCAAAGAGGGAAAAAGATCATTATCCCTCCACACCGTTGCCTTGTATCTGAATGGCAGTTTTACCTGCATGCTTCACGTCTTTGGAATATTCTTCCACATACCCAACAACTTAATAGCAACGCAAATAGTTTTAAACAGTTTTTATTTAAGTTTTTTAGTTAAATATAATTTATGTTTTTGAATAATTGTTCTAATATAAATATGTTAATTTTAATGTAATTTTTTGGATATTGCATTCCTGTACTTTAAATATAAGATTAAATCTTGTTGTACAGGAAATGGAAAATAAAATAAATAAATAAATAAATAAATAAATAAATAAATAAATAAAATAGATTTTCAAAAAAATAAATTATATTAAAAAAAATATTTTTTATTGGATATTTTTTTAAATAAAATTTGCTGGTGCGGGAATCGAACCTGGGTCTACAGATTTCCAGTCAATAGCTCTACCATCTGAGCTATATCGACATGTAATATTTAATAGATAAAAACATAATTGACCTGCTGCAGACAAGTAAGCTTACTCGCCAGCATACGAAAAATCAAAAAATATGTGGTTACATATATCCTTACCAGTGTTTAAAAAATATTGAGTCTAAAAATAGATTTAAAAAAATTTTCCAAAAAATCTAGAAAATTATTTTCTATTTGAAATAATGATAAAAATAAGTCATTATCAGTAACTCATTATTATATGTTTTAAAATAATACAGAAGGTTGATTTTCTTTTCATAATTTGCGTTTGAAATAAGTAAATTCTTTTCTAATTGTACCAATATGGGACGTGGAAAATATTGTAATCCAGAAAAATTAAGACTTATATGTCAATTCCACAACGAGATGAAATCTCCAACTGAAATTGCTAAAATACAAAAATGTTCGCGAAATATGGTATACATGCTATTCGTCTATGTGCTGCCGACACGAAATATCATACGCAAAATAAAGAACGTAAGCCAATCCGTCGTAAAACTACAACTTATATGGACAGGACTATAGCACGCAAAAGCAAACTCAACCCTCTTATGTCCTCCCGTCAAATAAATAATGAAATCAGGGAAAAATTCAACGTTCAAGTGTCAGACAGGTTAGTAAGAAGAAGACTGAATGAAGCAAACTTATTTGGACGAATAAGTAGAAAGAAGCCTCTTCTTTCAAGAAAAAATATTAAGAAACGTATTGATTTTGCCAAAACCCACAAATGAAATGAGTTGTCCTTTTGGAAGAATGTGCTTTGGAGCGATGAAACAAAGGTAAATCGTGTCGGACCAGATGGTAGAACATTTGTACACCGCCCAAAAAACCAGGCTTTAAACATTAAGTACACTCAGAAGACCTTGAAACACGGTGGGGGTAATATTATGGTATGGGGGGCTTTTTCCTGGCGTGGTGTTGGGCCTATCGTAAAAGTAGAGGACAAAATGGACAGGTTTCAATATTTGAGCATTCTTAAGAATATTATGGAGCCATTTGCCTATGAAAATATGCCAGTTAAGTGGATCTTTATGCAAGACAATGCTCCGAAGCATTTGTCGAACATAGTGAAGGATTGATTTTTACAAGAACAAATTAAGGTTTTGGACTGGCCAGCCCAAAGTCCGGACCTTAATCCAAGAGAAAATCGATGGAATGATGTAAAAACAAAAGTTTCGCAAAACAATTACAAAAATTCCACCGAACTTTGGGCTGGTATTTAAGAAGTCTGGTATTCTATACCAAAAGAAAGATGCCAGAGATTAGTTGAGAGTATGCAAAGAAGATGCGAAGCAGTTATTGATAATAATGGATACAGCACAAAATATTAGTGTAATATTAACGCTAAAAAAATAATAATTGTTTTAAAAACCCAAAAAATTTACGGTTTTTTGTAAAAATATAAAATGTGTCCTATTTAGAAGTCCAGGTATTTTTATTAGTTTATACATATTTACCAATGTATATAAAATAGTTGAAGGATTTTTATTTAAATAAAGAATGAATTACAATCATCATAACACTTCCCGTATATGAAATAAAAAATTTTATTTTTGTTTTATTTTTCAAAATAAATAATTATGTTTCTTAACACATAAAAGTGTCCTATTTCCATGTCCATAGCCGTATCTGTGGAATGTCCTATTACACTGTGGAACAAATTCAGGTTAGCAAAAGTTAGGTCGATTCTGAGAGTGAGGGGTGAAAATAGAGGCTAAATTAGAAGACCCGTTCGCGGCGTTTGCTTATGTTAGTTCGAATTTTTTCATATTGTTTATATGGTTTTTTGGCTATAACTCGTCGACTAATTGATATTTTTTAAATCTGTAAAAGCCAAATTATTGCTAGAGACCTGTGCAACAATTAAATTTTTTTTAAAAAATTGATTTGATTGATTTTTGTTTTTTTTTTTTTTTTTGTTTTTTTCTTTTTGTTTTTTTTTTTTTTTTTTTTTTTTTTGATTGTTGCACAGGTCTCTAGCTATAATTTGGCTTTTACAGATTTAAAAAATATCAATTAGTCGACGAGTTATAGGAAAAAAACCATATAAAAAATTCGAACTAACATAAGCAAACACCGCGATACGGGTCTTCTAATTTAGCCTCTATTTTCACCCCTCACTCTCAGAATCGACCTAACTTTTGCTAACCTGAATTTGTTCCACAGTGTTACGTGAGATAGGGTTTTTGGTAGCAACAAAATTATAGCAAGCTAAATAATAGCGAAATATTAAAAAGTCAAATTTTAACTTAATTTACAAGGATATCTGTTATCCTTTTTAAAATTAAAATCAGTGTTATATATAATTGGATTTTTCGATAACACCGTTTACAGGTAATTAGGAAAATATCTCAAAAAACTTGATTTTTTTTGAATTTTCAAAAACGGCGAATAATTCATAAACCACAAATTTTTTTTAAATTTCGATTGCTGATTCATAATCTTCGTTAAAATAAAGATCAGATTTGAGAAATTTGCGCATACAAGGCAAAAACAAGTTGAATTTTGAATAACATCTTTTCGGAAAATTTGACTAAAATATGTATTTTTTTTGTATAAATTTAAAAAAACCGCGAATTACTTAAAAGTTACTTAATTTTTTTAAGTTTTGATTTCAAATTACTTTTGTTCACATTAATTAAGACCAGATTTAAAAAAAAATGTTAAATAATAGCGTACAGGTTAAGAAATAATTAAATTTAAAGCCAACCCTACTTTTTGTATAAATTACTCTAGAGGTAAATTACTAATTCTTAAAAGACAACTTTTGTGCTACCCCTAAATAAAAGCGGATTTAGCTGAAACTTGACACAGAGAGTTTTTAGACATTAAGGAATAGGGGCAACATTTTGGAGATCGCGAATTCCAACTTTCATGTTTTTTTAGACCACTCTAATGTACATCTGCGATTATTATATTTTAAGAGAAATTTTCCAAGTTTTAAAAATTTTTAAAAAACGATTTTTAAAAGACAACTAAAATAAAGGTGGTACGCGAGAAATGTTTACAAAAAATATTTGTCCGTTTCTGGCACGCAGCGAAAACAGTCTTGCCACCCCTGATATAGGATATATGAAATGAAACAACAAATATTAGAGAGACTGAGGAATACAATTTGTAAACAAATAAACAGTGTGTCCATTTTATTCGAATGCAAAATTGCTAAAAAAAAAATATTAAAAATCGTTACAAACATAGAAAAAACGCTAGAAACAGAAAAAACTAGGAACCTGCTAACTTAACTATAAATAAACGGAGTTTTGTGCCATACGAGCTTTAGATCTTCTACGATTAGAAACTTTTTTTTACAAATGGAGACAGTTATCCAAAGGCTGAGACGAAAATTTTAGGAATGTCTCCATAGTTATCGTATTACTTTTTAATTATGTTAAATAAAACTTGTTTGAATGTATAAATATTTACAACTTGTTAAAATAAAAAAATATAAAAATGTGTGAATTTCAAGAGACTACTACATTTTTTATACTTAAGACATAATAATTTTATTATCTTATTTAGCACTTAACACTTGGTCATTGACCGTAACATTAAGCTTATTGTAAAGAAAAAAAAAAAATCCCACTCATTTAATTTTATATTTTTTACTTTAAATCAATCACATATGCATTGTCAGAGTTTTGAATGAGTTCATTATATAATTCGTGTAGTATTTAGGAGGAAAAAAGATTTGTGGCAGTCGAAATTTACTTGACAAAAAGATATTTTTGAGTATAAAATTGATTACTGAAATTCAGTTGACACAACTCAGTACTATAAATATACCAATATTTTACAAAATGTTTTGATTTGATGTAATACTATTCCCATTTTAAAGTAGATAAATCGAGAAAAATAGTAACAAGATGCAAAAGAGGAGAGAGGGTAACATCGCTCTTTTATGAGAAGCAACACTCAGGAAATTCTTGCTATTAATTAACGTGTTGCTTTCTTTGGAAAGGGGATAGAGAAGAAGTGAAACATGGTGAAATATGAAGGGCTTCAAATATGGCCACACTGCAATTGCGCAAGATGTTGAATTTTAGAACAATTGTTGCGCTCCATCTGATGAAGAGTTGGCGAACTTTGTTGAAGCGTTTTAGTTCATAGCCCTGTTATATTATTTAACTTCGGTGGGGTTAATGCTTTGGGAACACCGAAGGTGGACGCTGCGAAATGTATAAGGGATAGAAAAAACTCATACATATTATTTTTCATAAATTGATGTTGCCTTGGCTGGGGATCGAACTCGCAACCTTATGTGTAACAGTCCAACGTGCTAACCATTAGACCAGAACTTTTTTTTTATAAAATCTGGATGTTTTTACCAATGGACCTTACAAGTGCACATGCCTTCTGGCGAATTCTAATTAAACCTAAACACTGGATAAATCACTTTCAATCCTATCGATTATTAATGAATTCACTCTTTGATAATTTTCACTTACTAATGCTAGAGATAACAATACTCCAACATCCTCTATGAATATAAACATAATTACAAACACAAATATAAAATAAAAAAATATAACGATTTATTTTAGTTTCTAAAAAAAAAATATGTAAAATACATTAAATTTTCGTAAGATTTAAAAAATATTGTAGCTACATTAAAAAAATTATACATACACTCACTATGTACAATGCATTCCCGATTTAATGAACAGCAAAATTCGGTAAAGTGTAAAAAAAGAATAAAAATAAATATCAATTAAGGACAAAATTATTTAAATAATTTAAACTATCAACAATGTTTTACTATAAAAAATTTTAACAAAAATTGTTTTCCGCCAAAGCTTTTCTTTCGTAAATGTGTTCTAAAAAACGATTCAACATAAAATTATTCTAAAAAGTTCATTTACAGGAAGAAGAAGAAAACATTTTTATTGAAATATTTAACAGGCACATGGGAACCTATGCGGCCCTATGCTCCTTGCAGGCGTAAAAGGAACAAATATATATATATACATGGGAACCACCAGACTGCTGCAGTTTCCTCTCAACTAAAGACTCGTCAGTGGCTAGTTTGTGTGTCAATTTTTTACAACAACACATAATTTTATACGGAAACGTTTTCCAGAACATCCCCGAATATCCAAAAAATCAAAGTAGACAACAAGTTCGAACACCAATCAGAACTGGGTCGATAACGTAAACGAGAATTGCTTTTTCATATATTTTGTATGGGAAGCAAAATTTTGCCATGTCGTCCGGCGATTTATCGCCGTAATAGAATCTATTCTATTTTCATAACGACACACTAACATACACTCAAAATATTGACAAATATAAAATAAAAATTGTTGCCATATTTTTAACTTATTAATGGTTGCCATTAAAACGAGAGTTGTAGAAGTTCATATTAGAGTTGCAAAAATTCGTACTTTGTTTACAAAAAAATTATTTTTTGACAGAAGAAATATAATTGAAAATAAAAATACATTATTTAGCACAACATAGCTAAATTAAATACAATAAAATGTAAAACAACAAGAATTAATGCAAGACCAATTGAATTGATTAAGAATTGTGGCGAAACAAATACAATCATATTCTTGTTTGCTTTCCTTTTTTTCGAAGTGTCGAAAATTGTCGACGGTCGGTTGTCGCTGAATTTAAATTAATCGCGAAGACGACTTTTGCTGTCGTCGGTCGACAATCGACCCAGTTGTGATTAAGCTCAAAGGCGAAGCAATTGTTTCATATGTAGTGACAATACTAACAATCAGTTATTCGTTAATTCGGTCATCAACTGTAATAATATTGTCGTTATGAATAGCTAAGAAAAAAACATTTTTAATACTTGATTATTATTATTTTAACGTTTTGTGTATATTTTTCTTATGTCGTCTTTTTTTTGTCCCTATAAATGAACTCGTACATCTTGCTCTCACGCTAATTTGTTCTCTTTCTTACATAAAAAAATAAATAAAAAGAATATAAAATACATACCTCAAATATTTATCATACATATAAGCAAACTTACTCACTACAAGGCAAAGTGGAAGCAATAGCACCAGTTAGCATTAATACCAACCATCACATTCATACCACGCTACATACAGCACCCCAACACCACACCACCAGCACCATCGCAATCTATCCTCTCAACTTCACCAACAACATGGTGAAATTATACGAGCATACCCCAAATAAGTAATTAAAACAATAGACCATTCAGTTATGTTAAAAAAAGGTGTTTATATATAAGTACGTTGGTTTATACAGAACAAGTAATAATTGTTGGCTATAAACGATCTTCTTAAATACGCTACACTTAGGCTTTCCAATACCGACTTCGGTAATACCGAAATTGTCGAAATTCGAGCCATTTTTGCAAATTCGAAATACCGATTTTAGGAAGATACCGATTTTGGTATTGCATACATTTTTGAGAGCAATTCAAATAAGTTTGACAAATGATGTTTTTGTATTTGCAATTCTTTACAAATTTTATATTTCGAAGGTGCAAACATTAATGAAAATAGTGCATTTTCACTCAGCTAGAATTTTGGAGAACGCAGAAACTAAAATTTCGGCTGAGTGAATTCAGATGAAATTTGACACGCCCATAGAAAACGTTGTCTAAATATCAACCGATTTCCTCCAAATTTTGAACATTTCAATAAAATTACCTCCAAGTACTATGCCGAGTTTTAACCGAATCGGATAAAATTTTGGATATCCGAAAAAACCATTTTTGGTAATTTTTTATGAATATGTTAAGCTTTTATTTTGCAATACAATGTTTGTTAATAATCGTATTTGCAATGAGATTTTAAGCTAAGCTGGGCCTTGGTATTCTTTGTATTAAACTAAAAAAAAAGGTTCTTGCTGTCTTGTCCATACTTAAAGCGATGTTAAAAATTGACAAATATAGTCAGATTAGAGCCATATTGGGTAGCTTTGCCCGCTTTTAGTTTTTAAATTACGTTCGTGCACTCAGAGAAAAAGAGTGTTAAAGTTGAAAATTTAAAAATGCTTGAATTCGGGATGGTTTGGGGGAATAAAAATTGACAAGTGGAGAATATTTTTTTTTTTGGGTATAAAATTGGGGATTTCAACATTTTTAATTGTATTAAAACCCGGTATTGCCGTAATTCAGGAACATGCGAGACCCCTGATTCATTTAACTTTAAAATAGTATTTATATTTTTAATTATTTAAAATGTTAAATAAGTTCATCAAACTATTATAATTTTTTCCTTTATTTTTAGGTGAGTGAACTCAAATCTATCCATTATTTGAATCTGCTGTACGATACACATTATTTCCAAAGGTACTTATAACATTTTTTAAAAAATAAGTTTAACTAGTTCCAGAACTACTTTCAGACCAACTTTTCTTTTGATAGGAATAAATTTCAGAACCTATTCTATGGATGTATTAGAAGAATAATCTGTTATATTTAGTAATACTATTCTTGCAATAGTTATAGTCAAATTTTGATTCAAGTATTGTAATTATAGGAAATGCTACAAGAAAAATGTTTATTATCTAGAAGGTGAGCTGCAGAAGTAAGATTGTAGTTAATCCAAACGAAACTGAAGAAGTACTGCTCTGTAAAGAAAACAACAATTCCATATGATTTGTTGGAACTACCAACCTTCAGATGATAGCTGTCAAAATTTAATGACAATTCGTCCATTAGTGAACAAGTTACAGCTGTTTTAGTGACGCTACTTTTGCGATTTTGAAAACAATGGATTCAAAGCAATTTCGTGTGTTGATTTATCATTGCTTTTTAATAGGGAAAAACACCGTTCAAGCCAAATCTTGGCTTGTAAAGTGTTAAGCCTAAACCACATAAACGCAGTGTCGACCGCAGTGCGACGTTTTGTCGATAAAGCAGTTTTTATATCTTCTCTAATTGTCACTGCCGAGAAATTAGAAAAGTTTCTAAATAAACAAGAGCTGTTTTTAAACAAAACACTAAAAGAAATTTTTAAAAATATTAAATCGTTTTTGCGAAATTCAAGAACAAAGTTTGACAGCACTGCCACTGTCCACTGGCACTTTCACTATGTGGTTTGGGCTTTATTCGGACTCTGCTCCATCGAGACAAATGGTAAAAAAGTGGCTTGCTGACTTTGAACGTGGTCGTACAAACACCGATAACGCCGAACGCTCTGGTCGCCCAAAAGAGGTGGTGATACCGGAAAACATCAAAAAGTTCACAAAATCGTTTTGACAGACCGTAAAGTGAAGTTGCAGGGAATAGCTGATACCTTAAAGATATCGAAGGAACGTGTCGGCTTTATTTTGCATAAACATTTGTCCATGAGAAAGCTGTTTTCGAAATGGGTGCAGCGTTTGCTCTCAGTGCACCAAAAACAACAACGTGTCGATGATCCTGAGAGCTGTTTGGAGCTGTTTCGGTGAGATAAAAAGGACTTTTTGTGTCGGTATATAATAATGGACGAACCTCGCCCGAAGAAGCCAAACAAGGCATCAGTATTTTGGGATGCGGCTGGAATTTTGTACATTGATTACCTTAAAAAAGGCCAGACCATCAATAGCGATTGCTACATGGCCCAACTGGTGCGTTTGAAGGAGGAAATCGGCCCCTTATGAAGAAGAAAAAAGTGCTCTTTCACCAAGACAATGCGCCGTGTCACAAGTCGTTGGCTACTATGACCAAATTGCACGAATTACACAATCAGTTTCAGATTTGGCTCCCAGCAATTTTTACCTGTTTTCAGATTTGAAAAAAATGCTCGCTGGAAAGAGATTTGGTTCGAATGAAGAGGTGATTGCCGAAGCAGGGGCCTACTTTAAGGACAAAGATAGATCATTCTATAAAAAAGGTATCGAAATATTAGAAAAGCGTTGGAGCGATTGTATCGATTTTTAAGGAGACTGTGTTGATGAATAAAGTAGAATATTGCCAAAAAATTATTGTTTTATTGGTTATCCTACAGACTTTTTAGACGGTGTGTTATACCAGCGGGAATAAAGCGAGCAGCTGCTGCTGTGACTATTTTGCGAAATGTTTTGTCCGCAGTCCGTACATCGTAGGGATTTCTTAGATCACAGAAGAGGCGGTTATTGTAATTTCTGGGGTCCACCCAATCAGCCTTCTGATTTACGTATGTAGGTACGCTGCTCAGATAATATGATATCGTTTGGGGTATCTATCGTGATGATTATGGGAAGTTATCACCCTCTAGCAGATGTTATAACTGGGTGATAAACGGGCGAAAAACTGGCCATAAGTGGCAGCTGGAGCCTGGTGTTGTTGCGACCATGATTTTCAGTTGTTGCATTAATCTGGTAATCTCCATAATCTTACCTTAGAGGCCGTTGCAGTTGAAATGAAATATCGTTCCAGAGGTGACACTACCCATTAAATATGCTAGATCAAGCTGATTATCCATTGGGATATAGTTGGGCCTGGCAAACGGAACAGAACTATGGTCCCGGGTTAATTTCAATTACGCAACGGACCAAAAAGATTTGGAGCACATCTGCCGGATACTGTTGCTCCACGAAAGTAAAGAATTAAACACGATTGATACACTTACATTGGTTTCTGCTTAAATGACAATTCTTGGTCGGTGTCCAGTGTACTGTGTATCTCTCCGGTACATAGAACCGACTGGAACGTAAAGCCTTTTAACTAGGATCGCCGTATCTACGATTTATTCGAGTTCTCGGATGTTGTAATTGCACAATTTCTTATTATTCTTAATACCTTCAACCGGTTCCGGTGAATCAATCCATTATCACACAACTACCTTACCTGTCGTAGGGTATTCAAAAAATGAAATAATGTAAAATCTGAGAAAATTTTATTGTGTATTAAAAAAAATTAAATAAAGAAAAAAACATGACGTATATCTGCATGTCACATTGATGATGTTGACGACTACTACTTCGAATGACTACGTTTAAACCAACAAATATGGTCACACAAACAACGGCAACTATACAATTATATTTTATATTATATGAGGCTCAATTCTTTTTTATTTTTTGTAATTTTTTTTTTTTTGTTATTCGTTTAGTTAGCTAAAGAGGTGGTATTCAACTTCGTCGTTGTCGCCGTCGTATGTTTGTTTGATTACTGTAGCTGTATTCTGTTAATTTTTTTTTTTTTTCAGTTTGTTTGTACTTTCTGAATGTGATTGGGATGAGTTCATATGGATGGAGAGATGGTTTATTTCTCTGTTCCTTGTGCCATCCATCCATCCATCCTTGGTTGGGTTTCTACTACTTACTACATGATTCGTATGTATGTTGTTGAGTTTTTGAGCTACGACCGCACTTTACTTTGTTTTGCTTATTGTTTAAAGTTCACACCGAATTGTTGTACTTCATTTCATTCCACTTTCTCAGTTCAGTTGAGTATGTTGGTTTGATTTTTTGTTTGTTGTAATATTATTTTAGCAATGGCAATGTCTGTATGTTTAAACGTATCTACTTTACTACCCCCGCATCTCCGCCACTAACAAATGCCTTAGAGACAACCAAGCAGAGCCAAAGCCAACAGAAATAACAACAGCAACAACATCAGCAACATACTACGGCAGAATTATAGACATTGGTGATATGTTATGTTTCTTTATTTCTTTTCCTATAGTTTGCATATGGTAGATTCCATTATACTGAAATACTTTTATTATAACAATTAAATTGATAAGAAAGTAAGGGAGAAAACCAGGCAAGCAGCTCTGTTTGACATCATCTTAGGTCGTCTAAACATCTGTTTAACAGACACTATAAAATAACTGTGTTGGAAGAGAAAATGCTTCTTATTACATGTTCAAATCTATTGATAACCCTCAATTTTTAAGCTTTTCCAATGGGTACATATGCACATATAACACATCGGCTGAAAAATCCCTAGGATGACACATAGGTTGCGCCACTAATGAAAAAAACCATGATTTTTTGGAACCACAAACCTTCAGATGATACCTGTTAAAATTTAATGACAATTCGTTCATTAGTGAACAAGTTACAGCTGTTTTAGTGACGCTACTTTTGCGATTTTGAAAACAATAGATTCGTAGCAATTTCGTGTGTTGATTTATCATTGCTTTTTAATGGGAAACAACGCCGTTCAAGCCAAAGCTTGGCTTGATAAGTATTATTTAGCCTCTGCTCCATTGAGACAAATGGTAAAAAAGTGGTTTGCTGATTTTAAACACCGCACAAACACCGATGACGCCGAACGCTCTGGTCGCCCAAAAGAGGTGGTGCTACCGGAAAACATCAAAAAAGTTCACAAAATCGTTTTGGCAGACCGTAAAGTGAAGTTGTAGGGGATAGCTGATACCTTAAAGATATCGAAGGAACGTGTCGGCTTTATTTTGCATGAAGATTTGTCCATGAGAAAGCTGTTTTCGCAATGGGTACCACGTTTGTTCACAGTGCACCAAAAACAACAACGTGTCGATGATTCTGATGTTTGGAGCTGTTTCGGAGAGATAAAAAGGACTTTTTGCTTCGCTATGTAACAATGGACGAAACTTGGGTCTGCCACTTCACTTCACCTGCAGTCGAATCGGCAGTCAGCTGAGTGGACAGCAACTGGCGAACCTCGCCTGAAGAAGCCATAGACGCAACAGTCAGCTGGCAAAGTTATTGCATCAGTTGCTTGGGATACGGCTGGAATTTTGTAGATTGATTACTTTGAAAACCCCTAGACCATCAATAGCGATCGCTACATGGCTCAACTTATAATGCGCCGTGTTACAAGTTGTTGGCTACCATGGCTCCAAGCGATTTTTACCTCTTTTCAGACTTCAAAAATATGCTCGCTGGAAGGAGATTAGTTCGAATGAAGAGGTGATTGCCGAAACAGAGGCCAAAGTTACATCGTTCTATAAAAAAGGTATCGAAATGTTAGAAAGGCGTTGGAGTGATTGTATATCCCTTAAAAGAGACTATGTTGATGGATAAAGTCGAATTTTGCAAAAAAAAAGTTGTTTTATTGGTTATCCTACGGACTTTTCAGCCGATGTGTTAGAATCACAAGACAAGCACGAATTTGTCAAATTACTATTACGGGGGCGGATCAATAAGTCCGTGACTTATGGAACTTCCTTCGTAGATATTTCGCAATTAACCCAGCGCCCGTCAACTACCGGAACAAAAGAAAAACTCAAATCAGGGAAAACCGTGAATATGAAATATCAATTTCAATGGAAAAAATGTGGTGTATTAAGCTTGGTTGTTCTTACACGAGTACAAGTGACATCGCACGTTCTGGATGGTCAATTAAGGTTACTACATCCGAAGAAGTCGAGGATACCAATCCAATTCGAAATATATTAGAATATTTGACAGATGAATGTGATTTCGATCGGCCAACAACAATTTTTTTGTAAAAATAACCAATATTGAAAGATTTTCTAAAAACCATTTTATTTAATGGCGGACCACAAAAATCATTTATATTATGAAAGACACCATATTATATTTGCTAAGAAATGGGATGATTAGTAGAAAGCTAATATATTCAATGTTTTGTCAGTGGTCTGGACGGCGCCATCAAATTATTTTTCATAGTTTCTCTTCGTCGGATACAATAAAATAGCCTTTTTCAACTTTAAATATTTATTTCAATTAAAAATAACAGACTTTATTGTGTTATTCCTTAATTTTTTAAAGTTATTAAAATTTATTATTAATTGTCAACCATTAATTGTCAACCATTGGTTTTAGGAAATTTTTTTTCATACGTTTTTTCTCTATTTGTTGTAAAACAAATTGTACATTCTATTTGGAATTTGTAATATTTGATCTTAAACCGAACAAAAATAACACTCAATTTATTAATTTTTTATGACATAAACAGCTGCTAAATGTTGCCACTTTTTCTGCAAACTTCCCTACTTTTCTGCAAATATGGGAGAAAAATGGATTACAATTTGGATTTCGATGAGATTTCGCTGAAATCCAAATTAAATTGGGATTTCATTTCCTATGGGAAATCTGTTTGAAATCCCAAATTTTTATTGGATTTCCGCCGAAATCCTCTTTGATTTCGATTTCGATCATAATGTGAATTCGTTATTAAACATATTTAATGTATTTAAAAAAAAAAGAAAGAAATCGTCAGAGGATGGCGTTTTTAGAATTTCTAAAAATATTTATTAGGTTAAATTACAAACTCAATGAGAATTTCTTGCTCTCGTCTAGGAGCGTTATTTAACATTTAAAATATCAAAGAAAAAACAAGAACAAAAAATTTACCACAATTTGCTATGCCATCTTCCAATATACTACTCTGTTGTTTTGACAGATCTAGCAATGTAGTGACATCCATTCATGAATAAACAATAATAGAAAATAATGTTTTTAAAGTGTCAGTAACATTTAAATTTGCACACGCAAGATTTAAGTTTCGTTGCTCCATAGGATATTTTTCCACTTTTTTTCACCTTCTGGTCCGCACTATATTTCATGAGCCAAGGCAAAGTTTTTCCTCTTCTTCAAATTAGCCTGTCTGTGCAAATTCTACGCGGTAGTTTTGCATCCACCAATCTTCGTCTTTCGGGATGACACAACGTTCCCAATTTCATTCGTAATGGCTTTAGAGGACTTGAAAGGATCTCGTTTAGCTAAAGTAACTATGCGGTTATCTGTTACTGGAGACGTTTTTTTACTTGAACCATGTCTCTCAATATTTTCTTTTGGTTTTAATGCAATTGTAATGAAGTTTTCAGAATGTCCTAGTGATTTGACAATAAATTTATACGTTTTTCCTTGCTCTCGCAGCTTAAGAACTAGTCTTTCTTTTTCACTGCAGTGATGTCCACGACCCATCTTAAATTGTTTTTAATAATATTTTAAATAACTTTCATTCCCAATTTAAATTATTTTAGAATGGAAAAGGAATCTTAAATCGTGACGGAAAGAAAATGAACAGAATAGTAACGGAAAAGGAATCTTACTTTTACAACACAGAACACATAGAAATCAAGTTGGTTATATTTTATATTTTTCTTGCCACATTCCTACGAATTTTTGTTGTTTGACATTAGTTAGAATAAAAGGCTGTAAAAGTGTTATTGTGTTATTGCTGTTTTTTATATATTTTATAAATGTATAAAGTTAAATCCTGATATTACTGATGCATGTGCATGACGAAATCAACCATGTAAGCGTACTATACTTGTACTGTGATTGAAATTGTGTGAAAATCTGGCAACATTAGTAAAATAATCTGAGAGTAAAAACAGGAGAATAAGAAATTCCGTTGAGAAAATAAAATAAGTTTTATCTCTCACGGAAATCGTTGCACGATTTTAATTGTCAAATTGTATGGAAAAAAACGGGGACCTTTGAATTGTGCTTATACTCTTACTTAATAACTCACTTTTGTCACAAAAAACTTAAACAAAAAGCATCTATTTCACTGTCCAAGTCAAATAGCAACTAAATGAAACAAAATTCCCTGCATTTTTTCATTTCAATACAGTGATGCCAGACTTAAAGTTACTAAACTTCTTTCTGGGATTTATTTTCTACAATTTGTATTAAATTAAAAAAAAAATAAAAACCTCACACCTATTTTTCTGTCCACATGCGTATGTGTCTCGTTGGCACAGTGGGTAGAGCTGTCGTCTGCCAATCTGACGGCCTGGGTTCAAATCACGGCAGGACCAAAAAATACATACGAACTTTTTTTAAATTTTATTTTGGAAAATATATTTCCAGAACACCTCCAGTGCTTTTCCGGAGCTTTTTGAATAGCGGGTCCCTTTGTCTAATGATGTTATCAATTTGGGAACGGGAAATCAAATTTTTCCAGTACTTATACCACCTGTTAAAGTGTCTTGCCATCAAATGAAGTTGCTGCTAGCACTAAAACCTTTTTTCCCATACATTTTACATGAAGCGGAAAATGCTACCAAGGCAACACGTAGACAAATGTGTTGCTGCCGACGAATATAAATGGTTCTATTTTATTTTTCAGTGCTAGCAGCAATAATTTAAGCTGCCTGCAGCTTGACAGTAATTTGCTCTTCATATAAAATATATTGGAAAAATTGATTTTGCTGTTGGCAACAGCAGCTTTATTTGATGTGTTCAGGCACTATGGTGTTCGGTAACCTGTTCTTTGAATTTTAACTGTTTAAGACCATCTCTCATCTATGTGACAACTCATAAGTCAGGTGCATTAAAAAAATGGTTTGGTTGCAAATGATTCATGGATTATCCCATATATCTTCTATATGTTGCTGCTGCCGATGATAATACATTATGATTTTGTACGTACAAGTCGTCTGTCTGTTGCTTATGCTTAGAGTTTTGTATTATTTTTCGTTGTTGTTGTTGGTTTGTTTTGTTTTACATTGCCTTACTATTCTACTTCCATTATACTCCTCGGGTTTTTACTGTCTACAACTGGTGCTGAAGTTGCCATTGCTGTCGTACGTATGTAGCTTTTCTGGCTTTTCTTTGCTAACTTAACTAAACTGAACTAACTGACTGGCTCTGGTGCACATTTGAATGGATTGTGTGTATTTTTTGTTGGATTTTTTTTACATGTTATTTTTTATTATTATTTTTTTTTTCCTTTATATTGTAGAGTGAACGTCAACGTTGACGTTTCCAATGTACTGTTGCTGCTGCTGATGACGCCGTTTATTTGTCTGAACGAATACTACATACATTAAAAATTCGCAGGCCTTTGACTTGAATTGCTCTGTAGATGATTTTGTAAATTTAGTTTTGTTCGGTAATTCGTCGCGTTAAGCAGGAAAAAAATTATTTAGAATATTATTGTTATTTTACGTGTCCTCTTTTTAGATAAAAAAAAATTAATTGTAAAAAGCAAGAGTGAGACATCTCGAGAGAGAGAGAGCGAGTGCTAGTTAAAAGTGTAAGAGAGAGAGAGATATTAAAGTATTATTCTTAGAGAGTTTATTGTAAAAACGTTTTACTCACGATGAAGGAGTTTTCGTGTAATTTCTTTGTTTAAATGACCGTTTATACTTGCGGATATTTTTCATATAGGTATTGAAGTGGCTATTATATCCATAAGATACTTTATAAGTTACCACTTAAAATAAATACATAACAAAATATTAAACTAAAAAGTTTCTTATGAAAGTGATATGAAATCCTCCCGAGTAAGGTGTATTCTAATGGATTTGGTGAAGAAACCGCATTTGAATTTTATACACAGTTTTTTTTTTTACAATTCAAAGGTGGTTGTTTTAGTTGCAACGACGAGCGTTAAAAAATAATACATTTGTTAGTGAATTTGTCGTTTACTGTGTGTGTGGCCAGTTGTCATTGGTATTCATGTTCTAAACTAAATTGTAATATGTGTAAAAAAGAGTGTAAAAATACGAGTTACCAAAATTGTATGTGTCTATTTAATAAAACGAACATCTCCTCAAATGCAACAACAATAATGCATTTCCAAATATGTATTTCGCTCTTTTATTTAAAGTAAACGGGAAATTTATAAAATTTGACGTACAAGCTTAAGGATATTTAACATAAAACAACACAAAAGGATTAAAATAAAAAAAAGTTTAGTTTAGTTTGAGTTTGTACATCAGTTCAACATTCATACATTAACTCTTTACCACAGTTTGCTACATTTTACAGTGTAAACTTCACCTATTGTGTATATATTTGTTTAACATTATCTGCTGTAGTTGTTGTTGATACACTCGACAACACTCAGCAGCATACAAGTGAACGCGAAGTTTAGAACGTTGTCTTTTTTTTAAGTGCAATAGTACAACACAATACATAATTCTCTGGTATTCTTATTGCTGTTTATGCTTCTTTTTCTTCTTCTTTAAATATACACATTCATCACCATTTATACAAAGAAGTGCTAAAGTTGAAAAAAAATATGAGTGTAAAATAAAAAATTATATAGAAATCAATTTTATATATAAAAAATTGATACAACACATAAATAAAAAAAAGAAAAAAAAAAAACAAAAATGGTAGCGGCATAATTTTTTTTGTGTGTAAGTAAATTTTGGCAATAAAAAAAAAATAATAATTGAAAATATTCAATAAAAATTTGTTAGCCATTTTTATTGAGTAAATAAATAAAGTAGATGTATAAAAAGCTTGAGAAAAGAAAAATCTATAAATTCAGTGCAAAACAAATCTTCATCGATACAAATATATAAATTTATATTGTAGTAATCAATAATCTGAAAAAGAAAATAAAAACGACAAATTCGTCTCATCCACTTATATATATAAATAATTTGAAATTGAAATTTATATATAGAAATATCTCCGCAATCAACTAAATAGTACGTACATATATTGTGATGTGTGTATTATAATTGTTAAAAATCAAATTGAAATTGCAAATGTGTCTCTAAAAGTATTATAAAATAAAATTTTCTAAGAAATCAATTTATTTCTATATAAAAATATGAAATCATTTAAATAAATATATTTCAATATAATGTATTTATTATAATGTGATTCGTGTTAATATGTTTTAAATTCTCAATGATAACATTTGGCTAAAATATATTGTTGTTGGATTCACTACTTAAATATTTGGATTTTTGTCATTAACGGATATTAAACGGCATTTATGTATTTCCTGTAATTAAAGGTAAATTTATTTACTAATTAAATATTAAAAAATATATTCGTTTTGTCATTAAAATTTAAGTACGCTGACATAATTTTACCCTGACTGATTGTAGTTTATTTAAAAAGTAATCCGAAAAGTTGATTTTAAATCAGAGCTTTGACAGTATTAATTCCCTAATTCGAACATCAAAAATAAAACTGTTAAATACCTATACAGAATTCTAGTTATATTTCAGTTAAATTTTAGTTAGTAGAAAATAAATTTATTTTTATTTTATTACCTGCTAAAATCAGCAAAAATTTTTGCTAAATAATAAGTAGCCTAAAATATCACGTAAAAAATTTCGAAGTTTTTTTTCGATTTTATTTTAAATGCAAAAAAAATCGAGCCTTTTGAAAACATCGGGTTACAATGTTTTTAGCATTCAACTAAAATTAGCTTAAAAATAACAACACTTTTGTAGATATAGCAATTTGTTTTTGCTATTTTTAGTCTACTAATATTTAGCAAATTTTTGTGTAGATTTTACAGTACAATTTGTCATTTTCAATTAACGAAAAGTTAACTTAAATATAAAAACAAAAAAAAATTTAACAATTTTATTTTTGCTGTTCTATTTTACTAGTATTTAGCAAAAAAATCTGCTAATGTTAGCAGTTTTTTCTGTAGCATAATTTTTAACAAATTTTTAGTAACCTTGCTATTTTTACAGATTTATTTGCTTGAGTGTAGTATTTACCCATCTGATCTCAATTGCTACCACCCTAATGTCAGAAAATTAAAGCTAGTAAAAAATCATTATTAAACTTTTGATAAGGAAGTTTTTCGATAAATCCAGCAGCCATTTTTTTTGTTGCCGAACGTCCCCTTCGCCTTTTTAAATTTTTTTTTCATTGGATTTTTCCTTTATAGAAAAACACTGGTCTCCTCGAGGCAAAAAAATCTATATATCACACTTTAAAATACGACTGTAAATTCCGAAGCTACATATAACGAAAAATTAAAAAAGGCGACCCCCACGTTCGACAAAAAAAATTTCTTTTTGGAATTGGCTTACAAAAATAAATTTTATTTAAAGGTTTACCGCGTAAGGTAGTACGGTCTAATATATTTATTTAGTACGTCCGATATTTACGTATGGTTCGCTTGTGTGATGGCCGGCCACAAGGGGTATCTTAGGACACAACTTACAGGGCGCAGGACACTTCGTTTGTGTCCGTCGGAGCCGCTTAATACTATACTATACACTATTTCCATAGGTTAGCATATTGTACAACACGTCTGTCTGTTACACGTCCTTGGAGATCAAGTAAAAATATAAAAAACGAGTAAAAAGGTTAAAGTCGGGCATGCCGACTATACAATACCCTACACCAGTCTGGTGTATTGTTTGGATCCGAAATTCGAATGGGTTAAAATGGTGCTTATGTCAAAATTTTCTATAATGTGAGTCAGCGCACCAAATTTCATTAAAATATCTTAATATTTGCGACCTGCAGTTTGTAACCAAGCCAATTTGGGGGGGACCCTTATATGGGCACTAGTTCTAAACATGGACCGATGTTCACCAAAATCAATAGGCTTCGTCCTTGGGCCAACATAGGTCTATGTACCAAATTTCATCAAAATAGCTTAATATTTGCGACCTGCAGCGTATAAATAATATAATTTTGGGGGGACCCTTATATGGGCACTAGTTCTAAACATGGACCGATGTTCACCAAAATCAATAGGCTTCGTCCTTGGGCCAACATAGGTCTATGTACCAAATTTCATCAAAATATCTTAATATTTGCGACCTGCAGCGTATAAACAGTATAATTTTGGTAGGACCCTTATATGGGCACTAGGTCTAAACATAGACCGATGTTCACCAAAATCAATAGGCTGCGTTATTGGCCCAATGTAGGTCTGTGTACCAAATTTTATCAAAATATCTTAATATTTACGACCTGCAGCGTATAAAGAGTATAATTTTGATAGGACCCTTATATGGGCACTAGGTCTAAACATGGACCGATGTTCACCAAAATCAATAGGCTGCATTATTGGGCCAATATAGGTCTGTGTACCAAATTTCATCAAAATATCTTAATATTTACGACCTGCAGCATATAAACAGTATAATTTTGGTAGGACCCTTATATGGGCACAAGGTCTAAACATGGACCGATGTTCAAAAAAATCAAACTTGTTCGTCCTTGGGCCAACATAGGTCTGCGTACCAAATTTCATCAAAATATCTTAATAGTTGCGACCTGTAGAGTGCGCACAAGATTGCATGGACAGACAGACAGACGGACGGACAGACGGACATCGTTAAATCGAAGTAAAAAAAATTCTGAACCGATCGGTATACTATAAGGTGGGTCTCCGACCAATATTTTTTGGTGTTACAAACATCAGCACAAACTTATAATACCCTGACCACATAGTGGTGTAGGGTATAATTATAGAAAACTATGAATTTTACTTGAGGAAAGTAGTGGTTTTTGGAAATATTTGAAGTTTGGTTCGCAAAATATCCTTTAACCGGTAACGCTCGTTTAGTTGTCTTTTCTGGTGCAAAGAGAAAAAATTGTAAGATTATTTTTGAAAAATTCCTAGAGTAAAGGAAAAATTGCTCCGAAATATCTCGAAAACCATTGGTGAGATTTAAAAAATTATGAAATATTTGTGTTCAACCAAAATTACTTATAAATGATTTGTCACATCCTATACACAAAAAAATATTGTTAAACTTTTTTAAATTAAATCGATTTGTTAAATTATTTCAAAAGGTGTCAATTAAAAATTAATCCAATAGATTAAATAATTGCTTAAAACTGCAATTTGCTCGACATTTTTTTTTATTCTATCGCTCAAAAGCATTTCATAAAAAAAGAGAAAAACATCAGCATATTGTTGTTGTTTTTCGTTTGTTTTATTTATGTGGTTGTTTCTATAAATGTTTATTGTATTAGTAACAGATACTTTAAATTAATTTTTATAAAATTTTATAAATTCTAGTTAAGTTTATTATTTTAAACAATTATTTTAATTTTTTGCATTAAAAATACAAAAATTGTTTTTTCGGACTTTCTATACTTTCATATATTTAGTTAGAATATTCTTCTACCTCAAGTCCAAATTCTAATATGATACATATTGTCATATTAGATTTTAATTTGTTGTTTCAAAAAAGGTTTATTATTTTATTTAGTTAAATATTTTAATATTGCCAAATTAAATCTGAATATTCATTTATGCTAAAACATTGGCTCATATGAATAAAAAATAGATATTACTAATAGGGGGAAATACAGGGTTTTTTAAGCAATTACTTCACAAATCTAGTCTGCTTGGGAGTAGACTAGAAATTTAATTTTTTATTTTTCGTTTACATTTCATGCTATTCTACCAGCCAATTGGTAAATTTGGAGTTAAAAGCCATTCCTAAGCCCAAAGTAATTACTTCGAAGTAATTGCTAAGTTTTATTCATATGACCCATTATTATAAAATAATGTCATTTTTGAAATTTTGTTTAAAATATTCAAAATCAATATTTAAATTAAACAAAAAAATTTTAAAAATTAATTAAAAATTATTTTAAATAAAATATATTTTATTTAGTTTTCAACAAAAACAAATATTTTTTTTTAAATTTTCCAAAAAATTTTGACAGAGTCCTTAGCCTCAGAAAAAAGAAGAAAACTAATTTCTAGAGTTGTGTCTTTCATGAACGAACTACTTCATTTGAACGGATCAGTTCATTGAACGATATGACATCGTTCACCATTATTCGTTCATTTCGTTCAATCGTTCATTTCGTTCTTTTTTTTAGTCTTAGAAAATTTGTATCCCTTTCTTATTAATTTTATTACAGAATTAAATGTTTTTCTTAATAATTTCAAATTTTTAATAAAATTGTAATTTTCTGACACTATTAGTATATGCACAATAAAATTAATATAAATATGTAACATGTAGTGCGCCAATAAAATGTCGAACGAACGACACCGTTCACGAATCACTGTTCAGACACAGCTCATGACAAAAAAGAACGATTGAACGATTTGAACGAACTAGTTCAATGAATTTTATTGAACGATATGACCGAGTCACAAAAAAGAACGATTAAGCCCAACTCTACTAATTTCTGTGGGAGAATTTTTCATATAAGTATAAATAAATCTATCAAATGAATAAAAATTGCATGCAGGTTTTATTTTAATAAAATTCAATGTTATGAAGTTCAAGCTAAAAATAAAGAAATATAATTTTTTTTATCATTGGCATGACAACTACCACTTTATCCAGCTGATTAGAGTCTTATTTAGAATTTATACAATTTATACAGTCGACCCTAATTCTACTGCTTATTATTTAGATATTGGTAATAAGCACTCATTACTGATATTTTGCTGGGCACTAGATCTGATCAGATCTGACACCCGATCTACTTAGATTAAATCATATCTATTAAGATATAAAAAGATCTGATCAGATTTTACACAGGTTGCCACAACGGAATTGTTATGAGAGTGAAGGTTACTTGTTCAAAGTGAAGTATTGGAAAACATTGCAAAAATGAACTGTTCTCCACCAGAGCTTTGAAGAATTAATTCCTTTTTGAAAGAATTCACCACCAATCAAATTAAATTTTCTCTAGAATTGAATGAATTCCTTTTCTTAAGTAATTCACTGAATTCGTTCAACTGAATGCGTTCATCAAACAACAAATTCAAAGAATTAATTCAATTGCAATAGTTCTTTTTATTAAATCAAATGAATTAATTCACCGGTGAACGCGTTCAATTTTATAAATCGAACGGAAAAAAAGTGAATTAATTCCTTACTGAATTAATTCACTACTGAATTCGTTCAATTTCATTTTCGTTCAGTGAATTAAAAAAAATAAAATTACGTTCAGTGAATTAAAAAAAAAAAATAATAAGTTCACTGAATTGAAAAAAAAAATAAAATAAGTTCACTGAATTCAAAGCCTGTTTTCTGCCGTTCAGTAGAAGAGAACAATAATGTACAAATAAAAATTTTGAATAAGCAATTTTACAGCGTGTGCTAATAAAAATGAACAAATTAGAAACCGGATGCTGTTTATCAACCTACATGATTCAAAAATAAAGCCTTTTACTATTGAAAATAAAAACTTTACAGATATAGATAAATTTGGAAAAAAATATAACTATATAACTAGTTTGAAAAATTAATAGTTATCTTTTTTTCCAAATTTATCTATATCTGTAAAGGCTTTGAATTCAGTGAACTTATTTTATTTTTTTTTTCAATTCAGTGAACTTATTATGTTTTTTTTAATTCACTGAACGAAAATAAAATTGAACGAATACAGTAGTGAATTAATTCAGTAAGGAATTAATTCACTTTTTTTCCGTTCGATTTATAAAATTGAACGCGTTCACCGGTGAATTAATTCATTTGATTTAATAAAAAGAACTATTGCAATTGCATTAATTCGTAACAAAATAAATCGAACGAATGCAAATATGAATTAATTCCATTCAATATATTGTACTTACTGAATTAATTCATCGAATTTTTAATTCAGAATTGAAAAATTGAATTAAAGAATTAATTCTTCAAAGCTCTGTTCTCCACCAACACTCTTGTATGGGTCACTGGACAGCTATATTTCTACTGGAATAAAAGGACGGACGAGCAGGTTTTGCGTTGGATATCTCTCTAGCTGTGTCAGTCGCAACACCCCTGGGAAACATAAAACGCTGTCTTGTGAAAGCAAGTTCTCGCTAGAGTACGATGGGAAGCGGAGGAGATTAATTCTTATTTATGGTTGAGGAACTGTGTTGACGGTCCATTGGATGATTGGTATCCAAATGTGCTCCCACTACAGCATAACGCAAAGTATCAAAGTTGCAGAACACCTGCAGAAGAAGAGGCGGTACATCTCTACGTGCGTGTACAGCTTTTACTGATGCCACACGAGGTACTTTGCGTAGCATATGCTGGACGAATTTTCTGAGATATCCATAAACAGGACGTACTACACAAAATTCCAACTTTTTTTTGTTGTGCTGTCCCGCAATCAGTAAGTAAGTCTGCGACAATAAACTCTGGTAGCATTATTGCCTGATCTGCTCATAAAACAAATTGCGGTCAATGAAAATATGTTTCATATATGAACAGGTCAGTTTTATAAACGGTCACCGATTGCGGCAGCCTAAAGGCATTCCTTCCATTCACAACCTCATGTTTAAGACGAAAGATTGTACGAGGATATTTCAAGATCTGCTGACATTTCCTTAAGTAATTTATTTACAATTTGAATTCTAACTGGAGTTAAGATTTCACACAACAAATTTTCGCATTTCATTATCTGCTTTTTACAACTAGCTGTGATTTTTTTTACAAAAGCTTTTTTAATCTGTATCCACATTTATGTATAAGATATAATTTTGATTGCTCGCTCATATTGACCAACGCTGGAAATATACATACATATGTGTATGCATTAGTGTTAAGTGTGCATATGTATGTATATAATTTATTATAACTTTAGTAATATTGAAATAAGTGAAAATGTTTATTAAAACTCCCAACTTTTGTAGATTTGTAGTTTAATAAGTTATTATACAATATTTTAATGTCTTTCTAGTTTGGTCTTTCGGTCTTTTAAACACGTAGAGTACGACGACAACATATATGTACGAGAGTACATAAAACGTACATTCATGTTTAACAAGCATATGTCATTTTCTAAAATATTATATGTATCTGACTGTATGTCTGTCTGGCTGTCTGTCTTTATGTATTCTTCATTTTGAATGTGGAGAACTAACGATTCGATTCGAATCGTTTGCTATTATTCTTCTTGTTTTTGTTGCTCTATTATATCTGTATCGTATTATTTCGCTTTCTTTTCTTTTGTGGTTGTTAATTCGTTACAATTTTGTGCTTTTGTTGTTGTTACAATAAATAATTTTGTTTTAGTTGTTGTTTATATAAAAAATAAAATAAGCAAAATCATATGCATGAGTTTGAGTACTACAAATACTTATTATAAAATTGTATCTCCTAAACAAGAAAATACAGAATACTTAATATAAATACGAGTATAGACCAACAAAAAAAAAGGGGAAATAAAGTATTTGGCGACACTAACTCGCAAATAGAACAGACATCATACAAAACAGAAAAACACAGAGTTGATATGTAATAATGGTTAAGTAGAGTGGATTGGAGTGAGTAGTTGTATATTTGTTTGTTCGTATGTGACATGTATTGTTGTTGTTGGTTAGTTGATATGTTTGTTACGTTGGTGGATGTACTTTTTTTTCCCATTTAGCTTCTCACCCGGTTCTTTTTAAACTCCTCAACATACATACTTGATGACTGTTTTTTTCTTTTTGTTTTGTAAGGTTAAAGCTACTTCTTCTCTTCTTCTGCTTGTGGCAAGTACTTGTACATGGTATTTTAGCTGCAGCTTTAGGAACTCTGCTGAGAAAACAGTGATAAAAATATACAAAATGGCAAAACGTTTAAGAAACAAATTCTGGTCAATAATAAATGTAATTACCACTTAATATTCGTTTTGGTTAAGACCAAATCACATGGTTTATACAAAATTCCTAACCCATGTTCTCCTGAATTAACCCTTCGATTAAAGAGTCTGCCGTTGGTCTTAAAATACTGAGAAGGTCCGCAGGGTCCTAAAAACAAATTGTGTGGTATTTTGCTTGATGGGGTGTGTTTTAATTGTTAATTTTAGATAAAATAAAGTAATAAACAGTGTGTTCGTTTACTCGAAATTCTTACTACTTATACTACAATTGGAAAGTTTTGTTTACTTTTTGTATTGATTTTTTCCAGCTGTAGTAAAAGTAGTAACTTGTAGTAAGTAAACGAACACGCTTAAAAAGGCACAAGAAATGTTTTTTATGACAATTTCGATTTTATTTAATATTAAAATACATGAGAAAATGAAATAAATCACTGTTGTGATGCTTCTTGCTGATTTTCCAGTTCGAGTGTGCAGGTATTGCAACGATGTAGCAATGTTGAATTCTCAGCACAAACTGCTTTCTTGCAAGTAAATCAACACGCTCTGGTTTAACGCTGGCGTCCGTACTGGCAATACAGCCTTTTTGACCGAGACGTAAAAGAAGGTGCAGTTCCGACAAAAATATTTACTTTTTCCGCTTTTGTGTGTTTTAAAATTATTTTATTTTACCTTTACATTGAATGCTTCCATAGCGCTTCGAATCCTGGGATAGCTCGTTATACGTCCATTGGTTGCTCGTTCTTCAATATTAGGCAGTGCTAATTGTGCCGTGGGAAATTGCAAATATTAACCCCGCTTATCGGTTTTTTTACTGGCTTAATTTTATTATATACGATAAATGCAGCTAATGCAGCAATATGTACCATATTGTAGAATATTGCGAGTGGCCAGCGGTTTGTTGATCGTTTGCAAGAATATGTGCTAAGCATCTCATCCATTGTATCCACGCCGGATACATGGGAATAATTCCTCTATATGGGATAATTGCTCGTCCACGGTCAGCGAATCGTGCGGGATGTAAACTGCCGCCAAATTGGCCTGCAACATTTGCCAAACATCGTCAATAGCAGCAGTTTTACTGTTGATTAATCGCTCCCGTCGCATATGTGCGTTATTGAAGCGAATGAATTTTTTGATGAGCATAAATCGATTGTATGATAATGCGGCTTTGTATATTGGAGCATGGGTTGGGCGTCACAGTTCCTTAGCAGGCTCATTATTCGATTTAGACAGCCCAGCATTCAAAACGATAGCGAAAAATGCATCGAACTATTTTAGAGTGATTGTTTTCCATTTCCCAAATTCCATACGGTTGTTACTTCCCTGGCTTTTCGATTGGACACCGTATGGAATAGAGTTGGGCTTAATCGTTCTTTTTGGTGACTCGGTCATATCGTTCAATAAAACTAGTTTGTTCAAATCGTTCAATCGTTCTTTTTTGTTATCGTTCTTTTTTGTCATGAGCTGTGTCTGAACAGTGATTCGTGAACGGTGGTGTTACATGTTTATATTAATTTCATTGTGCATATACTAATAGTGTCAGAAAATTACAATTTTATTAAAAATTTGAAATTATTAAGAAAAACATTTAATTCTGTAATAAAATTAATAAGAAAGGTATACAAACTTTTTATGACTACAACAAAGAACGAAATGAACGATGAACGAAAAGAACGAATAATGGTGAACGATGTCATATCGTTCAATGAACTGAACCGTTAAAATGAACTAGTTCGTTCATGAACGACACAACTCTAGTATGGAATATGGTGTAGGGATCATATGTGTCTTTCATTGGCCCTGGTCTCATTCTTGTATAGTCGATCACGTTATGAGCACGAATACGGGTATTGGTGGTGCAAATTTGCTCCATTTAGATATAAAATAACTGTCAGAAGTTTCGGTAGTGGCAGGATCAGTTTCTAATTCATCTTCGTCATCTTCATCTAGCTCCTCATTGATTTCCACATGTGGTTGAGTTTCGGCATCCGACTCATCAACGTCAATGTTTGGCTTATATGTTAGGTCGTCATTATCTTCAACCTCGACGTCAAATGCAACATCATCATTGTCAATATCTTAGTCATTCATAAATTTTACAAATTTCTCATCGATAATACGTCTCTCTCCTCAGTCATTCACTGGTAGCGTGTACTGTGACGTATCACCATTTCCGCAACATCCAAATTTGAATTTCCAATTTTTCTTTATACGTATATACATACATAAATTTAAATATTCAACACTCGATGTTCGATGTATGAAAATGTACAACGGGTTTCTTGCTCGTACACCTGTAACAAAAAAAACACAATTCAACAAAACTCATTAGCGATTTCTTCTAATAATAGTACAAGGCCCGTGGGGACCTTTTCACTAATCCACGTAGTAAACGTCATTAAACCTCAATAAAATTTAAACTATTGCTCGGAATACATTTACGGTTCGGGTATTCAAGCCATACAACATTAAGGAGTTATGAGAGTTTGAAAATCACAAAGGTCCCCAGGGACCTTCTCACAAATAGAAGAGTTAAAATGACATTTAGTTATTGATTGTCTAGAATGTTGTCAATTTTATAGGTTTTTCTCTGTTTCTTCTGTGTTTGTAACGATTTTTAACAAATTTTTTTTTTAGCGATTTTCCTTTGGAACAAAGTGTGCATCACTGTTTATTTGTTTACAGATTGTAGTTTTTACTCTCTCTAATATTTGGTGTTTCATTTCATCAATCCAATATCAAGTCAATACAAGTGTCAGCAAGTGTAAGTGACAAGTGTAAGCAAGTGTCATATGTGCTTAAACATTTTGTAATTCTTTCATTACAAAAATAAAAAATAAGAAGATTTTTCAGTTCTTGTCTTGAGTTGGAAGACAATATTCAAATTCCTGTTGTTTATATTTAGTATTTTGAATATCTACTACGTTTTGAAGATAAACATTAAGAACATAAATGAAATCTGGATTATAAAGTTGCAATTAATCCGGATTAGCGAGTGCATATCCAATACGTTGAGTTTTCAAGTTATTAACTTTTGCTTTTGATAATGCCATCCTAACCTACTTACTTAAATCATTGCACTATCTTCTTCAGTAAGAGGTTAAAAAAATCATACCAATATGCATCTGACAGTCTGAATCATTATTGAGTATCACGTTACATTACATAACCTTAACGGACATTATCAGAATTTTCGGATTATGGCCCCAAAATATTTCGGACGTATTATCCACTATGGAAATTTTCGTTCGTAATCCCCAGAAGAAAGCGGACATTAAGCCCATAATTCGGGTCACACATTAAAATTTTTTACACTCGCTTGCCAACCACATCAATTATGCAACTGCTTTCAGTAACTAGTTTCAGAACTGATTCTAGGGCAACCGATTCCTCTAGAGTTATAGAACCGGTTGCTTTTGGAAAATTTTTAAACAAAAATCATTGGTGTTAGAACTGCAGTAGAAGAAGTAACAAAAGAAAATTAACTATTATACAACTTTCTACAAATAAAGGATTTGTGGGCGTCTGGCCTTCGTTCGGAATTATGGGTTTTTTCTGTTGGGTATGTTCAATGCCAGCTTGAATGGTAAAATATTATTGCGTAACATTTTCTTGGTGACAGGCCATAACCCCACGGACATTATCCCGCAAACGGAAAGTGGGGTATATGGCCATTTACAAAACGGTCATAGTCCCCAAAGTTGTGAAGACTGATTACAACTATTTTCCAGCCGAATGCCGCTTGGCTAAAAAGCGTGCATACTATACATCAGCGAAGCCGGAATCGGACACTCCACACAACCCCTAAGCCCAGCCGAGGGCTTCTTCGTTGAAGAAAGTTTTATTCAATGAAGCTGGGCTTGGAACTCTAAGTCATACCACAGGCCAGCTTCGAGGGATTTTGTGGGATTATTAGCACAATTAGGACAATTATGTCGTTTTGAAAAACGGTTTTAATATCGATGGGGAATATGTCAGCTTTTAACGGAGGATTACGATCAAAATCATGTTGGTACTAGTCCTCATTTTCGAGTTCGGGCTTTCGCTGCTTCGAGGTTTAAATTATGACATCATTTATCACAATATAGTCGGTTTACTTTTTCGTCTTTCGAAATACTTTATTACGATGTGTTTCGTGCAGCAACGTAGACCATTAGTATTATTCTGTTTTTACTGGGTTTATCGTGGTAAAAGGCCTCTGGGCATCTATCGTAGCTGTCGTCCTTTTCTTCTTTTGGTACATGAACTCAAGTTAGGATGATGTTGAATATTTTGGCATTTTTCTAGTTTATTTTTTCACATCTCTTGGATGACCATGATAAACAATTGCTACACTTTCCTTTCATCTTGCAACCTTGACTGCAATGTGAGTTTTACCTATAGATGTTCTTGGACATTACCCCATCTGACATTATTATCAATATCAGGAGTTGGGATTATACCATATCATCTAGTTAAACTAAGTAAGAGGGTGCCCCAAAAATTTCCCAACATCCGGTTTTGGGTTATGTCTGAGTAACTTTCGGTCATAATTCCGATAATGGCAATGATAATTTTGACCGTTGGTTTTATTACCAATGGTCTCGATTAGGAAATATTATTTTAAATATTGTATTTTTATAGAAAAAACCTTTAAATAGCGAAGCCGGAGTTGGAGATACCCTAGAGGAGAAAATCCTTATGTCAGGCCGAAGGCTGTCTGCACAAGAAACATTTTACCATTGAAGCCGCTTTTTATTGCAAATAAGTCAGTGAACCTAAGAGATTTGTCTTAATAGAATATATTCTATTTTCATGACGACATACTAACACACACTCAAAATATTTGTCAAATTGTTGCCATATTTTTAACTAATTAATGGTTGCCATTAGAACAGAGTTGTAGAAATTCGTATTAGAGTTGCAAAAATTCGTACTTTGCTTACAAAAAATTTATTTTGTTGACAGATGAAATATAATTGAAAATAAAAATACATAATTTACCTCAAAAAAGCTAAATTAAATACAATAAAATGTAAAACAACAAGAACTAATGCAAAACCAATTGAATTGATGAAGAATTGTGGCGAAACAAATACAACCATATTCTTGGTTTGCTTTCCTTTTTTTCTATTAACGTCAACAAAAGTCGACGGTCGATTGCCGCTGAGTTTAAATTAATCGCGACGACTTTTGCTGTCGTCGGTCGAAAATTGACCCGGTTGTGATTCAAATCTAATACAGAATAAAATGAATTATAACATACAGTCTTATCTTCTCCGGATGTAACACTTCTATTGCACTGCACCACTCGCCTCAATCTGAGTCTATCTATCAAAATTATTCGTCCTTTTCGAAGTATATTACACTCCTTCGAGAATAGATTAGGTGCATCAAAAATTGTCCTAGTGCAGTCTCACGGTACATGTTATGAGACATTAGATCTTTCTAAGAAAATAAATATTTCAGCGATTCCATCCTTAATGTATTCCAGTTTTACTTCCCGATATGTACCGACTAGTTTTAAGCCCTAAACGTAAGATTGGACCGTTATTACGTATCTTACTTTTTTCTGCTCTATCACATATCACAATTTTATTAAGATCGAAGAGAAGCCATCACGATAGCTCCTTTGTCAGTTAAGTAGAATTAACTCAAATTTAGTGATTTTTTTCGTGCATACATTATTATCTCATGCCCTTTCATAACATTTTGTTCAGTGCATATTGTGTAGTCCAGTACAATACATAACTCAGTATTTGTTGTTTGTAATTTTTTGTGCTGCTTTGCTTTATTTGCAGATGAAAAACACCAGCAACTACAACAAAAATCGTCTTTAGAGTTGCATATGAAACTCTTAACGAAAACTGAACGAATGAACAGTTTTTTTTTTGTTATTTTTCTCTTATTATTTTTTGTGTTGATGTTGTTGTTGTAGTATGCATTAATGTAATGAATGTCCAAAAGTATTGCGGCATTGGTAGAAAACTCCAAAAGTACGAAAAAAAAACAACCAACACCAAGCAACCAACAACATATTACTCGTTAATTCCCAGGTTTTTATTTAAGCATAACTTTTTTCCTCTTTTTTGTGCGTTTTTTTTTCACTATGATATTTAATTTATAAGTTTTTTTTTCTCGCTGGCTGGTTCTGTCAAGTATTTTAAATTTTTTTATGTTTTTGTTGGTTGCTGTTGGTTTGCTCCGCTTCATGTTGGTATTGTCGTATGTTGTTTTGATATTGTGTGTAAGTATATATTTCAGTTTTATTTTTTAATTTAATTTTTCATGTAGACGCAAAGAAACAAACAAAAAAAAAAGACAAAGTCAACCGTCCAACAACCCGTTCATCCAAAACCATCCAGTCAGCCAGCCAGCCAGCCATTCAACCAGCCATTCGGCAGTTATGTGAATGTGTCCAGTACGTTGTCTTGACAACTAACAAAAGCATATTATGCTGCTGCATACAATAAATTGATGACTTTACTTCTTCAAAGAAGGTATTAGGAGGGGAATATTTTTTTAAGTATTTACTCGCCAATTTGTTTTTAATTAGCACAATCAACCTGATTAGATGACTTTTGTTTTATTAAAATTATAATAGTAGTGATCGTCTGGATTTCGCCGCTTTTGATATAAAAAAGAAGTAGAATTTTCTATGAAAAATGTGTATATTTTCTTTTTCTTCTTTTGAATTTAAAATTTCCTATTTGATGTTGAAATTGTTAATTAATTGGTCCACATAATAATTTAGTCCCATCTTTGCCCCTCAGCTACAAGTTATATTTTAAAATTCCCCGCTGCATGATGGAAAACATGATACAATTATACTTTTTTTTTGTACAATTTGAACTTCGTTGGTACCGTAGTACTCTGGGGGTCAGAAAAGTACCTACTCTTCGAATATTTTTTGAACTCAATTAAAAATCTCATTTCCCATACCTTTTTGAATTTTCGGATAACCCGTGGCTGGCAAAACTATGGTACGCGTGCAGGTAGTGGCAGTACTTTTTGAACGAGTGCAAAGGAAGCAATTTTTCGCCAATTAAAAGTTAAAAACAAATTTTTAGTAAAAAAAATTATATTTTTTTTTATTTCACAAAAGTTTTTTTATTTCACAAAATTTTTTATTGCCGGGTATCGAACTTGCGACCTCATGATTGCTAGTCTAGCTCTCTACCGCTGAGCCATTCTCTTCGATAAAAGTAATTTTTAAACAAGTGCAAAAGGTGCACTACATTGTCTTCAGTACTATTTTCACAATCGCATAAAAACAATTTTTCATCATTTTTATTGATCTAGAAAACTGAAAGTTTTTGAGAAGGAAAAAGTATTTAAATCTGCGATGATTTTTTTAAAGGAAAAGTTTTTTAAATATTAAAGTGCTTATATTAAACAATAATAACACGTTTATAAAATGAATTTTGTATGAAAAATTTGTCTTTTATAAATTTTAAAAGTAATTAAGATTATATAAAACAAACTTAAGGAGGCACGCGACATATTACTCAATTCTTGGCACGCAATGCAAAAAATCTTGCCATCCCTGGTATAATCCATCCATTTAAAATGTTAAAAATGATGAATTCATTCAATTGCGTTGTTGTGGTGATTTTTTGTTTAAAATTTTATTTACTTTAAATGAAAAGAGAGCGCTTGTCATATTGTTAAGAACTTGTATTATACATTTGAGCTTTAATAGTTCCAGATATTTTTTTTGCACACATTTTGGTAACATATAGCAGTTTGTATATAAATACATACGTATAAATAACAACCCTATTTATAATCCAGCTATTATTTATACAAACAAAGGATGGGTTTAAAATATGTATGTATGTATGTATTTACAGAGTTTTAAACATCAAATTACTTTACTAAAAATCACGAATTATTACTGAGAGCTATGGGTGGTTTATATGTCAGATTTAACATTTGATTATTGACCTAATGAATTAATTATATAAAAGTTCTGTTTATACCCAGCAGTAGTAGATACTTCCAAATATAATTTTTTGTTTTTCTAAGATATTGAATAATTTATATTATTTGAATGGTTTTTATTTCTCAGTTTATTTGAAAATATTCATCGATTAATTTGTAGTGTCTATCTACCACCACCTCTCCTTGTTTTTGTATCTTTTGTGTACTCGTACCTACTATCAATATTATAGATATTAGGAATTTTACTTCATACGTTCTTTTGTATTTAATTTGTAGTTAAAAAAATATATTTATATCATTCAGTTTTATTAGGGGCGAAGAAAGTTGCCGTGTTTGGCTGTAGGAAATACCTTAAAAGATTTACAATACTTTTATCTTCAGTAAAGGTTTTGCCAAAATCTGTATGGTAAAATATGAAAACCCAAAGAACAAACTGCAGAACACCTTGCATATTTTATTTACAATACATAGGTTCTGCACTAATAGAAAAAGTTTCGAAAACTTTTATTTAAAACTACTAAAAATTAGTTGAAAACTTGCAAAGAAAAAACTCCTGAAATTAGCAGATTATTTTTGCTAAATATTTGTAAGATAGAAATAGCGAAATAAAAATGTTAAATATAAAAACTTTGAGTAATATTTGAACTAAATTTTAGTTTATAGCAAATAACACTTTAACCTGTTAAAATCAGCAAAAAAATTCCTAAATAATTAGTAGAAAAATTGCAATTGAAATAAAAATCTAGCCTTTTGAAATCAGCAGTTTACTATTTTCTTTTAGCAAATCTTTCTGTTGACTTTAGCAGGATAAATATTGGGTGTAAAACTTAAAAATGCGGGAATTTTGGCAATTCTTGGGCGTTTATTGTGAAACAAAATAAATTTATTCAAAGACATTATCCCATCTTTCTGGCAACATATGGATTCCACGCTAAAAGAACTACTCATTTTTTGAGTCAAAGAACGAATCAACCCAATTTCGGATACTCTGTTCTGAAGCATATTCCAGAGGGAGCATTCTGCATCGACCGAAAGAAATGGTAGTCGGACGGTCTTGACTGTAAGGTGGGTGAGGCAAAACTTCCCAACCACTATTTTCTAAATAGTTTTTAACTGGTCTTGAAACATGTGGCCCAGCGTTGTCATGATGGAATATTACGGCTTCATTTCTGGTCGAAAACGAATCAGTTGTATTGGGTAGAGGTCCGTTGTGATCGTCTGGTCCGATATCAGCAGCTTATAATAGATATGATCCCTCTGGTCCCACCAAATACAGAGCATTACCTTGGCGCCATGGATATTCGGCTTCGGCGTTGATATTGCTGGTTGTACGGGCTTCGCATACGATTTCTTGCACTTCGGGTTGTCGTAATGGATTCATTTTTCATCGCCAGTAATGATTCGATACAAAAATGCCTTCTTTTTATGGCGTTCAAGCACCATTTCGGATATGCAAAATAGTTTGGATGAATCCTGCTGCTTGCAAATGTTTTTAAATTGCTGCTTAAGTGACTTCCAATGATTTTGCAAGTTTTTCTTGAGTTTGACAACAACTTATCATCTTCGAACTTTTTTGGCTGACCTGGGCGGCCTTTGCCTTCACCACTTCTGAACAACACAAACCATATCTTGCACGTTGAAATCGATGTAACATATTCAGGATAAGCTTCGGTGAGCAATCGATGTGCTTCAGCTTCACTTTTTTTTCAAATTGAAGAAGTAAAGCAAAACTTCCCGCAAATGATGCTTTGTTGAACCAAAATTCGACATTTCCGAAGCAAAAAAGAACTTTGTTGTTTACGCTATTTTGTTCAATGACTAAGTGAGAATAAATGCCGATGTTTACCTTCCAGAATCCCATATAAGCTATTAAAGACACAAACCATATGTAAAAGATACGCCATCCCTTGTAAATCCCGTATTTTTAAGTTATACATTCAATACGACAAGTAGTTTTTCTTTTAATTTTAACTTACTGCAGTGATCTTTTATTGTATTTATTAAACTTTTTATTTCTTTCTTTTTTTTGAAAACTTCAAAAGAATTAAGACCGCAGTTATAACTTTGACAAACAAAATTTGAATTGTTTAAATTTCATTCTTGTTTTGTATGGAAAATTATGGCTTTCGGTCTTAAAAATAATCGTATGACAGTCACAACGAGTCACAATTAAGAGAGGCACCATCAATTATCATTTTGTATTTTCTGAACATTACGTGTATTTCCATTTATTGGAATATATGTATGTGTGAAGTCGATAAATTCATTTTCCAAAACTCTCCTCAAAATCGGGTTTCTGAAAATTTTCAATTTCAGTATTGAAATCATTTACTATGTCGTCAATTCTACGGAAGATTATTCCTCTCAACTTTCTTTATGTTGGGAAACAACCAGGAAAAATCGCTAGATCTGGGGAATATGGTGCTGGACGAATCTCTTCAATGGCGGACAGGGCAATATAATTGTTGGTTAATCTTGGTGTTCCAACAAATTTTCAAAACATTTTGGTAAACAGTTTTCATTGTACCATTTAGCTGTTACTGTCAGACCAGTTTCGAGAGGAATATCAGCTACCACTTTTCTCGGGTAAGGTAATTTGACATCATGTCTGTTGCTGATTTTTGTTGTCTTGTTTTCGCAGGCGAATTTGCTCCATACCATGGACTATTGTTGTTTCTCCTTTTGGGATTCATTTACAACTCGAGAAACACATCGGGCTGATTTCTTCGTGTATCCAAGATGATTATTTAACATTCGTGACACTTCCATGGCATTCAAGCTATATTCATCAGCAAGCATTTTCTGTCGCAGTCTTGAATATTCGTCAATTTTAGACTTCAGCAAAGCTACTCTTGCATCATCAGGTTTTGGGTGGACTTCGTAAAATTCAGACTCCATAGAAAAATTACCCGTCGGGAATCGCCGATACCACTTCGAAATGGGCACACAAGATTGTGCCTCCACTGAATATTTCTTCAGGCCCTGAGCTTACGCCGGAATTAGTAAAGAATGACCGAAACTGTTGCTGCGTTGGGAGTGGAATATTTGCCTACTCTTCTCCTGTATTTTTGGGTGTTCTTGTCTCCATTTTTAGCAAGTTTTCCGAAAAGTCGAATGGAATATAGTACGACTATGACAAATTGAATTTCAAAATTAATTTTGTTAAACATTTGTAAAAGTCGGCCCACTAGGCGAACTTTTGTTGGTCCCCTCGTATGCTTGTCTTTAATCGAATTTAGCATACAAAAGAAATGAAGGCGTTTAATTAAAAAATCGAACAGTTGATTTACCGCATTGGAAGCACTTAAATAAACAGCCTTTCATAGAAATCTGTCTTCCTATTAAAATTGTCTCATAAATAGTTGTTAAATATTTTGTGAGATAATTAAAACCACATGTATCACGAATAATATGAAAAGCAATGAAGTTTGAAAAGAATCTTGTGTATTGTTATTTTAATATCTTTTACACTCAGATAATTATTTATACGAAACATACTCGTAGTACTTTGTCTACTCGTTTCATACATCGTTTTTATTAAATATGCCTAATGGTCATGTTTAGTTATAGTTGAGTGTAGTACAAGTTTATTTGTTTATTTTGCATGGTTGGCAAGCATTAACCCTAAAATAGCATTACCTATTTAAAACCCCATCAAAGGACTATCGTTAACCTTAAAATAATACTAAAGAAATATTGTATATTAAAATTTTGTAAACTTTATAAATGAAAAATTCAATTTTAGTTGCTATTAGACAGCTATTGTTGTTGTTTACACACACACTCATAAGGGTTAACACACTGACAGTCCGTGAAGTTGGCAAAATTCTATTTTTAAAAATAAAGTATCACAAACGAAAAAGCTTAAAATACCGATAACCTTAAAATAACCTAATACCGCTTTTAGGCAGAAAATTAACTGCTTAATCTGGCTTATTGTCCACTTTCGAAGTAAAATTTCTAACATTTTAAAGATGTTGGTTACAAAAATCTTGAAAAATATGGTGCAAAATTGCTGTGTTTTACCAAATTTGTTACAATATTTAAAAGTTTTTATGTAATATGTTAGATATTAAACTTCGGCAAATGGACGATAACACTGTGAGACAAATGGTAGGGGTCAGTGATCGGGAAGGGTTCAAACTACCGGGGAAAGTTATATCGGTAAAAAAGAAGTTATAAGTGTCCCGGCGTTTCGCTGGGTCACCCCTAGGAATCAAGATATATCGATTTGACCTTTGGTGGTCTTTTTTTTTGACATAACTCGAGAACCACTAGTCCGATTTTGCTCAAACAATTTTAAAAAACTTAAAAATTACAATTCCGTTTTTCTGTATACTCAACAGTTTTTCCGGTAAAAATAAATGTATGAAGAAAAAAATATTTTTTGCCTAAAATATTAAAAAAAAGTAATAAACAAAAGGTTATTGATTTTTATGGTAGCGGTAACAAACATTTATTTTTACCGGCAAAACTGTTGAGTATATAGAAAAACGTTATATGAACAGATTAAAGGAATTGTAATTTTTAATTTTTTTAAAATTGTTTGAGCAAAATCGGACTAGTGGTTCTCGAGTTATGTCAAAAAAAAGATATATCTCGATTCCTAGGGGTGACCCGGCGAAACGCCGGGACACGTATAACTTGTTTTTGACCGATATAACATTTCCCGTTGGTTTCATCCCATCCCGATTTTGACTGTCGCATAGTGTAATCGTCGTGGGTAATATTTCTAAACGCTGTTTTTTGTTATAATAACGGTTGGAAACACTAAAAAACACACGCACAATGTCAGATACAAATTAACGTTAAGACGCTGCCGCAACGTCGACACGTCTCATGTTTTTCCTTTGCCAGATCGCCATCGGCGCTAACTTGATATTTTACTGACAGAGTTAAACTTCCAACTGTCAAAAAATGCATATGTTAGAGAATAAGCACAATACAAATGGAAAAGGAGTCTTAAATCGTGACGGAAAAAAAGTGAACAAAATAGCAACGGAAACGAAATCTCACTTTTACAACACAGAACACATAGAACGTCAAGTTGGTTATATTTTATATTTTTCTTCTTGACACATTCTAACGTATTGTTGTTGTTTTACATTAGTTAGAATAAAAGGCTATGTTATTGTGTTATTTCTGCTTTTTTATATATTTTATAAATGTATAAAGTTAAATCCTTTGATATTACTAATGCATGTGCATGACGAAATCAACCATGTAATCGTACTATACTTGTACTGTGTTTGAAATTGTATGAAAATCTGGCAACATTAGTAAAATAATCTGAGAGTAAAAACAGGAGAATAAGAAATTCCGCTGAGAAAATAAAATAAGTTTTATCTCACACTCAGTGTTACCATATATTTTTTTAGAAAAACTGTAAAAAAAAACTGTTTTTGTATAGAAAAACTGTTTTTCGAAAAAAATGTAAAAATCAGAAGAAATTCTGGGATCTCGAAGTATCCTGAGACTAAAATATTATCCCAGGGTCTCAATTTTCTAAATATCGAGATTTGAATAATTTAATTGCGTTTGGTATTTATAGTAAACAATTTTTTGCACAGCCTTCTAATAAAACTTTTTTTTTTAAGAATTTTGGTCTCCTAGGCCCGAATCTGAAGTTAAAAAGTTCATCGAATCACCCTTCCGAGATGTCAACCTTTTTCTATTAAACCCTGACTTAGGATAGAATACTTTACTCGCCAATATTGTACTTCAAAATAATCTTTATGGATTTGCATTCCACATAAAATTACCTTTCATTAGATTGAGTATTGTTATGTCGGGAATTGTTTGACGGTGTGTAAAAATCCCGTAAAAAAATTACGTTTTTTAGAATTGTCCTTGATCATAATTGAAAAAATAGTAGTAAATTGTTATCCCGAATTAGCAAATATTTACTTAAAAAATAAAAAATCAATTTCGGCCTTTGTTGATGAGACATTGTTTTAAAAAACATAAATTTCTAAATTATCCTTCATTTAGAAATGATCTGAAAAGTTCGGCTTTTCAGATCATCTATGACGTGTCAGATATGGTTTAGCCAATTTTATTCCATGCTAATTTTTGATGAAATTTGTTATAAAAATGTTTCGTTTTTCCAGTAAGCATATTTAGTAGTATTATATTGCCAATTTCAAATTTATTTATGTTTCGATTTGTACCTAATTTTTTACAATATTTAAAGTTTTATTTTAATTTTTGCGTCATATGCATAATCACTTTCTAAGTTTATAAATGTTTTATAAAACAAATATTTTATACAAACTTCATTTTATAAACGTGTTATAAGGTTTTCAAATTATTTTGCATAAGCATAATTCTTAAATATTAGTTAAAAAAATAAAAAAAATTGTAAAAGAAACAAATGTGCCGATTTAATATGAAAAAAACTGTAAAAAAATGCATGATTTTAAAAAAACTGTTTTTTACAAGAAAAAACTGGAAACCTGTTAGGCATCCCAAAAAACTGTAAAAAACAGTTAAAACTGGCTATATGGCAACACTGCTCACACGGAAATCGTTGCACGATTTTAATTGTATGGAAAAAAAACGGGGACCTTTGCACTGTGCTTATACTCTAAACTATGAAGATTAAAATGTTGGATTGTCTTAAAGAGCTTTAATGAAATAAATTAAAATACCGTTAACTCAAATAGCCTAACCGAATAACTTAGAATACCCCAACGAAATAAATATATTGAAATATATTGATTATCGCTACCTGTAATGAATCGTTTGCCAACCCTGCTATTTAGTCATTCATTCTTTTATTGGTCTTCATTTTGGTTCACATAATTTTTTACTCTCTGTGTATAAAAATGATATGAATACGACTGCGAGTACTTGTAGTTAATGGTGTTAAAAATATATGTATGTGTTTATTGTGTGTGCATTAGGGTGTCCCGTTAAAACAAAGTTAAAGTAGTAGCACTCAAGTGATGCTGAATAAGGTAAATGTAAGGAATTTTTTTTTTTTTGAGAGTTTGAATTTGTTCATTAGAGTTTTTCATAATTTTTTATGATTTCATGAAATAAAAATTCATTAATTTAATAAAAAATTTAGCAGGTGGTACAAGTACTGGCAAAAAGTGCTTTCCCATTCCCAAAATGATAACATCATTAGACAAAAGGACCGGCTGTTCAAAAAGCGCCGGAAAAGCACTGGAGAAACAAAATTTTTAAACGTTGGCAAAACGCTGGCAAAAACAATAAATAAATGGTCTGGAAATATATTTTCCAAAATAAAATTTAAAAAAAGTTCATATTTTTTTTGGTCCTGCCGTGATTTGAACCCAGGCCATCAGATTGGCAGACGATTGCTCTACCCACTGAGCTAACGAGACATATAATATTTGATGGCTAAACACATAAATGAGTGATAATAGCTGGACAACTACTGGCTGTTCCAAAATGCTAGTACTGGCAAAGAATTTTTTGTAACTAGTATGCCAGTGTTGGGAGGGTAAAAAAAAGTTGGTCTTGAAGGAGCTTTCCAACAAACAAAAAAATTGATTTTATGAAACAAAAAAAATTTTAAATTAAAAAAAATCCAAAAAAAAATTTTTTGCATGCAACCGGATTTGAACTCGGAACCTTCTGACTATAAACATTTTTTAACGAAGCGTCAGCATTTTTATAAAATCATTGCTCTACCAGTGAATTGATTTTTGTACGCCTGGTAGCATTGGCTAGGTAGCACTGGATAACCACTGGTTGCAAACCTTGGCATATCACTCTAAGCCAATTCTTTGCCAGTGGTTTTTTTTATAAACCACCGAAATTTTTGTAAAACAAATACTGGCAAAACGCTTTTTTCAAACGCTGGCAAAGCGTCCCAAATGACTGTTCTGCCAGTCATTTATTTTTAACACCGTGGTTACCCAGTGGTATGCCAGTGCTTGATTTTTTGTACCACTGGCGATTTCTCATTGGGCAGTCTAAAGCTCAATTAACTATACCAACTTTTAACAGCACAAATGCCGAAGTACAACTTCGACTTCCTTCGTTGAGAGAAGAGATACAAACTTGCGGCTGCGAATTCCGCTACGGTGAGAAAAAGCAAATTAAATGATTGCGGCTGCGGTGACGGTTGTTTTTATACATACTTTCACATTTTCTTTAGATGTTTCTAGTGTACGTTTAGAGAGCACCAGGGTTGGGAAATAAGATTTTTGTTTTGGTATAGAACAATTTTTAATTTCTTTAAATTTTTATTCATTTTAACTTCGAGGATAATTAAATTAAAGTGATAGGCTTAATGACTTTAAAACTAATAATAAACATGAAAACCAAGGATTTTTTATAATAAAAGTTCAATCGTTTCAACTTTTCCATCTCTGAACATCACCCAATTATGGGATTATTTTTTGAAAATATGGCAACATTGTGAGAATGAAAATTAGGTTTTAATTTAGAGAGAATCCACAGTCCGTTTCCACTGTCAAATCTCCAAACGCAGAAAAAGCCGCAAGGTTGTATCTCTACTCTGAGTTCGAGCTTTTATAGTTTTACCTGCCAGGTTGTAGATCATGCTAAAAGCTTCCAGGGTCTATGATTATAACAACATTATTTATGGCTTTTAATATAATGGCATATGCTGTGGTGTATACTTAAATGTAGTGTTACGTTACGAGATTGACGTTTTTAGTAAATCCTGTTTCTCGGGATGTTTTCTTCCAGAAAATTCCAGAGTTTTCTAAATTAGACTCATCTAATTTCGTAACGATATAGGTATGTATATATGTTTCTTTCAATACGCATCGTTTGATTGTTATTACTTGAGCCAATTCGTAAGGACACCCTAGTGTTGTATATATTCACAATATGAATATCTAACAAATCCCCACCGTCCATCTATCAATCCGTCCGTCCATTTATCTGCTCGTCGGTATGTCTTTATGTCCATCTGTGTACTCGTATGTTTGTATGATTTCATTATTGTTATAGATATTTATCTATAATATCATTCATTTTTACACAGCTTTAGCTTCAACTTTTTATATTTTTCTGTCTATTTGATTTGATTCTTTTGTTTTGTATATGAGTTTATGTATGACGTGAGTTTTATTAAAAAAAATTGAAATAAAATAAAAAAAATATTGTACAAAAACAATATTCGGAATTGTTTTTATCGTGGTCTCACTGCTGCTATCATATTGTTGATGTTGTGTTTGTTCGTTCGTTCATTCGTCCCTCTCATTGCAGTTAATTGTTAAATGTTTTAGTTTATTTTATTTTCATTTGAATTTGATTTCATTATTTTATTATGTATTTTTTTTTCTTGTTATTTGTTAAACGTACAATTATCATTGTCAGTTCAACCTAAAAGGCATTTTTGCTTTTTTGTTATTATTGTTATTTTTGTATATAGTTATTTATTAGTCATGTTTTTTGGTTTTATTGTTATTGTTGTTGTTGTTTTTGTTGCTGCTGCTATTGTATTTAGTTCAAAATGTATTTGGCAACGTCTGCTCATTTTGTATGTATCTACTATAATTATGTTTGTTTGAATGTTCAAATATTAACATGTACAATAACTAATAAAAATATTTTTTTTTAAATTTTAATAAAAAAAAACTTTAAACAAAGTAACAAATAAGAATGATTAAATTAAGTTTATAAAACGACGAAATACAAGACCCTACATTTAAAGTCGTAGTTACAGTCAACAGACAAATTTGGTCGTAGTTGTTTCATAGTCACACATTTTAAATATGTGACAGCGCATAGAGAAAGGACCTAAGGGTACAAAAATCAATTTTTTTTTTTTTTTGATGTGGACAACATCTGAGCATCGAATGAGACCGATCCCATGCCCTCCTGAGAAAGGGAGGGCATGGGATCGGTCACATATATTAATAAGCTCAATTGCTTATCGTTGTTTGGAAAAAAAATTTGCAAACGTTGGCATAGCAGTCTAAGCCAAATCTTTACTAGTATTCTTTTATAATTGACCATTTACGGCATAGCTCCATCAATCCCACACTATATTCCATGATACGAGATTCCATGAGTATTGCGAATTTAGGAAACTTGCGGGAACTATGTAAAATCAGCGGCATGCTGTGGCCAACTTAACAACACAAAAAGTCAAAATTTTAACTGACAATCGGAAGAAATTAATGTTGCATATTAACTGAAGTTAAAAATGATCACTGTTCTAAAGGCAAATACGAGGGTGGATCAACAAGTCCGTGACTTTTTGAATGAAACGCAGTTTTTTTTTTTAGCAAAAAAAAGTTTTCATATATTTAGTTAGAATATTCCTCCACCTCAAGTTTTTATTTTTCATCATAGTCATTTAACACTTAGCACAATGTTTCTCCAATTTTCTTATTCCTTCCAAAAAATAGGATTTTTAGAGGTGCTCAAAATAGGCAATAATTTTTTCGTTGGATCATCTCTTTCCAACGCGGCATTTCTTTAGGTTTGGAAATAGAAAATAGTCACTGGTGGATAAATCTGTATATCCGGGGGTTAAATCCGCTTATCCGCATTCTGATGAACAACGTCAAACACTTCTTTGAAGATGTCACACGATTGCGTTTATGGTCAATTGTGAGCAAACGCGGCACGGATCTTGCGGGCAGCTTTTTGAATCCCAACTGATCATTTAAAATCGAAACCACAGTACCATATGAAATGCCCATGGCATCAAAAAACTCTAAGCACTTTCACTCTCGGATCGGTCAAAACCATTATGGGCCGTTCAGAACTTTCAGCGTCAATAGAGCTTTTGCGACCACAACGAAACACAGTAAACCACTTTTTTATATATATCGTCATAGGGTCTTCTCAAAATATGGCCAGCTTCATTTTCTCTTTGCAATTTCTATGCGAATTGGTATTTCGCCAGTTCTTTGCCAGAGGTCCCTTTTGGAAATTATACTCGGCCTAAATATTCACAATATTTTCCTCTAGCAACGGTTAATAAACACTTGCAGGAACTGTGTATGTCGCTTGCAGTAGAGTTCCAGGACTCACATCCGTATAGCAAGCTAGGGTGAACATTTGAGGAGAAAAGGCCGAGCTTAGTTGTTTTTATATGAATTTGTGGAGATTTCCAAATGACTGTTTTGCCTTTCTACTGCGATTTGTTATATCATCGCTTGAGCCGCCCTGTAGTGGATATAATGTTCCCAAGGTAGCAACACGATTGCCTATCCTCAAGCTCTACGTTGTTGATTCTGAACTTGGAGAGATTGGTGGTATTGATACGTAGAGCGTATCGATGTTAATATGCAGACCAACACCAGACCAACGCCACATGGCGTCTTAAAACACGATTTTAAGACAATACCAATTTCGGTATTGCATATATTTTTTTTCTCTATTATTTTAATATTATAGTTATCTTCATTGTGCTTGTAGTGGTCTCTTCATAATTTCCCTCAGAACTTTTGAACTTCTTAACCGACTTTGATAATATTTATTATCAAACTGCTGGCAATTAGCAATTACCAAAGTAATATACAGTGGCGAGCACATATTATCGAGAATAATGGCTGAAATTAAAATTTTTCACAAACATTTTAATACATTCTTTTAAAGCTTTGCTACATAGAGTACAGTTTAATGTTCATATATGTTTTATTTTATATGATTGTACAATATTTATATTGTGCGAGCTCCTCTCGTTACTTTCATTTATACATATTTTACTATTTTACTGCGTCGTCTGTGTGTATTCCTGATGTGAATATGTATTTCATATGTATATAAATTCTCTATCATATTCTTCCATTCGTTTTGGTCTATTGTTGCTAACTTTGTGTCATTGATGTTGTAATGTTTGTATGTTTGAAATAAGTATAAATGTTTGTATTTAAGTGTTGTTGTTGTTGTCATTATGGTTGTATATGGTTGGGAAGATATGGATAAAATTTTGAGCGTACCTAACACACAAACGCCTGTTACAATAGAGCTATCCAATCACCCACTCAACACCCCCATTTTTCAACTATTTTAAAAACACCTTAAAAATACATGAAAATACACTCTTTTTACTTATATCAGCAGTCAAGCCATATTACATTTCTTACATACATACATACATACATACATACATACATACATACATACATACATACATACTGGTATATTACACCAATACCAATACACATTTTGTCCTTAAAGTTTTTTCTACCATTTTCCAATTTTTTCCAACAGTTTTTGCTATTTATTGATAGAAAACAAACCAAAAAAAATACATTTATGTATAAAAATCTGTGTTTGGCTAAAGGAAACAAAACAAAAAATTTAGTTAAAAAAAAATAAGAAAAATTTTCTTTATTTTTTATTAAAAAGAAATTTTATGTTGGCGACAGTTTTTTTTTAAACATAGTTGTATATTTATGTAGTATCTTTGTATTTAATATTAAAGTACTTTTGCAAAACAACGATGAGGCCCCCCATACTCCTAGTAGTGCTTTATAACAATATATCCATTTAAAATCATTTCTATAATTTATTATTTTCCTTATTCGTATACTTTTGTTGTATGTATGTACTTTACGTCTTCTCCTTTATAACCCGGTTTATTATAAAGTATCTGTCTTTGTGTAAAATGTCTGCCTGTCCATCCGTCCCCTTAGCCTAGTGTTTTTGAAATATTTTATGTATTTTATTTCTGCTTTATTATCTTTTGCAACAAAAAATAAAAGATGTGCCTGATTTTTCTTATTGTACTATGTATTTTTTCATCCTTATAGTTGCCACTTGTCTCTTAATTTTTTTTTTATTGTTTCTACGCTAAAATCGGTTTGGTGGCACATCATTATGATTTAAAACTTGGTTATAGCTGAAGCAAAATTTACATGGTAGAAAATAAATAACATTCGCCTCATATTAACATTAAAATACGTATAATGTGCATAGCAATAAAATGTGGCTAAATACTAATTTCTATTCTGTAACGCTGTGACTACCAGATGCAGGTATTAGTGGTGGGAAATTCAGTTCCTTCTCAATACTTGATACTACTCGATATTTTTAATTTAGATACACTCAATACTACTAATAGTTTTTAAATTTGAAATTTTTTAAAAAAATTTAATAAAATTCTTCGAAAACTTTTACGTTGATTCAATATTTAAATTTTTAAACACATTTTTAAACTTTTTCATAGTTTTTTCATAGTTTTTTTTTAACATACAGCTATGGCCATGGAAATAGGACACTTTTATGTGTTAAGAAACATAATTATTTATTTTGAAAAATAAAACAAAAATAAAATTTTTTATTTCTTATACGGGAAGTGTTATTATTAATAATTGTAATTCATTCTTTATTTAAATAAAAATACATCAACTATTTTATATACAGTGTTGTGCAAAACAAAAGCAACAAAACCCCTATTAAACTTTAAAATGAAATATTTCATACATTTTTTTATTTTAAGAAACACTTTTTATATACGTTTGTTAGCGATTTTGGTAAAAAACAAATGTGCATTTTTATTTTCCAACATTGGCATCACTCTAAATAAAAAACAAACAAAAATACCCAAACTCCCAAAAAGAGAATGTGCAAAACAAAAGCAACAAATTTAAAAATGATGCAATTAACATAAATTCTTTAAAATAACGGCACATTTCCCAGATTTAACCAGTTTAATAGGGTTTTGGTATTCTTTACATGAGTTTTAAAAATTAGTTTCTAAATGTTGTTGGTACTTGTTGATCTAATAAGTATGGCTAGGAATAAATATTGCCAAAGTTTTAATTCTCAAATAATTGAGGACTTAAAAAATGGAGAGGGGCAAGCATCCGCTAGAAAATACAATATAAACAGATCCATAGTTTGCAGATTGCTAAAAAAATATAAGTCGACAAAAGAAGTTTCTGTAAAGCATTTAGGAGGACGTCCACGAAAAACTTCCGCGCGTGATGATAGAAAAATATGTGGCATTTTCAAAAAAAATCCATTTGCTACTTCTAGTGAGGTTGTAAAAACTCTAAATTTAAATGTGCACGATAGTACAATTCGAAGACGTGCAATAGAAAATAATTTAAAAAGTTACAGACCAGCAAAAAAACCATTGTTGACTAAGAAACACATTCAAAAAAGGTGAGTTACTATAAACTTGTTATTTTTTTAACTTTATCGAAAGATTTTGTCTTTTTTATTGTTTAAGACTAAATTTTGCAAAATCACACCTGAATTGGACCATACAGAAATGGAAAACCCTTCTATTTAGTGACGAATCAAAATTCAATTTAATAAATTCTGATGGTATGTCTACAGTTCGCCGTTTGCCTGGCAAAAGGCTTGATCCACGCAATTGCAAAAAGAGTTTTAAGCATGGGGGAGGCAACGTGATGGTGTGGACTTGCTTTTCTGCAAATGGAGTTGGCCCATTCCACAAAATTGATGGAATAATGGACCGTTTCATGTACAAAAGCATTCTTGAAACGAAAATAATTCCACATGCTGAGTGGAATATGCCCCTTCGATGGGTGTTTCAACACGATAATGACCCGAAACACACATCGAGGGTAGTCAAAGAGTTCATAGAAGAGAATGGAATTCAAGTCCTTGATTGGCCGGCACAATCACCCGACTTGAATCCCATTGAAAATCTCTTTGGAATACTGAAGAGGAGTATTTCCGGGAAACGATTCCAAAATCGGAACGAACTCTTTGGAAACCTAGAAACCGAGTGGAAACGTATTCCTGAATCCACTATAAATAATCTTATTGAATCCATGCCGCGCAGGTGTGCCGAAGTTATAAAAAATAAAGGCTCATATACGAAATACTAAATTGTTGCTTTTGTTTTGCACACCTTTATATGGAGACCTGAATTGTTTTAATTTATTTTTGAAGAAACAGTTAGTTTAAGTTGTTTTTTATTTAATGTGTAACTTAGCGTTTATAAATGTTAATAAATTATGGAAATAGTTTTTTTTTTTAAAGAAATATTTTTCGAAATAAATTACTTTACTTATTTTTACATAGTTTGTTGCTTTTGTTTTGCACAACACTGTATATTGGTAAATACGTATAAACTAATAAAAATACCTGGACTTCTTTACTAAAAACCGTAAATTTTTTGGGTTTTTAAGACAATTATTATTTTTTAGCGTTAATATTACATTAATATTTTGTGCTGTATCCATTATTATCATACTCTCAACTAATCTCTGGCATCTTTCTTTTGGTATAGAATACCAGGCTTCTTGAATACCAGCCCAAAGTTCGGTGGAATTTTTATAATTGTTTTGCGAAACTTTTGTTTTTACATCATTCCATAGATTTTCTATTGGATTAAGGTCCGGACTTTGGGCTGGCCAGTCCAAAACCTTAATTTGTTCTTGTAAAAATCAATCCTTCACTATGTTCGACAAATGCTTCGGAGCATTGTCTTGCATAAAGATCCACTTAACTGGCATATTTTCATAGGCAAATGGCTCCATATCATTCTTAAGAATGCTCAAATATTGAAACCTGTCCATTTTGTCCTCTACTTTTACGATAGGCCCAACACCACGCCAGGAAAAAGCCCCCCATACCATAATATTACTCCCACCGTGTTTCAAGGTCTTCTGAGTGTACTTAATGTTTAAAGCCTGGTTTTTTGGGTGGTGTGTAAATGTTCTACCATCTGGTCCGACACGATTTACCTTCGTTTCATCGCTCCAAAGCACATTTTTCCAAAAGGACAACTCATTTCCTTTGTGGATTTTGGCAAAATCAATACGTTTCTTAATATTTTTTCTTGAAAGAAGAGGCTTCTTTCTACTTATTCGTCCAAATAAGTTTGCTTCATTCAGTCTTCTTCTTACTAACCTGTCTGAAGAAGGTTGAATTTTTCCCTGATTTCATTATTTATTTTTAATGGAGGACATAAAAGGGTTGAGTTTGCTTTTGCGTGCTATAGTCCTGTCCATATAAGTTGTAGTTTTACGACGGATTGGCTTACGTTCTTTATTTTGCGTATGATATTTCTTGTCGGCAGCACATAGACGAATATCATTGTATACCATATTTCGCGAACACTTTAGTATTTTAGCAATTTCAGTTGGAGATTTAATCTCGTTGTGGAATTGAGATATACGTCTTAATTTTTCTGGATTACAATGTTTTCCACGTCCCATATTGGTACAATAAGAAAAGAATTTACTTATTTCAAACTCAAATTATGAAAACTAAGTGCATCGAGTAAAATTTTGACAATTATTGCAAGTGTCCTATTTTTATGTCCAAGTCAAATATGAATAAAGAAAAGTAATTTTGTTGTAAATATTTGCATGTTTTAAATATTGCAAAGTTTTATATATAATCTGAGACTACTTGATTACAGTTTACTATAATAGAAAAGAAATATAATTATTGCTTTATAATTAGTAAGAGAAATGCATGAAGATAATTTTGTATGAATTGTCCTATTTCTATGTCCATAGCTGTATTCGAGAACTTTTAAGTATTTTACTTTTGATTTTTTTGTTTTAGCAGAGTTGTAGTTTTGTGATAAATATTTTAGCGGAGTGATATTTTTGTGATAAATATTTTAGCGGAGCCACATTTTTATGTCTTTTCCCGTTCAAAATACAACTCTTAAATATCGAGTACACAAAAAAAAAAATACTCGATACCCACTACTCACATTTTTAGCAGCACTGGCAAGTATGCTTGTCCATGAGGTTTTGGCACCTATAATTGTCCAGAAATAAAGATAGGGTGAATACGTCCAAAGTTGATTTGTAGAAGAGGGATGGAACAATAAATATGTGTTGGAGTCCTCAAAGCAAATCAAAGAGTATTCTTAATTTAAGGAACAAAATGAACTTTATTTTGCAAGCGATATGAGTGATAAAAATTAAGTGTAGGGATCCTATTTAAATTAAATAAAAACAGCTTTACACTACATTGTAGTATTAGAGGTCGAAAAAACTATTTTTATTTTTAAATTTAAAAATTAAGAGAATATATGTTGAACCCACTCATTGTACGGAGTAATTTTCTTACTCTTCCTGTATTAACAAAGAAGTAAGGTAGAGAGAAAAAACTTGTATTTGTTTATTACCAACTTTCAAAACTTTCAAAATATTTCTATCCTTGCTTATGCTTGCGAATACTTCAAAAACATATTTATACATTTTTTGCTGCTCTCACCTAGTTGGTTAGCAAATTATGTTTTAATATGAAATTTAATGTTTTATAATTGCAGTAATGCCACCACTTTCTAAAGAAAACTGATAATGGGGAACTGGAAAATTTCCGAAACGATCGTATTTTCATTCCTGAAGGTGTAGAATATTTTTAAACCAAAAGCTGTGAAGTATTTGGTAGGAGAATATTTTGATGAAGAAAAATGGCAGTTTTTGGAAAAAAGTACTTATTATGTTCCTTATTATAAGGAAATAATTGGCCTCGAACAAGAATAAATAAAAATTTTTCATTTTTACATTTCTTTTCTTTTTAATTTAAATAAGTTTTTCTTATTTTTGAAATGCGAAAACAAAGTCTAATAAAAATATTAATTTAAATGAAAAAAAATCCTTTAACAAAATCACATTTACTTCAATAAGAATCAGAGTCGGCAGTGCGCGATTAAAATATGTAACACAGATCAGTTTTGCTCGTTTTTTGGCATCAACGTTCTTCTTAGCATTTCTCTCGGGAACTTTCTGAATTTAAACGTTTTAAGCCCAACGTTAGCTTTAACTCTGCGCATAAAAGTCTCCGAACATTGAACGCGCCGTGCCAGAAATATTTGGAATCGCCCTCAACGGCGTCTAAACCTTTATGGCTTTGGTTCCGTTCCTGGGTCCATTTGCTTTACCCGTTTCAGGTTTTCTTTCAATTAGTAGGTACTTGTTCAACTTTTTGGCCACTCTAGAAACAATTTAATCTCGGACATCCTTCGCTCCAAGATAAATTTCGCTATGCAAATACTGATGACCATGTTTTGGAGGTGTCTCACGCGGAATGGAAAAACTGCTATGACAGGTGGTTCAAACGAATGCAAAAGTGTATAGATCATAAAGGAGAATATTTTGGAAAATAATAAGGACATTTTCAGTAACAAATTTCTGTTCCTGTTATGGAGTTTATATTTTTAATTACAATTACAATAATTGTAATGCAGTATTTTTAAATGTCATGCCGTTATTTGTAATTTTTATTAAAAAATTGCTATTACATATGTATGTATGTATTACATGTACGTGTTATTTAAATGTAATTGAAATCCCCCAGGTTTGAACACAACCCTTACCTTGATCACATTTTAGTTCAGCAGATTTTAATTTCAATTACAGATTTTTGAAGTTATGTTAAGCCAATAATAAAAAACTCGTTCCAAATTTACCAATTTCTAATTTTTCAAAAATTTTTATTTTAATTCCAGATCCGTTTTAAAACGCCAACGAAAAATAAATTGGTAAGTAGTTTTATTCAAATATATACATATATTTTTTTAATTCAATTTATCGCTTAATGTAATTTAAAAAAAGTAATGGTACACTACAATGTACAAGTAAGAGTAGGTATTGCAACAGCTGTCATGGCTTAATAGTACTATTTTTTCTCTAGCACATGCCATTAGCACATGTGTGACTCCTTTATACCTACAACTTTATAGATGGCATTCCATACCAACTGACGCACTACAGGAAAAAATACAATATCGTGTACAGATAAAACAGTTTCATGCTGACAACCGAATTTGCAGCCAAATGTTCGGTAGTGACAACATAAATTTAATTGAGATATGAGAAGTTTGACTGTGACCATAGAATTTCGGTGGCTTTAAGAACAATTCAGTAATCACTACTGAAAAATTCGGTCGCTGCAACTGAGCCATCAGATTGGCAACAGATTTGGTGCCAGCACGTAATTCAGAAAATATCAATTGAAATCTTGAAATTTCCATTTGAAATTCAGAAAATATCAATTGAAATTAAAACTTCCATTTGAAATTCTGTTTTTATAGCCTACACCACTATGTGGTCAGGGTATTATAAGTTTGTGCTGATGTTTGTAACACCAAAAAATATTGGTCGTAGACCCACCTTATAGTATACCGATCGGTTCAGAATTTTTTTTTATTTCGATTTAACGATGTCCGTCTGTCCGTCCGTCCGTCCGTCTGTCTGTCTGTCCATGCAATCTTGTGCGCACTCTACAGGTCGCAAATATTAAGATATTTTGATGAAATTTGGTACGCAGACCTATGTTGGCCCAAGGACGAACAAGTTTGATTTTGGTGAACATCGGTCCATGTTTAGACCTAGTGCCCATATAAGGGTCCTACCAAAATTATATTGTTTATACGCTGCAGGTCGTAAATATTAAGATATTTTGACGAAATTTGGTACACAGACCTATGTTAGCCCAATAACGCAGCCTATTTGGTACACAGACCTATATTGGCCCAATAACGCAGCCTATTGATTTTGGTGAACATCGGTCCATGTTTAGACCTAGTGCCCATATAAGGGTCCTACCAATATTATACTGTTTATACGCTGCAGGTCGCAAATATTAAGATATTTTGATGAAATTTGGTACATAGACCTATGTTGGCCCAAGGACGAATCCTATTGATTTTGGTGAACATCGGTCCATGTTTAGAACTAGTGCCCATATAAGGGTCCCCCTAAAATTGGCTTGGTTACAAACTGCAGGTCGCAAATATTAAGATATTTTAATGAAATTTGGTGCGCTGATTCACATTATAGAAAATTTTGACACGAGCCCCATTTTAACCCATTCGAATTTCGGATCCAAACATTAGTTGGCTTTTACCCAGACTGGTGTAGGGTATTGTATAGTCGGCATGCCCGACTTTAAGCTTTTTAATAGTTTTTATTTTAAATTCTGAAAACTTCACTTTTTCATATTCAATAATTGCATTTGAAATTCAGGAAATTTAGAAAAAATTCAATTGCAATTTAGAAAACATCAATTACAATTGACAAAATATCAATTAAAATTCGGAAATTATAAATTGAAATTCAGAAAATATCAACTAAAATTCAAAAAGCATAAATTTTCAATTTATGATATCTCAAATTCAAATAATATTTTCTAAATTTCAAAAGATATATTCTGAATTTCAAGGGATATTTTCTGAATTACAATTAATGGCCCTTACTATAAAGGAGTATTTTAAATTTAAAGTCGACTTTATTTTTAATCATACGGTTTTGTTCATTTTGTGTATGAAAACCCTACAAAAATATTTATATTTTTAAACATTTTGATTGGTTGAAAATAAATTAACCAATGAGAATGCTCCAAAAATAAACCAAGTCAAGGCATACTGCCACCCAATATTTTAACTAAAGTGGACTTTAACTAAAATTATACATTTGAAAAATATAGATAGTAAGCGCGAATTTTTTTCTAAATATCAGAATTACAATTGATCTTTTCCTAATTTCAAATGCTATTTTCTGAATTCCAGTTGATATTTTCGAAATTCAATATGATGTTTTCTGAATTTAAAATGGACATTTTGAATTTCATTTAAAATTTTTTTTTTAATTTCAAATGGAAATTCTGAATGTAATTTGATGTTTTCTGAACTTCCAATTGAAATTCTGAATTTAAAATTTCTGAATTCCGATTAATATTTTCAAAATTGCAATTGCAAAAGTTGCAGTTCCGAATTTCCTAAAAAGATTTTTTGTTTGTTTTCAAATTGCCCATAAAAAACTGTAGATGTAGTCAAATTTCTAGCATTTCCAAATTCCATTAAATTACAATAAATAATATATTAAAAATGAGCGCTAATAGGTCTATATTTTACCACGCCTATTTCGCCCACTTTTTGGAAAAATTTTAACGTTGTTTAAATTTTTATTCGTATTCATATCGGACAAGAAAAAAACCGTTAGAGATTAATCAGAACTGGGTCGACAACGACAACGAGAGTTACTTTGTCATATATTTTGTATGGGAAGCAAAATGTCACCATGTCGTCCGGCGATTTGTCGTCGGAATATAATCTATTCTATTTTCGTGACGACACACTAATATACACTTAAAATATTTGTCAAATTGTTGCCATATTTTTAACTAATTAAAGATTGCCATTAGAACAGAGTTGTTAGAAATTAGTATTGGAGCTGCAAAAATTCGTACTTTGTTTACAAAAAATATAATTGAAATTTAAAATACATAATTTACGGCAAAAAAACAAAATTAAATACAATAAAATATAAAACAACAAGAATTAGTGAAAGACTAATTGAATTGGTGAAGAATTGTGGTGAAACAAATACAACCATATTCTTGTTTTGCTTTCCTTTTTTTTCTAAACGTCAACAAATGTCGACGGTCGATTGTCGCTGAATTTAAATTAATCGTGACGACTTTTGCTGTCGTCGGTCGACAATCGACCCAGTTGTGATTAACCTCTTAGTTTGGCATTGATACGATATACTTTTTTTAGCTGGACAGTTGGTATGAAAAACCTCATATTTAGGTAATCCGTTTTTCAGGAATTGAAATACAAAATTTCAACAGAATACAAAAGTCAAAGATACAACGAAGAAGATTATGTTGTATATAAAACAATTTTAATAAAATTAATAACTATTTACTTAGTTAAGTTAAATGAACGTCAACTTCAGTTAGATTTGAAATTTTAAAAAATAATTGAATAAACTGTTGTCGTTGGTAGAAACCAAATAGAAACAGGTTTTCAAAGTCATACAAAGTAGTATTAGTAATATGAAATTTAAAACGGAAGTAGGTTAAATAAAACACATTTCATTAAAAAACCGCTAATAATCAAAAATTATACATTTGTAATTAAAAAAGTTTTAGAAAAATTTAGCCAATATTTTTTAACGTTCCCTTTCTTGTGATCCCCTGGCCAACATACGAGTACTTTCTTGTTTGAGTAACTTTATAATCGGGGCATTCTCGTTTTAGTATTCCATATTATTTTGAAGTATAAAGTCAAAGATACAATATTTTGAAAACTACAAAAATTATAAAAAAGAGGAGGAAGAAGAAGAAGAAAAAAGATGAAAAACATAAAAATTAAAACGACACAACCAACATCCATCCTAAAAACGACAGACGACCATCATCCAATCTTTATCTGTCGTGTACATTTATTCAATCAACCATACATACAATTTATTTCAATATTTTTTGTTCTTCATATCCACATCAACTACAACAGCAACAACAATAACAACAACAACAAAATTGAATACCAGAATAAAAAAACGTTGACGATGACTTGAAATCAATAACAAGACATGTGAACTGAAATTACGATGATGAATCACTTTTCAAAATGTTTTTCATTTTTTCGCTCTTAACTGATTATATATGAATATATAGAATCAACATTAAGGTTTGTTTTAATGGTAAAAGGTCGTAACCACCAAAGTCAGATTTTGTTTTAACATCAACAGAAATATTTATAACAACCCTACGGGAAATTTTAAAACACTGTCACCCTTTATATGAAATAGAGTGGTCACTTTTACATGGCGTTGTCATAGGAGGGGGAAATTGACCCGTTGTGACATGTCACAAGACAAATCCCAGGACAGGTCCCTGAACTTTGCTTTTTTTTTTGAGAGTTCAGTAACATGTCCTAGGATTTATCTTGTAACATGTCACAAGGGGTAAATTTCCGCCTCCTATGACAACGTCATGTAAAAGTGACCACTCTATTTCATATAAAGGGGCCAGTTCGGTGACAGTTTGTTAAAATTTCCCGCAACTTGCCACTACTTCTGAACTGCACAAACTATCTTTCGCACGTTGAAATCGATGGAACATAATCAGGATAAACTTCGGTGAGCAATCGATATGCTGCAGCTTTACTTTTTATTTTCAAACTGCAGAAGTAAAAAAAACTTCCCGCAAATAACGCTTTGCTGGCACAAAATTCGACATTTTCGAAAAAAAAAACTTTCTTGTTTACACTACTTCGTTCAATGACTAAGTGAGTATAAATGACAGATATTTACCATCCAAAATTCAATATAAGTTATTAAAGACACAAACCATGTGTAAAAAATACGATATCTGTTGTGAATATCTCATTTTTAAGTTATAATCCAATAAAAAATAGTACGGGGGTAAAAATCATGGTTTTTTTATTTTTCAAAAATAAATTAAGCAAAAATTTCGAATTTGTCTCTACGACAAGGATTTCATTTTTAAGTTCTGATGCGTGTTGATGTTACAAACATCACCACAAACTCATTTTACCGTCCAGTTAAGGGTGTAGGGCAGGGGTGGCAAGACTTTTTTCGCTGCGTGCCAGAAACGGACAAATTTTTTTTGTAAAGATTTCTTGCGTGCCACCTTAAATTTAGTTGTCTTTTAAGTCCTTTTTTAAAAATATGGAAAATTTCTCTTAAAAATATCATCGCAGATGTACATATTTATCAGCGCTACGGATAACCTCCATGAAAAAACCCCCAAAGGGAAAAATTAAATAACATCCAAAAAATGACGTAAAAATGTTTGACGGATATTTAATTTTTGGGTGTTTAATTAATCTTTAAATATTGAGATTATTTCATTATGAAAAAATCCACAATGAAATAAAGTTAAAACAGTTTGTACATTATTGCCTTTTCATTTTTTTTTGGGGTTATTTAATTTTTTGTGGTTATTTCATATTGTTAAAAAAGTTAAATTATTGGGCGCCATTAATTATTTAAGTACGTAAGAAACTAGTTGAAAAATGTGCTTCGGGCAAAAATTTGATTTTGTTAAAATAAATCGCGCGGTTTTTATCATCATAATAATGAAATAAAAAGCGAATATTATGGATTTGAACAGAGAAATTTCTATTTCAGTTGAAATGGCTCTGCGAAACACGATCAAAACCCAATTTCAAATTCCAACAAAGCAGGTTATATCATTATAAAACTTATTTTCAGCCTTTATTTCATTGAGGGTTATTTCGTAACACATATTTTCCCTTAAAAAAAACTTAATTTTTTAGATCCAATTTTATTACAAGTTGTTTTCCATTTTTGTGCAATTTTCTGGTACTTTTTATTTTTCCGATTACAAGGCATTTTCTCATCGAACTTATTTTAATCTAGAATATTAGAAATTTTCCCAGAATTTTCTGATAATCGAATTGGCGAGTTCTGTATTAACCATATTTCTTTAAACAAAAAATGATGGCAATACAGAGTTTTATTCATTTTAAAAGACGATTTACAAGCTCTATGAAAAATTTCACCATTATGGAGTTAAATCACACATTTTTGTAGCCAAATTTAACATTTAACTGAATTTTTAACTGGTCTTCTAATAGTTTACATTTTTTGAAAATATCCAACAAAACTTCTCGTGCTATCTAAAATCCACTCGCGTGCCACTACTGACACGCGTGTCATAGTTTTGCCAGCCCCGGTATAGGGTATAAGTAAGTAATAGTAAATTTAAAAGGTGTTTTAAAGTACTAGTTTTATGTCACAACAAGTTTTAAATAAAAAAAAATGTTATGTGAAGAAAAGTCCCTAATATAAAAAATTGGTTTTTGCATTTTTAGGTTGGAATATCACAAAAAAATTGATGAGGTGGAGGAATTCTGACTTCAGTTTCAGAGTGCTTGTGATCTTTATTTTTTTTTTAACTTTAAATAACCATGTATAAAATAAAATTAAAAAATTTTAAGAAAACAATATGACGGAAATATTGTACATGGGTATCGCACTCTGAATTTTTAATATGATATTGCAACACAATTTGGCCTACCGCCACAAATTGTTTAAACAAAATCAAAGATGTGGACTTTTTAAATATTCGTGAATAAATAAATGTTTTACATTTTTGCAATCTTTCGCTTAATAGACTGTGTATTGTTGGAAAAGTTTCTTAAAATAAAAGATCTAAGCTTTCGTATGAGCTACGATTTGTAAAAATCGGGTAATCACTTGAAAGGATAGAGCAGTTAGAAAGTTTAAAAATAAGACGTTTCTCTCATTTTTGATAAAAATATCAAACTTTGAGCCGCGAAACAACGTGAACTACGCCGAATATTAAACAATTTAAAATATCACAGATCTCAAAAGAATATGAAATATCCATGTATTAATTTAAAATGAAATCCAAACGTATAAAATGATATTGCAAATTTTTGGAATGGCTTTTAAGCCGTTTATGAATTAATGTTTACATTTTACACATACAGCCATTTAGTTTAAGTAGATGATTACGAAGTAGATAAAGCGGGGATTTTAGAAGAACAAACGTTAAATGTGTTAAAATGTTTAAATAATACAAAGCAAATTGCGATTTAAAATATAAGCCGATTTTTTTTTTATCAAGAGCAATATAAAAACTATACCCAGAAACTGGTAATTTAAATGTAGGGGGTTAGAATAAAAATTTTTTTTTATTTATTAGTTATCTCTGCAAAAACATAATTACCATGAATTTTAAACATGCCTGAGATGTTTTTTTATGAAAAATATTGATGCCAAAATTATTTTATTGTGCCTTTAGAATTTTAAATTCTCATACTGTAGGTTTAAACTTTAGTTAGTAGTTAACCCAAAAATTTGTTGTTGTTTTGTGTACATTTTTTGACATTTCCTTTGTTTTATAGTGAAGCTAAACCTACAGTATGAGACCCACCGTAAGTTTTCACCAAAACTATGATTTAAAATTGATTAGATTTTTGTATTAAAGAACAATTTACACATTTACTTTTCATATCCGCTATTTCCCAGTATGGGTGATAAGAATTGTCAAATTTTGTTACTTTGGAAAATGACATATCCCCAATAAAGAGAAATAGTATTGTAAATATGGATAGACAGTTAATATGGATGGACAATAAATATGGAAGAACCTGGAAAATTAATTTGCTATATTCATCGATGGCCATTAGGGTGAGTCCATTTCGGCTTCGCTCAAGCTCAGAATTTCTTTGTCTATGACCGTGAAATTTGATTGCAATATGGCCATTAGAGCGTACCACCTTACAGGCAAAAAAAAAAAAAAGTGCGCCGTACACCCTCCAATATGAAGTATTTTTGCAAGGAGGTTTCAAAAAATTTTTTTTTATTTTTTTTTGCCGAATGTAGGGCTCGCCATTTTACATTTTTCGTTATATCTTTGGCATTTACAGTCGGATCTTAAAGTATGATACATCGATGTTTTTCTCTCGCGGAGACCAGTTTTTTGCTCTAAGGGCAGTTTGAGCTCAAGTATCCCGTTCTAGTAATGTACCACCCTAATGTCAGAAAATTAAAGCTCGCAAAAAATCATTAAACTTTTGCTAAGGAAGTTTTTCGCTAAACCCAGTAGAAATTTTTTTCATATATTGGTTGCCGAAGGTAGGGGTCGCCTTTATAAATTTTTTTTAATTGGATTTTTACTATATAGCAAAACACTGGTCTCCTCGAGGCAAAAAAAAATCTATATATCACACTTTAAAATCCGATTTTAAATGCCAAAGCTATAAAAAAAAAATTAAAAAAAGCAAAAATTTTGAAATCGCCTTCCAAAAATACTTCATATTAGAGGGTGTACGGCGAACTTTTTTTTGAGGTACGGTCTAATGGCCATCCAGTAATAAATGACTAAATTATTTCCAAAATAGTTGGATTCTGCCTCACTGTGCAATAGTGATAATCAGGGCATTTTTTTTTTTTTGGCATTTGCCTTTAAATGCTATTTTTATAATTTTTCACAAAAATGCCTTTCTTACGGATCCTTGCCAACTTTTGTATGTTATTTTTGTAAAAAATTCCCAAAAAAAAAATAACGATCGTCTTTTCATTTCTGAAAGTGTAGAGGTTTTTGAAAGCAAAAACTCTGTGAAGTATTTGTCTGGAGAGTATCCTGATGAAGAAAAATATCAGTTTTTGAAAAAAGTACTTATGTTAATTCATAATAAGGAAATTGGCCTCGAACTGAATTAATAAATTTCTAATTAAAAAATATATATATATTTTTTTTAATGTTGGTAAAATGAAATTCTGGATTCTTTTTACATCAACGAAAATTCCAAACCATAACAATTATACTAATTTACGCCGATTATTCTTTAGCTATTCATCAGTGAATTCCATTAATATTGTTTTTTGTTAAAAATATTTTACAAATCAGACAGTTCACACATAAGTACATAATAATTTTTCTACAAAAACATTTAAATCAACTAGCATTTTTTTACTTTTGGAATAATCATGGCTTTTTTGCCTTTTCTCGCGCTAATTTTGCTGTTTCTACGTACCTTTTTGAGTGCCAATTTCAACTTTTTTTTGCCATTTTAAACTTGCCCTGGTGCTGATAGTCTATGTCACAGATTATTACCAGATGTGAAACAAATGACAGGTGTCAAAAAAGTATTCTCGAACCGTATGGTTTTGTTTACATGGAAGTCAAGTCAAGAGGGAGATAACAATAAAAAATCTCCATACAATTTGTATTGCGCATTTATTTTTGTATATATCTGTCTCTTTTTAGATTATTGTGCTTTATCTTTTGTGTTTTTCTTAAATTTTTGCGTTTTGTCTTGCTCATTTTCTGTCGGCCATATTGCCCAAATCAGGTGATTCATATCTGGTATAATTTGTGGTCTATGTTATACCGTGCATCAAATTCGGTCGCTCGATTAGTTTCGCATAGAACATAGTCAATTTTATCCACAAAATGACTATGTTCTAAGCGAAACTTAAAAAAAAAAAAAAAAAAATGTAAAAAATATTTTTGGAAACCCAGCCGGCAATTTCGGAGCGCTCATAAATACGATTCTTAAATGGCTCATAGAAATGATTATTGTTTTTTTGAAAACACTCTTTTTTAGTAGAAAATGTGAACCCTCAGAAAACAATCCAAAAAGTTGTCTCTACAATCTAAAAAGCTGTCTCAAAACGAGGGTTAATTTTTCGGACTCAAAGAAGATTCCACAATTATTTAAATTTATGAAGAAAATTTCGATTTTATACGTTCTTTTTTCTGAGTCATTTCTGAGTACACAGGGGGCTCTTTTGGACGGACCACTTTCATAGGAAAAAGTGGAAAAATGTTTATGTTTTTGGAGCTCATTTCTGAGTCATTATTGATCATCTTTGTTTGCTGGGAAGCTTCAGCCAAATCAATCTTGCACTTTTCACCTGAAAATCTGAAATTTTCGAACAAAGTGAAACATTTCTTTTTTCAAAATTGATATTTTTCAGTAAAAATATTTTTTTTAAGTAAAAATATATTTTCATTATCTCTTATTAACTAGATAAACCAAAAAATTTTGATCGGAAAAAATTTGTTGTCTCTACAACGAATTTTACGGAAAAAATTAAATTTTTACTACTTGAAATTTTGTTCGATAAACTTTTTTTGTTTTTTTGATCGTTTATAAAAAACTTCAAAAATAAATTTTTATTATTTTTTTTTTATTTTGTTAAAAAATTTTAGATTTCAGATGAAAAGGACAAGCGTCAATTCCGTGAAACTTTGTTACATCTATCCGCAACTTGTCTATTCTCGCACTAAGCGAAATTCCTCCAAAGGCCTAGTTCGTTCTACGCTACTAACTATCGTCAGTACTGCACAGTGGGGTCGGATTGGGAAATACGAGTAATGCAGAAATTTTTCACTGGCTGGCCCTAATGCCATAAAATTCCGCACAGCCTTGGCCAAAATAACTTCGAGCTTAATTTTTGATCACGAACTTTACAAGCCCACCAAGAGCTTTGTCATTAGGCTCCAAAGTTAAGCAGCTCGGGTTTACAAAAGAATATTGTTTGTTTATTTTTCAAATTGATTTTATTTTATATACATACAGTAAATGGTCGTCAGCAAAATTTACAATTTTATAATGGCTCGAGGGCACACACCAAATTACATCCTTTTTTTCCTTATCACTTTGTTTTTGCGTTTTTTTTTTCATGCATAAGACGAAAAAGAAACAAACGAATTCAACCTCCTCCCTTTGAGACTATTAAAACTAATACATATACACCAAAATACATGCATATATGCCAAACGAAATAAAAACTACTCGTAACATGGTCAAACAACACATTTATATGAAAATTCATAAAAAAAATGTACAAAAATCTACAAAAAAAAAAATGGAACAACAATTTTTAAACATCGCGCAGATACAACAACTCTTTCATTTCATTTCTTACGTTTGTACTTCTTTTGCATCTTCCTTCCCCATACATCTTATCAAATACACATACAACATACCAAAGATAATGTATCTGGTAGTTTTGCTTATAAAATGATGGGAAACTTTCAAATATTTCATATTATCCAAATTTTAGGTACAAGACATTTAAATTACATACAAATTTCAACAGTACAATACGACGATGATAAAATTTGTTGCAAAGACTTTTTTTCAAATAATAATAGATACACTTTTTAGATTTCTTTCACAGGAAAAATTGAGTTTTTAGCATGTGTCATCTGAAATTTATCTATAAGCATGTTTATATTTTTGTAGGTGTGTGCAGCTTGCTAAACTATAAGTAATTATAAAAAAATACACAATTAATAAAAAAAAATGTTACACAAGTTTTAACCCTTTAACGATGCGGTTCCCACAACTTTTACTTTACTGATACCTTGAGGCGGTTTTATTGGCTCATAGACCCCCAATTTCGTAAAGTATTTTAAATTGAGTGATTTTTAGAAAAAGAGTTGTAAGAATAAGGAAATGCAATACAAAAAATGTTATTTTTTCATATAATTTAATTTTATAATAGAATTGCCTAGAGCTAGAAGAAAAATGTAATAAATAAACAAATGCTTGCTAAAATACCCAAATTTTCATTCATTTTTGTTAACCCATTATTTCCCGCTACGCGAAATCGGGAACCGATTTTGCTGAAACTTTGCATACAGTAGTTTTTGGGTGTAACTAACAAGGAAAGACTCCCAATGCCGGACCGGCAGATCTTATTGAGCATCGAATATGTTGTAGAGGAGAAAAATCTAAAGGACACATATTTTTTTAGCTGCCCATACTCATATTTAAGGGTTAATAAATGGAACAATTTTTCGATTTTTCGTTTTATTTCATGTTTCTTACAAAGTAACTATAGGAAAATTTGCTTTCAAATGAAAGGTATTTGAGAGGCATTTTTATGGGTGTATAAAACATAAAGATGCCTATTTTTTCATGCCATAACACAACCAAAAAAGATATTTAGAAAAAACTCCACTTTTCATAACCTTTTGTATGGCGACATGTCTGACATTAATGAAATTCAAATTTATTTTTACATAACCGAGGAAAATTTTCTGTTCCAATCTACTTTTCATTCACAACCCCTTCTACTGTCGATTCTAACACCGATTCTTTTTGTTTGAAATTGTCCCAAATGCAACCTATGGAGCTATAGACTCCAAAGTGGAACCGTTTGCTCTGAAATCAGTTCTGGAATTGATTCTATGTCACCCACACCTTCCATATAGGATACCAGGAACTTGTTCCGTAACCAGTTCAATGGAATCGGTTGCAGTGGAACCAGTTGTAGAATGGGTGTGGTTGGCTACCGATTGTAAAAAATTTTCCTGGGAACCGGAATGTAATCGCAAAAAGAAAAAGTTTGTTACCCATATAGCTTATGTTAAGTAGTCAGAGGTTACCAAATCATTGAAAATATTGACCGTCGGGAAAATTCATCTCAAACCCGAAGTAGACCGAATATCGAAAAAATCTGAAACACCCCCTCACTTAAATATGATAAGGATTAATATATGTATGTGAGTTTGACTCTTAACACTATATACAGTGTTGCCATAACGGCGATTTTCTCGTCAGATCTAGCGATTTTATTTCGCCCCTAGGGGTAAAAATTGTCCTGTAGCTATTAGCCAAAAATCTAGCGATTTTTTATCAGCCGTAATATAATTTTTAAAAATTAGATTTTTGTGGAAAAATATTATAAAATTCGCATATTGATATTCTTTTATTATAAAAAACAATTTTTTAAACGATTTTAGTAAAAAACTTTCTAAAAAATACACATTTCGATAAAATATGGGTATGTAGTTTTCACCATAGAATGCACTCTTTTGAATATTTTCAATGTTAATATTAATTCAATGAAAATCGGGATTCATTATTTGCAGGTTGATCGTAATTTTTTTTTATTATTTACAAGTTTATAAGACTTCTTATGAGCATATTAAAGACATTTTTGAGTAAAAGCTCTTTTAAGTACCATTTTTCAACAATCTAGCGATAAAATCGCTAAATTCTTGCACTGTTTATAAATCTAGTGATTTTCTAGCGATTTTTGGGTCTGATCTAGCCATTTATTTTGAAAATTTGTTGTCAACACTGACTGTATACATCCCCATACAAAACCACCTAAAATTTTGATGTTTTGTATTATGGCACAAACAAATACCTTTCGTTTAACACTAAATTTCCTGTAGTTACTTTGGAAGAAATATAAAATAAAACCAAAAAAACTAAAATTGGGCCTTTGTAAGATATATTTTAAGTTTAAAGAAAATGGAACAATTGGTTCCGGAGATCTGAGATGGTAATCTTACTTACCAGTGGGCAGATATGTATAGTGTTTTTAAAATAATAAGAGAAGTGGGCTCAAGGTGAAAAACATTTTAATAAAAAATATTTATTGAAACACAAAAAGTTCAAATTTAAAAAACTCGTAAAATAAAAATGCCTCATTTTAGTTACATTTTTAAACGAATACGGGAACGCTATTGCATGCCACATTAAAAGGTGGTACAATTACTGACAAAAATTACTTTTCCATTCCCAAAATGATAACATCATTATACAAAAGGACCAGCTGTTCAAAAAGCGCCGAAAAAGCACTGGCGAAATAAAATTTTCAACGTTGGCAAAACGCTGACAAAACCAATAAATCGGTGGTCTGGGTATAGATTTTCTAAAACATAATCTAAAAAAGGTTCATTGTATTTTTCTTGGTCGTGCCGTGATTTGAACTCAGGCCGTCAAATTGGCAGAAGACAGCTCTACTCACTGAGGTAAAGCGACATAGTATTGGTAACCAACTATTGGTGGCTAGAAACATAAATGAAGGATAACTACTGGTTGCATAAAAATGCTAGTACTGGCAAAAAGTTTGGTGGAACAAACACGCCAACGATGGAAAAACAGAAATTCGGTCTTAAAGAAAATCAATTTTATGAAATAAAAATTTTATTTAAATTAAAAAAAAAAAAATTTCCGTGCAACCTGATTTAAATTCTTAACCTTCTGACTGCAAACCTTTTTTTAGTACTGGATAACCACTCTTGTCAAACGTTGACATAGCACTCTAATACAATTTTTTGCCAGTGTTTTTTTTTTTTTTTTATGAACTACAGAAATTTTTAAAACAATAGTTGCAAAACGCATTTTGCAAACGCTTTCAGAGTGTACCAAATGAGGGTCCTGCCAGTCATTTATTTTTACCACCGCGGTTACCCAGTGGCTTGCCATTGCTTGATTTTTTTGTACCACTGACACTTTCTGACTGGGTACTTTTTTGATGGCAGTTTTGCTATTACAAATACATACATACTTCAAATTTGCGTTAATTCAAACATTGCGCTGTGGTGTAATGGTTAGCGCGTTGGACTATTACAAATAAGGTTGCAAGTTAGATCCTCAGCCAAGGCAACATCAATTCAATAGTGAATTCATTCCCTAGGGAATGAATTCCTTGACCTAAAATTGAATTTGCTCGTATTGAATGAATTCGTTAGTGAATGAATTCTTTAATTTTAATGCTTTGGTCAGAGAATTCATTCTCTAAATTTGAATTCTATGAATTCATTCACAGGAATTAAATTCTGCTTATGTCTTATTAATGAATTCATTATTTGAATTAAAAAATTGAATTAAATTTTAGGGAATTAATTCCAAAAATAAATTAATTCTTTAAAGCTCTGTACATAATTAAAACAATCGCAATGAGAACTCAGAATCAGTTGATAAGTTAACACAGTTCATTTTTGCTATAATTTTTAATTTTTACTTGAAAAAATGTCGTTTTTTTAAGGCTTAGCGGAAATACTACCAAAACGCGAATGGACAAAAAAAAAAAATATCCTTCAAGTTGTTTTCCTAAAAAACGTTAAATTAAAGTATAAAACAGCGAAACATTCGATTTTTTATATGTGATAGACTGTATACTTGTTTAAGTGAAATTATTAAAATTGCTGGTAAGTGATTAGTGGTTGGGCAATAATGGGTTAATAGATATTATATCTATGTATAGCTTTCTTTTGTAAATTATTGTAACTTATAGTAAAATTTTATGTAAAACATTTTTCTCATACAAACTAACCCCCCAAAAATCCAGGTTTGTGGGATATTTGAGAGCCAATTCGGAATAAGTACGAAATTAATCCATAAATACATTTTAAGTTTTGACTTATTTCTGGCATTGAAATTAAATTTTAAACTTCAATACTAACTTATTTTTTTTTAGTGTAGAATACATAATGAGATTGAAAATTTATGTTCGGATTTGGATTAACATCATTCGGATTACTGAGCGTTTACTATTGAACTCTGTTTTATCATGTTCACTGGAGGGTTAAATTGTGTTTTATTTTATATATAGTTATATATAGCGTTGTTGTTGTACACAAAGTAGTTCCGTGTGTCTCTTGACCACTATCTATAAATGTCTGTCTTTCCGTCAATCGATTTTAAAATTACACCAGCAACAACAAAAACTGCATATCATTTTATATCTTTTTTAATCTATCTTTTTGTGAATAGCGAGCCCAGTAGTGATATTGTTTCTCATTTTAGGAAAAATCTGAAAAGAAAAACAACGATGTGTTGGTATTATAAGTTCAAGTATTTTTTTTTTTTGTTGTAAATTAAACTGTTGTTGCTGCAGTTGGAGTTGCTGTTGTTGTTGTTTAGTTACTTGTTTTAGTAGTTACTAGCTGGGTCGACCGTTCAGTTGCATTGATAGTTTTTTTTTTTTTTTTTTGGTGGATTTTCAAACTAAAGTTTTGATTGTGCCATATCCTCCATCCCAGTGTAAAATGATGATGATTGCCAGCCAACATTCAAACAATGACTCCACTTACTATGTATGTGTGTATTTAGTATGATTGTGTGATTGCTGGTACATTGTAGGTACATAAACATATTGTAGATTGTATACTCGTATTGAATGCACTTAATGGATCTTGTCTTATTGTGGTGTTGTTGTATAGTTCACAAAGTGTTTTTTTTAGGTTTCTAATATGACTCTTTATACGAGTGGGGGTTATTGACTTACACTTCATTTTCGTCATCATCATCATCATTCTCCTATGATTTTCAATATGGAAAGTATTGAAATGGAGATGTTCGTTTGTTTTGGGTGTGTGTATGTATTTTTTGCACTCTGCTCCTGCTTTTATGCATAATTAGAAATGAAGGCAATAGATTTTAATTGAAATTATGAAGATACACATGATGTAATGTCTGTCATATTAATGCAATTTTCTTTTTATCGATGGTTATAAATTGACACTTTACTATTACAGTTTGAGATAAGCAGGTTAAACAATCTCTACATCATACGAAAGTCCTTTGACATTCTATACATTAGTAATATAGGAACAGCAAAAATAAAACTGTTAAATATACGGAATTTTAGTTATATTTGAGCTAAATTTTTGTAAATGGAGAATAGCAAATTAACCTGCTAAAATCAGCAAAAAATTTTGCTAAATAATTAGTAGCCTAAAAAATCACCAAAAAAAAAATTAAAATTTTCGAAGTTTTTTTTTTTCGATTTTTTTAATGTAAATAAAAATCGAGCCTATTGAAAACAGCAGTTTACAATTTTTTAGCAAATATTTCTGCTGATTTTAGCAGAATAGACTGCTATTTGCATTCAACTAAATTTAGCTTAAAAATAGTAAAAATTTTGTAGATTTTACAGTTTATTTTTACTATTTTTAGTCTACAAATATTTAGCAAAATTTTCTGCAGATTTTACAGTAGAATTTGCTATTTTCAATTAACTAAAATTCTGTAAATTTAACAGTTTTAATTTGCTATTCTCATTTTACTAGTACTATTTAGCAGTTTTTTATGCAGCATCATTTTTAACTAATTTTTAGTAACTTTTTCTGCTATTTTTACAGATTTATTTCTCTGAGTGTACTTAAATGTATAGAGAAATTCTGTTGAGAATTAATTTTCCCTCTACGTTTACGAAGCTGTATCCCTTTATTTGGTTTTGGTAACTATTTCGCAGGGAATTACAAGAAAAAAACCTGATTAATTTTATCAAAATTGTTTCTAAGGGAGTTAAATCCATTGGATTCTAAAAAGCTCATACGTATATATGAAAAGTTATTCAGTTCTCATTACACATTATTTAGATCTCATATATATTAATTTTGATTATAATCTTGTTAACAATTTATTTGTAAATTTTTTTTCTTTTTAAATGGTATTTAAAAACACCTGGGTAGGATTATTTGTCTTTTAATTCGCGCTTTAATAATTTGAATGGCTTTAGATAATATCGTTTGCTAAAGGATATTATGAATGCAGAGTTTTCGCTAAGCACGCTTTATTACATTGAGCATTAATTATAATTAATAATTAAAATATGTAATTGTTAATTATAATAATTATTAATGCTTTCGTTTAATATCAGCATTTAAAACATTATAAAAAAGAAAATTATAAATTTGGTTATATGTTAATTGATTCCACCACTTTGCTTGATCTGTCAAAAAACAGAGTAGTAGTATTTTGGAAGATAACAAAGAAAACTGTTATAATTTTTTGTTTATTCTTTGATATTTGTTTAATATTTCTAGACGAAAACAAGAAATTCTCCATTAGTTCAAGCTACCAAAAATTTCAAGAAATTCTAAAATGTCATCCTTTGATGATTTTCTTAAATCAGAATGAAATCCGGATTTTTCTTTAATAAACAATATTTAGTTTTTGTAATTTTTTACCAATTTCGAATAATCGATTAATCGCATTAAATTATTCGAATTATTCGTTATTCGAAATTTGGACATTTTAAATTGTTCGAACAATTTTTGAGCAAAATTGTTCGATTAATCGAATAACAATTAATCGACTGAATACCCTACTTCTTGCAAACGCAAACCTATCCTTTAAATTTTTCTATGTGGGCAAAGGAACTCTTCTCGCTATCCTTCCGGGTAAATTGGCTTCTTGTATATATCTATATAGAAAATTTCTTTTTGTTTCGTTATGAACAACAATAAAATAACTAGCCGTGCAAAAAAAACAGAGCAGACTGCTAAATATAAAAGAATTCAGTAATGTATTCAGTAAGCCATATTAAATATATTTTTTGACCATATGTGTACCTACAGTGATGTGCAATAAAATAGAGCCATTCAAGTTTTCTTCTAATTTTATTCTCGTTGCCTTTATTTTTAAAGATCAAAATAGTGGATAGATTCGCCCAAAAATGCGAGGAGATAGTTCAGAAAATTATGTAGAATTTTAACGTGACGTCTATTTTTTTTTATTTTGTTACTTGTTTTAAATAGGCGTGGCTTTTAATGAAAAATAAGCGATATCGACATTCTATCAAATTACATAGTAAAATTTTGCGAGTACTGATCAATTCTGAAAAAACTGTATATTTTTGGAATTCCTATAAAATTTCCTTAAGTCTTGCATTATTTTTTTCTACAAATGGTCGCCAGAGTTAAAATGACAGTGCCTTAAACATGACCAAAATTTTTTTTTTGATTTTACCGATTTTAAAATAAAGTTAACAACACTGAAATTTAAACAGGGAATGTTTTATAATATAACGTAATAAAAGGCCTGACTGATTTTTTATATCGCGGTAAGTATAAAATAAGCCCATTCACTTAAAAGTTTCAGTGTTATTAACTTTATTCTAAAATCGCTAAAAACAATCAAAAATCTGGTCATGTTTAAGGCACTGCCATTTTAGAAGAAAATAATGCAAGACTTAAGGAAATTTTATAGGAATTCCAAAAATATACAGTTTTTTCAGAACTGATCAGTACTCGCAAAATTTTACTATGTAATTTGATAGAAGGTCGATATCGCTTATTTTTCATCTACTATTTTGATCTTCAAAAATAAAGGCAACGAGAATAAAATTAGAAGAAAACTTGAATGGCTCTATTTTATTGCACATCACTGTATCCATATCCATAACCAAATCACGTGAAAATGAAATGATTATGGAGGCTTCACGCAAAGAAAAAACATGGATGGGATGATTATATTTGCAGAGCATAATATATTTTGGGGTTTATTATTGCGACAATGATATTATGAAATACCTTTTTTTATCATAATGTGATCCTTAAATTATCACATGATTCCAACATGATCCCAATATTATCTATCATATTATAGTCCTGCATCATACTATGATCCCTATAGTATTTTGCCAGCATTCTCATTCTCTATATCATTTTGTAATCTCAATGGTAGCCTACTTTAAATTTTTCAAAAATAACTCGATTACTGTCTTTAACTTGACAGCCAAGGCCATTCCAGGCAATGTTGCCACCCTATATATACCCTTGCCCTAAGTAAAACAATCGAAAAATATTTTTTACATCTATCCCCAACCTGTTTAAACCAACCAACCCACCCCTGCGCTAAGAAGAATTCCACCAAAGTCATAATTTGACCAATCCTAATGTAAGTTGGAAGTAGATTACGTAAATCCCTTGCTCTTTGACTTTCGCCGTCAGTGGAGGTAACTCATGAAGTAATTATACAAAAAATATTTGAATGCTCATGAAAAATATGTTTGTTGTTGAAAAAAAAAAGAAGCAGAGTAATATATCTATTTCATCTGTGCTGGTCTATACAACATAGATTACATAGAACTCTTATTCTTTGACATTCGCTGTCAGTGGAAGTAACTCATGAGAATGTGTTGAACATACGTTATACATATATCTATACAAAAATATTTGAATGTTTGTGAAAAAATGTGTTTGTTGTTAAAAAAAAAAAGAAGAAGATTATATCTATGTCATCTATGATGGCCCATACAAACCACTATGGACAATTCTCTCGTTAAATACATCATAAATAATTTATTTTAAATCATTTCATTTTACTCCCCAATTTTTAAAATGAAAAAAGACGCATATACACAATACAGTATTGATAACAAATATTAAAAAACAACAACAACAACAACCAAATAAATTATCTGAAAAAATAAAAAAATATGAGAACAATTACCGAAGTAAAAAAGCTAAAACTTATGGATACATAATCAATAAATGCAGACACAAAACACAAAAAATACATCTCATCATTAACACCGACAGACTGTTACAGCGAAGCGAAAAGTTTATTTATGTGGCCTTCCACACATAAGATTTAAATTAAAATTTAACAATTGTAAGATAATAGATTTCAGTTTTTTTATTTCCTAAATTGTTCGAAAAACAAATCTAAATTTTGGCACGATTTTTTATATCTTTTTTATATGAAAAGTAGTTTTACATATACATAAATATAAACAAATGTTAATATATGAATTTTTAAGTTCTTATAAGGAGTGAGATCATAAAAATGTTAACACACATAATGTTAAATAAAAAACAAACACCCAGGAAAAAGATTGGTTGGCTTTCGATCAAAACCATTAAAATGAATTTGCCAGGACTTTATTTTATTTGGAATTACCTATAATTGAATACTACATCAAAAATATTTTACTAGGTATTAAAAATAGGGAAAATGAACTAAAAAACAATCCTTTTAACAAATTATTGGTATCTCCAATCAATTTTAAAATTAGTATCACTTTAGTAATTCTATGCAGTAGAAGCAGCCATTTATTTAGTGAATATACAAGAAAATTGGTGTTATCTATAACCTTTTTTAAAAAAATTTCAATATTCGAAAGTGGTAACTACAAATACGGGTATCCTAATCAAATATGACCTTAAATTCAGGTTTCTGTAGAACCAACCGAATTGTGGATTGTATTTTGTAGAACATAATAATATTTATGTGGAACATAATATTGAATTAGACAACCGAATATTGGCTTTCACGACGAAAAATATAATTTAATATAAAGATAGTTGTCGTAACCGCACGAATTCGATTGGCAACAAATTCGGTGGCCATAACTGAGACTGTTTTCTGTGTGAACCACTGAATTTTAAGACTTCAAACCAAATTTTTATTAAATGAAATTTAATATAAAATCACACAAAAACACGGCATGGAATTCTAACCACTACGAACAAAGTTATCCACTTTTTCCGGAAACCCTCCCATTAAGGCTTTTATGGTAGTTTCTGTCACCTTGATATAAATTTCGATGTTTATAGAGCCAGATGTCACAAATGACTGGCTTCTTTGGCCGCAGCTACATATGGTTTGCCATACTAGGAATTTTTTAGGGAATTTCGTTTGCTTTTTCGCCCAAAATTTTTCCGCAACATTTCCTCGAACATCGGAAACATAAAATTCTTGACCAGGGAGCTGCGAAAAATCAGCCAGGACATAAGTTTCGTCGTCCATTACACAACAGTTTTATTTTTGTATAAAATTTGATTTCAATTTTCGAGCTCTGGTTTTGGCCTCCAAATTTTTAAAAGCGTTTCTATCGGAAACTTTTTGAAGTTTGTAGGACTTTAGTCCTGCCTTACGTTTCACTTTACGTACAAAAAAATCCGAGCATTGGGCTAACCGAGCTGTTTTTCTGCCAGATGTGTTAGGAGCTCTCTTTTAAGGATGCTTTTAATTTTATATGCCTTACCAATGTTACGATAACCAGTCATTGTTCCTGTTCCCGGCTTCCTTTCAATTGTTAGGTGTTCCAGATACCTTTTTACCACTTTTGAAACTGTTTGGCGGCATACATTAGTCTCTTTTGCAAATTTTTTGTATGTCCATGTTTGGTTTTGTTGAAAATATTTAATTATTTTTGAACGCACTTTTCTTTCATCGTCCATTGTGTAAAAAATTGCAAATTAAAACTCATGATGTAAATTAATTTATTAACTGACATATTTCTCAAATGTAAATTACCAAAAAAAAAAATATGAGAAGCTTTAAAGTTATAGGCAAAAATGTGTGTTAACAATTTTATGATCTCACTCCTTACATTACAATTTGAAACCGTATAACACATTTATAAAATGAATTTTGTATGAAATTTTTTTTTAATAAGCCATTTATATATTTAGAAAGTGATTATGCATATGACCCTTAATATATAAAACAACTTTTTCATATAAAAAAAAACATTAAAATTTATATCAAAATTTCGATTTGTTTTTCAAATATTTCAGAAAATAATCAATAGTTTTATAACTTTAGCAGTAGTTTAATTGTTATTTAAAAAAAATATACTCTAGTGGCTGGGTTAAAAACTAGAGGAATTTAATTGTAAATTGAGAATTTTCCAGTTTATGTCAGAATTTCGAAAACCTTATCATACTCAAATGATAGCTTAACTTCCGTAGACTTCAAAATCATAAACATTTTTAAATTTAGTCCTACGGTATTAAGGCAAAACTGCAAAAAAATAGCAGTGGTGTAATGGATAGCGCGTTGGACTGTTACATAAGGTTGCGGGTTCTAAACCCAGCAAAGGCAACATCAATTTATGAAAAATACTAATACGTATGAGTTTTCTATCCCTCATACATATCGCAAGGTCCTGCTTCGCTGTTCCCATAGCACTTAACCCCACCGAAGTAAAATAATATAAAAAGCTTCAACAAAGTTCGCCAAATCTTCTTCAGATGGCGCGCAACAACTGTTCTAAGATTCAACATCTCGCGCAATAACAATGTTGCCATATTTGAAGGCCTTCATCTTTTACCACCTTTCACTTATTCTCTATCCCCTAACCAAAGTAAGCAACACGTTAATTAATAGGAGGAATTTCCTCAGTGCTGCTTTTCTTTTCTTTTTTTAAAAAGGTGTTCAATGAAAATCTAAACACGGAAATATTTCGACAACTAAACGTACGATTTTAAAATTAGGTTGAATGGGAGCGCACCAAAATGGCGAGTTCAATCGGATACCAAAAGGCCTATTGGGATTCCCTCAGTTTCCCACACGTCCACAAGGAAACAAAAACCACTAATCTAAAAAAACCTAAAACCATCCAGATCCCCTAAAAAAGCCCGCGAAACCACACAGAGAAACATCCTGCAGACTGTCGAAGTAGTCGAAAACCCTACTTCCCATATAACACATCGGCTGAAAAGTACGTAGGATAACCAATTCGACTTTATTCATCAACATAGTCTCCTTCAGGAGCGATACAATAACTCCAACGCCTTTCTAACACTTCGATACCTTTTTTATAGAATGAATTATTTTTGGTCATTCGAACCAACCAATTTGTGGATAAGATTAAATGTCTTGGAGTTTTAATTGACAATCATTTAAATTTCTCATCGCATATTAATAACGTTTCTTCGAAAATATCATTCTTGTTGAGAAGGTTCTATTCTCTTGACTTATATCTGCCTCTCTCAATTAGGATGCGTGTGGCACATGCCTTGTTGATGCCTCATATATTATATTGTGTCGAGGTATTTTCTGGTACCACAGGCGGTGAATTTAATAGGTTTACCAAGATTTTCAATAGAATTTTTAGATATGTTTTTGGCCTAAGACTTCGCTCTCATGTGACTCCGTACGTAATCCAATTTCTTGGGTGCTCTTTTGTTAATTATGTAGGTATGAGGTTATTGATATTTTTTTACAAAGCAATGGTTAATGGGTTTCCGGACTATATAGTTGACAACTTTCTTTTGTCCAACTCGGAAAGAAACCCCCAACTGGTTTATCCAACACATCATACTACTATGTACGAGCGATCATTTCAGATTAGGCTTTCAAGAATATGGAACGATATACCTCTATACCTTAGAGGTTTTGCTTTTTCACCCCAGGTCTTTAGGCGAAAGCTTAAGGATTATGTAGCTATTCATGAGTTATAGCATTTTATTTGTGCTACTATTTTTATCTCTCTCGATCTTTTCTTTTTTTTATTATCGCTGCACTTAGGAAAATCTGGTGATTGTATTATTTTTTTTTTAAATATCTATTTATATTATTCAAGATAATGTTTTCAGTATTTTTTTTTATATGATAGTTTTACTGTATTTTTTACATATTTTTTTATTATTTATTTTTATTATTATTTATTTTTATTATTATTTATTTTTATTATTATTTATTTTTATTATTATTTATTTTTATTATTATTTATTTTTATTATTATTTATTTTTATTATCTTTATTTAAATTATTTTTTTGTAGTAGCTTTTATTAATCATATATGGCCCCAGGGCTTTGGTTATGTAATTTGAAGTAAATAAATGCTGTATTTATTATAAAAAAAAAAAAAAAAAATCTTTTTCCAGCGAGCATTTTTTTTAAGTCTGAAAACATTTAAATGGAGCCAAATCTGTGTGTGCGGAATCAATTGAAAGTGATATTAGTGGAATTTGGCCATGTTAACCAACGACTTGTGACACGGCGCATTGGCTTGGTGAAGAGCACTTTTTTTCTGCGTGACTAAAACAGCTGTAACTTGTTCACTAATGAACGAATTGTCATTAAATTTGGAAAGGTATCATCTGAAGGTTGGTAGTTCAAAAAACTCATATGAATTTTTCGTTAATGGCGCCACCTATATGTCATCCTACGGATTTTTCAGCCGATGTTTTATCTGAGTCGCCGCTCCTTCAGTCCCGGACAATCACAAAGCAGATGCTATACTTTCACCTGTTCCTCCTCGACCCCATAGCACCTACAGGGTCCGAGATATCCTACAATTAGTCAAGACCGTCCATCTCGGCCTTGTCTCCATATCCGATTTAACTCTTATCACTAGTGTCCGACCGAAGGCACTTTTTTGGGCGGTAAATTACGGGAAAAGACATATTTTAAGCAAATTATAATTATAATAATTACACTATGCGACAGTCATAATCGGGATGGGATGAAAATAACGGGAAATGTTATATCGGTCAAAAACAAGTTATACGTGTCCCGGCGTTTCGCTGGGTCACCCCTAGGAATCGAGATATATCTTTTTTTTGACATAACTCGAGAACCACTAGTCCGATTTTGCTCAAACAATTTAAAAAAAATTAAAAATTACAATTCCTTTAATCTGTTCATATAACGTTTTTCTATATACTCAACAGTTTTGCCGGTAAAAATAAATGTTTGTTACCGCTACCATAAAAATCAATAACCTTTTGTTTTTACTTTTTTTTTTAATATTTTAGGCAAAAAATATTTTTTTCTTCATACATTTATTTTTACCGGCAAAACTGTTGAGTATATAGAAAAACGTTATATGAACAGATTAAAGGAATTGTAATTTAATTTTTTTAAAATTGTTTGAGCAAAATCGGACCAGTGGTTCTCGAGTTATGTCAAAAAAAAAGACCACCAAAGGTCAAATCGATATATCTCGATTCCTAGGGGTGACCTAGCGAAACGCCGGGACACGTATAACTTCTTTTTTACCGATATAACTTTCCCCGGTAGTTTGAACCCTTCCCGATCACTGACCCCTACCATTTGTCTCACAGTGTTATCCTTGTAAACGTTGGCTTACTGAAAATTGAGTAAAAATTGTCGTCGTTTCAGCTGCTTTGGATTGCTTTTGGTAATAATCGGTAATCGGCCAAATTATAGCCGGTTGTGAATTTTTGCCGAAGCCGATGCCGAAACCGATTAATCGGTCGGGCATTATCTATCACACCGAATAGCTCTCGAGAGACATCAAACTTCTTCAGCTTATACTTCCTCATGAACAAAACAAGTTCGGTTTTCGCCATATTTATTGGTTGATTGATTCGTTCATTGAAGCTTTTCATTAAAATAATGCAAGTTTTCATAAAATTGTATGAAAAATATCATTTTAATTATTTACATGCTTATTCACAAAAAACTTTTTGTCTTATTAGAGGCTAATTGAGGCTAATTAATTTTTTTTATTAAACTATAATAAAATTCAAAACATTTTGGTGAATACAAGCCTAAATATTTATTAAAATAAATGAAGAAGTTTCATTAAAAATCTAGTTTTCTGCAAGTTGTGGGGCTCTTCATTAATTTTATGGATTTATTATTAAAAAATTCTTTAAATACATTGTGTGCTTATTGTTAGCAAAATTATTGGCTGGTTGTTTTCGATTTGGTATCAATTTCAATTTAATTCGTTTAAATAACAACGCGCTGCTCTATTACATTCGCTTGTATAAAATTAATGTGCTGTTGTACACAGTTTCAATGTGACAATAACATTTTTTATAAAAAACAAGAAGTATAAAACAAAAAATCGTTGCGACTCGTAATATAAAGAGAGTAGATAGATACCAGCCACAAGCATTCGGAATAGCAATAACTGTTATAAAATTAACTATGTGTGTACAACAAACATTAAGCATTAATAATAATATTGTAAAAATGTCAAGAAGTATTGTATACTAAATATAACGACAACAACCAACTACCGCCCAACTCTTATAAATGCGCCATCTTGTATTCAAATAGCATACATTTAAATATACGAACTTCAGACAATATGACACGAAATTTCAAATTTTCTAAATAAAATAATTAAAATTTGTTAAACAGGTGGCTGCTTTCCAGATTAACAATCTTTAAAAGACAGAAGTTATCACTGCTATAGATGTTAATATATTAATACAAATGAAGTTACTATTAAACTAATTGAGAGGTTAAAGTTTAATACCATGGTGAACAACTTTTTGGCAATTGTCAGATTTGAAAATTGTTATTGCAGTGAAACCTCGTTAATCTGAATAATTGATGCCAGACCCTAATCCGGATTATCAAATTGTCTGGAACATATAAAATTAAAAAAAAAACTTTTAATGAATTTATTTCATCCCGAAAAATAAGAGAAAGGAAAATTATATTTTTTTGCCGTTTTCTTCGAATCGGGAAAATGTTCGTCGTCAACTCGTTCGTCTGTTTTATTTCGGAATACATAAAAAATCTAACCTTTGTCGTAAGACGAATAAGTGGCATCATTTTTTTTTTTTTTTTGTTTAGGGATACGGATCCCGAAATCCGGTATTCCTTCTTGAAAATCCCCTGTATTTTTGATTTCATTAACTGGCATATTTTAATACTTCTGTTTGTTTTTATGGTGATATTCGACCCAAATTACATAAACCAAATCTGTTATTAAATGTTATCAAAAGAACTAATTTCATCCATTCATAAAGGCATTACAGGTTTAATTCAATTAGATTACATATTGAATAGATCTGAATAAAAAGCTCAATATTTTAAAAACTTTTATTCAGCTTTGAAAATTTTTAAAATCACAATACCGCTTTAAATAGATATGTTTTTGTCTGTATTATTGCTGAAATCAACTACAAGTACATTTTTTTAGATATAGCAGTGTTTTTTTGATGCTTCTTGTCTAAAATTTTTGATGATTTTAGATAATTTCAGAGGTAAATTGTAAGTAGCAATTTACTTAAATTTAGCTCATAACCCTTTGCGATCCAGCATACACGATTGTGAGATGTAATGTTTGTTTTTTGTAAAACAAATTGCGGTAGCTGAAACTAATGGTGAAATGTAGAAAACCATAAAAAAGTGGTTTGTCAGACGACCGCAACAGTCAAGCCTCTAAATGATGATAGGGGTAATAAAATTACATCAAGAAATGAACAGTTAGTACTACACCCAGGAAGAAGATTGGTTGGCTTTCGATCAAACCCATTAAAATGAATTTGCCAGGACGTTATTTTATTTGGAGTTACCTATAATTGAATACTACATCAAAAATATTTTACTAGGTATTAAAAATAGGGAAAAAGAACTAAAAAACAATCCTTTTAACAAATTATTGATATCTCCAATCAATTTTAAAATTAGTATCAGTTTAGTAATTCTATGCAGTAGAAACAGCCATTTATTTAGTGAATATACAAGAAAATTGGTTTTATCTATAACCTTTATTAAAAGTATTTCAATATTAGAAAGTGGTAACTACAAATACGGGTATCCTAATCAAATATGAACTTAAATTCGAGTTTCTGTAGAACCAACCGAATTGTGGATTGTATTAATAACACACACAACTATTAATTGGTATTGGTAAACGAATTTTATACCGTATTTGTTTTCCAAATAAAACACATAAATTCAAAATTAGTCATTAAAATTATTAAGTGTTTGTGGTGTAGTGGGTGAGGAGTTGGCCTAGTACGCCGGATTTCCGGGTTCGAATCCCGGAAAAGACAAAAATTTAGAGGTTTTTTTTTTAATTAAAATAAAATATTCATATGTATAAACAGTAAATATGGCTAAGAAATTTAAAAGTAGTTGTGGTGCAGTGGGTAAAAGTGTGAACTATTAACCTGAAGGGCCGGGTTCAATACCAGAAAATTCAAAAAAAGTTTTTTAATTTCAATAAAATTTTGTAGAACATAATAATATTTATGTGGAACATAATATTGAATTAGACAAACGAATATTGGCTTTCACGACGAAAAATATAATTTAATATAAAGATAGTTGTCGTAACCGCATGAATTCGATTGGCAACAAATTCGGTGGCCACAACTGAGACTGTTTTCTGGGTGTATGGGCTGATTGCTATTCGGGCATGTTGTCGGTAAATAATCCCATATATCAAATACTTTTTGTGAATGGCAATCACATACTGAGAGATTGGATATTCCCACTGATTGTCCATCACTATGCGAGATAATGGATTTTATCAAAGCACTAAAGAACAACAAATAGCCTGGCTCTGATGCTATAGCACCAGAGCTACTGAAAGCTGACCCTAATGAAAGTGCACAACTCATTACGCCTCTAATAAAAACATTTTGGAACTGAAAATAGGAATTATTTTTAAGATACCAAAAAAAGGGGAATTTAACCGAGCGTACTAATTCGCGGGGTAGAACACTTCTCAGTATGGTGTAAAAACCCTACGGGAAATTTTAACAAACTGTGCCCCTTTATATGAAATAGACTGGTCACTTTTACATGGCGTTGTCATAGGAGAGGGAAATTGACCCCTTGTGACATGTCACAAGACCATTCCTAGGACAGGTTACTGAACTCTCATAAAAAACAAAGTTCAGGGACCTGTCCTGGGATTTGTCTGTGACATGTCACAAGGGGTCAATTTCCCCCTCTGATGCTGGATTTTTTCAAATCTTAGTACTATATATGGTAAATCCAATTGAAAAATTGTTCAAAAGTTGTGTTTTTAACGAATTTTCAGCAAATTCGACTTAGTCTCGAATTCGACTACGACACTCGTAATAACGCCGAATATTATCCCCGACAAAGGTAATGAAATGAACGATTGAACTAAAAAAGAGATTAGTAGTGAACTAGGTCTTTCGTTCAATTGAGTGACTAGTTGAATTGAACTAGTTCATTCACGAACGACACATCTCACGTAGTATCGAGTATACAAAAGTATCGAAATTTTACAACTCTAATTCAAATTTATATGATTCCTGAAATTTGTAGTATAGGTTTGTCATGGGGCGTTAAAGGTTTTAAATTCTGGGGGTAAATATTTTATAAGCTTTGAAAGATAAAGATGTTCAAGTTTATCAATCGTTCTTTTCAAATCTCAAGGAGTAGGTTGACAAGAGGTAAGACGAGCTACATAATTTAAATTATTTCAACCTTTATCCAAAAGGATGATTTGTCACCGAAGGGGTTTGACTTCCTTATAACTTCTTTTATTTTAATTTTTTTTTCCGTATTTTGTAAAAAATACTTAGGGAATTTAAAATGGAACAGTACACAATTGAACAAAGTGGACTTAAAATTGTTTTCCAACATTGTCCGATATCGAAAACCAGTGATGGAAACGGCAACACCGTGCTCATTTTCAAAAAAATATGGCCAATTATCCTTTCTGACGAAACACCGCACCAAACGGTACACTTAAGTGGGGGTAATTGTCGCTGTTGAACTACTCTTGGATTTTCCGTAGCCCATATCCTGCAGTTTTGCCTATTAACGAACCCATTTAATTAGAAATGGGCTTCGTCGCTCATAATTAAATTATGAATAAAATCATGATTTTCTTCAATTGTTTAATTGTGTACTGTTCCATTTTAAATTCCCCAAGTCTTCTTTACAAAATAATGAAAAAAAATATAAAAAAAAGTTATAAGGAATTCAAACCCCTTCGGTTATTTTGGGCCAATGTGGACTTTTACTACAGCTTCAAAAATTCAATACAAAAAGTAAACAAAACTTTCCAATTGTAGTAAAATTGATAAGAATTTCGAGTAAACGAACACACTGGTAGTGTATCAGTGTCGTCAAAACTGTTTGTAAATTTGTACTTATATATAAACATATTTGTTCCTTTTACTCCTGCAAGGAGCATTCGTATTAATTAAAATTAAAAAAAAAAATGTTTTTTTGTAGTTTCTATTTGGAGCGCCTTCTTAGTCCGAGTACATAATGAATCAAAAATTAACACATTGTTTTACTTCGAAAAGTCATAATTATCAGTTTAATTACAGTTTTAGTTGATATGAATGTTCTTATTGTTATCCATACTTTTCACATACACACAATAAACATTTGCTTAAACCACGCAAAGCATTCACAACAACATTTTATAAAAAAAATTTGCTCATCGAACCAACAACAAGAAATCCAACCAACAACAGCAAAAACCCCGAACCAACAACCTACGAAATAAGAAGGCAAAAGTCCATCCATCTGTTTGTCTTTCTGACTGTTTGTCTCTTTGGTGAATAAACGTTTTCGTAGTTATTATTGTTGTTGTTAGTACATTATCGTGTACTAATGCTTTAGATACTTAGATGCTGATGCCTGTGTTTTTGTTGTTGTTTTTGTCTGTGTTGTCTGTCCACTCAAATCCATACTCGCTTTAATACGCTCACAAAACTCACTTTACTTTGTGACTGACTGACTGAGTGAGTGAATAAGTAAGTGTGTGCGTGTGTAAGTGAGTAATGGTAGTGGTAGTAGTTAGTGTAGTAGAGTAGTTTGAGTATCCATCAGATACTTTGCTGGTGTACTAAAGTAAACACACATCCACGCGTTTAACGAATAAATTCTCGGAAATGTAACAATAATTTATAATTAAAACATGGAAAAAATACATTAAAATTATGGAAAAATTGTGAATATTATAAAAAAAAATGTTTCAAAAGAATTAAAAAGTAAATTTCTATATTAAAAAGTGAAAAAGAGGTTAAACAAAAAAGGTGTGTAAAATCGATGTGAAGAAAAAAGAAAAAAAATGATGAATGGAAAAAAATACTACTACAACAACTACATATGTACATACGAAGAAAAACCAACAAAAAAAAAAAGAAACGACGAACAAACAACTCAATTGTTTTAATTAAATTGTTTTTGGAATAAATTAAAAATTAAATGCTATGAATAAAATAATAAATAATGATGAAATATTATAAGTAATATGAAATTTACGTTAAAATTATCGAAATTTCAAAAGCAAATGTTTAATTTTACCAAGTAATAGTGCATTGTAATAAAATAATTGTAAGAAAAAAAAAAAGAAATAAATTAATATGTTTAGCAGATGCTTAATAAGTGTGCGTGTTAAAATTGAAACGGAATCGAAAAATAAAATCTCACATATACACCTCTTTTTTTACTTTTCGTCACACCATACTATATTACTACATTTTACTTTACACATGTAGAAATTTAGTTGGTTTTTTTTTTTGGTATTTTGTTGTTGTTTTTATCTTTATTTTTTTTTTATCTAAAAAGGTGTATGCTCTTGTGTTTAACCAAAAGATAATTCGTTACTTTTTAGAGAAGTATGTGTGCGTGGTGTCACTTTAAAAAATATTGCTTTATATTAGTTGTTTTTCTTTTGTTTTTTGTGGTATTTTTATCTAGAAAGGAAAGAACAAAACAACCGAGTATTTGGTTTTTGTTTTTATCCCATTATGCTTTCATGTGCAATTCGTTATCACACTTACACTCTCTTCTTAAAATAAATCCGACAGAAACACACGCTCACTTAGAGAGAGCGGTGAATTAATATTGTTTACAAAGAGAAATTCAAAAAGGAATAACAAAATAAATGGGAATTTAGAAAACCAAGAAAACACAAGTGAATAAAGAAGAATTTAAAGGAAATTAAAAAAATGAATGAAAAATGTTATAAAACTGACGTAAAAAATTGTAGTGTTAAAAAACATAAACAAATATCATAAAAGTATACCTAATGCAAATTTATTGTATTTTTTTATCGCTCAAACCACCTTTTACAGTCTCGTAGCTACATAAATTATTGTAATTGATTTTTCTGTCTCCAATTTTCCAAGTGGTATTGTTCTTGTTGATGGTGTATTCCCATAAGAGTTTGTCAAAGTTCAATGGCCGATCTAATGAAGAGAAAACAAGAAAAAAAATTAATATTAATTAATGAAATGTTAAACAGTTGAAGGTCATCTTAATATACATACCTATATTTTTTTTTAACAACCGGCCATTTTATCTGTTTTAAATTTTATGTGAAAGTAAAAATTTTGCCCTGGTATTACGAAAATGGTTCAAACGAAAGCGAAGTAACGAAAATTTGTTTTGTTTCCCATGTACAATTTTTGACGAAAGTAATTATCTTATTCTATTAAAATAAAATTGAATTAATAATTGCACAGTAGTCATTGAACTAAAGAACTTAAATAAAATGCAATACAGTGAAAAAAATTACACTAAAAAATGTTACTCCTATTTATGTATAATAACTTCGAAATACAGAAAATCCTGTGGAGTATTTGTGCGGCAAGCAGCTATCAACGTTGGCTTCGTCATTCCCATATAAAATTGACATTAGCCAACATTTAGTGTTAACTCTTAACGTTACTAAAGTCAGATTTTCAGAAACAGAACTAACATTAAAGTCAGTACACTGGGAGGGAAATTTTTGCATTAAATCAATTAAGTTTCGCTGAAATTAGTCCACTGAAACTTTTCATTAACTAAATGCTGTTGTTCATAAAGTTGAAGGAAAAATTTCATTTTGTTGATTAATAATTTCATACAGCCAATGAAAAAGAATCATTAAAAGTAATTTAATATTAATTATGAATCCTTTCATAAAATTTAAAAAGTTTTGTTCAATTTATGAAGAAAACTTCATTAGTTAAGTGAACATTGCCATTAAAACTCGTCACAGAGAATTCTCTCTGCGTAGTAATAACGAAAAATAACCATTTTTAACTTTCAAATCGGCGACATCTCGCAAAAAGTATTATTTTGTCATACTGTTTAATTTCATAAAATTGTCTACTAAATAACTCAGTGTAGAAACTCATTACCAGATATGTGGTTATATAACTACATATCTGGTAATGTTGACTAGTTATTTTTTTTTATTCTTCTTATAACTTTTGTATGGTGATGTCGCCCGAAATAATGATGTCGCCCACTATTGACAAAAATAGTTATTCTAAAAATAAATTTTCAAAAAAAATAAGTTTTATAAAAAAAATTTTTTTTTTAAATTTGCTTGTGCTGAAAATCAAAATTGAAACTCCAGATTGCCAGTCGTTAACTCTACCATTTGCGCTATGTCGACATGTAATATTTGATAGATGAAAACATAATTGATCTGTTGAGCACAAGTCAGCTCACTCGCAAACATACAAAAAATCGAAAAATATGTGGTTACATATGTCAGTACCGGTGTTGAAAAAATATTGAGTCTAAAAATTGATTTCAAAAAAGTAAAAAAAAAGAAAAAATTTAGAACAATACTTTATGTTTGAAATAATGATAAAAATAAATAGTTATTCAAAAAATAATGATATGTCATTACTGTTTCTACACTGGGAATGGTTAAGTCGAATTTTAAGTTGTGACTACCAAACTGTTAAAATTAGCTGATTACTCGACGAATTATTTAGCAAAATGTTTTGTTGATTTTAGCAAGTTATGTTGTTATTTTCTATTAACTAAAATTTAACTCAAATATAACCAAAATTCTATATATTTAACAGTTTTGTTTTTGCTGTTCATATCCTACTAATATTTAGCAAAAATAATCTGCTAATTTCAGCAGTTTTTTCGGCAAGGTGATATTTAACTAATTTTTGGTAGTTTCAACTAAAATTTTTTACAGACATTTTTTTATTAGTGTACACGATATCGGGTTTTACAACATAATCCGCTTAGTACTTTTAGTTGCAATACCCAGGAATCACATTTGATTATGGTTTTACAATCTATCTCATTCTATTTTATCAATCATTGAATTCAATCGATTTCTTGCTCTTCTCATTCGATTGACAATTTAAGGATTCAATAAATCATTCGATTTTGTATCATTTGATTGAGCAATTAGGGAATAATATTCAATTTTGTTCATAACAATTTATGTTATTTTATTTGACAATAAAATAAACTATTTCTTATAAATACAAGAAGGAAACAAAGAAACAATTATTGAATCATTGTTTAATCATTAATCAAAATTGCCATCAATAAATGTTTGTCTAAAATGATACCCATATTGAAATTGAACTGTTATTAGTGGTCTGTTATTAATGTCCGCTCTCGTACTTTACCATATTAACCCCAAACAGGCTGGCCAGACTTGGGGGTTTGTCCCACAAATTTGGGGATATTTTGTTGGTCTTGGGGACAAAAATTTTCATTTGGGGACAGGGGTTTTTTTTTTGGGGATTTAAAAAGTGTTTGGGGAAATTTAAAATTCTTCATAAATTTTGAATAGTTTTCAGAAAACGTCAGATAAGTTGTTCGCATAATTAAAAAAAAAAGGTAAGAAATTCACCCTTTTATGGATTTTCTATATTAATTTAAAGCTTTTTAACACAAATAAATCCTTTTTGCCTGGGAGTTTTATAGGATTAGAATCTAAAATATTGTTTTACATTCTTTAAAAAATGCCTTAAATTCTTGAAAATTTCAAAATAAAATATGTTTAGGGTTCGATTGGTTTGTTTAAATAATTTAATAAAAATTTAACGTTTTCTTCGTAAAAGTCCCTAAATTCTGAGAATTTTGCTAGACATTTATACAAAAGCAATCCAAGAATTTTTAAATAACAGTTATTGTTAGTGCTATTTTTTATATTTAATTGTAGTTTTTATGCGGATAATGTTCATTTTAAGCAAATTTTTTCAAAATTTTTTCTACTTGGGGATTTTTTGTGGATATTTTTAGATTTGTTTGGGGACAACGAAAAAAAGTATCTGGCAAGCCTGAACCGAAACAACCTGAAACAGCCCAAACAACAACAATTTACAATTTTGAGTACGGCAACATTTTTTAGACAAGTTTGGGATCCCGCTGTAACATACGGGAACATACATATTATTAGTCTATTTTGTTTATGACCGTGCTTTAATTCCAATAAAATTTTTTACCTTCCAAATAATGCAAACGATATCGGTACAATATCGAAACTATATCACCTAGATGATAATTATCATATATGATAATCACTTGTTATACGAAAACGAAAGATTTTTGTTCTAAAATGTACCTTTGCTAACGATATCCTTTTTCCAAAAAAGTATGATACCGTTTTCGCTATCGAAATTCCCTGGAATAACGATAGTAAAATCGCCAAAAATCTTGTTCAGCATCGAAACACTATCATTATTCCAGGTGATTTCGATATCAAAAATAATATCATATACATATTTAGTTTATTTCGTTTTTTTAACTGACCTAGAAATCGAAAAGACATTCCTTTTTTAACAAAACATTTTAAATTAAAATATTAACTGTAACAGAAAATCCGTATTTATATGTAATTTATTTTTTAAATAAACGACAAAATCCGTTAAAAAATATATTTCTTTGTATTTTTTTTAACTGTATAATCATTTAAAAATAAATGTACGGATAACTTTTTAAATAAACCGCAGTCAGTTACTGTAATAATATTTTCAGTGTATAAAAAGTGTATATGCCAACAATTATGTGAAATTTTTTGCAAAACTAAAATATTGTTTTTTTTATCATATTAAGAATAAAAATTTTCTAAATGATCTTGAAGCAAAAAAAAAAAAAAAAGCTAGGAATAGTCGAATTTCATATCCATTTTGGTCTACATCTCTTAGTTTAGTAAATATGTACCATTTTAAAAAACCGGGAGGGAAAGAAATAGGGCTATTTTTAAAACATCGGATATACTGGTGGGGCCATCTAATAGGTGAGATCAAAGAGATGAAAATCTTATAATTTAACAATAAATTGTGTAAAATTTAATAAATGTATGTATAATTTTATCGACATCGTGAAATATAAACTCAATTTTTATAAATTCGGAAAACTACACTCAAAATAATAAGTCTGTTGGCTGAACAGAAAAATTTGTTACTTTAACAAAATTTATTCCTGTTTTTGGCTTAATATAAAATTTGTTGATTTTAACACTTTTTTTGTTAAATTTAACAAATCAATTTAAGTAAAAAATTAGTAAAACTTCAGTTTTATCTGTAATTATACTGAGTCGTAAAATATATTAAAATTTAGGGTCTCGCGACCAGAGCTTCGAAAAACTTAATTCAATTTAAGCTTAATTCACTAAAAATTAAATTCAGATTTTAAAAAGATTCATGTACCATTCCCTTAAACCATTCGTGAAGAATTCATTCATAAGCTTCATTCCCAAAGCTTTAATATGAATAGAATGAATTCCTAACTTGAATCATTCAAATCGCATGTTCATTCACCATTTTACTAATTGAATGAAGAAATTTTATTACCATTCACTTAGTGAAGTGTAGTTTGAAACTAACATATAATCAAAACCAAAGCATACAAGCTGTAACAAAGCATACGATACTATTTATTTCTGTTAGATGAAGTTTAAACGTTTTTGATTGTATTATGCTAATATTTCAGCAATTACATACAAATTAAAATTTTTCATTTGATTAAGTGAATGAAAACAAATAATTTTTCATTCACTTTTTTATTAAATGAATTCAGGTAAATTGGGTTTCATTCAGTTAGAATTCAATTAAAATAGAATGAATTCATATAATTTTAAGCTATAGGAAATTAAGCTATCGAATTAATTCCATAAGAATGCTATTAGGGAATGAAATTTAACCCATATTTCATTAATTTTTAAAAAGTGAATGAAAGAATTAAGCCTTTTAAACCTTTGCTCGCGACCCTCCCCGGGCCTAATCCATATCATGTGTCCGCTTTGCTTTATCTCGCTTAGTTTTCGAGATATGGGCCATTTTATGAAGTGGACAATTTTTATTAAACATTTTTGAGGGTCCAAGGCCCCGTGAAGGTCCATTTTTGGATAGAGATAGACCCTTTCTCTGCACAATTAGAGGTAGTTGAAATTTTAATCAATTTTGCTCTATCTCTCTTAGTTTTCAAGATATGGGCCATTTTAAAAAATCGGGAGGGAAAGAAATGGCGCCATCTTTAAAACTTCGGATACATTGGTGGCGCCATCTACCGGGTAATAATAGTAACATGAAAATATTTGATTTTAACAATATTTTTTGTAAAATTTACCGAATTAGTTAGTTTTAAATAATTTTGAAAATTAACACTTAAAACTAGTTATACCCGTATTCAAAATGAAAAAGTTTATGCTAACTAACTTGGTGCTAACTTTTTTACACACAAATTCCCATAAGGGAAAGCTGGCAGCTAGCATATGCTTTTTCATTTTGAATACGGCGGTTAAAGTCTTGCGGATTTTTAGTATAGCGTTAAATGAAGATAACTAAAATCTTTGCTTAAATCAGTGTTTCAACTAAAAATTTGTTAAAAATTAATCAAATCGATTTGAAACCGGTTTGACAGATCTTTCTACTGACGTATTATTCTACTGATCGATATTTTTGCAGCTGCTTTTTTGCGTGTATGTATTTGTTGAAATTCTTGGAAAATGTACCTTTTAGCCGACGTTAGCCGGTTAGCCGACGCCAGTCGACACTATTTTCTTAAGTAAGCCGCCGCCGATGCGTTTGCGGCTCAACTCTAAAAATCAATCGCCGCCGACCATTTTAGCCATTAGCCGCCAGCTTGTATCTCTGGTCTGGAGGCTCCAATCGGCAATCCCGACACCAGAATCGGATGCGATCGGCTAATCATTGGTCCATCTTAAACTCTATTGATTACAGAAACCACTACGAATGAAAACCAAAATGATCCCCAACTGTTGACGAATTTAAGCTTTAAATCAAGGACACTATTCGTAACACGGAATATTACAACTCTTCTGGAACCATAAAGATTAGCCCGAAAATGCGAGGAATTTAAGAACTACAAACTGCTCTTTCTCGGTTTATGTGAAACAAGGTGGCTTGATAACGGCACCATAATAACCGACGGTGACATTACCTTCCTGTATACTCCCTAGATTGAGCGGCGTAAGTTTCCTACTTTCTTGAGAAGCTAAGAGTGCCCTTTTAGCATGGAAGCCTCATTCTGATAGAATTATATACATCCGCCTTCTTACCCAGGCACGTAACACCACATGCATCCAATGCTATGCTCCTACTGAAGGCCCAGACCCCAAAGACAAAGAAGACTTCTACAGCCACCTGGAAAGTATAATAAAGGACACGCCTAGTGGTGACATTTTACTCCTTATCGGTGATTTCAACGAACAGGTAGGAATAGGCAGTGGAATGCAATAAAATGCATAGTTATAGACAGTGCTAAACAACATCTTGGGCACCCACAACCTAAGCGTAAACGGTGGATCTCAGAATGCACTTATTGAAGACATAAGCCAACTGAAAGGTGCCTTAAACGTTCCCCGAACAAGAGCTTCTAAAACTATCCTACAAGGCCAATATACAGGTTTATATCTCCAATGCATAAAAATGTAATAACTGGAGAACTGTTTGGAATTTTTACTTCAAATTTCGGGGACGATGAAATAGTTACAACAATTTTTTATTATCGGAAGAAAAATAGTTTTTTTTTTTCATTAAAATATAATTTTAAATGATGAAATAATTAACTGTTTTAAAATTTTTGTGGTAAAAGTTTTTCAGTTAATTTAAAACCATAATGAAAATAATTATATTTTTAGATATTTTAATATACCTTTATTTTAATTGTCATTTTCAGTAGATTCTACCCACAAACTTTTTGGGTGTAGTCAATCAGAATAGAAAATCGAATAAGGAATTGAAGTCTTTATTGGCTGTAATATTGGTTGTGTAGCTTGAAATTTATTTTTATTTTTCTGTGTGTAAAGGAGAAAACTCCTAAGCCCTGTTGAAGGCTGCTTCGCAGAAAAACTTTACTCAACAAAATCAAAAACTTCAGTCTATTAAGAATTTACTATTATCGTATTTATATTCAGGCCACTTAAGTGAACTTTTTAAACGATTTTTTGAGCTTGATTTTCTAAATAATAAGGTCAAGTTTTATAGTAAGAACTAAGAACGATTTTTTTTTATTTTACTTAAGTTAGATTTTTTCAAACAACATTTTTAACTTAACAAATATTTAAGACAAAAATCGTTCTTAGTGCTGACTAGAAAATTAGCCTTAGATTCGCAATCGTAGGTAATGCTCAAAACACTTCAAAAGCTTAAAACCCGGGAATAAATTTCCAATTGTGTATGTATGTGTTCGATTATATTAAAATGTTCACTTTAATACCGGTCCTTAGTTCTTAAGAATCTTAAATGATTATCTATAATATAAACTTTTAAACGACATATTTTGCATAAAAAATTATTAATGAATCATTCTGTTTTGTAATTTAACCATAAATCGTTAATAATTAATTATATATAAATGTGTAAATGTTACTTTTTCCCGTTTAAACTTCCATAATTTATGCTTTAATAATAAAAACGTAAGAGTCATAAATAAAACAAACCTTTAGGCAAATTAATTGACCAATTTTCTCATTTTATTTGTTGTAGTATAAAACGAAATGGCCAATGTGTTTTTGGCTTTACGTTTTATTAAACGACCGACTATGTATATTATTTTGTTTTGACATTTCTACTTTGTTTTGTCATTTATCTTTGTTTTTTTATATTTCATTTCCTGAAAACGGTTTGTTGGTTTTCGTTGTGCACTTGGCGTGCATAAAATAAAAGACGAAAAACAAAGATAAAATGTTGCTAACTTGGCGTACAAGTAGAAAGATAAGAATAACATGTGAAAGAGGGAGTGGATAATAATTCTCTTATATTATTTTCAAACATGTTTGTTGCAATTTTGTTTGAGTTGTTTTTAGTTTGAATGATATATGTTGGAGTTTGATTGTTTGAGTTGAGTTTAAAGTAGTAGGAGTTTGATTACAATTTTATTTCATATCGAACTTGTTTGATGTTAATTTTAATTTTCATTTTTATGTTATTTTTCTAATTTTAGCACAACACAAAATTACAACATGAAGTGGACAAGTATGAAATGATAAAATTTATTAAAATTGATTTTAATAAATACCAGCAAAAACAACAATATCAACAAAAACAAACAACGATTTCTTTAAAATTCTGTTTAAAATAAAAACTTCAAAATTAAACGCAACAATAGACCCTTTGACCCCCATACATTCATGAAGAACATGGATAAAAATGCGGGTGAGGGTGGACAACAAAATGATGGCAAAGGTGGCAGCGGTGGTGGCAAATCATCTGGCGGCAATTCTGGTGCTGGCGGGGCAGGTGGTGTACATGATCCTGCTGCCTTATTAGATGCAGCCTCATTATTTGGTAAGTTAACTAGTGTTTTTGTTGTTTATAATTTATTAGAAATTATTATGATTTAATTTGAAATTTTAGCTTATTGGGGACGTGATCCAACAGCTGCTGCTGCCGCAGCTGCTAATCCTTTATTTAACGCACAATTTAATGCTGCTGCCGCTGCTGGTTTAGGTTTATTACCCAATCCTAGCGCTGCTGCTGCCAATGATCGTTATTCTATGGCCGCAGCTGCAGCGGCTGCTGCCGCTGGTCATCAACATCATCAAAATACTATGGCTGTTGCCGCTTCCCAAGCTGCTAGTCTGGCAGGTTTACATCCAGCAAGTGAGTTAATGAGTACAGTATACGTTTTATAAATAAATAAAAAAAAAAAAAAAAATTAAGAATTAATAACAAAAAAAAAACGAAAATATTTTTGTAATAACGGTCTTAATCGACTTTAAAATCGTCATTTAGTTGAAAAATGTTTGAGCATCACTTTAGCTTAATTCCTAAAGTTTCTGTTTATTGTGATTTTCACACAATGTCCTGGGTTCTCAGTGGCGGCAATCTATCAATATCATAAGCCTTTGGAGCGAAACAGCAAACTTATTTGTTTATTTAAAATGATGTTTGAAGAAAACACTCCTAGATTAAAAACGAAAACTATCATTATTCTTTCGAAAGTCTAATAAAAAGACTTCCGGGAAGGAATAATGTAGGTTATAATTTTTATATTAGGAATTACATAAAAGATCTTTAAAAAATTTCTACATATTTTTGAATATTCATCATATAAGAATTTTTTGAAATATATTTTTATAAACGAATGTCCCTTAGTTTGATCTTATCACTTTCTGTTTTAAATTATTTTTCAAATTAAAGAAAGATGATACAAGTTTTTATAAATTTTTTTATAAACTTCTTAGATTATAATTTTATTAAAAAAATAAACGAATTGAATATTTGTTTTTTTTTAAACTCCTCAGATTTCAATTTCTTTTTTGTAAAGACTAATTTAATTTAAAGCTATTTAGTAAGACAAAGCAGTCACAGTATCAAATATTTTTATCGGAAAAAGTCTCACAATCTAAAAATATTGCTGTACGAAAATTGTCTTGGAACCTGAGTATTGTTCTGAGTGAAAAATGTTACAGAATCTCTTAAGTTTTTATGCGAAACAATTCTCTGAATCTAAGAACTTCTTGTATTAATAAAGCCTCAGAAAATGAGAATTTTTCTATACGAAAAAAATTATATAATTTAAAATTTTTTTTTTATAGAAAAAACGTCTCTGAGTCTTTCCTATATTTGAATTTTTTGTATAAGTGTTGTTCCATAGAAAGCAAAATAATCTAAATTTTGACTTCACCCTCCGCAAATTAAACCAAATTTCGTATGCTTTATATACCATGTATTTAGAAGATATCTATATACCTTGTATTTTCAGGATATCTACCAATATTTAGATCTTTTGATCTTAGCGGCTTGTGTTTGTATGATTTGTTATTTTCAATTAACTAAAAGTTAACTCAGATATTACTAAAATTTTGTAAATAACAGTTTTTTTGGTTTTTCTTTCTTACTAGTATTTAACAAAGAAATCTGCTGATTTCAGATTTCTTTGTTCTTTGTTTAGCCATAATTAAACTTTTTTATACAAGAAAACTTCCGAGATTAAGAATTTTTCTTTACGAAAAAGTCACAGAATCTAAAAATATTTTATACGAAATGTATTTAAAACTGAGAATATTGTATACGAAAACGTCTCAGGATCTGAGACTACTTTTCTACAAAAATCTCTAAATCTAAGAATCTAAAGTCTGAAATAAAAACAAACTTTTAAAACTCCATACGGCAAATTATTCTTTATGGAAAACTCTGAGAATCTTGAAATATTTTGTACGAAAAAATTTATAGATTCTAGGAATTTTTTGTACTGAAAACTTCTTAGATTCAAATATTCCGTAGAAAACGACGCAGATTATAAAACTTTCCCAGATAAAATTCCTTAAAAATGTGGATCAAATTCTATCTGAATTTCATTCATTTTCAGATTTCCTTATTGTCCATACAATTTTAATTAAAATTTTTCTTTTCCTTTCTTAGGTTGGTGGTCAATGGCTCAATTGGCAGCTCAAGACTATTTTAGTCGTTTACAAGCCTCTGGTCTGTCACCATTTCCACATCCTGATTTGGCTGCTGCCTTTGGTCCAGCGGCTTTGGGTTTAGGAGGAACTGGTACGGGTGCTGGAAATACAAGTGGTGTTGGTGGTTCCTCAGGATCTGGTGGACAAAATTCTGGTTCAAGTGGTAACACCGGTTCTGGCATGGGCAGTAGTTCATCTTCCAGTAGTAAATCTAGTAGTAAATCACGCAAAGAGAAGCAACGCCAACAGCAACAGCAGCAGCAACAACAACAGCAATTACAACAACAACAGCAGCAGCAATCACTGGCCAACAGTTTAAATGCGGCGGCAGCAGCAGCTGCCGTAGCTGCTAATCCAGCAGCCGCTTTGGCCGGTATGCATTTGGTTGGAGCTGGTACCACCATAACACCTTCCTCCGGTTTAGGCAGCTCTTCAGGGGGTGGTAGTAATAATGCTGGTAACTCTAGTAATTCATACAAGGTAAGTGAACTAGCGTTGTTTTTTAACAAACACAGTTCAATATATTTTAATTTTTTTTAAATTCTATTTTAGAATAACTCCTCGAATTATGGTAAATCCTCATCATCGTCTTCTACAATATCCGTACAATTGCCTCCATCACCCGGTTCAGCTTATGATCCTGTAGTTTTGCACAAAGAATTATTGGCCATGCAAGTTGCAGCAGCGGCTGCTGCCTCTAATCCTTCTTCGTCGTCATCATCCACAAAGAAATCTTCATCACATCAGTCACAATCCAATCAATCGAAAAACTCTTCTTCAGGCAATTCTTCCTCCACCTCTCATCATTTAAGCGGTTCATCTTCAGCTAATAATGCTTCGTCCTCAGCGGGTCTTATGTCACCACACGGTTCAATAGGTGGTAGTGGTGGTGGAGGCGGAAGTATGGGTGGATCTTCTTCTTCCCGTAATAAAAACGATGACAAAAATAATGCGTCGCTTAATGCATTAAATTCATTATCACAATTTGGTACATTGGGTATGACACCACAACAGAGTATGCAAGCTGCCATGAATGCATTTGCTGCCAGTAATTCGGCTGCTGCTGCGGTTGCCGCTGCCAATTCGGCCAACAATACAGGAGGAGGTTCTTCATCATCAACGGGTGGCAATAAACAATCTTCAAAAGATTTTATGCCATCAGGAGGATTAGGGTAAGTTTATATTTGATGTAAATCTAAAAATATAAAATTAATCTGTTTTCAAATACCGAGATTTTAATGGAAATCTCGACCCGAAATCAGCAGCGAGATTTCGATTTTACAACTGCATTTTTTTGTAAACAAAGTACCATAAAAAATAACCTCAAATTAAATATATTTCAAAAATCCTTTTATTCATTGGCGGAGTACAATTTACATTATTTTATGTAAAGATCTTACGCTGAATATGTTAGTAAATTTTTTTTGTAAGGACGACAAGCTACAAGTCAGATTTTGCAATATTTTGGTGGAAGGAAGACATGCACTTCCCGATGCTTTCTTCTTAGTTATGTTTCGCTGGAAGCAAAAATTAGAACCACGTAACACTTCTTATAATCATTAGTACATTTCCATTGGGTCTAAAGTTATATTTATAATCATTTTTCTATTTCATTGTGTTATTTTTAGGTTATTTTGTAGTCAGCTGTTGACCATCGTTGCCACTTTTTCATGCAAAAACTCTACAAATTAAGCGAAAAGTCTCCACATTTGTGAAATTTTCATGAGATTTCTTAGAAATCTCGCAAATTTACGGAATTTCTTTTGTATGGGGAATATCGGGATTTCACATGAAATTTTCACTGAAATCTCAATTTTAGTCGAAATCTCGGGATTTGGGTGCAGATGTAAATGCAACATAAGAAAGAATCAAGAAATATTTTGTCGACATGAGCAATTTATTTTGCAATTAAAATTTTTAATCTTTTTAAATCCTATTGTTATCTCCTTTTTCACAAGTAAATTTGATGAGCTTTATTCGCATTGAGTAGGTGGATACCAAGTGTTGCCACTGACCAAATTTTAAGATTGATTTTTCGCAACGCTTCCGTGATAAAATTTATTTATTACCTTATTTTTTAATATTTCGTTTTGCCTTTCGTTTGAAATCCTTTAAAATTTATATTGAAAAATTTCAAAACTAAAATATTCTATACAAATTGGAAACGATTTTAAACGAAAATCTATAAGTTCGTTAATCGTTTAAATATGTAAAACTTTCTATGCGCAAATGAAATCAAATCAAAGTTTTTCGAAATGAAATTGTGATCGAAATTTCTTAAATCATAATTTTTTATTTTAAAATAATTACACAACATATTTTATATTTTGCTTTTATTTCTAGTGACCATCCATCATTGCTGGGAGTACGCTTACCGCCCGATACGGAAATCATCAAATATACATCATCCATCGTGGGCCCCAAAATACCCGGTACTACTACACGTGGTCGTAAAAAGACCATTTCAGATCATGAACAAACACTACAACAACAACAAAAACTTGAATTAGACTCAACAACAAATGCTCTTTCCTCTTTGCTTGCATTTCCAGGTCTTAGCCCAGCGAAACGGGCTAGACTCGAAATGGAGTATGCTGCCATAGCTGCTGCAGCGAATGCTGGTTCTGGCCCCAACTTACCTCCCAGTCTAACAGCTTCACAAATTGCAGCCTTGAGTGGTTTGGGAGCGAGTAGCACATCAACGTCCACCTCATCGTCGTCAACAGCAGCTGGCGGCGGTGGATTATCGTTGTCGTCGTCACAAAATACTCCCCACTTGGATTTGACTGGATCGAGTAGTGGTCGCACTAGCCGTGACTCATCATCGGATCGGGTAGAGGTCATTAAATTGCCACCTACTATTACCTCGAATGGAGCATATAATTTATCAAATAAAAATAAAGATATACACGATTTAAGCGGTACAACTGATCTTAATTCGGGTGTTAATCTCAGTTTGAAACCAGCTGCTTCGTCAGTATCGAATGCTACGTTAGCCAATGCAAATGTGTCGGGAACTACCATTACTATAGACGACTTTGATGCTCCTCTTAATTTGTCTATGAAACCAGATAAATCATCTTCTTCTAGTAATGATTTGTCCGGCAGTAGTGGCAGTGGTAATAATTCTGGCAATACAGGCTCAAATAGTTTACAAAGTTTAAGTTCCATAACTGCTGCTTTAGGTAGTAGCGGTGGTGGTGGCGGTAATGGTGGAGCAGCTAATAGTTCCAATACTGGAGGTAATAGTAGTAGCAATTCTTCAACGACCGGTTGTGCTCCAGATCGAATAAATCAACCGCCATTTAAAGAAGGACGACCTCGTAATTTGGGACGTGGTGTTTCGAAACCTAAAAAGAATACAGTGGCCTCGCTACTCGCTCAATCCCGGGCAGTGGGTATGAAACCCATGTTAACCACTCAACAATTGTTACAACAAGGCGCTGATATAGTAAGTTTATTAGAAGGTTGATCTTAAAACATATTCAAACCGATTTTTTTTAAAATGCATTTTAGGAAAAAATACGTCAGGCCTTAACTGAAGCTCATGCTCAAATGGAAGTCTCTACCGATTCTGAAAGCATTGCGGCCGAAAGTGGTTTATCCGAATCGGAAAGTGAAGAACCCAATCTTTTGAATGTTACTGAACTGAGAATACCGTTGGATTTGGGCTGGAAACGTGAAACCGTTATCAGAGGTCTTACCAAGGCCGGGCAAATTAAAGGAGAAGTTGTATACTTTGCTCCCGGTAGTAATGTACCCTTAAAAACCATGGGACATGTTTTCTCTGTGAGTTTGTAGATCAATTTTTTAGTAGACCATTTGAGAAGAAAATAATATTGTTATAAAATATTCTCTATATTAATGATAATATATATTTATATTAAATATTCTTATTTTATCCCTAAACTCTAGCATATGGAAAAGAATCCTTCAAAATTGACACGAGAAAACTTTAGTTTCTCTGCTCGAGCCATAGTTGGTTCGTTTTTACAACCGGCACCACCACCATATGCCAATGATGGTGAATACATACGCATGAGTGATGAAGATGTGGCCAAACGTTTAGAAGATTTAAAAATTTTTACACGTCAGACTTTAAATGTCGAGCAACGTATTGAAATTGCTAAACAGCAACAGGCATTAAGGGATGCTAAAAAGTTACAGAAAGAGGAAATGGCCCGTAGTAAGGAAAAAGCACGTCTAGAGAAAAATGAGAAATTGGAACAGCAACGCAAGGAAAAAGAATTAAAAAATCAACAAGCCGTAGAGGTAAATTCATATTAAGATGAGATATGGTGAGAAAATTATTTATTTTTCTTACAGGCTCGTAAAAAGAAACAAGAAGAACTGGAACGTCTTAAACAAGAAGAAATTCTCAAAAAGCAACAGGTATGTTAACAAAAATTTTATTTTCAAATATCACTTTTGTTAGTTTTTCGTTTTCCTTTTTTATCTCAATAATCTCAATTCTGTATTAAAATTTTTTTTTTACCAAAATCAAAAACAAAAAAATCGTAATAATTCTTTTATTCAAATTTTTAATTTAGGAAAAGGAAAAGAAACGACAAGAAGCTATTTTAGCTAAAGAACAGGTATAAACATTTACCTTTCCTAATACCTACAAATTAACCACTTGTAGAGAATTTGTTCTTTAGAAGAGTAGTTAGAATATAGAAATCTAAAAAAAAAAGACTTGGTTGTAAAAAGTAGACTTTCTGAAAAAAAAGACTTCAACATCGATATAATTTATTAATTATACATTTTCTTAATAAAACTAGGAATTAAATCGTCAAAAGGAAATGTTGTTGGCAGCCGAAATGGAACGTGAGCGTAGGCGTCAACATATGACACAAATACGACAGTTGGAGTTACGACGTAAATTTGAAGAACGTGAAAAGAAAAAACATCAAATGGTTTTAGATCGTTTGATACTACGTGAAAAACGCTTGGCAGCACGTAAACGTGATGCTGAAATATTAGCACAAATAAGGTGAGGTGCTGTTAGAAAAAAATTATAAATATAAGTATATTTTGACACTAAATGGTTTTCCAAGAATTTATTTTGAATTGATTAGTTTTTTATTATTAAGCGTGTTCGTTTACCTACTACAAGTTACTACTTTTACTACAACTGTAAAAATTCAATAACAAAAAGTAAACAAAACTTTCCAATTGTATTAAAAGTAGTAAGAATTTTGAGTAAACGAACACACTAGGCGTGTTCGTTTACTTACTACAAGTTACTACTTTTACTACAGCTGGAAAAATTCAATACAAAAAGTAAACAAAACTTTCCAATTGTAGTAATAATAGTAAGAATTTCGAGTAAACGAACACACTGACTGATTATTTGTATATTTTATGTTAAATTAAAATGTTTGTTACTTCTTTTCTTACTTTAGAAAACCCCAAGAAGATTCTGAATTATTGCAATTAAATCCTATACCCGATTTAGATCGTATTGCTGGCAATCGTTTACCCGGTCAGGCTATGGCTGATCTTTTAATGGTCTTTGAATTTCTACATAACTTTGGTGAAACTTTAGGTTTCGGTAAGTACTTAAAAAAATTAGAGTAATTATATAAAATTATAAAAAAAATATTGAAAAAATTTCGAGAAAATTTGGCAGAAAGTTTAAAGCAGAGTTGTCATGTAATACCGCTGAAATACCGTTATCGACTAAAACCCTTTCCAACTGACTATCGTTATCCTTAAAATACCGTTACCAATATAACCGAAATACCGATAACATTAAAAAAAACGGGGAAGGCACTTTTTTGAAGGAAACATACATGCTGATAATAAAATTAAATATTTGGAGCATACAAAGTTCTCCAAAAAAAGTATTATTGTGACTTGCAATCAGTCCGCACGGAATGTCGGAATCAGTGTTTTTGAAATCTGGGTTGGGCGCCAATTCTAACCGATATATTGAGCAATGTTTGACAAAAGTGAAGGGATCAGCCAGGCCTAAATATTAACTTCTGGCCAGATTTAGCCTCTAGAATTTACAAATAAATAGTAGTTAGTGGTAAATCGAGTAATCCTAGGAAATAAAACTGAAAACAGTGGAAATTGGAGTTGGCTCAATTGGAATCTGAAAATCTCATATATCTGTGGACTTTTGACAACGCACTTTAATCGACTTAGAACTGCTAACTTTTCTCAAAATAACCAAAATTTAATGTTTAACCATAGTTATGAATGTCAAATTCATATGGAGATACTTATCTGTGGTTAACGTTTAAACTCTAATTATTTATTAGATAAGTTACCCGGCCTGAAGAAAATAATAAGTACAGCCTAAAATGTTTTTTTAATGGCTCGCAGCCAAATATTTATTCAAATTAAAATATGCCAGTCTTGGTTAAAAAGTAAGAAATCAATAAAAAAAAATCCTTGGACAAAATAATAAGTACATTTAGTAAAAATAAGGAAAACAGTATATAATCCAAATTTTATAAGCTAAATTTATTGGCTTTTTTGAGTTTCGTAGTAGCCGGTATATCCACCGTTATTTTGTTGACTATTTTTGGCATCTGGGCGATAAGATTTCGGCAGGTCTACACTTTTTTTTGATAAAATTAAATAAGTTTAAAGAATTCAACAATGTATTTATTATTCTGACCAAGTACTGACAGCACTTCTACACAGTAAAAACAACGGCAAATCGAAAACGGAAAAAGTTTATTTTTTTCTTATAAAGGCATTGCCATATTCAAATTATTTAAATAAAGAAGAATTGTCATGTTTACTTTCAGTTAAATTAACTGAAATTAAACATAAAGAAATAATAAGTAAGTGTACTTATTTTTTCCACCATGTGTGTATGTACCCTACGGGATATTTTAAAAAACTCACCGAACTGGCTTCTTTATATGAAATAGACTGGTCACTTTTACATGGCGTTGTCATAGGAGGGGGAAATTGACCCCTTGTGACATGTCACAAGACAAATCCTAGGACAGGTTACTTGAACCCTCATAAAAAACAAAGTTCAGGGACCTGTCCTGGGATTTGTCTTGTGACATGTCACAATGGGTCAATTTCCCCCTCCTATGACAACGCCATGTAAAAGTGACCAGTCTATTTCATATAAAGGGGCCAGTTCGGTGACAGTTTGTTAAAATTTCCCGTAGGGTATGTATATCGCGAGCTATATTGGTTCCGGTGGTGAGTGTGTCAGTTGTACCAATGATCCTTATACACTAAAATATGCGAGACCACTTTGAAAAAATAACTTATTTCATTTGCAATTTTTGATATTTTCACTTCAGGAATTCTTTGTATACAAATTTAAAAAGCAAGTAATAAGGTGTTACTTTTTTTTGTGTTTGTGCCATTAACGTTTTAGGGATAAGCGAATTCTTATGTATTTTTGCCAAAACAACTTATTTCCACTTATGCTCTCAATTTTTTTTAAACGTAGAACACTAAAGATGTTCTTTTGTCAAAAGTTCACTAATTTTTTTTTTTATTATTAAACAATTTGCATTGGGCTCTTCATACTGTACAATAAATTTCTAATCAAACTACTTTTTTTTTGTTCAAAATCTGTTCTTTTACAATTTATTCTTATCTTTACAGATATGGAATCTCTACCCACCCTACAGAATCTCCATGATGCTTTAGTAGTCGATAGCAATGCTGAAGTCGAAGAAGAACTCTTATCTGTGATGACACATTTGTTGGTATGTGCCATAGAAGATCCAGGCATACCAAATCCGGGACGTCATACCACACTACTAGGACAATCTCTACGCAATGCCGATATCACCAATTCAAATGTATCCGAAATATTACGTATTTATTTGTATGCCACCGCTACGGGAGAAATACGTCAAATGTTTGGTGTTGTTATGGATCGTGAACGTGAACGTAAAATACCCGATCATCATCAATTAGATGCTGAAACCATCGTACATACGGGTAAAAATGCTGAATACTACAAGTTGTTGCATGAGAACGATACGTGGAAGTTATCGTTGGCATTAAAGGATATGCCATTTGTGGCCTTAAATCCCACAAAAAAGACACAAATTTTGGCACATCTCTGCAATGATCTATTGATGAATAAAGCCGTGCTCAAACAAATCGACAATAGTTTGGAAACTTGTAATCAAATGCGTAAAGAAAAATATATGACCGATATGAAAGTTCGGAAATATAAAGCTTTACATATGCGTAAATCTAGAATAGAGGCTTACGAGAAATTACAGGCCGAACGAGAAGCAGCCATGCAGGCGATGGCAGTACAACAGAAATTAGATACTGAAAGAATGGAAAAAGATGGCGGAGATATGCAAAAGAAAGAAGGTGGAGCGGGCGCTTTGGAAGAAAACTTTGTAGTGGCTGCATCATTGGAGCAACAATCACAACAACTTGGGGGAGAACAAAATAATAACACCAACAAAGATGACACAATGGAGGTAGATACTGAATCTGCACAACAAAAACAAATGGAAAAAGATTTGACAAACCTGCCACCTGGTACATTAGAGGAAATGAAATTAACTTCAGCTAATTTGACGTTAACAACATCCGACATAACTCCCACTAAAATTGCAAAATTAGAGGATTTATCATCAACTTCTTATCATAATGGTGGTTCTGCAGCGGGTGATATTAATGCCTTATTATCGGGCAAGAAAAGTCTTAAGGGTCTCAATGATGATGCCTCTACGGATGTGGGTATGGATGAAGATTTATCCGATATGGAATCAGAAATGACCAATGTTGAAGAAGATGAAGACACACGTTTATCAGCCGATGAGTTACAAAAGAAATTGGATAAGATTATCAGAGCCTCGTTAAATTGTAAAGAGGTATTAGAAAAGAGCACCAATCAATTAAGAGCCACATGTTTTGGTCAAGATCGATTTTGGAGACGTTATTGGCGTTTACCCAAGGCAGGCGGCATATTTATAGAAGCTTTAGAATCGGCACAAAATGATATATTCCAGTACAATGAAATATTGGAACAAGAAGATGAGGAAACTAATCCAGCACCAATCAATGAAGATGGAGCTGGAAAAGAAACTGAGCAAGAGCCACAACAACAACAGCAACAACAATATGAATTAAAGAATTTAGAAAACCCTAATGTCTTACAGTCAGATATTGATATTGAAATGAAAGATTTAGAAAATCAAATTTTAAATCATCAACAACAACAACTGCAGCTACAACTACAACAACAGCAACAACAAACAAATGATAAAGTTGTTCCCATGTGTACGGATAATAATACTGCTGATGATTCAGATGATGATGTTATAGAAACTAATCGTGTTGAACCAGAGATAGTGGATTTAAGAGATGATGACGATGATGATTATGATGTGGCTATTCAACCTCATGGTATACAATTGGACAATAATGGTGCTGCTAAAGTAGAAAAACCAGATGCTGCTGGACTGTTACCACCAGTACCACAGTCAACTGTACCACCTGCACCACCACCGCCACCACCAGCCGCAATAGTCGTGATGCAACCGCCTAAAAAAGAAGATTTCGAACCAGAATTAAAAATACCACCACCATCACTACCACCAGTTCCCATGGTCGCCACTAATTTGACCACCTCGTTATTGGCGTCAAATCTTAATCAGAATTCTATAACTATAAACTGTGATAAACCAGATTTGAATAAAATGAATTCTAATAATCCCGCAAATCCTTCTTTAATCAACACCTCTTCTTCCTTAGCGTCTATTAATCTCACAATGACTAACCCTAACCCCGATTTGAAATTGGAGGATAAAAAAGAAGATGATTGTATTATTGTTTCCTCAACGGGTCCCTCTGATATCAAGCCTTTGTTACAGCCCGAAATACCCGATGTCAAATGGTTTTCTATTGTTAATCGTGAAGTGCCATTAACGACTACTGAAGCTCAAAATGTCACAAATTTAAAAGAATTTCAAAAAATTTATGCCAACATTACCTGTGGCTCAAATTATCAGTTACAGGGCCATCCCTGGGATATATCGAATAATGTTCAATATTTTACCGTTACCATGGATGATTGTAAGGCTGATATTAGCAAATTAACCACAGAATGTATATTATCTTTATCGGGTCTTAATGAGGCCGACATAGAAAAGAAATTAAAGGAATTTGAAGAAAAATTACAAAATTCAAAAAACTCCTTGGAGACTCCTCGTCATCATTATCAGCCAGCAGCACTGAAAAGTGAAGAAACAACCGATTTAGAAGAAGATGATGGTATAGACAATAACATGGAATGCGATGACGAGGAGGGTGATGGCGGCGGCGGACGAATGCTTAAGAAAGCTCTTGTGAAAAATGAACAAAAGTCGAAATTTTTTCCTTTTCATAAGGACTCCCTTTGTGATACCGGAGGAGGAGAGGTGGAATTTGCTGAAGATATGAAGCCCAAAGTGGAACTAAAACTTGACGAGGCCTTACAGTCATCTTTGCAAAATATGCAAAACATGTCCTTGGCCAATATAAGTAATTTTATACAATATGATATCCCTACGCCATTACAAATGTCCTTAGAAGAATCTCAAATAATAGAGGAAATAAAACGTGAGGGGTTTCCTAGGAAACAAAAAAGCAATTATATAAAGCGTCATCTACGCTATGGCTGGTGGAAATTAGATACTATGGAAATGCTGCAACAAGTTATCAATTCTCTAAACTCAACCGGTCTAAGAGAAAAAGAACTTAAAGAAAATCTTACCAGATTTTTGACCCAGGAAATTCCATTGGGTTTGCCATATCCCATGGGCGAAGTTAGACCAGATGAAAAAGATTTCATGATGCCCGATAAACCCAACGATTGGACACCGAAAATAGCCAAACGTGTTGAAATGGCTTTACTGGAACAACTTGAAGTATTGGAGGATAAAATAGCTTCCGCCTCAATGCAATTGAAACATTGGCAATTGCCACCTAGAATAGAATCTGAATTAAATTTAGAAAGTGATGCTGATATAACAGAAGAGGATTTTGTTAGTATCATACCTATGATAAGAGAACGTATTATAGATTTAGAAGCCAATATCGAACGACGGTATTTAAAACCTCCGCTAGGCGCACACACTGGTGATGCCCATTTAGCTGCCATAGCACAGAATCAACAAAATACCCAAACTCAGAATTCGGCCAATGCGGCAGCCTACTATCAACAAATGCAACAGCAGCAGCAGCAACAACAACAACAACAGCAGCAGTCCTCTGTACAACAACAGCAGCAACAGCAACAACATCAATCATTTAATGCTTCAGCATTTAATGAACGAGCCATGGCTATAGCTGCTAATAATGCCAATAATGCAGCAGCTGCAGCCGCTGCTGCCAATGCGAACTTCAACGCTAATAACAGCATATCGGCCGATTTAAACGCTCAGTCACACTCAACATCTAACAACGAAAATAATTCTGGCGGTGATTCTCCTTCCAGTAATTGCGATAGTGATAAAGATGAAAAAATTGAAAATATACCCAAGGGTTTAGTTTCATGGCGTGATGCTGTCTCACGTTCCCATACCACTGCTCAACTGGCCATGGCTTTATATGTCTTAGAATCTTGTGTTGCCTGGGATAAAAGCATTATGAAAGCCGTAAGTAGTTTTTTCATATAACATTGTATTTTAAATATTTTCAAATGAATTTATTTTATAAACTATAATCAGGCAATATTAACACTACACAAAGCACACATTTGTTTCATTATTATAATTTAAATATAATTTCCTATCTTAAATTATGTGTTTCTATTCACACTTCTGTAGTAGTCCATTCACTTCAATTTACTAACATTTTTCTGTTTTGATTTTGAAATGCATGCCGATTTTATAGGCCTAATTTTGTTTTGAATTATTTGAAATGTTTTTATTTTTATGGACTTCTACCTAAATTTTTTTTTTTTTGTAATAGCTTATTTAATTAAAAAAAAAAATTGTATTCAAAACACTTTTCTCAAGGGTGTGTTTTAAAAATTGTGATGGACAATTAAAAAATAACTTTAAACTTTAAATTAAATAAAAAAGAAAACAGAAATTTGTCTACTGCCCGCGGTTTTCTTTGTAGACTACAATATCATTTAGACTACAATATCAGCGTCCACATTCGGGGTTCCCATATCACTTAACCCCACCGAAGTAAAATATTAAAACAGGGCCATGAACTAAGCAGCTTCAACAAAGTTCGCCATCAGATGGCGCGCAACAACTCTTCTAAAGTTCAACATCTCGCGCAATTACAATGTTGCCATATTTGAAGCCCTTCATCTTTCATCACACTTCACATCTTCTCTCTTCTCTTTCCAAAGAAAGCAACAACGCGTTAATTAATAGGAAGAAGAGACTTCTTAAGAATGTTCACCACACTACAAAAACAATCACATTCTATGAAAAACTACTTAAGTGTTTTTTTTTTCTCTTAGTTTTAAAGTAATCTCGCATATAAAAAACTCAAATTCAAATAATTTTTTTTTACATGTGGAACCCGAAAACGTATATAATCGGGTGTGTTCTGAAAAACTAATCCACATAAAATTATTCGTTATTGTACAACAATAACAACACATAATTTTATGTGAAATCGAATAATTTTATTTGGATTCGTTTTTCAGAACACTCCCGAACAGTTGTTTAAAGAATAACTTTCTGAATTTTAAACTTCTGAACTTAAAAACTTCGGCCATGTTCTGTATTTCTCTTTTGGGTGAAACTGAAAATTAAAAAAAAAAAATCGCAATTTAATTCAAAATTTATATATATTTGCCATTTAATGAAAAAAAGTTGAAATTGCTTCAAATTGATTTTAGAACACAGTTTAATAGTGTCTTCAATTTCAATGCGATTTGAAATCTCTTCGAATTGCAGAACAAAGTCGAGTTTTCTTTAATTTTAAAATATTTTTCTTATATAATAAACCTCAATTTTATAGTTTAAAGCAGCGGTTTTACCATTTTAGACATGTTGATCGGTACGCGGAAATCCATCCATCACAAAATGATATGGAAATAACAAGAAAAAAACTGAAAAACAATAAAAAATAAAACAAAATTGGTTCAGCGAACGTTCAAAATGTCAAATCTTTTTAAAATCGGTTGAGAGGCAAGAAAAATTCTAACACAAGTTTTTGCCTCAAAGTTCCAGATTTTTGCAAAAAAAAAAAAATAAAGTGCTTAGATATTAATTACTGGCATTTTTTTGCAGTGTTCATTCATATCTACCCAGATAAAAATATTAACTTTTAAGGATAACGTTAATCAGTTTTAGACCGAGGCCATAATTCTCAAACCTCAATTATTTATTTTATTTATTTACAAATTTTAATTCAGTGAACAGTTAATTTAACGTAATGGACCATTGCAGTGTCCGCATAGATCATCGACTTTTTTCGTTGGGACTATATGTAAAGTCTAAAGTAAAAAAATAACTTGTTACAAAGTAATTTTTTTTGTATGACAATAAAGATCACGTGATAAAAACGATTTTTTTTTTTTTAAGAAAGGTACGTCTAAATGAATAAATTTTTAAAAATTTGCCATTTTTTAATAAAAAATATTTGAAAAATTCAAAAACGTCGTTTATTCGGGATTATTTCAAAAAACAAATTTTGCAATTTTAAAGAAAACTAACTCAATTTAGAAAGAATTTAGGAAATTATGAAAAAATTTCAACAATTTAAATCGATTTTGTTATCTCTCCAACTGGCGGACTAAATCTGGTGTTCGTTAAACCGGGATTCCAATGTAGATTAAATAAACTTGAATAAAATTAATTAAATAAGAGGGCGGATCAATAAGTCCGTGACTTTTTTAAATTCCCTCGTAGTTACATGCAATGTAACCCTGCTTCGGTCAAGTGCCATCTGTTAATAGACTACTACTGTGTGTGTTTAACGGGTGTTCAAAGCATAATAACTCGTGTATTTTTGTAAAAATGGAAAAATGTGAATTTCGAGTGCTCCAAAAATTATTTTTTGCGAATAAAACCTTGTTACTCAAACCAAGAAAAAGCTTGATAAGTAATATTGGGACTCGGCACCATCAACTTCAATGGTAAAAAAGTGGTTTACTGAGTTTCGTTGTGGTCGCACAAGCACTAGCGACACTGAACGTTCTGGATGAGGTCAGTACACCGAAAAACGATATGGTGTTGACCAATCGGAGAGTGAAAGTGCGTGAGATTTTTGATGCTGTAGGCATTTCATATGGTACTGTGCGTTCGATTTTAAATGATAAGTTGGGTTTTAGAAAGCTATCCGCAAGATGGGAGCCGCGTTGGCTTACAATTGATCGTAGACGCAATCGTGTGACAACTTCAAAGCGGATTTAGCCCCCGGATATACTGATTTATTCCCCAGTGACTATTTTTTAATACCAAACCTAAAGAAATGGCTCGGTGGAAAGAGATTTAGCTCCAACGATGAAATTATTTGCTCAAACAATTGCCTATTTTAGGGACCTCGAGAAATCCTATTTTGTGGAAGGAATACAAAAATTGGAGAAACGTTAAACTAAATGTATTGAACTAAAAGGAGACAATGTTGAAAAATAAAAACTTTTTTGTTAAAAAAAATGTGTTTCATTCAAAAAGTCACGGACTTATTGATCCACTCTCGTAAATTTACCAAACCGTAGTAAATTTGCTGAAAACAGTACTGGTAACGAACTTCTTGAGTGGTACTGGTATAAAGAAAAAAACAGTGTTCTCCCAGTACTTTTTTTGTACCGTTGGCAATTTCTACCTGTGTATTATCGCTATCAGACGAAAGAGCATCAGAGGGTTAACTGTAATTGCAATTGTTTTACCATGAAAAGAAAAAACAAACCTTTTTGACAGTTATTAAAAATATAACTAACTACATTTTTAAAACATTTGATTGATTTTTTTATAATTCCCGTTTTGTTTTTTGTTTTTTTTTGTAATATACGTTATATGGTTTCTCTTTAATATGAAAAATATAGAGATTTAAGTTAATAATGAAAGTGAAAAAGATTGATAAGAAAACTAAGCGAAAATGTTACTATATTTTTCACTTCTAGTATAAATTTTACCATAATTGTAAGTTATTTTAACTGCAGTTGTTTATTTCAGTTAAAAATAACTGTATTGTTAATTTAAATGATATTGCAGTCTACAAATTTTTAATTTCAATTACAGTTATTTTAACTGTAATATCACTTGATGTAAACGACATAACTCAAAGAGTGTATGAACATTTTGTATTGCAAACTTATGTAGTTTTTAATGACAATTTAAGAAAAAATATATAATTTAGTTTTGCATTTTTCTCTAATGTAGTTTCTTTCCTATAACCAACCATTCCTTGCCTAATTTTATTTATAAAAAAAAAACATTTCTTTAGTTTAGAAAAAAAACATAATTAAAGCAATCATCTAATTTCTTAAACTTTTTTCGATTTTTTTCTTTTCCAAAATAAAAAATGAAAATATTTGTTGTTGTCCAATTTACTACGCACTCTTTTTTTTTATTATAAATGTCGCTTAAATTCAAAATCCTGAAATGTTGCTCATTTGTTTTATGTTATTAATAACTGCATCTATTTAATCATTTAATTTTTGTGTGCTTTTATATGTTTTTTTGTTCTTTAATTTTCTATTTTGCATAAAAAATGTTTAAATGGTGAATGTTTGTTAAAAAAAAAACACATAAAAAATTTTATCTTAAAAATTAACAAAAAATCATGCATAACACTCATAATACATCTCACTCTCTCATAATCATTATTCAAAAACACACATATTACTCATTAATTATATTGGTAAATGGAAAACAAAAATTAAATTAAATTTTTCCCATTAAAAATCCCAAACAAAAAAATCCTGGCGTTTTCCTTGTTTTGCTTCTCTTAAATCCTCTTTTTCCCTGGTTGGTTGTTCGTTTGAAAATACAATTTCTAAAGTTTCAAGTACAAAGACCGCAAAAATTAGAAAAACTTAAAAAATCTAAAAAAGAAAAAAAGTCAAAGGTTAAGAAAAATTCCCATAAAAGTGATGAAAACTTAAATGGCAAACATAAGCATAAACATCATAAAAAATCGAAATCAAAAAATAAATCAATTGATAATGATGCATCTTTATATGATTCATCTATAAATCTTCAAACTTTATATGAAGCCTCCGAAGGAAATTCACAAAATGCATCAAAGAGTCCTTCTATTTCCACTTACAATAATTCTCAACAAAGTTCTTTAATGGTTTGTGAAACTACACCAACCAGTCTTAAAATTAATCTTAAATATCAAACTCCAAAACAAAGATTTAAAAATGCTTTAAAAACGGGTGGATTTTTATTAGCAACATCAACAACTGCTAGTGATTCTTCCTTCTTGAATTCACCTTGTTCATCAAGAGATTCTGAAACAACAACACCACCACCAGCACAAAAATCTCTTAATCAAAGTCTAAAATTAGCGACCAATAATAGTAAAAATTTAACAACCATCAACACCACCGACACTTCTTTACCACCCAATACAGCTCAATCTTCACCACTTCCTCTCCCTTCCACATCCTCTTCCTCTAAATCCACCAAAACAACAACAACAAATACTAAAAAATTAGGTAGAAGCCGTAAAAAATCAACATCATCTACAATATCTACCAAATATTCGAATTCCTTACAGAATTGCCAGTTCTGCACATCTGGCGAAAATGAGGATAAACTCTTGCTATGCGATGGCTGCGATAAGGGTTATCATACCTATTGTTTCAAACCGAAAATGGAAAATATACCCGATGGTGATTGGTAAGTATTTATTTGAAATTAAAAAAAAAATAAAAAAAATTCCTTTCTTGAAAGTTTTGGTGGCAACTTTGTTTATCACAACCTAAATGAAAATTATAAGCAATTTTATTTTGAAACTTTCAAAGATTTTTATATATTTTATTAAAAAAAAACCATTCTCTTTGTTTCACATCTCATTGTTCAATCAATTTTTGTATCAGTCTAAAACTAAAACAACAAAAAATAAAACAATTAAAAAGACCATGTTGTCACCTTTAAAAGCACTAATTAAACACTTCAAAAATTCTGCTCTCTGTCAACACTTTCTACGCTTTTAATTTTTTTAAACACATACTTTGTCTTTTCTTCTCTCCCTCGTTTCATTAGGTATTGCTATGAATGTGTTAATAAAGCTACCAATGAACGTAAATGTATTGTTTGTGGCGGCCATCGTCCTTCACCCGTTGGCAAAATGATCTATTGTGATCTGTGTCCACGTGCTTATCATGCCGATTGTTACATTCCTCCGCTGTTGAAAGTGCCTCGTGGCAAATGGTATTGTCATGGTTGTATATCTAAGGCACCACCACCGAAAAAACGTTCCTCTACCAGTAAACCTCGCCGTGAACGTGATTCTTCTGCCTCGCTATCGAAACGCAAAGATAAACATCATACCACATCGTCCAGTTGTGAGCAGTTAAATACATCGGCCGATCATCATAATATACACAATTCATCGCATGATGAATCGATGACATCGCTGCCGGCACCATTAAGGTAAGCTTTCTTTTTTTACGAACGATTGCACTCAGATAAAAAAGTTAGTAATAAAATTTGTAAACAGTTTTCAATCTCATTTTACTATTTTTGTACCGATTTTTGTAAATTTTTTTTAGTAATAATTTTTGCTATTCTCTCTTTACAAATTACGGATTTTTTTTTTTTTACTAATTTTCATTGCTGATTTCAGCAAAACATTTTACTAATTTTTCAAAACCGAGTGCTAAACTTAGAACAAAAATATACTAATTTTACAACAAGTGGATACTTAACGAAATTTTATTCACAACAATTCGTTGAGTTTTTTGAATTCTTATTCAGTTTATATTTGTTATTATTGATATATTTTTAGTTTGGAAATAAAACTCAGAAAATTTTATTGTGACTCCAATAAAAATGCAATAACTGGGGAACTGTTTGCAATTTTTACTCCAAATTTCAAGTATGATGAGGTTTAAGTTGAATGGGAGCCCGCCAGAATGGCGAGTTCACTCGGAGGCCATAAGGCCCATTGCGATTCCCTTAGTCTTCCCCTCATCCACATGGAAAGAAATACCACGACCCGAGAAATCTAAAAACATCCCGATCCCTTTAAAATGTTCACAAGATGTTTTTTTTTTGTTTAGCAAATGATACAATTGAATACATTTTTATGCGAATCGTTATTAAATTAATTAACTCTTATGAATCGCTTTAAAGTTGTCACTCCGCGGTCGTTTTTTTTCTCAGATTTTTACAATATTTTTGTTTGAGTACTTTTGAATATTTTGACAACTTTTTAAAAAACTTTTTTCTCTTACTATAGGTAAGATAAAACTATAGCTTTAACAGAATTGTACTATATTCATACAAACCTTTAATTGCAAAATTAAAATTTTAAAGTAATTTGATAAAATTTCTTTATTTATATCCTTTTTCCAGTCCTGCTCATTCTGTGGCATCAACATCATACGATGATCATCATAATAATTCCATTGATACCACACGCTTCCAAAATCAAGTAACAAATCGCCAAGGTGCTTTAAGTCCTCAAACTAATAATGAATACCAGAACGATACCAGTATGGATGGTACATCAGCAGCAGCGGCAGCCGCAGCAGCAGCAGCAGCAGCAACGATAACAACTGCAACAGCTACCCATGCAATTTTACAACAACAACAACAGCAGCAACCTCCTCCACCTCCAACAAACAATCTTCCAATGATGACTATACCACCATTGCTAACACCACCAACATTACCACAAAATTTTAATAATCTGACAGCAGCATCTCTCTTACCACCCCAACCGTTACCACAATCTTTGCCGCCAACGCATTTTGCCAATCTTACAGCACCTTTACAAATTGGTTTAAGTCAAAATAATCATTTGCCATATCCCTTAAATACAACACAATTAATACCCCCAACCGCAACAGCCGTGATACCACCACCACCACCATCACTACCACCAACTTCAGTACCATTAATGCAACCAATATCCAGCCAATTGCCGATGACATTACAACCAGCACAATTGCAACTAATACCAAATCTGACACCACCACCAACAATACCAACACCTCCTATTGTGGCCACATCAAATCTAATGTGCGCTACATCATCACCACAACATTCCTCCTTCGCTTCACCCCGTTCGTCAACACCCACCCAACAGTTACATCATGTGGTGGCTGCACAGCATTCACCGCAATTGCTGGCTCCTGCTATCCTGATGGTGCCAACGAGTGCTACAACAGAAACTACACCACCACCTACTACAGCAACTGCTTTGGGTCCACCACCTCCTTTGAACATACATGCCGTACAAGAGGCCAAGGAAAAGTTAAAACAAGAAAAAAAAGAAAAACATGCTACAAAAAAATTAATGAAAGAATTGGCTGTTTGTAAAACAGTTTTAAGTGAAATGGAGGTAAGTTGTAAAAAGAAATTCTTTAAAAATGTAAAGTAGCAGAGAAATTTTATACCGACAAAATCTATCGTTACCTAGAATTGTTAATAGAAGAAGTCTAAATAACCTGAAAAGGATTTTTCTTGAGGAAGAAAATATCTCTGTAATTATGAAATTTTTGTATTATAATCTCAGTAACTGGGAGAATGTCTTAGTTTTTTCTTTTTTTAACAGGAAAAATTTCTCAGTTACCTACATTCAAAATTTTAAAGAATTAATTATTTTTTTTTTGAAGAAAATTCGTCATTAGTAATTAGGATATATTCTTATATTTTAAGTCAGTAAGATAAATCTTTAATTTCAGTAAGATAAATCTTCTATAAAGAATTCTGCCAAGAACAGATAAACATTCCAGTTAAAATCTCTCACAAGAAAAGTATTCCAAGCTAAACTTTTCGATTCGTATGGAAAATGGATATGGGATGGAGAAAAGATATTAAAAAAACAGCCTGTTTTATATTTTCAATGACCTTGGGGACCCAGAAGATGAAATAGGGGAAATCAAAACCTGTTTTTTTGCACTCTTTTTTTTTAACGGGTCGTAAATTTTCGAATTTCTTCAAAAGAAGAAGTTACGAATTTCCTCGAAAGAGGAAGTTTAAATTAAAATGGGTTTAAATTTTGTGAATTGGGAGTTTACTTATCCAAAGTACCGGAAAACGTATACGTATATTTTTGCAACAACAGCAACTACAAAAAAAATAGACCAGCACGAGATACTAAGGAATAAGGAAATCCCCTCACTTTGGATAAAATGATATAAAAAGAGAAAAAAATCTATAAAAATGTCCTATTTTTAATTACATTAATTTCCGAGGTAGCCTAAAAGCCGAGGCAGGTCGATCTTATTTCTACAAAATATCCAAATTTCATCAAAATCGAATTGCTTAGCTTGGTATACCTTCCTTGTCAGCAAAGCATTTTTCAGTACAAAATATTTTTTTATGGCAAAATATTCCCCTGTAAAGCCCAGTATTTTGTTCAAAAGAGCGAAAAAATTTCGTTCTATGTTTGGAGCTCAAAAACGATAATAAAAACATTAAAATGCAAAAATTTTTTATGGTCTATAAAAAGTTACAATCATAATTAACCCAAATGTCACTTTCTCACTACATTTTCAAATGGTCCTGTCTATTAAATTGATGCGAAAAAAATTACACCACAATTTCGCAACAATTCCAAGCAAGTGAAAAATCAATTTTTTTATATGGAGTTTGACAGCAGTTTTCGCAAAAGTATAAACAAAATACCGGGCTTAACTGCGAAAATCAAAAAAGTAACTCACAAGGAAGGTATCCCCGGGGTCACACATCGATTTCGCTGCAATTTGTATATGTGATAGAGGACTTGTTTGTAATATAATTGTTCTTAGAAATAACATAAACAATTAGACATGATTCTGCATGTCTTGTAAACTACTGCGCATGCCTTTCAAATACCTTTGATAACAAATTTGCCTTTAGTTTCTTTTTTTTAAGCGAAGCAACACCCAGGAAATTCTTTCTATTAATGTGTTGCATTCTTTGGAAAGGGGATAGAGAAATATGGCAACACCGTAATTGCGCGAAATATTAAATTTTAGAACGCTTGTTATACTACGTTCACAGTACGATAGTTAAACACGTTTATGTAAAAGTTAAACATGTCAGTTCACACTTAAAAATGAAGTGTTTAAGCTAAACATTTCGAACAGCTGTTCCTTAAAAATTAAAAAAAAAAATACAAAAATTTGACAAAATTTCCCAAGAAGTTATTTTTTATTCGGCCGGAGGCAATAATTAATAATTTTCGGCATTATCCAATGTTATAATTGCTACAAAAAGTGAAATAACAATATCCGCCCCAGTCGGAAACAAGGTTTTTCAATTTTTAGTTAAGGGACAACTTCATGGCTGTTTTTGGATTTTTCGTTCACCGGAAGCAAAGTTTAATTAATTGTTTGTTTCATCTATCACTTTAATAAGAAAAAAGCACATTTTAATTGGTTTTTATTTAAATTTAGTTTATTTTATTCAATTCTAATTTTTTTATTTTTCTTGTTGTGTCTTCTTCTGCTTCAAACTTGTCACTCAATACCAATTGATATCAATTTTATCGTGTTTAACAACGTGTTTAAAAATTAAACACGATAATTTAGCGTGTTTAAGGGTAGAAAAAATGTACTGTAAAACATCTCACTTAAACATGTTTAACGCTTAAACACGTCAAATCGTGTTAAACACGTATAAGTGAACGCCGTATTACACACCAACTGATCTGTGTTGCCAACAAATTTTCAAAATAAATGGCTAGATCAGACCCAAAAATCGCTAGAAAAGCACTAGATTTATAAATAGTGCAAGAATTTAGCAATTTTATCGCTAGATTGTTGAAAAATGGTACTTAAAGGAGTTTTTTACTAAAAAAACTTCTTTAATATGTTCATAACAAGTGTTATAAACTTGTAAATAATAAAACAAATTTACGATTAAGCTGCAAATAATGAATCGCAATTTTCATTGAATTAATATTAGTATTGAAAATATTCAAAAGAGTGCATTCTACAGTGAAAAACTACCTACCCATATTTTATCGAAATGTGTATTTTTTAGAAATTTTGTTTACTAAAATCGTTTAAGAAGTTGTTTTTTTGGAATAAAATATCAATATGCGAATTTTATAATATTTTTCAACATAAAACTGATTTTTAAAAATTATATTACGGCTGATAAAAAATCGCCAGATTTTTGGCTACTAGCTACAGGATAATTTTTACCGCTAGGGGCTAAATAAAATCCCCAGATCTGACGGGAAAATCGCCATTATGGCAACACTGCAACTGATGGAGAGTTAGCGAGCTTGTTAAAGCTTTTTAGTGCAGTGCTATGGGAACACTGAAAGCGGTCGTGGGGATATGTATAAAGGATATAAAATTCATACATAAAATTTTTGAATGAACTTTATGTATAGTTAATCCTTTAATTGGTAAATTCATTTTTTTCGTTCGATTTCAGATCATATATTATCAAATTTTCCTTTCAATTTATTTTCAAATGAAAGAAAGATGATAAAATTTGCAAGTAAATTATAGAGAATAAAATTTAAAAAAACCCAGATTAGGCCAGCAGGATAGACTGTGTATTTTCGGGCCTAGTTACAAACCCTTCCATCGGTATACATTTATATTAAATGTTATAAAAACAAACCTGAAGCAACTAAATTAGACTAACATCAACGAAAATTAACCAATAGCTGTGTTTTCGACTTAACTATATCCGTTAACTCATAAAAAAAACTTAAAGTGCATAAAAACGCGTTTAAGATGAAAACTTATATATTACTTTTCGTATGCACGTTAACTTTCAACACGGATAATTATCAACGTTGAAAACTCAACGTTTGTAAATTTTCACATCTAACGTAACTTATTCGAGTTATTTCCTAGAAACTTTTGCTGACGTACGTTCGATTATAATGGAACAATTATAAATATAACATGTTTAAAATTTTTTATACTGCAATCGGTTTCACGTAGATTTGCTTTAAATACTTAAAGTTGATAGGCATGAGACAATATACAGCTAATGTTATTATTAATTTTTATAAATTGATTAGGCCTTCGCTGGGTCTCGAACCCGCAACCTTCGTTGCAACCAACAACTACTACACCACAAAAAACTTCAAATTCTTCCAAAACCGAAAAATCCCCTCCCTTTTACTTAATTAATATATTTGGACGCTAAAAAATACTTGTTCATTAATTTCCTCTCTTCTAGCGTATATCCAAATTTCCTTCCTTGTCAGTTACTGAGATAGTGTAGATTAAGTTTAACTTTTTAATATGTATGTATTTTCTATTTATAGTTACATGAAGATTCTTGGCCTTTTTTGTTACCAGTTAATACCAAACAATTTCCTACTTATCGTAAAATCATTAAAATTCCTATGGATTTATCAACCATAAAGAAAAGGCTACAAGATCTAAGGTAACAATTTTATACAACCGCAAAAAAAAAAAAATCACTAGTACCCATACTCAAAATGATAAAGTGTATGCTAACTTTTTTGCACACAACTTTCCATGAGGGAAAGCTGGCAGCTAGTTAGTTAGCATATGGCCGGCTTATTATTGGTTTGACCTACTGACCATTTTTGTAAAAATTGAGTAATGAATGGATTAAATATAACATAAATATCGTCTTTAATTCCGAAATCCGTTTCTCGATATCTCGTATCATATCTGAGATATACAGTATGGAATTTGGTCTACCTGTCCATTTTGCATACAAAAATGACAAAACGTAAATCTTCTTTATTGTTTTTCTTTCTCAGTAACAAGTTTTTCGCGTATGGGTCAAACCAATAATAAGCCGACGATATGCTTTTTCATTTTGAATACTGGGGTAGGAGTTTTTGTAAAAAGAATCAGTCGCGTTCGTTAAAACGTTTGTATAAAAAAAAAACTAATTTGAAAAGTTTTTGTCTCAAAAATTTTGCACAAATTTGGTAGGACATCTATTAAGAACAGATGCGGCAAAAACATTTTCAAAAAAAATGTTTTTAAGTTTATATATGTTTCAATGAATTCGTCTAATTCTTTTTATAAAAACAGGCGGTTAGTTTTGTTAATATAAGAATGTCTGTTCGATGTCGTTATCGCGGATTCCCAAATTACCAGAAACAACGACAATTTACACATACATACATAATTTTAACAACAGAATCGCTTTCCGGTAAAATTGGGTTCCCGCGGTAATCTACGTATAACAGAGCTGTAATGAATGTTAAAATTTCCTATTTTTGTCTTTCTAACTTTAGTTATAAATGTCGTGAAGATTTTTGTGTAGATGTACGGCAAATTTTCGATAATTGTGAAATGTTTAATGAAGATGATTCTCCGGTGGGTAAAGCTGGTCATGGTATGCGTAAATTCTTTGAAATGCGTTGGGCGGAATTGACCGACAAACATTCATGATATCAAATGCAACATCAACAACAAACACAACAACAACAACTCAAATATAACAGCGAATAATTAAAAAACAGAAACGGAATTAATCATTTCCAATCAAAATGTTTAATGATATAAAGAAGAACATCAGATCAGATAAGTACTCGTATTATAAAAATGAAAAATATTAAAAACAATTCTAACTTTATTCAAATTTTTAACTAATAATTAAACAAGGCTTGATATTAAATAAGTATATACTTATAAAAAAAAAAAAAATTAAAAAAGCAAAAAAAAAAAAGATTTTAAACAATAATAATTAAAATATAATAATTAATGGAAAAATCGTAAATTTACACAAACATACACAATACATGTATTTTGAAAGAAATCTTAAAATTTAGTGCATAATTATAAAAATAACAACAATGAATTAGCCATCATTATTTTTTTTTTTTTTGTTTTTGTTTTGAGGAAAATCTAAAAAGGAGCTAAGAAAACTAAAGGATTTATTAACAGCTTGTAAACTTTTTTTTTTTTTTTAATTAAATTTCTATTAATTTTCAGCAATTCCATAAAATATTTTAGATTCAAAATTTTACAAAAAAATTTGCTAGATTTTTAAAATTTTTAATCATGTTTCCTAGCCGAGTTTTCAAATTTTGTCAATTTGTAACAATTTTGATAAAAATAAAGTTCTTTAAAAGACAATCAATCTGAGAATAGCAAACAAATTGCAAAAAAATAAAACGTTAAGAGTTTAATTTCTATATTATTTCCGATGTACACCAAAATAATACTTTGTATGAAATCAAAATTTTCGAGAATCGCAATCAGGCTGATTATTAACAGAATTTTTAAAGTTTGAACAATTTCATAAAGTAAAAACATCCTCAGAAACTTGAATTGTTTTTTCCGAAAGAAGATCGCCAGAATCTGAGAAGTGTGTATCAAAATAATTACCAAGAATTCAAATTTTTTCTTTAAAAATACAGCCCTGTACTAAGTTCACAAATTTTTTAATTAGAGTGGTTTTGTAAAATCACATGAAGGTTTTCTAAATCCGCAAACTAGACAGTGAAATCAGCATATTTCTCTTAATACCCCGTTTAGAAAGAAAATTTAATCTCGTAAAAGTCGGATTAACTGCTTAATCGAGCACTAAACAATCTTTTTGATTAACAGTTAATCCAACTTTTAAACTGATTACTATTTCTAAACGACTTTATATTCATACTACTAATTATATGCAAAACTGTTTTTTGTTATAATGTCGGTTGGCAACACCGAGAAAACTTTTAATTAGAGGAGATTTAAGAAATCACATGGAACTAAAAATTTCGCAAATTTGTTCTTTTTGCAACTTCTTCGATTTTTATTAGTTTATTAGAAATTTTCTAAAAAAATATTCACAGAATTCAAAATTTTCCTAATTTCTTAGAAAATGTATTTGTTTTTATTAAAAAATATCTCCAGATTTTGAAAGTTTTTACATAAAAATGTGCTCGGAATGTTTTAAGTTCCCTTGTTCCAAGTTCAGAAATTTATTGATTAGAGAGGCTTTTTAAAATCAAACGGAATTGAAATTTTGATAGAAAAATATCGGCTAAACTTTAAATATTTCAGAAATTTTCCAAAGAATTCTAAACTTTTAAATTTTTTCCTTTCAAAAAGTGGTGGAAAATTGATTTCAGAATTTAAATGCCTATGTAGAAAAAAAGTGAATATGAATATTTTTTTTGGAAAAAGTCTGCAGAATCTGAAATTTTTATAAATGGAAAACATATTTGCAAATTTTTGAAAAAATAGTCAAATTTTTTTTCTATTTTTCCACAACATTATATGTTTCTTTTTAGAAAAAGTCATACATAGTTAGACTTTAAAATCAATTTTCACCGTGAGAATTTTTCTATAAAACAAAATATCGAACGATGAAATTTGGTCTCTTAACAAATGTTGCCAGAATCTACGAACTTTTCTTCGCGAAAACTTCCCCAGATTTTATGATCTTTTATTTAATAGCGATTTTACATTGTTAAAATGTTCACTGGATTTCGTTTTGAAATCCAATTCGAAATCTATATCGTTTACATTAGAATATTTGACAGGTGAATGGGATTTCGCTCGGCCAACAACAATTTTTTTGTAAACAAACTAACCTTAAAAAATAATCAAAATTAAAAGATTTTCTAAAAACCATTTTATTTAATGGCGGAACACAAAAATCATTTATATTATGAAAGATACAATGTTATATTTGCTAAGAAATGTGTTTAATTATAGGGATGATTAGTAGAAAGCTAAAATATTCAATGTTTTGTCAGTGGTCTTGCCGGCGCATAGTTTCATAGTTTCTCTTCGTCGGATACAATAAAATAGCCATTTTCAACTTTAAATATTTCTTTCAATTAAAAATAACAGACCTTATTATGTTATTCCTTAATTTTTTAAAGTTATTAAAATTTATTATTATTATTATTTATTAATTTTTTATGACATAAACAGCTGCTGAATGTTGCCACTTTTTCTGCAAACTTCCCTACTTTTCTGAAAATATGGGAGAAAAATTGGATTTCAATTTGGATTTCGATGAGATTTCCCAGAAATCCAAATTAAATTTGGATTTCATTTCCTATGGGAAATCTGTTTGAAATTCCAAATTTTTATTGGATTTCCGTCGAAATCTACTTTTAACTCGATTTCGATGCAAATTCGCTATAATGTAAAAGTTATCATAAATGGTGGTATTTTCAAAATGTTTGAGTTCTACGATTCACGCAGCCTTCTTTGCAATCCCTAATTCAAATTCGGCAACAATCAATTCGACAGAATTTTCCTTTTTCATATATTTTTTGTATGGGAAGCAAAACGACGCCATGTAGTCCGGCGATTTGTAGTCGTAATCTCAAGACAAGTTGGAAAATTTTTAGAAATTATACAAAAGTTAAAAGAAATTCAGAAATTAAACAAAATTTGAACACATTAAGGAAATTTTGATATGATAAAAAGTTTATGAGATGTTTTTGTATTAAAAGCTTTATGCCCCTACTTTTCCTTCTAATATTTTATTATAGCTTTTTGCTCAAGAATTGTGTAAAATAATTACAAAAAACATATGCACCCCCTGTTTTGAAATTTCAAATAGTTCAATCATAATAAAGTTACGAAATCACATAAAATTAAAATATGATGTTCCCCAATTAACGTATTTTTCATTTGAAATTTCATTATTTCATATGTGAAATTAAAATACGGAACAGGGCTTTAGTTTGGTCTTAGAAACAAAATTATGAACAAATATAAACTTGAGTTTTTTTTTTATCAAAAATTCTATTATTTTTTTTTTATCAAAATAAAATTTTTCTTTAAAAACTTATTTGAAATAAAATCGTACAAAAAAGAAAACAAAATAAAATAAACTTTACTTCAAACAAAACACTTCAAATTTTGAAATATACTCATAAATAATTAACGATAAGAATTATTTTTACGTATTAAAATATAGATTTTTTAAGTTAAAATATAACATTTTTAAGTTTAACTAATTTTTTAAATTTAATTTAATTAAAAAAAAAAACTTTGTATTAATTTTTTGTATTTTTTCGCAAAACTAACTAAGCAGTATTTTTTTTATACATACATACTAAAAAAATTAACAAAATAATTTAAAAATTAAATATTATTTTTTTTTTCTTAAAAAAAAACAATATTTTTTACGAAAAAAAAGGTGAACTATATTAAAAAAAAAACAGTTTAAAAAAGTAATAATAGTAATTAATATTAATTAAAACAGCGTACTTTGTAATTTATAAATATTTGTATTTGTTGTACTTAGTTTTTAGCCTATAAAACAAACAAACAAAAAACACAAAAGAATCTTAAAAATATAAATAAAATCTTAAAGTAATGAGAATAAAAACGATATAAAAATCATTTACAAAAATTTCAAAAATCTAAGGAAATGAAATATTTTTTTTTTTTTTGTAATCATCTACATTTATATATATATATAAAAAATATAAGCACAGTATATATTAGAGTTTTACATACATACTACTACATACATATACAGTATTTAAGTTGTAAGTTTTCTTCTCACAAATTAATATAACATATTAATTAAATATTTAATATAATTCAGTACTTTTTTGTGTATGTAATTTTCGTTTTTCTATAAAATTTTAAATTTTTGTCTCGCTGTGTTTGGTAGCTTTCTCTTTTTGTATTTTTTTTTTTAATTTATTGTTTCTATATACATATTTTTTTTAACAAATTCGATATATGTTTTTTAAACAAATTAATTTTTTTATATTTCTAGTTTATGTATTATTTTCCCCCCTACTATTTATAGTTTTTACATTTAAATGTTATATAAAAACAACAACAATACATTGATATTTGAATTTTATATTAAAAGAAAACAACAACAACAACAAAATAAATAAAAATTATAGCACAGAATATTTTTATTTCTAAAAAAAACAACAAGGCTGTTTTTCTCTTTTTAATTTTAGGTTTTTTATATATAAAGGTTTAATTATTTTTATTTTATTAATTCTTTTGAGGGGATTTCAAAATTTTGAAATGACAATTCCGGAAAAAGAAAGGTTTTATTACAAAAGGGAGGATTTTAATGATAAATTTGTAAACAACTTTAGCCTAAACCACATAAACGCAGTGTCGACCTCAGTGCGACGTTTTGTCGATAAAGTAGTTTCTTTTGTATTTTGCATATTTGTCGATGCCGAGAAATTAGATAATTAGCTAAATAAACAAGAGCTGTTTTTAAACCACATTCATAAGAAGTTCTTAAAAATAGTCAATAGTTTTCGTGAAAGTCAAGAATAAAGTTTGACAGCACTGCCACTGTTTACTGGCACTCCCACTATCTGGTTTGGGCTTTTATCATAACATGAGCTGTCAAGAAAAACATCAATTTTGTTGAATGCTTTGTTTATATGTAATTGTTTTTTTTACAAGAAGCTGCGGAAAAAGGCAAACAAAAAGGAAAAAATTCATTTAAACCAATTAATAAAATAATTTAATGCTTCTGAATAAAGTTAAAATAATTTTGTCAATATCTCCTAAATAAATTGTGACTAGATATTGAGATTAATACGGAAACGTGTTCTCCATCCTTAATATTAATATAGATATTTTTTGCCGTTATTCTGTCCACGTTTTCTCTAATGTTAACGTTAATGTCTTGTGAAAACTCATAGTTATAATGAACTATCGAATAAATCCGGATATGTAATGGAGAAGCGAAAATTAAAAAAATCAATAAAAAAAAATTAATTTCAAAGTTGTTTTGAACTAATTGGTTTGCAAACTTTTTTATTTTATTTTTAGTACTCAATTAAAAATTCCTTTCATTTGATACCGAAATTATATATAAAGATCGACTTTTCATAACTCAACGAATAGAAATTGGGAAAGTTGCAAAACCAAAGTTAGTTGCGCAAACCGAGTCAATCCATTTTTTAATTGTTAGCCCCAAATTTCCATACACTAAGACAGTTATGCCGGTAAAATTAACTGCATATGCAGTTAAAAAAGTAGACACTGCAAATTCATTTAGAATTAGCTAATATTGCAATTATTTTAACTACAATTGAAATTAAAATAACTACAATTATAGTTAATTCAAATGCAATTGCAGTGTACACTTTTTTAAATACAAATGCAATTAATTTTACCGACATAATTCTCTGAGTGTGTTAGCAGGGGCTCTTTTTCAAAAAATCCTAAAGGTATGTTACATTTTTATTATAATTATATTCCGTGATGCCATACTACTCACATGTACCCAAAATGCGGATTAGTATCAGTGTTGCCAGAATAGCCTTAGCTCTTCTCCTCATTTTAGGAATTGAAATCCTCAAAAAATTGCTGCATCCCTAAATTGGTCTCAAATTGATCATTTGATCTAATTTAAACAAAAAATAAATTACCCAGCCAACAAATTTTTGATCGCTCTGAAATAATGAATCATAACAGACTTTAAAATTGAAGAATATAGAGGGTTCTTATTAGAGATGAGCGATCCGGTGATTTTTGAATAACGCTGCTACCAGTGATCGTGATTTTCAAATCACCGTTCTTTTAAACAGTGACCGTGATCACGGGTTTGTAATAGAGATGGGCGATCTGGCGCTTTTTCAGTAACATTGTTCTCAGTGAATGTGATTTGCAAATCGTTGTTCTTTTAAACTGTGATCGTGATCACGGTTTTTCTATGGAAAAGACTGCGATTTTCTGATAAATAAACGAAATAATATTTATGGCGAGTTTTTAAGATGTCAGTTAAACTTGGTTTAGTTAAACCGAAAACGAATTTTGTCAGCCATTTCAAAGTTTATTAACAAAAATTTTCCGGAAAACCTTTTTCTGGAGTATAATTTATTTCTTTATTGAAATAAAACAAAATAAACCACATTTTAAAAGCAGTATTCCAGTTACATACTGCGTTAAACTAAGTTTAAAGATAATCCACTTCCTAAAAACTGGGCCTTAAAAGAAGAATAGTTGCGACCGGTAACAAAGACACGATAGAAGGAGACATTTTATTCAGAAGAGTGTGAAAGCAAGTCACTGTTATTGAAAAAAAAACATGTATTACTGTGCACAATGAAGTTTGCAAGAAAGAATATTACAAAAATATTAAAAGAACGACATTCCGAGTAACTGCGACTTGAAATATTTGATCACTGCCGTTACCAGTGATTTATCAATAACTGTGATTAAATCACCGGTATGAAAATATCGCTCATCTCTCATCTCATATTTTTGCATGATACGTGCTGCTGAATTGCATGAAACCAGCTCCGTTAACATTCAAGTAGGCGATCATGCAAATCAATCAAAAACAAAGGGCCGATTTATTAAAAGGTACCGTTTATAAAAAGTATCGTGAAGACAACAAGATCGCGGTTAAAATTATTTGTTGTTTTTGTTGATTTGTGCAAAATTTAACATAGATAAAACAAAAACATTAAAAAATGAGTGTTGAAAATCTTAACGAGGAATTTAAATGCTATGGGAAATGATTATAAGAGTACTGAATTTAACAGGTACAACATGGTCCACCGGACTTTTTTCAGCAAAGCCAGTAAAAAATAAAAGAAAACCCATAAGTCCGGCCGGAGGCCTGCCACTCGGAAAACTTTGCTCAGCGAAGTCACTAAACTGTCTATCACATAGAAGAAAACCCCTAAGTCAACAAAAATACCGCGTCAACAACACATTGGTTGCATTGGGCAGAGAAACCGGTGATATCGGTGACTTGTAGCGCTTTGTGATTACTTAAAGGCGGATTATGGGACCGTAAACGTATATGTGATATAACTGTACCGTGCCGTAGCTAAAAAGTACACTTATAGATTATCGTAAACGACATTACTATTTAGCATCTATTTCATGTGGTTTTATATTTTATTCTAAATTTTTCCATATATTTGCTAATTTTTATTCCTTATTTGTTGTTTGAATCATTTTTCTTTATTCATTTCATATTTTTTCCGACTAAAATCAGTCAGCTGTTTCGATGCCGGATAGAAAATTCTGATTTCAACAGAATGATCCGGCAAGTTCGTTTACATTTACGTGTTAGTAACCATTCGTATACATTTCTTCTTGTGGTATCGAAACAGCTGATTCGTTACATATACGTTTACGGTAGGGTAACTCAGCCTTTACTCTGCTGAACGATGTTTTCTTTGTTTTATTTTTAAATACATTTTTTCTATATTTTCCTTTGATTTTTTAAATTTTTTGTTTTTGAATTATATTTGTGTTTTTATTTGTCAATCATACAAAACAAAAATTTTTTAAAATCAACAACAACAAAAGTATCATTATTTGATCAAAAGTAGCAAACATATTTTACGCTACCAAAATATGACAGCGCTCAGAATGAGCGGTTAGTGATCAGGTCGTTCAGCAGATAGTTGCACAACTGTTGACTGTCAAATTGTATCTGCCGAACGCACCCATTGAATACATCATCAAAACTAAAAAGGTCTAACTTTGACCCTAAAGAACTTTGTTATTTAGAGAGTGTTGCCAGAAAAGTTTCTGCTCATATCCCCATTTGACAAGTTGAAATCCCCAAAACAAATTTCTAAATCCCCAAATATTTCCCACCCAAATAAAAACTTTTAATGAAAATGAAATTTTATTTGCTGTTATAAATAATGGGTTCCAATCTTTAAGAAAAACAAAACAAAAGTTTTAATAAATTCATTCACTTGCACAAAAAAAAAATCACAAAAAAACAAAAAAAAATAATACATTCCTGAACTAATCTAATCTAAGGCACATCTACACGTGAGATAAAAGAGCTAGAGACAGAGCAAAAACACCCCTAATTTGTTTAACTCATTCACAATATAACAATTTAGAGGTGTAGTTTGCAATATATCTAGCAATTTTCTCTTGCGTATAAAATGTGCCTTGTAGTCCACACGAGACATAAATTAGTTAACATGGCCACTAACATCATGTTAATGTTAAGTGTGGACCACTCATTTTAATGTTATGATTCAAGTTTTTCCTGTGTTAACATACACTGATAGAATTTTGTGCATAGTATTAATGAATTTGTTCATTAATACAATGAATTTTTCATTGGAAAGTCCCCAAAGAACGGTTTCATTGGATTAATGAAACATGTTCCATTAAATCAATTCCAATGAATGAATTTACTGATCTAATGAAAATTTCATAGAATATATGAATTTTTCTTCATTAATTTTAAAGTAAACTAAAAAAATAAATGAACTTTAACCATGGATGGTAACCGAAACGATGCGGTTATCGGTAAGGGTAACGCTATTTTAAATTATTTCGGTAACGGCATTTTAAGGGTAACGATATTTTATTTATTTCGGTATCCGTATTTTAAGGTTGGCGGTATTTTATTTATTTAGGAAACGGCATTTTAAGAGTATCGATATTTCGGTAACGTTATTTAAAGGTTAACGGTTTTTCAGTTATTTCGGTAACGGTATTTGAAGTTTAACGATAGTCATTTATTTCGGTGTATATCGCAAACTTTTTTACAAAAAGCAAACGAGAAGAGACACAGAACCAATTTATCAATTTAATGTACGACAAATACTCAATAGCCACATGCAATGTTAAGTTAAATTTTTTCTTTATGAAATTTTCATTAATTTAATGAATTTTTTTTACGAAATTATGAAAAAATAAAAAAAAAATCTAAAGAAAAAATTCATAACAACAATGAATTTTCATTCAGTTAACGAATTTTTTCATTAAAGCAATGAATCCATATTAATGAAATCGATTCATTAATGCTATGAACGAAAATTCTATCAGTATAGTTGTTAACGCAGATATTAAGAAAACTATTTTATAACATTTCAGTCGATGCCATATTTTTCTACTGCTTAATGGCATCACCAACAAACAAAGCTTATGAAAAAAAAACAAAGAAAATATATAAAAACAGTGTAATTGTGAAGTAATTTGCATTATTAAGCTGCCCACACACTAGGGAACATTCACAAAAAAGAGAGCATTTTTTTTGTGAATGTGTGAGTGCGTTTGTGTGTGTGTGCGTGTTGAGATCGTGCAATTCGTGTTTATAAAATTTTTTGATATTTTTTGTTCCAACAACCATGTTCCCTAGTGTGTGGGCAGCTTTAGAACTTAAAATGTACTATAGTACTCTTTTTATTTATCAAGGAAAAAATATACAACCAATTAATTACTGTGAAATAAAAAACATTCATTTGCGACTGACTCCGGCAAGAAAAAAATAATAATGAAATTTCTTAACATTAGTGTTCTCCACCACAAAAGTATTATATTTTATTTCTGACTCTCATAACAGCTATTTTAACAGAATCCCATAGCTAATGGAGACTCAGAGTTAAGAACATTAAAATGAACATATTCGGTAAAATCAAGTTTAAAACATTTTAATTGGTTTAGAAAAAAAACTTACTAAATTTATTTTTAATATGGAAAAAAAAATATATATATTGGCCATTCTGCGACAGATCGACCAAAATCTGACCTTGCGATTTCTAATTTTTATTATATTTTTGCACCCTGGAACTCTATGTAATCTCCTAAAGATTGCCGTTTTTATTTTCTAGAAATTCTATAAACTCCCAATTTTATTCCGGATTTTCTTTTTTGGAAAAATGAAAAATTTTAAAAGGTGTGTAAAGCGGCGAACACATTAAGGAACATTGAGTAGGGAACAAAAAATATCAAACAATTTTTCAAACACGAATTGAATGTCAACACGAACATTAACATACACAAATCAACATTCGTAAAAAAATGGCAATTTTTTCAAGAATATTCGTTAGTGTATTCCCCGCTTAAGTTTCAATATTTACATTTCCTTTAAAATGCATCGGATCGCCAACATTTAAATTGCATCGAAAAGTACACGCCTCCACTGAAATACAATTTTTTTAATGTCAAAAAGGAATGCATTTTTCTAAAATTTGGCCACTCTCGTTAAAAAAAAAATGCATAATTCATTTTCTTCGGTTCCGGGGTTTAACTATTTTAAAATGCTGTAAGGGTTTTATTCAAAAAATCATAAACAATAATCAAACCCCGGGACAGAAAAAGATAAAGGTCCTTCATTGAGAGTGTAGGTAAACTTTGCATGCTTTACACCAGGCACCATGCTTAGAGTGGGCCTACAAATCTTGTTTTGGTTTACTCGACGACTCCACGAGATATAAAATCAATGTTAAAACACGAAAAATACAGTCAAAGCATGTATTTTTCATGTTAACATTAATTTTATGTCTTGCGAAGACGTCAAGTTATATATTTATTTTTCCTTATTTTTTGTCTACACTATCCATGGATTTGTGCAAATAGAAAACAAAATATATAAGGACAGCAAATTTTACTTGTAGCTATTGCTTTGTATGTGTTTTGTGACAAAACTTTTGTTTTTTTTTTTCGTACATATAAAGGGAATTTTTATATAGGTCTGTTTAATAACCGATCTGTCACTCTAATTGGCCATTTCTTTTAAATTTCTATTATTGCTAACTTTAAAAAGCAATTTAACAAACTAATGTACATCAGAGAAAAAATATATTTTAAATTAACATTACACAATATGTAAAAAAAAACTTAAATCCCCGAAAACACTTAAAAACATATTAAAATCCCCAAATTTCACTGAAATACCCAAATCCCTGCCCACGAAAATCTGTCCCTAAATCGAAGTTGAAATCCCCAATTTGGGGCGAAATCCCCTAATCTGACAACACTGGTGAGTAATAGTGGTAAAAAATGAGTAGTGGGTATCGCGAATTTTTAGTATTATTGGGTACTGGATACTGCTCGATATTTTCCGAGTTGCATTTTGAACAGAAAAATTAACCAAAAAATGCTACTCCGCTAAAATATGTTTTATAAAAATACAACTCTGATAAAAGTCAAAGAACTATGAAAAGCCTTAATGCATAATCATTTCTAAAATTTATAAATGGTTAATAAAATCAAATTTTCATACAAAAATTATTTTATAAATGTATGTATGTTAATGTAAGATTTTCAAATTATTTTGCACTTAAATCTTTGCATGAGAACTTAAAAATTTAATTAGTATTTAATTAAAATATTGGATATACCTACGTCAAAACTTTTAAACAGTTTTATTAAGAAATCAAATTAAATTTCAAATTTAAAAACCTTTTATCGGCGTTCACAATTATGGAGTGATCTGCAGCACAGATTGTTTAAAAAGCAGTTTGAGTTACTTCCATTGCTTTCAATACACAATAATATTTTATTGCATTTTTCCAAAAAATAAGATATTTTGTTTATTTATGATTTTTTTTTAATGGGTTGTTTCTAACTTGTTGACAATTCGAGATGTAAACAAATTAGTGATGTGTTCTTAGGTATATTTGTCATGTTAAACAGTTAACAGACCAATGTTAACTCTAGATTGAAACAAATCTGTACTCTAGAGTTAAACAAGTTTGACTCTGGAGTGAAATAAAAAAGATAGCAATATAAAAAAGTATTAATATGAAATAGAAAAGAACTAAATTTGCTACACAGCTTGGAGTACTTCCTTATGGTGAACTAACCTTTAAAAGTATCGAGTGGTATCGTACATATATCCATTTATAAAATATCGAGTAGTATCGGGTATTGAAAATTAACCGAATTTACCAGCACCATTAGTGAGGGTTACATTTAAACATTTGACGACCAATGGTTCAAACCTGATCTTTTGATTTGCAATTTTTATTAAAAGAATAAAGTTTTATAATCCCCTAAACTAAAATATGTTAGTAAAAACTTTTATATTAAGAACTGAAATTTTTAAATTCTTTTAAATATTTTATTAAATGTGAACAGACTTTAAAAAGTAAATTAAAATTTTTGTTACATCTTTTAATTTTTATGTTTTGAAAAATGTAATTTTTTCCAGACAAATAAAAAATCTTAAAACTTAAAAAAATATATATATAAATAAATCTTCTTCTGTAAAATATTTTTTATTTAAAAATCAGTGCAGCACAATAACAATAAAAACAACAGCAAAAAAAAAAAAAAAAAATTAAAAACAAAATAGCCACAAAAAATCGACAACAAAAAAAAAATTAAATTATGTAAGACCAATTACATACAATCCTCCCCCCTCTAAGAAAATATCACAATACAACTGATTTTATATTGAAAATAAAAATTAAATAGTGATGGTAGAAAACTTAAACGCATATTTAAAAATAGTATTACAAAAATATAATAATAAAAAGCAAAATTATAAGAAAAAAATTAATATTGTTAAAAATTATACCTAAAAAAATATAAATGAAATGATAAAAATAAAATGTATTATAATTTATTCTTTACAAAAAATATGTAAATATTAAAGCCTAAAAATAATTAACAATAATATCTGAACTTTTCTAAGTTTTTTTTTAGCTATTAATTTCACTTAATATATGCTAAATTATTTTTTTTTTTTCTAAAAATTTATTGTGTAGAAAAACAAACTCCTCCCTAAACTTTTTTAATTGTAAATGAAACATATTGAAAAAAATTAACGTATTTGGTATCGAAAATGAAATGTTTTCTTAAAAAACTCTATTCTGAAAACTTAGTGATGAAAATATAAAATTAATAACAATTAGTTACCCAAGTAAAAAGAAAAAAAAAAATCATAAAAATACGCAATATATCAGTTAAAAAATATAATAATAAAAATTATACCTTATTATATGAAACATAAAGAAAATACACATAAAAATTAATAAAAAAATAAAAACCATGAGTTTTATTTATATTATACCTCATATGCGGCCCTATGCTCCTTGCAAGAGTAAAAGGAACAAATATATGTATACCTCATATAAATCACAATAATGCATTAAACACATAGACGACTGCAGCTACACGACTACACGACTACAAATGCTGCTGGCTGCAATTGTAGTCGTGTAGTCAGCTACTTAATTTTTTTGAAAACGACAGCAACATGTAAACAGATAATCCTAAATATTTGACATTTTGATAAATATTAATCTTTTTTGGTTTGTGCTTCCAAAATAATGGCTGAGGAATATTTTGTTAATTTTGTAAGATCCATTTTTTTACAAAACATCACAATAAAGTTATTTCCAAATATAAATTAATGAAACCTTCAAACAATTGTAAAATATAAACAGCTATTTCTTCAGTGTTCCCATAATGGTGATTTTCTAGTCAGAACTAGCGATTTAATTTCGCATCTAGCGGGAAAAATTGTCCTGTTTTACATATTTTGTTATATTGTCAACACTATTTTTGTTTTGTAGCCAACAAAAATAGAAATTATCCTAAGTTGACTACAGCGGCAAAAGTAGTCGTGTAGCCGTGTAGCTGTGTTGGTGTCAAAATAATCGTTTTCATATAAACGTGTGTATTTTATTTTTGACAGGCTGTAGTCGTGTAGCTGCAGTCGTCTATGTGTTTAATGCTTAAGGTTTTGTGATTTAGCCAACGACTATATAATTAAAAGCAGTGTTGCCAACTCTTGAAGGCAGGAAAGCACCGTGAGCATTTTGAAAACGGGTAAAAAGGGTAAAATTTATCCAAAATGGGGTAGAAAAGCACGATAATCATTTTTTGAAAAATTTAAGTCAAGATTTTAAAAACACATTTTAGCTTTGTAAAATCGTGTAAAAAATGTTCAAAAAATGACCAAAAAAGGGGTAAAAAAGCACCAAACTAATATTTCAAAATATTGAAGTTTAAATATAACGAAGTTGTTATTTAAAATTGTACTACAAACATTGTGAAAAAATGAATTTTTGTATATTTCGTATTATTTTTCAACTTTGACAGAAAATTCAAGAAAACTTGAAAAAAGGAGAACAAATACCAAAAATATAAACTGTACAAAAAGCACTAAAAGCACTGTCAGAAATCTGAAAAAGCACTGTATATACCCGCTTTTTATAAACGGGTATTTGTAAAAAATCACCGGGTACGGGAAGGAAAAAAGCACCAAAAAATAACCGAAAAGCACTGAAATGGCAACACTGATTAAAAGACTAACCAACTCTCCCTACTTCTGTTAAATCACTCTCTTCTTAATTTATATCGAAAATTCAGCCATAAGAATTCGAAAGAGAGCGAGGAATACCGCCTGTCTTTAAGCTGCCTACACACTAGGGAACATACTTAAAAAAAGAGAGCATTTTTTGTGAATGCGTGAGTGCGTTTGTGTGTGTGTGCGTGTTGAGAGCGTGCATTTCGTGTTTACAAAATTTTTTGATATTTTTTGTTCCCTCAACCATGTTCCCTAGTGTGTAGGCAGCTTTAGATATGAAAACCAGTGTTGCCATTTCAGTGCTTTTCGGGTATTTTTATTATTGGTATTTGTTCTCCTTTTTTTCAATTTTTCTTGAATTTTCTGTCAAAGTTGAAAAAATAATACGAAATATATAAAAAACACATTTTTTCACAATGTTTGTAGTACAATTTTAAATAGCAACTTCGTTATATTTAAACTTAAAAATTTTGAAATATTAGTTTGGTGCTTTTTTACCCCTTTTCTGGTTATTTTTTGAACCTTTTTTACACGATTTTACAAAGCTAAAATGTGTTTTTAAAATCTTGACTTAAATTTTTCAAAAAATTATTATCGTGCTTTTTTACTCCATTTTAGGTAAATTTTTACCCTTTTTACCCGTTTTCACAATGCTCACGGTGCTTTCCTGCCTTCAAGAGTTGGCAACACTGATGAAAACTAATAAAAATTGTTCACATAAGTGTATATTCACAACTGTGTCGACAACGAGAATTGGTTTTTCATATATTTTGTATGGGAAACAAAATGTCGCCATGTCATCCGGCGATTTGTTGTCGAAATAGAAACTATTCTATTTTCTTGACGACACACTAACACACACTCAAAATATTTGTCAAATTGTTGCCATATTTTTAACTAATCAAGGATTGCCATTAGAACAGAGTTGTTTGAAATTCGTATTAGAGCTGCAAAAATTCGTACTTTGTTTACAAAAAATTTATTTTTTGACAGAAGAAATATAATTGAAATTTAAAATACATAATTTACCACAGAAAAGCGAAATTAAATACAATAAAATGTAAAACTAAAAGAAGTAATGAAGGACCAGTTGAATTGGTGAAGAATTGTGGTGAAACAAATACAACCATATTCTTCTTTGCTTTCCTTTTTTTCAAAACGTCAAAAAATGTCGACGGTCGATTGTCGCTGAATTTAAATTAATCGCGACGACTTTTTCTGTCGTCGGTCGACAATCGACCCAGTTGTGATTAATCTCTAACATTGAAGGGATTTTCTTTTAGTGGATTCGTTTACTTTTCTCAGTCAAGTCCAGTAAGAATTAATCAGTATAAACTTATAGAGAGTAAGACAATATTATTTACTGTCAAAATAAAATTTTCCCAAAAATGTACGCGAACAGAATATTTGCAACAATTTCCAATTTTGTAGACACAGCTGATTGCAACAATAAATTTTAGGAAAAATTTAGGAAAAAGAGAATTTTTGATGTTAAATTTTAAGCAGAAGAAACAGTTTAAAAAGTTGCACAGAACTTGTCAAATTTAAAATATTTTTCGAAAATTGGTCACCTTCGGCTAGAAGAAGAAGCATAGATAAATCAGGTTTTTTTGAAGGCAAAAGAGGGTTGGTACCTTTTTTGAAAAACAAAAAATTTTTTTTTCAAATGCAAATATCTCGTAAACTATAAGAGATTGTCCACTAATGGAAAAAAGTCTGTAAAACTACTAAGAATTAGTTAAAAATACACATTGCAGAAAAAAACTGATGAAATTAGCAGATTAGTTTTACTAAATTTTAGTGAGATTGGAACAGCAAAAATAAAACTGATAAGTATACGGAATTTTAGTTATATTTAAGTTACAGTTTAGTTAATAGAAAATAACAACTTTACCTGCTAAAGTTAGCAAAAAAAAAATTTGCTAACTAATTAGTAGACTAAAAAATCGACAAAAACTAAAATTTTAAGTTTTTTTCTATTTTTTTCAATGCAAATAAAAATCTATGATTCTGGAAATCAGCAGTTTACAATTTTTTTTTAGCAAATATTTCTGTTGATTTTAGCAGAATATATTGCTATTGCTAAATTGCTAAACTTTTGTACGTTTTTACTATTTTTAGTCTCCTAATATTTAGAAAAATTTTGTGCAAATTTTATAGTATAATTTGTTATTTTCCATTAACTAAAAGTTAACTCAAATACATATAACTAAAATCCTGTAAATTTAACCGTTTTATTTTTGCTATTCTAATCTTACACACACAATAATCCATGTATAAAAATACGAAATAAATGTCAAAACAACAAAAACTTTCATAAAATAAACCATTTTTCGTATATTTTACGAAATAATATTTTTATGCTTGGATTATTACACAGTACAACAGTCAATCTGGGGGGTGAGAAATTCCAAGTCAGGGTGATGGTACTAGGTCAGTATAGTAAAACCCTCAAAGGGTTTGGCGTTCGTATGTGTCATTTTTTTTATGACCTTTTAAATTTTTTCCTTATCTTGATGTTTTTTCGCTTAGTTGTAACATTTTGGCAAAAACGTAGTTTAACATAACTCGAGAACCACTTGTCCGATTTTGATGAAACAAATTTAGAAAAATTTAGAATTTTTCTAAATTTGACTTGGAATTTCTCACCCCCCAGACAATAATCCCAAAAATGTTCCATAGTGTTATCAGTGTACTAGTATTTAGGAAAAAATCTGATAATTTCAGCAGTGTTTTCTGCGAGGTCATTCATAACTAAATTTAAGTAGATTTTTTTTCTATTTTTACAGCTTTATTTTTACGAGCGTAAGGAGGTTTTTAAGGTCTTTGCTAGAAATGTATCGATCGTACAAATGGGAGCAAAAATGAGAAAATGACGATTTTTTGAAGTTTTTTATACACTAGGTTTCTTACTTGGGAACAGTCCCATGAGCACTATAAGCACCATGGGCTAAAACTAAATCTGCTCAACTTCAATTACATCAAATTTCATTGCAATCGGTCCAGTAGATAAGAAATGGCAGATTTATTCCCAATATTTTTTTTTTTCAAAATTTCCCACTATTTTTTTTTCAAAATTTCCCACTATTTACTCCACCTGACGTACCTGCTTCCAAGCAAGCTATGTATTTTTGCTGGGTTTAGTCTTAAAGCTTAAATTATCGTTACCTTCGTTTTGTAATTGACATGTGATTGATTTTTTTTTACGTTTTGAATGAATTTCGTATTGTCTTACCTCTATAATCAAAATATTGAAATGATAATTTATTACAATTATCATGTCTAAATTTATTGGTTTTGAAAGCGCATCAAAAATTTACCGCAACTGTCATCACTTAACATTTTAACTTTTGCATCAGTCATGTGTACTTGTTGTAACAACAACTATAGTGGCAACAGCAATAATAACAATAATTCCAACTTATAATTCCAATTCCATCCAACCAACAATGATGTACTAAGTACTCTATAATGTTATTATCATCTAAACACATTGTATAATCAGGAACAACCAGCAACCGAAACAAACAACACAGACAGACAATTGTTGTCGATGATGATGATGATGATGATACATACGATTCAATAATACAGAAATTTACTTAAAATTGCTACTTACAATTGTAAGTGAGTTTTGTATTGTTCGCCAACATATGATTAAATGTAGCTACAAATGTTGGTAGTCAACTCAGCTCCATTCCACTCAAGTCAATTCAAAAACATGATGCTTTTATTTTGTTGTAGTTTTACATACATATTTAAAGCAAAGTGAGGTAATGCATCAATGATTACTAAGCAATTGATTAAAGTAGAATTACTTACTTAGAAATTGTTTCAATTGTTGTAAAAAAGACTGTTACTTTGTAGAGAGGGCTGTAATAAAGATATTAAGATATTATTTTTCAATTTCAAATGTGGTAGAAAATTCTGAGAATAAAATTGGGAATTCATTTATTTTTGTGCGGCAAAAGGTACTGCTAAGTAACTTTTGCGGAGTACAAATTCTCCTTTGAACTCGAGAGGAAAATAAACAGAAAAAGAACTTAAATTTGTCCAGAGAAATATGTGGCAAAATTAGTTAAACCGCTCCTTTCTGAAAATAAGAAATTCTTTAAACTTACCACAAATATTGTCCCAGCTGCTAGAAAGTTTTCGCAGAGCAACATTTTTCATTTGTATGGAAAATGGGCGAGTCAAACATTGCAAAATTGACGTATTTTAAGACATACCCTTAATATTTCAGTTTTTCTGTTTTTGTCTGGGCACTCCAGTTTTCTAACAGACTTTTTGCTGGCTATGAATTGGTTATTTTTTCTTTTAATTTCAGAATTGAATTTAATATAAAAATTGAAGTGATATCCAGAAGGGGCAAATTTGGGATTTCACAAACTAACGGAGGTCCGCACCATATTACACTACTCAACAATAATCGACTTCACTTACATAGCTTTCCACTTAAATTTTTTAAAGTATCTTGGTTTCCTAATCCCAAACCTTAAGTCAAAAATCCTATCGAATCGCCTTGCCAAGTTGTGGGTCTGTCTTTGTTTAGCCCTTCACCCAGGGAAAAACACTTGATCGGTGAATATTGAGGAGAGGTACATAAAAATCTTCCATATTTTTTATGGATATGAATTCAATATAAAATTACCCTTTATTTCATTGTGATCATGTCGGGAAATTTTTAAGGGCTCCGTGTTTTAAAGATCTCAAAAACTGCCCTTTTTGAAATGGTTCTTCTAAAACGTGAATTTGCTAAGGAATTTTGACACATGAAAACTATATTCATACTAGACTAGATCGTGTGTTAAAACTCGCGAGCCTTTTGTTGGGTTTGATATTCTAGTTTCCGAATTAGTACGTTGCGTAAATATCGGCTCAACAGTTTCCGAGATGAATCCAAAGTGGCGATTCTGAATTTTTCGATTTTTTTGTGGCCTTTAAATTTTACAAGTTAAACTTTTTAATAGACGGATCAGGCGCCCAGAAGTTGTGGCGATCAGGCCAGCAGAATAAAGCCTCGAGTTCTAATTTTATACCAAGGAATTAAAAAACACCAAAGCGTAATAAAATATTCGTAATTTTCGAACTTCTCGGCCTTCAAAACGCTATACGAAAGAAGAGGGAGTACCTACCCAAGGCAGCCAAAAAACGGTTTTCAGATCTTAAATAGTTTTTGTCTAAATAACAATTTTTTATTAAACCAGTTATATTATATCGATAGAAAACATAATTTTATGCCTTTAAACTTTTTTTTGTGTTAGGAACGATTTCCAAGCGAGAAGGATGTAGAGTGAAAGAATTTGAAAGAATTAACTTTTTAAAACAGAAAAAAATATCTGACATACATTATCGACAAAGCTACACTCATAGAAATAAATCTGTAAAAATAGCAGAAAAACTTACTAAAAATTAGTTAAAAATGATGTTGCAGAAAAAACTGCTAAAATTAGCTGATTTTTTTTACTAAATACTAGTAAAATGAGAACAGCTAAATTAAAACTGCTAAATTTATAGATTTTTAGTTATATTTAGGCTAACTTTTAGTTAATTGAAAATAGAAAATTGTACTGTAAAATGTGCAGAAAATTTTGCTAAATATTTGTAGACTAAAAATAGCAAAAATAAACTGTTAAATCTACAAAATTTTTGCTATTTTTAAGCTAAATTTAGTAGAATGCAAATAGCAGTCTATTCTGCTAAAATCAGCAGAAATATTTGCTAAGAAATTGTAAACAGCTGTTTTAAAAAGGCTCGATTTTAATTTGCATTTAAAAAAAAATCGAAAAAAAACTTCGAAAATTTAAAATTTTTTCGTGATTTTTTAGGCTACTAATTATTTAGCAAAATTTTTTGCTGATTTTACAAAAATTTTTCCCCTTACAAAAATTTAGCTCAAATATAACTAAAAGTCTGTATATTTAACAGTTTTATTTTTGCTGTTCCTATATTACTAATATATAGCAAAAATAATCTGCTAATTTAGCAGTTTTTTTCTGCAGCATCATTTTTAACTAATTTTTAATAGTTTTAACTAAATTTTTTATGGACTTTTTTCTATTAGTGTAGTTTAAAATCTCTACTTGTAAAATGCATTACAATTTTTGGTCCAGGACTCACAGGATAATGGCAGGATACGTCTTACGAATGTCTCTCTAACTCGAAAACTAGCCGACAGATTATTTGAAATTAAGCACATATTACATACATGGGACTAATTAATTAGGTGGACTAATTAATTGATGATTTCATTACCATTACATTGATATCAATTGTAATGAAATTATTTTGATTACCGTTTTTTAATTAATGGTATAGATTCAAAAATTTAATTTCATTGATTAATGACAATTATTTTAAATTTCATTACCATTGATAATGAATAAATTAAAAAAAATAATTGCCATTGACAGAAAAACGTAAAAATGGAGTAAAACTCGCTGAAATCGAAGATGGAATATGCTCATTCAGGCTCATGCTCATTTGAAATTAAGTATTACTTTCCATTCCGTTGTTATTTGTATCCAGGTAAAGTTTATCGGAATTAAATGGATCCTACTTAATAAATTATGTTTTATAACTTCCCTGGCCAAACCAGTTGTTCGTTTTCATTTGTCTGAATTTTTTGTAAACAAATGGTTTTTAATCAATTGTAATTAGTTTTTTTATACATTAGTGTAATTTCATTACCATTTTTCTAATGAAAAATATTTCATTACCATTAAATGGTAATGGAATTTTTTTCATTGTCATTAGTATGAACTAATGGTAATGAAAATTCAATGGAAATGAAAAATTCCCATGTATGACATATTATAAATCAATAAAACAACATTTTTTTTGTTTTTGGCAAAATTCGACTTTATTTATCAACATAGTCTCCTTCAAGAGCGATACAATCACTCCAACGCCTGTCTAACATTTCGATACTAGGCCTCTGTTTCGGCAATCACCTCTTCACTCGAACCAAATCCCTTTCCAGCGAACATTTTTTTTTTTTTTTTTTTTTTGGCGATTTCCTTCTTCAAACACACCTGTTGGGCCATATTGCTATTGATGGTCTGGCATTTTTCAAGGTAATCAATGTACATATTCCAGCCGCATCCCACAATACTGATGCCATAACTTTACCAGCTGTTGCGACTTTGGCTTCTTCACTCGAGGTTCGATAGTTGCTGTCCACTCAGCTGAAGTGGCAGATCCAAGTTTCGTCCAGTGTTACATACCGACGCAAACAGTCCTTTTTACCTCCCCGAAACAGCTTCAAAACAGAGCTCAGAATCGTCATCACGTTGTTGGTTTTGCTGCACTGTGAGCAAACGCGGCACCCATTCCGAAAACAGCTTTCTCTTGGACAAATGTTCATGCAAAATAAAGCCGACACGTGCCTTCGATATCTTTAAGGTATCAACTATCTCCTGCAACTTCACTTTAAGATCTGCCAAAACGATTTTATGAACATTTTTGTTGTTTTCCGATATCACCACCTCTTTTGGCCGGTCAAGCGTTCGGTGTTATACGTGGTCGTTTAAAGTCAGCAAACCAGTTTGACAGGCTTGAACGTCGTTTATCCCATTAAAAAGCAATGATATATCAACACAAGGAATTACTTTGAATCCATTGTTTCCAAAACCGGAAAAGTAGCGTCACTAAAACAGCTGTAACTTGTTTACTAATGAACGACTTGTCATTAAATTTTGACAGGTATCATCTGAAGGTTGGTAGTTCCAAAAAATCATATGGATTTTTCATTAGTGGCGCCACCTATGTTTCATCCTGCGGACTTTTCAGTCGATGTGTTAATTTCTATATTTTTTTTTCTTAAATTGTATGCATAAAGGTTGTCACATTTTTAATAAAAAATATATTATTTTTTTTTTTATCAATTGAAGACAATTGAGCCAATTGAATTGGCCATCAAATATTCTACCTTTAATTATGTTTACGTAATCAATTAAAATTTAAAACCATTTTAAACTTCTTGGTTTAATAAATCTCATCTGATAACCTGGGGATGTGTTGAAGGTATTAAAACGCATTCGATATTAAATTGCTTTTGAGAAGAACTAAAAGAAAACAAAACTATTCTGATTTTTATCTTTAGTCTATTAACTTTACAAAGTAGTTAAAGAAAAACTTGTATTATATTGTTGATTTAATCAACAAATACACTAATATGTACAATATACGTTTAAACCTAAAAAAAAGCTAAGATACTCGTATACTAAACAACCAACCAGCCAGCCAGCCAACTATCGAACTCATCTTCTTTTCCTTCTTATTGGATTGGATTGTTATGGAATGGATGATGTTGTTAATAAAGTTCTCTTTGGTTCGCTAAGTATAGCGGAGACAGCCGTAAACAACAAACATGGCTTAAAACATTAAACATTAAGCCATGTCTGTGACACACAACTACATACACAAGCAATCAGTGCAACAACAGCAACATAAAAAAACCCTCAAGGAAGAATAAATACATACATAAGAACATTGAAAAGATGTCGTCATCATCATCATCAGCAGCAGCAGCAGAGCAGCATCATTTTCTTAGCCACATCATTACTAGCATCCATGTTTAGATTGTTTCTCTGGTGTTTCTGTTATTGCTAGGATTTATTGTTTGTAAATTGTGCGCGAAAGTATTAAGGTAAAATGCCAGCAACAACAACAACATTCAATCGCAAGTAGACTAGTAGATGGTGCTGTTTGGACAGAACTTACTGTTTGACTACGAGTTGTACATGATACACGTTTTTCCAGCATTAACAGGAATAATAGAGTGGTTTAAATTCCAGTAATTTTGAACATGTGATGCTCCCTGGTAATATTTGGAAGTCCATCCAAAAACACAGACCAGTTTCAGTGGAAAATTTTTGTTTTGATAAGAAAACAGTGTCTGAAAATTTTTTTCATCTGGTCAGTGCAGCCCAACGAAAAATATGGTAATGACTTCTAAATGGATACTTTAATAAGTGATACACAAAAATGCAACTTTCCAAACAATGAATTATTATAGTACAAAATAAATACATTATCGGAGTGTGTTCATACTCCTAAGTAGCAAAAATTTTGTTCGTATTGCGCTATCTCGCTTAGTTTGCGTGATAATGGCCATTTTTAAAATCGCCACTTTACAAAATGGTCTGTATCTTGAAAATTAAGCTAGATAGCGCAAAACGAAAAAAAAAATGTAATGTTTACGTTACTATAATACTGATGAGGTAGGTCTGAGAGGGATCCGTAGAAATTCATTTTTATGAAACCGCCACAGGGTGACACATTTTTTTCCCTCAATTTATGTGATAATAAAATACGAATTTCGTTCCCCGTTTCATTTCTTTTCGTTTTTTGCGCCTAGTATTCCAATTTCACTCGTTCCCCGTTCTATTGCATATCGTTCCAATTAGGACCGTTGTTCCAATCCATTATCGGATTGGAACATCAATAAATTGTTAAAAACGAAGATAAAAAATTTTACCGTGCAAATAAAAAATTTTTAAAGTTTTTTTTCGATTTTTTTAAATGCAAATAAAAATCGAACCTTTTGAAAACAGTAGTTTACACTTTTTTAGCAAATATTTCGGCTGATTTTAACAGGATAGACTGCTATTTGCTTTCAACTAAATTTAGTTATAATCTAACAAAATTTTTGTAGATATAACAGTTTGTTTTTGATATTTTTAGTTTACTAATATTTAGCAAAATTTTCTGCATATTTACAGTAAAATTTGTCATTTTCAATTAAATGAATGTTAACTTAAATATAACTAAAATTTTGTAAATTTAACAGTTTTATTTTTGCTGTTCTTATTTTACTACTATTATTATTAAAAACTGCTAATTTCAGCAGTTTTTTCTGTAACATAATTTTTAACTAATTTTTAGTTGCTTTTTCTGCTATTTTTACAGATTTATTTTTATAGGTGTATGAAAAATTCGGTTACCACAACTGAACCTTCGATTAGCTAGAAATTCGCTTGTTAACATGAACCATTTTTCTCTGATAGGTCATGTCGTTTGCCCTTAAAAGTCAAAATATCTGTTTTAAAAATCCAACCTAATTGTATCAGAATTGTATCAATTGGGTCTGGAAGAGAAGTAGAAGAATTTTCCATGGGGATATTATAATCCCAAAGGATATTAGATGCACCATTACTGCCTTTATTATAAAGTTTGAAAGTTATTATAGGTTCTTTATTAAAATTCGTACCCCTCTAATGATCCAGCTTCTAAACAATTTCATTTTCTAGAGGATTTTCTTATATTCTTATAGCATTTTAATATACGAGTACTATACTATTTACAAGTATTGGAAATGTTCACATGTGGAGGTACGTGAATATTTTGTTAAAAAAAAATCACTGCAAAACAGCAAAAACCATTTAAAATTTAAAAACATTTTAGTAAAGTTGTTATGGTTAAAGCTCGTTGAAAAAAAAACAGTTTTTTTAAGAGAAAAGAATTTATTCTTGTATTCCTTTAAATAAATTCCAAATGATTTCGTTGTTCCTTTAAGGGATTCAGTCACAAGAACCTTAAATTATATTTTTAAGCATAACTTTAATGTTGATGGTTGTATTTTGTTAGTTTTGTTGCTGTTATTGTTATTCATACCGAACAGAATTGAATACTTAAAAAGGGATTCATGTTTAAAATTCACATTGGCATTAAATTGTTTTCTTTATCTTGTTTAAAATAAAACAAATAAAAGGCAGCAGGTGAAGACCGATCAGTAAATAGGCCTATAATGCCAAGTGTTCAGTTCAGCGATGAGTCAAAACCATCGATCAATTTGATTACCATAGTGGGGGATTTCGAAAAAAAAGATATTGGAAATAAATCAGCCATATCTAATATGTTAAATTGTATTAAGTTTAATAAAAAACAGAATTTTTTGTAAGTTTTTATTCAAAAAGATTCATTTTCGTTCAGCCAGATGAAAACTTCTTTCATGTATGTAAGTAAATTTTGTTAGTTGTTTTGACTAATTTGTGGTTGATTTTATTAACAGTGAAAAACAAAAGAAAATGTAAGTTGATTTTAATAAAATGTTAGTGGTGCTAATTTCAATTGAAATTTCATTTGTTTTAAATTACATTTGCAGCGGTCTTTACGTACAAAATATTTTAAGTGTGGACACTAGATGCAAACATGGACAGATTTTGGTTTAATCAAGAGGCTTTGTCCTTGGGCCGATATAATTCGGTGTACCAAATTTCATAAAGATATCTTAACCTGTAGCGTGCGATTATGCTCATTTTTGGTAGTAATTAGTAGACATAAATATCACAAAAAAATGTAAAAGTTGTTTTTTTTTCGATTTTTTTTAAAACGAATAAAAATCTAGACTTCTGTAACCAGCAGTTTACTATTTTTTTGGCAAATATTTCTGTTGATTTTAGCCAGATATTCTGCTATTTGCTTTGAACTAAATTTAACTTGAATAAATGTAACAACAATTTTGTAGATATAATAGTTTGTTTTTGCTATTTTTGGTCTACTAATATTTAACAAGGTTTTCTGCAGATTTTGCAATATAATTTGTCATTTTAAGTTAACTAAAACTTAACTCAAATGTAACAAAAATTTTGTAAATTAACACAGTTTTATTTTAGCTGTTCTTATCTTACTAGTATTTAGCAAAAATAATCTGCTAATTTCAGCAGTTTTTTTTTTGCAAGGTCGGACAGATATACATTCCGCAGACTAGCCAATTCATCAAAAGATCAGCTGAACAAAATGCTTCTAACTCTGTATTGCTTCTTAAAGCGTGTATATTTTTTGCTGGGTTATTTTTAAAATGATAATTACAGGGATTATTGCTTGAAGGATACTATTAAAAATTTAAGGCTATGCCCAAAGAAAAACAAGGAAGTTCACAGCCTCTGGAACAAACTCAGCAAACTCTTTAGCAAATTGTGATGTAGGGTACACAAATCATATAACACATGAATAGAATACTCGTATTTACTTGCTTTTTGATGTATTTTTGAGGTACGATGTTTGTTAACAGAATTAAATGGATTTTAACATATAAAATCAATTTTAGTATTAACCAAATAACAAACAAAAGAATGGTAAAACATTAGCTTAACAATTTTGCTAAAAATGATGCAAATGATTTGATGTTTGACTGTTTAAAACCTACAAAGAACATTACTGGGTGCCAAGGTAAAATGGACGGACAGGACAAAAGGTTGTATTTCTCTAGTTAAGTTAAAAAACTCAATCATTTTTGTATACTTTTGTCTTGCTATTTCAGTTGAAGTTATGTTTACACTTATAAAAATAAAAATACTTAACAATCATCTGCATCTTATTTTACCTACTTATTTACATACTTACTGGAATATTCACTTTAGCGATCCCTCCTCATCATCGTCATCAGTAACAACAACAAGAACAACATCATAATATTACTTTGTAATCTGGAGAAGGAAAAATAAAACAATTTAACGAGTTCCTTTAGTTTAACCTTAAGTTTAAAAAGTTTTTCTTTTTTTCAGTTAAGAGCATGTTACTTTTTTAACCATTTTAACTTTGTATGTATTAGTGATCATGTCAAAGAAGACATTTTGCTCAACACTTTTACCGTGTCTTACTTTTTGGTTCGGTGTAACCATTAAAGGTGTTTTGAACATCAGTTTTATCCAACCCCTTCGTGCTTATTCAGTTTCAGTAGAAGAAACTTCTTTTCTCGTATTTTGTTGAAATCGTTCATACTTGACATCCTGTTATATTGAATTGCTATAGCTCAGAGGCTTTATTTTACTCCAGTTTAACTGAATATAAAAAAACGGCAAAATAAGACGAAGATGTTGAAGTGAAAAACAAGTGTCAGACACCAAAACGACTGATGGTTGCGGGTTATTTTTAACAGTTTGTTTTTAGTGGCAAAAAGAAGAATTCAGTGTCCTAATAAATAATTTTTTAATGCATGATCAACTAGGAGTATTTTGATGAGGAACAATAAGGAGTTTAGCACAAAAAAAAATGTTTCTTTATTTTCGAATGAAATGCAGGAAAACACTGATTGGATGCTCTGCATACACTGAGAAAATTTTTATCACTTCAGTAATGAATTTCTTCATAGTTTCAATGAAAATTGTCACTGGAACTCGTCCATTGAAACTTTTCACAGAATCTACGAATCAGGTTTCATTAAAGTCAACGTTTATTAAAAGTTCATAAAATTAATGAAACTCTTCATAAAATTAATAGGCCACTCGTTCAATGAATAAATCATTCAGCCAATGAAGAAAAGCTTCATAAAATATATGAAGCAATTTCATTTACTATTATTTATTATAGTTGGTTGTTGTCGTTGCTGGAGTGGATAAATAAAAAGTACTTAGCAAATGCAAAAGGCGTAATAAAATCGTAGCATATTTTACGGACGTACAAAATATATCTAAAGAAAGAATTCATTAAATTAAAAAGTTTCCTAAAAAAAGTTTCGAAAAAATAAATATGATTTATAAAAAAATTTCATAGTCCAAAATTAATAATAAAAAGTTAATTAAAAAAACAAAATAAAAATTATAAAAGAAAAAATGTCTCAGGAAATGACAATATTTTATAAAAAAATTAAAAAAAAGTAAATACTATTGAACAATTTCATAAATCTAAAGAACATTTTCATGAAATTTATGAAGATCTAATTTATGAAATTCAATGAATTTTTTTAATGAAATTATGAAATTTTATGAAAGAAAAGTTATGAAAAATTTCATAATATTAATTAAATATTATATACATAATGAAATTCTTCATTGGTTCTACGAAAAAAATTCTATGAAATTATATTATTAATATCATGAAGGATAATTCCCTCAGTGTAGTTATCAAAATCACTTTCAGCGAAAGCTTCTTCAGCTTCTTTTTGAGAAATGTTATAAAAATACATTAAAATAACTTAAATTACACTGTATTATACAGTCATAGAAATAAATCTGTAAAAATAGCAGAAAAAGTTACTAAAAATTAGTTAAAAATGACATTGCAGAAAAAAACTGTTGAAATTAGCAGAATTTTTTGGTAAATACTAGTAAAATATTAAGAGCAAATATAAAACTGTTAAATTTACAGAATTTTATTTATATTAGAGTTAACTTTTAGTTAACCGAAAATGGCAAATTGTACTGTAAAATCTGCAGAAAATTTTGCTAATTAAAAAAATTAATTTAAAAAAATGGAAAAAAACTTTGAAAACTACTAATTATTTACACTCAGAAAAGTTCTGCAGTTACTACATGACAGTTATTTGTGTAGTAATCCGGTTGTAGTTATTTTAACTACAATTGCAGTTAATTTACTTAGAGCAAAATTTTTTATTGTTTTTGACAGTTGTTTTTGTTAAACAAACTTCAAACACTACTACATTGTAGTAACATTTTATGCAGTTATTTAGAATTTTGTTACAAGTACATTAATTTTCAAGTGTGTATGTGTACGAAGGAAAGAAAAATGTGTGTACGAAGTAGAGATGAGCGATATTTTCATACCGGTGATTTAATCACAGTTATTGATAAATCACTGGTAACGGCAGTGATCAAATATTTCAAGTCGCAGTTACTCGGAATATCGTTCTTTTAATATTTTTGTACTATTCTTTCTTGCAAACTTTATTGTGCACAGTAATACATGTCTTTTTTCAATAACAGTGACTTGCTTTCACACTCTTCTGAATAAAATGTCTCTTTCTATCATGTCTTTGTTACCATTCGCAACTATTCTTCTTTTAAGGCCCAGTTTTTAGGAAGTGGATTATCTTTAAACTTAGTTTAACGCAGTTTATAACTGGAATACTGCTTTTAAAATGTGGTTCATTTTGTTTTATTTCAATAAAGGAATAAATTATACTCAAGAAAAAGTTTTTCCGTCAAATTTTTGTTAATAAACTTTGAAATGGCTGACAAAATTCGTTTTCGGTTTAACTAAACCAAGTTTAACTGACATCTTAAAAACTCGCCATAAATATTATTTCGTTTATTTATCAGAAAATCGCAATATTTTCCATAGAAAAACCGTGATTACGATCACAGTTTAAAAGTACAACGATTTGCAAATCACATTTACTGAGAACAATGTTACTGAAAAATCGCCGGATCGCCCATCTCTATTACAAAACCCGTGATCACGGTCACTGTTTAAAAGAACGGTGATTTGAAAATCACGATCACTGGTAGCAGCGTTATTCAAAAATCACCGGATCGCTCATCTCTAGTACGAAGCATTTGTTTAGAAATTTCTAGTGAAAGAATATGAGATGAACATGTTTTCTCTTGTCTTAGCCATAAAACAACGTTAAAGAGTGAAGACGCGTTATACGGAAAAGGTTATATATTTTATTAAATTATTAAAATAATAAGGTAAGTTTTATATATAAAATATAAATTTATTTACGGGAATATTAAAAAATATTGTATTTATTTTCTTTCAGTTCTTTTATATTTCCATCCCTTTCTACCTGAAGAAAAAAGGAAGCCAAACAACATTTCATTCCTCACAGACGGACATCTAGAACAATATAGTGAACAATAAAAATGATATTAACTGTAAATTTTGATTTCTCAATTTTAAATTTATTATGGAATAAAATTTAGTTGAGAGTATTTACATAAATTTGTTTCTATTAAATTAATAATTTTTAAAATTATTTTTGTTTATATTATTTTAACTACATTTGCAGTTATTTGTACAGTTTTACAATTATTTGCATGTACGTTGTTTTAATTGCATTTGTAGTTGTTTTTACTACATTTGTCAGTTGATTTTTAACAATTAAAAATAACTTCACATTGCAGTTGATTTAAATGCAAATGTAGTATACACCTTTTTAAATGCAAATGCAGTTATTTTAACTGTCATTTGCAGTTGATTTTACCTACATAATTCCCAGTGTAAGAGTGTATCCCATATCGTAAGTGCACTCCATGTGCAGTACACGAAATCGATTACATTATGTGCACAATGCAAAGGTCCCCGTTTTTTTTCCATACAATTTGACAATTAAAATCGTGCAACGATTTCCGTGAGAGATAAAACTTATTTTATTTTCACAACGGAATTTCTTATTCTCCTGTTTTTACTCTCAGATTATTTTACTAATGTTGCCATATTTTCACACAATTTGAATCACAGTGCAAGTATAGTACAATTACATGGTTGATTTCGTCATGCACATGCATTAATAATATCAAAGGATTTAACTTTATGTATAAACTATATAAAAAAAACCAGTAACACAGTAATACTTTCACAGACTTTTATTCTAACTAATGCCAAACAAGAACAATTCGTTGGAATGTGGAATGTGGAAACTATGCTTGTGCGTGAAATTTCTATGTGCTGTTGTATTTGGAAACAGATTTTCCAAAATCAAACTTAAAAAAGTTCATATGTATTTTTTGATCCTGCCGTGATTTGAATCCAGGCTGTCAGACTGGCAGACTACCCACTGAGCTAACTAACGAGACATATAATACTTGGTGGGTAAAAACAAAACGTTTGCCGGAACTGGAATATCTTAAATCCATAAAATTAGATTATTTTGTACATCGATTTTAAGTACTGGATAACATTAAAATTTTAATACCCACCGCAAAAAGTTCGTTAACCCAGCCCCCACATTGTTATAAATAACTCAGGGTCTCCCTAGTTTGTACTATTGCAGAAATTTTTTAGTGCAAATGAAAATCTAGCCTTCTGCAATCAGCAGTCTATTATTTTTTAGTAAATATTTCTATTGATTTAAGCTGGGTATACATACTATTATTTGCATGCAAATGCATTTAACTAAATTTATCCTAAATTGCAATGGGGCCATAAATTGAAAATCCGAACTACACTGATAGAATTTTGTACATAGTATTAATGAATTTGTTCATTAATACAATGAATTTTTTCATTGAAAAGTCCCCAAAGAATGGTTTCATTGGATTAATGAAACATGTTTCATTAAATCAATTTTAATGAATGGATTCATTTATCTAATGAAAGTTTCATAGAATATATGAATTTTTTTCATTAATTTCACGATAAACATTATGAAAGATTCATGTGTTTTTTTTTTTGGTATTAAATTAAAATTTTTGGTATTAAATAAAATCAGGTCCACTTTACCTAACATTAAATTATTTTATTTAATTTTTTTACTTTTATGAAACACTAGTAAAAATAATAAAAATGGCGATTTAAATTAATCTACGTTAAAAAAATTTATTTTGTTTTGTGGAAATAAATGTCTTTTAGATGTAACTTTCAGTTATAAGGTCTTTTATATGACTAAATTATTTAGAACCTCACATATCAGCTGTTTTATAGTGCGGCTATAGTTATGAAATGGAGTGTATAGGGAAAACCAAAAAGAGGTAAATTTGTAAATGAAATCAATTTTATAAGTTAATTGTTTTTAATGAAATTTTCATTAATTTAATGAATTTTTTTAATGAAATTATGAAAAAATAAGAAAAAATTTAGTGAAAAAATTCATAACAACAATGAATTCTCATTCAGTTAATGAATTTTTTCATTAAATCAATGAATCCATTTTAATGAAATCGATTCATTAATGCTATGAACGAAAATTCTATCAGTGTAGCTTTGGAAAATCATTTGGGGATTTATATATCTGATCGTATACTATTATTTTTTGTTGCAATAAGTTATCGACGACCAAACAAAAAGCTGTTTTAAGTTTTATCTTGACATTGTTAAATGTAAATCATCTCCTTGTATTCACACTTCAACGCACTCTAAAAAATGCATGTAAAATCAGTACATTAACTGCTTAAAATTTAAGGTAAAACAGCACACAATGCTATGAATTAAGTTTTCAATTCCTAGGGAATTAAACAAAAAAAATTTTATTCCTAGGGAATTAAACGAAAAACATTTAATTCCTTATGGAATTAAACGAAATAAATTTAATTCCTTGACTAAAAGTTGAATTAACTAGAATTGAATGAATTCCTTGACTGAAAGTTGAATTAACTAGAATTGAATGAATTCCTTGACCAAAAGTTGAACTTGAATGAATTCCTTGACCAAAAGTTGAATTAACTAGAATTGAATGAATTCCTTGATTAAAAGTTGAATTAAGTGCACAGTTGAATGAATTCCTTAGCCAAAAGTTGAATTAACTAGAATTGAATGAATTCCTTGACTTCAAATTGAATTAAATAATGTTGAATGAATTCTTTACTGAATGAATTATTTAATTTTAATTCTTTACGCTTTGGTCAGGGAATTCATTCTTTAAATTTGAATTCTTTGAATTCATTCATAGGAATTAATTCCTGCTTATGTCTTATTGATGAATTCATTCCTTGAATTAAAGAATTGAATTAAATTTTTGGGAATTCATTCCAAAAAGGAATTAATTCTTTAAAGCTCTGTTTGCTGCAATTAAAAACGTACTTTTAAACACTTGTGTCTTTTATTTTTAAACACATTATGTCTACATATTTGGATTTTAAGCATTGTGTCTATTTATACCCAACTTATAGTAGGTATCAAGTTACCTCCTTTTAGTAGAGTAGATTTCAACAAAAATTTATAAGAGTGCGGAAGGTGAGGAAATATGTAATTTCCATTTATAATGACTAGGGTCTGGGGTTCGGGAATTCCCGGGAAAAGTTTGCCGGGAATTCCCGGGAAAATAATATATTTTTCCCGGGAAAACGGGAAATTTTAAAAATATAAAATTTTTTAAATTGTTTTTGTTTCGAATAGGATTTTTTAATTTTAGTCATAAAAAACATTTTAAATACCAAAACAAAAATGTCATTGTTAAAATCTTTTAAAAGGGAATACATTTATTTGACACACAAATAAAATCTTTGCCAAGTAATTAGGAGCATTTCAACTAATAAAGATTTTTCGCATAACTTATTCAAAATTTAAGAAGTAAAACCTAAAAACGTGGTAATATGTTTAAAAGAAATATGAAAAAAAGCTTTGTTTCTTACAAATAATCGCCCTTACTATCTAAATTTTTCAAATGTATAATTTAGGTAAAGCCGACTTTAGTTGAAATATTGGGTGGCAGTATACCTTGACTTGGTTTATTTTTGGAGCATTCTGATTGGTTAATTTATTTTCAACCAATCAAAATATTTGAAAATATAAATATTTTTGTAAGGTTTTCATACATAAAATGAACAAAACCGTTTGATTAAAAATAAAGTCGACTTTAAATTTAAAATACTCCTTTATATTAAGGGTCAATAATTTTATAAGTAACGTTTTCATTAATAAATGTGAAAAGAAAAGACTAATGGTTAACGGTGGTATCTAAATTTGGTTATCCGACATCTAAATTTGGTTCACAAAAAAAAAAAAAAATTGATGGTCAGAAAACAAAAGAATAACGTTTCAGCTAAAATTAGCAAAGTACCCGAAGAAAAAAGTGTAAGCTGAATAGGCATTAAAGGTTTTATGGTAGGGCAAACATTTCTTGAATAATATCATATTAGAATTTGGACTTGAGGTAGAAGAATATTCTAACTAAATATAGGGAAATAATTAATTTTATAACCTGGGGTTGGTTTATATATCAGGAAAATGTAATGCTGATGAAATAAGAAGAATTGTAGAAAAAACTAGAAGAGTTTTATTTGTCTTTGGAAAATAAAATTGTGGCCACCATATCTAATGGGCCAAATGTGATGAAACGGTTTATTTCCGACAGTCCAGTAGTGGGTGCTTTCTGCTGGAATCATGAAATTCGTTTGGCAGTGCTTAGAGTAATTTATGTGAAATCAAATGTTCAATATTCTGATATTTTTACTTTGAATTCTCACTACACAGACTGTATTTGTACTGAAATAGTGTTTTTTTTTTGTAACAAAAATTACTTATATAGGTGGTTTTCATTAATAATTTTGTTTAAAAATATTTCCCGGGATTCCCGGGAATCCCGGGAATCAAATTTTTTCATTCCCGTTTCCCGGGAAATAAAAAAGTCCGGGAAATCCCAAACCCTAATAATGACCTTAAATAATTTTAATTGATATGTAATATTTTCCTGCATCATTTGACTTGAGCACACACACAATTATAATTAATTATCTCCAACACTATTTCTAAATGGTAGTTTTTCATAATTTTAAAACAATTATAACAATAAATTATACGAAAAATGGTGTTTATAATTGCAATTAATTTTACACTGTATTATGTATGTAATACACACATATGTATGTATATAAAATAACGAAATACAAATATAAAATCAAACACACTCAAAAATGTTTGACAGTTACTATATGACAGTTGCTTGTGTAGTAAACTGTAGATGTTGTTTTCATCAGTTGTTTTTCTATGGGAAAGTAAAAACAACTAATATGACAGTTATTTAAGAAAACAACTTACGAAAAGTACTGTCATTTCTTAACAGCTATTTAAAGCAGTTATAGTATAAAGCAGATAGTATTTTTACAATAAACAGTTATTTTTTTACATTAAAGGAATTAAATATGCTAAAATCCCAAACGTATTTAACAAATTGTGAAAAACAATCCGTTGTAGGCATGTATCCGGATTTCATTCTTGCCTAAGGAAATCGTCAGGGGACGACGTTTTTAGAATTTAAGGAAATATTTGTTAAGTTAAATTACATACTCAATGAGAATTTCTTGTTCTCGTCTAGGAGCGTTATTAAACATTTAAAATATTTTTTTTTTTTATTTTATTTTTTTATTTATTTATTTAATTTATTTATTATTTAGAAAAAAATAAAAAATTTTGCAGATTTTTTTAGTTCTTGTTTAGTCTAAATTTGTTATTATATATTCTTAGCTTTGCAAATAAAAATCTGAAACTTATATTGTATCTCCAATCTATAAAAAAGTCAATAACTGGAGAACTGATTGGAATTTTCAGTTAAAATTTTAAGTATGATGAAGTAATTACACATATTTTTGTAATGGAAAGAAAAAAATAGTTTTTTTTTTATTTAAATATATTTTTATAACATCAACAAAATTAACTGCAAAAAAACATTAGTTTTTATATATTTATTTATTTTATTAAAATTTTTGTAGTACAAATTTACATTATTAGTTATTTCTAATGTATTGTTTGTTGTTATTTCTCAGAAGTTAAAAATATTTAAACTTTTTGTATTTTTAAGAAAAAATACCTTTGTCGCCTTCTTACCTTTGTTTTCACTGTCATTTTCAGTAGATTCTACCGACAAACTTTTTTGAGTTTATAAATATTTACTCTTTTAACTAACTATTATTTAAACTGTTAATAACTTAGACAACATTGTGTGCGATAATGTGGATTTATGCAACAATTGAAATATTTACTATTGTTGTTTGTTTCTTTGTGTCTGTCCGTCTGTTGTTGGTAAATTAAATGCGTGCTTATAAAATCAATTTCAAAATTGCTTTTCCGTTTTCCACAAAGTAAACAACAAACACTCTGGATTTCTCTAATATAATAGCAACAAATCATTGTAAGATTAAGAGTTATGTGTTTACAACAATATGAATACAAAAAAGTCGGAGCCTGAAATGGATTTCTAAGGCCTATACAAAAAATTAGTTAAAGGGGCTCTGAAGAAATGATTTTAGTTTTAAACAATATCACTTAGCTGGGCACAGTGAAAACGGATTACTGGGCAAAATATGAGTTTTTTTTGTTACTTTTCTTAAAAATTTTGATAGTTTCAACAGAATTTGAATTAAGACGATTAAAAAATCTCGATAAGCAGTGAATTTTCTTTCTAATAAGTCCATAAACACCAAGTTATTACAATTTACCCCGGCTACTGATGAGTCGAAGAACACTTAATCAAGAAATACGATCCCAAATTTATATATTCTATTGGCTCCATAATACTAAGATAAGAATCCAGCCAAAATATTTAATGGCGCCCAAAAATTTTGACTCATATTATAGAGTCATAAATAAAATATAATTGACTTTTATTTATGAGCCTATTTAAAATTATTTGCAATACTCATAAATAACTCAAAACTGAATCATAAATGACTCATAAATGGCTCAGAAATACTGAAAATTTCCATAATGATTATTAATTAGAAATTTATTAATTTAGTTCGAGGCCAATTTCCTTATTATGATTAACATAATAAGTACTTTTTTCCAAAAACTGCTATTTTTCTTCATCAGGATACTCTCCTGACAGGTACTTCACAGAGTTTTTGCTTTCAAAAACCTCTACACTTTTAGGAATGAAAAGACGATCGTTTCGGGGATTTTCCAGGTCCCCTTCAACAATTTTCTTTAGAAAGTGGTTGGCATTACTGCAAATTAAAGCATCAAAATCTCATATTAAATGCAGTAGTGATTATGTTTATGAATTTTTGTGAGTCATAAAAAAACGCTCAGAAAGAGGTTTCATCTTTAAAGAAAAACACCCTCATCTAGCGTCAGTCAAAAAAAGTTTATCGGTAGAATCTACTGAAAATGACAGTTAAAATAAAGGCATATGCAGTTAAAAAATCGAAAAGGTATTTACCTATAAAACAGCTAAAACTTTGTTATTTTTAGCAGTTGAAAAAAAAAACTAACTAACATAACAGTTATTTTGCATTTTCCATAGAAAAATAACTGTAATTACAGTTGAAAATAACAACTACTGATTACCACACAAACAACTCTTATGTCGTAACTGTTAAACTTTTTTTAGTGTTATGATTTCAGAAGGTCCAAACGCTCTTTTATGAGACTTTTCGGACTACAGTTGTTCACTGGGCCATTTTGAAGTTTCAAAATCTGTTTTAAAGATATTGAAACTTTAAAAGGGTTTTATTAAGCACATCTTAAGGACTTAAAACTCCAAAAACTGTACACACAAAAAAATCGTTGCATAGTAATTAGGAGCATTTCAACAAATAAAGTATTTTCCCATACATTATGCGAAAACTAGAAAAATTCTCTACCAATTTTTTAGTTCTTTCAACTTAATTTTTAAATAATTTATTTGAAACAAACTTTATTAGTTGAAATGCTGCTAATTACTTGGTAACGATTTTTTTGTTTGTCGGAATTACGTTTTTCATTTGGCTAGTGCAGCGATTTTATTTCAGTGGATTTCGAGAAAACTGCGATTTCTTTCACTTATTGTGGTTTTAGATATTTTTTTTTTTTTTTTGAATTCCACATATTTTTGGCCGGAATACAAGTACTTCAATTCTCTGAAAAAGGGCAAATTGGTGGTATATTAAATTGCCGCTGTTTAAGGTCAAAGGTCAAATTTCGGGAGATTTTAATTTTCTAACATATTGATGGAACAGATATTTCTGAGCTGGTATCGGTGAAACTATTTGATATTATTTGGCTGGATCTAAAAATAATATTCTTAATTTATTTTCAGAATATTAACCATTAAATGCTTTTATTAGTCTATTTTCATCATAATTTCATCCTACATATACTGAGCTTATTATTATTTTTTTTTTTTTTACCAAATTCGTTAAATTACCAAGCCAATTGCAATAAAAGCTTTTCCTAATTTTTGCTATAAACCCAAGTTTTTAATAGAACGATTTAATAGTTGCTTATTAAAAGCTTTTGCTGTAAATTTGATGTATTTTAGTTGCTTATAGAAATCATTTTTGTTGACAAATATTTTTGTGAGAACCGTCGTGAATATTTTCGCGGAGGCCCTGCTACCAGTTTACATCACCTGTTCCTGTTAATAGGCCCTCCTAACAAAACACTTATACATAACTATCTGCTGTTGTAACTATATACATACGTTTACTAACTATAGTTATTGTCTTAAACAATAAAAACTACAATTAATTAATGCCATAATAGGTAACACACAAAAAAGTGTAGAAAGAACTAGTAGAAATATTCATAAAATTTCTTGCAATTTCCACAGAAAGAGACTCGTACATATGTAATAGATAGAAATATGCGTAGATAGTCGTATTTAAAACTACCACTTAACTATGTGCGGTTGACTGTCTATTTAGTGCTAAAAATTTAACCCAGCAAATTTTTTATAAAAAATATTTACTTTATTAATTAATATTTTGGTGCCCTATGTTCATCTTTATGAACTTTCTACTAATTATTTCACAAATACTGTATATAATTATTATGAATAAAGGCAAAAAAAAAAAAAAATTTATATTTTAAGGAGGAACAATCGATTGGTGATTTCATTGTCATTGCATTGATTTCAATTGTAATGAAATTATTTTCTTTACTATTTTTTTAATTAATGAAAATGATTTAAAGATGTGCTATCATTGCGTTATGACAATGATTTTAAATTTCACTGGCAAATAAGAGATGGAAAATGTTTGCACATGGACACACAGACGAACATCGTTTAATTGAATTAAAAAGTGATAATGAGTCGATCCCCTACGGGAAATTTTAACAAACTGTCACCGAATTGGCCCCTTTATATGAAATAGACTGGTCACTTTTACATGGCGTTGTCATAGGAGGTGGAAATTGACCCCTTGTGACATGTCACAAGACAAATCCCAGGACAGGTTCCTGAACTTTGTTTTTTATGAGAGTTCAGTAACCTGTCCTAGGATTTGTCTTGTGACATGTCACAAGGGGTCAATTTCCACCTCCTATGACAACGCCATGTAAAAGTGACCAGTCTATTTCATATATAGGGGCCAGTTCGGTGACAGTTTGTTAAAATTTCCCGTAGGGTCAGTATACTAAACGGAGGGTGAAGATCCGATATTTTTTAGTATTCCCAACATCAGCATAAACTCATACTCTCTCCACGTAGTGGTACAATTAGGTTTGGTCCGGGAGAGATCCCGGGGTATCAGTATTTATAAAACATCTATAGGGTGCCTTATTTTTGTTATCAATTTAAGGTATAATACCTATTAACACACCCCGGTATTGGTATGGAACATTGCTACAAGTCGGAGCAATAAGAAATAGATCGGATAACATGTGAAATTGGAACACTTTACACAGAATCAGAAATGTAATGAAACGGGGAACGAAATTTGTATTGTCGAAATGTGTTAATTTGTATTATAATATAAATTTATTAAAAATAAAAATAATAAAAAAGTCCATGTCATTAAAATAAATCCCGACCAGACCTTTAAAAAATAATTCAATCATGGGTAGTAAATTTCTAAAGGAATAATAAATAAAAATTGTTTTCGATTCGCGAATTATGTCTTCATTTATTTGATTCGCGCGAATTATCATTTTAATTTTTGATTCGCGAATTAAAATGGTTTATTCCGATTTCTGAATTAATTTTAGTCATTAATGTGTCTGTAAGAAATCAACTTTCATTGAACACAAGAATTTAGAAATAACACTGCATGACACAGAAAAAACCTATATTTCGGACAGGCTGATTACAATGGCGTACTTTATTTTTCGATCTAAGGTACAGATTTTCCTTAGTTTCCTTTTAGTGGTTCTCCATTTAGTTTTTTTATATAAAACGAGTAAAAAGGTTAAAGTCGGGCATGCCGACTATACAATACCCTACACCAGTCTGGTTAAGAGCCAACTAATGTTTGGATCCGAAATTCGAATAGGTTAAAATGGGATTTGTGTCAAAATTTTCTATAAAATTATAAAAGAAGAGAAAATCGTTAATATAGCCCATATGGTCGATAGGTCCAAATATGGACCGATTCTATCTAGAATCTATCGGCTTTGTTCTCGGGACCATGTGAGTCAGCAAACCAAATTTCATTAAAATATCTTAATATTTGCGACCTGTAGCGTGTAACCAAACCAATTTCGGGGGGACCCCTATATGGGCACTAGGTCTAAACATGGACCGGTATTAACCAAAATCAATAGGCTTCGTCCTTGGGCCGACATAGGTCGGTGTACCAAATTTCATCAAAATTTCTTAATATTTGCGACCTGCAGCGTATAAACAATATAATTTTGGGGGGACCCTAATATGGGCACTAGGTCTAAACATGGACCGATTGCAACCAAAATCAATAGGCGTCGTCCTTGGGCCGACATAAGTCGGTCTACCAAATTTCATCAAAATATGTTAATATTTGCGACCTGTAGAGTGCGCACAAGAATGCATGTACAGACAGACAGACGGACGGACAGACGGACATCGGTAAATCGAAATAAAAAAAATTCTGAGCCGATCGGTATACTATATGGTGGGTCTACGACCATTATTTTTTGGTGTTACAAACATCAGCACAAACTTATAATACCCTCTCCACGTAGTGGTTTCAAATGCAATCAATATCAATTTTTTTGTGGTGAAATGTAGGCACAGGTCCTGCAGTTATATTTGGGGTTAATATCTGATGCACAAAACTTGATATTGAAACCACTGTTCGCGTTTTATATGGATTTTTACAGTTTTTTGTGGTTTTAACCAATTGATATTAAACCGACTTTGATAAATATTATGCATTAGTAAAGAAGCAATTAAAAGGAAAATATTTCAACAAAAAAAATATATTCATGTATAGCGACTAGGGTTTGGGATTTCCCGGACTTTTTTATTTCCCGGGAACGGGAATGAAAAAATTTGATTCCCGGGATTTCCGGGAATCCCGGGAAATGTTTTTGAACAAAATTGTTAATGAAAACCACCTATATAAATAATTTTTGTTAAAAAAAAAAGTCCAGTAGTAGGTGCTTCCATCAGAAAGCACCTACTACTGGACTGTCGGAAACAAACCGTTTCATCACACTTGGCCCATTAGATATGGTGGCCACAATGTTATTTTCCAAAGACAATTAAAACTCTTCTAGTCTTATTTCTACAATTCTTCTTATTTCATCAGCATTACATCTTCCTGATATATAAACCAACCCCAGGTTATAAAATGAATTATTTACGTTTATACTTATGTTCAAATATCTCTTTTGTGATATTCTTGTCCATTCATCTAAGATTATAGTAAATCTCCTACTGTTAGAAATATTGGTCAATATTTCTTTTATCATGATATCTTTTACATGATTATAGTAATTTAATATAATGTTCTTTACATCGTTTTCTTTTTTTGCAATGCCAGGTTTTTATTATAAAAACTTTCTCGAATAAACGAAGATCTAGTTATGGTGCGGATTGACATTCCGACGACTGCGGCTAATTTGGATACCATTTTAGGAAATGTTTGCCCTATTATAAAATCTTTAATGCTTATTCAGCTTACAGTTTTTTCTTCGGGTACTTTGCTAATTATACCCTACACCACTATGTGGTCAGGGTATTATAAGTTTGTGCTGATGTTTGTAACACCAAAAAATATTGGTCGTAGACCCACCTTATAGTATACCGATCGGTTCAGAATTTTTTTTTTATTTCGATTTAACGATGTCCGTCTGTCCGTCCGTCCGTCCGTCTGTCTGTCTGTCCATGCAATCTTGTGCGCACTCTACAGGTCGCAACTATTAAGATATTTTGATGAAATTTGGTACGCAGACCTATGTTGGCCCAAGGACGAACAAGTTTGATTTTTTTGAACATCGGTCCATGTTTAGACCTAGTGCCCATATAAGGGTCCTACCAAAATTATACTGTTTATACGCTGCAGGTCGTAAATATTAAGATATTCTGATGAAATTTGGTACACAGCCCTACATTGGCCCAATAACGTAGCCTGTTGATTTTGGTGAACATCGGTCCATGTTTAGACCTAGTGCCCATATAAGGGTCCTACCAAAATTATACTGTTTATACGCTGCAGGTCGTAAATATTAAGATATTTTGATGAAATTTGGTACACAGACCTATATTGGCCCAATAACGCAGCCTATTGATTTTGGTGAACATCGGTCCATGTTTAGACCTAGTGCCCATATAAGGGTCCTACCAAAATTATACTATTTATACGCTGCAGGTCGTAAATATTAAGATATTTTGACGAAATTTGGTACACAGACCTACATTGGCCCAACAACGCAGCCTATTGATTTTGGTGAACATCGGTCCATGTTTAGACCTAGTGCCCATATAAGGGTTCTACCAAAATTATAATGTTTATACGCTGCAGGTATTAATATTAAGATATTTTGATGAAATTTGGTACATATACCTATGTTGGCCCAAGGACGAAGCCTATTGATTTTGGTGAACATCGGTCCATGTTTAGAACTAGTGCCCATATAAGGGTCCCCCCAAAACTGGCTTGGTTACAAACTGCAGGTCGCAAATATTAAGATATTTTAATGAAATTTGGTACGCTGACTCACATTATAGAAAATTTTGACATAAGCCCCATTTTAACCCATTCGAATTTCGGATCCAAACAATACACCAGACTGGTGTAGGGTATTGTATAGTCGGCATGCCCGACTTTAACCTTTTTACTCGTTTTAGCTTGTTGTTGTTTTCTTCAAGAGAAGTTGCATGACCATCAATTTTTTTTTTTGTGAACCAAATTTAGATGTCGGTTAACCAAATTTAGATACCACCGTTAACCATTAGTCTTTTCTTTTCACATTTATTAATGAAAACGTTACTAATAAAATTATTGACCCTTAATATAAAGGAGTATTTTAAATTTAAAGTCGACTTTATTTTTAATTTAACGGTTTTGTTCATTTTGTGTATGAAACCTTACAAAAATATTTTGATTGGTTGAAAATAAATTAACCAACCAGAATGCTCCAAAAATAAACCAAGTCAAGGTATCCTGCCACCCAATATTTTAACTAAAGTCGACTTTACCTAAATTATACATTTGAAAAATTTAGATAGTAAGGGCGATTATTTGTAAAAAACAAAGCTTTTTTTATATTTCTTTTAAACATGTTACCAAGTTTTTAGGCTTTACTACTTAAATTTTGAATAAGTTATGCGAAAAATCTTTATTAGTTGAAATGCTCCTAATTACTTGGCAAAGATTTTATTTGTGTGTCAAATAAATGTATTCCCTTTTAAAAGATTTAAAATGTTTTTTATTACTAAAATTAAAAAATCCTATTCGAAACAAAAACAATTTAAAAAATTTAATATTTTTAAAATATTATTTCCCGGGAATAAAAAATATATTATTTTCCCGGGAATTCCCGGCAAACTTTTCCCGGGATTTCCCGGGAATTCCCGCTCGGGATTTCCCGAACCCCAAACCCTAATAGCGACATATATGTTATAATCGCGATTTTTTGAAAATTTTATATGGCAGCATAGCTTTCGTAGTTGTCCCCAAAGTTGAACTTCTAGTATAATATGGGGTTACCTCCAAAACCTGTTTTTGCAAAATTTCAAGCAAAAAAGTCTCCATCTGCCAAAGTTATTAATAAGTTATTTAATAAGGTTACTACCGTACTAAAGAAATTATATTGTAATACTAATTTTAGTAAAAACTAAACAAAATTTATTATAAAAAATAATATGTGAATTTTATAATTTATTTTTTTCAACATAAAACCGATTTTTAAAAATTATATTACGGGCGATAAAAAATAGCTAGATTTTTGCTAATAGCTACAGGACAATTTTACCGCTAGGGGCGAAATAAAATCGCTGGATCTGACAACAAAATCGCCGTTTTGGCAACACTGGACGTCCTCCACCATAGGAGCGATGTTCTCGGTCGAACGTGAAATATGAAGTCCTCCACTTCTTGCGATATCTCTAGTGGACCCAGTTTGCACGAGGCGCTCAGCCACACGCTTAATTGTTCGCGCACATGGTACACAATGACGAGGAAAACGAAGCATTAACAAAAATTCCATGTTCTTCAGGTGTGTATCACTCCATTGCTTGTTGTCAAATAATTCTCTATCTGTCTACAACATACATAGATGTCAAAGCACAATGACAGTTGACGTCATTTGCAAAAATTAAAGCACATTCACATTATGGTATTACTTTTGCGCCACCTTGTATAATAAAACCAACGACCATATCATTAAAAAACTAACCAACTCTCCCTACCTCTGTTAAATCACTCTCTTCTTAATTTATATCGAAAATTCAGCCATAAGAATTACACGCGTCTGTTAGGGTTAACATTTTCGATATAAATTGTCAATCTTCGAAAGAGAGCGACGAATTCCGCCTATAAAACTATTCGATTATTCGATATTCTGTCCAGGAATTTTTATTGTCTTGGAAAGGGTCGGAGTCATGCGCAAAGTATGATGGAACCGGCAGTTGGTGCCCGGAAATTTTTGCAAGGGTCACATGAATCGCGAGTTGGTTATCATGAATCGCATAAAAGAGGCGAATTAAAACCACAATTTTTTCTATTAACACTATAACATTAACCAACTAATATATCACAGATATTTGACTAAAACTGACCTTAATACTCATTAACTTAAAACTAACCTAAGATAAAATTTTCCTAAATAGTTACAACAGATGTGCGTCTATATAAATTGTCCTAACTGTCCGAGTCTTTTAAATTCTAAATTCAATTTACTTAAACAGTTGTAAAATTTCATTCATATGGCAAAACCTTCATTTTATTCATAAATTTAATTTTATATATAATATATCCTATTTATCACATAGTTTTTTATACTACGAAAATTATCCTATCTTACTAATTCCTACATTCTTAAATTTTAAAAGCCTTCATTATTGACACCAACTAGTTATCTGCCTCTTTCACGCCAAGTTTTGTTTGCTGAATAACTACTTTATTGTTATACAGTTGTCCGAATAATATTTAGTCTTAATTCGTCTATTGCCTTATCTCGTCCGTCCGCGTGTGTCCGATATAAAGAAAAATTAAGTGAAAATAAATTATAAATAAAAAAATAGAATTAACAAATTAGTGTGTATAATTAGAAATAATCGTAGTGAGAAATTAATAGTTTAAATGAAATTTAATTCTATCTAGTTTGTAAATTTAGATCATACAAATTGTTTTTATGAATTTCATATACAAAAGTGTTACAATTTTTTAAAGCAGTATTTGCTCTAACAACAAATGCACTAATATACCATAATATACTAATACACGAAAGGGCCCTTTTGACCACATCGATGGTAAGCAAATTGTAAGTTCTAGAAATTTTAATTATAATTATTTTTATGTTTTGTTAATGGCATTGGCATTTCATATCATTTTTTTTGTGCTTTTCACAAACTTACAATAACAAATTTCATTACTGTAAGGCGAATTCAGCCTATGAACAACCACTCGCAATTATTTTGTATATTTAACATTTTGCATTGATCATTGTCTTCTGTTATTAACAGCACTCAGTGACCATATACAAACCAATGTTGCCAGTTTTGACGATTTATCGTCATTTTGACGATTTTTACTATCGGAAATAGCCAAATGATTTTTTTCAATAGGAAATATAGCAAGAATTGATCAAAAATACGTTATGATATCACTCGAATTTTAAAAAAATTTTATGACTTTCTAACCTTCTCTTTTTTCCTTTTTTTTTTAGCCAAAGCTAAGAAAATTAGGAATTTTTTTTAAAAAAATAGTGGAAAAAATTCACATTAAAAATCGAACGGGTTAATCGACCTATTTTAACCGATTATTCGGGTCGAATAATTATGTTTCGATAATAACCGAAATAGTGGCGATTAATCGAGGAATTAGTTAATCGATTAACCAAATTGGAAACACTAGTCATGTTCATCAATGTCGTCTCACTTTCAATAGTTCTTTTTATTCTTAATATTTGACTTTAATGTGGAACTTTTTAAAAACTAAATATTGTACATAGTATGTATGTACATAGTTTGTTCCAAAATTTCTTTTTCGAACTCCAAATTTTTGCTTGGCATATTTTAGTCGTTTTTTATTTAAAAGCTTAAGCACAACTACTATAAATGCTTAATGAATGTTGTAGTATGTATGTATGTACGTACAAATACAATTGTAGCAAAATAATTATTTAAAAGAAAAAAAAAAATTATTTATAATTGTGCGTTTATTAGCCATTTTATTTTAACAACCAGCCAACAAGATCATGATTTTGCTATCATGATGATTACACAGAGCACAGCGCACTCAGGTAAGAAAGAAATAAAACAATTGTGCGAACATTAATTTTTTAATTGTTATAAAATATAACTTATTGTTAGTTAGTTACTTTGAAATCTGAGATTGTTTGAGTGATGGCTGTTAAATGAAGGAATAAAAAATATACAACTTAAGGCTTTGCAATTAGCAACAACTTTATCCATTTTGTTTTATTTGTGGTACATATTTGAAAATAAAGAAAATTAATGCGAAGTACATATGAGGTATATATACGAGTAATATAAACGTAAAACAGTGGTTTAAAAGGAGTTTTTCTGCAGTTTTAACAAGTTGATATTTAATTAAGATAATTAATTCTGAAAGCTATTAATGACGCATTTAGACGAACACCTATAACAAACGAAGTTTTAAATTCACGTAAACTCTGGTGCATTAATAAATTTTTGTATAAGGATTTTATAAAATCTAATTGCATTTATTTACCTACTTAAAAAGTTAGGGTTAAAAATATGCAACATTTGGGATTATCTATACCCCCCTAGTAAAAATGATTTTTATATAATCATTTTCGATTTTATACAATTATATCTTGTCGAGTATTTTGAAATGTATATTTTTATATAATTATATCAAGAGATATTTAATTATATAAAAATCATATTAACCAGATCCACCATTTCTTGGATCAAATCATATATGACATATAACATGATTTTATATAACTAAATATATTTTGATATAATCATATACAATTATACTTGGTGTTACATATGACAATACTCAACGATATATAAATGTATAAAATCATAAATGGTTATATAAAAAATATTTTTACTCGGGATTATAAATTGTTAAGTGAACCCAAAGTTTTTAAGTTTTTTCATAAATAATGCATACAAGAAAATATGAAGGTTGTTCATAAGGGGTGTGCTATATGTTGTATCGTCCTAACAAAAAACAGAGTTGTTAAATTGAAAAAATACGAAATTTGAGAATAGCGCAATACAATAAGGGTTTTCACAAGGGGTGTACTATTTGTTGTATCGTTGTATCGTCCTAACAAAAAACAGAGTTGTTAAAAATTAAATTGAAAAAATACAACATTTGAGAATAGCACGATACAACATTTTTACGTATGTTTAGTGTGCTATGTTTGAGTGTGCTAACCGATAGAAAACTGAATAGAAAATCGTTGTTAAACACAAATAAAAATTTTAACAACTCTGTGTTTTGTTAGGACGATACAACGATACAACAGATAGCACACCCCTTATGAACAACCTAAATACTTTTACGTACGTTTAGTCTCCTATGTTTAAGTATGCTAACAGAGAGAAAACGCAATGGGAAATCGTTGTTAAATAAAAATTTAAACAACTCTGTTTTTTGTTAGCACGATACAACGATACAACAGATAGCACACCCCTTGTGAACAACCTAATGATTTTAGAAAATTTTTATATTTATTCCGAATTCCATAAATAATTATTTTTCTCTTATTTACTTACCATCACTGTCACTGTATTCCTATACCTAACCATTATTTGTTAATTGGTTGGAATAAAACCCGCCATTTAAAAAAAATACATTTATATACAATAATATACAGTTTTTTTGAGTCAATTAACGCTTTGATTTCAATTAAAATCGATCAATTGTTGGCTGTCAATAAATTTATTTTATGAGAGACAAAAAACCTCAAGCAGACAATAAGACGATGCGGCAGAGCTTTGAAGAATTAATTCCTTTTTGAATGAATTCACTACCAATCGAATTCAATTTTCTCTAGAATTGAATGAATTCCTTTTCTTAAGTAATTCGCATTCAGTTCATCAAACAACAAAATCAAAGAATTAATTCAATTGCAATAGTTCTTTTTATTAAATCAAATGAATTAATTCACCGGTGAACGCGTTCAATTTTATATAACTACACCTTTTGCAATTGTAATTCAGAAAATATCAATTGAAATTCAGAAAATATCAATTGAAATTCAGAATTTCCATTTGAAATTCAGAAAACATCAATTGAAATTCAGAATTTCCATTTGAAATTCAGAAAACATCAATTGAAATTCAGATTTTCCATTTGAAATTCAGAAAATATCAATTGAAATTCAGAAAATATCATTTGAAATTCAGAAAATATCATTTGAAATTCAGAAAATATCATTTCAAATTCAGAAAATATCAATTATTATTCAGAAAACATCAATTGAAATTCAGAAAATATCAATTGAAATTCAGAAAATATCAATTGAAATTCAGAAATCGTCATTTGAAATTCAGAAAATATCAATTGAAATTCAGAAACCGTCATTTGAAATTCAGAAAATATCAATTGAAATTCAGAAAATATCATTTGAAATTCAGAAAATGACAATTGAAATTCAGAAAATATCATTTGAAATTCAGAAAATATCAATTGAAATTCAGAAAACATCAATTGAAATTCAGAAAATATCAATTGAAATTCAGAAATCGTCATTTGAAATTCAGAAAATATCAATAGAATTCCAATTGATATTTTCTGAATTTCAATTGATGTTTTCTGAATACCAATTGATATTTTCTGAATTTCAAATGACATTTTCTGAATTTCAAATGATATTTTCTGAATTTCAAATGATATTTTCTGAATTTCAATTGACATTTTCTGAATTTCAAATGATATTTTCTGAATTTCAATTGATATTTTCTGAATTTAAAATGACGGTTTCTGAATTTCAATTGATATTTTCTGAATTTCAAATGACGATTTCTGAATTTCAATTGATATTTTCTGAATTTCAATTGATATTTTCTGAATTTCAATTGATGTTTTCTGAATAATAATTGATATTTTCTAAATTTCAAATGATATTTTCTGAATTTTAATTGATATTTTCTGAATTTCAAATGATATTTTCTGAATTTCAATTGATATTTTCTGAATTTCAAATGGAAAATCTGAATTTCAATTGATGTTTTCTGAATTTCAAATGGAACTTCTGAATTTCAATTGATGTTTTCTGAAATTCAAATGGAAATTCTGAATTTCAATTGATATTTTCTGAATTTCAAATGGAAATTCTGAATTTCAATTGATATTTTCTGAATTACAGTTGCAAAAGGTGTAGTTTGAAAAATTAATAGTTATATTTTTTTCCAAATTTATCTATATCTGTAAAGTTTTTATTTTTAATAGTAAAAGGCTTTATTTTTGAATCATGTAGGTTGATAAACAGCATCCGGTTTCTAATTTGTTACTAGCACACGCTGTAAAATTGCTTATTTAAAAATTTTATTTGTACATTATTGTTTTCTTCTACTGAATGGCAGAAAACAGGCTTTGAATTCAGTGAACTTATTTTATTTTTTTTCAATTCAGTGAACTTATTTTATTTTTTTTTCAATTCAGTGAACTTATTATTATTTTTTTTTAATTCACTGAATGTAATTTTATTTTTTTTTAATTCACTGAATGAAAATGAAATTTTTTTCCGTTCGATTTATAAATTGAACGCGTTCACCGGTGAATTAATTCATTTGATTTAATAAAAAGAACTATTGCAGTTGAATTAATTCGTAACAAAATAAATCGAACGAAAGCAAATATGAATTAATTCCATTCAATATATGGTGCTTAGTGAATTAATTCATAGAATTTTTAATTCAGAATTGAAAAATTGAATTAAGGAATTAATTCTTCAAAGCTCTGCGTTGCGGTTTTGTTGTTGTTGTTTTTTTTTTTTAATTTAATCAATAAAATCGTTTCTGAGCTATTTCATTAAAAAATCATTTATAATCAAGATTGTTCACATGTTTGTTCGTTTGAGATTTATTTAATTGTCTTAGATTGTAATGTAAATATGATTTTTATTTAATTTAAGGTTTTTTTTTTATAAAAATTTTCTATAAACATTTTTAATTAGTAAATGTCATTATTAAGCTTTAATTTCTAAATTTTCTACAAAAATTTTCCTTACAATATTTTTATAAATATTTAGTTTATTTTTTCTGTCACAAAATCATATAAACAAATAGTTACAAAAAAGAGTTGATGATTGTTATTAATCAAAAAGAAATATTAGTGGGATTCAAACTAATCATTAGATACTAAGGAGCCTCGTTTTGCCACTTTTTGTACACTCATAGAAATATAGCTTTAAAAATAGCAGAAAAAGCTATAAAAAATTTGCTAAAAATGACTGCAGAAAAAACTGCTTAAATTAGCACATATTTTTAGATTAATATTAATAAAATAAGAGCAGAAAAAATTAAATTATAAAATTTACAACATTTTAGTAATATTTGAGTTAACATTAGCAGGCGGTTTTCATCGCCTCTTTCGAACATTGAAAATTTGTATCGAAAATGTTAGCCTTTGCAGACGTGTGTAATTCTTATGGCTGAATTTTCGATACAAATTAAGAAGAGAGTAATTTAACAGAGGTGGGGAGAGTTGGTTAGATTTTTAATAATATAGTCGTTGGTTGCATCTAGTTAATCGAAAATGGTAAATTATACTGTAAAATCTGCAGCAACTTTTGCTAAATATTAGTAGACTAATCATAGGAAAAGCACACTGTTATATCAATAAAATAGTTGTTATATTTAAGTTCAATTTAGTTGAATTCACATAGCAGTCTATCCTGCCAAAACTAACAGAAATATTTTCTAAAAAAAAAAACAATAAACTGCTGACTGGCATTAAAAAAATCGAGAAAAAACTTTGAAAATTTAAATTTTTTGTTTTTTTAGCTTACTATTTATTTAGCAAAATCTTATTCTTATTTTCTTCTAACTAATAATAAAATTTTGTATATTTAACAGCAGAAATAAGGTGTTGTTAATTTACTAATATTTAGTAAAAATAATCTGCAAAGTAATTTTTAGAAGTTTTAACTAAAATTTTAACAGACTTTTTTCTATTAGTGTAGCAGCGAGATTAATGGATTTTTTTGAAATCGCTTGATACCTTTTAGAATTTTTGCATCAAATTTTCGGACTTGCGCTAAAAATAGCCAATATTACTTTGAAGCAAAAAACTTAACAGAGAGATCTTAATCGATAAAAAAAAAACTTAGATCTGTAATGTGTTGTGTACATTTCGCTACGAAAGAATAGTGGCAAAACGAGGCACGCCATTAAAACTCTTAAATATTAAAGCAAATGAAGTGTTTCAACTGGTTGATCATATGAATTCAGGGAATATGATAATGAAATTAATAAATTTCTTAAAACTAATGCAAAGCTTTATAATTTATATTTAAATATTTAGGTTTGTATTCACAAATGTTTAATAAAGTTAAAATATGTATATTTAATAAACAAAATTTGCTTAATAAACCTATTTTATCTTTATAAATCATTTGTGAATAGACGCATTAGTATTTCAATAAAACTTTTTTAATAAGTGTTTGTTAATTTTTGTAAATGAAATTAAGCTTTTCTCAAATTTTTGAATAATTGGAAATTTGATATATGTAATGCAAAAAACGTATTAATATCAAGAAGATACTATTATAATTAATTCGGAACATTTTAAAATTTATTCAGTTTATTTGATGGATTCAAACTACATGTTTTTGAATTTGATAAATTTGTTTTAAATTTTGCAAACATTATACCAAATATTTGATAACATATTAAAAAATATGTTTTAGTTATAATTAGATATGTGTAGTTCACAGTCACCCCCCTGTACATGTGTGATTAACACATTGACAGTTACTAATAAATGCATTTAAAATTCATATTTATGGCTTTATATTCATGTGTTTTTTTCATGCTAGCAATCTACTTCTTTTCTAAAGACTGTGCACGAACATTTTATTTCAAAGTTAATTATAAAATAACACAAGCACAAGCACTTTCAGCCTCAATAGTTCCAATGTGAACATTTTACTAAAAAAAAAAAAATTGTACTAAAAATCAGTACAAAAATAGTAAAGTGCGATTGATAACTGTTTACAAATTCTTTTACTAACTTTTTTATCTGAGTGTACCTATATTGACAGAAGTAGACTCATTAGAAGTAGAAGTAGACTCAAAAATCGATTTACGAAAAAATAAGTTTCATTAAAAATATTTTTATTGTAAATTTTTTTTAATACAATTTGCTGGTGCCGGGCTTCGAACCTGCGATTCCAGATTGCCAGTCCATAACTCTAATATCTGTGCTATATTAACATGTTATATTTGATAGATAAAAACATAGTTGTCCTGCTTGCCTCAAGTATGCTTACGCGCCATATTAAAAACAAGTCACAAAAAATCGAAAATATTACTTTATATTTGAAATAATGATAAAAATAAGATAATATTGGTATTGAAATATTGGGAAAAACATCTAGTTTTTAGTAACTTATAATAATAATAATAATGTAGAAAGTAAGTCGGCGTCATTACTGTTAGTCCAAAAAATAATGATATGACATTCAAGTTTCAAAACTGCAGAATGCTAATGAAAAATATAATTACAAGGAAACACTCAGCGGGTAAAGCAAATTCGAATACGTTGAATCTAGTAGCTCTTTCCGAGTTTTTATAATAGTTCTTAAAGAAGATGTTTGATATTGCAAATATGGTTCCAAAGATTCCAAAAAAGGAAGAGAATTTTGTAATCTGATCGTATAAGTTCGATCCCAGCAGAAATTACTGCTTGCTTGGAAGCAGGATTGTCATGGAAAGTTGAGCAGTGAAGCTATTGCATTATTGATGATATCATGCCTGATTTTTGTTCGATATAGCTCGCGTGAAAGCACTTGTTTCGAGATCCGAAAAGGCATGAATTCACCGCTTTTATTTAGTGCTCCAGTTTTTCTTTTAAAATGTCGATAATTCATGCCTTCTCGGAAGTGCATATTATAAAGCTTTTCAACTATTTAAAATCATGCCTTCTCAAAAGCACAATATTCCTGCATATTTTTCCGTGAAGAAAAAATGCCTCTTATTTTAGTAAAACCTCTAATTTTCATTAAAATAACTTTTTTCCGCATTTTAAAAAATTTTGATAAAAGGACCGCAAAAATATTTAAACAACCAAAATGTATTGCTCATTTCATGCCGTTTTGAAAAGCACGGCAAAAAGCGATGTAAACAATTAATCAACTTGGGCCTTTCATTAGTGCTTATTACGAAGCTATTTATTTTTAGAAGTGGTAAAAGTAGCAGTAAGGAAGCAGTCAACGTTTTTACTGCTTCCACATTTTTGCTGGGATATTATATTATTTTCCATACTTTTTCAAAAACCATTATTTTACTACAGTTTTTTACTTTTTCAGGAATTCATTGAAATTAATTTAAATGAAAATAGTACCTCAGAAATGCCCAATTTTTTAAAAGTTAAAACCATTCCAAAATGTGTGGCAATGGCGTTCGCACATATAAATAAAATTGTTAGAGCAAGAAAACTGTAAATCCAGAAGAACCAATCCTTATCGGCCGAGCATCGGACAAAACAATGCTACCGGTATCACAAAGTGGAACTATAAAACAAGACAAATTCTGCTGCTAAATTGTCAGAAATTAAAAATTCAAAAAAATAAAAAAAAAAGTTAGAGTTAAATAAGTAAAAGATAATAAAAAATATGAAAATATTTAATTTAAAAAAATTTTAGATTTATATTTCATAAATTATTGTTCTTTTTCAATTACTGGCATTGTCAGTTAATTACTTTAAGGAATTCCTCTTTGGAATTAAACTAAAAATGTAATTCCTTTAGGGAATTAAGTGCAAATAGAATGAATTTCCAGGGAATTCATTCCATAGGCAATGAATTCCTTGACAAAAAATTTAATTAACTCGATTTGAATTAATTCGTTAGTGAATGAATTCTTTAATATAATGCCTAATGTTTTGGTCAGGGAATTCATTCGCTAAATTTAAATTCTTTGAGTAGGTTTAAGGTTAAGAAGAAGTATAAACCTTTTCTTCAAAAGCTATAAACACATTAAATTTACCAATCAGACTAGATCTAGTTTCTGCCTTTTTTTATGGACAGGCTTCATCAGTGATTTTCCATTAAATAGTATTATTGTTTATAGTTTATTTTCAAATTGTCTCTATATGATAATTTACTCTCAGAAGTGATCAAACATACATACAAACATTCTACTTTAGATTTTTTGTTTGTCTTATTTCCTCCATGTCACCTTTTCGAAAATGTTGCCACATTGACATATGGCAATGTGTATATTGGAGACGGACTGCCAACAGGGCATTTTTATTTTTTATAGTAAAGTGTTGTTTTTTCAAACGCGTCGTATAGACCAAATACAATTAATATTGTAATTAATATGTATTTTTATTAATTCTAATTTAAATCATTCACAGGAATTAACTCAAGGGTTTTTCTTATTAATGAATTCATTTCTAGAATTAAAAAAATTTAATTAGGTAAATAAGTGATAGATTTGGTTCTGCTCATGGTCAACTATAAAAACTTTCAACAATTTAATTAAAATTCATTCCAAAAAGGAATTAATTATTTAAAGCTCTGAACGCAAAAAAACTAACCCCTACATTTAATTTGGAGTACTTTTAAAGTAATATTTCGAAAAAAGACAATTTTTGTTCACTTATCAGTGATTACAAATTGTGTTTATTTCAACAGAAAACTGTTTAGTTAACGAGATTTTTCATAATTTGTTAAGAAAATATCTTTTTCTTTTGAGAGCGATTCTGAGTTTTGCTTATTTGTACATTTCTAAATTTGTCAAAGCTAATGGCTCAACAGTCTTTAGAAGAAAAACATTTCATGGCTCTGGGTTCCCTTTTTTTCTATTATACTTAATAAATGCTGCCACCCTTTTTTTTTGTTGCTGTTGTTTCTGGCTGTTATTGTTTATAGACTGCAAAAACTAAGTAAAATAAAACATATTTACAATGTCTTACATTATCCATGTAACATTATGTAGCATTTCAGTTAACAGCAACAACGACGATAGACAATTGTTTGTAAGTTCATGTTCACAAGTTGGTTAAAATGCAGAAGTTTTGTTGTTGTTGTTGTTGTTTTTGTTGCTGTTGGTTGTTGATGTCGTTATAACCCAACATACATAAATGTATGTCATTTATTATTCTCTATTGTCATTGTTGTTGTTGCTTTTGCAGTTGTTATTGTTTGTTACATGTAAGCATAAATGTTGCCAATTAAATACCATTATTAGTTAAACATTTTCTATTTTTTTTGTTGTTTATGTTTATACTTATATGAATGAGCTTTCATATAGTATGAATTTTTTTATTCACTTCACTTCATTTTATTTAATTTTTTTTTTTTTTTTGTAAGGCTCGTTTGTCTTCGTTGCTTATAAATCAAAAAAGATTAATCGAACATAAGCTAAATTGGTTTCAAACATGGTTAAAAACAATAATAAATAAGTTTAGATGATAATATTAGGAAGAAAACGAATTGAAAATGCTTTATATAAGAATTTTTAAAACGCTTTACCATTATAAGTAATTAGAGGTTAATCACAACTGGGTCGATTGTCGACCGACGACAGCAAAAGTCGTCAAGATTAATTTAAATTCAGCGACAATCGACCATCGACATTTGTTGACGTTTAGGGAAAAAGGAATCAAAACAAGAATATTATTGTATTCGTTTCACCACACTTCTTCACAAATTCAATTGGTCTCTCACTAATTCTTGTTGTTTTATATTTTATTGTGTTTAATTTTGCTTTCTTGCCGTAAATTATGAATTTTAAATTTCAATTATATTTCTGCTGTCAAAAAAATAAATTTTTTGTAAACAAAGTACGAATTTTTGCAGCTCTAATACGAATTTCTAACAACTCTGTTCTAATGGCAATCTTTAATTAGTTAAAAATATGGCAACAATTTGACAAATATTTTAAGTGTGCATTAGTGTGTCGTCACGAAAATAGAATAGATTCTATTCCGACGACAAATCGCCGGACGACATGGCGACATTTTGCTTCCCATACAAAATATATGAAAAAGCAACTCTCGTTGTCGTTGTCGACCCAGTTCTGATTAATCTCTTACTTGGTAAATTGCAAAACGAACACCTGGGGTAACCGCGTAACTCGATTCGAAAAAAATGTTAGAATTCGTAAATCTTGCAAATATTGTTAAAAATATAATACTGTATAGAAATTTTACTTTTCAATTTATTTTTATCTTAAACCTTGTAAACTACACATAAAAATTCAAAAAGTAAAATTTTTGGTAAAACTTTTTTATTTACGAAAGATACAAAATTTACGAATTCGAAAATTTTTTTTCGAATCGAGTTACGCGGTAACCTCCCTGATTAAATGATAAACAAACAGCAATTGGAAATATAGTTGATTGAAAATTCAACTTAAAGAAATACGTAAAATAGATGTCTTTTTTATTAGAATTAATTCAACAAAATCAATAAGAATTTTTAAATGCAAAGAAATATGTGTATTTGTGAAAATTTGCAAACTAAAATTATTTTCAATAAAAATGTTTTCTTCTTCTTCCTATAAATCAACTCTAGAAAAATATTATATGCATTTTCACATTTTTCTCTGAAATAAATTGTTGTGCGTTCTCGTAATTTTGCGCAATTTTATAATTTTGTGAGAGGAATTTTACCTTTCTCTCATTTTACCATACTGTACCCAAAAAATAAAGAACCGCACTTATTGATAGAAAAAGCTTTCTCAAAAAAAGCTTAAAGTGTTTTTGTTCAATAATATTGTTACGAAATTAGTTTGGTCTAGTATAGAAAATTGTGGAATTTTGCGAGGAAAATATCCCGAGAAACGGGATTTACTAAACCTGTCAATCTGGCAACACACACACACACATAGTGAAAGTGGTTGGTGACTCGGCTAAGAATCGAGTGGTTGTTGTCTCGGATATGAGTACTCTGGAGGCTTCTGGAATCTTTTAGTTTATTCTACAACCGCGGCTAATAATCTGGGTGTCTCTGAAACATTCGAGCTGGTTCTACAATAACAGACACTTACACTATAAAAGGGCTGCAGCTTAGGTTTAGAGGGTGAGTCGCGCATTAGCACTAGTCTAGTTAAGTTGTGCTAAGTTAATTAAGTCGCGCAGTAGCGTTTGTACAGTTCAATTAAGCTCTAGTAAATCATTGTAAAATTGTTTGTAAAGTAATAAAGTGTTAACTACACGCTGAAAAAAATCGCCCTGCAGGAAACATATTTGCTGGTGATATATATATGTTTGGAACAACTGTCGAAATATATTTACCGTGTTTTTAATATAATATGTTTGCCAGCAAATATAATATTTTTGCTTGTAAATATATGTATGTTTGAATCATATGAAATACATCTACTCGCAAATATATAAATGTTTGCAGGCAAACATATCATTATTATATTTGCACTCCACAAACATAATAATGATAAAATAAAAATGCAAATATATTTTTGTTTAAGTAGGAAAATATGACTAACATTCAAACGTAACAGTGTTTGCCTGGAGACATACGTATTATAACGATAAAAATAAAATAATTGGAAACACACCTCAAACATAAGTATAGTAGATTATAAACATATATATAATTGCCTGTAAATATATCCAACAATCTCTTTTTTCTGCGTGTAAATAAGTAAATATAAATAACAAAATAAATACGTTTGGGATTTTAGCATATTTAATTCCTTTAATGCAATAATGTATATCGTGATGAAATGAAATTGGGAAATCTAATATGGAAGTGCTTGTGCAAATATAAATGTTACTGACAATTTAGAAAAAATTGTTTTCTATTGTTGTTTATACATGAATGGATGTCACTACATTGCTAGATCTGTCAAAATAACAGAGTAGTACATTGGAAGATGACAAAGCAAATTGTGGAACATGTTTTGTTGTTGTTTTTGTTTTTTCTTTGATATTTTAAATGTTTAATAACGCTCCTAGACGAGAACAAGAAATTCTCATTCAGTTTGTAATTTAACTTAACAAATATTTCCAAAAATTCTAAAAACATCGTCCTCTGACGATTTCCTTAGGTAAAAATGAAATCCGGATAGGGACATGCCTACAACGGATTATTTTTCACAATTTGTTAAATACGTTTGGGATTTTAGCATATTTAATTCCTTTAATGCAAGAGGGTGTGTGTGTTGGTTATTTGGCAGCCAGGTTTATCTAAAGGGGAGACAAACGAACGTTTTTGTAGGTAAAACGTTGTCTTGGAGTTTTCATTAAAAAATCTGAAATTTTCGAACAAAGTGAATTTTGTTTCGAAATCGATTTTTTTTTTCAAAAATAAATCTTTATTTAATTTTAGCGATGAGAAAAATTTAATTTAAAATTTAAGATTCAAAATTATTCAAAGTTATAAAAATTTAATTTTTTCCCGAACAATTCCCTCTGAAGATCTTTTTTTCTCGCTACTAAACTCATAGAAATAAATCTGTAAAAATAGTAGAAAAAGTTACTGAAAATTAGTTAAAAATGATGCTGCAGAAAAACCTGCTAAAATTAGCAGATTATTTTTGCTATATATTAGTAATATAGGAACAGCAAATATAAAACTGTTAAATATTTTTGAAACAACAAATAAAATCTAATATGACAATATCATATTAGAATTTGGACTTGAGGAATATTCTAACTAAATATATGAAGATATAGAAAGTCCGAAAAAACTATTTTTGTATTTTTAATGCAAAAATTAAAATAATAATACTGAATTTTAGTTATAATTGAGTTAAATTTTTGTTAATGGAAAATAGCAAATTAACCTGCTAAAATCAGCAAAAAATTTTGCTAAATAATTAGTAGCCAAAAAGATCACAATAAAATTTAAAATTTTCGAGGTTTTTTTTAGATTTCTGCTGATTTTAGCAGAATAGACTGCTATTTGCATTCAACTAAATTTAGCTTAAAAATAGCAAAAATTTTGTAGATATAACAGTTTATTTTTGTTATTTTTTGTCCTCTAATATTTAACAAAATTTTATGCAGATTTTACAGTATTTTAAATTAACTAAAAGTTAACTTAAATATAACTAAAATCCAGTAAATTTAACAGTTTTCATTTTGCTGTTCTTATTTTACCAGTAGTTAGCAAAAAAATCTGCTTATTTAAGCAGTTTTTTCTGCAGCATCATTTTTAACTAATTATTAGTAACTTTTTTTTTTTTTGCTATTTTTGCAGATTTATTTCTATAAGTGTAAGATATATTGGAAATATGATTTTGATTTTGAAAAAGAAATTTACTTTGTTGGGAAATTTTCAATTTGGCTGAAATATTCCAAAAATATTTTTAAATTTGTTCGAAGCGAAATTTCTCTAAGTTCGGATTGCTGATGCACAGGAATTAAAAATTTAAAAAAAATTTTCAAAGCAGTATCATTAAAGTGGCTTGAATCTATTTCGTGCTATACAGTTGTACTGTAGCGTGTATAATATTAAATTTTCCCCTGCTAACTATGACTACAGACATCCATTAAACAACAAAATATTGTTATAATAAATGTTTATGTTTGTGTTAATTTTATAGATTTTTTTTTTTGTATTTCTTTGGATCAAAATAAAATTTTTGTTAAAGGTTTTTTCGTTTTGTCTTGTTAAAAGGTTGTTATTGTATTATATTTCGCTTTTTAATAAATATTTGGTATCTTTGTTTTATGATATTGACATATGATTGTTATAAAAAAAGAGTATTGAATAAATGATTTACGGCTCATGTTTTTGTTTTTGTTCCGCAACAATGTTAAGAAATTTTTGGTTAAAAAATAAGATTCCAAAATGTATTTTGTTTTTTTTACCAAACAAAGGACAATAATTTTAAAAGGAATAATAATTTGAATTAAGTTCAATTAGGCGACTTTTGAACAGTTATAATTGGATTTTGATTAAGAAAAAAAAAAACTTTAAATGTTGGGAAAAATATAATAAACATTTAATAAAACTGCCATATACAGCTTATAAAACGTGTATATACCCAGCAAAATATTGGTAATGACACCTCATTACTATCTGCATTATCAAAAATGATATATCATTACCTTTTGCATTATTTTAATATTATAAAATAATGACTTCCTAATAACGGCCTATTGTATTCATTGTTTCTAAATATAAAATAATGGCTTACTCGTAATAGTTTAAATAAGTACTTTTTACACAGTTAAATTTTATACATTTTTATTTATTATATGTAAATATATTTTATATTTAAATTTTTATGACGAGTCCTAAAATTACACACTGGAGAAAACTTAAATTTTTCTGAATGTATTTCCTTAAGCTAATAATATTTGCTTAACTCCTTATTTTTAAGAATCAAGTAAGCAATTGGATAACCACATATAATTCAACTTTTTGTAAGCATGTGTGTAACCACTTATTATTCAAAATCTCATAACTACTTATTTCTCATTTTTTCGTAAGCGAGTGTGTAAGCGTGACTACTTATAAAAACGACCACGCCAAACAAAAATAATGAGTTTAGACGCCAAAAAATAAGTTGTGCGGAGCTATGAATTTCTATTATATAACCACTTATTTGGTAATGAAAGATTTTGCTGGGTAATCTCGTGCTAAAATGCTAAGAATATGTTAACTTAGTTCATGTATAAGTAGGATACGAAAGGATTTAAAAACCTTTTAATATTTTATTATCTTTATCATCATATATATACTCATCATTAACAGCATCATTAACCGCATAATGCCAACAACAGCAGCGAATTTCAAAATAAGATACAATAAACAAATAAAACCATAAATACCCCCACAAAACATTAGGAATTGTAAAAATATACAAATTTAAATGTTAAATCCTTTTTGTTCATATTTTATAGACACATACAAAATTTTTACAATTTCCACATGCGGGTGGTCGCTTAAGTATATTTTCCGCACAAAAGTCACGATTTAAAAAAAAAAACATTTGAAATGTTCAGTTCATAGAATTTTAAAATATTCTCACGCTAAAATTTTTTGGTGGTTGTATTAGTAAAAACGACAAAGGCCGAAAACAGCATAAAGATAGCGGCGTTTTGTTTGAATTTTTATATAACTGGCCTATTTAAGCTCAGCTTAAGATGAAAGAAAAAGAGATGACACTCTCTAATAAATAAGGATTTAAAATGAAATTTATGACAAAATATTGTGTAACTGCCAAACCAGCCAAGCAACCAATATTGTCATAAACATCCTTTTTATCACACACACATACACACACACACACACACACACACCCATGTTTAAAGACAATACTATCTTAACAATGTTTTAAGATCAATGACTGTCTTCTTTACTTTTTGTCTTTTCAATATGTATTTGACAAATGTTTGTCTCTTTTATGATCCTGACATTATTGTATCCTTTCTTATTTGTTGCTGTAACAATAACATGTGTGTTTTCTTTATGGGTGATCTGGTCTATTGAGTGCCAAAAGGCAATTTGTGAATTGACAAAATATTGTCACACTTTGATGTTGCCGTTTTAGACCAGAAGACCCTACCACATATTTTTGTTCTACTTATTTCTGGCCAACTGTGTTTGTTTTGACTGGTGAATTGTCCTTTTTTTGCGGCTTGAGTTCTTTTATCTTTTTGGTTTTAAACTGGTTTTTTAATGTCATTAATTTTATTGTTAACAAAATATTTTGATTTTGTGATCATAAAACTATTTAGTCATTTTCCTTTATCCTTAAAAGATTTGAGAATATGGGTTTTTTGCTATGATTTTAAGGATTTTGGAAATAATAACTTTAGTTTGTCATTACTTAAGGAAAGGATAATGTTTCGTTTATTTGATTCAGAAAATATGAATATTTGATAATATTACTTTCATTCAAATAAATCTGTAAAAATAGCAGAAAAAGTTACTTAAAATTAGTTAAAAATGATGCTAAAATTAGCAGATTATTTTTGCTGTATGTGTTTTAGTAATATAGGAACAACAAATATAAAACTATTAAATTTACAGAATTTTAGTTATATTTGAGTTAAATTTTTGTTAATGGAAAATAGCAAATCAATTTGCTAAAATCAGCAAAAAATTTTGCTAAATAATTAGTAGCCTAAAAAATCATATAAAAATTTTAAATTTTCGAAGTTTTTTTCCGATTTTTTTTAAATGCAAATAAAAATTGAGGCTTTTTGAAAACATTTTAAATATTTCTGCTGATTTTAGCAGAATAGACTGCTATTTTTAGTCTACTAATATTTAGCAAAATTTTCTGCAGAATTTACAGTACAATTTATTATATTCAATTAACTAAAAGTTTAAATATAACTTAAATATAACTACAAAAAAAAAAAAAAAAAAATCTGTAATTTTAACAGTTTAAATTTTGCTGTTCTCATTTTACTAGTATTTAGTAAAAAAAAATCTGCTAATTTTAGCAGTTTTTTTCTGAGCATCATTTTTAACTAATTTTTAGTAACTTTTTCTGCTATTTTTACAGATTTATTTCTATGAGTGTACCCGTACCTATTGGGAAATCCTTTAAAATTAAATATGTATTTTTCAAAAATATTTTTTTTTTTTTTTTTATTTTTTTTTTTTTTATTTTTTTATTTTTTTATGATTTAAAAACAGATAATTTGTCATTGCTTTAGTCGAATGTTAATTAGATTGTCATTAATATTCTCTTAAATTTTGGCGCCAAAACTAAAAAAAAGAATTAAAGCACAACGTTAATACTTATCTAATTTAATTTTAATGTGAACTTACGATCTCTTTTCTTATAAAATATATTATAAGCAAATGTAAGTTAATTAAGGTTAAATCCTTTTTTGTTTGCTTTTTTTTTTCTTTTGCCAGAAAAAGATGTTCAAATAGCGTGTTCAAAACTACTTTATATGAAATATAACCCTAAGTATATCAAACACTAGTAACATTTTGTAGAAATGAAATGAAACAGAAAAATGTTTCTTATACATAACACCTTTTAGTATTTTTTTTTTTTTGTGAAAAGTGTTGCAACTAATGCCTAAATTATCGCGTTGCAATCATCTTTAAAATTGTATGTGAATGAATGTGTTATTCCGAATTTGATGAGGTACTTTGTTATAAAGTAATGAAATTTTGTTGCTTTATTATAATTTTAATATACGAAATACACTTAACCCACAAACCGGCCTAAGCTTTTTTGCAATGAAATTTATACCATGTGTTCCTCACGAAAAATAAACAATAAGTTCTTTTACAAAATTTTTTTTCGTTGCCTACTTTAGGCGATATGGGCCAAAACAGTTTAAGGGCGAATCTAGAAAACTAGCGCATAAAAATTACTAGGCTTAGGCACAAATTATTTCTCTTACCAAGATATAATTGCAATAAAAAAATTACATTTTTTGTGCTGTTAATTAAGAGGATGTAGCGATTTTCGTTTTTTGAAAAATGCGAAATTGCGCGAAAATGCACCAAAACTTCAATATATATTTTTCAAACTTATAATGCTACCTATACCAAATATATTCTTTTTACCAAATTTCAAAAAAATCCGTCCATTCGCTTTGAAGTTAAGGCGATGTCCTTTAAAGGTGTCCTTATGGAATCCTGTGCGTCCTTGGACCAAAGTAAGGAACTTTTTGAATAGCTTAAGCTCCAATCTCATTTCGTGGTCACCAACAATTGTTTTAGTCAATTTAAATATGTTTTTAAGATTTTTGAAACTTTTGGTTAAAATATTTAATTTTTGAAATTTTACGAAATTTTATCTTTGACACTTTCTCGCTTCCAAACCGTGCATTGTATACAAAAAAATTCTTTACAAAAAATTTTATAAATTTTGTTTTCTGTTGAAAAAGTATAATTTCTTATTATAAAATACCCCTTTGGCGCATTTCTGGTCAATTTAATATACCCCGCCTGGAGGCGGGCTTGCCGGTTAGAGGGTTAAGGAAAGGTATGCTGAAATAACTAAAACAGCAGTTTTTTTGTTTAAGAACCAAAATTTAATTTGAAAGAGTTTTATAGATTTAACTAAATTATTATTTTGAGTGCATGTTCATTAGTTGTGCCATTATGTTTTATGGAAAAAATTTTGTTTCTGAAGTTTAACGAACAACAGGTTGACTATTGTGATAGATGATATACATAAAACTAAAATGGTGAAAATTTTAGCAAAATCGGAGTATTCTAAAAGGCTAGTTTTATAGTCAGACCTTAGTAGGATTTTTTGATTAAGTGAGAAATTTGCTTAAGCACGAAATTCTCACATATCAGCATAAACTTTTAACAATCTGTCCACGGGCATAATAATATATAAATACTTCATCTTACTTAAAATTTAAAATCAAAATTCCAAACGGTGCTACAGTTATCATATTTTAAAACATTGGAGACATAATACATTTTTCAAATTTTCATTTTTCAACTAAGAATATACAATTATCAAATATAAACTTAACAAGAATTATCAAATAACTAAAAAAATAACTGTTTTCTGCAAACTGATTACTGTAGTTTTTAGTACAGTTATATTTTAACGTCATATAGACAGCTGCAATTAATATTGTAATTAATAGAAATTATCAATTTTAATTTAGTAGATTTGAGGTTGAGAAGAAGAATAAACCTTTTTCTCTAAAAATTATAAACACATTAATTTTCAAATCAGACTAGATCTAGTTTCTGCCTTTTTTCTTTTCTATGGACAGGCTTCATCAGTGATTTTCTATTAAATTGTATTATTGTTTAAAAATTTTATTGTCAGATTGTTAGAGATGTGCCTATTCTTACAATACAAACGTAACTCTACTAAGGTGCGACCGCATAGCCATCTCACTCAAGTAAGGCCTTGAATGCAATGTAACTAATTCATAGTTTTGTATCCTATTCCGCTTTCTGTTATTGTTTTTACTCAGAAGTGATCAAACACAGACACAAACAAACATTATATTTTTAGATTTTTCTTTATCTACCCAGTGTAGAAACGGTAATGACATATCATTATTTTTTGGACTACCAGTAATGACACCCACTTACCTTCTGCATTATTTTAAAACATATAATAATGAGTTACTCATAATGACTTATTTTTATCATTATTTCAAATAGAAAATAATTTTCTAGATTTTTTTGAAAATTTTTATAAATCTATTTTTAGACTCAATATTTTTTTTATACACTGGTAAGTATATACAGTAAGCTGCATAAGTCATGGTACCTTAGTTGAAATAAAAGAGTTTCTAAAATTTATCAAAAAATATGTTACAAAATATGTGATATTTATTTTTATCTCATGTATTAACTTGTGTACAAAACACACAAAACAAAAAGTTAGTCATGTACTATACAAAACAAAAAAAATATTATTCTGAATTCAAAACAACTCCATATTTTTACACAGCAAAAGTCTTGGTACCCCTGCGAAAAGACGAAAATTAGTTACAATATGGATAGATATTTTATTATAATCCTACACCTAATATTTATTAGGATATCCCTAAAGACGAAGAACTTCCTTTAATCGATTTGGCATTGACTACCCAGTGTAGAAACGGTAATGACATATCATTATTTTTTGGACTACCAGTAATGACACCCACTTACCTTCTGCATTATTTTAAAACATAATAATGTGTTACTTATAACGACTTATTTTTATCATTATTTCAAAAAGAAAATAATTTTCTAGATTTTTTTGAAAATTTTTTGAAATCTATTTTTAGACTCAATATTTTTTAAACCCTGGTAAGGATATATGTAACCACATATATTTTGATTTTTTGTATGTTGGCGAGTAAGCTTACTTGTGTGCAGCAGGTCAATTATGTTTTTATCTATTAAATATTACATGTCGATATAGCTCAGATGGTAGAGCAGTTGACTGGCAATCTGTAGACCCAGGTTCGATTACCGCACCAGAAAATTTTATTAAAAAAAAAAAAATACAATAAAAAATATTTTTTTTATATAATTTATTTTTTTTTAAATCTATTTTTAGATTCATTATTTTTGTCAGCACTGGTAAGCACATAGGTAACGATATATTTTTTGACTTTTCGTATGCTGGTGTGTAACCATAACTCATTATTTTTCGCGACATCGCCATATAAAGGTAATAAGAAATGTAATAACAAAAGTAACTAGTTACCATTACCAGGTATGTAGTTACATAACCACATATCTGGTAATGATTTTCTACACTGGGTAGTTGTTTATTACATTATTTCAAATAACTGCTATAAAATACAGTACTTTTGTTTAGTTATTTTATTTAAATAACTATTTCAGCAGTTTTTTTTTTTATTTTTTCATAGAAACACAACTGAAACTACTGTTGAAAACAACAATCACTAATTACCTACTACACAAATAACTGTCAAACATTTTTGAGTGCATGATTATTAAAGTCATTATGATAACGTTTTTTTTTGTCGTGTGGCCTTTTATGCCGACTATGTACATCGACATGATGGTTATCGATATTATGAGGTAATGTTATCTAAAATATTGTTATGAAATTGGATTAGCCTAGTGTGGAATGTTCTGGAATTTTAGAAGCAAAATATCCCAAGAGACGGGATTAACAAAATCCGTAATCTGGTAACACTACATTTAAGTATACATTTGTTGGGAAAGAATAGTACTATATTTCATACTAGTTATTTAGAGCAGTTATTTTTAATTCTATCATAAATAACTACCAAAACAGTATTTTTATAGAAAAGCTGTTATTTTTGCTAGTTATTTAAAAAGAAAAAATATGTTTGAAGTTTAAAAATTCTTGTATATTTGTTATTAGTGATACATATATTGCCAGTTTGCAAATAAAAATCAGAAAATTGTGTTGTATCTCCAAGACATAAAAAGTTAATAACTGGAGAACGGTTTTTAATTTTTACTTCAACTTTCAATTACAGTGAGGTAATTATGCATTTTTTTATATTCTAAAATATACTTTTATAATATAAAAAATATGAACTGTAAAAGAAACAATAGTTTTTACCTATTTGGTCAATTGTTTTGAAATTTTTGAAGTAAAAATTTATCAGTTAATTGTTAGTTATTTTTAATGCATTTTTTAGTTATTTTTTAACAATTAGAAATAACTACATTTGTAGTTATTTTAAAGCTCGCCTTTTTAACATCATATACCTTTGTTTTAACTGTCAATTTCTATTTTGAGTGTCCTTAATTTGGATCTAAAAGAAATAGAAAATATTGAACTATCACTAAAATTTCTCTGGTGTATGAAATTAATTTAAATATGTCATCTAATATGTTGATTAATTTTCAAAAAGGGCTGCATATTATATTGAACTTTAAGAATAATTTAAGTAGTGATTTGTGTAAAGATGTTTTCGATGTTCGACTAGCGATACCTGGAAGAAGAAATATTTTGAAGTCCCGGGCTATCAGGTTATGAGTTCCCGAATAAAAGAAATAGAAAGGACATTTAAAAGAGATACTCGTATGTTAAAGCCTTGTTTTAATTTTATGTAAATCATAATTTCAACATCAACACATGTTGCCACTTAATTGAAATTTTATGATAATAATCTGATAATACAATTTTGTAATAATTTTTACATCAACATTACTTTTTATCTTGTTAAAAACGTTTAAATGTTGTACAATAATTTTGCCAAGATATATTGCCATCTTAATAATTGAGTTTGTTGTAGACAAAAAATTACAACGCATATGAAACTATTATGGTCAACAACAACAACAACTATCTGAATTGCAACAACTATCTGACAATAATATCGTATAACAACATTAGAAAGAAAATTGTTGTTCATGCGAGTATAATAAATGTTAAACTATTAGAGGAAGTAATCCGAACATTCGCCAAAAATAAACTTAAAGTAGGAAATGTCGAATAGTATAATTCCAGCCATCGATATTAACACGAAACAGGCAACGTTTTATGGAGGGAAAAATTGGAAAAAAAAATTGTTAAAAATGCTACAATCCAGAAAACATAATATTCCCAGTGTAGAAACGGTTATGACATATCATTATTTTTTGGACTACCAGTAATGATACCCACTTACCTTGTGCATTATTTTAAAACATATAATAATGAGTTATTGATAATGACTTATTTTTATCATTATTTTAAATAGAAAATAATTTTCTAGATTTTTTTGAAAATTTTTTGAAATCTATTTTTAGACTCAATATTTTTTAAACACTGGTAAGGATATATGTAACCACATATTTTTTGATTTTTTGTATGCTGGCGAGTAAGCTTACTTGTGTGCAGCAGGTCAATTATGTTTTTATCTATTAAATATTACATGTCGATATAGCTCAGATGGTAGAGCTATTGACTAGCAATCTGTAGACCCAGGTTCGATTCCCGCACCAAAAAAATTTTATTAAAAAAAAAAATACAATAAAAAATATTTTTTTTATATAATTTATTTTTTTTAAAATCTATTTTTAGACTCATTATTTTTGTCAGTACTGGTAAGCACATAGGTAACGATATATTTTTTGATTTTTCGTATGCTGGTGTGTAACCATAACTCATTATTTTTCGCGACATCGCCATATAAAGGTAATAAGAAATGTAATAACAAAAGTAACTAGTTACCATTACCAAGTATGTAGTTACATAACTACATGTCTGGTAATGATTTTCTACACTGGGTTACCATATAGATTACCAAGTAGTGAAAAGTCATTACCTTTTGCATTAGAATAAAATACAAAATAATGACTTACTGATAGCAAGTTATAGAAAAACTTATATATTCCAACAAAATAATCACTTACTGGTAATTGATTAAACAAGAACTGAATTAGTATTTTTTTTATTAAAATATATTAATTAATTTCCCAGCAAAAAAGAGATGCCAAGGCAGTAGAAAAAGCACCACAATTAATGATCTAGATGTACCTTTTTTTTAACAGAAACACTAATGATTTTAACATTGAGTTGTCATAGGAGAGGGGTACTCTCAATTCAAAATTTTTTTCAGTACTTATTAAACAAGTGCAAATGAAACTTAGTTTTCATCAATGGAAAATTAAAACAAAATTTTGAAAAAAAAACGTTTTTTTTATTTTTGAATTTTTTTATTGTCGCCGCCGGGTATTGAGCTTGCGATCTCAAGATTGCTGGTTCTTTAATATGACACTTGACGGTCATAAAAACACCACTTTGCTATTGCGAGATATGCCCAGCAAAAACATGGTAATGGCTGGCCATTACCATACAAATTACCAAGTAATGATAGTTTATTACCTTTTGCATTACTTTAAAATACAAAATAATGACTTACTGATAATAGGTTATAGAAGTACTGATATATGCTTGCAGAGTAATCACGTACTGGTAATTAATTAAATAAGTACCGATTTAGTTTTTTTTATATTAATATTTTATTTGTTTGAACTAAATAGGAAATTTTCTAAGGCAAAAAATTATTTTGCCAATATGAGCAACAATTTCACAATGTAGGGTAACCACTTATATCCTACCTTCTGAGTAACCACTTATTCTAACTTTGTGAATAACTAATTATTCTTTTACTATGGGTAACTCATTACTCTCACTTTTTTTTGTAAGTGAGGCGTTAATGACCATCCATGAATTTTTGGACATTGCGATCAAAAGTAATGTTCGGAGTAAATAGCATGGTAACCAGTGAAACCCTTTGCATGCTACTTACTCGCTTAATTACTTGGCAATGTCTATTTTTGCTGGGTTGTATCATTATTATTTTATTTTTTATTATTTTTATTTTAGATATTTTCGAAAATTTAAAGATCAGAAATTAAAAAAAAATATTTAGTTTAAACAAATTAATTATACACATTAAAAAAAAAAATATAAAGTTAAAAAGTTGTTGGTCCTGTCAAGAATCGAAACACTTTTTGGATCACTTTTAGGGTAATAATTCTTTAGAAGTAATAATTAAGTGATATTTTAGATGTTATTCAGAACTACTTCTAAAAAAGCTGTAAACAATATACTAACGGATACTCTGGAAGCAATGAAAAAGTGATTTTTTTTGAGGGTTTTCAGAATTAGTTCTCCAAAAGCAGTAAAAGTGCACTAGGGAATATTTTTGTACTAATAAAAAAAAGTGGTTTGTAAAGCATGGCTTCGAAATTTTTTTGATAAATTATTTTGGAAATGTTTACATATAAATAAAAAAATTTCCAAGGTAAAAAGTTATTTTGCAAACATTTTAAGATTTTGAAGGGTTTATAAGAAACGGCAATTTTTTTAGATTTTCTTATTTATTTTTAGAATTTCTTAAAGATTTCAGCATATGGCCCTATCCAGTTTTTGTAACAATTTATTTTACAATATTCACTTCCACAATTTCACTCATTTTCTAACTTCTGGGTAAGCACTTATTCTGTCAATATGGATAAACATACTATTGACTCATTATACTCCATTTGAACAAAAGTAATTGAGCGAGTACAGTAGGAATCTACCTTGCAAAAAAAAAAACTGCTGAAATTAGCAGATTATTTTTGCGAAATATTAGTAAGATACTAGTAGCAAAAATAAAACTGTTAAATATACAGAATTTTAGATATTTTTGATTGATATTTTGATCAATGTTATAATTAATACCAAATACTTAACAACTTAACCTGCTAAAATCAGCAAAAATTTTTCCTAAATAATTAGTGGACTAAAATATATAAAAAAAAAATATTTAAATCTTGAAAGATTATTTTTTCGACTTTTTTTAATACAAATAAAAGTCTAGCGTTCTGAAATCAGCAGTAGGTATACTATTTTTTTTTCAGCAAATATTTCTGTTGATTTTTTCAACTAAATTTAGCTTAAAAATACTCCAAACAAAAATTTTGTAGATATAACTGTTTGATTTTGCTATTTTTAATCTACTAATATTTGGCAAAATTTTCTGCAGATCTTACAGTTTAGTTTGTCATTTTCAATTAACTAAGTACTAAACTCAAATATAACTAAAATTCTGTTAATTTAAGAGTTTTATTATTGCTGTTCTTATCATACTAGCATTTAGAAAAAACATCTGTTTATTTCAGTAGTGTTTTCTGCAAGGAAATTTTAAGTAGCTTTTTCTGTTATTTTTACAGGTTTATTTCTATGAGTGTAGTGAAACTTTTCGTGTGCTACTTACTCGTTTAAATATTTGCTCTCAGCCAAAAGCATTACAACAAAGGCTTTGTTGCTACTCATCTTCTAGGAGCTCGGTACCTCGATGGCTTTGATTCTGCTCTGCACATATGTACATATAAAGTCCTACTATAAACAAATTAAAACAAACTAAGAAAATATATTCTTGATCTCATTATTATCCTTGGCATACTTTCTCTCATAGCTTTCTTTTAAATATAGATATTGCATAAAATTTCTATATCATCATAATATGTACATGAATGTACAATGTACAGGTACGTTTATGTATGTACAACATGTATGCGTATTGCATGTATTTAACAAGAACTATGTTCACCATTAAACATGCAATCTTATTATAATGGCTTTAAGGAGGATACTACATTTTTTTAAAATTCTCCATTCTTCTTTGAATGGATTTAAAGACTAACTATGCCTCTAAGGTAAATTGCAATAAACCTCTGGCGCGTAAAAGGTAATTTTGCCATTTAGAAAATCACTTGATTATGTAGCCTGTAAGACAAGAGTATGAACCAGCTAAAGGAGATGCATAAATAATACTATATCATTGGACTTTCGATAGAACAACTTAACTCCAGATAAATCAATATTTCAAAAATATTGTTATTAATATGACTTAAAAGTTAAGAATTCTGTCTACTTGTAGCTTTACTAGGTATTCTTGCCCTACGGGAAATTTTAACAAACTGTCACCGAACTGGCCCCTTTATATGAAATAGACTGGTCACTTTTACATGGCGTTGTCATAGGAGGTGGAAATTGACCCCTTGTGACATGTCACAAGACAAATCCTAGGACAGGTTACTGAACTCTCATTTTCAGGCCCTATGCTCCTTGCAGGAGTAAAAGGAACAAATATATATATATTACCCCTAAGTCAATGCGTGAATTAAGCTTATACCAAGAATCGTATAAGACTAGGAGATACAATCGCTATCGGAACGCACATCGTACAAAACAAGTGCGTAAATGACGGTATGATGTTATGCTGGCATATTATTATTATTATTATTATTCTTTATTTCAGTCTATGGATACAATATTATCCTTACAGACTAGCAACTTATATCTAAAACTAATTATTTATAACAATTTATTTAAAAGAGTTTTAAACTTAAAATTAGAAATACTTAAATCTAAATTTTCACAATGATTATTGAATGACCTCATTGACTTAGTAATTGGTGCATTCAAAGCATAATCAGTTCTATGAATATCTATGCAAAGAAAAAATTATTGCCAATAAAATTTCAATTGAAAATAATTGAAAATGAGTAAAGAGTGGAAATACTATTTAGTTTACCAATTATAATTGAAAACATTATTAAAAAAAAAAAAAACAAAAACGCTTAATATGCTTTGCGTAAAATCATAATATTTTGTGTTATTCATATTTTGACTTCTATTGCAGACGTAAACATTACAAAATTCACTCAAAAACATAAGAAAATTAATAAATACATGTTAAAATTATTTTTAATAATACGAATTTTAATAAAAGCGTCATAACTTAATATATATCAACTAAAGTTTCAATTGATATAATTAAAACTTTGAGTGAAAATTTTGATGATTTTTGACTAAATTTTTAATTGAAAATTTTGACGATTTTTGATAAAATTTTTAATTAATAAAAGGATTTTTTTAATTGGCCCGAATTCAATTAAATTTTTAATTTTATTTACAAATATTTTAATTGAAACTCGATTTTAGTTTTTTCTGTGTGGTACATAGGTACGAACATAAGGGAATTTTTGGAAAAAAAAATTAAAAAAGTGAATAAAGAGGAGAAAAAATCCTTAAATTTTGACAAAAAAATATTGTTATGATCAGAGGTTAAAAAGTGCAATAACACTGTGAGACAAATGGTAGGGGTCAGTGATCGGGAAGGGTTCAAACTACCGGGGAAAGTTATATCGGTAAAAAAAAAGTTATACGTGTCCCGGCGTTTCGCTGGGTCACCCCTAGGAATCGAGATATATCGATTTGACCTTTGGTGGTCTTTTTTTTTGACATAACTCGAGAACCACTAGTCCGATTTTGCTCAAACAATTTTAAAAAAATTAATTACAATTCCTTTAATCTGTTCATATAACGTTTTTCTATATACTCAATAAATAAAAATAAATGTATGAAGAAAAAAATATTTTTTGCCTAAAATATTAAAAAAAAGTAATAAACAAAAGGTTATTGATTTTTATGGTAGCTATAACAAACATTTATTTTTACCGGCAAAACTGTTGAGTATATAGAAAAACGTTATATGAACAGATTAAAGGAATTGTAATTTTTAATTTTTTTAAAATTGTTTGAGCAAAATCGGACTAGTGGTCCTCGAATTATGTCAAAATAAAGATATATATCGATTCCTAGGGGTGACCCAGCGAAACGCCGGGACACGTATAACTTGTTTTTGACCGATATAACATTTCCCGTTGGTTTCATCCCATCCCGATTTTGACTGTCGCATAGTGTAATTTATAAAATATGTCAAATTAAAAATTTTAGAATAAAATTTAAGCATTAATTTTTGCTTATTTTTTATTTTCGCTATTTTTTATTATGTTTTTCCTTAATTCTAATATTTTTTTTAAATTATTTTAATTTTTGCATTAAAAAATACCAAAAAATTTTTCGGACTATAATTTCATATATTTAGTTAGAATATTATTCTACCTCAAGTCCAAATTCTAATATGATGTTGTCGTATTATATTCTATTTGTTGTTTCAAAAAGGTTGGTAATTTTTATGGTAGACAATACAATTATTTCTTGGGCATCACCTCATCAGTTGGCCGCAATAAGAAAATTATGATTGGAACACACAAACCGAGACGAGCTGTCTGATTTATTAAAATCCTGACATAAATCAACACTTTTTTTTTAATTTTTATTGTAAATTTTAGTTTCTGCCAATCGACTTTTCCATTTTCTTATCTTTCGATCGACTGTCTAATAACGGCATAATCAGAGCTTGAAAAAGATAATTCTTTTTTGAATCAATTCTCATAAAATGTTATTCATTTTATGAAGCAATAAATATTTTATAAAAAATTTGGTCTAATTTATATTGATTCGCCCAGCAAAAAAAAAATAAGTATTGCTTTACAAACTACTTCTTTCACTGCTTCACAGGTATCCGCTAGTGGATTTTTACTGCTTTTTTAGAAGTTATTCTGAACAACTTAAAAAAATTACTTCTTTCATTGCTTCTAAAGTATCCGTTAGTATATTTTGACAGCTTTTTTAAAATTACTTCTGAACAACATCCAAAAAATCACTTAAGTATTGCTTCTAAAGAGTAATTGCTCTAAAAGTGATCGTAAAAAGTGATTTTGGTATCATTTGGCATTTCCAAACGGAGGGTCCTGGGTTCGATTCCCGGCGGGACCAATATTTTTTTTTTATTTTTTTTTATCTTATTAATTTTTTTTTATATTTATAATTAATTTGTTTAAATTCAATATTTTTTTAATTCTTAAATTTTTTAAAATATGTATATATAAAAAAAAAAATGGTGAGAAATTGCTTTTTATGCACCTGTAAAAATAGTACTGAAAACAATATTGAATTTTAGTGCACCTTTTACACTTGTTTAATAAGTACTTTTATTGAAGAGAATAAGGAACAATATCTCGTAGTAACAAAGTGGTGTTTTTATGCTAGACTTAGTAATCGTGAGGTCGGAAGTTCGATACGCGGTGGCGGCAATAAAAAAACTTTTGTAAAATAAAAGAAATATAATTTTTTTTTTTGTAAAGAATTTTTTTTTAACTTTTAGGTGGTGAAAAATAGCCTCCTTTGCACTCGTTCAAAAAGTACTGAAAAAATGTTGAAGTGGGAGTGGGAGTTCTCTCCTATGACAACTTAATGTTAAAATCATTAGTGTTTATGTTAGAAAAGAAGTACATCTAGATCATTAATTGTAGTGCTTTCTCTACTCCTTTGGCATCTATTTTTCTGCTGGGTGGTAGAACGCTAGTAATCGTGAGGTCGCAAGTTCGATACCCGGTGGCGGCACTAAAAAACTTTTGTAAAATAAAAACAATATAATTTTTTTTGTGAAGAATTTTTTAAACTTTTAATTGGTGAAAAAAGAGCTTTGAAGTGGCAGTACTCCTCTCCTATGACAACTCAATGTTAAAATCATTAGTGTTTATGTTAAAAAAGAAGTACATCTAGATCAGCAATTGTAGTGTTTTTTCTACTGCTTCGGCATCTCTTTTTTTGCTGGGCGATTGAATAATTTGTTTTAGGAGATAATTCGCAAAGTATAAATTAAATTAGTGCTTTGAAGACTTGATTCAAAAGAATTATTTTCAAAGATGATTAAAAAAAGCTGAATGAAAAAATATAAAGATAATTCAAAGGGAATATTTTTATGTATTTTGATTCTCGAATTTATTAGCAGAAAATTAAATTTTGTAGTTAAAATTATTATTAAATCAATGTTATGTATTCCATGGAAGTTTATTTCTTACAGACATAAAGGGTTTTTCAATAAGAGCGCTATAAAAGTTTTTTAAAATAAAACAAAAACGGTTTTGGATATCAATGAAATTCTTTATACCTATGAAAGTACGTTCGATGCCATTATGTATGGAAATCGATCTCTTTTGCATGGCCACCACGGGCACGCTTGCAGAAGTCCAGACGCTGAACCCAATTTTCGACGGTTTTCAAGCATAAATCGGCCGATACTGCTGCAATTTCACGTTCGATATTCGTACGAAGTTCATCAATCGTCGCTGGCTTGTTTGCATAGACCATAGATTTGACGTAGCCCCATAGGAAATAGACCAACGGCGTCAAATCGCACGACCGAGGCGGCCAATCGACTGGACAATTTCGTGAGATAACACGTTCTCCAAACTTGGTTTGCAATAAATTGATTGTGACATTCGCTGTGTGGCTTATGGTGCCGTCCTGTTGGAACCACATGTCCTCCAAGTCCATATCATCCAATTGGGGCCAAAAATATTCGGTTATCATTGAACGGTAACGATTCCCATTCACAGTAACGTGCCGGTCTTGATCATCACGGAAGAAGTACGGCCCAATGACGCCGTGGGCCCATAAACCGCACCAAACCGTAATTTTTTCGGAATGCAATGATGACTCATGGAGCACGTGTGGATTGCTGTCTGACCAATAACGCATATTTTGTTTATTGACGAAGCCATTCAGCCAGAAATGAGCCTCATCGCTGAAGATGATTTTTCGATGAAAATCCGAATCATTTTCAAGTTGTTGCTCAGCCCAATTCACGAACATACGACGCTTCTGGTGGTCAAGCTGCTTCAGTTCTTGCGTCAATTTGATATAGTAAGGATGTAGGCCAAGATCTTTTCGCAAAATTCGCCACAACGACGTCACAGAGATGCCTAACGCTTGAGAACGACGTGTGAGAGACACATTTGGGTTTTCTTCAACTGAAGCCTCAGCGGCAGCAATATTCTCGACACTACGGCCACTTCTTTGTCTCACTGGCACGGCAACATTTTGTACTGTGCCTGTGGATTCAAATTTTTCCACTAGACGCTCAATTGTTGATCTGCTCGGACGATTATGACGACCATAAATTGGACGTAGCGCTCTTAACGTTGAGGCTACTGACTCCGAATTTCGGTAGTAAATTTTAATAATTTCGACTCGTTGTTGGCTCGTATATCTTTCCATCATGAAATGGCAAACCTTACTGAAGAGAAATGTCAAAAGAGCGGCAAGAAATATGGCGTCGTTTGCTGTCCCTGTCTTTCTACTTTTGTAGCGTCCCTGTTGAAAAACCTTTTATTATTGATTGAAATTAATAAAAAAAAATATAATTCGCGCGAATCCAAAAAAAGTTTATTTTGTATTCGTTTTTAGAAATTGAATTATTACTGATGATTGAATTATTTTTTAAAGGTTTAACTCAAATGAACCATTTTTAGTTGAAATGAAACTAATCAATTCGTTTGATTCTATGAAAAGAATCAACAAAAATCAAAAATTAATTCTTTGAATAGGATACTGATTGAATAAAGTAGGCAATAATTCAATCAATTAAAACGATTTTTGTAAATCGATTCGTAGATTAAATCAGATTTATAAATCGAATTAAGGAATTATATTTTTAAAGGTTTGGCCATAATGTTCTGTCCGATGTCCGGTCCGACGTACGATCCGATAGCGATTACATCTCCTAGTTTTTTAGGCTTCTGGCTTATACATTTCAGAATTAGATGCATCGTTTTTTTATAAACGAAAACTACTACGCTGCAAACATTTTTTTTAGAATATATTTCTAAAAAAATATCTACACTTTTTGAAAATATCAATTGAAATTCAGAAAATTTCAATAGAAACTTAGGATTTACATTTGAAATTCAGAAAATATGAATTGAAATTCAGGAAATATCATTTGAAATTCAAAAAATATCAATAGTAATTCAGAAAATATCAAATGATATGCAAAAAAATATCAATTGAAATTTAGAAAATATTAATTGGCATTTAGGGAATATAACATGGATTTTAAATAATGATTTCTGAATTTTAATTGATATTTTCTGAATTTCAATTGACAATTTCTGAGTTTCAGTTGATATTTTATGAATTTTGAATGATGTTTTTCTGAATATCAATTGATATTTTCTGAGTTACCATTGATGTTTTCTGTATTACAAATCATATATTCTGAATTCCAATTGATATTTTTTAAATTTCAAATGATATTTTCTAAATTTCAAATAACTTTTTCTGATTACATAGTACAACACGAAAAAAAATTACGGTGTTCTGATAATCGATTTCAGTAGAGGAGACAAAAAAAATGTACGTGTGTCGGCGTTTCGAAAGTTCACATCAGAATTTTGTTTTAGAGGGGGTTAAAATTTTCCCCTTTTTCAAATGTTTATTGGGAATTGGCATAGCAAACCATCTTCCCTTTTAGGTATAGGATGTGTTCAGCGAACTTACGTAAAACACTACGAGGAACATTTTTGTAGAATCCCTACGGGAAATTTTAACAAACTGTCACCGAACTGGCCCCTTTATATGAAATAGACTGGTCACTTTTACATGGTGTTGTCATAGGAGGGGGAAATTGACCTCTTGTGACATGTCACAAGACAAATCCTAGGACAGGTTACTGAACTCTCATAAAAAACAAAGTTCAGGGACCTGTCCTGGGATTTGTCTTGTGACATGTCACAAGGGGTCAATTTCCCCCTCCTATGACAACGCCATGTAAAAGTGACCAGTCTATTTCATATAAAGGGGCCAGTTCGGTGATAGTTTGTTAAAATTTCCCGTAGGGATATTTTAACCCTATAACTCTTAAATTAAAGGGACTTTTTTAACCCGTTTTTAAAAAGGGGCAAAAAGGACCCGTAAGTTGAAGAGTTAGAGGGTTAAAATGTTCCTTATGGTATTTTACATAAGTTCGCTTAACACTCGAGATACCTATAATGGAAGATTCACATGGTTTCCCCCCTTAAATCCAGGTTTATTGGGCATTTGAACATCAAATCTGAATAAGTACGAGATTAACCCTTAAACACATTTTAAGTTGTGACTTATTTCTGGCATTGAAGTTAAATTTACAACTTTGATGTCTTCAAAGACTTATAGTAGAATTTTATGGTAAACATTTTTGCGGAACATTTTAACCCTCTGTGGATTCGTTTTCAAGAACACCCCTGATTTTTTCCTAAATGAGTATATATAAAATTTGCAATGTATTTTGAATAAAATGACCATTTAGCTAATATTTTTAATTTTTAACATAATTTTTTCTTTCAATACTAAAAACAAGAACTTGTTTTAATAATTGCTATAGGCTGAAAAAACTTAAAAAAAAACTGCATACGAAAAGTCTATCTGCAACACTACAATACAATCCATATAAGCAGACTTTAGGTCTTAACCAAGTGCTTAGAGTTGTATAGTTACTAAAAGATAGAATCGTTTACCAATATTACTGCTTTGGTTTGAAAACTGTTTACAAAAAGTGAACAGACGGACGGACGGACGGACAGACTAAAGCCATCAAAACCGATAATTTTGATTTACAACACGCCAGTTATTATTTATAACTTACTTAGTTTGTGGTCGTGAAACCTGCACATTTAACAAAAGAAAAGAAATCCAAATAATACTCGTAACAACAACAACAACAACAACAACACAGAGAAGATATGTACTTTATTTAAAAGTATGTTTGCATGGACTCAGAGACTTTATGTTTTTTTTTTTTTGTTTTCTGGCCAACAATATGGTTGTATTCTGAACAGAAAATAGCCAAACGCTAAATATTTTTTAAGCCATTCATTGCTTTATGTAGTTAGTTAGTAAATTTTTACTATGGTCCAGAAGGTTGTCTGTAGTTCGCAATGGAATACTACTAGTAAATTAGACAAAATATATATCCTACACTCTAATAAAATTTTGTTGAAATCTACTCTTTTAAATGTAGGTAACTTGATACCTACTATAAATTGGGCAAAAATAGGCATTGTGCTTAAAATTAAAATACATAGACACATTGTGTTTAAAAATAATAGACACAATGTGTGTAAAAGCACGTCTTTAACTGTATCAAAAAGGGTGCAGCAACTTTTCAAATTTGTTTAAATTTTAACTTTATGTGTCTAAAAAAGCTATATTAAGTGCTTCAATCTACATCAAGGATGTCTATCAACACGCTTATTAATGCGCATATATATACAATGAATATATTTTTTTTTAAATACTGCATATTATACTCCCTTAAAAAAATGCATTTAAAAGATGTACATACGATGTTTTTATTAACAAAAGCAATTCTTCAGGAAAGAAAACAATAACAATAACGAATAACATGAAAAATATTAAATACAATATATATAGTTAAAACGTACACCTATATTGAGAAAAAGTTTTTCTTATAGACAACTACTAAAAAGTCTTCTGATTTCGAGATTACAAGGATTCTTTTTTAGGAAATGTAATGGAACAAAAAAGTCCTCAGAATCTAAAAGTGTTTCTAAAACAAAAATTCTTAAGAAATTTTTATAGAAAAAATGATCTTGAAATGTTTTTCTTTACGAAAAGTGTTTTGAATTTGAGAGTCTAAGAGTTTTAGTAGAAAAACTTTACCAGAATATCCCAGGGTTTTTCTAAAGGAAAAATGTATAAAGTCTTCAGAAGCTCTCTGTTTTTCTACTGAAAAAATCCATCTATATCTGAAGGTTTTTCTGAATCTTAAGGTTCTTCGTCAGTGTCTAAAGGGTTTCCTATAAAAAAGTCTACACAATCTGAAGATTCTTGCATAGGAAAAATTTCTGAGAATACGGTAGGTTTTATATTGGAAGAATCCTCCGAGTTTTGCTTTCGCAAAAAGTCCTCAGGATCTAAACGGTTTTCTGTAACAAAAATCTTCAAATATATACAGGTTTTTCAATAGAAAAATGCCCTCATAATGCGGAAGCTTTTCTATTGGAAAAAGACGACAGAGCTTTTAGCGGATCTCCACAAAAATGTCAGAAGAATTAAATGGTCTTAAGAGAAAAATTCTTTGAACCTGGGTGTTTTTGTAAAGAAAATATTATCTGAATTTAAGATCCCTTTTATAGAAAATCTTTTTAAAATCTGGCGATTTTTCTATAGAATTAAAGTGATTTTGTTTAGAAGAAACTTTCGAAGCTGGGGATTTTTATATTGGAAACAGGTCTTCTAATGTTAGGGGTTTTCTCTTAGAAATAGTCTTCAGGATATTACCCCACAGAAAAATAACATCAGAAATTTAGGTATTTCTTGTTTTCAAAATAAAACGTTACGTATACGTCTGATTTCCTTTGGAGAAATTTGGATATATCATAGACATGACAAAACTACTAACTCTTGGTTCTAAATATAACTGCCAAAATTGATATTTCAGGGTTTCAAAAAGGTAGCAAAATTGTTAGACACTTCTTTGTGTGAAAACTGTTTAATATTTTTAGTACAATATTTAATAGATCCTAAAAATAACTTTTATTTGATACCCAATTTGTATTAATTGCCCTGGAACCAACAAGAAAAAGTCCAAAAAACGGAAAAAGAGGCAAAGGGCCGTTAAAAGGGTAAACATACTTATTTTTACCGTCTCTCTATCTATTACAATAAGCTATTTTTATATAAGTTACATCGAAATAGTTGGACGGCAAGTGAAATATCTTGCTTGTAAACTGCCACTATAATTTGCCACAGAAAAGTTGCGATCATTAAATTATCCTTCAGATTCTTGACTCTGAAGTAATCTAGATTCAATTTCCTTTCAATTCTTCATTTAGATTTTGCCCAAAAACGGTGATTTTCTGTTTGAAAGGATACAAATTAACCTTACAAATATATTTATTAAGAGGACAAAAATACTTACCACCAAATCTGCAATGTTTTATATGTATATAGTTAATGAAATATAGCTTCACATCATGGTACTTTAAGAAATGTTATTTTTTCTTCCATATTCATGAACACGTTACGTTTTTTAATTGTATGAAAAAATACTAATATTGATTGACAATTGTTAGTTACGCATTAAATTTAAAATCAAATACAAATGCGTATATACAAAAAATTACTATATTAAATGTGTAATTTAATTTTATATGTGTTTATAAAACTGGAAACATGTTTATAAACATACAGTTTGATATATTTTGTGCTTAATTTTAAATGAAAAGTGCGTAAATCAAATAATTAAACATATTATGCCTAATAACAAGCATTCTGCCTATTTTTACATAACAATTTGCACACTCAATAGCAGTAAGTTTACATGCCTTTTTTAGAGTGTAATTAAATTTTTGCTGTTTCAGTCAAATATAATGAATAAATTGCATTAGTTTTATTACTGCAGTCATACATATAACAGCCTATAGCGAAAATTTGTATCAGTTTCCAACTGAAATTCGGTTACTACATACGAATTAAATCGTTTTCACAGCAAATCTCGGTTAATGCAACTGAATTTTGGTTGCAACATTCAAAATATTCAGGCATCATATATGAATATGGTCATTAATTGGTTGTATCAACAAAAATATGTTCTTGGCACTTAATTTTTATATACTAGCTTTTGTTGGGAATCGAACCCATGACCCCGTGACAACTAGAAGTGGGATTATTGTAATTATTCTCAAGTCTATGGAAAAATGTTTGGTGATATTCCCATTTTATTAAATAAAATTATAGACGATAAATTTTCGTTTATTACTTTTTTTATTTCTATGCAAGTTTAAATTAACCACTTACATTTAATATCTTTTTTGGGTTTCTCGCCCATAGTGCTATATTGTTATTATTATTTTTCTTATGCTAGACTCTTTAGAAAATGTTTTTTTTAAAAAAACGCTTATGCAATTATTATTTTCGTGGCAGTTATTGATGGAAGCAAACACCCTATGGCTCTTGCGTTATGTTCAAGGAAGATTTAAAAATTTTTTTTTCTTATTTTTTTTCAGTCCATGGTGTTAGTTTGGTGTTATTACCTTTACCACGAGCTCAGCGCGACTTGAAAAAAACACGCCTATTCACGTTTTGTTTATTCGTTCAAAAAAAAAAAAAAAATTGTATTGTAGTTTTTTTTTGTTATTATTATTGTTTTGGTGAATCTTGTCTGGGTATTCAGACATTTTTGCAAAAATTACTTTATTTTTTAGTTCAGCCTTTTAAGAAAAAAGAACATAGGGGCACAATCATTATGGAGTTTTTAAACGGAAATTATGTATCGTAAGGTTAGCAAAAACAACAACAACAAAAACATTTGTAGCCTTAAAAAAGCAAAACAAATACAAACAAATATCACCTGGATAATATCTTAACTTATATTGGTGATTTTGAATTAATGATTACAAATACTTGAAAATTTTTATCATTATTTTTTTTCATACTAAATGAGAAAAGTGTTAAGTATGTATTAAGTTTTGTACAAAAATTTGGACTACCTCTAAACTATAGTCCTAAAATTTTGTGGTAACGTGGTTGAGGACGACGTCATTTCAAAATAAAATGACGGCCACATAGGGGGAATTTTGCTGGACGAGTTGTAATGAAATTATTCAGTAAACTAATGAAGTTTTCTTTACAAAAGTAAATGAAAAAATACTTAAATTTGATTAAAAAGCTTAATATACCCAGCAAAAAAAAAAATTTAAAGTAATGCTTTACAAACTACTTCTTTCAATGCTTCACAAGTATCCGTTAGTGTAGTTTTACTACTTTTTTAGAATTAATTTTGAACCACATCCAAAAAATCACTGAAGTATTGCTTCTAAAGAGCAATTGCTCTAAAAGTGATCGTAAAAAGTGATTTTGGTATGACTTGGCAAACAGAGGGCCCCGGGTTCGATTCCCGGCGGGACCAATATTTTTTTTATTTTTTTTTTAATTTTTTTTTATTCTATTAATTTTTTTTTTAATATTTACAATTAATTTGTTTAAATTCAATCATAAATTTTTAAAATATTTATATATAAAAAAATGGTGAAAAATTGCTTTTTATGCACCTGTAAAAATAGTACTGAAAACAATATTGAATTGGAGTGCACCTTTTACACTTGTTTAATAAGTACTTTTGTTGAAGAGAATAAGGAACAATATCTCACATGAACAAAGTGGTGTTTTTATGCCAGTCAACTTTCATATCAAAGAATAGTTCAGTGGCAGAGCGCTAGACTAGCAATCGTGAGGTCGCAAGTTCGATACTCGGTGGCGGCAATAAAAAAACTTTTGTAAAATAAAAAAAAAATATAATTTTTTTTGTGAAGATTTTTTTAAACTTTTAATTCGTGAAAAAAAGCTTCCTTTGCACTCGTTCAAAAAGTACTGAAAATATGTTGAAGTAGGAGTACTCCCCTCCTATGACAACTCAATGTTAAAATCATTAGTGTTTATGTTAAAAAAGAAGTGCATCTAGATCATCAATTGTAGTGCTTTTTCAACTTTTTCGGCATCTCTTTTTTTTGCTGGGTATTTTATGAATCCGGTTTTAATGAAACTTTTTCTTTGTATGTAAGAAACTTTCAATAAATAAAACGAAATTTTTCAAAACATTTTACGAAAAATTCCATTAATTCAAGGAAAAATGTCAATGGACGAGTTCGAGTGAAACTTCATTGGGTTTGTACAAAAATTCATTAATATCATGCAGACAACATTTTCATTAAATTCATGAATATGTAATTTGTGAAATTCAATGATTTTTTTTATGAAATTTTAAGATTTTATGGAAGAAAATATATTAAAAATTTCATAATAGAATTCACAATTTATTTTACAACAAATAGAGAAAAAACTAATGAAACAAACTTTCCTAGAACCAATGGTTAACGATTAATGCATTTTCAAGTACTACCAAGCACTATCATCAGATTGTCTTTATGGGGTTCTCTCTAGGTTATAGTGTAGATTTTATTTTTTGTATTTACCTTACCCCCAAAGTGAAAAACGTTACGAGAAGTAAACTCAAACATTTTTACTTAGTCATTTTGTGTATTACAACGAAAATCACATGTTTTTTTTTACAAAACTATTATTTTTCTCCATGTTATATTTGTTACTATAACTAAGGATGGACGTATAAAAAATACAACCGTGAAAGATTTTTGTATGTCTTTCACACATACAACAAAAGAACGCCAAAAGATGCGTATGTATAAAAATATAACACAATAAGTTAAAATATGATTTAAAGTATAGACAGAATAAAATATTTCGATTTGATAAAGATAAAATGTGAATTTATAAACAAAATATTTATAAAGATTATATGAAATACAAGGACAGTTTTGCGTGATTATATTAAACCAGATAGCGATACAGTAGACGCTCGCAAATTAGAACCGCTTTGTTTTTGAGGCAATTCTAATTTCTGAATTATTCTAATTTCTGGACGTTTTTTTTCGTTTCGTTTCCAATGATAAAGTGTTTTTTTTACGTTTATTTAACATTTTAAATGATACACTTTCACTATTTAATAGAGACTGCCAAATAATATGTACACACGTATAAAATTTCACAAATAAACTAGCCAAAAATGTACATAAATGCGACAAAAAAAAACAAATAGGGAAAAACATATATAATTTGGTGATTCCCCTTTTTAGTTTTACTTTATTCAAACAGAATAAAAATAAATTGGGGATTTCCTGTGTATTCAAATAACCAAAAAAACGCTCAGAAATTAGAATTTTAAATTCGAATTTCAGAGCGTTTAATGTATTGCAAACATTGATTCTAATTTCTGGACGTTCGAATTACTGAAAGCTCTAATTTGCGAGCGTCTACTGTACTTGACAATTTTTGAAAAATTCCAGAGATCTTCCCCTCCTTCAAATAATGTGTATTCCAGTCAGTTCAGGTACTAGCGAACGGGTGTTTTCTACTTCTGCCAGAATTCTTATGTAAAGAAGAAATCGACTTCTTAAAGAAAACATTGAAAAATTTTGTTTCTCCACAAAAATTTGGAATAACATTTAAAGATTTACAGTGAATTTTTAAGTTATTTAAAAACTTTATAAAATTAAATTAAAGGAATTAAATGCGCTAAAATCCCAAAACCGAATTAACAAATTATGAAATATAATCTGTTAAAAGCACGTCACTATCCAAATTATATTCTTGAATAAGTCAATCATCAGACAGCGACGTTTTTAGTATTTCTAGAAATATTTATTAAGTTAAAGTGCAAACTCAATGAGAATTTCTTGTTCTCGTCTAGGAGCGTTTCCAAACATTTAAAATATCAAAGAAAAAAAATACCGCAATTTGCTTTGTCATCTTCCAATATACTACTCTGTTGTTTTGACAGATCTAGCATTGTAGTGACATCCATTCAAGTATAATCAACAATAGAAAATAATATGTTTTCTAAAGCGTCAGTAATATTTATATTTGCACAAGCACTTGCATATTAGTTAAATTTTTACCAAAATTTTTTTATAGTTAAGCTAATTTTAATTCTAAATAAATAAAATTTATATTTAATAAAGAAAGTTTCCTTAAATATTTAAGATAAAAAACAAATTTCATATTTTTCGTGAGTATTTCGTGAGCGTGAGTACTTCGTGAGCGTGATTCAAATTAAAATTATAAAAAAAATTTCGTGCGGAGTCGTGCGTGATTATTATTTTTCTTTCGTGAGCGTGCGTGAGCGTGAGTCAAAATTCACTCACGCGCCCATCTATAGTACCCATAATAAAGGATATTTGTTTTGAATCCCGGATTTACAAAATTCAAAAATCGTAATAGAATATTGAATTAATTGTACTGAAATTATCTTCATTCCTGCAAATAATTTATTTTTTAAAGAATCATTTCTTACAATACATAAATTGTTTAATTTTAATGTAAATATTTGGCGACGGCAAAATTATATAAAAGTGATAAATAAGTATGGCTGGCTGTAAATACAATTACTTACCACTACCACCATTTCCGCCATTAGAAAAGAAACAGCTCCGTTAAGAAAACTTTTATGTGTTCACGCATAAAACAGCCGTTAAATACAAGGGATGAAATAAAGTCCTTCGTCCTGGAATACTTACAACCGAAATGAAAAGAACATTATTATACAATGTCAGTTCAGCATTTCTAATGATACTTTGTTGTTTGAGCAATTTATCAAAGAGAAGAAGAAGAAAAAGACACACAAGGGAGTGGCTAAACACAAATACACACACACACACACAATATACAGAACACTCTGAAGAATAAAAAAGAAGATGATTATTTAACGCATGCACGCATTTTCAACCCTCAGTAAGTAACAAAGCTGCATAGATATTTGTATGGAGGATATAATAAATAAATAAAGTCGGCGTGTTTATAGACCGTATCCGAAGGGAATAAAAACACGAGTAAGAAAGGACCTTATCGTAGTTAGAAAGACTGTAAGACAGATGAAGGAATATAAATAAAAAAAATTTCTTAAGGATGAGTAATAAACAACATTATAGAGATCAAGTTTAAACACGCAGTTACAAGAAAATTGAATTGAATCGTGAATTGAATTAAGTTAACGCAATTTTATGGCACTAAACGGAAATCATTTTATTACTACCACCACCACCATCACAGAGTTGTAACTAAATGTATACTTTGTGGAATAAATACACTAAAACTAAATTTTCTTCGTTAGTTAAAACGAAATACTAAAAATTTGTTAAAAATGTTAAAAATTTAGCAAAAAAAAAAAAAAAATTTGCTAATTTCAGCAGTTTTTTTTTCTACAAAGTCATATTTAACAAATTTTTGGTGGCTTTTACTGTTATTTTTACAGGTTTATCTCGATTGTTGTGCGAAATAAAACAAAAAGGTCTAAAACTTGGGATCACTTATATTTTCGAATAAAAATCCATATTTAACTGAAAATGTGTGGAAATCACATTAAATTCATTTATTTTCATATTTTAGCAAGATAAAAGGTTTTTAAATTTAGATTAGCCTTAGGTTTTAATTAAATTTTTGTTATATTTTTTTAAACACTCTCCCAGTCAGAAAAATACAAACGGGAAAGCGTTGGCAAAGCACTTTAACAGATGGTACAAGTACTGGCAAAAAGTGCTTTCCCATTCCCAAAATGATAACATCATTAGACAAAAGGACCGGCTATTCAAAAAGCGCCGGAAAAGCACTGGAGGAACAAAATTTTTAAACGTTGGCAAAACGCTGGCAAAACCAATAAATAGGTGGTCTGGAAATATATTTTCCAAAATAAAATTTAAAAAAAGTTCATATGTATTTTTTTTTTTGGTCCTGCCGTGATTTGAACCCAGGCCATCAGATTGGCAGACGATTGCTCTACCCACTGAGCTAACGCGACATATAATATTTGATGGCTTAACACATAAATGTGTGATAATAGCTGGACAACTACTGGATGTGCCAAAATGCTAGTACTGGCAAACAATTTTTTGTAACTAATATGCCAGTGTTGGGAGGGCAAAAAAAAAGTTGGTCTTGAAGGAGCTTTCCCAGAAAGAAAAAAATTGATTTTATAAAACAAAAAAATTTTAAATTAAAAAAAATCCAAAAAAAATTTTTTGCTTGCAACCGGATTTGAACTCGGAACCTCCTGACTACAAACATTTTTTAACGAAGCGTCAGCATTTTTATAAAATCATTGGTCTACCAGTGAATTGATTTTTGTACGCCTGGTAGCATTGGCTAGGCACCACTGGTTGCAAACCTTGGCATATCACTCTAAGCCAATTCTTTGCCAGTGGTTTTTTTTATAAACCACCGAAATTTTTGTAAAACAAATACTGGTAAAACGCTTTTTGCAAACGCTGGCCCCAAATGAGTGTTCTGCCAGTCATTTATTTTTAACACCGTGGTTACCCAGTGGTATGCCAGTGCTTGATTTTTTGTACCACTGGCGATTTCTGACTGGGCTGTTACACTATTGCCTAATTCCAATATCAGATCAATGTATTCGGTTCGCTCTGTTTGACTACAGTCAAGTTTTATGGCTGTTTAACATTTTTATTTTTTGGCCAATACGTTTAGAAATTACCTTACAAAAAAAAACTGCTACAAAATGACAAATTATACTGTAAAATCTGCAGAAAATTTTGCTAAATATTAGTAAAATAAAAATATCAGAAATAAACTGATATCTACAAAATTTTTTCAGAAGGCTAGATTTTTATTTGCATTAAAAAGATCGAAAAAAGCTTTGAAAATTCTACATATTTTTGTGATTTTTTAGTCTACTAATTATGTAGCAAAATTTGTTGTTGATGTTGCCAGGATGAAATGTTATTTTCTATTAACTAAAATTTAACTCAAATATAACTAAAATTCTGTATATATAACAGTTTTATTTTTGGTGTTCTTATCTTACTAATATTTTGCAAAACTAACCAGCTAATTTGAGCAGTTTTTTCTGCAAGGTAATTTTTAACTAATTTTTAGTTAATTTCTGTTAATGTACAGTTTTGACCAAGGAGTGTTATTTTTGTGTATCCCTGTAGAGAAGAACAAAGAGTGTTTTTTAATTGTCAATCTCGGCGAAAATTTTTTTCTCAATTTTAATTAAAATTGATTTCTCCTTTCAGATTGAAATGAACTCTTTACAACCTCTGGCAATAACTTCTGCCTTCACTTGTTTTTCCCGATTGAGCCAAGAAAAAATACATATGCTTTTTATTGTCCATAGAAGATATCTGGGGGGGGACTGCCAATAAGTGTGTTTGTATGGGGAATTCTAATACTCGAGGTTATATAATTTGTATTGTAGCAAGGAGTATTTACAGTTAAGTGAGTGGGTGTTTTTTGTTGGTTGTTCTATGGTTGTTGTTACATGGATAACAAACAATTTATAATCATGTATACACAGTGATTATACTAAATAAACTTTGAAAGAAGAAAATTACTTGACGTCAACATACGACTGAGGACGCCACAATAGTAACACTAGTCAACAAGACTTTTGCACTTTTGCCTGGTTCGAATCAACTTTAACTGGAAGTTGTAATTACCAGAAATGTTTTCCTGATTATGTATTTAGGATGTCTCATAACAATACTGAGATAAAAATAAAAATCCTTCATTGAGCCGTTTTTGCAAAAATCTTTTTCAAATTTGCAAGAATTAAAATATTTGAAATTATTCGAAAACTATCTGCGATATGAAAAAAATCACTTAAGGCCAAAATTTTCCTTCTCGAAAAAATATAATTACATGGCGTACTTTAAAATTTGTAATATTGTAAAAAAATTTTTGTTATTGTAATATTACAATCAGAAAATTTTTTCGGTAGAATCTATTGAAAATGACAAAGGTGTATGCAGTTAAGAACCCGACAAAGGTATTTACCTTTAAAATGACTAAAAATTAAGTTATTTTTAACTGTTGAAAAATAATTAATAAATGCATTAAAAATAACTAACAATGTATTAAAATTATGTGAAAAATAAAATAATTTTAAAACAATTGACCAAGTGACAAAAACAACTGTTTTTACAGTTAATTGGTTTGATATTAGAAAAGTATATGAAAAAAGAACATTTTTTTCTTTCGATTACAAAACAATGTGTAATTAATTCAACGCACTTGAAATTTGACGTACAAATTCCAAACGGTTCTCCAGTTATTGCCTTTTTATTCATTGGAGATATAATAGAACTTCCAGAAATATATTAATAATAAGAAATATAAGTTAAATAAGAATTGAAGAATTGAAAAAATCATCAAAATAACTAACAAAAAAAGGCTTCGTCCTTGGGCCAACATAGGTCTATGTACCAAATTTCATCAAAATATCTTAATATTTGCGACCTGCAGCGTATAAACAATATAATTTTGGGGGGACCCTTATATGGGCACTAGGTCTAAACATGGACCGATGTTCACCAAAATCAATAGGCTGCGTTATTGGGCCAACATAAGTCTATGTACCAAATTTCATCAAAATATCTTGATATTTGCGACCTGCAGCGTATAAACAATATAATTTTGGGGGTACCCTTATATGGGCACTAGGTCTAAACATGGACCGATGTTCACCAAAATCAATAGGCTGCGTTATTGGGCCAATATAGGTCTGTGTACCAAATTTCATCAAAATATCTTAATATTTACGACCTGCAGCGTATAAACAGTATAATTTTGGTAGGACCCTTATATGGGCACTAGGTCTAAACATGGACCGATGTTCACCAAAATCAATAGGCTACGTTATTGCGCCAATATAGGTCTGTGTACCAAATTTCATCAAAATATCTTAATATTTACGACCTGCAGCGTATAAACAGTATAATTTTGGTAGGACCCTTATATGGGCACTAGGTCTAAACATGGACCGATGTTCACCAAAATCAAACTTGTTCGTCCTTGGGCCAACATAGGTTTGCGTACCAAATTTCATCAAAATATCTTAATATTTGCGACCTGTAGAGTGCGCACAAGATTGCATGGACAGACAGACAGACAGACAGACAGACGGACGGACGGACAGAAGGACATCGTTAAATCGAAATAAAAAAAAATTCTGAGCCGATCGGTATACTATAAGGTGGGTCTACGACCAATATTTTTTGGTGTTACAAACATCAGCACAAACTTATAATACCCTGACCACATAGTGGTGTAGGGTATAAACACTCATTGTAATAATGTTCAGATTTTTTTTTAATCAATTCTTTGATTAAAGTTCTCTATCCAATTGATTCCATTTCTCGAACGCCTCTGTCATTGTGTTAAAAATTTTCCGTAGCGTGCGCAAGATAGTTTTTTTCCTTTTTCAGAAGTATTTGAAAGAACATTTTTTTGGCTTCAGATACGTGTTGAAGAGGTCAAAGTTTATTTAAAAAGTGTTCATAGAAGTTTGACCGAAAAAAGTTTTTTTGTTGAGTAGTGTAAACGCAAAGAACACATTCATTCACTGGGTAGAGTAATTTCTGTACGAACAGATATGATTACGAGTACATAAATGCTTGTAACTGTATAAGTGGATTGTTTATTTTATCATCCAGCCATACGAGGGGTGGCAGCGGTATTGGGGAAGTAGAAAATAAGAATTAGTTATAAAACTTGTTAAAAGAGATTTACACGATAAGGTGTAGTAATCAAATTATGCGCTGTTTTATTGTATAAAGAAATCTGTGTTGTGTGTTTATTAGGTGGAAATTGTGGGTGCGTCAGACTTTTTAAGTTAATTAAAAATCTCTTTTTAAACGTGCCATAAAATAAATTAATCATTGTGATTGAATAATATTTTAAATTTATAGATAAATGTATTTTTTAATTATACGTAAGGAAGGACCCACGGATTTTGATGAAATTCGGAGATCTGGAAGTAAAAAAGTGAGACACAAAATCTTTAGAAATTTGTTTGGTTCTATATAAACAATTCTATGCACTTTAAGATTGGTCACTGAAATAACTTTTTGACACGCCATTAACACTGTCACTCACAGAAATAAACTTGTTAAACGAAATTCAGAGAAATCTTTTATTTTCTAAATAACTACCCAGCAAAAATGTGGAAGCAGTGAAAATGTTTACTGCTTCCTTACTGCTACTTTTACCGCTGCTAAAAATGTATAGCTTCGTAAACAGCACAAATGAAAGGCCTAACTTGATTAATTTTTTACATCGGTTTTTGCTGTGCTTTTCAAAAAGGCATGAAATGAGCAATACATTTTGATTGCTTAAATATTTTTGCGGTTCTTTTATCAAAATTTTCTAAAATGCGGAAAAAAGTTATTTTAATGAAAATGAGAAGTTGTACTGAAAATAAGAGGCATTTTTTCTTCACGGAAAAATATGCAGGAATATTGTGCTTTTGAGAAGGCATGATTTTAAATAGTTGAAAAGCTTTATAATATGCCCTTCCGAGAAGGCATGAATTATCGACATTTTAAAAGAAAAACTGGAGTACTAATTAAAAGCGGTGAATTCATGCCTTTTCGGATCTCGAAACAAGTGCTTTCACGCGAGCTATCTCGAACAAAAATCAGGCATGATATCATCAATAATGCAATCGCTTCACTGCTCAACTTTCCCTGACAAAACTGCTTCCAAGCAAGCAGTAATTTCTGCTGGGTAACAGAAACAACTGTTTACTGTTTTTGTAGTTATTTATTATGATATTAAAACTAACTGCTTTAAAAAACTGTTACAAAATTACCGTACTTTTCGTTAGTGGTTTTCTTAAATAACTGTCATAACAGTTGTTTTATATTTTTCCATAGAAAAGCAACTGTTTTTGACTTATTGAGCGGGCTACCGCCTGGACATATTTATTTGAGAAAATATTAGTACATTTTCATTATAGGGTCATATAGGCCCCAACAGCACTTATGGGTCAATTTTCTAACATTAAACTAAGAACATTATTTTTAGATCTAAAAAAATAATATCAGAAAATTTCATCAATATTAGTATGTTATAAAAAATTAAAATCTTCTAAAATGTGACTTTGACCTCAAACAGGGGAAATTTATTGCATCTCTATTTTACCCTAATTTAGACGATTAAAATATTTGATCCTATTTTGTAACATTCCGGTCAAAAACATATGGAATTAAAAAAAGGTGAAAACCGACACATCAGTTGCCGGGATATAATAACTCGGCTGATTTTTAACCGATTTAAGTTTTTATTGCTTTATTACAAAGACAAATCATTCCGAATCGCGATTCTATAATGGTTTTAATTCGAATTAGTTTTAAAATATCAATGTTTTTGAGAAAATTTACAAAAAAAGTCATATTATTCCCCTGTAATCCTTTTTGCAAACTTCAGGGCCGATGCGGCACGTCTTCCCGATATCCGATTATCCTAATTGTTTGGGGGACTTAGTTTTACACCCAAATAAATAATTCTAGCTGTTAGCCGGGAGCATAACTCAAAATTTATTTTTCTTCCTACAAGCCTGGAACACCCTAGGAGACATTCATATAAAATCAAAAATGTCGTAAGTTACAAAAATTTAAAATCGACTTTTTGATCGATTATGATGCATCGTATCAAAATACATATTCCTACAAAATTTTACACTCCTACGACTTAACACGACGATTTTATTAACTAAATTCTAAACACCCCCAAGTGTAAGCGTAAGTAATTTTAAAAAGTTGTTTGTTTCTCCTGTAAAATTTTTTAAATGTAATTTACGGCTTTTTTGATTTCATATGACGATATGCAATTTTTATATTTAACCAACTTCAGTTAAAAATATTATTTTTTGGCAAAAGCTTCAAAAAGTTTAACAAAAATATAAGAATTGCTTGTTTGATTTTTACTTTAATTAAAAAATCCTCATTTCGGGGCTTAAAATCGTCATTTGGCAATTTTTTAATTAAAAATCTTCAAAATGACGATAAATCGTTAAATCTAACGATAAATCGTTAAATCTGGCAGCTGACATGTTGCATTTTAGCTTGAAACCTAAAAAGACCTGAAAAAGCTTGACAAACCACGTCATTCCAGGCCATGTGGCAACCCTACCTATACCACTACGCGGACAGGGTATAATAAGTTTGGTATATAAAAATTATAGACCAAATCCAGTGTTTTCCAATGCAATAAAAAATGCCATAAAGTTTGCAAATTACACACAAAGCAACAACAAAATTATTGGCTGTATAACTGAAAAAAGGGGTATTCACAACAGATGGCGTATCTTTTACACATGGTTTGTGTCTTTAATAACTTATATGGCCTTTTTGAGGGTAAACATCTGTCAATTATTCTCAATTAGTCATTGAACGAAATAGTGTAAAGAACAAAGTTTTTTTGCTTTGAAAATATCGAATTTTGTGCCAACAAAGCAGCATTTGCGGGAAGTTTTACTTTACTTCTTTAATTTTAAAAAAAGTGCTGCTGAAGTACATCGATTGCTAATCGAAGCTTATGCTGAATATGTTCCATGGATTTCAAATAAGTTCGAAGATGATCAATTGGAGGCAGAACTCAATGAAGATTGTTGTCAAACTCAATAAGAACTTGCAAAATCATTGGCAGTCACTTAAGCAGCAAAACGTTTCTTAAAACGTTTGCAAGCCACAGGATTCATCCAAAAGCAAGGAAATTGGATACCACATGAGTTGAAGAAGAGAGACGTTGAAAAACGATTTTGCATGTCGGAAATGCTGCTTGAGCGCCATAAAAATAAGTAAATTTTGCATCGAAACATTACTGGCGGTGAAAAATGGATCCATGACGACAACCCGAAGCGCAAGAAATCGTATGTGAAGACCTGCCAACCAGCCAAATCAACGGCGAAGCCGAATATCCATGGCTTCAAGGTAATGCTCTCTATTTGGTGGGACCAGAAGGGTCACATCTATTATGAGCTGCAGAAATCGGTCCAGACGATCACAGGGAACCTACACCGAACACAATTGATTCGGTTGAAGCGAGCATTGGCCGAAAAACGCCCGGAATATGCGACCCGATACGAAGCCGTAATATTCCATTATGACAATGATCGGCCACATGTTGCAAGACCGGTTAAAAATTGTTTAAAAAATAATAGTTTTGCTTGTTGTTGTTTTGTGTGTTATTTTCAAATTTCATTGCACGTTTTATTTCATTTGTAGATATTATGTAAACCCACCTGTGTGCATTTTTTTTTCGGTTACCTTATCTATTTGAAAATTCTTTAACAGGATAATTTGAAATTCCTCCATGATAATTATGACCTAAATGACCCCATAGCTTGACAAACATTTACAATTCATACTACACTCTTGTTCAAATACAAACCAAATGTTAATTATACTTTTGGAATAAAAAAAGTTTCCTTTTTAATTAATGACGATTTAACAGAATGACATCAAAATGGAGAAAACTTTAGGTCTAATTAGGTACTTTTTTTTGGGTGTTTAAAAAAAAGAACACGAAAACTTAATGGAAATTTCTTGTCATTATTAACAAACCAACAACGTAAAATCTAAAAAAAAAACTACTGTTATGCTTGTCTAAACACGCACAACAAACGCACTGAGGAAATTACAAGCATATTTAAGGTAATAACTGAATTAATTAGTAAATAATCATTAAGTGAAATTAAATTAAATGAAATTAGATTACAGTTGGTTGTTAGTTTTTGTTTATAACTGTGAGTGTGTGTGTGTATGTGTGTATGAAACGGAAATATATAATAAGTATGATTGTATGTGAGTTAGTTTTAGAAACTTATAAAAAATGGTGAATAATATAATAACGGTAATATATTGTATGAAGCCATTGTTAAAAATTTCTTGTTTTTTCTATTTGAGGAAATAATTATTAGAAAATATGTTTGAATATCATGTCAAATGGTAATTCGAATGAAATTGTAATAAAGTGAGAGAATGAGTGGGGTGCAAAGTAATTAAATGAATACTGTGTAAAATTTTATTAATTGATAATTGAATTAGTAAATAAATTATTTAACCCTTTCACGACCAATGATTGATACAAGTCTTAATTTTTATTATTTTATTCTAAAAAATACGTTTAACAAAACCTGTTGTTGTGAAAATGTAAAAATATGCACAGCGGGGGGATTTACTGAAAAAAATTGGAATTTATTTAATGGGTAGTTGAGCTATAATAATAGCTAAGTTATTGACGTGCTTAAACTTTTACAATGATTACAAGATTTGCGGAAAATGCGCCATTTGGCGTCAAAGTGATTCACCTCAAGTATAAGAAAACTTATTGTTGAAAATAATGCTCTCAATGCTATTTGAAATGTGATGAAAAACATAGAATTAAATATTGTATTGTTTATTAATCTGAATTCTCTTTGTTATCTTTATTCTTATATTTTTTACAATCTACTTCCTTTTTGAATTTCATCTGAGAAAGACGCTTTCAAATATTGAATCTAAATAAAATTTGAATTAATACATATTTAATATTGTTACATTTTTACCTTTTAAATAACTTATGGTTTATTTCCTTTCTTTTCTATTGCAATCAAAATAACCAATTCCACTGGTGACACCAATTGTTTACCTTCTAAAAGGTTAGTTTATCTCCTTTATATAAACCGGGTTGGTGCTCTTTGCATTTAAAATAACGCACACTGTTTTGTTTGTTATTGAGCTTATACACTTATTTATTAAACACTTTAATAGTTTACATTGCGTCAATACATTCTTTTGTATTCATTCCCTCCTAGGGCAAGCCCATATAAAAGTTACCGGCCCTTTTCATACGAAAGAACCGGTTCAAGTAAAGAACCCTGTCCCCAAGAACGGGACATATCACGTGACCGGTTTATTTTCCCACAGGGTAGTTTACCGAATTAAATAAGTGGCTGATTTTTGATATTGACTAAAAATAAAAAATTTTATCATTGAAACTAAATTTTTCACAAAAACTTAATTTTTCCTCGAAATCGTATGAAATCAATCCGCTGCACTGTGGACCAGGATCGCCGTTTTTGGGCCGAAAGTACAATTCAGGTAAAAGGAAAATATGGTTATATGTATATTCAAAATCTAGGATTGTTGAATATTTTGTGAGTGAAATATTGTATCATTGTGGTTATTCGTTGTTAGTTGGCAAAAGTTCAAATTCAAAGTTTTTTAATTTTGTGACATTTTTTATTTTATAATCATACAATAAAAAAATCATAAATAAACAATAATTTGTTCCAAAAATAATCCCAAATTATAAAACTGAAACTAAATCTATAAAAAAAATTAGAAACCTGTTAAGTGTTTACGAAAAAAGTAAGAAAAATAAGGGTTTTTTTTGAAAATGCTAAATTTTCAACAAAAAAAAGCTCCAAAATGTTCCAATAGATCTTTGAAAAACTTGAATGCCAATGTGTTTCATAAGATGTCTTCTACTTAGGTTTTTGCGACTGTTTGCGACCGTTCATAAACTTTCGAGATTTTAACTGAAAAATTACCTTCAGATCTCGCTGATTTCCAGCATTCCAGAGTTTTAGTAAAAACTAAAAAATACCACTAAATATTACCTTAAATGAAGGTTCTGGTTTTCTCACACACACTAGCCCCCTAAACTCCAGGTTTGTGGGACATTTGAGTGCCAATTCTGAATAAGTACGAAATTAACTCTTAAACACATTTTAAGTTTTGACTTATTTCTGGCAGTGAGGTTAAAATTTCAACTTTGATGTCTTCAGAGACTTTTAGTAGAATTTCATGACAAATGTTTTTGCGGAACATTTTAACCCTCTAACTCTTTAAATTATGGGACTTTTTTGACACTTTTTAAAAAGGTCCAAAAAAGACCCTTTCATTGCAGAGTTAGATGGTTAAAATGTTCCACAAAAATGTCAAAAGTAGTGTTTTACATAAGTTTGCTGAACATATCCTATACCTAATATGGAAGATTCCTATGCCGATTCACAATAAACATTTTCAAAAGAGGGGAAATTTTAACCCCCCCAAAAACATAGGGCCAGACAAAAACTTTAAAAACGCCGATACACTTATATTTGTCTTTGGTCTCTCTGCCAGAATTAGTTGTCATCAGAACCTTTTGTAATTTATTTTCCAACACATAACAATTTTAAATTTATGGCCGCCAAATTTGGATCCGCCATGTTGAATTTTTAAAATTTGATTTCAGATTCGTAATCTGCTACCCAAAAACTTCTCCTGGTGGAAATTTGAAGCAAATCAAGAGACATAAGAAATTTAATGAAAAAATTATTTGTCGTCATATTGGATCCGACATTTTGAATTTCAAAATTTCAATTTCAGATTTTTAATCAGCGGATCCTAGACCTATATAATTGATTATTTTAAGTCCAATTTAGTAAAAACTAAAAATTAATGGCCGCCATCTTGGATTCGCCATTTTGAATTTTATATTTTTTATTTCAGATTTATGATCAGCAACAACCAAACCCCCCTTTTTGATATATTTTAGTCTCATATACTCAATACTCTACTTTTGTCCAAAATTCGAAGATGCTGGCCCACTGTGCGCTGCCCCCTGTAAATGAAAAGAAGGATATCTGTAAATATTCGGTTGCTGCAACTTCGTAATTTGGTTGATATAATCGAATTCGGTTGTCACAACTGAATTCCCTTTTTAAAATAAAAATAATTTTTTTACGCAATACGTTGTTATTAGGGCATTCAATCGATTAATCGTTGTTCGATTAGTCGATCAATTTTCTCAAAATTTGTTCGATTAATTTAAAATGTCCAAATTTTGAATAACGAATAATTCGAATAATTTTATACGATTAATCGATTAATCGATTAATCAAAACTTGTAAAAATTTACAAAAAGGTTTAAAAAAATATTTTTTTTTATTATTCGAATTATTCGTTATTCGAAATTTGGACATTTAAAATTTGCTAAAATCTCAAAACTTATCAAAAAAATTATGGAAAATAATTTTCTGTAGGCTCAGTGGACGATTTTTGGAATTTTTATTGCGAATTAAAAAACAAATAAATTGCTTTTTTATATTATTTTTATTTTTTTAAAATTCAATTTAAAAATACTAAAGCAATCAATAATTACAAAAAAAATTAAAATATTGTAAATAAATTTCAGTAATTATAGTAGTATTAAAAATTAATACTCGGTTGGCGAAAAATTCGGTTGGAACTACGAATATATTTTCTGTGTGCATTAACAGTGACGGTTTACAGTGGTAACGATTGTACGATTGTCTACAGTGCTTTGTCTATCCCAGGGTTATGGCATCACAAAAAGTTATAACGACATCGTTATAACTAGGTGGCACTTTGTTAAAAAAATTGTCACTTCTTTTTTTATTTAAATTTAAATAATAACAAAAAAAGAAGCAAAAAAAAAAAAACAAACGGATATTTTAAAATTTATTATTTGAATAAATATATTTTTTGCTTTTTTTCATATTTTGCGCAGTTTTCAGCAATTTTTGAGTTTCTAAATATAGGCTCAGCTGATGCTAAAGTGATATTAAATAGTTGCTTAGGTAATACAAAATTACCGGCGAGTAGAGTAAGTTCTGATTTCTTATCTTTATAATTAATAGTGTCTGGTCTATCCTTTTCTGTTTGTATTTTTCTACACAATTAGTGACGTATAATGGCTTCAACGAATTGGCCCACCCATTTAACAACACAACAGCCTCCATAGAGTTGATATAAATTTTCAAATTTATATCATTTTTATTTAAAACAGACACTTTCAATAATGTTGTCTGCCATTTTTACTATATTCACGATACATACATAAATTATCAGAATCCACTACATATTAACTCAAAGAACCAGTTTATTTGTACTAATTTTAATAAAATTAATATTAAAAATATTTTATGAAATTATAATAAGGAATTAACTTAATCAAAATAAAATAAACTTGTATAAAATACATATTAAAATTTTTTTAACATCATGTCAGAAAATTATGTTCATATGTGTATTAGGGTGGACCTTGTGTCGATATTTTGGTAGATGAGGGCTCTATTCCGTGCCTTTTTGAAAAAAAATGACAATGCCGAAAAAAAAAATTAAAAAAAAAAAAAATAGGGGTTGCGCACGAGCCGAGAAAAAGGTCCACTTTGCCAAAATTAGGGGGGAAATTGCCATAGGTCATCAGGGGTCACCCGTAGGGGGGAAGAATGTATGGCCGACCCCCATTAACTTTTTACCGCCAACATTTTCCCCCAAGCCACCCACCCCCTAGCTCCTCCCCTTAGGGGGGTCACCATACAAAAATGGAGGTTGCTCAGTATTTTCGAAAAACACCATAGGTCATCAGGGGTCACCCCTAGGGGGGCAAAATATATGACCGACCCCCATTAACTTTTCATCCCCAACATCTTTTCCGAACAAACTTACCCTCTATCTCCACTCCTTGAGGGACTCCCCATACAAAAATACTGAAAATCTATGTATTTACAGTTGCACAATATCGAGATTTTTTTGATTTTTTTTGATTTTTTTACAGAAATTCCACCAATATTCCACCAAAGTTAAGATGACAACACAACTTAGATCGCGCGACGATATTTTTTTGATTGGTTATCCAAGCATGAATATTACGGGGAACAAATTACCGTCGAAGAAGCAAGTGCTAAGAATGCATTTCTTCAACATTCGCAAACGAAACATGTCGAAGAAAAATAGTGCGGTTATAGTCGCGGACGCAGTGATGATTTTTTGGCGCCAAGCAGCTATTCCGACGAAAGCCAGAGGAGATGTTACAAGAAAAATAGCTGCGCTGCACGATGAGTGGGATGCTTTAAGAAAGTCATCTCACAGAAAGACTGAGTCCACTAGAGAAAAAGAGAATAAGTTTTCTGATAGCTTGGATAATCTTTTCGACATCGCACACGCCAACGCCCTTGAGAAAATGACAAATACCGAAGACATTGAGTTTCTGCTAAAGCAAAGAGAAGATGGCCGGCCAGGAACTATGGGAGGTGTGGACGCTACTGATACTCGAACGAGGAAAAGAAAAGCTGAGCGCGAAGAACAAGAAGAGTTGCGACGCAAACGTGCAACGGAATCTAGTAGAGATCAGTTCGCTAAAGGCGGTAAGTTATTTCGCGCTTTGTGTGTTCGTCCAATGTTTATATTCAAATGAAATTCTTTCAATTGCAGTGGTTAAATTCTCAAGCAGTGATTCAAGCGATGATAATGGGAGACAGGACGAAAACTTCCCGGCAGAAGCTGGCCCATCAAATGTTGGTGACATAAAGAGGTTACAAACAATGTTTTACTGAACGAGTCCTATCAGCTTTGGACAAGTGCAAAGTGACTGACCGAGACGCGGTCGGCATTATGATAGCGGCGGCAGAAGCATTTGGACGCGATCCTCAACAATACACAATAAACCGTACGTCGCTTCGGAGATGTCGGCGTTCAAATCGAGAGAACATGCTGAGTTATGTGAAAGACAATCCAGAAGTAAGATCGCATAGATTTATTTGCTCTCATTCAGAATTCTTATTCTTCAACGCGTTTCATTTATCTCCAGCTTGTCGCAGCTAAATCCTTCGTAGTCCATTGGGATGGCAAAATGCTTTTGGATTTTGTGGGTACAAAGAAGGTGGACCGTCTACCGGTAATTGTCTCGTACGGAGAAAAAGAACAACTTCTTGGAGTTCCCAAAGTAGAAGATGGGAAAGGAAAAGGCCGGAGAATAGCACATGCCGTTTATCAACTGTTGGCATCTTGGCATATGACACATCGAATACAAGGACTTTCTTTCGACACGACATCAACGAACAGTGGCCCATTCTCCGGAGCCGCAGTTGCTCTTGAGCGGCTGTTGGAGAGAGAAATCTTATATTTACCTTGCAGACACCACGTATACGAACTGGTGCTAAGGGAAGTTTTTGAGACAAAAATGGGAAAGACCAGTGCACCAGGCGTTCCTTGCTTTGACCGTTTCAAACAGGAATGGGACGCTGTAAAGGTTAAACCATTCCATTCTGGCTTGATAGACGATCAAGTCGTCAGAAAAATTCCTGTGGCAATGCAAGTCGGCATAAAGGAGTTTTGCTTAGATCAATTGAAGGAGAAACACCCTCGCGATGACTACAAAGAAATGCTACAATTAATTCTTTTGTTTCTGGGTGAAAAACTTGAGAATTACCATTTCCGAGCTCCAGGACCCGTTTCCCATGCTCGATGGATGGCAAAAGCCATTTACAGCCTCAAGATGTTTTTGTTTCGGAGAACTTTTCACTTATCTGTATGTGAATTGAATGGTATTCGACACGTTTGTATTTTTGTGGTGCGACTTTACGTCAAGGCATGGTTTGGTTCTTCTCGAGCAGCTGAGGCGCCGAATCAAGATTGGAAGTTTTTGAAGGACATCGTCGAGTACAAGTCCGTTGACCAGGATTTATCTCGGGTAATGATAAAGAAATTTATCGGTCACCTATGGTATCTCGCCGATGAGCACATAGCCCTTGCCTTTTTCGATGACAAGGTTTCAAATGAGTTGAAGGCCAAAATGGCCCAAGCATTGCTAGAAAAGGAGAATGACGAAGGTGAAGAAGATGAAGAAGACGAAGAAGACGAAGAAGGTGAAGAAGATGAAGAAGACGACCCGGTTCCCCCAGCTCCTCGCGTCGTAATCAAAAGCACCAGCGTTAAAAAAATCGAGGTGAAATTCAAAGATGTGAATGAGGAATTCTTGGCTAAAGACTTGAGCAACTTCGTCTCTCATAATACCAAAAATTTATTTGTACGATTTGGAATATCGCAAGATTTCATTCTAGCAAATCCAGCAACCTGGAAATCTCGCGCAGACTATCAAGAAGGTCGTAGAATTGTAAATAACTTGCGCGTTGTGAACGACACTGCCGAAAGAGGAGTAAAAATGATACAAGATTATAATAGAATACTGTGTCAAGGCGAAGAAGAGAAACAGTATTTACTACATGTTATCGATTCTTACCGCAAGAAATACCCATCAGCGAACAAAAATATGTTAATTTGACTATATTATATTAAAAGTGCTTAGTAGTACTACTCAATTACAGCTTCTTTTATTTTTGTATGGGGAGTCCCTCAAGGAGTGGAGATAGAGGGTAAGTTTGTTCGGAAAAGATGTTGGGGATGAAAAGTTAATGGGGGTCGGTCATATATTTTGCCCCCCTAGGGGTGACCCCTGATGACCTATGGTGTTTTTCGAAAATACTGAGCAACCTCCATTTTTGTATGGTGACCCCCCTAAGGGGAGGAGCTAGGGGGTGGGTGGCTTGGGGGAAAATGTTGGCGGTAAAAAGTTAATGGGGGTCGGCCATACATTCTTCCCCCCTACGGGTGACCCCTGATGACCTATGGCAATTTCCCCCCTAATTTTGGCAAAGTGGACCTTTTTCTCGGCTCGTGCGCAACCCCTAATTTTTTTTTTTTTTAATTTTTTTTTTCGGCATTGTCATTTTTTTCAAAAAGGCACGGAATAGAGCCCTCATCTACCAAAATATCGCAAAAATTTCATTTCAAGGTCCACCTTAATGTGTATAAAATATCATACAAATAACACACTCCTCCTCAAACTAATCGAAAATACAGCAACAAAATATTGTTAACACAAAAATTTAGTTATTTTGTAGTTGCCATTAAAAAAAAAATAACAGAAACCAACAAAAACAGCAAAAGCAACAACATTAATACCATATAATGTTCAAAATTAAACCATATAATTTATTGAAACAACTTTATTATAATTTATTGATTTCAAAACTTGTTTTAGGCTTCAGGCTTAAATTTCAAATGTAGTCATACGAATGAAATCCACAAAAAAATCAGCGATAACAATTTTAAGCAAAAAAAAAAAAAAAAAAATTGACAAAAACCGAAAATTAAAATAAAGAAATAATTTTGTAAATGTATGGATTTAAATTAAAGTAATAAATATCAGCAACTGTCAATTTCCGGATTTTATGTGTACAATCATTTTTTTTTAATGCAAATGTTAAAATTTAATCTTTTTAAAAGAAAAACGTTCCAAAAAACTGTGCTGCCCATAAACATGGCTGCTCTTAATTAACAACTACACAAGAAAAACATTTAAAGATTTTAAATATTTAAGAAATCATCCTGTTTGGCTGATTGTTTGGTTGGGTAATAAAGTCTACAACAGCTTGAGAATATTATCTTTGGATCAGTTTTCATTATATATTTTTTGCAGTTGAACTTTTTTCTTTTACGATTTTAATACATATAAAATTGTTTATATATGATGGCTTTTTATAGTGTGGTGTATGTCTGAATTGGCTTAAATGCAAAGATATGTTGTTTAAGTTTATTTTGTTTTTTTTTTCCTTCCCAGTTTGGTGGACAAATAAATGAAGAAAGAAAAAATATGGTTTTCTTGGTGATTTTTCACGGATCTTAAGGCAAGTCAATTTAAAGTTTCATTGCTGCATAATTATAATACCCCATTAAATTGGATCAAGTTAAAAGCTTTTTTATTAACCCATTGAGAGCAGATGTTTTTTTTAGGAAATACAAATGTTCTAAAACCCGTCAGAAAAAAAAACAGATCTGAACAAATCTCATTAGGTCTGATCAGATCTAGGTAGATTTGGCTCACCATATGTAATCATATCCTCGACTTACAATAATATCTTATCGATAAAATAAAAACTTTAGAGTAAAATTGAAAAAATTGTAACTAGGGCAAGCAAGGAATTTCATGTACTTAAAAATCGAAAATATGCATCTATAAAATGCGTCTAAAAAAGACAAATTTGCATCAAAAACAACAAAAATATGCACTACAAACCATTATTTTTACAAAGCATTTAAAAGTATAAAAAATAAGCAATTTAGTTATTTTGCAAAGCGACACAGAATTTAAAGCTTTTAATTGGGTCAACAAGGTTTTAAAGAATCCCATGTGAAAATCGAAATATATATGAACATACATGATCATACATTGACTATTATTTGATCACGCATGGGAATACATGGTCATGTACGTGCTTGCATAGTTCAATTTATGACCATATATGATCTCATTTATTTCCATATATCTTTGGATCCGAAATTTGAGGGTATATGGATGTATATTGGCAATCATGTATGAGCATATATGGTCATATATGAATATGTACGGTCATATACCCTCAAATTTCGGATCCGAAGAAATATGGAAATATATGAGATCATGTATGGTCATACATTGATTATGCATGGACGTATATGAACATGTATGCCCATGTATGATCAGATACAAGTCAATGTATGATCATGTATGTTCATATATATTTTGATTTTCACATGGCATGTTTCTTTTTCAAAATAATAAAAAAATATATTTTGTTTGAATCTAAATGTGAAACTGCCCAGTCAGAAATCGCCAGTGGTACAAAAAATCAAGCACTGGCATACCACTGGGTAACCACGGTATTAAAAATAAATAACTGGCAGAACACTCATTTGGGACGCCTTGCCAGCGTTTGCAAAAAGCGTTTTACCAGTATTTTTTTTACAAAAATTTCGGTGGTTTATAAAAAAAAACCACTGGCAAAGAATTGGCTTAGAGTGATATGCCAAGGTTTGCAACCAGTGGTTATCCAGTGCTACCTAGCCAATGCTACCAGGCGTACAAAAATCAATTCACTGGAAAACCAATGATTTTATAAAAATGCTGACGCTTCGCTAAAAAATGTTTGTAGTCGGAAGGTTCCGAGTTCAAATCCGGTTGCAAGCAAAAAAATTTTTTTGGATTTTTTTTAATTTAAAATTTTTTGTGTTTTATAAAATCAATTTTTTAGTTTGTGGGAAAGCTCCTTCAAGACCAACTTTTTTTTGCCCTCCCAACACTGGCATACTAGTTACTAAAAATTGTTAGCCAGTACTAGCATTTTGGCACAACCAGTAGTTGTCCAGCTATTATCACTCATTTATGTGTTTAGCCATTAAATATTATATGTCTCGTTAGCTCAGTGGGTAGAGCAATCGTCTGCCAATCTGACGGCCTGGGTTCAAATCACGGCAGGACCAAAAAAAAAATACATATGAACTTTTTTTTAATTTTATTTTGGAAAATATATTTCCAGACCACCTATTTATTGGTTTTGCCAGCGTTTTGCCAACGTTTAAAAATTTTGTTCCTCCAGTGCATTTCCGGCGCTTTTTGAAAAGCCGGTCCTTTTGTCTAATGATGTTATCATTTTGGGAATGGGAAAGCACTTTTTGCCAGTACTTGTACCACCTGTTAAAGTGCTTTGCCACCGCTTTCCCGTTTGTATTTTTCTGACTGGGTGTATCCATTTCTAATATTTTTTAAGTCAGTAGAAAAATCTGTCAAACGGGTTTCAAATTGATTTGACTAAGTTTTAACAAAATTTTAGTTGAAACACTGATTTAAACAAAGATTTTGGTTATCTTCATTTAACACAATACTAAATTTTCTCAGTACTTTAACTAATTTTGAGTGTTAGTTTTCAAAATTATTTATAACTAATTTTTAAAAATCCATTCGTTAAATTTTACAAAATTTATTGTTAAAATATATTATTTTCATGTTTTTATTCGAAGTTTTAAAGATGACGCTATTTCTTTCCCTCTCGATTTTTTTAAAATGCCCATATCTCGAAAACTAAGAGGGATGGAGCAAACTACGACTACCCCTAACCATATAATACCACAGCGAAAGTGGTTATCTCTATCCAAAAATGGACCTTGGTTGAGCCTTGGCCCTCGGAAATTTTTAATAAAAATTTTTCACTACATAAAATGGCCCATATCTCGAAAACTAATCTAGATAGAGCAAAACGGACAAAATGTTTGCTCCTTCGGAGTACCCTTACATACCTACAGATGATATGGACTATGCCCGTGGAGGTTCCCGAGACCCACAATTTTAACAATTTTACGACTCACTATAATTACAAATAAAACTGTAGTTTTACAAATTTTTTACTTAAATTTAGATTTGTTAATTTAGGTTAAGAAGAAGAATAAACATTTTCTTCAAAAGTTATAAACACATTAAATTTGCAAATCAGACTAGATCCAGTTTCTGCATTTTTTATGGACAGGCTTCATCAGTGATTTTCCATTAAATTGTATTATTGTTTATATTTTTATTGTCAGATTGTCTCTATATGAATACTTTCAGAAGTGATCAAACAGACATATACAAACATTATACTTTAGATTTCCTGTTTATCTTCTTATTTCCTCCGTGTCACCTTTTCGCAAATGTTGCCACACTGACGTATGGTTTTTACGTACAAATACAGGCAATTTGTGTATATTGTAGACGGACAGACAACAGGGCATTTTTATTTTTTTTTTAGTTAAGTGTTGGTTTTTCAAACTCGTCGTATAGACCAAATACAATTAATATTGTAATTAAATAATTTGTTAAATTTAACAAAAAATCTTTTAAAATAAAAAAATTTTATTTTAAGCCAAAAAACAGGAATAAATTTTATTAAAGTAACATATTTTTCTGTTCATCCAACAGACTTATTATTTAGAGTGTGCATTTGCATGAAATTCCTTGCCGCAGTTATAACTATAAAATCCCACAATTTCCCACAATGGGGCTTAAAGAGAATTTTCACTATGATCGAAATCGAGTTAAAAGTTGATTTCGATGGAAATGCAATACATATTTGGAATTTCAAATAGATTTCCCATACGAAATGAAATCCCAATTTCATTTTGATTTCAGCGAAATCAAAATCGAAACCCCATTTTTACAATGGCTGAAATAAAAAAATGTGATAAATTTTTGGGCCAAATTTTTGAGAAGCAAAAAGTGTTAATATTTCGGTTTTTTCTTAATGGAATCATTAAATTTAGTCATTATAAACCTAATTGCAAAAAATCTCTTCTACAAGTTGTCGCAATAACTTTTTTTGCACAATTTTAATTTTTTTTGTTGTAACGGAGTTTACATTTCTGCAAGCAAAAGATATAACAAAAAAAAAAAAATTGCGTACGAATTTTCTTCAATTTATTAGTTTTTCGTATTTGGGTTTTCAACTTGCTTTCCAATGATATATAATTTGTGTTTATCAAATTGGCGGTTTCGCGAATAAAAATACAATTCATTCCGCGAAAAAAATTTTTATTTTTTTTTTAATTTTTTATTTTTGGTCCTTTTAAATGCTTTTCAAAAAAATAAAATGTTTTAAAATCCCAACAGCGGTTGCGCAGTTACAAAATAATATATTAAAAACATAACATTTCGCGATCAAAAAATTCTTAAATTGTGTGAAACAAATTTAATTTGTCAAACTAATGTCAGTAATGACTCGAAATAATGATTCAAAACCAATGAAATGCAAAATCAATCGTTTTTCGCACCAGCAGCTTAGTGTAAAAAACTGATAACTTTTTTTGATTTGACGCAAAATTATTAGTTGAATCGTCGTTTTGACGCATAAATATTAGTTGAATCACCTCTGTTTATGGTTATTTTTAAATATTTTAAACATTTATCTACATTTATTTGAATGAAATCTGATGCAAACAATTGTGGTTACGGAGTTTACAGTTACGGAGTTTACATTTGGTTACTTTTTTCGTTTTCTTTCAGAAACGCTTTGTCAGAATTTTTTTTCCGAAACAAAATAGCATGATGCCTACAAGGTTAATCCAAATATGACATTGTTTTTCTTACTCGTTAAATAGTAAGAAGAGAGTGATTTAACAGAGGTAGGGAGAGTTGGTTAGTCTTTTAATGATATGGTAGTTGATACCACGTTAAATATTTAAACAAATATTTTTGAATATTACACTTTTTGTAAAAAAAAACGCGTGTTTTAGATTTTTCACAAATACACAGAGTAAAACCAAGATTTTTACTCTAACTGTTTAAAAATTCTGCGCTGAAACTGTGGAACAAATTCAGGTTAGCAAAAGTTAGGTCGATTCTGAGAGTGAAGGGTGAAAATAGAGGCTAAATTAGAAGACCCGTATCGCGGCGTTTGCTTATGTTAGTTCGAATTTTTTATATGGTTTTTTGGCTATAACTCGTCGACTAATTGAGACTTTTTAAATCTGTAAAAGCCAAATTATAGCTAACAAATCAATTTTTTTAAAAATTTTAATTGTTGGTCAGGTCTCTAGCAATAATTTGGCTTTTACAGTTTTAAAAAATATCAATTAGTCGACGAGTTATAGCCAAAAAACCATATAAAAAATTCGAACTAACATAAGCAAATGCCGCGATACGGGTCTTCTAATTTAGCCTCTATTTTCACCCCTCACTCTCAGAATCGACCTAACTTTTGCTAACCTGAATTTGTTCAACAGTGTAATAATACAATACAACAGTAACAGTAACAAATACAACAACAATTATAAAATTTGTATTATTTTATGAAATTTTGTTTGTGGAACTATCAGAAACAGTTCGTTTAAGCCGAGGGTTCGCCTTAAACGAGTTCGTATTAACGGATGATTTTTATATTCTAAATGGTGCCACAACATCGGGAAAAGTTGAAATTTCAATTGGTTCTTGTAGAACCAGTTTTCTAATAGAACCGATTTTTTCTATAAAAAATAAAACATTGGTTTCATTCGCTTTCATTCTAATATCCCAGCAAAATAGAGATGCCAAAGACGTGGAAAAAGTACTACAAATACTCAGGAAAAAAAAATGGAAGTCATGATTAACAAACAACACCTTTCACTACTTTAAAAATATCCGTGAGTGTATTTTTACTGCTTTTTTGAAAGAAATTCTGAACAACATCCAAAAAAATCACTTAACTATGGCTTCTAAAGTATTATAATTGCTCTAAAAGTGATCCTAAAAATTGATTTTGGTACAGTTTATTTTCAAACCGATGATCGTGGGTTAGATTCAAGGCAGGACCAATATTTTTTTATTTTTTTTTAAATATTTACAATTAATTTGTTTACATTTTATATTTTTTAATTTTTCAATTTTTAAAAGAAAAATATTAAAAAAATGATTTATGCACCTGTCAAAATAGTACTGCAAAAAATACTGAATTGCAGTGCACCTTTTGCACTTGTCTAATAAATACTTTTACTAAGGAAATAAAGCACAATATCTCGCAATAACAAAGTGGTGTTTTTATGCCAGTCAACTTTCATATCAAGGAATAGCTCACCGGTAGAGAGCTAGACTAGCAATCATGAGGTCGCAAGTTTGATACCCGGTGGCGATAATAAAAAAAACTTTTGTAAAATAAAATAAATATAATTTTTTTCCGAAGAATTTTTTTAACTTTTAATTGGTGAAAAAGAGCTTCCCTTGTACTTGTTCAAAAAGTACTGAAAAAATGTTGAAGTGGTAGCACTATTCTCCTATGACTACTCAATTTTTAAATTCATTTGTTTTTAGGTTAAGAAAGAAGTACATCTAGATCATAATTTGTAGTGCTTTTTCTACAGTCTAGGATTTTCGTTTTTTTTTTAATCTACTTCGTGAAAATATATTGGCCGCTCTGCACTACTATTTAGTTAACAGAATAATAATTATAATAAATATCGATCTAATATTATAATAAAATTTTCTTACATTATACTTGTGTAATTTTCCATTAAATTTAAAGAAATTTTCCACATAAAATCCATTAAATTGTCTATGAAAATTATAATCAAATATTTAGTTTATTTCTTAATTTGATTTTCTGGAAAGGGTTAAAAGGAAAAAGCAACTACAAACCACAAAAAGTAATTGTTTGTTTGGTTGGTCGTCCATGCTGACTGTTTTATTTCATTTTTGCTACAAGCTTATAATTGCTACAACAGGATAACAACAACAAAAAAGCAGAGCTCTCTATAATGGTTGGAGTAGGTACAACAACTACTAGCATGCCGTGCAACACGGCATGATTAACAATAACAGCAACAACTAACTACAACAAACATTTTAACATTTATTTCAACGTTTTGCCAAGATCATAAAAAACCAACGATTGCAAAAAAAAAAAATTCAATACTTAAGAAAAAGTTTTAAAAATGAAATAAAATGATGATGCTGAAAATAATGATGCTATGGTTTACAGAACGTTTGTGTTTATATGTATATTGTCGTTGCTGATTGTTGTTGGTGTTGTTTGTGTTGTTGCTGTTACTTGCTGCCTGTTGCTGTTACTGCAAATGAGGCAAAAAATTAAATAATTTAATCTTGTTATTGCTGGAAAATCAAGTTGTTGACTTAAAAATCGAGTCGTGTGAAGATCGTTTTACTTGAGTACCCCGACTCTTGAACATGAGGCTATTGCTGTTGCTGCTGATGATGAAGACGATGACGACATTGCACAATGGTTATATGTTGGTGCTAGTTGTGTTGTTTGTTGGTAGTAGCATATATTTTGATTTTTTATGTAAGCATCACTTGCATATGCGTGGCGTGTCGCCTTTGCAGCATATAAAATGGACACAAAAAGAAACATTAGTACAAACCAAAAAAAGAAAAAAAATTACAACAACTTCTTAACCAACCAATTCCAATATTAAGGTACAAAAGTAGAAACAGACACAGAAAAATGATCACAAAAATAACGATCATTTTTTTGGTAATACACTTACAAAAAGGAATCACGAATTCGAAAATTTAAAGACGCTAAATGAAGATTTTTCTTATGTAGTTTGACTACTTTTTGATTTATCGAAAATCGTCATAGTTTTCATTAATTCCCGAGCTGTGATTGTAGTCTCATATTAATTATCTAATGATCATGGCTGCCTTAGATTCGAAAGGAAGTCATACCCCGATTAGGGTATAAGTTCACTAGGTATTAGTCGTCCGACTCGGTTCGGATATGATTAACATAGAGTTGATAATACAGGTAGAGGTATTAATGGATAGTAGACCGAACCCCCCAACAAAATGGAAGTCAGGCTTTACAAATCACATCTTTCATTGCTTCCAAACTATTCATTTGAGTATTTTTACTGCTTTTTTGGAAATAATCCTGAACAACTTCTAAAACATCACTTCTTTCATAGCTTCTAAAGTATCCGTTAGATTGTTTTTACTAAATCTGAATAACAATAAAAAATCACTTGATTATTGCTTCTAATGAATTCTTGCTTGCTTGGATTCTAAGAATAAATTTTAGAATACAGTTTATTTCCAAACTGATGATCGCGTGTCCGAATCCTAGACAACAATTATTTTAATTTTTGCATTAAAAATACAAAAATTGTTTTTTTCCGACTTTCTATATTTTCATATATTTAGTTAGAATATTCTTCTACTTCAAGTCCAAATTCTAATGTGATATTGTCATATTAGATTTTATTTGTTGTTTCAAAAAAGGTTGATCATTTTCCTGATAGACAATACAATTGTTTCGTAACCATCACGCTAATTCATCAGTTGTCCGCAATAAGAAACGCTTCAGTTAGAATAAAAAAAAAAAAAAAAATTATTGTTTTATTTCCAATTAATTTATTTATATTCAATATATTTTAATTTTTAAAATTAAATAAAAATTATGAAAAATCGTTTTTCTGCATTTGTGAAAAAAGTATTGAAAAAAATATTGAATTGCAGTGCACCTTTTGTACCCCAGCAAAAAAAGAGATGCCGAAGAGGTAGAAAAAGCACTACAATTGATGATCTAGATGTACTTCTTTTTTAACATAAACACCCAGTGTAGAAACGGTAATGACATATCATTATTTTTTGGACTACCAGTAATGACACCCACTTACCTTCTGTATTATTTTAAAACATATAATAATGAGTTACTGATAATGACTTATTTTTATCATTATTTCAAATAGAAAATAATTTTCTAGATGTTTTTGAAAATTTTTTGAAATCTATTTTTAGACTCAATATTTTTTAAACACTGGTAAGGATATATGTAACCACATATTTTTTGATTTTTTGTATGTTGGCGAGTAAGCTTACTTGTGTGCAGCAGGTCAATTATGTTTTTATCTATTAAATATTACATGTCGATATAGCTCAGATGGTAGAGCTATTGACTGGCAATCTGTAGACCCAGGTTCGATTCCTGCACCAGCAAATTTTATTTAAAAATAAAAATACAATAAAAAATATTTTTTTTATATAATTTATTTTTTTGAAAATCTATTTTTAGACTCATTATTTTTGTCAGTACTGGTAAGCACATAGGTAACGATATATTTTTTGATTTTTTGTATGCTGGTGTGTAACCATAACTCATTATTTTTCGCGACATCGCCATATAAAGGTAATAAGAATTTAATAACAAAAGTAACTAGTTACCATTACCAAGTATGTAGTTACATAACCACATATCTGGTAATGATTTTCTACACTGGGCACTAATGATTTTAACATTGAGTTGTCATAGGAAAAGAGTACTCCAACTTCAACATTTTTTCAGTACTTTTTGAACGAGTGTAAAAAAAGCTTTTTTTCACCAATTAAAAGTTGAAAAATAATTACTCGCAATAAAAAATTATACTTTTTTATTTTACAAAAGTTTTTCTATTCCACCACCAGGTATCGAACTTGCGACCTCACGATTGCTAGTCTAACACTCTACCGCTGAGCTATTCTTTGATATGAAAGTTGAGTGTCATAAAAACACCACTTTGTTACTGCGAGATATTAGCCGCTTTTTCTAATCACTTGGATTTAATAAATCCAAAAAGTAGTTATTAAAGTGCTCAACAGATGGGGTTAGATTCTCCCTATTTTAAAAACAATTTTCTGTCCGACACTTCTTTCACCCTAATTTTTAATACCGAATTCGATGATGAAGGATTTTACTTTAACTTTTAAGTTTTAATTATATTTTATATAAAACAGCGATAGACAGTCTGCCTTTTCGGTGTTATCACTTCAATTTATAGTTTTACGCAATTGAAAAATTCCATTGCAATATTTAATATTCACTAATTGGATTTAATTAAATTACTTACAGTAGAGTGAAAAATTGCCATTTCTATTTCAGCTATTTCTCCATGTCCAAGATGGAAAATATGTATTTGGTGAGGTGTAGTTTTTTTTTCTAAACATATTTCATAAAAAAAAATTTCTAAAAACCTTTTATCTGTTAGTTTTAAAATTTTTTTGTTTCTCTTTTAATTTTTAATCGTATTTTTTTCTGATATTAAATAATAGGCTGTTTCATATATTTGTGCTTCTATTGTGGATTTATTAAATCCAGCTTTTTTTTGGATTTAATAAATCCCCTTTTTGTATGAAAAATTCTAATTCCAGGTGATTAAAAAAAACGCTAATTGTTCCTTATTCTCTTCAATAAAAGTACTTATTAAACAAGTGTAAAAGGTGCACTACAATTTAATATTATTTTCAGTACTATTTTTACAGGTGCATAAAAAGCAATTTCTCACATTTTTTTTATATTTAGTGCCAAAAATGTTGATTTTTAGAAATGTTTGTATGGGGAACCCCCCAGGGGGGTTCCAGGGGGTGTGCCACTGGCATGGGTGAGTCGGCCCTCCAAAGTTAGTGGGGGTCGGTCATACATTTGGACTCGATTGGGACACTCCAAATATGTCAAAGTGCGATTTTTCAAAATTTGACCCTATGGGTCAAAAGTTGGGACATCAGAATTCGTTTTAGAGGTATGGTTCCTCGGGCAAAGTTTCTTATTTTGATCCCTAGTATACGATTTTCCTTGTCACTTGGGCGATTTTTAAATCGACTCGCCAAATGATACCAAAATAACTTTTTATGGTCACTTTTAGAGCACTTTCACTGCTTCACAAATATCCGTTAGCGTATTTTTACTGCTTTTTTAAAAGTAGTTCTGAAGAACTTCAAAATATCACTTCTTTCATTGCTTCCAAAGTATTTATTAGTATAAATTTATAGCTTTTTTAGAATTACTTCTGAACAACATCCAAAAAATCAATACTTAGCTTCTAAAGCATAATTACTCGAAAAGTGATTCTAAAAAGTGATTTTGGTATCATTTGGTATTTCGATACGCGGTGGCAGCAATAAAAAACATTTGTAAAATAAAAAAATATAATTTTTTTTGCTATGAATTTTTTTTAACTTTTAATTGGTGAAAAAGAGCCTCTTTTGCACTCGTTCAAAAAGTACTGAAAAAATGTTGTCCTATTATTAAAATCATTAATGTTTTTGTTAAAAAAGAAGTACATCTAGATCATCAATTGTAGTGCTTTTTTTATTGCTTCGGCATATCTTTTTTTGCTGGGAAGTTAGATTTAAAGTTAGTTTTTTATTTTGTTTACAAACTGTTGTGGTTGCCAAATCGAAATCCAGTTTAGCTGTCAAAATTGTATAATGTCAACCGGATAATTAGAAAGTCGACTTAACTCAAATTTCCGCAAGATTTTCGGAGAAGTGTGAATTAGCAATAAGAATCCGAGAAGCCACATTAAAAATAGGTAGATTTTGATGCTTTCCCACATATTCGAGTTTCATCCAAGACGGCCTTAATGGGTTGAGTAACTTCCTTCTATCGAGTAAAATTACAACACATTTTACCCACTTTTTTTGGTTAAGTGTAAGAGGATTACAACAACAACAACTAACTAGAAGTAGTGCACATACTGTGTATCTTTTAATGCTCCAAAAGGCTAAAAAAAATAAGCAAACTGAAAACTTGATAATACTTATATGTTGCTCGTTTGCTGGCTGCTGTAATAGTTGCATGTGGTGGAAAACAACAACAGCAACAAACAACCACAACAACACCATTAAATACTTTAAGATGATGACGACGACAACAAACGACATGGAGACTTCTTATGACTTTATAATCTTAATTAACGTTTTCGTTTTAAAAAATGTTCTTATTTCTCACGGCAGGCAATCAGTGTTTAGAGCTGCTAGTAGTGGTCGTGCCAGTGGTGGTGGTGTTGGTGGCAGGCAGTCTTTTCAGGGACCAACAAACAGCAGAAGCCAGTTAAAGAAACCAGCCAGCCAGTTTGGTTCATTTGTTGCTGGCATATCTTAACGTATGGCATCGTCTAAAAAAATATCTTTTTACGCCATTGGTAATATGAATTAAAAAAAAACCTAAAATTCACAATCTTTTCTTTTTCATTTTCATTTCCAAAGAAACCCGAATCCGATTTTTTTCGTATTACTGCTGCTGTTGTTGATGTTGGGCTCTGTTGTTAATTGAGCTCTTCTTTTATTTAGTAAAAAAACCTGGTTGTATCCCAATCAAGTCGTCTTACTGCGTAAAGCTTATTGACTGGCAATGTTAATGGGTGCATATGTTACCCAACACTGCCCTGCTTCCATCTCTCAACTCCTTTAGCAGACAGGTAAAAATCTGTCTGTTTTTTTTTTTTTTTGCTTTTTTAAATACTCCGTCATCTTCTTGCCCCTTTTATTGATGTTTGAATTAATGACGATTCTTTGTTTTCTTTTTTTTTTTTTTTTTTTTGGTTTCCACCATAGTTGTTGTATTTGTTCTTGTCCATATGACTTGAATTTTATATAGAGATCTTAAAGATCCTTAAAAATTGTTTGCCTGCCAGTCTTCCATGCTGTTTGCTGGCTTGTGCATACATTTTTTCGTTTTATTTTTTTTTTAAGTTTAATATATTTTTAAGAACTTTAGGAATCCAGCATGGCCGTTGGTAAGGTTCCTTTTTTTTTTTTTTTTTTGATAATTGATCGCCTGAATAAGTGGTTAGGCTGCTGTTTGTATAGTGTTTCTTTTTGCAGTCATTTCGTTTCATTTCTTTTCTTCTGTTAACCTTTTCATGTGTGTATATTTGTAGTTTGTTTATTGTGTTTTTGTTGCAAATTTAATTTTTGAAAATGATTTGGAATTGATCAGGTTTCTTTGGAAACGTGCTTATGTATTCGAAAATATAAATTTCTTAATATTATATGTGTCTTTATAATGATTGTTAAATTTAAACACCATAATTGGTTGATGGTATTTCTTCATATAATAAAAAAAAAGGTTTTTGTTTTAAATTTTGTGTTATTAAAACATCTTCGTTAAAATTATATTTATAAATTCTAATTATGCAGGTTTTTTCCGGTACTTTTTAGAAATCAATAAATGAATAAAAATCAAAATACAAAATTCCAAATAAACTAATAAGGTTTCTTGACAAATCAACCTTATTAGTTATTCAAATCACCTTTAATTCCTTAATTCGGTGTCTCCACCAGTTATTTACTCTAATATTTTTATATCAGCAAACATCGAAATCAATCGCAGAGAGAATTCTATTACTTGGAGACCACATAATAGTATTAGTGTTAGTATTATATCTGATATTATAATATAGTTATTATGGTAAATCTATAAACAACTTTATCATAACATGAGCTGTCAAAATCACATCAAATTTGTTAAATACTGTGTTTATAACTGTTTTTTATACAAAAAGCTGCAAAAAAAAAAAGAAACAAGAAAAAAAACTTATTTCAACCAAATAATAAAATAATTTAATATTTTGGAATATATTTAGTTGGAATAATTTTGTTGCATATTTCCATGAGTAAATTTTGACTAGATATAGAGCAGAGGTCGGCAACACCTATGCCCATGGGCGCTCTCTCACACCTACATAAGCTCACACATAGAACAAAAAAATAACACTATGGAACATTTTTGGGATTATTGTCTGGGGGGTGAGAAATTCCAAGTCAGGGTGATGGTACTAGGTCAGTATAGTAAAACCCTCAAAGGGTTTGGCGTTCGTATGTGTCATTTTTTTTTATGACCTTTTAAATTTTTTCCTTATCTTGATGTTTTTTCGCTTAGTTGTAACTCGAGAACCACTTGTCCGATTTTGATGAAACAAATTTAGAAAAATTAAGAATTACAATTTCTTTAATCCGTTCATATAACATTTTTCTTTATAATCAACAGTTTTGCCAGTAAAAATAAATTTGTGGAGAAAAAAAAATATTTTTTTGCCTAAAAATTAAAATTTTTTATGAATTTAAAAAAAAAAAATTTTAATTTTTAGGCAAAAAAATATTTTTTTTTCTCCACAAATTTATTTTTACCGGCAAAACTGTTGATTATAAAGAAAAATGTTATATGAACGGATTAAAGAAATTGTAATTCTAAATTTTTCTAAATTTGTTTCATCAAAATCGGACAAGTGGTTCTCGAGTTACAACTAAGCGAAAAAACATCAAGATAAGGAAAAAATTTAAAAGGTCATAAAAAAAATGACACATACGAACGCCAAACCCTTTGAGGGTTTTACTATACTGACCTAGTACCATCACCCTGACTTGGAATTTCTCACCCCCCAGATTGGCTGTTGTACTGTGTAATCAGTCGCATACAAGATTTCAATGAAGTAGGTTGTCACATCGCTTGTTTGCCAGATTTTTTACACTCTGCATAATGTTTATTGATACATTTTTTGGTAATTTAGTTTTAAGTTTTTTTGTTTTTATTTTTTTTTGTGTTGTTGTTTTTTGATTTTTTTTCATAGTTGTTGTTTGCTTTTAAATTTTTATTTTATATTCCCATTATAAACATTTAAAATTTTCGAATTATTATAGAAACATTCTTTGTCAGTGCATTGAGAGTGAGAGGCTGCAACTCACTCATACAAGCACAAAATAAGGTTGTATATGTTTGCCGATCCCTGATATAGAGATAAACACGAAAACGTGTACTCAACCCTTAATATATATATAGGTATTGTTTTTTTTGCAGTTATTCTCTCGACTTTCTCTTTAAGGTCTCGTTACTAGATCGTAAATGTAACGAGAACGAGTCGTAACGTGGTATTTTATTTTTGCTAAGTTACTCAAAATTTGTAACGTGCTATTAAGGATTGATAAATTTGATTTTCAGAATAGTACCAACCAGTTTAAAAATAGTACCAAAACTTGCACTTTTTTATAAAATAACAAGCAAGAACTTTCATAAAAATTCATTGTGGATTATATTTTATCCCTGAAAATCGGATTCAATTACATTTTAAATCGAAAATAATTTGTAGTCGATTTAGCTCATTTGATTCATTCAATCATTAAATTAGTTTTTATTTACTTAATTTGTTTACTTTTCAAATATAATATTTTAAGTGTGTTCGTTTTAAACAAAAGTTTTTGTATGAAAATTAAAAAAAAAATGTTATTGTTTTTGCTAAATAATTTCTTTTTTAAATAAACTGGATTTCTATAGAATATTTGGAAATAACAAAAATGTGCCAGTGTACTAATCAAACTTCGATTGTGTCAAACATTGTACAATTGTGCCACAAATTCCATCACTTGTATGCAACTAAAAACAGCTGTTTTGCTCTCTCACGTAAAAACGGAGAAAAAATTCTGTTTTCAACAGAAATTAACGGCACGTTACGACTCGTTTACGTCTAGTACTCAGCACTATGCGTTTCTCATTAAGCAGGTTGAATCAGCTGATTCGTCGCGTTACATTTACGTTCAAGTAATTTGGGCTTTAATATTATATTAACGTTAATGTTTCGCGTAGTCTCAGATTACTTTAGCCGACAATTTGCAAAATGACACTTTCAACCAAAATTATAATTTATTTTTCAACAACATCTTTAGGTAAAGTTTAATATATTTTTAATTCTTCTGTCATCTAATTTTCTTTTAAGATTTGTGCTATTTTACAAAATATATTAAGAAGAAAATATTTTAGAACATTATCTGAGAACGAAATATTTTTATTTCGAATCGACAATGAAAAAGTCCTCAGAATCTGAGAGGTTTTCTATAGAAAAGAGCCCTCAGAATCTAAGGGTTTTCTGTACTAAAAGTCCTCAGATTTTCAGATTTTTTCTTTAGAAATCTTCAGAATCTGAGCGTTTTTCTATAGAAAAAGTCCCCTGAAACTAAGGGTTTTTCTATAGGATAAAGTACTCAAAATCCGAGGGGTTTTCCATATGAAAAAAATGCTCAGAATCTAAGGGGTTTTCTATAGTAAAATCACCTCAGAAACTGGGGGATTCCCTATATGAAAAAGTCCACAGCATCTGAACTTTTTCCTATATAAAAAAGTCCTCAGAAGCAGAGGATTTTTCTGTAGAACAAAATTTTCAGGATCTTAAGGAATTTTTATAGGAAAATGTCCTCTGGTAAAAGTTCTCAGAGTCTGCTGGTTTTTCTATAGGAAAAAGTCCTTAGACTCAGGATTTTTCTATTGGAAAAATTCTTCAGAATTTGATGTTTTATTTACAGAAAATGTGAGAGTTTGTTATAGAAAAAGTTAACAGAATATGAGGGTGTTTTGATTGGGAAAAAGTCCACAGAATCCGATAGTTTTTCTATAGGAAGATGAATTTATTTATTTTATTTTCACTAGATGTTCTAGCACAACAAGATGAAAATCTTATAAATTATAGTACTAGTGAGTTTATAAAACATTATACATATTAAATAAAAGAACATGAAGTTAAAATGTAGTACATTTAGATTATAAAATAATATTTAAAATTAGCACAAAAATTTAATATTTAACAGAAGTATTTTTTTAGCTCATTTTTAAACTTTTTTGCGTTGTTTATGATTTGAATTTGGCTAGGAAGATGGTTCCAAAGACTAGTGTGTAAATAAAAATAGGGAGATGTCCTCAGAATCTTAGGCATTTTGTAAAACAAAGTCCGCAGAATCTAAGGCTTTTTTATAGGAAAAATTTCTTGGAGTCTGAGAAAAAAGTCATGGGAATCTAAAGATTTTTGCTATCGAAAAACATTTTCCTACAATCATAAAAAAAGGCCGTACAAATAGTTGTAAATTCGGCTAAAATAACAGAAAATAGTACCTGTATTTACGACAGCAGAAATTGCAATGATGTTAAGAATCATGGTCTGCTAAATTTAGTTGAGCTACATTTTAGCTAAAAAATTTACACCAAATACAATAATTTGAAAGAAATGCTGTTTAATTGAAATGAAAATTACTCAGTTGAAATCAGCACATATTTTCTGCTAAATGTTAGTTGATTAAAAATAGATAAAAAATTCAGTTAACATTAAAAAATTTAGAAGAATGTTCGTTTAATAGAAATGAAAGTGGGTCAGTTGAAATATCCAAACATGCTGCTGAAATTACAATCACATTTTATTATTAATTGAATAGAAACAAATTAATGTAAATATTGTTAATTTTATTTTCGAATAAATTACACAATCAGAAAACACTATTTGCCCTAAATATCACTTTTATTTTTTTGCCAATATGTGTGCCAGCGGAAGTTGTATTGTTTGGTTCCTTTTTTTTATCATCTACCTACAGGTAGAATTTAGATGAAAATGTTAAGGGGTGAAATAAAACAAAAATAATATTTAATATTATTCACGTAAATAAATATAAGGTTTGTTTTTTTTCGAATTTTATATCTACTACTTGTTTAAAACGACTATACCGTACTTACATGAATTTTATTTTATTTTTGTAAATAAATAAAACTTAAAAATTAGGGGTCGCCTTTGTACAAAAGCTGTTTCCGTTCAAAGACTTCGCCGGAACGCGAAATGGAGCAATTATCTTGTGTGCCCTGCTCTACATTTACTAACAAACGCATAATTAATTTTCTAGCTTTGTTGTTTTTAATATTTTATGAAATAAAAAATACTAAAATTTCAAATATTTTTATGACAAATATTTTTCTTTACATTTGATAGAGAAAATCCAAGATTTTTTAAGACTTGGTAGGATTTTTATAACTACTTGATTTTTGAGAAGCTAAATTTATACCTACCCATGTGAAAATCGAAATATATATGAACGTACATGATCATACATGGACTAGTATATGATCATGCATGGGCATACATGATCATATCGAATACATACGATTGAGTTCACAGAACGAAATGAAATTTAACATGTGTTCATATAACGGATGGAATGATTCCATTATACAAAGCTTTTTGCTTTTTATACCGCCATCTCTATGTCAGGCTAAGAACACTTCGTAGTTCGGACAAAGAAAATTATATTTAAATACAATTCTTCTATGGCATATAGTAAACACAACCGTGAAAGATTTTTGTATTTGTGTTTCATATATAAAACAAAAGGATACCAAAAGATTGCATATACATAAAAATATAACACAATAAGATAAAATATGATTTAATTTATAGAAAAAATAGAATATTTAAAGTTACTGAAAATAAAAATAAAAAATGAATTAATTAGAAATTTATTAATTTAGTTCGAGGCCAATTTCCTTATTATGAATTAATATAAAATCGATTTTATAAAACAAAAAAGTCTTTTAAATTAAAAAAAAAAAAAAATTGTTCCTGCAACCGGATTTGAACTCGGAACCTTCTAACGATACAATCTTTTTTTTAACGAAGCGTCATAATTTTTATAAAATCATTTCTTTACCAGTGAATTGTTTTTTGTACCGTTTTCATTTCTAACCTAGTATAACTCGGTACCCCCTGGTTGCAAACGTTGGAAAATCACTCTAAACCACCGAAATTTTTGTAAAGCAAATACATACAAAGCGTTCCAAATTAATGTTCTGCCAGTCATTTATTTTTAACATCGCCGTTATCCGGTGGTATGCCAGTGCTTAATTTTTTGTACCACTAGCAATTTTTGATAGGGCATCAACACTCAAAAAAATAAGTTAGTAGACAAATTAGTAAAACGTCTTGTATATCAAGTTTACTAATTTTCAGCAATTTTTTTGCTGAAATTCCGTTTTCAGCTAAAGTTTTAGTTATATTTTTTAGCACTAAACTAATTTTGAACTAATGTTTTAATAATTTATTTTGCTAAAAAAATTGTGCTGATAACCGCAATTATAGCGTGGACAACAACCAGATAGACAAGATGTAGATATCGCAGCTTTTCTGGATGTAGTACAGACAACGGAAATGATAATTAAAAAAACAACTCTACACAATTTCTATATTTGAATTTTCAGCAAATAAATTAACTAAAGTAAAATTTCTCTACAAATTTTTTTCTCTACAAGGTTTTTTCAGTCTACTAATATTCAGCAATAAGTTTAGTGATTTTAGCAAGGATTTTTTCATTTGCAATCGACTAAGTGTTAGCAAAACTTTTGCTGAAGATTACTATTTTTTGTGGTAAAAATCAGCTCGCTGATATTCAGCAAACACTTTTGCTGAAATTACCAACTTTTTTGCAAGCACGCTCCTGACTAAAAATTTGCTGACACAGCAACATTTTTTGCTGACTTTACTGACTTGTTTTTTGAGTGTATGCGATAAATACTATTTGTTGCTTATGTCTATCAAATTTTGTCAAAAATATTTTTTTTTATTTGATTTCCGTTATACAAACGATCAATTTTAAATTAAAAAAAAATACTCAATAATTTTTCTAGAAATCAATAAAAAAAAACTTTACTGAACTCTCATAAAAAACAAAGTTCAGGGACCTGTCCTGGGATTTGTCTTGTGACATGTTACAAGGTGTCAATTTCCCCCTCGTATGACAACGCCATGTAAAAGTGACCAGTCTATTTCATATAAAGGGGCCAGTTCGGTGACAGTTTGTTAGAATTTCCCGTAGGGAACTTAAACGTGTTTAAATACCTACATCTCGTAGTTTGAAATAATTCAAAACTTTACATCAAAACCTCCCCTTAATAACTTTAGAGAAATTTCAAAATAAACTATTTATTTTTGTTCTAAATTTAATTAACCACCACCACAACCACCAGTTCAGCTCTTCAAAATTTTATAGTAGAAAAACCCATAAATTATTCATGGCGCATTTGAAATTTTTTATTTGTCATGTTCATTAGAGACATTTTAATAGTTTTCTCAAAAATAATGTTTAGGAAATGCGTTAAGCAAATGGCCACAAAATTGAAAAAAGTAAATGTACTTGTTGGTCTAAAAAATTCTGTTCAACAGTATGTTTAATGCGCTCTATCAAATATTATTTCTTTTGTAATGTACAAGTATTTATAAAGTGTAGTATATCAAATTAGAGTAAATAGACAACCCTAATTTTAAAACTTGGTATTTAGTAATTGAAGTACTGGTTGTTAATTAGTTGTATAAGGGAAATTGTAGCTACTGTGAATTTAAAGATTAAAAATTAATGAGTTTGAGTATTTTAGGGTCGTTAGCATTTGGTATTGTAATTAAAAAAATTTCAACAAACCAGCATCGTTTATTACAAAAGAAGTTGATAACCATACACAAACAATTTTAAATTGTTTAATGGTTTTAACAGTTTTTAGTTATTTTCTATTCCTTTTATAACAACATGGCGTTAAGTTTTTTTCAATATAAAATATGGCGTAGTTGCCTTTTTTTTACTAAACCGGAAACTCGTTAAAACTTTAAGAACCTCCAAACGCCATTTGTGTTTTCGTTCAGTCATTCTTCTACTCTTCGATTTTGCTATAACAATTTTTTTTGAAAATTAATGTGTTTAAAAGGTTGCCCTTAGGTTAAATGTGTTTATATTGAATATTTTTCACATAATTTTACAATTTTGCAAGTCAGTTTTGCTTGGGGGAGTTGTTGGTTGTTCAATGTCCCCTCCCGCCACACCGTTTTATTTAACAAGTAAAGGTGATATTTTTTTTTATCGAGATAGTTAACAGTTTGCGTGTCCACTTTTAAAACTATTAACGATTTTAGTTTCACTGTAATTTTGTTTTAAAATATTTAAAAATTTTTACTTGTTGGTAATTTTATTTAACTTAATTACACTTATTAGTTTAGATTTTATGGTATGTTTAGTTAATTAAATAAATAACTATATGTTATTCATTCATACACTCAAAATATTACCTTAGTAAAAAAATCTGTTAAACTGGTTTCAAATCGATGTGACTAATTTTGAGTTGTTTGTGTAGTATTTCAGTTTTCTTATTTTCAAGTGGCAACAACATTTATTTGTGGAAGAAGAATTATATATTGTAACAATATTTATAAGTCATTAAAAAACAAACTGTATGAAATTCCGGAAAATTGGTAACATTTATTTTATGCGATCATTTAATTCCCGAGTAAAAAAAATTATATATAATCATATGTGGCATATATTACAATATATAATTAGACATGTGGTTATGTATATCCATATATAATTATATATGACGTTTTTTCCGAAAAATTTTCCTTATATTATGCCATATATAATTTCATCTAATTAGATATCGGCCTTCATAATATTAGATATGGCATATGTAATTATATATTACATAACATGGTTGATCTTATTGCATATATAGTTATATATAGAACTATATCTTAATATATATGGTGGCATTGTAGCAATATATAATTATATATGGTATCATTTAAACAATATATAATTATATATGGTGACAGTTAAACTAGATATTATCATATATGGTGCCATTTAAACAATATATGGTCATATATGGTACCTCATAAACCAAATCTTTAATTCAGTTCCAGATATGATAATATATGGTACTATATATAGTGCGATATATATTTATATATGTTGTTATTTAAGCTATATATTATCTTATATGGTGCCATTTAAACCATATATTATCATATATGGTGCCATTCAAACCATATATTATCATATATGGTACCATTTAAACCATATATTATCATATATAGTGCAATTTCAACAATATATGCCCATATATGGTGCCTCATGAACAATATTTTTAATACAGTTCCACATATGATAATATATGCTACCATATATAGTGCCATATATATTTATATATGGTGTTATTTAAGCAATATATTACCATATATGGTGCCATTTAAACCATATATGGTCATATATGGTGCCATTTCAACAATATATGCTCATATATGGGACCTGATGAACGACATTTTTAATACAGATGCAGATATGATAATATATGCTACCATATATAGTCCCATATATATTGATATATGGTGTTATTTAAACAATATTAATATATATACATATATGGTATCATTTAAACAATATATTGTCATATATGATAATAATAATAATTCTTGATAATTCAAGAATAAGTTTCCAAATTTTTATTATCTATATTTCTCACATCTACATTCTTCCCAATGTTTTTTTTTTTTATTGCTACACGTCGGACTGTAAAAAAAAAAAAAAAAAAAAAAAAAAAAAAAATAATATATATATAGATATAATTAAATTTTAAGCATATTTTATAAATTTAGTTTATTATATTATTGTAAAATGTTATATAGTAGTATTCAAACCGTATTTGGCCCACAGGGCTTGGTTTATAAATATTTTTTGAAATAAATAAATAAATAAATAAATAAAAAATAAAATATGGCACAATTTAAACAATATATGGTCAAATTTGGTACCACATCAACATTTTGAATACAATTCCATATATGGTTTAATTTGAATAATGTAAAACTATGTATGGCGCTATAAAAAATATTATCAGATATGTTACTTCATTAACAATATTTATAATACAGTGTCATATATTGTAATATATGTATATCATTCAATATATATTGATGTATGGTAATGGTACAATAATTCCAATATCAGTTGAGATACAATTTGTGGGTCCATATCAACAATTTGTTCACCTACATTTAAAATATATACATATATGTACATTTAAGTTATAATTTATAAACACTTTATAAAGTTAAATAGTTAACTTATAATAAAATAAAAATGTATTTTCTAAAAATAAAAATATAATGTTAATTAATGTAAATATACAATAGGTTTAAGTTTAACATCCCAGACAGAAAAATATAATCGGCACAATGCTGGCAAACCGTTGGCGATGGTCGGTTATGCGTTGGCAGAACGTTGCATTAACTATCTTGGCAAAAAAATAGATTTCAAAAAACATTTTTGAAAAAATTGAGAAAACTTTTTTTAATATTTGCTTTTAAAAACATGATATTTAATCCAGTCCACCAGATTGTCAGCCAAGACCTCTACACTCTAATCTAACGAGACTTCCCAGCAAAACCTTTCATTACAATGTAATGAGTTTTAGGTATTGAAATCTTAAGTGTTCACTAGTTACCTTTAAATTACTAAACTACTTATTTTAACATGGTGATGTGATTGGAGGAAAGTCATTACACTGATGTTACCTGTAAGTAGTTTATCAGCTGTTCTATAAATAGATGTTGAATATAGATTTAAAAAAATATAAAAATTTAAAAACCAATAGGAGCTGACACGTATTGATCAGCGTACCCCACGATTGTCAGGCAAACACTCTAACCATTAGACCACGACATCACTATGATTTTTATTGCTTTAACTTATGTACACATTTATTGTGGCAATTGTTATACATGTCTATTTTTCACAAAACTTGTTGTTATTAAATACTGCTTAATGAACATCAACATTTCTATAAATAGATGTTTAATATAAATTACAAAAAAAAAACAACAATGGAAGCTAACACGAGTTGAGCAGCGATCCTCATGTCTGTCAGGCAAAAACGATAACCACTAGGCTACGCCATAGTTATGGTCTAGATCTAGTCTGATTTACAAATTAATGTGTTTATAACTTTTAGAAAAAAGGTTTATTCTTCTTTTTAACCTCAAACCTACTAAAATAAAAAAATTTTTGTTTTATAAAATCGATTTCTTTTTTTTTTTTTGTGGAAAAGCTCCTTTAAGACCAAACATTTTCTTGGTTCAAATCACGGCAGGACTAGAAAAAAATACATATTTTTTAACTTTATTTTAGAAAATCTATTTTCAGACTACCTGTTTATTGATTTTGCCCCAGCGTTTTGCGAACGATGAACATTTTATTTTCCAAGGGCTTTTCCGGCGCTTTTTAAACAGCTGGCCCTATTGCCTAAAGACAAAATTACGATTGGCAAGAAATTCGGTTATCAAAATGAGCATGAAAATGAAAGAATGCTACACAAACAATATTTTAAGCTCTTACACTTTTAGAAATAAATCTGTAAAAATAGCAGAAAAAGCAACGAAAAATTAGTTAAAAATGATGTTGCAGAAAAAACCGTTAAACTAGCAGATGTTTTTTTTTTGCTAAATAGAACAGCAAAAATAAAACTTAAATTTACAGAGTTTTAGTTAATTGAAAATGACAAATTGTGCTGTAAAATGTGAAAAAAATTTTGCTAAATATTAGTAGACTAAAAATAGCAAAATTTTTGTTATTTTTAAGTTAAATTTAGTTGAATGCAAATAGCAGTCTATCCTATAATCAACAGAAATATTTGTTAATAAAAATAGTAAACTGCTGATTTCAGAAGGCTTGATTTTTATTTGCATTAAAAAGAATCGAAAAAAAACCTTTTAAACTTTTCAATTTAGTAGGTTTGAGGTTAAGAAGAAGAATTTGCAAATCATATGGACAGGCTTCATCAGTGATTTTCCATTAAATTGCATTTTTTTGTTATTTTTTAGTTTACTAATTAGTTAGCAAAATGTTGTGTTGATTTAAACAGGTTAATTGTCTATTTTCTATTAACTTAAATTTAACACAAATATAGCTAAAATGCAGTTTTATTTTCCTCTTCCTGTCTTACTCAAATTTAGCAAAAATAAATGCTTATTTTAGCAGAGTTTTCGGCAAGGTAATTTTAACAAATTTTTAGTAGTTTTAACTGAAATTAAAAAAAAAAAAATTTATTGTCGCCACTGGGTATCGAACTTGCGACCTCGAGATTGACAGTCTAGCACTCTACCGCCGAGCTATTCTGCGATATGAAAGTTGACTGACATATAAAAACATAACTTTGTCATTGCGAGATATTGTATCTTATTCTCTGCCTTAAAAGTACTTTTTAAACAAGTGCAAAATTTAGTATTCTTTCAGTACTATTTTCACAGGTGATAAAAAGCAATTTTTCATCACTTTTATTTTATATATTTTTAAGAATTGAAAAATTAAAAAAAAATATTGTAAATAATAATAATAAAAACAAAATTAAAAAAATATTGATCCCACTAGAAATTGAACCCGCGATCATCTGTTTGGATTTAAACTGTATCAAAATAACTTTTTTGAATCACTTTTAGAGCGATAATGCTTTAGAAGCAATATTTAAGTGATTTTTTTGAGATGTTGTTCAGAATTACTGCTAAAAAAGCTGTAAAAATGTACTAACGGATACACTGGAAGCAATGAAAGAATTGTTGATATGTAAATTTATTTAGATTGATAGCTTTTAACGGAACTGTTTGATGGTTCTGATTTTAAAACTTTGTTAAAAACTGCCACACAAATTTATTAATACAAATTTTAAAATAGCCATTTCTTGATAATGATTTATTAAAACAATTCTTTTTGGCCAAAGTTTATTCGAAAATAGACATTGCAAGAGGTGGTCCTTCAAAAAAAATAAAATATGCTGAATAGTGTTATTAATTAATTTATACCTTTTACAACTTTTTTCATTAAAATAAATTTATTTCAATTCAACCAACACACATGCACATTAATTATCTATTACATGCCACTCTAGCAAAGATATGGTAACATTTGTTTTGTATTACTTTAAACGAAAAGAACAAAATTGCTACTAATGATTTAGAGGAACCATATGTGTAATTGTGCTGATTCTTTCTAAGTAATGCTGCTGTTGGCTAATGTTGTTGATGATGTTAGTAAAATGCCAATTTTCTTTTTTATTATTAAAAACATTTATCATATCTATCAATAAACACCATTTGTGGTCTTGTTTTTTCAAGTTGTATATGAACAACATTTTCAATTTTTCTAGCAACTTAAGCATATACTTAAACACCACCACCATATAACCGCATAATAAACACCCAGGGAAAATGAAAACAAACAAAAAAAAAAAACAACTGAAAAATAGAAAAACTTAAATGTAATAAAGCAAATGTTGCCAATTTCAATAACTAGAAGATGAAGCTGAAGCAGCAGCAAAATATAAAAAAAACAAGACACAAAGACCCTTAAATCTATTTAATATTTAATCTATCTATCAGGCAGTTGTGCTCTTTAGCACATGCAGTTAGCTACAATGTAAATGTAAGGAACAAGCACTACATTAGTAGCTTTTTACCATAATAAAATATGGCATGAACGGAATACTATTTGAAAAGCAGTAAATCCTATAAATACTTTACTTTGCTACGTTAACACATTCAGTTTTCTTATGTTGGCTAGGAGAAAAACTAGTTTCGTACACTCATAGAAATAGATCTTTAAAAATAGCAGAAAAAGTTACTAAAAATAAGTTAAAAATGATGCTGAAATTAGCAGATTATCTTTGCTATATATTAGTAATATACGGACAGCAAATATAAAACTGTTAAATATACAGAATTTTAGTTATATTTGAGTTAAATTATTGTTAATGGAAAATAGCAAATTAACCTGCCAAAATTGGAAAAAAGTTTTGCTAAATAATTAGTAAAAATTAGTATAAAATCACAAAAAAAACTTTAAAATTAGGCAAGAATGAAATCCGGATAGGGACATGCCTACAATGGATTATTTTTCACAATTTGTTAAATATGTTTGGGATTTTAGCATATTTAATTCCTTTAATGCAATTAATGTATATCGCGATAAAATAAAATTAAAAAAACTAATATGCAAGTGCTTGTGCAAATTTAAATGTTACAGACACTTTAGAAAATATTGTTTTCTATTGTTGTTTATACAAGAATGTATGTCACTACATTACTAGATCTGTGAAAACAACAGAGTAGTACATTGGAAGATGACAAAGCAAATTGTGGATAATTTTTTGTTGTTTTTTTCTTTGATATTTTAAATGTTTAATAACGCTCCTAGACGAGAACAAGAAATTCTCATTGAGTTTGTAATCTAACTTAACAAATATTTCCAGAAATTATAAAAACATCGCACAGTGCTTCGTCCCCATATAACGATTGGACAAAAATAGAAGGAGTTGAGACAGAGTTTTGAAATTTGGTACACTGACATAGAACCCCTTAGTTAAGAAAAATTTTAATTTTTGGAAATATCGGGCCAAGGGCACGCCCACCTCCCATAGGTCCTGAAATTTAAAAATAATATATTACCTACATAAATGGACGTAAAATTACAAAAAGTATCCATTGAGATGCACATAAAACTGGAAACGTTTGTGTCAATTTTTATCAAAATCGAACCAAGGACTCTTAGTCCTGCCATATATCCTTTATTTTAAAATCTTTATAAAACCTGCAACAATTATCCGATTGCGATGTAATTCAGCACGTGAATTGATATAAGGTCAAGCCATATTTGTGCCAAATTTGGGTAAAATCGATGCATTAATAAAAAAAATGCCTTTCACAAAAAATCGGTTTTAAACGCTTCAAATAATTTTTATAAAAACAAAAAAATTAAATAGGATTAATATAGGAAACCATGTGAATCCTCCATTTAAGGCATACGGTATGTTCAGCGAACTTATGTAAAACACTACGAGGAATATTTTTGTGGAACATTTTAACCTTATATCTTGTCAATTAAAGGGACTTTCTTGGCCCCTTTTTAAAAAGGGAGAAAAACGAGCCGTAAGTTGAAGTGTTAGAGGGTTAAAATGTTCCGCAAAAATATTTATCATGAAATTTCACTATAAGTCTCTGACGACATCAGCATTGAAAATTTAACTTAAAGGCCAGTAATAAGTAAAAACTTAAAATGTGTTTAAGGGTTAATTTTATAACTTATTTAGTATTGGCGCTCAACTGTCCCACAAACCTGGATTTTAGGGAGAAACCATGTGAATCCTCCATTTAAGGCATACGGTATGTTCAGCGAACTTATGTAAAACACTACGAGGAACATTTTTGTGGAACATTCTAACCCTCTAACTCTTAAATTAAAGGTACTTTTTTGAACCCTTTTTAAAACGGACAAACACGACCCGTAAGTTGAAGAGTTATAGGGTTAAAATGTTCCGCAAAAATATTTGCCATGAAATTCTACTATAAGTCTTTGAAGACATCAGCATTGAAAATTTAACTTAAAGGCCAGTAATAAGTAAAAACTTAAAATGTGTTTAAGGGTTAATTTTAGAACTTATTTAGAATTGGCGCTCAACTGTCCCACAAACCTGGATTTTAGGGAGAAACCATGGGAATCTTCCATTTTAGGTGTGGGATGTGTTCAGCGAACTTAAGTAAAACACTACGAGGAACATTTTTGTGGAACATTTTAACCCTCTAACTCTTCAAATTAGGCGTCTTTTTTGTCCCTTTTTTAAAAGGACCCAAAAAATTCCCTTTCATTGAAGAGTTAGAGGGTTAGAATGTTCCACAAAAATGTTTATCGTAGTGTTTTACAAAAGTCCGCTCAACACATTCTATACCTAAAATGGAAGGTTTACATGGTTTGAATACTAAACACTCTTAAATGCGTGAAATTTGTGTAAAAATCATGGATTTGGGCATTTTAAAAAATCCATTTTTTTTAATTTGTGGTAAAAAATAAAAATTAATTTTTTAATGATCTATTATATAACAGTATAAAGTTACAAAGAAAAAAGAGAAAAAATAGCTAATTTTATATCATTTCTTTTATACTCCATAAAACTTAAGTAATTTTTGAATTTTCAAAAAAAAAAAAAAAAAATGTGTTTTTCGGAGCAATAAAAAATAATTGTTTTGTAAACATATACTAAAATCCATATTTTAATTTAACTACAAATATATTGAAGTAATTAAAAAAAAATCTTCGAACAAGTTTTTAAAAAAATGTATTTTTGAGAAGTATTTTCGTGAAACAATTAAAACCCATTTTTCTGTTAAATCATTTTTGCATAAAATTCTCTGAGTTTAGCGCCCTCTCTTGGCGGTAAAAGCAATCACACCAAATTTTTTTTTCACATTTGTTTGTGTTACTTTCTTATGTTTAAAAAATCCTTCTTTAATCACAATTTGAGATAAAAATTTTTTTTTGATTTTTGTACACGATTTTCTTAGGCAAGAATGAAATCCTGATAGGGACATGCCTACAACGGATTATTTTGCACAATTTGTTAAATATGTTTGGGATTTAAGCATATTTAATTCATTTAATGCAATTAATGTAGGTATATCCCGATATAATAAAATTAAAAAAAAAATTTTTTCTGAAAATGAAAATCGAGGCTTTTGAAAGCAGCAGTTTACAATTTTTTAGCAAATATTTCTGCTGAATTTTAGCAGAATAGACTGCTATTTGCATTCAACTAAATTTAGCTTACAAATAGCAAAAATTTTGTAGATATAACAGTTTATTTTTGCTATTTTTAGTCTACTAATATTAAGTAAAATTTTCTTCAGATTTTACAGTACAATTTGTTATTTTCAATTAACTAAAAGTTAACCTAAATATAAAAAAAATTCTTTAAAGTTAACAGTTTTAATTTTGCTATTCTTATTTTACTAGTATTTAGCAAAAAAAAATCTGCTAATTTCAGCAGTTTTTTTGCAACATAATTTTTAACAAATTTTCAGTAACTTTTTCTGCTATTTTTACAGATTTATTTCTATTAGTGGACTTCTCCGCCAAATGCCCAAAATTCCTTTGATTACTTTCCTTGTGATTTGGAGAAAAATTAAATTACTTTTTCACACATCAAATAATACAATAGAAATTTCATTTATGATAATAACAATGGGGTTTTATATGGTGTTTTCTTTTTACACTGGCATACAAAATTGTTTTTCTATTTTTTTATTTAAACCACGGTGAAAGCATTATTTCCTTTATCATCCTGCTGTTGCGCAGGATTATCTATTTTACTGCTGTCGTCGCTAAACATAGACGAGAAATAAAACATGAAATAATGTAAGGACGGACGGACGGACGGATGAATGGAAAGACAGACAGCCAGCCAGATAGATAGACAAGCAGTTTAACTAAATACTAGGATGTACAATTATGTGGAGTATACCACCACCTTACTAACAACATGCAGTAGATGATTGTAGGTATGTAGTTGTTTGTTATAGTAGTTAGTTAACAACAAAATACAAAATGGCTTACAATTTTTTTTCTTCTATTTGATATGTGTAGTTTAACAAGCGTTAACATGTTGCAACATATGTGCTGTTTTCCCAACAAACATTCGTTACCCTTCTCTTCAAATAGTTTACGGTTTAAGAATCCTCTTCTAACTTTTAATATCGGTAATATTGTTGTTGTAGTTCCTATTATTGTGCTGATGATTAAGCCCTGTTGTAAACAATATTGTTTCATAAGGGCGGGTGTAAATGTGGTTTAGGTTTAACTATTTCCAGTTTACCATTGTTTGTTACTTTTTGCTGCTGCTATTCCCATTCTTATATGCTTCTGTTTTTTTTTGCAACATTCTGTTGTATTTCGTTGATTTTTGTGGTTTTTTGTCTCATTGTTATAATCACTGTAATCGTGGTTGTTGTTGTTGTTCAATACAAACCATTGTTTTCCCTCAAGTGTCCGGGAAATATTTTTATGTAAACAAAGTGTTAACGAGTGGTTGAAAGGAGCATATCTAACGAATATAACGAAGCAGTTTTCAACTATGTAGTTCTATCATCATGTATGCCACAAACAATCTGTTAATATTTGTAATAGAAAGTTGTAACTTTGATATAGCTTAGTTTTGTGGTTATTTTAATATAAAACGAGTAAGAGAATTAAAGCCGGGTATGCCGACTTAATGAAATCCTACACCGCAGCACGATTTTGGTCATATTCCAGGAAGGAATTTAAAATTAACAAAAGTTAAACAACATACCTAACCACTATGAACTGTCAAAATCAACTGGTCTCTATTGGAATAATTTTTTAGAATTATTACAGCCGCGAAAGAGCAACATAATTTTCACGCTTTTTTGAAATTTTCGGCCTTCAAACCCCTGTAAAAGAAGAACCGGCAAATACTACTGGGCCAAAGTTGACCCATAACTTTTTTTCCCATATTAAAGATTACTGCCCTAGTAAAAAAAATTATATGACTTTGGATATTATATATAATTACATCCGAAAAATGAGAACATCTAATTGTATCAAATTAGATCGTATTATGATCATATTAGATCTAATTTGACACAATTAGATCTAATTTGATGGAATAAGATATGGTTTGATACAATTTTATCCGGATTTTGTCCTCATCCAAATGTATCAAATATAAAATAATCATATCCAACTAGATATAATGGTATATAATTCGATACAATTATACATAATTATATGAGGCAGATGTAACAATACATAGGTCTATATATAATTGGATATTGTGATATGTTGCACTATATATTGTGCAATATATAACAAGATATAGTTATATATTTAGGATATAATTTCGTAAAATTTTATATAATTATATCTTGGTATATATGTTCCAATATATAATTATACAACATTTTATATGATAATATATGACTATATCAAAACTTTTTTACTTGGGTGATTAATGAATAAAATATTGTAGGTCCTGTGCAAGAAACGGGTTAAATTCACTGTAGATGGGTAAAAACCTTTAAAATAACTAAAACTTTTGTTATTTTTAACTGTTGAAAAATAACTAACAAATGTGTTAAAAATAACTACCAATGTCGTAAAATTAACTGATAAATTTTTACTACAAAAATTTCAAAACAACTGACAAAATTGGTAAAAACTACTGTTTTTTTACAGTCAATTCTTTTTGTTTATTAAAGTATATTTTCATAAAAAAAAAATATATATTTTTTTTTCGATTATAAAAATATGTGTTATAACTTCAGCCAATTTAAAATTCGAAGTTAAAATTCCAAACCGTTCTCCAGTTATTATGCTGTTATGTATTGGAGATACAATACAAGTTTCTGATTTTTATTTGCAAACTAGAAATATATCAATAATGACAAATATAAACTAAACAAGAATTTTTAAAATTCAAAAAAATTTAACGAAATTTTTTTATTTTTTAAATAACTACCAAAAATAACAGTTTACTGTAAAATTATTGTTTTGGTAGTTGTTTATTATGATATTAAAAATAACTGCTTTAAACAACTGTTACGAAATTACAGTACTTTTCGTAAGTTGTTTTCTTCAATAACCATCATAAAAGTTGTTTTGCATTTTTCTATAGAAAAACAACTGTAATTTCTGTTAAAAACAACAACTACTGATTACTACACTAACAACTGTCATGTAGTAACTGTCAAACTTTATTGAGTGTACTGCCATACATGCTTGTTGCAATCATATTATTAATGTATTAATCATACTTAACAAATCATATGGTCTGCTATAATTATTTTATAGTTAAAATCTCTATTTTCTTTCGGTTATAATATTATTCTCTAGTCTGCAATCATATATTAGCTGGACAGTCATATGCCTCTCACTGTATTCCTGACATTGTTTGTGTAATAAATAATTCGATCTCCCCTAGAGGTCTGGGTAAAATGTAGCTTGTCATGAAACCTTCAAATAAAATTATTGTTTATTATGCACCCAGTGTAGAAACGGTAATGACATATCATTATTTTTTGGAGTAAAAATAATGACACCTACTTACCTTCTGCATTATTTTAAAACAAATAATAATGAGTTACTGATAATGACTTATTTTTATCATTATTTCAAATAGAAAATAATTTTTTTTTAAATTTTTTGAAATCTTTTTTTAGACTCAATATTTTTTAAACACTGGTAAGGATATATGTAACCACATATTTTTTGATTTTTTGTATGTTGGCGAGTAAGCTTACTTGTGTGCAGCAGGTCAATTATGTTTTTATCTACTCAATATTACATGTCGATATAGCTCAGATGGTAGAGCTGTTGACTGGCAATCTGTAAACCCAGGTTCGATTCCCGCACCAGCAAATTTTATTAAAAAAAAAAATACAATAAAAAAATTTTTTTTTATATACATAATGTATTTTATTGAAAATCTATTTTTAGACTCATTATTTTTGTCAGTACTGGTAAGCACATAGGTAACGATATATTTTTTGATTTTCGTATGTTGGTGTGTAACGACAACTCATTATTTTTCGCGACATCGCCATATAAAGGTAATAAGAAATGTAATAACAAAAGTAACTAGTAATGGTAACTAGTTACATAACCACATATCTGGTAATGATTTTCTACACTGGGCATTAAAGTTTTTAATGCTATAAATTAAGTAAAAAGTGATAAAAAAAAGTAATTTATTTTTGTTTTCACGTGGAAAAAATATTGTTCAAGAGCGTCTATAAAAAGGAGTGTGACAGATTTTAGTTTTGTACGAAAGTAAAATTGTAAAAAAGCACAAATTTGAAAAAATTGGAAAAAGTGAAATATTGTAATATATTCTTGGTGATCATAATATATTCCTCAATGATCAAAAACTTTTCTACATTACCATAATATAGTGACTGGGAAAATATTGAAAGTGAAAAGTGTTCAAAGTTAAGGTAAAGAAATACGAAGTTTTGGACCAATCAAAAGAGATTTAGAGGTGTCTCAAGGAGACTGAAATCTTGAAATACGATTTATAAAGGGGAAAAAATTACTTTTTTGGATTTTTTGGACAACACTGGCTCTTAAATAATAGTATTTCTAAAAAATGTAAATATAACCGAATTATCTAAACTGAATTGTCTATCTAGAAACTCATAAAAATCCATAATCGGTTCGAAAATATTTAAGTAATTGCAAATTCCCCAGACCATTGTAAGGTTAAAATGAGATAAATTAAGAAAATCCTAAAAAAATAAAATATTTTCTTGTCGTTTATTTAACCTTCTTTTTTAATTTTTAACTCCACAATTTTCTTGAGCGTAAGGTTTGTTTTTTATATATAAAAAGGTCTTTGAAAGTTTCGAATTTGTTTATAATTTGTTATTTCCTGAGGATGCTACACAATGGAGTTACGAAATATCGAAAATAAAGAACTTTTTATATATAAAAAACAAACGTTACGCTCAAGAAAATTGTGGAATTAAAAATAAAATAGTTTTTTAAAAAACTTACATTGTAATACTCCAGGTTCATTTCTAAGATCCCCAAATATTCAGATATAAATTTTTGTCTCTCTTGAATTATGCTAATCTAGTCCCAGGTATGTTCAAAGATGAGATTTTTTTCTTAAATTTGCAAAATTTTAATTTTGAGTTTTTTAAAATTTTGTTCAACAAAATGTGAACCAAAGTGGTCAACACATACAGTTTTTTAAATACACCTCAGCAAATAAATCTGCTTAAATTTACACATATCCCTGTTTTAACTTAGTAGTGACTTCGTTTTAAATTTGAAAATTTTAGAGAAAAGTATGATTTTGGCCAATAATTTAGATAATAGTATTTATTTTTATTTTCGTAACTAGCTGTAACAAAATCATTTCCTATTTCTTTTTTTTTTTCTCAGATAAAAGAGATTGTTTCCCGAAAATTTTGTAAAACTCCGACAACGTTAACACTTTCTTTAGCAAGGTCAAAAGTGAATTTTTTTAAAATTTTCGATTTTTCTTAAAAGAATATCAAAACATTGTGTTGTTTCTTGCGGAACAAATTTTATATACAGTAATAAAAAATTTTAAATTAACCCTTATAGGCACATGGGGTCAAAATGACCCCAAATTTTTAAAATGTAAAAAAGGTACCATTTGACGTGAAAATCGACATAAAAACCTTTAATCAAGCATTTTCTAGAAGAAAAAAAATCAAAATTAACCTGATTGCAAATGGAAACTGTTTTGCTTGAAATTTTGCAAGAACAGTTTTTAGAGGTGACCCCATATTATACTAAAAGTTGGACTTTGGAGACATATTGAAAAGCTATGCTGCCATAAATTTTTTTTTGAAAAACCGCGATTTTAACGTATAGGCCGCTATAGATGAATACATTTTTTTTATTGAAATATTTTCCTTTTAATTGCTTCCTTACTAAGGCATTACAGTTATTAAGGTCAATTGTACATTCGGCGACTAAAATCGCTGAAATAGCAAAAAACTATAAAAACCTATATAAAGCGCTAAGTAGTGGTTTAGATATCAAGATAAGCACATCGCATTTATATCGTAAATATGGCCACAGGTCCTGTGCTTACATTTTAACACTAAAAAATTCATATTAATTGAATTTGAAAAATTTTGTATATAAAAAACTGAATGGACAACCGCCAAACTTTATAGACATTTAGCGAAAAATCTGTACCATTGATCGAAAAATAAAGTACGCCATTGTAATCAGCATGTCCGAATTATATAGAATTGATGGTCAGAGCTCTGTTAATTTTTAAAACTCAAGATTTTGTCATGCAGTGTAATTAGTACCCAAAAAAATCACACAAAATTTAAAATTTTCGAAGTTTTTTTCGATTTTTTTTTTAAATGCAATTTTTTATAGCAACATTTATGCTTTTTGGCAGGATAGACTGCCATTTTCATTCAACTAAATTTAGCTTAAAAATAACAAAAATTTTGTAGAAATAACATTTTGTTTTTGCTATTTTTAGTTTACTAATATTTAGCAAAATTTTCTGCAGATTTTGCAGTAAAATTGGTCATTTTCAATTAACTAAAAGTTAACTTAAGTATAACTAAAATTCTGTAAATTTAAAAGTTTTTTTGCTTTTTACAAGTGTGGAATTATTTCTCTTACTTTAGCTGGTAAAAATCTGATTTTATAAACTGAATAGCTTTTTCTATTTAAATAGTTTTTTTTTGCAGAATTTCAATACCATGTTTTGAATTAAAAACATCAATAGGAAATACCAAAATAATATTTCTTTCTCTCAAGTTATACTTAAGATATTTAAGCATTAAACACATAGACGACTGCAGCTACACGACTACAGCCTGTCAAAAATAAAATACACACGTTTATATGAAAACGATTATTTTGACACCAACACAGCTACACGGCTACACTACTACTTTTGCCGCTGTAGTCAACTTAGGATAATTTCTATTTTTGTTGGCTACAAAACAAAAATAGTGTTGACAATATAACAAAATATGTAAAACAGGACAATTTTTCCCGCTAGAGGCGAAATAAAATCGCTAGTTTTGACTAGAAAATCACCGTTTTGGGAACACTGAAGAAACAGCTGTTTATATTTTACAATTGTTTGAAGGTTTCATTAATTTATATTTGGAAATAACTTTATTGTGATGTTTTGTAAAAAAAAATGGATCTTACAAAATTAACAAAATATTCCTCAGCCATTATTTTAGAAGCACAAACCAAAAAAGATTAACATTTATCAAAATGTCAAATATTTAGGATTATCTGTTTACATGTTGCTGTCGTTTTCAAAAAAATTAAGTAGCTGACTACACGACTACAATTGCAGCCAGCAGCATTTGTAGTCGTGTAGCTGCAGTCGTCTATGTGTTTAATGCTTTATGTTGAACATAAAGCCATGTTCTTGTATATTTTATAGTGTTTCAAATTATTCGACCTGGGCAGTTAACCGGTTAGAACATTATTCGAAAAACCACTTAAATTTATTAGCAGATTAATGCTTAATTAATGTATCTCCTTGTTTTTTTATTTATCTATAAAAACACATAAAACAGTTTTTTTTTATTTAAATGCAAATTTAAGTCATCTGTATTGATTTACAAAGTGTTCTTCTAAGATGATTCCTAGCATCTTGAGTTTTTTTTAAGAAACATGCCCTAGAATCTTGGAGTTTTATTTCGAGGTATTCTGAGGACTACTTATTAGAAAAGAAAATGTTTTTAGATATGTTTAGTGGAAGGATCCTTAAAGTTAAAGCGTTTTCCTACACACAAAAAAATATTGTTAAACTTTTTTCAATTAAAACGATTTATTAAATTATTTCAAAAGGTGTCAATTAAAAATTAATCCAATAGATTAAATAATTGCTCAAAACTGCAATTTGCTTGCCATTTTTTTTTATTCTATCACTCAAAAGCATTTCATAAAAAAAGAGAAAAACATCAGCATATTGTTGTTGTTTTTGTTTGTTTTATTTATGTGGTTGCTTTTATAAATGTTTATGTATTAGTAACAGATATTTTAAATTCATTTTTATAAAATTTAAAAAATTCTCGTTAAGTTTATTATTTTATTTAGTTATATATTTTCATTTTGCATTTTAAATCTGAATATTCATTTATTCTAAAACATTATTGTAAACAAATAATGTAACTTTTGAAATTTTGTTTAATAAAATCTATATTTTAGTTAAACAAAAAAATCGAAAAAAATAAATTAAAAATTATTTTAAATAATATTTTATTTAGTTTTCAACAAAAACTATTTTTTTAATTTTCAAAAAAATTTTGACAGAGTCCTTGTGCCTCAGAAGAAAAACGAAAACTAATTTCTGCGAGAGAATTTTTCATATAAGTATAAATAAATCTATCAAATGAATGAAAATTGCATGCGGCTTTTATTTTAATAAAATTCAATGTTATGAAATTCAAGCTAAAAATAAAGAAATATATTTTTTTATAGTTGGCATGTCAACTACCACTTTATCCAGCTGATTAGAGTCTTATTTAGAATTTATACAATATTGATCAATATTTAATCCAACGAATTAATTTTTAATCAAATATATATAAAAAAACTAATAAAAATCCTAATCAAATGTATCACTATTTTATTGAAAATTTATTCAATTAAAGAGCTACAAATTTGTAATTGAATGGACAATTTTTGTGATTGGAGGAATTTCAACGATAAAATTGATTGAAAAGGCGGTTTTCATGATTGAATTTAGTTTTTATTTTTTTGTGTGTATGTAACGTAGTAGTATTTTAACTAATGAAAAAAATAACTTAAAAGTGCTAAAATCAACTAAGTACGGTCAAAATTTGTATGTATTTGAAAAATAAAATAAAAATGTCGTTAAAAATAAAAACTGAAATCCAATAAATAAAAAAAACAAATGAAATAAACAATATTTTTTATTAAAATAACTAAAATTTGTTTTCTTTACATTTTGTTTAAATTATCAAAATCGATGCAGCGGTTTAAAAGCTGTAATGGGAAAGACGTCACTAAAATATCTACACAAAATTATATATTTCAGCAAAATACATTTTTATTAAAACCCATAATTTAAATTCAAATTCTTGTATTTCTTAAGTAACTAACCCAGAAAAGAACAACCCAGCAAAAAACCTGCTTTGCTGGATGCAGCTTTGTAAGGGAATAAATAATATTAATCCCTTACAAAGCTGCTTACGGAAGGCATGATTTGGAAGCACGTTGTTTTGTGAGAAAAAGCGCATTAATCGCTGCTGAAAAATTGCAGTAAATTCATGTTTTTCGTAAGTGCATTTAACCGCAAATAAATTCATGCAATTTTTTTGGAAAAAGAGCTTTTTTTGCTGCTGAAAAGATGCAGTAAATTCATGATTTTCATTGAGCGCATTTAAACGCGACTTCTTATGAAAATAAATACATTCATTTGCCGACTTCAAAATGTAGACTGACTCATGTTTATGTGGCGTCTATACATTAAACTCTACTAAAGAAGGGTAAAACACGATTGAGATGACTCAGATTTCGTGCGCATTAATCTTTGGATAACTTACATTTTATTTTACTCCCTTACAACCTGCTTCGTCGTAAGGGAATAGCGTAGCACTATAATTTTTTAAATAACTTGCTTCGTTTAAGGCAGTTTTGCAGGGTAGACAATCAAATTGCAAAATTTTTTGTGTATTGTATACTCATAAAGTGGCGCAACTCTGTAAAGCAGAATTTGTAGCGCGTTTTAAAGCGCTTCCTATTTTTACTACTTCCAAAATACAAAAATTTTTTGCTGGGATTTAGCGTAGTTGAACTAGATTAACTCGCCGGTTCAACCGCTTCTTAGGAAAAAAGGATTTCAATTCAAATACAGTGTTCGAAAAAATTCAATCTACAAAAAATGTAAAAAAAAATGTAATCTTAAATAGCGTTACCCATACCGATAACCACATCGTTAGGGTTACCATCCATGGTTTTCTTGTTCTTTTTTAATTGAATAATAAATTTTTAATAAATTATTTAACAATATAAAAAAAGTATAAAGATTTTAAATTTCTAATCGATATTTGTGTGAGAAAATACGAAACTTTATTTTTCTCTGCTAAAATGTAGTTCGACAATTGAATATCATTTATGAATATCTGACTCAGGGGTATGGCATCACCAAAAAAATAAGTTATACAAAATCGTTATCACTAGATGGCACTTTGTAAAAATAATTGACAAATTTCTTTTTTTTATTTAAATTTAAATAATAACAAACAACAAATGAAAAAATATAAACAAATATTTCAAATTTTATTATTTGAATGTATTCTGCGTTTGTTTTTTTCCTTATTTTTGAGCAGTTTTCAGCAGTTTTTGAGTTTTTAAATATAGGCTCAGCTGATACTAAACTGATACTAAATAGTTGCTCAGGTAATACTAAATATCAGCGCCCTCTATCGGTGAGTAGTTTAAGTTTTGATTTCCTATCTCTATAATTAATAGTCTCTGATCTGACTGATGAAGGGATGAATTTTTCAAAAACACTTTAATTAATTTTGTTTAAAATTACTTTAATTTGTAAATTTACTTTAAAAATGTATAAAAAAAAATGTCGGAGGAAGGTTTATTCTTCTTCTTAACCTCAAACCTACTAAATTAGAATTAATAAAAATACATATTAATGACAATATTAATTGTATTTGGTCTATACGACGCGTTTGAAAAAACAACACTACTATAAAAAATAAAAATGCCCTGTTGGCTGTCCGTCTCCAATATACACAAATTGCCTGCACTTGTACGTACAAACCATACGTCAATGTGGCAATATTTGTGAAAAGATGACACGGAGGAAATAAGAAGATAAACAGAAAATCTGAAGTAGAATGTTTGTATATGTCTGTTTGATCACTTCTGAAATTATTCATATAGAGACAATCTGACAATAAAAATATAAACAATAATACAATTTAATGGAAGATCACTGATGAAGCCTGTCCATAAAAAGGCAGAAACTAGATCTAGTCTGATTTGCAAATTTAATGTGTTTATAACTTTTGAGGAAGGTTTATTCTTCTTCTTAACCTCAAACCTACTAAATTGTGTGTAATTTTACAATTTTTGTGCGTAAATTTACCAAATAAAATATATTATACCGCCCAAAAATAAAGGAATAAAATCAGCTTTAAAATATTTTATAAATAAAAAATATTGCAATTATATTTAAGCCTAATGCAAACCTCAAACCCTGGGGAGATTTTTACATGTAAAACCTCAGATTCTGAGCACTTTCTCTCATAGGAAAACCCTCAGTACTTTTTTCTATGGGGAAAGACTTATATTCTAAAGAAAAAACAGCAGGTTATAGGCAATTTTTCTATAGTAAAACCCGTCCTTCTATTGAAAATACTTTAGATACTGTCCCAGGATTCGGAGGGGTTTCTACTGGGAAAACACCTCAAAATCGAAAAGTTTTTACAGAAAAAATTATCTCTCTGACAAAACTCTCAGAATTTAATACATTTCTGTAGGAATGTGTTCCGAGTCTGAGGGTTTTTATTTAGGAAAAATTTTTTAGAATCTAAGAAGTTTTCTTTCAGATCTTAGGGTTTTTTTTTAACAGGTAAAAGTCATCATAATCTTAAGCTTTTTCTTTAGAAAAAGTTCTCAGAATGCAATCGTTTTTCTATAGCGAAAGCTCTTCAAATTTTCCGGAATTTGCTGATAATTTTTTATGAAATCCACAGAGAATTTACAGTTTCTAAACAATTTTTCTTATTTAAAAAGCGTTAGATTTTGAGATCTTTTTTCAGTAGAAAAAGCCTCAAATTTTAGTTAAACTTGTTAAAAATTAGTTAAAAATGACCTTGCGGGAAAAACTGTTGAAAGTAGCAGATAAGAATAGCAAAAATAAAACTGTTATATATGGGTGATATCAAAAAATGTGATAAAAACCGTGTAACCACCTAATTTCTAATGCATGGATTACATTTGAGTTACATATTTCGATATATATCAGCGCATTGTCACCTGTTTTACAAAATTTATAACAATCTGACCAATTTTTGGTTAGTACATAAAATTTGTGACCAATTTTATAGGCCAAATGTAAACTCCGTAACAAGTAACTCATAAGGTTATTTAACTTTAATAGCTAATATTTTAATTTTGCGTCAAATCAAAAAAAGTTATCAGTTTTTTACCCTTAGCTGCTGGAAGGAAAAACGATTGATTTTGCATTTCATTGGTTTTGAATCGATATTTCGAGTCATTACTGACATTAGTTTGACAAATTAAATTTGTTTCACACAATTGACAAATTTTTTGATCGCGAAATGTTATGTTTTTAATATATTATTTTGTAACTGCGCAACCGATGTTGGAATTTTAAAAAATTTTATTTTTTTGAAAAGCATTAAAAGGACCAAAAATACAAAATTAAAAATAAAATAAAATTTTTTTTCGCGGAATGAATTGTATTTTTGTTCGCGAAACCGCGAATTTGATAAACACAAATTATATATCATTGGAAAGCAAATTGAAAACCCAAATACGAAAAACTAATAAATTGAAGAAAATTCGTACGCAATTTTTTTTGTTATATATTTTGCTTGCGGAAATGTAAACTCCGTTACAACAAAAAAAATTAAAATTGTACAAAAAAAGTTATTGCGACAACTTGTAGAAGAGATTTTTTGCAATTAGGTTTATAATGACTAAACTTACTGATTCCATTAAGAAAAAACCGAAATATTAACACTTTTTGCTTCTCACAAAATTGGCCCAAAAATTTATCACATTTTTTGATTTCACCCATATACAGAATTTTAGTTCTATTTGAGGTAAATTTTAGTTGATAGAAAAATCGTCTTCAGCAAAAATTTATAATTATAACATTTATAATTTTCAAGAGTTTTTTCTAGATTTTTTTTTAATGCAAATAAATATCTAGCGTTCTGAAATCAGCAGTTTACTATTTTTTTAACAAATTTTCTGTTGATTTTGTCAGGATAGACCTGCTATTTGAATTCAACTAAATTTAATTTATACTGAATTTAGACTCTGCAAAAACTACCTAGTTTTCGGATGTTTCTTATATATTTATTTTGACAATTAAAAACTGCCAAGAGGCAAAACCTAGGTAGTTTTTCCTCAGTCTAAATACCGTATTAAAAATAACAAACATTTTGCAGACTAACAGTTCGTTTTTGAAATTTTTAATATAATAATATTTAGGAAAATTTTCTGTAGATATTACAATATAATTTATCGTTTCCAATTAACTAAAAGTTAACTCAAACACAAATAAAATTCGCTAAATTTAACAGTTTAATTTTTGCTGTTCTTATCTTACTAGTATTTGGCAAAAAAAAATTTGCTAATTTCTGAATTTTTTCTGCAAGGTCTTTTTAAATAAATTGTTCTGCTTTTGTTTCAGGTTTATTTCTTGCCACCTTTTGTGCCAAAATTAGTAAAATAGGAAAGTGTTTGGAAAAAATAAAGGAAAAATCAATTAATTGACATATTTTAATCGATTATTCGGTTTAAATAATTATTTGAGTTTTAAATTATTTTCTTCGACATTACCGCAATTACTAGGCGATTATTAGAGGAATCGGTTAATCGAGTAATCGAATTAGAAACACTAATATTTTTTTTATACTATTCAATCTCAATCTCATTATAAAACTACTACACTCAAAAAAAAAAGTCAGTAAAGTCAGCAAAAAATGTTGCTGTGTCAGCAAATTTTTAGTCAGGAGCGTGCTTGCAAAAAAGTTGGTGATTTCAGCAAAAGGTTTGCTGAAAATCAGCGAGCTGATTTTTACCAAAAAAATAGTAATCTTCAGCAAAAGTTTTGCTAACACTTAGTCGACTGCAAATGAAAAAAATCCTTGCTCAAATCTATAAACTTTTTGCTGAATATTAGTAGACTGAAAAAAACTCAAAAAACTTATAGCGAAATTTTACTTTAGTTAATTTATTTGCTGAAAATTTAAATATAGAATATATGTAGAGTTGTTTTTCTTTTTTTGTCATTTCCTTTTCCAGACGAGCTGCGACATCTACATCTTGTCTCTCTGGTTGTTGTCCACGCTATGAATGCGGTTATCAGCACAGTTTTTGTAGCAAAATAAATTAGTAAAACATTAGTTCAAAATTAGTTTAGTGCTAAAAAAATATAACTAAAATTTTTGCTGAAAACGGACTTTCAACAAAAAAATTGCCGAAAACTAGTACACTTGATATACAAGACGTTTTACTAATTTTTTTACTAACTTATTTTTTTGAGTGTACTACTACTACTAAATTGTTAAATTCTTCATGGAATAATAGTTATTATTAACGCTTTACAACATCTGTTGGTAAAAAAAGAATTAATAAAGCAAAATATTAAAAAAATATTGTAAGAATTGCGTTACCAAGCATTCGAAAATACTCTCATACTACTGTTATAATTCCAATATACTACTTGTGAAGTACTTATGTATATTGGGGATAGATAAAGCTTCCGTTTTATGTCAAGGATGATGAAATTGATGATGTTGATTTTATTGGTTTACTATCGTACAACTGATGGTAGTGGTGGTGGCAATGATGATGACAATGTAAAAATCAAGTTAATATTATTACTACTGTTAGTTTTTATGCTGTTTCATCATTATGGCGTCGTCATCGTTAGAATCGCCGTTGCTGTTAAAATCTTCTTAGGGTGGTTGTAATAAATTGTAATCGTTTATTTATCCTCGTCTCCTTTCAATTCAATATAATACCAAGACAAACCATAATGCGATTGGTTTATATGTATATTTTTTTTTTTTTGATTTGGATTCCATGTCTGCCTGTGTATATTTTTCTACAAAGTGGATGAAATGGCGTGTTCTAAATGAAAATTTATGATTATATTGAACATCGAACATGATTTTGTACAATTTTAATTTACCTACAACATTTCGAATTACTATTGCTCTACTGTGTGGCGGCCAAATTGCATTTGTAATTGTAATAATAAATGATTATGCGATTATAGATTTTCTAATACATTTGATTATTGGTAAAGAAGATAGAAAAATAATTGTTTCATAAAAAATATGTGTACAATTTATAAAGATTTTCGAAAAATTAAATTAAGGAGGATATAAACATCATTTATTATAAAAAAAAACAAAAACTGAAAATAAGGCGTAAGTAGATTATAGTAATTTAATAACCACGTAAATTCAAAACCATCAATTGTATAATAAATTAAAAATATTTTTCCTTTAACTGTGCTTCTTATACATTTCTCTTTGGGCTCTTTATTACCTAGTGTCTTGACATGCAATAAAATGATAGCAAGCAATTGTCAAAATGATTTCATCTCAAGTGAAGATATTCAATTTCAATTTTATTGCAATATCATGATATCAATGCAAGCGGCTCTTGCAAATGATGCCTGCCATGAAATGTCACTTTTCGTTTCAATTTTAATTCTGTAATAAAAAAAACAACAGAAAATTTGGTAAAAAAGGATGAAAAAGTGTTTAATTTTGTTTATTATTTGTAGATAAAAATTAATGTTTGATAAAATTTTGTGTTTTTCGAAGAAAAATCTATGATATTTCTTATCTATGAAATGGTCAAGTGTTCTCCACCACTTTGAAATTGATATCATTTTGACGTTTCACTGCAATGGTTTTGACATTTCATATCATATAATTTATTGCATTTGAAGACACCGGGTTATGCTACCTTGATATAAAATTTATAAAAAATGATCATCTTTAGTCATTTTAGTCTTCATTAAGGTTCTTTAATTTAGTGAAAAAATTCAAAATTATCTTCTAAAAGCCAATTAAAAAACTCCTTTAGTTTATAAAGTTTTAATTGACCCCGGCTATAAAAAAAGAAAAGTTGATTGCTTTTATACAGCTTTTACGCGCTTTTGTTTAAGAAATTAAGTGAAGTCAGTTGAAAACTTTATTATCGTGATACCAATCGTCAAAGAGATACCAAAACCGTACCAATAACCATGGCTAAATGTAACCTTATACAAACAATAAACTCACTATATTACTCCTTCAGCTTAACAAACCAAAAAAGAAAAAAAAAAAAAACAAAAACATGAAGACGATAATATTACGACATACACACATCATTATACTTTACTTATACAATTCAGAATGGCAAAAAAGCAATGAAATACTTGAGAAAAAGCAAACGAATTGCATTTGAATCGAATATATATATATGCCCAAAGTTAACCCATGTTGTCTAAAGTGAACCTATTTAACCACTAGTTGGTCATTACCACATTGCTCAATCAAATGATATAAAATCGAATGATCGCTTGAATTCCCAAATTGTCAATCGAATTGTCAATTGAATTCAATGATTGACAAAATCGAATGAGATAAATTTACTGAGTTCCTTTAAAAGTGAATTCGATCAAATGAATTCCAAAGACTGAAGTCTCTGCGAATGGCTAAAAATGAATTCAATTGATTTAGAAGGAAATCGAATGGTATTTTTAGGTACTGCATTCAAAAAAGAATTCATTCTTCGAAGCTCGCCGTACAATGAGGAAACTTACGAGTAAAAAAGTTAAAGTCGAACATGCCGACTATTCGATACCCTATGCTAGTCTGGTTGACAGCCAACTAATGCTTGGATGCAAAATTCGAATGGACTGAAATGGACTTGAGTCAAATGATAAAAGCATTAGGTAAATGGTAAGAAATTTTGATTTTATCTATCGTTAGGTGCCTTTAAGAGAAAAATCGTAAATATATAGTTCATATGGGCAACATGATCAGGGTTGGAAAAACAGCAGTTAAAGTCAACTTAAAAAGTTATTACTCTCCTTGAGTCAGCTCTAAACTCACAGAAATAAATTTGTAAAAATAGCAGAACAAGCAACTAAAAATTAGTTCAAAATAGCGTTGGGGAAAAACAGCTGAAATTAGAAGTTTTTTTGTAAAATACTACACTCAAAAAAATAAGTTAGTAGAAAAATTAGTAAAACGTCTTGTATATCAAGTGTACTAGTTTTCAGCAATTTTTTTGCTGAAATTCCGTTTTCATCAAAAATTTTAGTTATATTTTTTTAACACTAAACTAATTTTGAACTAATGTTTTACTAATTTATTTTGCTACAAAAATTGTGCTGATAACCGCATGCATAGCGTGGACGACAATCAGATAGACAAGATATAGATGTCGCAGCCTAGGATATTTTTCATTTGCAGTCGACTAAATGTCAGCAAAACTTTTGCTGAAGATTACTATTTTATTGGTAAAAATCAGCTCGCTGATTTTCAGCAAACCTTTTGCTGAAATTACCAACTTTTTTGCAAGCACGCTCCTGACTAAAAATTTGCTGACACAGCAACAGTTTTTGCTGACTTTACTGACTTTTTTTTTTGAGTGTACACTCACAATATATTTTCCATACCCGATTGAGGTTTATTTGAAAAGTAATAGGTAAAGTTTGTTTTCAATTGAAGAATCAATTAAAATACATTGAAAAATATTGTTTTTATCAGTCAATAAAAAACAAACCCCCAAAAAATATGTATCGTCTGTAGGAGTTGATATTTTCAGTTAAATCTTCTATTTTTAGTTTTCTATTTTTAGACAAAATAATTTCGTTGTTTTCTGTTTTAAAACAAAAAATTATACAAAATTATTTCAATTCAAATTACAAGAAATTCTTTACTTATACACACAAACATAGCCAATAAAAATATGAACGTGTGTGTTGTGTGGTAGTGTTTTGAAAATTCAAAAAAAAAAAAAATATGAAAAAACAAACCACAAAATCGTTTTTTTTTTACGTTCTACAGTTAAAAATTGATGATTGTTTTAACAGACTTTTCAATTATTTTTATTTCTTGTATGTATTGTTTAAACAATTTTTGAAAATAAATAGCAAAATGGATTGAATATAATGAAAAATCAGTAGTACTTTTTTTAATTGTGTTTTCAATTAATTTAATATGTATTTTAGGTTGTTTTTAACGATCAAATATTGTGAGTGTACTAAAATAAGGACAGCAAAAATAAAACTGTTAAATTTACAGAAGTTTGGTTATATTTGAGTTTAAATTTAGTTAATTTAAAATGACAAACTATACTGTAAAATCTGCTAAATATTAGTAGACTAAAAATTGCAAAAACCAACTGTTATATCTACAAAATTTTTGTTATTTTTAAGCTAAATTTAGTTGAATGCAAAAAGAAGTCTATCCTTTTTTTTTTTTTTTTTTGAGGCTCGATTTTTATTTGCATTTCGCTTTGTAGCAAAAGCCGAAAATACGTATTCTGTCTTGCTTAGAGTTTGCTGTTCGGTTTTATTCGAAACCGAAACCGCGGTTTTCAAGCCTTAAAACCGAAACCGACAAAAATAAGTCGGTTTTCAATAAATACTTTAACCACTTCCAGGGGGGTCATACTGTACACTCAGATAAAAAAGTTTGTAAAAAAATTTGTAAACAGATTCCAATCGCACTATACTATTTTTATACTGATTATTAGTACAATTTTTATTTTTAGTAAACATTTTTGCTATTCTCTTATTACAAATTACGGATTTTTTTACTAATTTTCGCTGCTGATTTCAGCAAAACATTTTACTAATTTTTCAAAACCGAGTGCTAAATTTAGCAGAAAAATATACTAATTTAAAAATATTTTTATTTTTGATTTTTTACAATTCTTGTTTAGTTTATATTTGTTACTATTGATATATTCTTAGTTTAGAAATAACACCCAGACAATTTTATTACATCTCCAATGCATAAAACGGCAATAACTGGAGAACCGTTTGCAATTTTGACTTCAAATTTCAAGTACGATGAAGAAATTATGAAGAAAAAAATTTTTTTTTTTAGATTTTACAGTTTTTTTTTATTTTTTAGTACAATTTTCTGCTAATTTCAGCAGATTGATTTTAAATTACAGTTTACAGCAATTTACTGAAATTTAATAGCTGCAACTAAATTTGTACTAAAATTATGATATTTAGTAAATTTTTTAACTGATTTTAGCAAATCGATTTTGAATTGCATTTTACATAAATTTTACTAAAATCTAGTAGCGGCTACTAATTTTTTCTACTAATTTTATTGTACTACAGATCAGCAGACATGTGTTGCTAATATTAGCAAAAAATACCGCTGGCCTCAAAACAGTTAAATTTTCCGTAATAACAGCAAAATTTTCAGTAGCTATTACAGACTTTTTTGGTTGAGTGTAGGTTTAAATTTAAATTTAAAACAAAAGAAAATGTCAAAAAAATGTACACAAAACAACAACAAAATTTTGGGTTAACTATTAACCTAAGTTTAAACCTGCAGTATGAGACCCACCATTAAAATAATTAATTAAATTGCATCCCAGTGTACAATTAGATTCCGAAAAGACTCATAACAGCCCTGAGACCTTATGAAATTATAGCTACATGACGGTGTATTTCTTCACTGATGAAGCGTCTTTCTGAGCGCACTTTTATTATTCACAAAAGACTAGGAATTATGAGCATTATTGGAAAATTTTAAATTTTCTGAGCCATTATGAGTCCTTTATGCATTATTTTTAAAGCATTTGTGAGCAATGAAAACATTTTTTAAACATTTTGAAAACACCCAAAGTTTGAGCACCCTGAAATTGATCATATTTGAGAGTCTTTTACGAGTCATAATTTCTGAGCTTTCAGAAAAACGTTAGCTGGGATATTATTGAATGGCTCAGCTCCTATTTTACAAAATTCCATTTTCTGCATTAAATATTACTTTAAAGAACTTTTTTTGTTATTAGAGATTACATAAACTGAGTCTTATAATTTTAGAAAAAATACACCAAAAAGTCAACTGGTTTAAGAGATGTTGAATTTGATATATTCAGTTCAGATTTTCACCTCGTATTTTTCAAAAATCCTATTTCGTAGTCCGCGAAATTTTTAAAATTTTAACTTTATGTTGTTTTAACCAAACTGCTAAAATTTAAATTTAAACTCTTGAAAAATACAGCTTTAGTTGCCTACAAAAGAATAAAAAAAATTAATTTATAACGAATTTCCGCGTCTTTTTTTTTCTTCTCCCAAATGGCATTATTTATTGCCTTCATTCGAGTGATAAATTCAATCGAATTTTAATAAATATCTTGAACGAGTTAAAATACGTATTTAATTTTTATACATATTTAATTATTTGAAAACAATTCTATTAATGTCGCAAAAAAACCGAAACTGCGGTTTTCAAATTTTTCGGTTTTTAGCAAACTCTAGTCTTGCTGGCCTTGTCGAATTCTTTCACATTTTTATTCTTTGCAATTTACTTGTGAAAATTTTATCATCTTCCTTTAATTTGAAAAATAATTTAAAACAGAAAGTGATATTAATTTAATGATCTAAAATCGGACTAAAGAACATTCATTTACCAAATAAAAGATCTACTATACATACCCCTCATTCAAAAATCGAAAATTAAAAATCTTTTTGTGATTTTTTAGACTACTAATTATTTATCAAAATTTTTTGCTGACTTTAACTGGTTAATTTGTTATTTTCTATTAACAAAAATTTAACTGAAATGTAACTAAAATTCTGTATATTTAACAGTTTTATTTTTTCAGTTCATATCTTACTAATATATATCAAAAATAATCAGCTAATTTTAGCAGTTTTTTCTGCTACATAATTTTTAACTAATTTTTAGGAGTTTTCACAAATTTTTTTACAGACTTTTTTCTATTAGTGTAGGTTAACACAAATATCTCAAGACAAAACTATTTGAATCTGATTTAAAATATAATAGTCGTCAAATGATGGCCAACTCCTAAAAAGTCATATATATAATCATTGGCAGCTATTTATTCCCGAAATGGGTTAATACCTTCCAAACTGTCACGCCAACATCTTCAATATCATCATCCTTATACACCACAAACACCACACTTAAATGTTCCCTACATTCACTCAGTGAATCGTCGTTGTGCACGTCCGCTTAACATTTTGCCTGCCATTTAAATTCTTAATAAACTTGCTAGGTATTTGATTGTTTTTTAGTTGTTTTGGTTGCTGTTGCTGTTGTTGTTGTGTCTCCCTCCTCTAATAACATACAAAAAAGGTACGAGTTTATTATGTACCAAAGAAAAAACTTTATTTTTAAACGAATATCCGTTTAAATGCATATGGCGGACACAGAAACAAAAAAGTCCACTGATATGTACATAAAGATGGCCAATGCATGTTAAACATTGATCGTGAATTTGTACGCAACGATCGGTTGACTACATCATCATTTTCATGATCAGCAACAACAACAGCAAAAACGTCCAATTCCACAGCAGCATTTTCAAAACAAAAAAAAAATGCATTGTTTTTCAGTTTGTTTAAAAGCTGGTAATGCAATTTAATATTGGCGGCATACAGCCAGAATTTGTGATTTTATTTTTTTTTTGTTTTTGGTAAAAAATTTTAAAGTCTTTGTTTTCAAAAATGAGATAAGCAACAAAATAATCAAAATATATAAATATTTGATTAGTTTTTGTTTAGAAAAAAGAAGACTTTTTATACATATATCTACTACTATTGCATCTTATCTGAGATAAAAATTTAAATATACCATACTCATCTTATATTTGTGTTAATACTTATATTGCACAATAAATATAAGAATCTTTTTTTAGTTATCATAACTTTAGTTCAAAAATAATGAAATATGTTTGACATTATTTTAGAGTTTATAAAAGTTTATATTCCACCAAGTTGATTTTAATATTTTGCTATGTTTAATGAAATATATGTGACCTTCTCCGAATAAAGGGACCTAGTGTGTAAAAATGAAGTTTTGAGAAGAACGCATTTAAAGTTTAAAATTTTAATGTTTTTCTTATTTTTATCGATTTTCCCAAGTACCCGTTTTTTGACACACTAGGTCCCTTTTCTCGGAGAAAGTCACATATAGATTTTATCATTTTTATTTTGTGATGAATTAGTCTGATTATTGTGATATTAATCCAAAGTGAATTGATACGATGAGGGCGCTCTAAAATAGATGGCGCTCACTGATTTAACTATAAAATCAATATTCTCTTTTTACATCTATCTTTATATGGATAAATTAGGTGTTGCATATAATCATAACTAAGGCAAGGAATTCCATGCAAATGCATGTTTTTTGTCGATAGTCCTAAACTAATATGGACTAAATATTTATCCGAATCATCAAATTTAGAACAAAATGGCATCGATTTGTAGTTGCATATTTTTGCATATTTTGTCATAAATGCATGTTTTTGCATATTTTGACTTTAAATGCATATTTGGTGCCTTTTTAATGCATATTTTGTGCTTTCTAATGCATATTTGTGCATATTTTTAATTTTTAGAAGGATTTTTTATTTTGTAAAAATATATAAAAAATTCAAATTTTTATATTTTGATTCAATCAAAATGAACATTCTTAACAACCTTATTGAACTATGGAAAATCTTCGAGTTCTGTGTCTGTTTGGAAAATAACTAACTTAAATATATGTTTAAGTTTTAAATTGCATTATTTTTGCAAAAATAATAGTTTTTAGTGCATATTTCTTATGTTTTTAATGCATATTTTTCTTTTTTAGAAGCATATTTTAGGCGCATATTTTCCATTTTTAAGTGCATGAAATTCCTTGCCCTAATCATAACACATCGGCTGAAAAATCCGTAGGATGACACATAGGTGGGACCACCAACCATCAGATGATACATGGCAAAATTTAGTGAACAAGTTACAGCTCTTTTAGTGACGCTACCCAATCAGAAATCGCCAGTGGTACAAAAAATCAAGCACTGGCATAACACTGGGTAACCATGGTGTTGAAAATAAATGACTGGGAGAACACTCATTTGGGATGCTTTGCCAGCGCTTGCAAAAAGCGTTTTTCCAGCATTTGTTTTACAAAAATTACGCTGGTTTATAAAAAAAACCCACTGGCAAAGAATGATCTAAGAGTGATATGCCAAGGTTTGCAACCAGTGGTTATCCAGTGCTACCTCGCCAATGCTACCAGTGGTACAAAAATCAATTCACTGGTAGAGCAATGATTTTATAAAAATGCTGACGCTTCGTTAAAAAAGGTTTGTAGTCAGGAGGTTCCGAGTTCAAATCCGGTTGCAATTTTTTTGGATTTTTTTTAATTTAAAATTTTTTTTGTTCTATAAAATCAATTTTTTGTTTGTGGAAAAGCTCTTTTAAGACCATCTTTGTTTTGCTCTCCCAACGCTGGCATATTAGTTCCAAAAAACTGTTTGCCAGTGCTAGCGTTTTAGCACAGCCATTAGTTGTCCAGCGATTATCACTCATTTATGTGTTTAGCTATCAGTGGGTAGAGCAATCGTCTGCCATCTGACGGCCTGGGTTCAAATCACTGGAGGACCAAAAAAAATACATATGAACTTTTTTTAAATTTTATTTTGGAAAATAGATTTCCAGACCACCTATTTATTGGTTTTGCCAGCGTTTTGCCAACGTTCAAAAATTTTGTTTCTCCAGTGCTTTTACGGCTCTTTTTGAACAGCCGGTCCTTTTGTCTAATGATGTTATCATTTTGGGAATGGGAAAGCACTTTTTCCAGTACTTGTACCACCTGTTAAAGTGCTTTGCCAACGCTTTCCCGTTTGTATTTTTCTGACCGGGTACTTTTACGATTTTGAAAACAATAGATTCAAAGCAATTTCGTGTGTCGATTTATCATTGCTTTTTAATGGGAAAAAACACAGTTCAAAGCAAAGCTTGGCTTGATAAGTGCACTCACAAAAGTTTATCGGTAGAATCTACTGAAAATGACAGATAAAACGGCACAAAGGTACTCTCATAGAAATAAATCTGTAAAAATAGCAGAAAAAGTTACTAAAAATTAGTTAAAAATGATGCTGCCGAAAAAACTGCTAAAATTAGCAGATTTTTTTTTACTAAATATTAGTAAAATAAGAACAGCAAAACTGTGGGCGTGGTGTAATGGTTAGCGCGTAGGACTGTTACACGCGAGGTTGCTGGTTCGAGCCCCAGCCAAGGCAACATCAATTTATGAAAAATAACAATATGTATGAGTTTTTTCTATCCCTCATGCATATTGCAGCGTCCTCCTTCGGTGTTCCCATAGCACTTAACCCCACCGAAGTAAAATAATATAACAGGGCTATGACCTACAAGCTTCAATAAAGTTCGCCAACACAACATCAGATGGCGCGCAACAACTGTTCTAAAAATTCAACAACTCGCGCAATTACAGTGTAGCCATATTTGAAGCCCTTCATCTTTCACCACCTTTCACTTCTTCTCTATCCCCTTACCTAAGGAAGCAACACGTTAATTAATAGGAAGAATTTCCTGAGTGTTGCTTCTCTTAAAAAAAAAAAAAAAAAAAAAAAAAAAAAATTGTTAAATTTACAGTATTTTAATTATGTATATTTAAGTTAACTTTTAGTTAATTGAAAATAGCAAATCTGCAGAAAATTTTGCTAAAAATAAACTGTTATATCTACAAAATTTTTTGCTATTTTTAAGCTAAATTTAGTTAAATGCAAATAGCAGTCTATTCTGCTAAAATCAGCAGAAACATTTGCAAAAAGAGGTTCGATTTTTATTTGCACTTAAAAATGAAATGGAAAAAAAAAACATTGAAAATTTTAAAGTTTTTAGTGATTTTTTTTTACTACTAATTATCTAGCAAAATTTTTTGCTGATTTTAGCAGGTTAATTTGCTATTTTCAGTTAATAAAAATTTAGCTCATATACAACTAAAATTCTGTATATCTAAGAGTTTTTGCTGATCCTATATTACTATATTATTATATCTGCTAATTTAGCAGTTTTTTTCTGCAGCATCATTTTTAACTAATTTATAGTTGTTTTAACTAAATTTTTTACTGACTTTTTTCTATTATTGTATTTACCTTTAAAATAACTAAAAGTTTTGTAATTTTTAACTGTTGAAAAATAACTAACAAATGCATTAAAAATAACTATCAATGTCGTAAAATTAACTGATAAATTTTTAATACAAAAATTTCAAAGCAACTGACAAAATCGGTAAAAACTACAATTTACAGTCAATTCTTTTTGTTTATAAAAATATATTTTAATAAAAAAAAAGGTTTTTTTTTCTTTCGATTACAAAAATTTGTGCTTTTACTTCAGCCTATGGTATTTTAAATTTGAAGTAAAAATTCCAAAGCGTTCTCCAGTTATTATGCTTTTATGCATTGTAGATACAATACAAGTTTCTGATTATTATTTGCAAACTAGAAATATATCAATAATAACAAATATAAACTAAACAAAAATTTTTAAAATTCAAAAAATTCAACGAAATTTCTTATTTTTTAAATAACTACGAAAAATAACTGTTTACTGTAAAATTACTGTTTTGGTAGTTGTTTATTATGATATTAAAAATAACTGATTTACACAGCTGTTACGAAATTACAGTACTATTCGTTAGTTATTTTCTTAAATAACTACCATGACAGATGCTTTGCCATAGAAAAACAACTGTAATTACAGTTAAAAACAACAACTACTGATTACTACACAAACAACTGTCATATAGTAATTTTTCAAATTTTTTGAGTGTATGTCTTGCCAAATCTTATTTAAAAAAAAATCAATTCTTGACATAATAATATTTTGAAAAATTATCCTTGTCATATTAAATAATTTCATATATACGAGTCTTATTTCATAAACCACATAATAGTTGTTCGTTTTTGTTGTTACTATTAAAAAAATATGATAAAAACACTTTTAACACGCAAACATATTTCATTCAAAAAAACATTATAATCATACAATTTGTAATAAGGATATAAGAAAATTACACTTATTTGGAGACCTCTTGTGAAGGAGACCTTATTTATGAGTATGTATCATAATTTCATTTGATAAACAATGTTTGGTTTTTTGCTACACTTTTCTTTTTTTTTTCTTTTTGGCTTAATTTCTTAGAATTCTATACGAATGTTACAGATGTTATACAGACTAACAATGAGTCAGTCGTAGAATTCATATTTTTTTTTTAAAACCACAAGACATCAAATATCAGTTGTTTATGGTATTAGCGTTAACGCTTGTTAAAAATAATTAGGATATAACAAGACAAAAATTTGAAGTTAAAAATCAATTTAAAAAAGGAAATACTTTAATTAAATATTTTTCTGAAGAAAAAGATTATAAATATTTCCAGTGTGTGATATGCGAAATACGAATATTAAAATTTGAATGGGAATTTTATTAGAATGCTTAAAGAAATATTTAGCGTTTTTTTAATCACCTGGATTTAAAATTTTTCATACAAAAATGGGATTTATTAAACCAAAAAAAAGCTGGATTTAATAAATCCACAATAAAAGCACAAATATATGAAACAGCCTATTAATTTAATGGCAGAAAAAAAATATGAATGAATGAAAATTTTTTTTTTATGAAATATGTTTAGAAAAAAAACTACACCTCACCAAATACATATTTTCCTTCTTGGACATGCAGAAATAGCTGAAATAGAAATGGCAATTTTTCACTATACTATAAGTAATTTAATTAAATCCAATTAGTGAATATTAAATATTACACTGGAATTTTTCAATTGTGTAAAAATATAAATTTATATAAAATATAATTAAAACTTAAAAGTTAAAGTAAAATCCTTCATCATCGAATTCGGTATTAAAAATTAGGGTGAAAGAAGTGTCGGTCAGAAAATTCTTTTTAAAATGGGGAGAATCTAACCCCATCTGTTGAGCACTTTCAGAATTACTTTTTGGATTTATTAAATCCAAGTGATTAGAAAATACGGCATTAGCTCTGTTTGTTTATATGTTTAAAAAAAAATCTTTTTGTTTATTTACTATTTTTATATTTTTAGTTAAAGAAATTTTTTATACCCTCCAAATAAATGCGAGGATATAAATTCAAAAATTTTTTTTACCAAATATTAGGTTATTTGAACTAATTTTAAGGAAGGTTGGGAATGAATTGGCTCCAAAGAAATCTCTCCTAAATCGAGTACATACTTTTCTTAAAAACAAGTTAAAAATATTAAATTAAGTACATCTTTACTTAAATTCAGTAAGTTTTGTCTTAAATTTTTTTTTGGAATTATTCTAAAATTTAGTATGCATTTTACTTAAATTTAGTATGAACCTAGTCTTAAATTTAGTAAAAATATCTTTCTAAAATTTTAAGACGTTTTGAACATGTGCTAATGCAGAAAAAACTTATTTTTAGTTCATAGATTATACTCGTATTATGTAAGTATATTGAAAATAAACAAGCAACAAGATTGTATGTATTATTTATTAATTTGTAATTCTCATTAGGTGTAAATTTTCGAATATATAAGTATTTTAGTTTCTCTACCTAAATTTCAAGTAGGCTGAAGTAGTGTTAAATTTTTTTTAGATTGAACGAACAAAAATGCTTTTTTTTAATAAAATATTATTTTATAATGTCAAAAAAACTAACTGTAAAAAATAGTAGTTTTTGCCTATTTTATCAGTTGTTTTAAAATTTTTGTACTTTTTTAATTTTACGACATTGTTAGTTATTTTTAATGCATTTTTTAATAATTTTTCAACGGTTAAAAATAACTACATTTTTAGTTATTTTTTTGTCGCCTTTTTATCTTCATATACCTTTGTTTTAACTGGTATTTTAATTAGATTCTACTGACAAATTTGTTTTGAGTGTATGAAAAGAATCAACAAAAACCAAACTGATTAAATGAATAAGATATTGACTAATTGAAGTAAGAAATAATTCAATCAATAAAATGAGTTTTGCGAGACGATTTGTTAAAAATTAATTCAGATTAAAAAGTCAAATTAAAGAATTTTATTTTTAAACAAACTTGAAAAATTCGAATTTATGAATTCTTTAAGAAATTAGTTCAAAATCTTGAAAATTTAAGCAAATTAAATAAACTCGAGTACCTTTTTAAACATTTTTCTAGTTGGGGATTTTTTGGGGATATTTTAAGATTTATTTGGGGATAAAGAAAAGAAGTAGCTGGCTTGCCTTTTTAATCTGAATAAATTTTTAACAAATCGTCTCGCAAAACTCGCCCAGTCAGAAAAATACAAACGGGAAAGCGATGGCAAAGCACTTTAACAGGTGGTACAAGTACTGGCAAAAAGTGCTTTTCCATTCCCAAAATGATAACATCATTAGACAAAAGGACCGGCTGTTTAAAAAGCGACGGAAAAGCACTGGAGGAACAAAATTTTTGAACGTTGGCAAAACGCTGGCAAAACCAATAAATAGGTGGTCTGGAAATATATTTTCTAAAATAAAATTTAAAAAAAGTTCATATGTATTTTTTTGGTCATGCCGTGATTTGAACCCAGGCCGTCAGATTGGCAGACGATTGCTCTACCCACTGAGCTAACGAGACATATAATATTTGATAGCTAAACACATAAATAAGTGATAATCGCTGGACAACTAATGGCTGTGCGAAAAAGCTAGCACTGGCAAACAGTTTTTTGTAACTAATATGCCAGCGTTGGGAGAGAAAAAAAAAGTTGGTCTTAAAGGAGCTTTCCCACAAACAAAAAAATTGATTTTATGGAACAAAAAATTGTAAATTAAAAAAAATTCAAAAAAAATTTTTTCCTTGCAACCGGATTTGAACTCGGAACCTCCTGCCTACAAACCTTTTTTAACGAAGCGTCAGCATTTTTATAAAATCATTGCTCTACCAGTGAATTGGTTTTTATACCACTGGTAGCATTGGCGAGGTAGCACTGGATAACCACTGGTTGCAAACCTTGGCATATAACTCTTACACAGAGACCCAAAATAACTGTTATATTTCTAAAAAAGTCACCACCCAAATTTATTTAATTATAATATTTCAATAATGCACTATATTTTATAAATCATATTGCACAAAAAAATCACAAAGTTTGGCAAAGATTTTAATTTTTTCAAATTTTATATTTTACTCTATAAATTTCTGTTGTTTTTTGATTTTTATTTTAAAACTTTTTATAAAAGTTACAGAATGATTTTTTTGAAAAAATTAAGCAGTAACTTTTTTATTTGATAACACTATGGAACATTTTTGGGATTATTGTCTGGGGGGTGAGAAATTCCAAGTCAGGGTGATGGTACTAGGTCAGTATAGTAAAACCCTCAAAGGGTTTGGCGTTCGTATGTGTCATTTTTTTTTATGACCTTTTAAATTTTTTCCTTATCTTGATGTTTTTTCGCTTAGTTGTAACTCGAGAACCACTTGTCCGATTTTGATGAAACAAATTTAGAAAAATTTAGAATTACAATTTCTTTAATCCGTTCATATAACATTTTTCTTTATAATCAACAGTTTTGCCGGTAAAAATAAATTTGTGGAGAAAAAAAAATATTTTTTTGCCTAAAAATTAAAATTTTTTATGAATTTAAAAAAAAAAAATTTTAATTTTTAGGCAAAAAAATATTTTTTTTTCTCCACAAATTTATTTTTACCGGCAAAACTGTTGATTATAAAGAAAAATGTTATATGAACGGATTAAAGAAATTGTAATTCCAAATTTTTCTAAATTTGTTTCATCAAAATCGGACAAGTGGTTCTCGAGTTACAACTAAGCGAAAAAACAACAAGATAAGGAAAAAATTTAAAAGGTCATAAAAAAAAATGACACATACGAACGCCAAACCCTTTGAGGGTTTTACTATACTGACCTAGTACCATCACCCTGACTTGGAATTTCTCACCCCCCAGATTGGCTGTTGTACTGTGTAATAAAATAAAAATTAAAAATTGACCTAAATTGAATGCCGGAAGGTGATGGAATATACATATTTACTCACTTTAAATCACTGTTCAATCTTTTATTAACACTAGTTGACATCATCAGGATATTATAATTGTTGAAGTCATTGGTTCTATGGCTTTTGATTTGTATTCTTAATTGTTATTTTTTGATAAAGAAAAAAAATCACAAAATAACTTTTATTATTTTTGAAAAAATAAAAATCGTGTTTGGATTGTTTTTGTTTGAATTTAAAATAAAAATCAAACAGAGCAAATAAACAGAAAATTAAAAATACTCAAACAAGAAATAATTGTAAAACAATCACTTTTTTGAATAAAAGTTATAACTGTTACGTCCCTGCTCTTACACCATTCTTTGCCAGTGGTTTTTTTTATAAACCACCGAAATTTTTGTAAAACAAATGCTGGAAAAACGCTTTTTGCAAGCGCTGGCAAAGCATCCCAAATGAGTGCTCTCCCAGTCATTTATTTTCAACACCATGGTTACCCAGTGGTATGCCAGTGCTTGATTTTTTGTACCACTGGCGATTTCTGATTGGATCATTTTATTAATTGCATTATTTCCTGCTTCAATTAGTCAATATCTTATTCAAAGACTCAGTTGCGTTTTTGTTGATTCTTTTCATACACAGAAAAAATAAAAAGTGTTTAATTATCGAAGTACTTAGGTAAAATACAACTTCAAAAGCATTTTTTGTAAGTTAGTAAAAAAATACATATAGATTTATGAATTTTTGGTTTTTTGTCAACTTGCCTTAGTTTTTGACCTATTCCATTTTCACGCACTTCAAAATATGTTAAGTTACCTAAGTTTTTTCTTCTGCAAATTATCTTAGAAAATATTAAATTTCATTTAAAGAAATGTACAACTTGGCAGAAAGCTTTTGGAGTTGTATTTTACCGAAGTACTTCGGCAATTATGGACTTTTTATTTTTTGCGTGTAGAATCAAGTTAATATATACAATTTTAACAAATCAATTTAACCAAAAATGTTTGCCTTGATTTATATCAAAATCAAAATTTATCAAATTCAAATTTGAATAAATCTCATCCTAACTTTATTCAATTTAAATCATTGATTTAAAGTGATAATCAATTATTAACTAATTCATAAAATTAATAAATTTTAAAGCCAGCTTATTCAAAAAAAAAAAAAGAATCTTTTTCAATATTTTAGATATTTGGATGTTAATCCTATTAAAATCTCAGCCATAAAATATTTATTCGTGTTAAAAAGTATTGAATTGCTACAAAAAATGTATAAAAGAGTAAATTTGTATTTTTCGTTAAAATTATGCAAAAAAAAAACTTGACTAATGTTTTCTGAAAATTATTCAAAATTAATATAATCTTCAAAATTTACGAAAGGTTGTAAATATCCCCAAAAAATCCCCAAAACATTTTTTAAATCCCCAAAAAATCCCCAAAATATTTCTTGAATCCCCAAAAAAATCCCCTGTCCCCAAATGAAAATTTTTGTCCCCAAGACCAACAAAATATCCCCAAATTTGGGTTCTGGCCAGCCTGATTATATTCATTATAACAAATATAAACAAGAAAATAGTTTATAATAATTAATGAAATTTTTTATTTTTTAAATAACTAACTGTTTGCCCTAAAAATACTATTTTGGTAGTTGTTTATTATGTTATTAAAAATAACCGCTTTAAACAACTGTTATGTAATTACAATGCTTTTAGTTATTGTTTTATTAAATAACTATTATAATAGTTGTTTTGCATTTTTCATAGAAAAACAACTGCAATTACAAGTAAAAACAACAACGACTGATTACTTCACAAACAACTGTCATGTAGTGACTATCAAACCCTTTTGATTACATATTTATTATCCCTATGTAATTCTAAGCCTATCTAGTGATGTCCGATGTTCAAAATTTCCATTTTAAATTCATAATTTCGATTTAAATTCAAAAAAATATGAATTGTAGTTCAGAAAATAACAACTCAAATACATAAAAACATTATTTCAGGAAATATCTATTGATGTCTAGAAATCATTAATTTTAATTCAGAAGATATCAAATGATATATAGAAATCATCAATTGAAATTCAGTTAACATACTATGAATTTGAGTTCCTGATTTCTGAATTGATATTTTATGAATTTCAATTGATATTTTTTGAATTTCAATTGATATTCTCTGAATTTTAATTGACATTTTCTGAATTCCAATTGATATATTTCGGAATATCAATTTTTAATATCTGAATATCAAATGATATTTTTTAACTTTAAATGATATATTCTGGATTTAAACGAGTAAAAAGGTTAAAGTCGGGCATGCCGACTATACAATACCCCTACGGGAAATTTTAACAAACTGTCACCGAACTGGACCCTTTATATGAAATAGACTGGTCACTTTTACATGGCCTAGGACAGGTTACTGAAAAACAAAGTTCAGGGACCTGTCCTGGGTTTTGTCTTGTGACATGTCACAAGGGGTCAATTTCCCCTCCTAGGACAACGCCATGTAAAAGTGACCAGTCTATTTCATATAAAGGGGCCAGTTCGGTGACAGTTTGTTAAAATTTCCCGTAGGGACCCTACACCAGTCTGGTTAAAAGCCAACTAATGTTTGGATCCGAAATTCGAATGGGTTAAAATGAGGCTTGTGTCAAAATTTTCTATAATGTGAGTCAGCGCACCAAATTTCATTAAAATATCTTAATATTTGCGACCTGCAGTTTGTAACCAAGCCAATTTTGGGGGGGCCCTTATATGGGCACTAGGTCTAAACATGGACCGATGTTCACCAAAATCAATAAGCTTCGTCCTTGGGCCAACATAGGTCTGTGTGCCAAATTTCATCAAAATATCTTAATATTTGCGACCTGCAGCGTATAAACAATATAATTTTGGGGGAACCCTTATATGGGCACTAGGTCTAAACATGGACCGGTGTTAACCAAAATCAATAGGCTTCATCCTTGGGCTGACATAGGTCGATGTACCAAATTTCATCAAAATATCTGAATATTTGCGACCTGCAGCGTATAAACAGTATAATTTTGGTAGGACCCTTATATGGGCACTAGGTCTAAACATGGACCGATGTTCACCAAAATCAATAGGCTGCGTTACTGGGCCAACATAGGTCTGTGTACCAAATTTCATCAAAATATCTGAATATTTGCGACCTGCAGCGTATAAACAATATAATTCTGGGAGGACCCTTATATGGACACTAGGTCTAAACATAAACCGATTTTAACTAAAATCAATAGGCGTCGTCCTTGGGCCGACATAAGTCGGTGTACCAAGTTTCATCAAAATATCTTAATATTTGCGACCTGTAGAGTGCGCACAAGAATGCATGGACAGACAGACGGCCGGACGGACAGACGGACATCGTTAAATCGAAATAAAAAAAAAATTCTGAGCCGATCGGTATACTATAAGGTGGGTCTAGGACCAATATTTTTTGGTGTTACAAACATCAGCACAAACTTATAATACCCTGACCACATAGTGGTGTAGGGTATAATGACCACATAGTGGTGTAGTGTATAATTAACATCTTCGGAATTTGAAATGATATTTTCTAAATTTTAAATGATATTTTCTGGATTTAAAATTAAAATTCTGAATTTCACTTTATATTTCTGAATTTAAATGGGAAATTCTGAATCTCAATCGATCTTTTCTGAATTTCAAATGGAAATTCTGGATTTCAATTTATATCATCTGAATTGCAATTGATGTTTTCTGAATTACAATTGCAAATGCTGTCGAACTGTAATCAAAGAGACATATTATTGATCGGTCCGTTCCATGTGAGTAATGAATGTTCAACTGATTTATCAATAGCTGTGTTTGTGTGACTCTCTATCAGTGTTATCAAGAACGATTTTGTCAGTTTTCCAACGTATTCCGGCTTTCTACTGTCAAAATTGTTCAAAATATCATTGATAGGAATGCCGCACAAACACAGCTAATGTTTTTGGATGGTAATAATAAAATTGCCTCCTGTGTAATTCTTTAGCCCACATCGTTTCAATATGGTTTTGAAAATTTGAATGAATTTCAGTTTTTTTCCTTTTCTGTTATCAGAAACAAAATATTTTTGTTCAAACAAAGAAATTCCAATAAAAAAAAACGCCTTCCTGTAATCAGTTTATGACATTCAGTTTCATTATGAAAATCTTTAGAGGCTTTAATAAAATCTTTATAGAAATCATTTGTTTGGTAAGAAATAAAAACATTTTGTTTTGGCAACAGAGGAAATTAAACAAAACACTATACAAAATAGTTTACAAAACAAGAAAAAACTAGAAAATTCCTACCAAGTGTGCAAATGAATTTTGCACACATCCTGTGGTTGTGTTGCATGCCACTGCAACAGAGTCTAACAAAAAAAAAAAAAAAAAACTACGATAAACCTAAAATAGAACAACACAAAAAATAAGTCAAAACAAATGTTTAAAGGACAAAAGCAAAATGTTGGTAATGCAAAAAAATTGAAACAAATATAATTCTATATAAAATTTTATGGTTTAAGATTTTCAAAGGACAAAAAAAAAACAACAATCATATAAAACCATAATATTTTATGAAAGAAACTACAATTAAACTATACAGAAGTCAATAAGGACTGCAGGATGCATAATAAGAACAAGAAGTTGCATGGTCATGACAGTTTAAGAAAAACAGCAAAAAAACTCTATGACAATACCACAAACACCACACACATGCAGGCAATTTGTGACACTAACAAAAAAATGGAAATTGCTGCTACATATTGTTAGTCAATAAGATGACTTTGGAAATATTATAATGGGCCAGACTACTCGTATACACTCCATTTGTTGTACATTCAGTATCATTAGCTACTGATTTGGGAAAATATTTATACTCTTTGCATGTTAGTTTTTATCCTTGGAATTGTTTAAATATATTTTGTCATATTTTTGTTGAAACCCCGAATAAATTCTTTCATAAAGCAGCACACTCAAAAAAATAATTTCAAAAAATATTTAAATGATTTAAACCGATTTTCACAATGTCACATTAGCTTGTTACTGGGACTTTAACTGATACATTCGTTGTTGTTTGTTAAATAATTTTTGAAATTAATACATTCGTTGTTGTTTCTTTCAAAACATTTGAATATAAATTTTAATTGGACATTTAGTAATTGGAATTTAATATCGTATAGGGGAACTCCCCAGGGAGGAGTTCTGTCTCCACTACTACCCAGCAAAAATAAATGGAATAACTTCTAAATCAATCACATCCTTCATTACATCACACAGAATTACTCTCTTGGGAAGGAATTTTAAACTACATCTAAAGCTGCTAGTCAGAAGTTCTTTTTCATTGGTGATAAGAAACTTTTGCATGGGAAATCAGAGGGTTGCGAGTTCAAATACCGGCAGTTCGAAGAAAATTTTTTGTAACTTTTTTTACTCAGTTATTTTTTTTTTTTATTTTGTCCACTCAATTAATTTTTTAAACGATTTAAAAAATTTTTTGTTTTCAATTTTCTATTAAATTAAATGAAAATACTAAAATTCCAAATAAAATGTAATATTTCAAATATTTTTTGTTAAAATACCAAAAAGGTAGATACTAAAATTTTGTAAATATTAAAAATTGTAATTTGAAAAATCCATTTTGATTAAATTGTTATTAAATTTATTTATTATTACACTAATAGAAAAAGAAAAAGCCTGTCAAGATTTTAGTTAGAACTACTAAAAATTAGTTAAAAATTACCTTGCAGAAAAAACTATTTTTTGCAAATTTTATCAAGGAAATTTGCTATTTTTAATTGACTAAAAGTTAAATGTATCTAAAATTTTGTAAATTTAACAGTTTTATTTTTCCTGGTCTTATCTTCCTAGAATTTAGCAAAAAAAAAAAAAAAAACAATCTGCTAATAGCAGTAGGTTTTTTTTGAAAGGTAATTTTTAATTAATTTTTAGTAGGTTTTTCTCCTATTTTTACAGCTTTATTTCTTTCTATGAGTGTAATGATATTTTTTGTTAATAAAAAATGAAAGAAATAAAGATAACACTTTACAGAACAAGACCGCTAAAAGTCAGGTATCATGTATAACAAGCGATAGCACAGGGGGTAGAGCATCTGCTTGAAATGCTAACAAGTGTGGGTTCAAGCCCCACAGCCTGCATGATGTTTTTTTTTTGTTTTTTTAATTAAATTAAAAAGAAGTGAAAAAGAACTTTCTTATCATTGGTGCAAATATACATACATCAGTTGTTTTTAAAAAGAATAACTTCCTTCCTATGCACTGTGGGCCAGGATCGCCGTTTTTTGGCCAAAAGTACAATTCAGGTAAAGGCAAAATATGTTTATATATTCAAAATCTAGGATTGTTGAATATTTTGTGAGTGAAATATTCAGTGTGTTCGTTTACTCGAAATTCTTACTACTTTTACTACAATTGGAAAGTTTTGTTTACTTTTTGTATTGATTTTTTCCAGCTGTAGTAAAAGTAGTAACTTGTAGTAAGTAAACGAACAAGCTTATTGTATCATTGTGGTTACTCGTTGTAAGTTGGCGAGAGTCCAAAGTCAAAGTTTTTTAATTTTGTGACATTTTTTATTTTCTAATGATACAATAAAAAATCATAAATAAACAATAATTTGTTTCAAAAACAATCTCAAATTATAAAACTGAAACTATGTAGTTATCAAAAAAAAAAAAAAAAATAGAAACCTGTTAAGTATTTACGAAAAAAGTAACAAAATTATTAATTTTACCTCAAAAATATGGGTTTTTTTTGAAAATGCTAAATTTTCAACAAAAAAAAGCTCCAAAATGTTCCAAGAGATATTAGAAAAACTTGAATGCTAATGTCTTCCATAAGATGTCTTCTACCTAGGTTTTGTGACCGTTCATAAACTTTCGAGATTTTGCCCTTTAACTGAAAAAGTACCTTCAGATCTCGCTGATTTCCAGCATTCCAGAGTTTTAGTAAATACTAAAAAATAGCACTAAGAATCACCTTAAATGAAGGTTCTGGTTTTCTCACCCAGACTAGTCCCCTAAAGTCTAGGTTTGTGGGACATTTGAGTGCCAATTCTGAATATGTACAAAATTAACCCTTAAACACATTTTAAGTTTTGACTTATTTCTGGCATTGAAGTTAAATTTTCAACTTTGATGTCTTCAGATAATTAGAGTAAAATTTTATGACAAATATTTTTGCGGAACATTTTAACCCTCTAACTCTTCAAGTTATGGTTCGTTTACGACACTTTTCAAAAAGGGCCAAAAGAGCCCCTTTAATTGCAGAGTTAGAGGATTAAAATGTTCCACAAAAATGTCCCTCGTAGTGTTTTTCATAAGTTCGCTGAACATATCCTATACCTAAAATGGAAGATATACATGGTTTCCTATGCCGATTCACAATAAACATTTTCAAAAGAGGGGAAATTTTAACTCCCCACCCAAAAACATAGGGCCAGACGAAAACTTTTAAAACGCCGATACACTTATATTTTTCTTTGGTCCCTCTGCCAGAGTACAGTGTAATTTATTTTCCAATATATAAAAATTTTAAATTTATAGCCGCCATATTGGATCCGATATGTTGAATTTTTAAAATTTGATTTCAGATTCGTAATCTGCTACCCAAAAACTGCCCTGGTGCAAATTTGAAGTAAATCAGGCGACATAAGAAATTTAATAAAAATATAGTTTGTCGCCATATTGGATCCGCCATTTTGAATTTAAAAAATTTAATTTCAGGTTTTTAATCAGCAGATACTAGACCTATATAATTGATTATTTTAAGTCCAATATAATAAAAACTAAAAATTAATGGCCGCCATTTTGAATTTCATATTTTTTATTTCAGATTCGTAATCAGCAACAACCGAACCCCCTTTGTGATATCTTTTAGTCTCATATACTCCATATTCTAGTTTTGGCCAAAATTCATTGATGCTGGCCCACAGTACTATGACAAGCCAATGTTAATTTCATCGGTGAAAAATACGAAAAAGAACAACTTCCTATTGAACAGTTGCAGTGCTTTAACTGCTTCGTTCTCCTCACTTTTTTTGTTGGTTATGGACACTTATTGTGAATGAACTTCTCGGGGAACTTAAGGGCGGAGCGGCTAAGACAACTGTGTATGCAGATGATGTGGCTATTAGGACTGGACGAAGTTGGATCCTTGGACCACGCCTAGGTTAGGTTGTATCAACTTTGTTCAGAAACACCATACTAAGTACTTACTTGGGTGTGATATTGGACAGCAAACTGTCGTGGAGGCTCAATGTTGAAGAGAGGGTCAAAACGACCAAAAATACGCTCTATGCATGTAGGAGAATACTAGGCAGAACTTGGGGTCTGTCACCTAATCTCACGCATTGGATTTATTGTTTGGTGGACCGCATTGGAGCAGAGGGTCTGCACTACGTAGTAGTACATACTGCTGCGCTGGATGTAATCCTGGACTTACAACCTATTAATCTTGGAACGTAGGGGGCGGGTCAATTTAGGTATATTCCTTACAGCGACTACATTATCCCCTAGAATGGCCTTCAATGGGGAACTACGCGTTATTATGGGGCAAGATGGATGGTTGGCAGGCCTTCGCTCTGACCACAGAACCTTTAATTTTTTCACGGATGGTTCTAAGGTGGAGGAGGTAGTCTGAGCTGCAGTTATCTGTCAGAAGCTGGGTATCGAGGAGTCATATAAATTTCCCGATGACTGCAGTATTTTTCAGGCGGAAGTACTGGCAGCCAAAATGTCTGCTGAGACAGTTGCAAATTTCCCTGAGACAGTTGGTTCTTACATTAATTTCTATATTTAGCAGCCTGGCGGCGATTAGGGCGGTCTCCTCTAATCTGGTGTACAAGAGTGTAAGGAATCTTTAGGTAGACTCGCCACCAATAGAAGATTACACATCTACTGGGTTTGGGGCCATTGGGGCATAGAGGGAAATGAGATTGCAGACGGGTTGGCGAAACAGGAGGTCCATTTGCCTGACAAAAGGGCTTTGGACATTCGTTTGCCACTTCGGTAGTTGAAGCGGGCTGTGGATTCCACTATAATGGGCAGGTCTGCGGAGGTTTGGGGAAACACCGAAACTTGCAGAGTGTCGAGAATTATGTGGAGATCCTACGATCCCTTATCTAGAAGCGACTGTAGACTTCTGGTGGGGATACTGACGGGTCACTGCTGGACTGCGATTCTTGACAAGAGAGCAGGAAAGCTTGCATAGGGAGACGGTGAAATATATCATGTGCCACTGTCCGGCTCTTGCGCGCTCCAGAGCAAGCTGCTTGGGAGATCATCTATTCCGAGATCTGGTGGAAATATCTGGAATCAGAATCTTGAGACTCCTGGCTTTTGCTAAGATCTGTTTGATCTTAAGTGGGGGTTATCATTTCTCATCTGGTAACGCTGGGGACCCAATGGTCTATGCGAGGTCTTTTGACCAACCAGTTCAACCTAACCTATCTACTAATAATCAGCAATTTTTTTGCTGATCTTTGCAGAGTAAATTGGCATTTCCAATTAACTTAAAATATAATTAACCCTCTAATGCTCTTTCTTCTGATTACAATAATATTTAAACCATATATTTGGCGTTGAAAATCTACTATGGAACAAATATTAAAATTTTAATTTATCGCTTTATCTAGGCGATATAGCACAACAAAAGTTGAAGACGTATCTTGAAACCCAGTGGTCAAATAATTTCGATTTTTTCTGTAAATAATACTATCAACGAGTAAAAAGGTTAAAGTCGGGCATGCCGACTATACAATACCGTACACCAGTCTGGGTAAAAGCCAACTAATATTTGGAGCCGAAATTCGAATGGGTTAAAATGGGGCTTGTGTCAAAATTTTCTATAATGTGAGTCAGCGCACCAAATTTCATTAAAATATCTTAATATTTTTGATTTGCAGTTTGTAACCAAGCCAATTTTGGGGGGACCCTTATATAGGCACTAGGTCTAAACATGGAACTATGTTCACCAAAATCAATAGGCTTCGTCCTTGGGCCAAAATAGGTCTGTGTATCAAATTTCATCAAAATATCTTAATATTTGCGACCTGCAGCGTATAAACAATATCATTTTGGGGGGACTCTTATATGGGCACTAGGTCTAAACATAGACCGGTGTTAACCAAAATCAATAGGCTTCGTCCTTGGGCCAACATAAGTCGCTGTACCAAGTTTCATCAAAATATCTTAATATTTGCGACCTGTAGAGTGCGCACAAGAATGCATGGACAAACAGACGGACGGACAGACGGACATCGTTAAATCGAAATAAGCTGGGTCTAGGACCTATTTTTTTTGGTGTTACAAACATCAGCACAAACTTATAATACCCTGACCACATAGTGGTGTAGGGTATAATAAAATAAAATTACGTAACGAAAATTGTTGATCAATTGTTGTTGTTTTAAAAGTTATGGCGATTTTCGCTTTTGGAAAATTACGAAATTTGGCGAATTTGGCACTAAACATCAATAAATTTTGATGAAATTAATTCTGCTTACTACTACCTCTAAGTATATAATCTGTGTTTAATTTTAGGAAAATCTGTTGGCTAGTTTTTGAGTTAGAGAGATATTTGTAAAACGTATCCTGGCGTTATCCTGTGAGTCCTGGAGAAAAATTTTTAACTGATTTTACAATTAGAGACTTTAAACTAGATTTGTTATTATCGGTAATGTACGCCAGATCGTAAATGTATTTTTGACAATTTTTCAAATATTTTTTTTATTTTAAAAAGTTAATTTTTTAAAATTTTCTAAATTTTCACTTTACATGCTTCTCGCTTGAAACCCGTTCCTTATACAAAAAAAAGTTTGAAGGCAAAAAAGTAGATAGTTAAGTTTTCTATGCATATAATACAACTTGTTTAATAAAATATTGTTATTTAGCCAAAAACTATTTAAAATCTGAAGACCGCCTTTAGGCGGCCTTGTGCATTAGAGGGTTAAAATTTTGTATATTTTAGAGTTTTCTGCTAATTTCAGTAGATTCTTTGCAAGGTAATTTTTAACTAAGTTTTAGTATCTTTTTCTGATATTTTTACAGGTTCATCACTACAAAATTAAGTGAAATTTAGCTAAAAATTCGGTTAGTTTAGTGGAAATCTTAAGACTTATTTAACTAAATGTTGTTAATGTATTTAGCAGACCGTGGTTCTCAACTTAATTGAAGATGCAAATATAGGAATATTTTTCCAGTAAACTTACAAATTTGTACGTATTTTTTTTAAGAGTGTACTAACATTTTTCTTGTAGTGTACGAATACAATAAAAACTAAAATTCACAATTTTTTTTTGTTAACATTAGGCATGTGGTAAATAATATTCCACAACAATATATTGTATTTACAAGGATTTTTGTGCAAAAACAAAATTTTATTAGTTTTTGTTTTCTGTCAGTATCTAATGACATTCGGTTTTTATTATATAATTTTCTATATATGTATCTGAATCCGCCGCACTAATACAATTGAGGTTTGAATCTGTGTATTTATATTGAATAAGAATCGTTGCAATCATGTTGCACATCTGCCCTCTAGGGGATTGTTTTATTATTTTATTTTTTACTATATTTAATTTGCTGACATAAATATTTTTCTGTTTTATTTGCAGTTTTTTGCTTTCAATCTCTGATGATTATCCAAAAAAAAAAAAAAAAACTACTGACTGTCATTTTGTTGTTCAACCATGGATTTATTGTTTTTATACATTTATGTCACATGTTATTATATTTACAACAACACGTATAAGATGAGGTAATGTATCGTTTTATATGAAAGGAAAAAGGACAATCGACCCGCGTGTTACTAATGATGACAAAATTTTTCAATATTTAAAGAAACTTTTCTTTTAGGTTTGCCAAGGCATGTGTCTAGTGGCAGTTGGTTATTTCTTTTACTTATGTAATTTGTTTTCATATATTTATTAATTTTATTGTATTTTATTTAATTATAACAAATAAGCAGATGTTATCATAACTTTTGGTTTTTCTTAATAGCACGAGGAAGCGGTTTGTTCTTATATAATAAAAACTTATGATAAAATATAAGTTACACAGTGTAACAAGATATTATAGCTTCAATTGCTCCAATGTGAAATGAAAGAATACTATTATTTATACAAAATGCCGAAAAGGATTTTTTAAGTAGGTTTGGATTTTTATTTGACGGTATCTTGAAATATTTGTCTGCGTTAATAACGTTTGTTTATTTTATTCAGCCTCTTTAAGCCCGATTACTAAATCTACTCAAAATTTAGCCGACTGTTAAATTCAAATTTTATATGAGAAACAAAAACAAATGTGTCAGTTAAGGTCTCAGTTAGTAGTTAACTGAACATTCAGTAATCGGGCCGAGTAAAAACATTTTCAATATTTACTTAGTTAATCAAAAATGATATTAACCCTTAAAAGCTACCTCTAAAATACAAATTACATAAATGCTATGAGCAACATTCTAGATTTAACAACTATTGTTCCAAAAACAACAACAATCCCACAAATTTCCATGTAAAAAAAAAAAAATCATCCCTTTTATAAATCCTGCAAAACAAAAAAAGAACATCATTATAATTTTGATTTCTATTTTCCTAATCCTTCAAAACAAAAAACGTAATATTTTGATTATGAGCTGATTATGTTATTCACTTTAACATTGTCTATTTTAGACTTAAGAGCTTGACAATTTTTTCAATTTCAAACCACAGCAAATTGGGGTAAAATCAGCCCTTACAAATTGTCTGCAACATACACCAGTAAAACCAGTTGTATGATTTTTAAAACATCCAGAAAAAGTTTTCCCAAAAGAAACATCTATACTATAATTTGTATGGGAGTTTATTAGCGTGCACAAATCAATTCTCAAAGGATTTGTTAATTTAACAATAAAAGGAGTTATGGCGTTATTGTATTTCCACTGGATTTTGTTGTTTGTATGTTTGGTATAGATTATAAATAAAAATAACATAAAGGAGGCAAAACAAATCCTTTTGTTTTATTATTTGATTTATGATGGATGTTAGTTAAGAATCGTTAGTCTTTATGTTTGGGAATAGTTGGGCTAAATGGGCGAAACGAAGTAAATATAAATATTTTAGATGTTGATAATGACAATACATAATATTATGTAAAAAATAACATGATAATAATTGTTTATTTAGGAAAAAATCTTTTTAAAGAATTAACTTATTTTATAACAGCACTAACGTTAAAGCAACACTAACTTGGAAAGTTCATAAACATTTTATATATTTTTTCATTGGTACAACAACAAGGAAAAAAGTTATATTCGGTTTATTAAACATACCGCATTTCACTAAACAGACCGGATTTTAATGTCGGGCAACTTTGGCAAATTATATCCAAATCTAAACCAAGAAACGGATTTTATAATTTATGGCCAATGGCATGCTTCAGTTGGATCAAATCAATTTTTAGGTTGCAACTATCAAATTACATTTGATACAACTAAAATTTCGTTGTCACAGTCAAAATATTCCGGCCTCAATTGATTTTCTGTTGTCACAACTAAAAAACTCAAACCATAGATTTCAAGAATTAATTCGTTTTTGAATGAATTCACTACCAATTTTCTTTACAATTCAATGTATTCCTTTTTTTTAAGTAATTCACTGAATTCATTCAACTGAACGCGTTCAACAAAAAACAAATTCAAAGAATTAATTCAATTGCTATAGTTCTTTTTATTAAATCAAGTGAACTAATTTCTTCCTGCATTAATTCACCACTGAATTCTTTTAATTTCGTTTTCGTTCAGTGAATTAAAAGAAATAATACGTTCAGTGCATTGAAAAAAAATTACGTTCACTGAATTGAAATATAAAAAATTACGTTCACTGAATTTAAATGCGAAAAATTACGTTCACCGAATTCAAAAGTTATTTTCTGCCCGTCAGCACGCAATGGATTGTTTTCAAAATATTTGGGTAATTATTCAGCCATTTGTTATTGGTTACTATTCTTTAAATAGAAAAAAAATTTGAGATAAGATGAAAAAAATCCCACAACTCCCAAAAACTTGTGAAATTTTTCGAAAAATGGGGTTTTTTACTCGAATTTGGAGTGATCTGGGGGAAGAAAAACTTACAAGTGGAGAATATTTTTTCCATTAAGCCCATCTAAAAGAGGTATGCTTTCATAAAAATATAAATACTACATGTGTTCCTTAAGAAACTTTTAATCTGGAGGCAAAAGAATATTGCTATAGGCGTGTGAAGTTTCATATCATATCGACCAACCAATAACGACTGAATTATTTCAAAAATATTTTGAAAAAAACTCCACTGTGTACTAAATGGTAAAAAAAACAGCTTTTGAATTCAGTGAACGTAATTTTTTTTCAATACAAATTCAATTTAAAGTGAACATATTTTTTTGTCAATGCACTGAAAGAAAATGAAGTTGAACGAATTCAGTGGTGAATTATTTGAGTAAGGAACTAATTCACTTTTTAGCCGTTCAATTAATAATTTAATTTAATTTAGTCGTTCACCAGTGAATTAATTCATTTGATTTAATAAAGAGAACTATATAAATTAAATTAATTCGTAACAAAATTAATCGAACGAAAACAAATATTAATTAATTCCATTCAATATATAGTCTTTTGTGAATTAATTCGCTGAATTTTTAATTCAGAATTCAAAAACCGAATTAAAGAATTAATTCTTTAAAGCGAACATTCAATTGTCTACAAATGCGTTTGTCAGCACCGCATCTGTTTTCTCGATGCATTACCGCTGGCATTTCTTTCTTATTTGGTGTTAGAATGAAACATAGAAATATAAACTAGTAGAAAAAAGTCTGTAAAAAATTTATTTCAAATTACTAAAAATTAGTAGAAAAAACTGCTGAAAATCGCACATAAAAAAAATGAAAAATTTTTAAAGTTTATTTTCGATTTTTTTTAAGCAAATAAAAAATTAGAGTTTACTATTTTTTTTTTAATAGAATTATTTGTTGAATTTAGCAGGATAGACTGCTATTTACATTCAACTAAATTTAATTTAAAAACGAGCGAAAAATTTAAAGTCAGGCATGCCGACTATGTGATATTGTACACCAGTCAGGTTAAAAGCCAACCAATGTTTGGCTTGGGTTGAAATGGACTTGTATCAAAATTTGTCTTTAAACGATAAAATATAGAATAACGGTAAGAAATTTTGATTTTAACTGATGCCTTTAAAAGCAAAACGGAAATATAGACCATATGGTCGATAGGTTCAAATATGGACCGAACATATCTAAAATCAAAAGGCTTTGTCCTTGCGCACATGTGAGTCAGGGTACCATATTTCATTAAAATTTCTTCGTATTTGCACCCTGTAGCGTGCCAACCAAGCTAATTTAGGGGGACCTTTATACCAAACATAGACCGATTGTAAATAAAATTAATAGATTTTGTCCATGTGAACTAGTTTACCAAATTTCATTAAAAAAATCTTCATAATTGCGTGTTTAGCTTGCGAGGAAGCCAATTTTGGGAGGAAATTTTTAATGGGAACTAGGTCTAAATATGGACCGTTTTAACCAAAATCAACAGGCTTCGTGCTTTTTTTTTTTTTTTTGGAAGGCGATTTAAAAAAAAACTTTTTTACCGATCGTAGGGGTGGCCTTTTTAATTTTTCGTTATAGCTTTGGCATTTAAAGTCGGATGCCTCGAGGGGAGGGAATACACAGTGTTATCGTATTGCTTCCGAACAAAAAAGTACCATAAAATGGCTGATTCAACCCCTAAATTAAGGAAATATTTGGCTTCTAAATGCCCTAGTGAATTTAATTATTTCTTAAACATTTCATCTAATTCTTTAACAAAATTATTCAGGCATTATTTCTTTGTAAAGAATCTACATTTATATTGTTTCATAATTTCTTTTTTATTCCTTTAAAATTCAATTGACAATCTTGGTGGTCCTAGTCGGCACTTTGAAGTATTAAAGAATTAAAGTTAAGAAGTCAAATGACCTTATTTCAAAACAATAAATTGCAATTATATTTTTAAAAAAACATACACAAACAATAAAAACATGTCCTTTTCTAAAAATGTCCTTAAGATTTGAAATAGAAAAGAAAACAAACGAAAGCCGCTTTAAATAATATGACATTTTGCAGCTAAACAAATAGAGAGAGTCTAAAGGAAGTAGGATGATACAAAATGTTTGTTTGCAAAATATCTACAAACAATAAAAGTAGAAATCTTAAACCTTGAAGTCAATTACATAAAGAATGGAATGTTTAAAAAACTATTTGTTAAGAATTTAAGAATTAAAATTAATAGTACGATTTACAAAATATAGAAATTGCAACTAGTTTAAACCGTTTGTGGCAAAAATAGAACATAAAAATTAAGGTAAGAAGACTTGGCTAATCCTGTTGTAATCTGCTTTTTTTTTGATTTTTATTCTTCCTTTCAAAGATGTTGCAGACATTTTTGATGGACATGTGGACATGAAATTTAACAGATCATATGGCTGAGTATGGGAATGAATGCTAAACCTACTTATGTGTTAAGTTGGATTTGAAAATTATTTTTTGCCCATCGTTAAGCATAAACAGCAGGAGTTCACATTGATCTTATTTTTTCTTCCTCTTCTTCTTCTTCATGCTAACATGTTTCGGTTTGCGATTTTGCTAAAGAATTTATCAAGTTGGAGGCGATTTTGGAGCTGTAAATATACCACAAAATACCAAAAAAAAAAAAAAAAATTACCTAATTGGGTGGTCTTGCCAGTTAACAACAAAATGTTTTGTATAATTTTGTTAATGACGAAGGTGTTATAGTGTTAATGTTATTTCAAATTTCTTATGATTGAATTTGACATGTCTTATGCGCATCTTAACTTAATGGATAATATGTCAAAATATTTTGTCAGTTCAAATTGAAATAAATAAGAAATGTATCAAACTGTTTTTTCTTTTGAAAGATAAACATATGGTTTTGAAATTAATAAATTCAATTTAACATAACTGTTATACAAACTTACAATATGTCGAGATATAAATTTATGATCTCTTGAAATATGTATGTTCCCATTGATAATATTAAATCCCATATGTTAAGTAGTTTGAGAACAAGAACCATAGCAGGCATCCCATTATTGTAAGTACACAAAAATATTAAATCATCAAATTATACTGAGGGGTATTCACTTCAGTAAGAAAATTTCAGTAGTTTTGAAAATTATAGATAAAAACAGATGTTTTATTATGAAATTTCAGACATTTCAAAATAAGATGAATCGTCATTTTATCATATTCAAAATTTTTAACAAAAACCGAATTCCATGCTACTCACATCCACTTTGATGAAATATAGATACACTCTAAAAAATTTTACAGTTACTATATGCCAGTTGTTTGTGTAATAATCAGTTATTGTTTTTAACTGTGATTGCAGTTGATTCTCTATGTAAATATGAGAAAAAACTGTTATGACAGTTATTTAATAAAACAACTAACGAAAAGTAGTGTAATTTCGTAACTGTTTTTTAAAGCAGTTATTTTTTATATCATAATAAATAATTACCAAAACAGTATTTTTACACTAAACAGTGGTTTTTGTTAGTTATTTAAAAAATTGTTATTTCAAAATTAGTTGAATTTTAAAAACTTTGGTTTGGTTTATATTTGTTATTATTGATATGTATCAGAGCTTTGAAGAATTAATTCCTTTTTGAATGAATTCACTACCAATCGAAATAAATTTTCTTTAGAATTGAATAAATTCCTTTTTTTAAGTAATTCACTGAATTCGTTCAATTGAATGCGTTCAACAAAAAACAAATTCAAAAAATTATTTCAATTGCTATAGTTCCTTTTATTAAATCAAGTGAATTAATTCCTCACTGAATTAATTCACCACTGAATATGTTCAATTTCATTTTCATGCAGTGAATTAAAAATAAAACAGAAAATACATTCAGTGAATTGAAAATATAAAACTTACGTTCACTGAATTAAAAAACAAAAATTACGCTCACTGAATTCAAAAGCTGTTTTCTGCCGTTCAGTACACAGTGGAGTGTTTTCAAAATATTTTGGCAATAATACAGCGATTTCTTATTTGTTACTACACCGAGAGAATTTTCATCACTTCAGTAATGAATTTCTTCATAGTTTCAATGAAAATTGTCACTGGAACTCGTCCATGGAAACTTTTCGTAGGATCTATGAAACAGGTTTCATTAAAGTCAATGTTTGTGAAAAGTTCATAAAGTTAATGAAACTCTTCATAAAATTAATAGGCCACTCATCCAATGAATAAATCATTCAGCCAATGAAGAGCTTCATAAAATCTATGAAGCAATTTCATTTACTATTATTTATTATAGTTGGTTGTTGTCGTTGCTAAGCTGGAGTGGATAAATGAAAAATACTTAAGGAGTCATAAAATCGTAGCATATTTTACGGATGTACAAAATATATCTAAAGAAAGAATTCATTAAAATTAAATTAAAAAGTTTCTATTACTTTCTGTTTAAATTATTTTTCAAATTAAAGAAAGATGATACGATTTTCACAAGTAAATTACAAAGAATAAAATTTTTTGTTTTTTGAAAGAATTCGATAAGGCTAGCGAGACAGAATAAGTATTTTCGGCTTTCGCTACAAAGCCATCATCAGTGTCGTTTGTCTTGAATGGGTTAATAAATAAAAATTATAAAAGATTATTCCTTCAGGAAAGACGATACTTTATAAAAAACTTTGAAAAAAGTAAATACTATTGAACAATTTCATATATAAAGAACATTTTCATTAAATTTATGGAGATCTAATTTATGAAATTCAATGAATTTTTTTTTAATGAAATTATGAAATTTTATGAAAGAAAATCTATTTATTTCATAATATTAATTAAATATTATATACACGATGAAATTCTTCAATGGTTCTAAAAATAGAAACAAATTTAAGATAAGATGAAAAAAATCCCACACTAAGAGAATAGATAAATTTAGTTAAAATTACTAAAAATTAGTTAAAAATAATGCTGCAGAGAAAACTAAACTAAAAACTAAACTGCTAAAATTAGCTAATTATTTTTGCTATATATCAGTAGTATAGGAACAGCAAATATAAAACTGTTAAATATACAGAATTTTAGTTATATTTTTGTTAATGGAAAACAGCAAATAATCAGCAAAAAATTTTGCTAGATAATTTGTAGCCTAAAATATCACAAAAAAAAAATTAAAATTTTATTTAAATACAAATAAAAATCGAGCCTTTTGAAAACAGCAGCTTACAATTTTTTTTAACAAATATTTCTGCTGATTTCAGCAGGATAGACTGCTGTTTGCTATTTTTATTCTACTAATGTTTAGCAAAATTTTCTGCAGATTTTACAGTACAATTTGTCATTTTAAATTAACTAAAACTTAATGTAAATATAACTAAAATTCTGTAAATCTAACAGTTTTATTTTTGCTGTTCTTATTTTACTAGTATTTAGAGAAAAAAAATCTGCTAATTTAACACTTCTTTTGCGCAGCATCATTTTTAACTAATTTTTAGTTGCTTTTTCTGCTATTTTTACAGATTTATTTCTAGGAGTGTACCAATTAAGCGAGTAAGTAGCACATAAAGGTTTTCACTAATTACCAGGCTATTTACTGGCTTTAATTCTGTTGTTAGCAATGTCCCAAAATTCCCCATAATTCCCAGTTATACCAGTTCTTTGTCTGCTGTCAATTCCCTGAAATGGATGATTTCTGTTCCCATGTTCCAAGATTGGAAAAATGAAATTAGAGCCACTAGAGATAACATATCTCTATAAGCTACTATTTTGTTCATCTCGTCAAGCAGAATATAGGAAGACTAAAATCATTAAAATCAGGCTGTAATTAAATCAATTCAAAACTTTGGAAGCTTTATTACCCTAGAGATGGTAAACTTTGGCACCCCATTCTGGTAATGAATTGGGGTGACTATAAAATTAATTTCCAAAAAGACATACTCCTCTTCTACAAATAGCTTTGTCCCAACTTCTTTCTAAAGTGTATCAAATATTTATTTAAAGGGTTCTGCAGTTTCGAGATAATACCCTTAATGATTTTATATAAATGCCATCACTATCAAGGATATTTTTGAAAATTTATAGATACAAATAAAAGATAAAGATCATGTGAATTCAATAAACAAACTAAAATTTCATGCTATTGGTTAATATCCCGGTATATACGAATAAACATGTTGTCATATACCTGTAACAGAATAAAACACCTGTTACCCTTTTATGTTTAAACAAAAGGGCCAACAAACATTTACCAATCAATAAAATACATAGATGACACTAAATATTGGACACTTTTCGAATAAACAACTGTTGTATGTTGTATTAAAAACTAAAAAGAAGAAATATTCTCAAACTCCATCTTTTGAAGTTTGTCTCAACTAACAACGACATAACAACATTTATTATATTTACAATATTACATGTACTGTGACATTTTTACATAACAATTCGTTTTTATATGATCTTGTCTTTTTGTTTTTGTTTTATCTACTTTAGCATATAAATTCTTTCTTTGAACCGTATCTTGTCGTTTATCTATCTTATTGGGCCTTTTGAACACCATTCTTCGCTATGGATAGATGCGAGTTAGACCTTTAAGGAATGACTATTTATGGCTTAGAAAATCAATGGGGGGTAAACAATTAAACGCTTTAACAGTCATTTAACAATATTTATAGACCACTAAAGCGGCAAATACAACTTTAAAGTTGAAAATACACAACAGAATACAAATTTACAAATAAAATAGTGAGAGACTTAAAACTCCAACTGAAAAACTATCACCTAACCCAGCAAAATTATGTAGATCTAAAAGAAGTTAGTGATGAATAAGGCATTGAACTTTACACAAAATTTAGCAGACATTTTATAATTAAAACTAACAGGGGAATCCTGCCAGCGCTTACACGCCGATTTGAATGAAACTCGGATATGTGATTAAAACTAAAATCTTAGGTTTACCATTTTTTCTTTAAGGCCCATTTTCGTTGTTTAACAGTTAAAGAATTGTGCCAAAAATTTGTAGTTATTTGGAAATTTTTTCTAACGAATCTGTAAAAAAGTAGTATTAATGGAAAGAGATTAGAAAGGACCATACCTTTGGTTACTAATATTTTGCTTGCTTTTTTAGTAGTTGTTGTTATTGTAAAAGTCATATTAAATTGTTGGTAGATGATTTATATGGTGATATATACACTAAAGTGGGCCGATTTGTATGGAGAAAATTTTTTTTGATATTGTGCCATCGATTTTTCGATAGCTTTTCGCATAAGGAAAAAAAAAGTCCTACCACGACATATCAAAAAAAATCATTTTCGAGGCGACCAAATTTCAATTTTTTAAAATTTTTTAATAAATGCTAGATTAGCGCCATCTTGCGGTGGCTTTTTGAAACAACTAATGAAGTTGTAAACAATATAACATTACAACCTTTCCAGAAATGTATTACTTATGAAAATCGGATGCAAAATGTGGCAACTAGAGGTAAAAGTATATAAGTAAAATTATTTTCTGCTTGATGATGAAATGATGATAATGATGACGAAATGATGATGATGATGATGTTGATGAAAACAAGCAGAAAATAATTTTACTTATATACTTTTACCTCTAGTTTCCACATTTTTTAACCGATTTTCATAAGTAATACCTTTCTGGAAAGGTTGTAATATTATATTGTTTACAACTTCATTAGTTGTTTCAAAAAGCCACCGCAAGATGGCGCTAATCTAGCATTTATTAGAAAATTGTAAAAAATTGAAATTTGTACGCCTCGAAAATGATTTTTTTGATATGTCGTAGTGGAACTTTTTTTTCCTCATGCCAAAAGCTATCGAAAAATCTATAGCACAATATCGATTGCTAAATCGACCCACCCTAATATACACTCATAGAAATAAACTTGTAAAAAGAGAAGAAAAAGCTACTAAAAATTAGTTAAAGATGACTTTGCGGAACAAACTGCTGAAACTAGCAGATTTTTCTGTTAAATACTGGTATAATAAGAATAGCTAAAATAAAACTGTTAAATTTACAGAATTTTAGTAGTATTTGCGTTAATGTTTAGTTAATTAAAAATGACAAATTTTACTATAAAATCTGTAGAAAATTCTGCCAACTATTAGTAGACTAAAAATAGCTAAAGCAAAAAGGGATTTAACTCCTTTAATGCAAACTGTTATATCTACAAAATTCTTGTTATTTTTAAGCTGAATTTAGTTGAATGCAAATTGCAGTCCATGCTGCTAAAATCAAGAGATATATTTGCTAAAAATATTAGTAAACTGTTGATTTCAAAAGGCTGAAAAACCTGAAAATTAAATTTTTTTTTTGTGATTTTTTAGTTTACTAATTATTTTGCAAAATTTTTTACTGATTTTAGCAGCTTAAATTGTGATTTTCTATTAACTAAAATTTTAAATTAATATTATATTGTAATTTTGCTGGGAATTAGAATATTCAAGAATCATGTGGTTAACAATTTCATAAGCACGTAAAAGAAAATGGTGTGTTAAATTTATTTAGCTTTTTTCATATGTGACGCGCAAAATAGAAAGGGACCTAAGGATAGAAAGAGGCCTAAGGTCAGGAGAGCATGTAATCGGTCTCATTCGATGCTCAGATGTTGTCCACAAAAAAAAAAAAAATAGATTTTTTTACCCTTAGGTCCCTTTCTCTATGCGCTGTCACATATACATATATTATATTTAACAATTAAATTAATAAGAAAAAAAAGTTATTACACTCTGTAAATAATTTTAAACACAAATATTATTAAGAGTCAGTTGACAACTAATTAAATATTAAATACTTTAGCTAAAGAATTAGCCAACAATTATTGCACTTTAATTTGTTAAGGATCATTTATAACTTTTCAAGCGATTTGAAAATTGATCTTTAAAAATCGCAACAAAGTTTTATTTACAAATATATTAGGTTTGTTTTTTTTCGAATTTTGTATAAATATTCCATACAAATTTAAGCATTTATAAAATTTTCAAGTAGGTATAAATTTATTAAGTATTTATAAAAATGCTACCAAGTCTTAAAAATTGTTGGCTTTTCTCTTTCAAATGTAAAGAAAAATCGGGGGTATGGCATCACCAAAAAATAAGTTATATCGTTTTCAATAGGTGGCGCTTTGTTCAGTAAACTGACACTTTTCATTTTTATTCAAAATTTAAATAAAAACAAACAAAAAACTTAAAAAAAAGGAAAGCAAATAAAATTTTATTAATCGAACATATTTAGCGCGTGTTTCCTTTTAATTTTGCGCTGTTTTCAACAATTTTCGCTTTTGAAATATAAGCTCAGCTGATACTAAACGGATACTAAATAGTTGCTCAGGTAATACTAAATTTCAGCGCCCCTACCGGTGAGTAGTGTAATTTTCGATTTCCTATCTCTATAAATAATTGTCTCTGAGGAAAATATTTGTCATAAAAATATTTGAAATTTTAGTATTATTTATTAAAACAACAAAATCTAGAAAATGAATTATGAGTTTGTTAGTAAATATAGAGCAGGGCACACAAGTTAGTTGCTCCATTTCGCATTCCGGCGAAATCTTTGTACGAAAACAGCTTTTGTACAAAGGCGATCCCAAATGTTTAAGTTTTATTTCGCATGTATAAATCGAAGTATATATGAACCTACATGAACGAACATGCTATTATATATGATCATACATGGGCCTTTGGGTCCTTCCAAATCGTATGGGGAAACAGAACGTAGTCCGATTTTGGCTTCTAAAGGCGGGATCGTAGTGAATAGACTACGGCAATATCTGTACCACATTTTAGCGAAATTGGATCACGTTTAGAGGTTCCTAAAAATTTTAGGTTTTTCTAACCTTTTGTATGGAGATTTACATATAAATAAAAAATAAAAAAGTTGACATCAATTTTGTTATCTCTCCATAATTTTATATACTTTAGGAATATGAAATAAAATCTATTAAATTATTAAACGTTTTTGAAATATTCGCGTTTTTATGATTTTGCGAAAATGCATATTAGTTACAAGGGCAAGAAATTCCATGCAAATGCATTTTTTGTCGATACACTGAGAGAATTATCATCACTACAGTAATGAATTTCTTCATAGTTTCAATGAAAATTGTCACTCTTCCATTGAAACTTTTCACAGAATCTATGAAACATGTTTCATTAAAGTCAATGTTTATGAAAAGTTCATAAAATTAATGAAACTCTTCATAAAATGTATAGGCCACTCCTCCAATGAATAAATCATTCAGCCACTGAAGAGCTTCATAAAATCTATGATGCAATTTCATTTATTATTATTTATTATAGTTGGTTGTTGTCGTTGCTAAGCTGGAGTGGATAAATAAAAAGTATTTAGCAAATGTAAAAAGAGTCATAAAATTGTAGCATATTTTACGGATGTACAAAATATATCCAATGAAAGAATTCATTGAATTGAAAAGTTTCATAAAATTTTATAATATGCTTAATTCAATTAATGAAATTCCTTATTAATGTTTCGAAAAAAATAATATGATTTATAAATAAATTTCAAAGTCCAAAATTAATAATAAAAAATTAATTAAAAAAAAAAATAAAAATAATTTTCTCAGTATGAAAATTAATGCACTTCACTAAAACTCGGTCTTACGGTTGATATAAAATTCTAATTGTATGAAAATTAATAGAATGACAGTATTTTATAAAAAAATTAATTGACCAATTTCATACATATAAAGAACATTTTCATTAAATTTATGAAAATCTAATTTATGAAATTTTATGAACTTTTTTAACGAAATTATGAAATTTTATGAAAAGAAAGTTATGAAAAATTTCATAATATTAATTAAATTTTATTCCGCCCTTGCGAATGGTATATCACACCTTGTCATTTTTATGACGATGTATGATATATTATTTGCTTATGGGAAGCACTGCTGAGTGCTACCGGACGCGTCACAGGTTGCGGATAGTGATTCCGCAGAAATGTGGAGTAGCTGCCAATGGCAGCCGCGGACAGTCAGCGGTTACAAGGGGAGAGTCTCGGAGGGTCTTTCGAGCTCCCACTAAGTCCCGAGTTTGCCTATGATCCTTGTAACGTCGTGGCGAGCAATTGGCGCCAACCAAAAAACCAATATCCCAACCGACCATGGGCGGTATAACCCTATTGGCGCTTGGATTAAATCCCTGCGCAACCACTGCAGGCCTGGAGGCAATGTTGGCAGCCCCAACACCAGGATCGGATGCTTTGGCCCAATCAGCCATTCATCTTAAACCAAACATGATTACCGAAACCGTATAAAAAGCGGCCCTATGCTCCTTGCAGGAGTAAAAGGAACAAATATATATATATAATTAAATTTTATATACATAATGAAATTCTGCATTGATTCTATGAAAAAAATTCTATGAAATTATATCATTAATATCATGAAGGATAATTCTTTCAGTGTAGTCCAAACCCCATGTGGACTAAATATTTATTGAAATCATCAATTGTAAAACAAAATGGCATCAATTGCATATTTTTGCATATTTTAACAAAAATTCATGTTTTTGCATATTTTGGCATCAAATGCATATTTTGTTACTTTTTAATGCATATTTTGTTCATTTTAATTCATATTTGTGCATATTTTGTGTTTTTCAAAAGAATTTTTTAAAAATATTAAAAATGGACACATTTTCATATTTTGATTCAAAGAAAATATTTATGTTTTTGTTATTTGTAAAAAAAATATAGGTCATTCCATCTCAAATCGACCAATGGTTGGACTCGACTCCTTCGATTTTGATGAATTTTGGTCAGAACTTTTCTTTCATCATATAACGAAGTTTTGCCAAAGGAAAAAAATTACAAATTTTTTTTTTCAAAAGTTATGCAGTATTTAAAATTTAAAAAAATGTCATAATTTTTTGCTTTGTTACGAGGTTATTTTTTGAATATCTCGAAAACTATAATAGCTAAGAAAATGGTTCTTAGCTCGTTTTAAAGAAGATATTTAGCTGTATTAAAAAAAATATTGAAAAATAAAAAAATAAAAATTTTTCAATTTTAAAAATCCAAATACTCAAAAACCTATTTTTTTAAATAAAACCTCTAACTAATCTCAAAAGATACCGAAATTTCAAGAAGGCGTTTTTTTTTTTAAAAAGATATGAATTTTTTAATTTTTTTATTATCTTTTTTTAAGTTGAATCTTAATACAATAAAATTAAACAAATATCCAATTTTGAAATTTTGAGCAATAAACAACAAATTGAAGGCTTTAGAAGCACAGAAAAATTTTTAAATCGAAATTACGCTTTTATTTTTTTGGTAATAGTTGAAAAACAAATAAGGTAAGAAATGAGACACTCTTCCCTTTATGTTACATGTGTGTGTATGTGCCATTTCTTACTTTATTATTTTTTCAAACTATTATCAAAAAAATAAAAGCGTAATTTCGATTTAAAAATTTTCGAGTCCAACCATTGGTCGATTTTAGATGGAATGACACATATATATTCTTAAAAATCTTTTTAACCTAAGAAAGATCGTTGAGTTCTGTGACTATTGTAAGACTAACTAGATTTTACATTTTAAATTGCGATATTTTTGCAGAAATATGTGCTTTAAGTGCATATTTTTCGTGTTTTTAGTGCATATTTTTCTTTTTTAGCTGCATTTAGTAAGGCGCATGTTAACGTTTTTTAGTTGCATGAAATTTCTTGCCTTATTAATTACAATATTAATTGCAGCTGTCTATTAGGAAGTCCCTTAAAATAACGATTTTTCGATTATCGTTCATTACACCCCCAATGTTATTGGAAATGGGAGAAATCGATTTTTTTTGTTTTTTTTTTTGGAAACGAAAAGTTGGCGGAAAATATTTTTTATTTCATTAAATTAAATGTGCTAAAATCCCAAAACTTATTTGGCAAATTGTGAAAAATAATCTGTTGCAGGCATGTCCCTATTCGGATTTCATTCTTCATCAGGGGACGACGTTTTAGAATTTCTAGAAATATTTATTAGGTTAAATCACAAAACTAATTTTAACACTCGATCCCAAAAATCTTACAATGACCGATTTTATTGTTTATAATCTTGGATTTTCGTTTTTAATGATTGTAGATTCTGGTTACTACATTTCAACATTTTTAGTTAACTAATTTTTCAAACAACGGTTTCTTTCAATGATACCATTCTTTGGGGACTTTCCAATGGAAAAATGCATTGTATTAATGAACAAATTCATTAATACTACGCACAAAGTTCAATCAGTATAGTGGTTACAAGAAAGAAATAGATTACCAAAAACCATTTTTAAAATAATTACTATAATTATATAAACATTAAATACAGTAGCCGATTTAAATTATGTAGAAGAAGAAGAAAAAATCAAAATCATTCAAAAAGATCAATTTAATAGCTTATTTACACCAAACACGATATAGGCAATAATAATACTTTTGTTCTCAGTACCAACCAACATCAATCAATCTACAAAGTATTAATGATGCTTGGATTAATTTTTCGGTTTCTTATAAAAAAACCAATTTAATCATAAAAAAAAAGATTTTAAGAAAAAAATAAACTGAATTAAAAAAAATTAAAAAAAAAATATAAAGTTGTGAATTTAAACCAGTTCATTAAAAAAAAGCAGCTGCTTTTTTGATAAAATAAAAAATAAAAATTATAACTAAACCAAATAAACGAATCATGCATGGATACAGTGGCTATTAAGAAATAAATCCCAAAAAGTTTTAAAAAAGGAAATGCTTCAAGTTAAGCAATACAACAAAAACAAGACGCTGTTCTTACCACCAACAACCACAAATAAAACATTCATTATATGATCAAAGTTGATCATTTCATCCTGAGGCTGTTGACAGCCCACAACACAAACACAAAAAAAAAAAGAAAACAAAAAAAATCATCCATGTTTAATAAAGAAACCTCATCATCATCGTTATTATCATCCTTGTCTGAAACCACACACTTTTCTAAAGCCCGACAGTCATCATCAAATCAAGCATCCAACAGATAGACGGATGGACGAACGGACAGACAGACATACATGACATGCGAGTCGATTGAACAACAACAAACAGCCTCCTCAATAATAATAATAATAACTATAACATCAAATCCATAAGTTAATCTTTTTGAAAAAAAACATTAAAATTAAAAAAAAAAAAATCTAAAAGCAACAAAAACTTCAACATGGTGGACAAGCAGCATAACAAACTGTATATAATAATTACTGATACGTTGCAAATAACAAGATCACTGCACAGTGGTTTCAAACCCAAAAAAAGTGGTAATAAATACGTAACTTCTAAGGGAAAATATGTTGTGGCTTATTTTAGAGAAGGCATAAGGCTTACAAAATTGTAGTCACCTTGCTTTCTAACAGGGTGAGTTCTATCATGCCAAAATTGACTATCTTGGGATTAGTGTAGGCCCAGAATAAGAGCGGGGTTTTTTTTCCATACAATTTGAAAATTATAAACTGCCGATCGGCTAGGTCGTGAGCAGGGCTGCCAGATGATTTTGATGAAAAATCGGCCCTTTTTCTTAAAAAAATCGGCATTTTCGGCACTTTGATTTTAAAAAATCGGCAAAAAATCGGCAAAAAATCGACACTTTCAAAAATACTCATTTATGTAATATTTATGTAACTTTACATAAAAAAATTTGTGAAAAATACATTTCGTGTAAAATAATATGTTTTAAGTTTAACAATTAAATAAAAATAAAGGCTTAAGAGATAAATGAAATGATAATAAAAAAATTTTAGTTGTAATTTTATGAATATTTTTATGATACATATTCAGATATTATCTCACCAATACTATGTACATAAATTAATTTTAAAGCTTTTAAAAATAGTTCTTCTCCGAATTTACGGTACCCGTACACCTTGAAATATTATGCAAATATTGGAACTTTTTTAATCACTGGATTTATTTTATTTCATTTAAGTATTCACATTTTGTTTTTTAACTTTCAAAATTTAATATATTTCTCAAAATCTAATACTTATTCGCTAATATAATGTGATAGAAAATCATTAAAATTTGTAAAATGTGAACATCGGGATTGAATTAAACTAAATACAAAATAGATTTTTAAATAAAACAAATCCGTTTTGGATTTAGATTAATTTAATTCCAGAAATTGCGTTTTCGAAAAATTAAAATTTTTTCTTTTACATTATCTTAGCGAATAAGTGTAGAATTTGTATAAAAATATTAAATTTTGAAAATTAAAAAAAAAAAAAAATAAATCTAAAACTAAATAGAGTGATTAAAAAAAGCCTATTATTACTAGGGCTCGTATATTCATGCATTTATAATCGTGTTTTATGTACATAAGATGTATGTATGATTAAAATCGAAGAATATGCACTTAAAATTTTAAAAATATGCATTTAAAATTTTAAAAATATGCATTTATTATTGATTTTTCTAACGTTTTTGATATTATCAATTCAGTTTTAGTATTACATATTTGTCTTTAAAAGTAGTTTAAACATAGAAAATTGCCATTAATCATCGTCAGAAATTGATTTATGTGTGATATTTTTGTATTCAAGATCAAAAAAATTTTGAAAAATATTTAGAAATCAGAAGAGAATATCGTTCTACCTAAAGTGCAAATCCTAACATGATTTGTAAATCACCAAAAACTAAAATTTCGTGTTTTTGAATTTTAACAAAAAATCGTCATTTTTCGACCTAAAATCGGCAAATCGGCATTTTGCATATTTTTTAATAAAAAATCGGCAAAATGCCGAAAAATCGGCAATTATGGCAGCCCTGATCGTGAGATAAAATCAATTTTATTTGAATGGTGGTTTTTCATATTCTCTCAAGAGCGCCTGAAGGAGACAAATTTTAGTTTTATGCGAAAAAAATGGTCACAAAATTTTCTGCATTACCATAATATTTATTATCAAATATTATGATTATTATGAAAATATTCTGTTCATTCGAAACATATTATGATTCATTGTTAAATTGTATTTTTAACAATATTCTTCAACGCGCTGATGTCATATGTTTCCACAATTTTTTTTTGTTGAAATGTGTAAATTAGAAATTGTACTTTTTTGAATAAAACAAAACGTGCATAGATTTTTAACTCAGCTTCAAGAGAATGATGGAAAAATACTATAGGGATCATGGCATGATATGCAGGACTATAATATGATAATACTGGGATCATTCTAGAATCATACTGTGATAATTTAGGGGTCATAGTATGATAAAAAAAGGCATTTCATAATATGATTGTCGCAATCATAAACCCAAAAATATATGATACTCTTCGCATATGGTCATCCCAACCATGTTTATTCTTTGCGTGCAATTGACACATAAACTAACCACTAACGAGTCTTTGGGTGAGACGAAACTGCGGCAGTTTGGTGATTCCCCTGTGTCTGTTAAATTTTTCAAAATAAAACTGTTTCTTTCTTCTTCCTCTAAATGAGCTTTAGAAAAAATTTTAGTAATTCATTCTTATATTAATTACGATTTCCCTTTGCGACGCACAGTGTTTCCATAAGCACTTTATTCAGGCCATAATTCTTAAACGATTTTCAAAATTCTTTAGCTTACAAAATTCCACACAAATCTGTCACACAAATTTTTATTTTTTTGTGATTAATAAAATAAAACGAGTAAAAAGGTTACAATCGGGCATGTCGACTATACAATACCCTACACCAGTCTGGGTAAAAGCCAACTAATGTTTGGATCCAAAATTCGAATGGGTTAAAATGGGGCTCGTGTCAAAATTTTCTATAATGTGAGTCAGCGCACCAAATTTCATTAAAATATCTTAATATTTGCGACCTGCAGTTTATAACCAAGGCAATTTTGGGGGGACCCTTATATGGGCACTAGTTCTAAACATGGACCGATGTTCACCAAAATCAATAGGCTTCGTCCTTGGGCCAACATAGGTCTATGTACCAAATTTCATCAAAATATCTTAATATTTGCGACCTGCAGCGTATAAACAGTATAATTTTGGTAGGACCCTTATATGGGCACTAGGTCTAAACATGGACCGATGTTCACCAAAATCAATAGGCTGCATTATTGGGCCAATGTAGGTCTGTGTACCAAATTTCATCAAAATATCTTAATATTTGCGACCTGCAGCGTATAAACAGTATAATTTTGGTAGGACCCTTATATGGGCACTAGGTCTAAACATGGACCGATGTTCACCAAAATCAATAGGCTGCGTTATTGGGCTAACGTAGGTCTGTTTACCAAATTTCGTCAAAATATCTTAATATTTACGACCTGCAGCGTATAAACAATATAATTTTGGTAGGACCCTTATATGGGCACTAGGTCTAAACATGGACCGATGTTCACCAAAATCAAACTTGTTCGTCTTTGGGCCAACATTTCATCAAAATATCTTAATATTTGCGACCTGTAGAGTGCGCACAAGATTGCATGGACAGACAGACAGACGGACGGACGGACGGACAGACGGACATCGTTAAATCGAAATAAGAAAAATTCTGAACCGATCGGTATACTATAAGGTGGGTGTACGACCAATATTTTTTGGTGTTACAAACATCAGCATAAACTTATAATACCCTGACCACATAGTGGTGTAGGGTATAAATACATATTAATGACAATATTAATTGTATTTGGTCTATACGACGCGTTTGAAAAAACCACACTTTACTATAAAAAATAAAAATGCCCTGTTGGCTGTCCGTCTCCAATATACACAAATTGCCTGCACTTGTACGTACAAACCATACGTCAATGTGGCAATATTTGTGAAAAGGTGACACGGAGGAGATAAGAAGATAAACAGAGAAAATCTGAAGTAGAATGTTTGTATATGTCTGTTTGATCACTTCTGAAATTATTCATATAGAGACAATCTGACAATAAAAATATAAACAATAATAGAATTTAATGGAAGATCACTGATGAAGCCTGTCCACATAAAGGCAGAAACTAGATCTAGTCTGATTTGCAAATTTAATGTGTTTATAACTTTTGAGGAAGGTTTATTCTTCTTCTTAACCTCAAACCTACTAAATCAAGAAAACTTATTTTTTTAATTTTTGTGATAAAATTTTTTTGTCAGAAAACCTTGAAATTGGTCCATTATTTAAGAAGTTAAAAACTCTGAAAGCTTTTTTACCCTCGCGGTGGTCAATTTGGACACAATTGTGCTCACCCTGTCATAAAATAGGGTAACCATAAAATTAATTTTTAAAAGCCTTACTTACTACAATTGGCCATACATTTTTTTAGAAATCAGTTCAGTTATTTTGAATTTGCATAATTTGGCAACGAGGGTTACTTTTGTTCGGTTTTAAGATCAAATATTACAAATTCCAAATAGAATTTACAATCTTTTTACAACAAATAGAGAAAAACTTATAAAAAACCAATGGTTGACAATTAATGCATTTTCAAGTACTACCAAGTACCATGATCAGATTGTCTTTAAGTTTTTGTAAATTTTTTACAACTTTCTTTTGTTAGAAACCACTGTGCACTGGATGATGGTATAATGTGTGGAGCTGCTTTCAATCTTTTCTTTTAACTTATATGTTATAGTTGTTGTTATTGTGATGATCTTGTTGTCTGCTGCTCATGAGGATGATGATGGTGCTGGTGGTAGTTTCCATTTCTTTTTTGTTTTTTTTTTTGTGTATCATCTTTTGATTGCTTTTTTATGTTTTGTTTTTTTTTTTTTGGTTCGTTTCGTTTTATTTCTAAATGTTACTGGTTGGCCGATCAATTTTTTTTTCAGTTTCAATTAAGGTGGTTGTTTTAAAAGCATGGTTGAATATAGTATTGGATTTACTTTTATGGTTAACGGCGTAACTGACATTTTGTTTTTTTTTTATATACGTCTGTATGTCCAGATTATGTTGCACAAATAACAGCAGCAGCAACATTATAGCAAGATATTTAGCTCATCATCATCATCATCATGATCCTGATCTACCGAAAACCATCATGGAAGGTATTTTGTATTAATTTTTTTTTTGCGTTTTAATAAACGTTTCATATATTCATACGCACAAGAACGTCCATACGTTTCTGAGTAAGTTGTGTTTAATATCTGGTTAGTGATCGGCATAAGAAAATCACTTTATGATGAACTTATTAACGTTGCTTTTTTTCTCGTCTTCTACTACTTATTGATCTTAATTAAGCAACTAAGGATTTTTTTTTAAATGAATCAAAATCGTATAGGAATTTTATAGAAGATTCTTGATAAAGTATTATTTTGCAACAGCACTGATAAATAAAATTAAACACCCGACTAATTAGTTTGGCCATTAGCTAACCCAGGAAAATTTTCTGTTCCAAAGAATCGGTTGTAGAATAGCTACTTTTCATTTGCAACCCTTTCTACTATCGATTCTAACACCGATTATTTTTGTTTGAAATTGTCCCAAAGGCAACCAGTTCTATAGCTCCAAAGTGGAACCGGTTGCCCTAGAATCAGTTCTGGAACTAGTTCTATAACTAATTCTACGTCCGTCATACCTTCCATATGAGATCCCAAGAACTGGTTCCGGAACCAGTTCCATGGAATCGGTTGCAGTGGAACTAGTTGCAGAATTGGTGTGGTTGTGAACCGATTGTAAAAAATTTTCCTGGGAAACAAATAATGATATTGTAATTCCCCCGATAATCGTTTTCATAAAAACGTGAAATCATTATGTGGAAAACCAGAATGTCTATACCAGAGCTTCAAAGAATTAGTTCCCTAATTCCCGTTTTTTGAACTGAATTTATATTTTGGGAATGAATTCCCTGACCAAACTTTTTTTCATTCGATTTACCTTAAAGGAATTCATTAATTTTTTCACTAATTCCTTCATAAAATTTAATGCATTTATTCACCAAGGATTCATTCAATTCTAGTTAATTCAACTTTTGGTCAAGGAATTAATTTCCTGGGAATTCCTAGGGAATTAAACGAAAAAGTTAATTCCTTCGGGGAATTAAATGTAGGGAATTAATTCCTTGACCTAAAGTTGAATTTCCTAGAATTGAATGAATTCCTTCACGTACAATTGAATTAACTTGTATTGAATGAATTCTTTAGTGAATGAATTCTTTAATTTTAATGGTTAATGCTTTGGTCAGGGAATTCGTTCTCTAAACTTGAATTCTTTGAATTAAAAAATTGAATTAAATTTTTGGAAATTCATTCCAAAAAGGAATTAATTCTTTAAAGCTCTGATCTATACCCAGGTAGATAAATACAAACAGCACAATGCCGGCCCTATATTAGAGACGGTAGTACCTGTTCTCGAAATGCGTCGGATTTGGAGCTTTTGCTTTACTGTCATGTTGTCAAAATTATAACACCAATAATCACTTGGCCATACTTATTTACCAACGTTGGTACAGACTTGGGATTTAATTTTCTCTATCTGAAACCTGAAAATTAAAATATGGGTTTCCTGGAGTATGTAGTAATCCACTAAAAAGGTACCTTTTGAAATATTCGCCAGGAACGTGGAACAAATTCTCAAACATTTTAGACCCGAAACCTGTAGGCAATTAGTATAACTTTTTGCGAGAAGTTTCGCATCGAAAAGTGTGAAACAAAAAATTTCACTGTTTATCGATTGGCAATAAAAAGTGTTTCTGTTTTTCAGTGCGAAAAGAGACACTGTTTACGTTTCTATTATATTTTTGTTGGAATATTTCACGATAGCTGTCAATTAATAATAAAAAAATATCAATAAATAAAAAGTCGCGAAAAATAAACTAAGAAATCCAATAGATATAGATAGTTTTTAATAAAACAAGCGGTTTTCAATAAAAAAAATGTCTACCTTTTCGGTAGTTTAACCAGTGGGTATCTATCCATTTCGTTTCGCTCAACCCTCGCTCTAAAAATAGGTTTTCTTATACATTTTTCTCTTTGCCCGAGTTTGGCCCGAGTTCATTAATTATCGAGAGATCCGTGAGTAGCATAGTTTCTCTATAAAGTACATAAACTTCGGTTGTACCAGTAATTTTTCGATTTCAGAAATATCCCTGCAAACACTAAAGTACGAAAATGTTTCGCAATCATATCGCCTGGAAATTGTTCTTTCCTTTTTTTTTTATTTCCATAAAAATTCATAGGTTTTCCAAATAACACATTTTAAAAAATTTATATATTTACAGTAAAACTCGCTTAAGATGAACTCCAGGGACCAAGAAAATTAGTTCGTCATAAGCGAACACGTAAAAAATAAAAATTGCGTAATTGCCGAAGTACTTCGTTAAAATACCACTTCAAAAGTTTTCTGCTAAGTTACACAATTCTTTAGTTAAAATATAATATTTTCTAAGATAAGTTTGCAAAAGAAAAAAAAACGTAGGTTACACTGAGAGAATTATCCTTCATGATATTAATGATATAATTTCATAGAATTTTTTTCGTAGAACCCATGAAGAATTTCATTATGTATATAATATTTAATTAATATTATGAAAATTTTCATAACTTTTCTTTCATAAAATTTCATAATTTCATTAAAAAAATTCATTGAATTTCATAAATTAGATCTCTATAAATTTAATGAAAATGCTCTTTATATATATGAAATTGTTCAATAGTATTTACTTTTTTTTATTTTTTTTTATAAAATATAGTCTATTCCAGAGAGAATCATCTTTTATAATTTTTATATTTTTTAAATTAATTTTTTATTATTAATTTTGGACTATGAAATTTTTTTATAAATCATATTAATTTTTTCGAAATTTTTTTTATGACCCTTTTTTATTTAATGAATTCTTTCTTTAGATATATTTTGTACATCCGTAAAATATGCTACGATTTTATTACGCCTTTTGCATATGCTAAATACTTTTTATTTATCCACTCCAGCTTACCAACGACACCAACCAACTTTAATAAATAATAGTAAATGAAATTGCTTCATAGATTTTATGAAGCTCTTCATCGGCTGAATGATTTATTCATTGGAAGAGCGGCCTATTAATTTTATGAAGAGTTTCATTAATTTTATGAACTTTTCACAAACATTGACTTTAATGAAACCTGTTTCATAGATTCTATGAAAAGTTTCAATGGACGAGTTCCAGTGACAATTTTCATTGAAACTATGAAGAAATTCATTACTGAAGTGATGATAATTCTCTTAGTGTAGGTACGGGTAACTTAGCATATTTTGAAGTGCGTGAAAATAGAAAAGTCAAAAACCAAGACAAGTTGACAAAAACTAAAAATTGATAAATCTACATACATATATTTTATTACTAACTTACACAAAATAATTTTGAATTTATATTTTACCTAAGTACTTCGATAATTTTACACTTTTTATTTTTTCCGTGAACTAAGAAGGCAAAATTTGGTTAAAATTTCTTAGTCACAAAATATTTAAAAATTCCTAAAAGTAGTTTAAAATTTTCATATAATCCATTTAATGTCGAAAATTGTAAAGTTCTACAAAAAGAAATTACAAAAAAATTGCCAAGTTTTGGAGTTGGCCTTAAACAAATTTGTATTAACAAATGTTTCTTATACTAAAATTGTTGCCAAGACGTCGGGACTTTCAAATTAGTTCCTATTTAACGAGAATTCTTCTTATCGAGTTCGTTTTGTAAATTATAGTTTTTCTGTCACCAAAATGAACGATTAAGCCTAAAGCCCAAACCACATAGTGAAAGTGCCAGTGGACAGTGGCAGTGCTGTCAAACTTTGTTTTTGAATTTCGCGAAAACGATTTAATATTTTTAAATATTTCTTATTGTGTTCTGTTCAAAAACAGCTCTAGTTTATTTAGAAACTTTTTTAATTTCTCGGCAGTAACAAATAGAGAAGACACAAAAACTGCATTATCGACAAAACGTCACACTGCGGTCAACACTGGGTTTATGTGGTTTAGGCTTAACTCTACTAAAATAAACTATTCTCGCACCGTTTTCAATAGTCAGTAATTTTGACATGTGAAATGAAAAACTTTTCGAATAATATCCTTACAGAAAGACTTTTTCTCACATTTTTCCAACAATGGTAGGAAAAAACTTACGTGACAGAAAGTTTTCACAAAAAAAGTTGTAGAAATGGTCGTGTGAGAGAAATGACATTTTGTACCAATTCACATCGTATTTGTTTCAAAACGCACGTTCAATGCGGAAACTTTCTGAATGCGAAATATACAGGAATTACTTACTGAAATTTAAAGAACGAGTGGATTGAAAAAATTAACTTAGTAGGTTTAAGGTTAAGATGAAGAATAAACGTTTTTTCTAAAAGTTATAAACACATTAATTTGCAAATCAGACTAGATCTAGTTTCTGCCTTTTTCTATGGACAGGCTTCATCAGTGATTTTCCATTAAATTGTATTATTGTTTATATTTTATTGTCAGATTGTCTCTATATGATAAATTTAGGCTGTAGGAATCGAACCCGTGCACTCGTATATTACAAACGTAACTATACTAGAGGTCGACAGCTTAGCCATTTAACCCACGTAAGGCCTTGCATGTAGCGTAGCTTATTCATAGTTATTCTTTCCTATTCAGCTTTTTGTCTTTTAGAAGCAAACAGACACATACAAACATTCTACTTTAGATTTTCCACAAATGTTGCCACACTGACGTATGGTTTTTACGTTCAAGAGCAGGCAAATTGTGTATATTGGAGACGTCCTGCCAACAGCGAATTTTAATAATGTTCTCTACTGCAGTGTTGGTTTTGCAAACGCGTTATATAGAACAACTGCAATTTCCAAATTAACATTTGGAAATGAACAAGTGGAGTTGGAACACTAGACAAATGCCACGATATGTAATGGAATGAGTAATGAGTGAAGTCGGTAATGAAACTTAATGGAACGAAGAACGTTTAATATGAAACACTAGACAATGGAAACGAAATGGAATGGATCAAGGAACGAGTAGAATTGGAACAGTAGAAAGTAGAAACTAAATGGAATGGAACTTGCAACGAGTGGAATTGAAACACTGGATAAGTGGAACGAATTGAAATCTAAAGGAGTACAAGTGGAATTAAAACTCTGCAGTTTTTGCTGATTTTAACAGTTTAAGTTGTTATTTTCTATTAGCTAAAATTTAACTCAAATACAACTAATATTCTGTATATTTAACAGTTTTATTTTTGTTATTCTAACTAACTAATATTTAGCAAAAATAATCTGTTAATTTCAGTAGTTTTTCCTGCAGCCAACATTTTTTTGAGACCTCAGAAAAATGTTGGCTGGGTTGTTATCTTTCAAAATTGACGCCATTTTTATATTTGTTGATAAAATACATATAAAGAAAGTTAATTACCCGATAGGCCATGTCTCTAAATTGCACTAATTTTTCAAAATTCCCATAAACAATAGTATTTAAAAAAAAAATAACCAAATAAATCAAGTCTTAATATCCTTTTTTATAAAAAAAAAACACACATACACAAATAGTGACTAAACAATGTCTCTAAATGATGACTTATATAATAGATTAGAAACAACAAATATGGAATCCCTACTGGTACTTTGATTTAATTGACTTTTGCCGACACACAAGATTCTTCTTCCATACGATAGATTTCCAAGACCTGTTCGAATCGGTTGCACTTTCACTACAATTGAAGTAAAAACATATAAAGGAACATTTTGTATGTAGAATCAAATCGTTTTCAGTAACAAGACATAATAAGAATGAGAATGGACAAAAAAGAAAAAAAAAAATAAAGAAACAGGAACAGAAGAATCAAAACATGTGCAGTCATAATGAGATAAGCATCCATTTATTACAACATCTTGACAGAAAGTATGTGTTGTGTGCCATTAATTTTATTTCTGTTTCTGTTTTTTTTTTTTTTTTGTTTCTCATCTTTCTTATTGTTGTTGCCAGTTGTTGTGATCACTATTCTCACATACGGACAATAACAAGCCGAGTCCTTTTTTCTCTCTGTTTTGGACCTTTTAACTTGGGGTGATGTATGTTTATATCGGTTGGTTGGTTAACTGCTTGGTTGTTGTGGCTGTTTGTTGTTGTCAAAACAATTATGTCGGCAGTGATCAAAACATCAAAAATATAAAAAAACTAAAATTGAAAAGATACAACTAACAAAAAAATAAAAAAATTAACTACAAATGAAAACCGACAAAATCAACAAAACTGATACAAAGGAATCATATGGAGTTGAGTGTAAGTGTGTAACAAAATAAAAGGGATCATTTTACTAACTGACCAACATTACATTAAGATTGTGGGTGATTAAACCACATGATCTTTACCATACACCACACCAACTGGGTGGTCTTAATGCTGGGTGTCTTAAGACGAAGATTTGTGTTGTGTTTCATTTCCATTGTGATCATGTTAATGTGATGTTTATAACAAGTGTAATTTAATTTTGCATACAGAAAAGACTGTAAAGGAAATAGTTTTTACAAATGTTAAATTTGAACAATGTTAAAAGGATTTTAACAGTTTTTAGTATCGAAGAAAATAGAATATTACAAACTAAAACATTTGACTTGATCGTTGACATCAATGTAAAATCTTATACATGGTCACTCTTTTTACCATTGAAAGTGTTAAAACTTATTTTACCGCTAAATTTCATTTGAAAATTTTCAAGACAATTTATTTTTCAATTTGTTTTATTTGTTCCACTCACATATAAATAAACTCTTTTTCCATTATAATCTAAGTTTACTTAATTTTCTTTGGTTAAATTGAAAATTTTCCACTCTGTCAGCGTTTCTTCCATAATATTGTTGTTGTGAATTTCTTCATAAAGTCTTATTGAAATTGTTACGCTTAAGGCTGTCATAAAATATTGTGTATACGTTCGGTGCTCATTATATTTTGTTTGTACAAAATTACGAATGAATACCCAATACACCATCCCATCCCATCCCATAACTTTAAATGTATGTAGAGTCTTTACGTGGAACGTGTGTCTAAAGAGAATAACAGCTGTTGAAATTGCAAAAAAGTTCACATAATGGCAAAAACATAACAAAAAAAAAAAACACCTTAAGTTATACAAAATGTTCATTATTTTAAATTGAAGCATTATTTATTGCATATAACCACAAAACGAAAACATTTTTAGCAACAATAATAAATAAATGAAAATTATTTGCCAAAATAAAATAATTATAATGTTAGCTTAAAACAGTTTAAGATTTCAGCATTAAAAATATTGCAATACTAACCCTTTATGGACACACCAAACTTTGCAAATACAGAATAAGGCTGTCCACACCCGGGTAGAAATGATCCTATATGCTTATATATTGATTTACATCCCCAGCTGGAAATTGTGTCTTAAAGACAATGTCATCAGCGACTTATTATATACAAGTCATCAGCTAAAGACATTTTACTTGAGACGTCTAAATCCCATGTCAGCATTTTGTATTCTGTTTATAAAAATGCTGATTAACTGCAGAATTGTTAGCACCGGACAACTAAACTACATAGCTGCTATCTTCAATTACTTTTATTTGAATTTTACAGAAAAAATTAAATAATTTTTAGTTTTTATTTGTTTCAAAAAAATTACAATTATTTTTAAATTAATTGAACGTTTTCAAATAAAAATATTAATTACCTTAATATTTATTTGGTATGAGTTAGAAATAAATATTTTTTTAATTGTTATTTTTATTTGAGAACAACTCAAATACTTTTTTTTAATTGAAACATCTTTTTATAAAATTTCAATTAAAATTTATTTCTTTAAAAATTTTATTATTAAATTAAAATATTTTAATTTGTAAAAATATAAAACAAAATTTTCTGATAAATATTTCATTTGCCTTCAAACAAAATAAAAATATATTTTTTTCAAATCTAATTCGAATAAAATATTTTGAAATTTTATTTGAACCAAAATCTAATAAAATAAAAAAATATTTTCATCAAATTTTGTTCAAATAAAATTTTATTTTGCTAACGAAATGTATCAAATAAAAATTTATTTCAACATAAAATGTATCTAATAAAAATTTATTTCAATATAAAATGTATCAAATAAAAATTTATTTCAACATAAAATGTATCAATTAAAAATTTTGCTCAACTTTTTTTAAAATAGAAATGTTTCAATTAGATCTGTTGTTAGGTTTTTTTTATTCTTTTTAAAAAGTATAGCTTTTTTATGTAATGTACATGTGGGAAAATATACGGAACCGTACGATTCCGTGTAACTCAGGATTTAAACCATTTTAATAACAATATATGTGGCCTTCTCCGAGAAATTAAAAACCACCCTATACGTGTCCCGGCGTTTCGCTGGGTCAACCCTAGGAATCGAGATATATCGATTTGACCTTTGGTGGTCTTTTTTTTGACATAACTCGAGAACCACTAGTCCGATTTTGCTCAAACAATTTAAAAAAAATTAAAAATTACAATTCCTTTAATCTGTTCATATAACGTTTTTCTATATACTCAACAGTTTTGCCGGTAAAAATAAATCTATGAAGAAAAAAATATTTTTTGCCTAAAATATTAAAAAAAAGTAATAAACAAAAGGTTATTGATTTTTATGGTAGCGGTAACAAACATTTATTTTTACCGGAAAAACTGTTGAGTATATAGAAAAACGTTATATGAACAGATTAAAGGAATTGTAATTTTTAATTTTTTTAAAATTGTTTGAGCTAAATCGGACTAGTGGTTCTCGAGTTATGTCAAAAAAAAGATATATCTCGATTCCTAGGGGTGACCCAGCGAAACGCCGGGACACGTATAACTTGTTTTTGACCGATATAACATTTCCCGTTGGTTTCATCCCATCCCGATTTTGACTGTCGCATAGTGTAATTGGTACACGCTAAAATCAATCTGCTGAAATTAGCAAAAAAGTGTACTCAAAAATAAAAAAAGTGTAAAAACTAAAAAAAAAATTAAAATCAAAATTAATAAAAAAAATATTTTTTTTCTTTCAATTCTAAAAAATGTACAATTACTTCATCGTACTTGACATTTGGAGTCAAATTCTCCAGTTATTACCTTTTTATGCATTGGAGATACAATAAAATTTTCTGAGTGTTATTTCCAAACTAAGAATATATCAATACCCAGTCAGAAATCGCCAGTGGTACAAAAAATCAAGCACTGGCATACCACTGGGTAACCACGGTATTAAAAATAAATGGTTGGCAGAACACTCATTTGGGACGCTTTGCCAGCGCTTGCGAAAAGCGTTTTACCAGTATTTGTTTTACAAAAATTTCGGTGGTTTATAAAAAAAACCACTGGCAAATAATTGGCATAGAGTAATATGCCAAGGTTTGCAACCAGTGGTTATCCAGTGCTACCTAGCCAATGCTACCAGGCGTACAAAAATCAATTCACTGGAAAACCAATGATTTTATAAAAATGCTGACGCTTCGTTAAAAAATGTTTGTAGTCGGAAGGTTCCGAATTCAAATCCGGTTGCAAGCAAAAAAAATTTTTTTGGATTTTTTTTAATTTAAAATTTTTTTGTTTTATAAAATCAATTTTTTTGTTTGTGGGAAAGCTCCTTCAAGAGCAACTTTTTTTTTGCCCTCCCAACACTGGCATACTAGTTACAAAAAATTGTTTGCCAGTACTAGCATTTTGGCACAGCCAGTAGTTGTCCAGCTATTATCACTCATTTATGTGTTTAGCTATTAAATATTATATGTCTCGTTAGCTCAGTGGGTAGAGCAATCGTCTGCCATTCTGACGGCCTGGGTTCAAATCACGGCAGGACTAAAAAAATACATATGAACTTTTTTTAAATTTTATTTTGGAAAATATATTTCCAGACCACCAATTTATTGGTTTTGCCAGCGTTTTGCCAACGTTTAAAAATTTTGTTCCTCCAGTGCTTTTCCGGCGCATTTTGAACAGCCGGTCCTTTTGTCTAATGATGTTATCATATTGGGAATGGGAAAGCACTTTTTGCCAGTACTTGTACCACCTGTTAAAGTGCTTTGCCAACGCTTTCCCGTTTGTATTTTTCTGACTGGGTAGTAACAAACATAAACTAAACAAGAATTGTAAAAAAATCAACGAATTCTTGTAAATAAAATTTTGTTAAATTACATATTTTTCAGCTAAGTTAAGCACTCGGTTTTGAAATTAGTAAAATATTATGCTGAAATCAGCAGCGAATATTAGTAAAAAAATCCGTAATTTGTAATAAGAGAATAGCAAAAATGATTACTAAAAAAATATGTACTAAAAATCAGTATAAAAATAGTAAAGTGGGATTGGAAACTGTTTACAAATTTTTTACTATCTTTTTTATCTGAGTGTACAAATTTTTTTTATTAAGGAATATTTTTGGGATTTTTGTATTTTTTACAACAAAATGTTGTCATGCCAAACAGACGTTTATCTCTATATATAAAAGAATAACGTGACTGACTGACTGACTGACTGACTCAACATCGCCCAGCCCAAACCGCTGAAGCTAGGAAGTTGAAATTTGGTATGTAGGTTCCTCTTTCGGCGTAGACGTCCGCTAAGACGGGATTTTTGGAAATTCCTACCGGAACGGGCAAAAAGGGGAAAAGTCTCCCCCTTGGCGGCCTGCCAAAACCCCTTTGGCTAGAAAGCTGAAATTTAGGATATGTGTTCCTTGGAGTATGGGTATGTAGGTTCCTCCACTATCGTAGACATCCACCAAGACGGGAGTTTTGGAAATTTTTACAGGGACGGGCAAAAAGGGGAAAAAGTCTCCCCCTTGACGGCCTGCCCAAACCGCTGGAGGTAGGAAGTTGAAATTTGGTGTAAAGGTTCCTCCACTATCGTAGACATCCACCAAGACGGGAGTTTTGGAAATTTTTACAGGGACGGGCAAAAAGGGGAAAAAGTCTCCCCCTTGACGGCCTGCTCAAACTGCTGGAGCTATGAAGTTGAAATTTGGTATGTAGGTTCCTCGACCGGTGTAGACGTCAGTTGAGACTACCTTTTTCCAAAAAAAGTACCTTTTTCCAAAAAAAGTACCTTTTTCCAAAAAAAGTACCTTTTTCCAAAAAAAGTACCTTTTTCCAAAAAAAGTACCTTTTTCCAAAAAAAGTACCTTTTTCCGAAAAAAGTACCTTTTTCCAAAAAAAAGTACCTTTTTCCAAAAAAAGTACCTTTTTCCAAAAAAAAGTACCTTTTTCCAAAAAAAGTACCTTTTTCCAAAAGAAGTACCTTTTTCCAAAAAAAGTACCTTTTTCCAAAAAAGTACCTTTTTCCAAAAAAAAGTACCTTTTTCAAAAAAAAGTACCTTTTTCAAAAAAAAGTACCTTTTTCCAAAAAAAATTCCTTTTTCCAAAAAAAGTACCTTTTTCCAAAAAAAGTACCTTTTTCCAAAAAAAAGTACCTTTTTCCAAAAAAAGTACCTTTTTCCAAAAAAAGTACCTATTTCGAAAAAAGTACCCTTTTCCAAAAAAAGTACCTTTTTCCAAAAAAAGTACCTTTTTCCAAAAAAAGTACCTTTTTCCAAAAAAAGTACCTTTTTCCAAAAAAAGTACCTTTTTCCAAAAAAAGTACCTTTTTCCAAAAAAAGTACCTTTTTCCAAAAAAAGTACCTTTTTCCAAAAAAAGTACCTTTTTCCAAAAAAAATACCTTTTTCCAAAAAAAGTACCTTTTTCCAAAAAAAGTACCTATTTCCAAAAAAAAGTACCCTTTTCCAAAAAAAAGTACCTTTTTCCAAAAAAAGTACCTTTTTCCAAAAAAATTACATTTTTCCAAAAAAAGTACCTTTTTTCAAAAAAAGTACCTTTTTCCAAAAAAAGTACCTTTTTCCAAAAAAAAGTACCTTTTTCCAAAAAAAGTACCTTTTCCCGAAAAAAGTACCTTTTTCCAAAAAAAGTACCTTTTTCCAAAAAAAATTCCTTTTTCCAAAAAAGTACCTTTTTCCAAAAAAAGCACCTTTTTCCAAAAAAAGTACCTTTTTCCAAAAAATGTACCTTTTTCTAAAAAAATGTACCTTTTCCAAAAAAAAAGTACCTTTTCCAAAAAAAGTACCTTTTTCCAAAAAAGTACCTTTTTCCAAAAAAGTACCTTTTTCCAAAAAAAGTACCTTTTTCCAAAAAAAGGACCTTTTTCAAAAAAAAGTACATTTTTCAAAAAAAAGTACCTTTTCCAAAAAAAGTACCTTTTCCCAAAAAAAGTCCCTTTTTCTAAAAAAATTTTCCTTTTCCCAAAAAACATACATTTTTTCAAAAAAATACCTTTTTCAAAAAAAGTACGTTTTCCCAAAAAAGTACCTTTTTCTAAAAAAATTTTCCTTTTCCCAAAAAACATACATTTTTTCAAAAAAATACCTTTTTCAAAAAAAGTACCTTTTTCAAAAAAAAATACCTTTTCCCAAAAAAAAGTACCTTTTTCTAAAAAAATGTTCCTTTTCCATAAGAAGTACCTTTTCCAAAAAAAGTACCTTTTTCCAAAAAACATACATTTTTCCAAAAAAAACACCTTATTAAAAAAATACCTTTTCCAAAAAAGTACAAATAAAGTACTTTGTAAAAACAAAGTATCTTTTTCCAAAAAATTTCGTTTTTCCAAAAAGTACCATTTAAAATAATATATAATTTAAAAAAAAAACTACTTTTTTCCCTCCCCCACGGATATCTCCACTAAAACAAGGTTTCTTGATATTCGGCATAGAAGTGCCTACCGGAACGGGCAAAAAGGTGAAAAGTCTCCACATAAACAGTCTCATAAATTGGAAAAGTGCCTGCCCAAACCACTGGAGGTAAGAAGTTGAAATTTGGTATAAAGGTTCCTCCACTGTAGTAGACATCGACTAAGTTTGTATTTTTGGAATTCCCTCAGGATATCCCAAAAGGAAACTCGGTATGTGAGTTCCTCCTTCTGTGTAGGCGTCCGCTTAGACGGAATTTTTGAAATTCCTATCGGGAGGGGAAATAAGGTAAAAGTCTCCTACTGACGGCTTGCCCAATCCCTTTTGGTCAACCTAAAATTTTAAATATGTATTCCTTGGAGTAGGACTAACTCACCGGCAGCGTAATTTTTCTATTTTGGAACAGCAACATAGTAAAAATGGTGGTTGAAAGGGAAAAATGTCCCCAATAACGGCCTGCCCAAACCGCTTAGGCAATGCAATTGAAATTTGGTATGAATGTTCCTCATCCATCGCAGATAGCCGCGAAGATGGAATTTTTGTAAATTCCTAAAGGGAGGGGCAAAAAGCCTCACCTTGGGGGCCGGTAAAAACCCCTTCGGCTAGAAATCTGAAGATTAAAATGTGGGTCCCTGGAGTAAGGGCTAACTTATTAGAAAGATACTTTTTTGAATTTTGGACAGGGTCGTTATAAAATGGGGGCTCAAAAAGGGAAAGTTGCCCCTTAACGACCTGTCCAAACTGCTGCAACTAGGAAGCTGCAATTCGGTACTTAGGTTCCTCTTCCAGCCTAATTCCAACCGGGAGGGACAAAAAAAGAAAAAGTGTCCCCCTTGACAGCCTGCTCAAACTGCTGGAACAAGGAAGCTGAAATTCCCTGTCGATGGATTTTCGGAAATTCCTACCGAGAGGGGCACAAATAGTAAAAGTTGGCTAGAAACCTGAAATGTAAAACATATGTTACTTGGAGTATGGGCTCACTTACCGGGAAGGTGGTTTTTGGACAGGGACATTGCAAAAATGGGGATTAATGAAGCGAAAAGTGCGGCTTAAAGGCCTGCCCAAACCGCTGGAGGTAGGAAGTTGAAATTTGGTATTAAAGTTCCTCCTCTATTGTAGACATCCGCTAAGATGAGATTTTTGGAAATTCATACCGGGAGGGGTAAAAAGGGAAAAAACTTCCCCCTTGACGCCTGGCCAAACTGCTGGATATAGAGACCTAAAATTATGTATGTAGTAGGTTCCTCCTCCAACGCAGACGTCCTCTAAGACGGAATTTTTGGAAATTCCTACCGGGAGGGGTAAAAACGGAATAATTCTCCCCCTTGATGGCCTAACCGAACCCTTCGGCTAGAAACCTGTAATATATAATATGTTTTCCTTGGAGTATGGGCTAACTTATCGACAAGGCATTTCTAGGACTTTGGACAGGAACGTGGTAAAAATGGTGGTTCAAAAGGGGAAAATTGCCCCCCCCCCCCTTAACGTCTGCGTCTTTAGCTAGAAACCTAAAACTTAAAGAACAAGTGTATATGAAACACTAAAATTAAGAAACTAAATAGGAAACGAGTGGAATGAAACACTACACAAGTGGAATGAAATGGATATAAACGTTGAACGAGTAGAATTGAAATTATATAGAATGCAAATGGATTGGAAGAGGGAATGACCTGTTCAAACACTATCCACGGAATATGAAACTTATGTAGCATTGAAACTTACTCTCGAAAAAGTTAAACAAATTTTCTAAAAGAGAAAAAACCTTAGAAAAGGAATGGAACTTATATATTCCGATATTTAAACTTCATGTAACGAAGCACCGGTGGAAGAAACCGACGCAGTAAATTTTCCAACTGAATTTGTGAATTTACTTGAATTGCCAGGTCTACCTTTACATAAACTGGAATTAAAAAAAAAACTTTAAGACATGCTAACAACGTAGCGGGCTTTGCCCGCTATTTTTAATATTATAAAATGCTTTCCAACCCTGCTTTAAGTTATTTATTTTAATTCAAAACACAAATGAACAAAACTACTTACGGGTCTATCTACCTAAGTTCGCACTTTACCAAATTATCTTAACATACACACGTATATTGCAATTTATTATGGATTCATTACTAACAATCCACTTTCATGAGAAAAAGTGATCAAATATTTATTTATTTTAAACCCATTGTTGTGCAGAATTATTTATTTGTGGTGGCTGGATGAAGGCTTTAAATAAAAAAACTTTAAATAAAAAAACGAATTTAATAAAAATTGTGGGGGGCGCAGCCCCCCGGGGGGGAGAGCGCAGCCCCCCCCCCCCTTAACCTTTAAGGCACGCTAACAACGTAGCGGGCTGCGCCCGCTAGTAAGAAATAAATACGTCTTAGTGAGATATTATGTATAAGTCACTCCGTGTGACGGACTGCTGAGTAGTCATGAGGTGTCATCCACTTTTTGTGGAAACAATTTCTTCAGATGTCTTAAGGATATGTCATCATTTGATACGCGTAAAGACATTTGTACATTTGACATTTGTATGAAAATGTCATCAGGTGTCTTAAGGTTTTTGTATGGGACCGGATCAGCAAGTCAGCAGTGACAGTGATATGTCACTAAGCCGTCTTGAAGACGTTTTTATGATAATTCCAACTGGGTGGTTGCAAGTATAATTCTAAATGAATGATACATGAACATCAGGGTGACCCTTAAAACTAGATTTGTCATTACACCCTTCAGTTTTATTGCAAATGGAAAAAATCTGTTTTTTTTGGAAAACATTAACCCGTGCCGAAAGTCGGCCGAAAATGGCCCATTATGGAAAAAAGTGTATTATTATTAAAAATTCCCAAAATTAGAAATTTCGAAAAAAATTTGTTTTTTATTTCATTTATTCATTTAATATTCTCAAAATTATTCAGATCTTGAATTCTGACTTCATCGGATATCATTAACCCACTATAGCTTGGAATCCAAAATGACACATGAATCTGATAAAAATGCAAAAACGACTCTTTTTTAAACTAATTTTAAAGATTTTTTAAAATGCCTATTTGGAGGTGTCGATTGCTATTTTTTTAATGTAATAGTTTTTACTAAAAAAATTGGAAAAATAATAATTCGAATTTGTGTTTGGAGCGACTCCTTTCCAGGGCATTTTATGAAAATTGGTTCGATTTTCTTTCAGCGGTCACATAAGTAGACAATCATTAAATATTAACCCACTCAAGACGAAATACACTGATGATGGCTTTGTAGCGAAAGCCGAAAATACGTATTCTGTATTGCTCGTCTTATCGAATTCTTTCAAATATATTTTTATTCTTTGTAATTTACTTGTATAATCTTTCTTTGATTTGAAAATAATTTAAACAGAAAGTGATATTAATTTATGATCTAGAGTCAAACACCATCACGCGGCGCGCAACAACTGTTCTAAAATTCAACATCTCGCGCAATTACAGTGTTGCTATATTTGAAGCCCTTCATCTTGCGCCATCTTTCATCACTTTTCTATCCCTTTTCCAAAGAAAGCAATACCTTAGTTAATAGCAAAAAGTTCCTGATTGTTGCTTCTCTTTACAAAATAGAAATAAATAAATAAGATTGGGACTAAGTATAAAGAATTGTGCTGGTTCGTTAGTTTTGTACCCTCTATCACATATCCGAATTTAATTAAAATCTGAAACATGTTATTTTTTAAATTTCGTAGTGGGTATTTTTTGGCCAAAAGTGTAAAAATCAACCCTATGTAGATCAAGTTATACATATAAAATAATTGTTTTTATCAAGTGGAGATTTTTTTTTTAACAATTTAAAAGCTTTAAATAAAATTTTGTAGTGATAATTAAAATTAAGTTTAATAGATCTTTTTTGTCCTCAGGCCACTTAGGGTTAAAGATTTTTTAAATAAAAGTAAAGATAATTTTTAATTTTTCCGAAAACTATGCAAAATTTGATTAAAATATTGAAATTTTATTCAATGTTTGACAAAATAATGAACGAAAATTGACAAATCGCAATTTTAAGGGACATCCTAATGAACATACCTGATATACACATACTGTGAGCGTCAAAAGAATTTGTACACTTTGTTTTATTATGTTTAAAGTTTTATTGCACTCTTTTGCAATTCGACTTTATTTAACATTTTGTCTTTTTTTTTAAATATATATTTTCTGCTCTCTTAATTTATACTACACACAGAAAAAATTTTATTGGACGAATTTTAATGAAAATTTTCAATGATCTAATGAAATTTTCTTCACAAATTAAATAGAAAATTTCTTAAATTTAATGACATGGCTTCATATATTTTATAAGTCCAGTTTTAATGAATTTTTTCATTGAGTGTATGCAACTTCTAATAAATAAAATTAAAATTTTCACAATATTTTATGAAAACTTTCATTAATTTAATAAAAAGTTTCGAGTTATTCAGAAATTCATTAATATGATGCAGATAATTGTCCCAGTGTATAAAAAACAACAACAATATTACAGTAATAAAAATCATGCAAAAAATAAAAACAAAAAAATCGTCATATTCATAGCGCCAAAAGAAACTGTACAATTTTTGCATCAATAATAATATTAATTGTAATGGTTTGTTTATTACATATAACATTCTAGATAAATGAAATGACAGCAATTTTCAATTTGTTGTAATTTTTTTGTTTTTCTTTGATATTTGAAATATTGAATAACGATCCTAGACGAGAAGAAGAAATTCTCATTGAATTTGTTATTTGATCTAACTAATATTTTCTTAGGCTAGAATGAAGTCCGAATAGCAACAAATTTAAAAAAATTTATATCCTGAAAAAGACTTTTTTTATAATAAATAGTCGCATGGATTTCCAAAACATTTAGTACTTTTATTGAAACAAAAGTAATGGTCCCAAATGGGGTCTGAATTGTGTCAGATGGTGTTGAAATTTGGATATTTGATAGAAAGAAGAACATGAATTTTTTAATTTAATTTTTAAATTCGTATAAATGGCAGTTTAGCTTTGGAGAATCTAACCTAAACTTTGCTAGATCTTATCATTTTCTACTAAATTTATTTAATTTGTTTTAAGAACAATGACCCTGCCCTTAGAAGATTTTCTGACAGAAAATCAAAAAAAGTTTAACTTACTTCATTTGTATTGTAATGCTTTAACTCATTTGAGTATATAAAGTGCTTAAGTTCAATTAACTTTAAATTGAAATCTTAAATTATACTAATAAACTAGTTTAATATGATACTCTAATAATAAAATGTTTATTATAATTAGACTAATTTAACTTTGATAAAATCTTGAAATATTTTTTTATTATAAGTTCTTTTAATTTAGATTTGCTACACTTAATAAAACCACCTTAATGGTTCTTATAATAACCCTACATTATATTATATTTTATCGGAGATGGAAAAATATACAAAACCAGATCATAAAATTCAATATTAAAAAGCATAATCATATACTTTGAGTAAATGACTAGGTCTTTTTATATAATAATAGCATAATTAGGGTATTCATAATAAATCTGATAACTAATTTATTGTGGAATCTATTTTTAAAGGCTTTATATATAGGAATCCTCAAGCGGCAGTCAGTTTAAGTGGAATGTGGGAAAGCAACTGATTGCATATGTGACAGCGCATAGAGAAAGGGACCTAAGGGTAAAAAAATCAATTTTTTTTTTGTGGACAACATCTGAGCATCGAATGAGACCGATCCCATGCTCTCCTGACCTTAGGTCCCTTTCTATCCTTAGGTCCCTTTCTATTTTGCGCGTCACATATGTTGTTAGATGATTCTTCATTTTTCTTTACACCACTTTTTTTCCAAAGGAAGCAACACGTTGATTAATAGGAAGAATTTCTTGAGTGTTGATTCTCTTAAAAAAAAAAAAAAAAAAAATCCAAGCTTATATTACTTTTCGAAAAAACTAAAAAGTGGGTCAAAAATATAAAAAAATATCTAAAACAAAATGTTATTTTCCAATTAATTGCTTAAAAAATTAAATATAGTTCTAAAATATTGAAAATTTAGATTATGGATTTGAGATTATATTATCACATTTTCCTTAAATTATTTTTTAAATAAAAAAAAAAAAAAAATTATAAAATTTACAAAATGTTTTTGCCTTGAACTTCTATACATGTAAATTTTATAATTTTTCTTCTCATTTGAAAAATAATTTAAATAACATTTGATAATATGATCTCAAATCATAAACTTCCTTAATTAATTTATTGTGATCAGTGTTCTTTAGTGAATACCCGTAGTATAAATATATGCACCAGCGTCTTCTATATCGTTCGTGTTATTGTTGTTATATAGTTTAGACATGATGTTAATAATTTAAGTAAGAATCATGTGCTTATTAAATAATTTATTTAAGTACATCATTTAAATTAATGAAAATGTAGTTATGAAAACACCTTAATGGTGCGAGTAACTACGATGACGTTGAGTCAGGTGTATTCTGGTTGTTGTTGGGCTAAAATGGAAATATACAATAAAACTTAATTTAAAGTTATTAAACAAAAACATGTATTTTACATATACACACACATATACATAACTCCACTAATACACGCGCATATATTAACAGAAAATGGTAATTTTTTTGTTTTAGGAATTTACGCATAAAAAATTGTATCCTAAATGGTGTTTATAATGGCCTCCAAAACTCCGAATACCAAAAAACAGCTCAAATTATTATATTGGGTTACAATTTTCTTTCTTATCACGCTAAAGCCCAAAAATGTTATTATTATGTTAATAAAGAATTTAATTTTTTGATGGCCGGCCGGCCAGGTCTGCCTTGTATTTAATTTTTTTTTTATATATATTTTAATAAATGGGTGGAGTTTTTTTTCATTTTGAATACAGAATATTTTTTATGTTTTTTGTATAATTTTTCCATTAATCACACCACAGCTTTTAATAAAACCTGGTAATATAGTATTATACTTAGTCGCCCCAAAAAAAGTTACAAAATTGTTATATTTTAATATTTTAATTAAATTTAATGTGTACTAATTTTTTAAAAGGCAGAAAAAAATATTGCAAGTTTGTATCAAGAATTACACTTACAGAAAAATTGTCTGTGACATGTGGTTTAACGCAGTTAGAAAAATATATACGCAAGGAAAAACATGCTTGGTATGACCATATTCGAAGAGCATCATACACTCAGAAAAATTTATGAACTAAAAATAAGTTTACACTTTACTAAAACAATGTATATGAATTTTTACTAAATATAAATTAAATTACTTTAAAATAATGCAAATTTTATTTGATTTTAGTTTGCTCAACATTCTTATTAACTTAAATATAATAAAGCGTTTTCCTTAATTTTATTTTCTTGAATTTGGTTAACATTTCTTAAAACTGTTGAAAAAGTATTTATTTTTAGCTAAATATTTTAAATGTTAAGAATCCGTGTAAAATAAAAATCATGAAATTTAGAATTGTATGAAAAACCAATATTTAAGTAGTGGATTTTCTTAAATTTAGTTTAAATAGTTTAAATTTCTTTAAAGCAAATAACATTAAACTTGCTAAATTCTAGTGAATATTTTCTTTCACATTCCTAAAAAAATTAAAATACTTTAACCCATGGAATTCTTAATTAGTTTGTAGTTTGTATTGTATAAATATTTCAGTTTTCTGAAGTAACATTTAAGTAATAGATTTCATATTAAAAATATTTGTATTAACGAAAAAAATATTAACATTATTTTTGTTAAAGCCCAAATTTACTTGAACGTAAATGTAACGTGACGAACCAGATGATTCAATCTGCTTAATCAGAAACACATAGTGCTGTGTACTCGACGTAAACGAGTCGTAACGGGACGGACGATTCTATTGAAAATAGTATTTCTCTTCGGTTTTACGTGAGAGTGGAAAAACAGCTGTTTTTAGTTGCATATCAATGATGGGATTTATGGCACAATTGTACCATGTTTGGCACAGTCAAAGGTTGATTGGTACACTGGCACATTTTGGTTATTTCCAAAAATTCTATAGAAATTCGGTTTATTTAAAAAAGAAATTTATTGTCTTCTTAAATTTTCATACCAAAACTTCGCAGCAAATATTTTTTTTTTGAACTGGTTGCCTTTGAATCTGTTCTAGAATAATAAATTAGAACAGGTTGCATGCAAGTACAAGTTGTTCTACAACCGGTTCTTTGTATCCGACAAATTTGCTGGGTTGTGTTTAAAACAAACACATAAAATATTCGGAGTTTTAAGTAAAAAATGTATTGATATATTTAAAATTTTTCAAAAATTTGACTCAAGAATATTTTTTTGAAAAGTAAATAAAAATCGATTGAATTCACAAATAAATTAAATTTGGCTTAAAGTCAAATGAGCTAAATTGACTAAAAATTATTTTCGATTTAAAATGAAATTGAATTCGATTTTCAGGGATGCACGGGGATTCTACGTCCTTACTTCAAAAGGACACGATTAGTAAATTACCTTGTGGTCACATTCACGGGTGCTAGGAACTGACCCAGATTTCTGTCATGCTGCGCATTATATACCCTTGCGTGTGTCGACGCCCATTTGATAATTATTAAGAAAAACTACAAGGGCTGTTTGAGAATTTATAGAGTAAATTGCAACATGTGTAGACAGAAACGAGCGAACCGACTTCTGTCGTTACACACCACGCTCCCTCTCGGGAACCACAGAGGGAGCGCACAGTGCTTTGATCCCATATAACGATTGGACAAAAATAGAAGGAGTGGGGACAGAGTTTTGAAACTTGGTCCACTGGCATAGAACACATTAGTTAAGAAAAGTTTTAATTTTTGTAAATATCGGCCCAATTTGAAAACATTATATTAGCTACATAAATAGACGTAAAATTACAAAAAGTATCCATTGAGATACACATAAAACTGGAAAAGTTTGTGTCAATTTTTATCAAAATCGAAGCAAGGACTCTTAGTCCTGCCATATATCCTTTATTTTAAAATCTTTATAAAACCTGCAAAATTCGATTACCGATTATCCGATTGCCATGAAATTTAGCACGTGAATTGATATAAGGCCAACCCATATTTGTGCCGAATTTGGGTAAAATCGATTTATTAATAAAAAAATGCATCTCATAAAAAATGGGTTTCAAACGCTTAAAATAATTTTTCTCAAACAAAAAAAAAATTAAATAGGCTTAAAATAGGAAACCATTTTATTTTTAGGTATAGAGTATGTTCAGCGAACTTATGTAAAACACTACTAGGAATATATTTGTGGAACATTTTAACCTTCTAGCTCTTCAATTAAAGAGACTTTTTTGGCACCTTTTAAAACGGACAAAAACGACCCGTAAGTTGAAGAATTAGAGGGCTAAAATGTTCCGCAAAAATATTTGTCATGAAATTCTACTATAAGTCTTTTAAGAGATCAGCATTGAAAATTTAACTTTAGTGCCTGTAATAAGTAAAAACTTAAAATGTGTTTAAAGGTTAATTTCGTTTTTAAACAGAATTGGAGCTCAAATGTCCCACAAACCTGGATTTTAGGGAAAAACCATGGGAATCTTCCATTTTTGGTATAGGATGTGTTCAGCGAAGTTATGTAAAACACTGCGAGGAAAATTTTTGTGGAACCCTCTAACTCGTTTTAGTCCCTTTTTAAAAAGGGGCCAAAAAACTCCCTTTCACAAAAATATTCCTCGTAGTGTTTTTAGCGGTAATGCTTTATTGAATTTGATCCCAAAGTTCAAATATAGATTTTTTTATCAGCTGCACAGAGAAAACAGATTCGTGCTTACAACCGAATTTGTTGCCAATCGTTGTTGCCGTAACCGAATTTTTCAGTTGAGACAACTGAATATCAATGAAGTGAATAGTCATTTGATAATGGCAACATAATTTCTATTGCCTCAACAATAATTAGGTAGTCACAACTGAAAAATTCTGTTATCACAACCGAAGCATTCGATTGGCAATAAATTCGGTTGTAAGCACGAATCTGTTTTCTGGGTGTGGTAATTTAATTAAAAAATGTAGCTTTTGTTACGTGAATGAGATATAAAAAAAGAGTCTTTAAAAAAATACATTTATTTTGATTTCTGCAAAAAATTGGTAGAAATTTTTTTTTTAGTAAATGAATGTTATTTTAGTTTGACTCAAGATCATAAATTAATATCACTTTCTGTTTAAATTATTTTTCAAATCAAAGAAAGATGATACAATTTTTACAAGTAAATTACAAAGAATAAAAATTATTGAGGCTATTTTTAGCCTTTTTGTTATGATTACTCTTTTTTTTTTTTTTTTTTTTTTTAATATAATCACTAAAGCCCTATTCCTAACAAAAAAAAAATAATAATGTGAAAATCAATTAACATAATTTTTTTTTAATATATTATCAAACTTTGGTAATTTTTAGGATTTTAACCAAAAATTAGGTATATTTAAGGATTTATTAATGAAATAGATAATGTGTTTTTACCAAAGTTTATACTTTTTTTTTAATAATATTATCTTAGTTTTTCGAAAAAAAATTATACCATTTTATTAAAAACCTAAGAAATTTGGAAACTTTTCGTAACCCATAAAAGATGAAATTACAAAAATGCATATTTTGACACTTGGGGAAAAAAAATTTAGAGTTAAATTAAGAAATTGGTTCTTTTCTTAATTTTTCTTATATAAAATTATAAGAGCATGAGAAAAATTTGAAAAATTTTGAAATCAATTAACATAATTTTTTTAAAATTTCCATTTAACTTTTGATATTTTTAGGCTCCCAGGAAAAATATTGTAAAAATTCAAAGATTAATTTGATATATTAATTGCAGATTTTTTTACAATTTTATTATCTTTTATTGATTCGAATATATTCAAATATTTAAAAAAAGAAAAATTTAAAAGATACCTCTAATAATAAATTTTTACCAATTTGTTTTTGTAAGATCCAAAAAATTCATCTTTTTTCATTACATTCTAAGCTAAAAATTTAGCGACTTTAGCGACCTCTAGTGTAGTGAGTTATACCAGAAAGGATAATATTTACAAGATTAAGTAATTTTAGTATATGTGACAGCGCATAGAGAAAGGGACCTAAGGGTAAAAAAATCAATTTTTTTTTTGATGTGGACAACGTCTGAGCATCGAATGAGACCGATCCCATGCCCTCCTTTCTATTTTGCGCGTCACATATATAAAAAAAATATATATTCGTCGAAATCGAAGTAACAAATTTTTTTTGATTTTTGTCTATGGGACAAAGCACTGTGGAGCGTGGAAAACAAGTACTGGTAAAGAACCTACATACATATTTCAAATGTTGGCAAAGCTTTTGTACATGTCATTTAAAATTTCCTTTTGTAAAAAATTTTCTTCTTATTTCAGATTCATTTTTGAATCTTTTATGAATGCTAAAAAATCATTTATGACTGCAATTTATGAGCATTCGAAAATTACTCATATTTTAGGTTCAATTATTGACACATACTTTATGAGCACTCAGAAATATGTTGGCTGGGATATTTTAAATAAAAGTTTGAATAAAATAATGAATTTTACAATAACACACGCAAGGTGGAATACAGTCACATCGAAAGTAAATTCTATTAAAATACTAAATAAATTTTCAGAAAATTGTTTTAGATAATTTTAAAAATTTTAAATTTATTTAATTTGTAATCTTTTGTTTTTATATCCTTTGGCCACCCAAAAACTTATAATTAGCACAATGCAAGCTGTTTATTTTGCCATCATATTTTGACCCAAACAAATTAGTATTATTTAAAAATATAAAAATAACAAATGTTTAAATCCATACACATAATTTATCTTAAGGCGTTTAAAATAAAAAAGAATTCCTTACTTGCCTTCGTCCGCACCTAATGTCCTGCTGAGAAAAACTGCGTAACATTTCAAAATATTGTATCAATAACATAAAACAACTGACTTTTAACGCCCTTAATTCTGTTTTTGTTTCTAAAACTCTAATTACAGACATTTGTTTAGAGGCATTTTCTGTTTTTAGTTTAAAGACGTTATAAAAACACCTTTGGATTAGTTATTTGAAATAATGGAAAATTGAAAAAATTCCTTTTGTTTTATTGTCTTGGTTTTGTTAATTTAACCCTAGTCAAATCAGTTTTCTGTAGCTGTATCTACTGCCACACTATTTCAAATAGAAATGTGGTGGGATGATATCTTTGGCAAGACTCTTACTCACGATTTTTGCTTTTATTTATTTTTTTTGTTTTTTTCTTCCTTTAGACTGCTAATGGAAAATCAGCTTTTGGTAAAACAATAGTTAGGAAAATAATGAAGAAAAAGGTGATCTAAATCGTTATTTGATGTTGTTGGTTGATGTGTTTGTTTTGCCATTTGTTTTAATTTTGTTTGTACTCGAACTCTGGTAGCAGATTGTGATTGTTGTTGGTTCATTTATCTGCTGTATTGTTTGTATTTTAAAGCCAATTAGTTTTATTATTTTTTTCTTCTATTGCTATTCATTTGTTTGACTTTTAAACGTGTTTATATTAATTAAATGCAACTGTAAAGTATTTTACTAATTAGTTGACAACCTTATATGGCTGTTTGACTATTTGATAATCGCATTAATGCCAATATAAACTGTCAAATGTTTAAGCAAACGATTATAATAAAAACAACACTTAAGACTTGATTAACGTTTGAACATTAAATTACAATTCGATTTTAATTAATTAAAAACCTGAAAATTTGACAGCTTTATTGTCTATGAAGGGGTAGTCGTGGTAACAAATATATTTTTATATTTTTGGTTACTCATTGCTCATAATTATGTTTTGGATAATAAAAAGCAACAAAAATGTAAATCTACCAAAAGATTGGCTTAAATCATTTTTGAGTAACAACTCCTCTTAGTACCATTTTTTAACAATCTAGTGATAAAATCGCTATATTTTTACACTGTCCATTAAGTCATTTTCTATCGATTTTTGGGTCTGATCTAGCCATTTGTTTTGAAAATTTGTTGGCAACACTGATCGAAATATCCATTATGGAAACATTTAGAATTCAATTCGGCTAAATTAGTGTTAAGTGTAGGAATTTGTTGAAAGTGCTTAATCCAATTTGTTTAACAAATTGCATGATTTTCACATATTCTTTGTATGAAGTTTAAATATATAAAACCAACCAAATCATTTTGCACATCCCTTTAGAATTTAAAGTAATTTACCATGTTGTCTCTGACGCACCTAAGGCTGCACCAGAAATTTTATCCAATTAAGCCAATTTTTGCTATACAAATATATTTTGAAAAAGAAAATAAATAAATAAAAATGAAAGATGACAAAGCAAATTGTGGTAATTGTTTGTTGTTGTTTATGTTTTTTCTTTGCTAAATGTTGGATAACTCTTCTGGACGAAAACAAGTTTGTAATCTCATTGAGTTTGTATCTAAACCTAACAAACATTTATAGAAATTTTAAAAACGTCATCGATAGAAACATTCCAGTCAGAAAAATACAAACGGGAAAGCGATGGCAAAGCACTTTAATAGGTGGTAGAAGTACTGGCAAAAAGTGCATTCCCATTCCCAAAATGATAACATTATTAGACAAAAGGACCGGCTGTTCAAAAAGCGCCGGAAAAGCACTGGAAAAACAAAATTTTTTTAACGTTGGCAAACCGCTGGCAAAACCAATAAATAGGTGGTCTGGAAATATATTTTCCAAAATAAAATTTAAAAAAAGTTCATATATATTTTTTTTTGGTCCTGCCGTGATTTGAACCCATTTGAACCCAGGCCGTCATACAATGCTTCGTCCCATGGACAAAAATAAAAAAAAATTTTGTTTCAAATTAAGATTAAAGATACATTTTTTGAAAGATAATAAAGTAACTCAAAATAATATGTTTCGATTTAACGATGTCCGCCTGTCCGTCCGTCCGTCCCACTATGCTTCGTCCCATGGACAAAAATAAAAACAGTTTAGTCTCAAATTGTGATTAAAGAAATATTTTTCTAAAGATAAGAAAGTAACTCAAACAAATGTGAAAAAAATATTTGGCGTGATTGCTTTTGCCGCCAAGAGAGGGCACTAAACTCAGAGAATTTTATTCAAAAAATGGGTTTTAATTGTTTCACGAAAATAACTCTCAAAAATACATTTTTTAAAAACTGGTTCGAAGACTCGTTTTTTAATTACTCCAATATAATTGTAGTTAAATTATAAATTTTTTACATCTTTGCAAAATAATTATTTTATATTTCTCCTAAAGACATTTTTTTGTTGAAAATCCAAAAATTACTTAAGTTTTATGGAGTATAAAAAAAATATATAAAATTAGATATTTTTTTTTTAAGTTTATACTGTTATACAATAGATCATTAAAAAATAAATTACTATTTTTTACCACAAATTCAAAACAAAAAATGGATTTTTTGAAATGCTCAAATTCTTGATTTTTACACAAATTTCACGCATTTAAGAGTGTTTAGTATTCAAACTATGTGAACCTTCCATTTTAGGTATAGGATGAGTTGAGCGGACTTATGTAAAACACTACGAGGAACATTTTTGTGGAACATTCTAACCCTCTTACTCTTCAATGAAAGGGAATTTTTTGGCCCCTTTTTGAAAAGGGACAAAAAAGACCCGTAAGTTGAAGAGTTAGAGGGTTAAAATGTTCCACAAAAATATTCCTCGTAGTGTTTTACATAAGTTTAGTGAACACATCCTATACCTCAAATGGAAGATTCCCATGGTTTCTCCCTAAAATCCAAAACGCCAATTCTGAATAAGTACTAAATTAACCCTTAAACACATTTTAAGTTTACTTATTACTGGCACTTAAGTTAAATTTTCAATGCTGATGTCTTCAACGACTTATAGTAGAATTCCATGACAAATATTTTTGCGGAACATTTTAACCCTCTAACTCTTCAACTTACGGGTCGTTTATGTCCCTTTTTAAAAAGGGGCCAAAAAGTTCCTTTAATTGAAGACTTAGAAGGTTAAAATATTCCACAAAAATATTCCTCGCAGTGTTTTACATAAGTCCACTGAACATACCCCATGCCTAAAATGGAGGATTCAAATGGTTTCCTATTTTAATCCTTTTTAATTTTTTTTTTTTAGAAAATCATTTTAAGCGTTTAAAACCCATTTTATGTGAAAGGCATTTTTTTATTAATGAATCGATTTTACCCAAATTTGGCAAAAATATGGCTTGACCTTATGTAAATTCACGTGCTAAATTTAATGGCAATCGGATAATTTTTGGAGGTTTTATAAAGATTTTAAAATAAAGGCTATCTGGCAGAACTAAGAGTCCTACCTTCAATTTTTGATAAAAATTGAAACAAACGTGTCCAGTTTTATGTGCATCTCAATGGATACTTTTTGTAATTTTACGTCCATTTATGTAGCTTATATAATATTTTTAAATTTCAGGACCTATGGGAGGTGGGCGTATCCTTGGCCTGATATTTCCAAAAATTAAGATTCTTCTTAACTAAGGGGTTCTATGTCAGTGTACCAAATTTCAAAACTCTCTCTCTACTCCTTCTATTTTTGTCCAATCGTTATATGGGATCAAAGCACTGTTCGTCAGATTGGCAGTCGATTGCTCTACCCACTGAGCTAACAAGACATATAATATTTGATAGCTAAACACATAAATGAGTGATAATCGCTGAACAACTACTGGCTGTGCTAAAATGCTAGCACTGGCAAACAGTTTTTTGGATCTAATATGCCAGCGTTGGGAGAGCAAAAAAAAGTTGGTCTTAAAGGAGCTTGTCCACAAACAAAAAAATTGATTTTATAGAACAAAAAAATTTTTAAATTAAAAAAATTAATTTTTTGCTTGCAACCCGATTTGAAGTCGGAACCTTCTGTCAACAAACCTTTTTTAACAAAGCGTCAGCATTTTTATAAAATCATTGGTCTGCCAGTGAATTGGTTTTTGTACCACTGGGTAGCACTGGATAACCACTGGTTGCAAACCTTGGAATATCACTCTAAGACCATTCTTTTCCAGTGTTTTTTTTTTTATAAACCATCGAAATTTTTGTAAAACAAATACTGGAAAAACACTTTTTGCAAACGCTGCTAAGCGTACCAAATGAGTGTTTTCCCAGTCAATTATTTTCAACACCGTGATTACCCAGTGGTATGCAAGTGCTTGATTTTTTGTACCACTGGCGACTTCTGATTGGGATATTTATTTTTAACTATTAAAAAGTAAATACCAAACGCATTCGAAGTAACTTACAATGCCCTGAAACTAACTGACAAAGTTGTACTAAAATTTTTTTTAAAACAACTGAAAAAATTGGTAAAAACTACTGTTTTTAAGTTAATTTTTGTTTTATTATAAAAATATGTTTTGATATTAAAAACATATTTTTTCTTTCAATTAAAAAATATCAGTTGACACATAAACTAACCACTGACGAGTCTTTGGGTAAGACGAAACTGCGGTAGTCTGGTGATTCCCTTGTGTCTGTTAAATTTTTCAATAAAAATGTTTTCTTCTTCTTCCTATAAATAAGCTCTAGAAAAAAAATTCTTTAGTAATTAATTCTAATATTAATTACGATTGTCCTATGCGACGGTTACAATGAAATTTTTATTTTTAAATAACTAACAAAAATAACTGCTTACTGCAAAAATACTGCTTTGGTAGTTATGTATTTATAATAATATTAAAAGTAACAACTGTTACGAAAGAGAGAACTTTTTGTTAGTTGTTTTTCAAATAACTGTGATATTAGTTGATTTATATTTTTTCATATAAAACCAACTGAAATTACAGTTAAAAACAACAACTACTGATTACTACACAAAAAACTGTAATGCAGTACTTTTTTGAGTGTAATAAATTAATAATTGGTAAATAGTTTTTATGTCCGTTGTTTTAATAGATTTTATAGTTTTTTATTTCACAACCCAGTGTAGAAAATCATTACCAGATATGTGGTTATGTAACTATATACCTGGTAATGGTAACATGTTACTTTTCTTATTACATTTCTTATTACCTTTGTATGGCGATGTTGCGAAAAATAATGAGTTATGCTTACACATCAGCATACGAAAAATCTAAAAATATGTCATTACCTATGTATATTCCTACCAGTACTGACAAAAATAATGAGTTTAAAAATAGATTTTCAAAAAAATGTTTTTTTATTGTAAAATTTTTTTAAATAAAATTTTATAATGCGGGAATCGAACCTGGGACTCCCGGTAGCCAGTCAATAGCTCTACCATCTGAGCTATATCGACATGTATTATTTGATAGATAAAAACATAATTGACCTGCTCCAAAAAATATCAAAAAATATGTGGTTACATATATCCTTACCAGTGTTGAAAAAATATTGAGTCTAAAAATAGATTTAAAAAAATTAAAAAAAAATCTAGAAAATTACTTTCTATTTGAAATAATGATAAAAATAAGTCATTAGCAGTAACTCATTATTATATGTTTTAAAATAATGCAGAAGGTAAGTGGGTGTCATTACTGGTAGTCCAAAAAATAATGATATGTCATTACCGTTTCTACACTGGGAATTTTATAGCACTCGTAATTTTAATATCAGTTGTTTTAACTGCGTTGGTAGTTACTTTTACTACTACTGCAGTTCGTTAACCCTTTGACGACCATTCATTTTCTGCCGAAGCGATTTAGAAGTTTTTACGATTTTCATGATCTCTGACCTAATAATACTTATGCCAAGAAAAATTTACTCCGTTGAACCCCTCCTGACCTCTCATTTCGCTTGCCAAAAATATTTGCCATTTGACGACCCCGCGGTTCCGGACGAAGCGATTTTTATTATTATTCAATTTTTGTGACCTGCAACTAAATTATAGATACTCATAGACCCCTTCCTTGCCCTTCATTTCGCTTGTTAAAGTTTGTGCTTTTTACCCCTAAAATGAAGAATTCTACTTAACTAACTTCGAGAGCTCGAAAGGCGAAAGTGGCACCAGGTAGGGATTTAGCGCCTACTACACTTTTGTTGCCGCAACCCTCCTATACAAATCACCTTTGAACATATTTACTCTATCTTTTGTTTGGGCAATTATAAGTGCGAAAAACCCTTTGGCAAGCATACTTGCCTATGGTCGTCAAAGGGTTCAAATAAAAAGGCAATGTCGTCCTTTTCAGCTGAAACTACAATTATTTTAACTGTCATTTTCAGTTGATTTTGGCAACATAATTTCCTTAGTTTACACTCTACAAAATCGATCTTAAATAAATGTGACTTAACTTCAGGCTTGCCAGATAATTTTTTCATTATCCCCAAACAAATCTTAAAACATCCCCAAAAAACGCCCCAACTAAAAAAAAATTTTAAAAAAGGTAATTGACTTCATTTAATTTGCTCAAATTTTTAAGATTTTGAAATAATTTTTTAAAGAATTCGTACATTACGAATTTTTCAAGTTTGCCTCCACAATCAGGCCTTTAAAAATATAATTCTTTAAGATGACTTTTAAATTTGAATCATTTATTTCCTACTTCAATTAGTCAATATCTTATTCAAAGAATCAGTTTGATTTTTGTTGATTCTTTTCACAGAATAAAGCTAATTGATTAAATTTTAACAAATCAGTTTAACCAAAAATGTTTGCCTTGATTTATAATTAGCGAATCGTATCATAAAACGAAAAATTTAATCGAATCAAAATTTATTTAAGGTGATAATCAATTATTAACTAATTCATAAAATTAATAAATTTTAATGCGAGCTTATTAAAAAAAAAATTATCTTTTTCAATATTTTAGATACTTGGGACATTAATCCTATTGAAATCTCAGGAATAAAATATTTATTCGTGTTAGAAAGTATTGAATTGTTACGGAAATTTGAACTTTTCGTCGAAATTATGTGAAAAAAACTTGAAAAAAAACTTTTCTGAAAATTATTCAAAATTAATATAATCTCCAAAATTTACGAAAGGTTGTATCCCAAAAATATCCCAAAAAAATCACCAATACATTTTTTAAAAAATCCCCTGTCTCCAAATAAAAATTTTTGTCCCCAAGACTAACAAAATATCGCCAAATTTGGCCAGCCTGCTTAACTTTAATAAATTTCTGAAGATAGCTGTTTGGAAGAACTCTTAGGTTCTCAGGATTTTTTTTTCTATCAGAAAGTTCTCATTAAACCTTCTTAAGATTTCAAAATGATTTTTTTCTTCTATTGTTGATGTTAATACTGAACTGAACTATTTTATTTTTATTAAAAAAAAATCTCCATTTATAAAAGTAATCATGCCTAAAAAGAGTTTAATATTAAAACGAAATTCAAGTGCACTGGGCACATGCGTTTTAAAGGATGGTTGGATAATAATGTGCCGCCTAAAGATGAAAATGAAGATGATGATGGTGAGAAGAACAGGTATAAGAGAACATGAAGACGAAGACGACGAGGATGAGTGTTTGCTTATTGCCGCAGGCTTTAAAAGTGTTGGTTGCACTTTAATAGCCATAATGGCGGGCACGATTTATGTTTCAATTTTGTTAAACTACAAACAAAACAAACCAATTCAAAACAACAAAACCACAACATCATCACCATTCCACACATAAAAGAGTAAGGTATTCCTTCCTTTTCCATCCAGCTTTCCAACCAACCAACCAACCAACCAACCAAACAACTAACAAAATCATTATTATCATCATCAAAAAGCTTTATAAGCATGCGCTTATAATGAAATATGTAATAACAACGTGATATAAAGGTATGGTTACCATAACAATTTTGTTCAATTCACTGTTCCAGTTTCCCCCTCCTTACCACCAAGTGGATGATATATACTGGTACTTCATATGTTTTCTACAACATACATACATTATTTAGTTATACATACTCGTGTATAGGAGATACATTTTTATTATATTTTCTTAATGTATGATCTTGGCTAAAGGTTAACACTCACAAAATAAAATAGTTTTTTTTTTCTTCTTCATACATACTATAATTACAATATAAAGTAAATGAGGCAAGAATTACAAAATTGTTTAACTACTCTTATTAAAATAATAAAAATTTATGATTATATTCTTTATACTAAAACTATGTATAAACACGGTTTAAAGATGCTACACAAAATAAGAAATACCTCATAAATTTTTATAATTTAATCTACCTTAACTGTTTTGGTGATTACATGATATTTCATTACAAAAATATAATAATAAAAAGAAAAATTTTAAATAAATTTTAATACCCTACACTGAGTTGAAGGAATTTAAATTCTGATAATTCTAAACGAAAGAAAACCTTTACACTTTGATGAATTTCTGTTGAAATTTACCCTACTAATATTTAGTATGAAACTGTATTCCTATCATTAATTGAGTAGGTTTACTCTGTGTGTGTAAAAGAAAAAGACTACACACATTATGTGAAATTTGGTGCTGATAAAATATATGAATTTTATCTAAAAGTACATAAAAATGAATTGCCATATTACAGCTCGCGGGTAAAAAAGCTTGTTTTTAAATTAACTAAAGTATAATTTCTCTACAAATTTTTAGAGTTCTTTTCAGTCTACAAAGCTGTTGTTTCGTTTATTAAATTATATATTTTGGAAACCAAATGCAGTCGAAATATTGAATTTTCAAACGATTAGTTTAAAAATAGTTTGTTTGAAATAATGTTTTAAGAAAACCAGTTAATCGACAAATAATAACCGGTTTTCGATTTATTCGAATTTAGAAATTTTTCGAAACAGGTCGGTGTTTTTAAATTAAAATAAAAAACAATTACCCGATTTTCGGTTACGGTTTGGACACTCTAGCTAGAATCGAAATAATCGCTAAAATTAAAAAAAAAAATTTTTAAATAAAAAATCACCAAAATTAAAAAACGGTAAAATAGAAAAAGTCGCAAAAATTCACAAAAATTGCAAACATTTAGCCAAAATTTTCGATTGAAAATAAATAGCTGAAAGAAAAGATGACTTATTTTGACTACCTTGGCTTAAACTCGTTGTTCGTTGTCATTTAGTTTTCGAGATGCGGTCGATATTCCAAATAAATACCAATTTCTCTCTGCGATGCTTAGTTACCGAGATAAGAGCGATCAAAAGATCAAGCCTATACAATCGAGCTTTAGAATAATGACCTCTGGTGCAAACATTTTTTCTCTAGCTGGTTTAGTTTTCTAGATATTGACGATTCAAATTCTACATATAATTTTTTTTTCACGGGTGGCTTACCAAGACTTCCTTGAGCCAAACCTGTTGTGCGTTTTCATTTATCTCATTTAATTTTTGATAGCTTTAATTGGGGTATTTAAGGTGGATTTTGACTTCTAGGGCAAGCTCGTATAGTTTTCGAAAGATTTACTTTTAAAATTTTATCTAAGCCACTATTTAAATTTTTGGCGTTTTTATACTTTTTTAATTATAGCGTGTTTTTTTGCTATTTCATTTAATGTTAGCCATTTTTTTTTTTTGCTAATTTTAACGATTTTTATTTTTTTTTAGCGATTTTCTATTCTTTCTAATTTTTGATTTTTATATTTTTAGCGTTTTCCTGCACAGGGAAAAGTCTGTAAAAATTTCAGCTATTTTAACTAAAAATTTTTTAAAAAAAGGCCCTGTAGTGAGACTGTTCAAATTAACAGAATCTATTTGCTAAATATTAGCAAGAACAAATTGTAAAATTTACAAAATTTCAAGTTGTACACTCACAAAAGTTTGTCTGTAGAACCTACTGAAAATGACAGTTAAAACAAAGGTATATGCAGATAAAAAGGTATTTACTAGGGTGTCCCTTAATAATAGATTCGTCATTACACCCCCCCCCCCCAGTTTTATTGGAAATGGTCCCAAATGGAAGAAATACATTTTTTTTTTTTTTTGGAAAACGTTCAAAAATATAATTTTTATGAAGTGGAAAAAATATTTTTTTGATCCATTTGTAGAGATATTTTTTCGAAAATTATGAAAGGTGTTATTCTGTAAATTTCCTAGAGGGTCGTTTTTGGTCGAAAGTATAAAAATTAACTCTTCATGGATCATGTTATATAAAATAATTATTTTTATCCAGTTGAGATTTTTGTTGTCAAATTTAAAGGCTTTACAATCTCGTAGTCATAATTAATATTAAGTTTCATGGGTCTTTTTTGACCCCAGGCCACTAAGGGTTAACGATTTTTTAAACAAATGTAAAGATAATTTTAGTGTAACCAAATTTAAGTGATGTTTTTTCGAAAACTGTGCAAAATTTGATGAAAACATGAAAATTTTGTTAAATTTTTGACAAAATGAGCAATTTTTGTAAAATGTCCTGGAAAGCAGTCGCTCCAAACACAAACTCGAATTATCATTTCTCCAATTTATTTTTTTTCTTTAATATCAACTTGTATGTGGTACAAATAGCAATCGACATCTCCAAATTAGCCATTTTAAAAAAATCTTTAAAATTAATTTAAAAAAAAAACACGTTTTTGCATTTTCATCAAATTCGTGGGTCATTTTGGATTCAAGGCTAAAGTGGGTTAGTAATATCCGATGAAGTTAAAATTCCATATCTGAATCATTTTGACTATATTAAATGAATAAATGGAATAAAAAATATTTTTTTTTCGAAATTTAGAATTTTGGTAATTTTTAATAGTAATACACTTTTTTTTCCAAAATGGGACATTTTCGTCCAACTTTCGGCACGGGTTAACGTTTTCCCAAAAAAAAAAATCGATTTCTTCCATTTGGGACCATTTCCAAAAAAACTGGGGGGTATAATGAACGAAAATCGACAAATCGCTATTTAAAGGGACAGTCTAGTATTTACCTTTAAAATAACTAAAACTTTTGTTATTTGTAACTGTTGAAAAATAACTAACAAATGCATTAAAAGTAACTACAAATGCCGTAGAATTAACTGATAAATGTTTACTACAAAAATTTCAAAACAACTGACAAAATCGGTAAAAACTACTGTTTTTTTACAGTCAATTCCTTTTTGCTTATGAAAGTATATTTTAATAAAAAAAAATATTTTTTTCTTTCGATTACAAAAATATGTGGCATTACTTCAGCCTATTTAAAATTTGAAGTAAAAATTCCAAACCATTCTCCAGTTATTATGCTTTTATGCATTGGAGATACAATACAAGTTTCTGCGTTTTATTTGCAAACTAGAAATATATCAATAGTAACAAATATAAACTAAACAAGAATTTCTAAAATTCAAAAAAATGCAACAAAATTTTTATTTTTAAATTAACTAACAAAAACTACTGTTTACTGTAAAAATGCTGTTTTGGTAGTTGTTTATTATGATTTTAAAAATAACTGATTTAAACAACTGCTACGAAATTACAGTACTTTTCGTTAGTTGTTTTCTTAAATAACCATCATAAAAGTTGTTTTGCCTTTTTCTATATTTTTCATGTAGTAACTGTCAAATTTTTTTGAGTGTTATTTAGTTAAATTTGAGTTATTCGCTGCCAATTTACCCTTCTGAAATCAGTAAACAATTTTTTTGAATACTAGTAGACATTATTTAGTAGATTATGAAGCTGTAAAAACTGTTTACACTCAGAATAATACGTTTGTAATTTAACAAACCTAATAAACATTTTTGGCTTAAAAGAAAATTTGTTGAAATTAACAATATTTTGTGTCAAGAATTAGTAACCCTACAAATAATTTCTGTTCAATTACCAAACTTGTTTCAATAGGTCATATGAATAAAACTTAGAATTACTTCGAAGTAATTACTTTTGGCTTAGAAATGATTTTTAACACCAAAACGAAAATTAAAAATAGAAATTTTTAGTCAACCCGCAAACATACTAAAATTGTGAAGTAATTGCTTAAAAACCCCAATACTTCCCCCTATTGGTACACTCAAAATAATACGTCTGTTATTCCTGTTTATTGGTTTAAATTAAAATTTGTTGATTTTAATAAATTCTTTTGTTAAATTTAACAACAATCTACATTTAAGCAAAAAATTTGTAAAACTACAGTTTTATCTGTAATTATACTGAGTCGTAGAACTTATCCAAATTTAGGTTCTCGGGACCCTCCCCGGGCCTAGTCCATATCATGTGAGGACATATAAGGGCACTCCAATGGAGCAAACATTTTGTACGTTTTGCTGTATCTCGTTTAGTTTTCGAGATATGAGCCATTTTATGAAGTGGAAAATTTTTATTAAAAATTTCCAAAGGCCTCGTCAAGGTCCATTTTTTAATAGAGTTAACCCCTTTCGCTAGGATCAGGGGTAGTCGAAATTTTCATCAATTTTGTTCTATCTCTCTTAGTTTTCGAGATATGGGCCATTTTAACAAATCGGGAGGGAAAAAATAGCGCCATCTTTAAAACTTCGGATACATTGGTGGCGCCATCTACCGGATAATAACAGTAACATGAAAATATTATATTTTAACAATAAATTTTGTAAAATTTAACGAATGGGTTCTTAAAAATTAGCCCTATGCTCCTTGCAGGAGTAAAAGGAACAAATATAATTTTAAAAATTAACACTCAAAATTAGTTAAATTACTGAAGATTTTTAGTACTGTGTTAAATGAAGTTTGACAGATTTTTCTACTGACGTATTATTTCAAGTATAATATCTATTTTTTATTTATACGAGCCAATATCTTAGAAGTTTTAGTAAAATTAAAAATCTCTTTTAATTCCCGGGAATTTCAAAAAAAAAATTTCCAATATTCCCATAGTAAAAAAAATCTGTAAAACTACCTTGATTTTTTTCTGCAGACTTTATTTAAACAAAACTCTGGTGTATGGCCCTTAATAGTCGAACTTGACCATATACAAATTGTTATTTTCCTATTTTCTTTAGTTAAGATAATAATTTATGATTGACCATTATTATTTCCTAGTGAAAAGTTAAATCATTTACGAGGAGAGTTATTGACTTGGCAATGAATGGCATGAATAATCCTTTCCTAAAATCAAATGTTTAAAAACACGCAAATCTATTCCCCCTCTTTATAATTTTAAATCTAAAAAAAAAAATCATTATTTTTGTTTAAACATTTTGTTTATGGTTTTTATAAAATAAATATTTCCACTTTATCTTGTAAAGCAAGATGGAAAAGCTAAAGATTTTGTTTTTACAATTTTCACTTCAATTTAATATCTCATGTAACTAACCCAAAGATATATGAGGGCGTTTGTGTGTTAGACAAATAGGCGGTCAGTTAAATTTTTTGTTTTTTATTGTGAAAAAATTATGGCTTTTACGAAAAGAAATAAAATTGTATAGATTTAAATTCTGGCTTTAAAGCTTAACTAATAAAGAAGACGAAAAAAAAAACAAAAACTTACAGCTTAAATTGAGCAGTTGTGGTGTGTGCATGGATAGATGAATCAATGGATGGATGTTTTTTTTCCTTACAATTTTCATTTAATCGTGTAATCATAATGGTTGGATTACTTTGCAGCACGTAAAATAACTTAACCAGTATTTAACCTCTTTGGTTTGGTTGGTTAGTTGGTTGATCGGTTGCTTGCTAGCTTGGTTGGATGGATAGATGGCTTAAGTTGTAAGTAGTTTGTTATGCCAAGAAGAATATAAGTTGAGGAGTCCCAATACTTATCGGAATGGACTTCGTACACAACGTTGGACTGAACAATGATTCCGGTACACAGTGAAAGGAGCCCATAGAAAAAGGAAACAATAATTACTGGAGGATCCATTAAGGATCATATGAAACACAAAATTATCATATAGGAAGTTATGGAGACTGGTAACCACGAGTCTGAGATCAGAATAAAAAATTCAAAATGGCGTATCCAAAATGACGGCCGTGAATTTTAAAAAGTTTATATTTTGGATTTGAAAGACACATTGGTAAATAACTTTGAATCACTAATCACGAATCTGAAACCAAAAATTCAAAATACAAAATGACAGCTCCAAAAATTAATAAAATAATAATTATAAATGAAAAAAGAAAAAAAATTTAATTTCTTATATTTCAGAAATTACAAGTTTTATATTATTTTTCCCACTTTTTCATAATTTTGTGATTTTATTCGCTACTTTATTCAGACCTTGAATTTTTTTCAACGAAAAGTAAAATTTCATTCGTCTGCCATGCCATGACTTCATGTTGTCACTATCGCACTTTTCAGATGCTCTGTCCGTTCCGATAAGGATTAATTCTCCTGAACTTATAATCTTCATGTACTTACATACGTATTATGCGAATGAACAAAAACAATGAATGGTTCGTTCAATCGATTGTTTGTGTTTTAAAGATTGACCAGTTGATTTTTTCTTCTTGAATATTATTGTTTTTTTATGAAGAGTTAGCAGCTTCGTCGATTATTTAAAATGTTGTTATTGTTGGTTGGGGTTTCTTTCATTTTGTTTATATTAATATTTAAGTTTTGAATTATATTCTAACATATTTTTGAGAGATAATTTGCAATTTTATTGCATGTTATTTGATGAGATTAATGTTGCTTTAAAATCTGAGAATTTAGTTTTTATAAAAGAAAGGAAGGATGACCGTTATACCTTCCTAAAAATTTCAACAGAAAATTAATTATTTTACCATCAATGCGTTGAAAAAGTTTCTATATAATTATATATTCTTATCATGCTCGGTTTCAGTAATTAATATATTTAAGGGGAAAATTCATACACCACCGTGCCCGAGTCAATGTAGTTGTTGTTTTTTTTAATCTACGATTGTGTATGATTTCCCCCCTTATATTAATTGCGTACAGTTATTAGGCCTCTTCAAATTGCAATACGTTCGAATTTTCCTGGTCATGAAAATCATCCAGTTTTCCAGACCACTTTAAAAATGAACAGATCTGGCACTAAATCTGATCAGATCTGGCCAAACAGTGTATCACATATACCATATCTGATTAGATTTAGCACCAGATATAATTAGATTCAATCATATCTTTTTAGATCTGAACAGATCTAATTAAAAAATGGTAATGAAAAAATTTCATTACAATTGATATCAATTTAATGCTAATGAAACCATCAATTACAATAGTTAGTAAAATTAATTAATTAGTCCCACTTATGTAGTGGATAACGTTATTTACAAATAATTTCGTTATGATTTAGTTTAAGTTATTTCGTTAGTGGTATTTTAATATTACCGATAGTTCCTTTTTTGAAATTTTTTGTCAAAAGTACACTCACATAAAAAAGTTAGTAAAAAAAATTTGTAAACAGTCTCCAATCGAACTTTACTATTTTTATACTGATTTTTAGTACAATTTTTCTTAGTAATCATGTTTGCTATTCTCTTATTACAAATTACGGATTTTTTTACTAATTCTCGCTGCTGATTTCTGCAAAATATTTTACTAATTTTTCAAAACCAAGTACTAAGTTTAGCAGAAAAATATACTAATTAAAAAAATTTTTTATTTTGATTTTTTACAATTCTTGTTTAGTTTATATTTGTTACTATTGATAGATTCTTAGTTTGGGAATAACACTCAGAAAATTGTATTGTATCTCCAATGCATAAAAAGGTAATAACTGGAGAACAGTTTGCAATTTTGACTCAAAATTTCAAGTGCGAAAGAAAAAAAAGTTTTTTTTATGATTTTTTTTTAGATTTTACAGTTTTTTTTTATTTTTCAGTTCACTTTTTTGCTAATTTCAGCAGATTGATTTTTAATTTCAGTTTACAACAATTTACTGAAATTTATTTATACAAATTTCATTGTACTAAAATTATTGATATTTAGTAAGTTTTTTAACTGATTTTAGCAAATCGATTTTGAATTGCAGTTTACAACAATTTTGCTGAAATTTATTAGCGGCTACTAAATTTTTCTACTAATTTCGTTGTACTACAGATCAACAGACATGTGTTGCTAAAATTAGCAAAAAATACCGCTGGGCTCAAAACAGTTAAATTTCCCGTAATAACAGCAACATTTTCAGTAGCCATTACAGACTTTTTTGGTTGAGTGCAATTTTTTGAAGGCTTGTTTCTATCTGGACTTCATCCTTGCCTAAGAATATCGTCAGGGGCGACCTTTCTAGAATTTCAAAAAATTTGTTAGTTTAAATTACATACTCAATTGAAATTTCTGGCTTTCGTCTAGGATCGTTATTCAACATTTCAATTATCAAAAAAAAAAAAAAACAACAATAAAAATTGGCCACAATTTGCTTTGTAACATTCCAAAATACTACTCTGTTGTTTTGAGAGATCTAGCGATGTCGTGGCTTCTATTTATGTACACTCATAGAAATAAGTCTGTAAAAATAGCAGAAAAAGTTACTAAAAATTTGTTAAAAATTATGCTGCAGAAAAAATTTTTAAAATTAGCAGTTTTTTTTACTAAATACTAGTAAAATGAGAACAGCAAAATTAAAACTGTTAAATTTGCAGAATTGTTAAATCTACAAAATTTTTGCTATTTTTAAGTTAAAATTAGTTGAATGCAAATAGCAGTCTTTTCTGCTAAAATCAGCAGAAATATTTCCTAAAAAATTATAAACTGCTGTTTTCAAAAGGCTTGATTTTTAATTTTTTCGTGATTTTTTTAGGCTACTAATTATTTATCAAATTTTTATGCTGATTTTAGCAGGTTACTTTGCTATTCTCCATTTACAGAAATTTAACTCAAATATAACTAAAATTCTGTATATTTAACAGTTTTATTTTTACTGTTCCTCTTTTACTGATATATAGCAAAAATAATCTGCTAATTTAGTAGTTTTTTTCTGCAACATCATTTTTAACTAATTTTTAGTAGTTTTAACTAAATTTTTTACGGACTTTTTGCTATTAGTGTACCAACAATTATTAAAAATCACTTGTTTTTTATAAGTGGCAGTGAGTGGCGAAGGTAGTTATATAGCTTCTCTTTCTCTCCAGTTATTCCACAACTGTTGCACTGTGTTTTGTACTGTAGTCTGAGTCAATTCGCAAGACGACCAATCCGCTAATGACCCATCAGTAGAGCAGTGAATCTCGAAATGTCCCATCTATAACGACTAAGAAAGAATCTGATGTGTTTAATATGGTATTCGGAACACATCTGTCTGGTGGTTCCGCAGATTTTCAAGATTGGGCGTTTTATGGTTCCCAGTGGTGTTGCAACTGACACCCCTGAGACTACATATAACTCAGAACCTGCCCTTGCCAGATCGACTGCCGTTCATCCCAATGCACAAGGACCCATATAAGATTGATGATGGAAAGACGACCTAGTTTTGACAGTTCACTGTTTAACAAGGGTGAAGGTTGTCAAGTAAGAGTCTAAAGCCATGAGAGCCGCCTTACTGTCAACAAAAATGTCCGCGCAGATGCGGGAGCAAAAGTTCCAAATGTCTCGCATGTCCGTGTGAGGCCTTCTTGGCTTCCAAGAACTCGTAGCAGACATAATCATCAGACTTTATTCTTGGGCCGGTATAAAACTGTGTACTAAATTTTATCACAATATCTTAATATGTCTGTTTTTAACATGTTAGTTTTTACTCTTTTTACAAGGTTTTTATCTTAAATTCATTTTCAACGAAATATTCGCTAATTTTTTAATTCACTTATTTCTATTTACTACTTTTGATATCATTTTCTTGCATTCCATATGAAAAGAAATTAATTTTTGATAATTGTTTAGTACTTTCCAAATGCACTATTTTTTACTGGAAATGTAAACAAACAGACCCAATATTTGCGTCCTATAGCGTGCGCACAAAAATACATGGACAGACGGACGGACGGACCGACAGACGGGCATCGTTAAATCGAACCAAAAAGTGATTCGGAGTCGATTGGTATACTAAAAGGCGGGTCTAGGTCCAATATATTTTGGTATTACATATATCAGCACAAACTTGGTGCCTATTCCTACGAAAGTTCTATGACTCTTAGATGTGACTGTATTCCCCATGTATTTGTTGTTGCAAATATATATTTATCAAAATTTCCGTTTGAAAACTTCAAAAAAATTAAGACCTGGTATCGACACAATCGTAGCATTGACAAATAAAATTTGAATTTTTTTAATTTTTTGAATTTTATTGTTGTTTTGTATGAAAAGTTAAGACTCTCGGTCTTAAAAATAGTCTTATGACGGTCACAATGAGTCACAAGTAAGAAGGAATAGTCTTCTTATTTTACCCTGTCCACATAGTGGTGTAGGGTACACTCATAGAAAAAAGTTTGTAGAAAAGTTAGTAAAACTGTTAGTACTTCAACTTAACAAATTTTTAACTAATTTTTAGTTAAAATTTAATTTTTGGTTAATTTTTTTGCTACCTCCACATTACTAACTTACAAATTTTTTTGCTATTTTTTTTTGCTGAAGTTAGTTACTAATTTTTAACAATAAATTTGCAACTTTTATAGTATTTTGCTGAATTTTAGTTACTAATTTTTAACAGAAGATTTGCTAATTTTACAAATTTTTTTGTAAACTAAACCACCAATTTTGGAGCGCTTATAAACGGAATGTTAAATGACTCTAAAAATTACTGCATATTTTTAACTCGCCAAAAATAATGCAAAAAGTTTTTAAATAAAGCTAAATTGAAATGGTTGAAAATTATTAAAATTTATGAGAAAATTTTCTATTTGTCGTAATACATTAATTTTGAAAGATCAAGGTTTATTTTGGACGAACCATTTTCATATGAAAATTGTGATTAAAAGTATCTTTGGGGAGCAAGTGGAGTTTACGGGGATGACCCTAATTGTTTCCTCCCAATATTGTACTTTTTAAGCTTATTTAAAGAATACGATATTTTTAATCGGCCACACCTTTCCTGTGGGTGGAGCTTTAGAGGTGAAAATGGAAACTCAAATAAATTCGGAAGTACATATCCGATCAGCAAACAATGAAAATCAAAAGAAGGGTCTCTGAAATAAATTTTGTTATGGTCAACATATTATTGTCTATAAATATTACCACTTTTACAAAAAAACGTTCTTGGGAAATTTTCATTCTCATTGAATTTTTTTTCAATTTGCATTGATGAAAACAATGGTAATGAAATGTACACATAATTGAAGAAAAAGCATTCTAATATAAAAAAAAAATATGAGAAATACGTGAATTTTTAATTTTTTTTCTTAATTTATTCTTTTATTAAAACATTAAAACAGATACTTCTTTCATCAATTATAAATGGGCATTTAGGCATTGAACAATGCCAATTGAAAAACATTTCAATTAATTGACACATTCAATAAACTGGTCCCAAGTATGTTTTTAAATACACATTTATTTTTTATTTATTAATTTTCATTTCATTTGCTCCTTTTTTACCTTTTTCCAGTCCACTAGTAATCTGCAAAAGTTTTGTTGATTTCAGAAAATTTTAGCAAAAATTTTGTAGATTTAACAGTTTTTTTTTTTTTGTTATTTTCATTCTACTATTATTTAGCATTTTTTTTTTGCTGATTTCAGCAAGTTAAATTTTTATTTGCAATTAACAAAAATTTAGCTCAAATATTACTAAAATTCTGTAAATTTAACAGTTTTTTTGCTGTTTTCATTTTATTAATATTTAGCAAACTGATTCTGCTAATATTAGCAGTTTTTTCTGCAGCATCATTTTAAACTAATTTTTTAGTAACTTTTTCTGCTATTTTTACGGACTTATTTGTATGAGTGTATAATAAGTCAAATCGATTTGAAATACATTTGACAGTTTTTGTTGCTGATGTATTATTTTAAGTGATGCTTTTAAGATAATTTTTATCTAAAAAAAAAATCATTAGCGGGTTAATAAAAACTTGACCTTAAGGTCAATTTTAAATTTTAACGATGATTGAATCAAATGGAGCTTAACAGTAATATAAAGTCATAATGGACAGTTAGTTAGTTAGACATACATATATACATAGAGGTCTATAATCTAAAACAATAGCATGACGATCAAGTTTTTTTTTTCTTTCTACAAAATAAATATCAACAATAAAAAACGAAATAGTATTATTAGTGCATATCGAAAGAAAATCATACTAAAGACGTTTTAAGTTAAATGTAAACGTGCCTGAATATGCATGCATGTATAATACATCGATAAATGGTTGAACGGATGGATGGATGGATGGATGGCCAGATAGATGGTTGTATTATTTTAAAGATGGGTTTAGGGCGGAGTCAATAAGCACCATTGATGCCAGGTGCGCATAACTATATAATCAAACTGTACACACACACAAATGTAAACATAAAACACACACTTGCACACTTTTTCAAAACTTCATTTAATATAATTCGATATCCCATTTCTCAATGTTTAAATAAATGATCAAAAAACCAAACAAAACGAATAAAAAAAAAAAAAAACAAGGCACATATGAAACTCTCCTCGTTAATATGACTGTATTTTGGGTTCTGTGTGCAGTGTGTGGAAGATGATGTTCCTCCGACTATATTGTATATTAAATTATACCATCCAGGTAGTCAGGTAACAGATAGAAATGTTGTCTTACTATAGGGTTTTAAATTCAAAAACAGAAAACACGGAGATATGGTAGATGCTGTATCTTTATACATATATGTATGTAGCTGTGGTTGCTTCTTGTAGCATTTTGATGATCACATTTTAAATATTCACATACTCACCTTAATTTATGGCTTATTTCGAATTGGTTTGGTTCGGTCTGTGGTGTGTGTTGGGAATGTTTTTATGCTGTTTTTGGGTTGATTCCTCTAAATGTAAAAATGAACAAAAAAGAAAAGCACTCAACTTAAATATTTCATTTCGCAAGCTGCTATTTTTTTTTTTTTTTTTTTTTGGTTAAAGGATTCGGTTCTTTCCAAGTTAATTATGTTGAAAACCTATATAAAATAAGAGTTTTATGTGTGCTTTTAAAAATATCTTTGGCATATGTTATGGTCGTCGGGAGTTTCGTTTTTGTATTTTAAATAAGTAACCAACAAAAAAGTAGAAGAACTAATCATCTTTGACATTTTCAAGTTAATTTCGTTCACTATAGTGAGCAATTTTGTTGTTTTTTTTCTTTGCTGGAAATCCATTAATGGTTTCTTTTTTTTTGGATTGAGGTTTAGTTTCGTTTATTGCATATTTGGGTGATTGGTTAAACAGTTGTTACCTTTTGTGGTATATAAATATGTATTGAAGAAATAATTAAATTGTTATGTTGAATTAAAAATACAAAACTAAATAATTTAGTCCTTGGAAATTGCTTTCGAATTGAACAAACAACCCCAGTAAAAAAAGTCAGATCAAATACACTGGTTGTAAAACATCTTATACTGCATTAGAACACACTCATAGAAGAGAAAGCTACTAGAATTTAGTTAAAAATTACCTGACTGAAAAAATTGCTGATTATTAGTTAAGTTATATGTTAATCTTCAGTTAATTGAAAATGTCTAATTATAATGTTAAAATCTGCAGAAAATTTAGCTAAACACATTTTTTAATATTTAAGTTTAATTTTGTCGAATGTAAAATCAACAGAAATATTTGCTAAAAAAAAAGTGGTAAACTGCTGTAACGTCAGAAGTCGCTCCGCTCGTTTCTGTTTACACACATTGCTAATTATTCAGGATAACACTACTACTAACACACTCAGCTGCCTAAAAGGGTATAAGAGGTAGCACATCTTAGAAATTGAGATGAATTGGCTGCGGTCTTGAACGAGTAAACAAAATAAGCTCCACTTCCCCTCCAGATCCTGCTGGAAGCGTGCCATCCTAGGTAGCTTCTACATCCTTTGAGATCCTGCGAACATCCTTGGAGGTCCTGTGGATATCTTTGAAGGTCCTTACGAATATTCTTGAAAGTCCTTACAAACATCCTTGAAGGTCCTGCGATCATCCTTGATGGTACTATGGACGTCCTTGAATATCCTTACGGTTATCTTTGAAGGTCCTTACGAATATTTTTAACGGTCCTTACGAATATACTCGAAGGTCCTACCAACATTTTTGAAGATACTGTGGACATTAGACCGTACCTCAAAAAAAAGTTCGCCGTGCACCCTCCAGTCTGAAGTATCTTTGCAAGGCAATTAAAAAAAAAATTTTTTTGCCGAACGTAGGGGTCGCTTTTTTCAACTTTTCGTTATAGTTTCGGCATTTAAAGTTGGATTTAAAGTGTGATATACCGATTTTTTTGCCTCGAGCAGACCAGTGTTTTACTATAAAGGAAAAATCCAATGAAAAAAATTTAAAAAGGCGACCCCTACGTTCGGCATCCAATATATAAAAAAAAATCTATTGGGTTTTTCGAAAAACTTCCTTAGCAAAAGTTTAATGGTTTTTGCGAGCTTTAATTTTCTGACATTAGGGTGGTACATTAGGGTTGTGGCAACTGAGATCTGGTGGGTAACTACTAGAACGGGATACTTGAGTAAAACACTGGTCTCCTCGAGAGAAAATCAATGTATCATACTTTAAGAATCGACTGTAAATGGCAAAGTTATAACGAAAAATGTAAAATGGCGACCCCTACGTTCGGCAAAAAAAATTTTTTTTTTTAGAACCTCCTTGCAAAAATACTTCATATTGGAGGGTGTACGGCGCACTTTTTTTTGCCTGTAAGGTGGTACGCTCTAGTGGACATCCTTGAAGGTCCTGCTAACATTCTTTAAAGTCCTGTGGATATACTTGAAGGTCCTCACGAACACCCTTGAAGGTCCTTCGAGGTTCTTTGACGTACTTTTGAAACAGATGAGACTTGCCGTCCTCCTATAATCGAAGTCCCACAGAGAAAGCGTGCCATCCCTGGTGGCTGTCCTCACTTAGACGGAGCTCACCAGAGTAGATGTTCCGTCCCATGTCGACGTTCTTCTATAATCGAAGTCCCACTGAGGTGACTTGCCGTCCCAGGTCGTCATCCCCCTATAATCGACGACCCATAGAGGAAGCGTGCCGTCCCCGGTCGCTTTGCTCACTTAGACGCAGCTCACCAGAGGAGACGCGCCTTCCCAAGTCGTCAACCTCCTTTAATCGAGGTTCCTCAGAGGAAGCGTGCCGTCCTCGGTCGCTGTCTTCACGTAGACGCAGCTCAACAGAGGAAACGTGTTCTCCCCGGTCGTTGTCCTCCTGCAATCGAAGTTCCACAGATGAAGCGTGTCGTTCCCGGTCACTTTCCTCACTTAGACACAGCTCAACAGAGAAGACGTGCCGTCCCAGGCCGTCGTCCTCACAACATCAGACACTGCTCAGCAAGAGGTAGCGTCGTCCCAAGTCACGACCTGTAATGCAGAAGGGCACAAAGTCACGTAATTTGGAAGTCCCGCGTGTGATACGAACCGAACCCTCTCTCTCTCTTTATCTCTTTCTCTATTGGTCTGATTCATATTTATATTTAGTAGAACAATAAATGAATTCAGTTTAATAACGTCATAAATCTCACATTTTTCTCTCGGTCACGGGTTCAAATAAATTTCTGTGACTAACCCTACTCCCGCGAGCTTGCCCCAGCAACCGGAGGAAACTCGTCGTTAGACTGCTGATCTCAGAAGGCTAGACTTATATGCGCCTTAAAAACAGTTAAAGTCGGGCATGCCGTCTATATGATACCCTACACCAGTCTTGTTGAAAGCCAACTAATGTTGTTACCCGAAATTCGAATGGGTTGCAATGGACTTATGCCGAAATTTGTCGATAGAATGATAAAAAATTAGAAAAACGATAAGAAATTTTGCGGTACGAATGTTAGGCGTATTTAAGGGAAAATCGGAAGTATAGTTCATATGGGCGATAGATGCAATTATCCCATTTAGAATCAATAGGCTTTGCTAATTGTAGCAGTTTTTCTGCAGCACCATTTTTAACTAATTTTTAGTAACTTTTTCAGCTATTTTTCCAGATTTATTTCTATGAGTCTAATGATGTAGGGTATCTAAATCAGATTCATCGACTACCTGAAGAGTCCTCGGGATATTTCTCTATCTGGTCTCGCGGACTTTTGAAGGGAATCGGTATGGTTTTAGGTTTTTTCCATTTCGTAGTCTTTTCATCCATGTGAACTTGGAGGAGACTGAGGTAATCTCAATGGGCCGTATGGCCTCAGAGTTTTCTCGCCATTCTAATGGGCTCGCATTCAACCTAACTAAAATTTTGTAGAAATAACAGATTTCTTCTTGCTATTTTTGTCTTACTAATATATTAGCAAACAGATATCAGCAGTTTTTTTGCTATGAGTGCATTGGAAAAGGCTTTTGCCTTTTTTTAAAGTATTTTAATCCGATTCTAATTGCAAAAAGGTTTGTTTACATTGCCTTTCCGAGTTGTGGGCCGTTCTTTTTTAACTCTTAACTAGGAAGATAATAATTCATGGGTCAATATTGCGAAGAAGCAATTAAAAATATTTTATATTTTTTATGGGTTTGAATTTCGTAAAAAATACATTTGAACACAACATATCGGGAAATGATCTAGTGTGTTTTTATGGATCTCGAAAATAGTTTTTTTTAAGTGTCCTTATAGCTCAAAAATTCTAAAAATTATTGTCCCAGAGTTGCCATATAATGACTTGAAAAAAAAAACAATTTTTTAAATTTTCTTATATAATATTTTTGAAAAACTAAAAACTTTTTATATATACATAGAAAGAATACTTGTCTTACAAAGTCATATGATATTGTAACACAGTACAACAAAGGAAAAAAGAAATTACGGTGTTCTGACAATGGACTCTGGTAGAGGAGACCAAAAAAAAAACAATACACGCGTGTCGGCGTTTTTAAAGATTGCCGAAACAGAGGCCTAGTTGAGGCCAAAGACAAATCATTCTATAAAAGAGGTATCGAAATGTTAGAAAGACGTTGGAGTGATTGTATTGCTCTTAAAGGAGACTATGTTGATGAATAAAGTCGAATTTTACAAAAAAAAACAATGTTGTTTTATTGGTTATCCTACGGACTTTTCAGCCGACGTGTTATTTTCTTGAACTGTTTAAACCAGAACAGTTTCCATGGTGTAAGATGCGGAACCCGTTCCACTAAAATGTAAGACATAACTTATATAGAACAAAAAAAAATGACAAAATATTACCACAATTAGCTTTGTCACCTTTCAAAATACTACTCTATTATTTTGACAGATCTAGCAATGTATTGAAATCTATTTATTTACAACAAATAATAGAAAATCATGTGGTTTCTATAAGTATTAGTTAGATTGAAATATTTTAATAAAATCACCATTTTAATGCAATTAATTACTAAAATACAATATTTTTTCTCTATTGTATTTTGCAAGAGATTTAGATGACGCTTTTTCGTTCTCTCACTCAATCAAAAAATTTTTAACAATTTTTTTCTAAAATTCCGTTCAAAAAAAAGAATTGTTTTCAATGCTATGTATTCAGTATTCTGTTTTTAAATCCTTTCACGAATACATCTTTTTGCTAAAACTTCTTAATATCAAAGTGCATTTTTAAACTGGCCTGAATTTTCTTGACCCTCATTAGATAAAACATATTATTTTTGTGCAGTATTATAAATGAACTTATATACAATTCTTTCACCTTAAAAACATTTTAAACAACGCTCATAAATAGCTGGATAATTAATCAAGAGCTCAACAGAAGAAAAACTAAGAAAAGAATAAGAAAAACCACTACTAAAGATAATAACCATGTAACTATACTGAATAAAAATTTACAGAAAAAAAAAAAAACAGAACTGCAGTAAGAAAAAAAAAAAAAAAGAATTAACGTTAACAACAAACAATGAAGGCAATAAAAATATTTTGTAGTTTGTTTTTATTTGTTGGCCAAAAACTGCAATAACCACTAAATAATCCAAACTCTAAACATTGCAGCAAGGATTACAATAATAACAACCAACAATCGTACAAACAGCAACAACGAACATCGACCAGAATAGTCGAATTACAACATACGAAATGATGATTAATTTCAATAAATGTTTTACAAGTCTTGTGAGCTGATCTGAAGCTGAGTTGAGCATTTATTAAACTGCGCGCAAACGACTGACTTAACAACAATGATGTGCGGCTTTTATACCGTCATACAAACAAACAAAGATCTATTCATCTTAGTTATTTGCTGAAGCAGCCTATAAAGACTAGCAAATGTATAAATAAGCTCTTTTTTTTAGTTAAGAGTGAAGAAAAAAATTGGTTAACATACATATTTTAAAGAAGAAGAAAACAACTTTAGCCCCAACTGGACTTAAACTCTTCATGGTCATTATTTAGTAGACAAAGTGACGCGTATGTAACACTAAAAGTCGACAAGAATCGACTGACTTTTTGTTCTAAGCCAAAAAGACAATTTTGTATCGGATACCTTGGAACGACTATTAAACACCCTACAAGTTATTATACTACCTAGAAGGGTATAAAACTAGGATTCCCAATCCCTATCGGACCGAACATAGGACCGGACATCGGACTGAACATTATGCCGTTGTCACACAGTTGATTAAAAAATTAGCAAAAAGTTGAAGTAAATTGCAGGGATATGGCATCATCAAAAAATAATAATAATAACCCAGCAAAAATAAATTCTTTGATTATCACTTTTTTTTATTGGTTCACATTTTTCAGTTGGTGTTATTTTACAGCTCTTTTGTAAGTTATTCTAAGGAACATCCAAAAGTATTCATGCATGTATCTTCTAAATGAAGTAATTAGGAAATTAACTGAATGTTGTACCTAACTTTAAAATTACTCCTTTCATTGGATCTAAAGCATAGTTTATTGCCTATTCTCTATAAATATATATATTAAAAATTATTTCGACGATCTTCAAAATATAATTTTCTAGTTATTCAAAATATATCAGTGAGAAAATAATTTCAAAAAGCATTTGTAAATTTTTTGTTTTAGACAAAATTGCTTCTTTTTACTTTTATTTCCAATTTTATGAAGAAAAATTTACAGTTGTTTGCGTAGTAATCAGTAGTTATGGTTTTAACTGTTTTTGCAGTTGTTTTTATATGGAAAATTACAAAATTATTATGACAGTTATTTAAAAAAACAAATAACTAAAAGTTTGCGAAAAAGGAGACACGGAGGAGATTGGAAGACAAACAAAAATCGAAAATTAGAATGTTTGAATGTCTTTGTCTGATCACTTCTGAAAGTGAAAAACAATAACAGAAAGCTGAATAGGAAAGAAAACTATGAATTAGCTACATTGTATACAAGGCCTTACTTAGGTGGGATGGCTACGCGGTCGCACCTTAGTATAGTTACGTTTGTAATGCAGGAATAGGCACAGGTTCGATTCCTGCAGCCGATGGTTCATACACTCAGAAAAATGTATGAACTAAAAATAAGTTTACACTTTTCTAAAACAATATAAATAAAATTACTTTAAAACAATGCAAACTTGATGTTAGCTTATTCAACATTCTTATTAACTTAAATATAATAAAGCGTTTTCCTTAATTTTATTTTCTTGAATTAGTTTAACATTTCTTAAAACTGTTGAAAAATGTATTTCTTTTTAGTTAAAAATCTTAAATGTTAAGAATCTGTGTAAACTAAAAATTAAGAAATTTAAAATTGTATAAAAAAACAAAATTCAAGTAGTGGACTTTCTTAAATTTAGGTGCCTATTTCTACTCGAGACTCGTTGTGATTGTTATAAGACTGTTTTGAGACTGAAAGTCACAACTTTCCATACAAAACAACAATAAAATTCAAAAATTCAAATTATATTTGTCAATGTTATTATTGTGTCGATACCAGGTCTTAACTATTTTGAAGTTTTCAAAAAAAAATTTTAATAAATATAATTTATTGTGACTTTGCAACACAACAAACACAAGGGGAATACAGTCACAACTAAGAGTCACAGAATTTTCGTGGGAATAGTTAAAATATTTTAACTACTTTAAAGCAAGCATGTTAAACTTCCCAAATTCTAGTATATATTTTCTTTCACATTTCTAAAAAAAATTCAAATATTTTAACCCATCAAATTCTTATTTGGTTTGTAATTTTTATTATATAAATATTTTAGTCTTGTGAAGTAAAATTTAAGTAATAAATTTCACATTAAAAAATATTAAAATTATTTTCGTTAATAATTTCTTAAAAATATATATGAAACCGGTTATATAAATTTTAGATAGCTAAACTAAAATACTTATATATAAGTGTAGAAAATCATTACCAGATATATTGTTATGTAACTACATACCTGGTATTGGTAACTAGTTGTTTTTCTTATTACATTTCTTATTACCTTTGTATGGCGATGTCTTGCAAAATAATGAGTTATGCTTACACACCAGCATATGAAAAATCTAAAAATATATCATTACCTATATGCTTACCAGTACTGACAAAAAGAATGAGTCTAAAAATAGATTTACGAAAAAATAAGTTTTATAAAAAAAATTTTTGTTTTTTGTGAATTTTTTTTTTAATAAAATTTTCTAGTGCCGGAATCGAACCTGGGACCCCAGATTGCCAAACAATAACTCTACCATCTGAGCTATATCGACACATAATGTTTGATAGATAAAAACATAATTGATCAAAATTAAAAAAAAAATATCTACATATATTACATATACATATGTATATATCCTTACTAGTGTTGAAAAAATATTGAGTCTAAAAATAGATTTAAAAAAATTTCCAAAAAAATATAGAAAATAACTTTCTATTTGAAATAATGATAAAAATAAGTCATTACCAGTAACTCATTATTATATGTTTTAAAATAATGCAGAAGGTAAGTGGCTGCCATTACTGGTAGTCCAAAGAATAATGATATGTCATTCCTGTTTCTACACTGGGTATTAGGGGTGGGATAGTGCACGACTTTTCGATTTGGACATGCTAGAATCTCTTATTTTGTAAGGTTCGTAAAAAAAATTGCATGAGCCAAAAAATGGAAAATTTTGGGTGATGGCAACTGGCCCCTCATCGGGGTCAAAGTTGGGACGGCAGGGAAAAAAATCCACAAAAATGCCCAAAACTGCCCCGGAGTCGCTCCCAAAGGATTAAAATGTAAGACGGACCCCCATTAATTTTTCCTACCCAATATTTTTTCCCAACATACCTACCCCCTATCTTCATCCCTTAAAGGGTCTCCCATACAAATTTGAAGATTTTAGGAAATTGTTAAAAATTGCCCCTAGGGGCTCCTAGGGTGCCCCTGGAGGGTTCAAATGTATGACCGACTCCTATTTATTTTTAGCCCCAACATTTTTTCCGAATACACCTACTCCCTATTTTCACATCCTAAGGGGTCTCCCATATAAAATACACTTCACAGACTGGAAAAAAGAGCTAAAAAAAAACACAAATAGCCCAACAACTTCCCCGGAGTTGCCCCTAGAGGGGAAAAATGTAAGATCAAACCCCATTATTTTCGCCCTCCGAAAATTTTTTTGAAACATTCCTACCTCCTACCCCATTATTTTCGCCCTCCGAAAATTTTTTTCAAACACACCTACCCCCTATCACTAATCCGTAAGGGGGTTCCCATACAAAAATGACATTTTTAAAAAATTTGCTCCCACCGCTCTAACGGACCCAGGGGTGACCCTAGGGTGGTCAAATCTTTGACCGACCTCCAACATTTTTTCAACCCCAACATTCTATCAGAACATACCGACCCTCGATCTTGAACCCTTAAGGTGGTCCCTAATGAGACCTAATGAGAAATAAAAATTAATAAATAACACAGTACAACAAAATAAGAAAAATTTGATGCATCGGGATTGCGACACATTATTTCTAATAGACACTGGCACGCAGATAACGAATATGGCCCTAGAATTTTAAAGTTAGCTATAGTTTAAGAAATATTTACAAAACCGTATTTGCAGAAAAATTCAATTTTGTAATAAACTTTTTGCAAAAAAATGCAAAATTAAAAGTATGAACGCCATTCTTTGCAAAATTTTAATAGGATGAAATATGCCCTTTAATTTGATATATCGAACGTTCTGATAGCTGCGATTATATTCCCTACATATGCATTTAAATTTGAAATTTCTCTGTTTTTACGATTTCGTTAATGATTAATCTGCGATGAAATCAATATCCAATTTTTTAATTTATACCCTTACCAAACATCTGATTTTAATTAATTTATCAAAAAAATTTCGCACTTTATATTTTGATTTTAAGTAAGAATTGACAAAAACTGAAAAAGATTGTTTTTTATACCTAAAAATTAAGGAGTTTGTGACGAATCTGAAATTAAACGAGTAAAAAGGTTAAAGTCGGGCATGCCGACTATACAATACCCTACACCAGTCTGGTTAAAAGCCAACTAATGTTTAGATCCGAAATTTGAATGGGTTAAAATGGGACTTGTGTCAAAATTTTCTATAATGTGAGTCAGCGCACCAAATTTCATTAAAATATCTTAATATTTGCGATCTGCAGTTTGTAACCAAGCCAATTTTGGGGGACCCTTATAGGGCACTAGGTCTAAACATGGACCAATGTTCACCAAAATCAATAGGCGTCGTCCTTGGGCCGACATAAGTCGGTGTACCAAGTTTCATCAAAATATCTTAATATTTGCGACCTGTAGAGTGCGCACAAGAATGCATGGACAGACAGACAGACGGACGGACGGACGGACAGACGGACATCGTTAAATCGAATTAAAAAAAAATTCTGAGTCGATCGGTATACTATAAGGTGGGTCTAGGACCAATAATTTTTGGTGTTACACACATCAGCACAAACTTATAATACCCTGACCACATAGTGGTGTAGGGTATAAAAACTCAGCTAAAACCATTGAAATATGTAGTACACATATTTTTTAATCAATTTAAACAAAGTTTTATATAATTGAATTGCAAATTCTTGAAAAAGACGATTTTAAAATATGAAAGTTCAAAAAAGTACTATAAAGGAGCATTTTAAATTTAGTCGATTTTATTTTTTTTAAACATAAGGTTCTGTTCGTTGTGTGTATGAAAACCCTACAAACAGGGGTATGGCATCACCAAAACTAAAAATTATAACGACATCGTTATCACAAAGCAAATAAAAAAAAATTAAAAAAAAGGAATTCTCAAATTTTATTATTTGAACATATTTTGCGCTTGATTTTTTCTTATTTTGCGCAGTTTTCAGCAATTTTTGAGTTTCTAAATATAAGCTCAGCTGATACTAAAGTGATACTAAATAGTTGCTCAGATGATACTAAATTTCAGCGCCCCCTACCGGTGAGTAGTGTAAGATTTGATTTCCTATCTCAAACCAATCAGAATGCTCCAAAAATAAATCAAGTCAAAGCATACTGCCACCGAAAATTAGATATTGGCAATAAAATTTGTGTTTCAGATTGAATTTTCGGAATATGTTGATGCAAAAGTTGTGATTTTTTTGACAAAAATAATTTTGTGGAATATGAATTTACGTCATGTGCTAAGACTTTGCAAATCAGGGATTTTACTTGATTTGCAGAATAGGAAAGTAAGCGAAGTTTACATTGGAATTGCGATTATATCCTATATCGTTTATCTAACGTCTATACTTTTAAACCATATTAAAAATTATCCGTAGTTTCGTCAGGTATATGAGTAAATAAGAAATTTTAACGAAAAAACTGACTTTTTGGTAAAAGTTAAATTTGCGAATATTTCAAAAACCAGAGCTAATTTTAAAATTTGGTGTTCAAATTCGTGATACTCATCCTAAAATCTATCAAAATTGATATGTCACATGCCCGATGCATTCTTAGTGTTGAACAGTGTAATATATGTATGATTTTTTTATCCCTCATACATATCGCAGCGTCCACCTTCGATGTTCCTATAGCACTTAACCCCACCGAAGTAAAATAATACAACAGGGCTATGAACTAAACAGCTTCAACAAAGTTCGCCAACTCACCATCAGATGGCTCACAACAACTGTTCTAAAATTCAACATATCGCGCAATTACAGTGTTGCCATATTTGAAGCCCTTTTCACCACTTTTCATCTCTTCTCTATCCCCTTTCTAAAGAAAGCAGCACGTTAATTATTTAATAGCAAGAATTGCCTGAGTGTTGCTTCTCTTAAAAAAAAAGAGTAAAGATATTTTAGGTTATTTCGGCAATTGTCTTATCAGGAGAACACTATTTTATTTATTTCGGTAACGGTATTTTAAGGGTACCGGTATTTCATTTATTTCTGTATCAGTATTTTAAGGATAACGGTATTTCAGTTATTTCAGTAACGGTATATTAAGATTAATGGTATTTCTGTTATTTCGGTGGCGGTATTTTATGGATAACGGCAGTCAGTTGAAAGGGATTTTAATCGATAAATGTATTTTAGCGGTATTGCCTGCCAACTTTCATTTTTACCAATATGTGGCAACCTTGGAAAAATTATTTTTATTTTTTTAAACTCAAATTGGAGTCCAGAATACATGCTTCCACATCGCAACGATATCGTGTTCGATTGTTGTGTAACTAGATCTGAAAAATCTTGAAATTCTGCCCATAAGCAACTTTGGGGCAAAAATCTACTCCAACTTTAGTAGATTTTGTGAAATATCCCTTGTACATATCAAAGAACAACAAATGTAAGGAAAAACTTAACATAACCTTATCTAACATTACGTACAAGTTATTAAAGTAAACCTATTCCATAACATTTAAAAGAAAGAAAAAAAAATCAACTTTGACTACTCGTACTACTTTATTTGATTGTTTTACGTTGTGGTAACTTGTCGAAAATGCGATTTCATTGTCCATGAAATTAGTCATTGTTCCTGGATCTAAAAAAAACAAAACAACAACAACAACAAAAAGACACACAAGAGACAAGATAACAAAAATAATAAACAACGCGTTTGTATGATGATCTCTATAGTTCTTGTTGTTTGGTTTTTTTTTTTTTGGAGCAATACTCTGTAAACTTCATTAGAAAACAAACATTAATACTTTATCGCAAACAAATGTCAGTCAGTCACACATCTAACTAAGGCAATCTTTGGCTTGGATTGCATCCAATCCATTGGCATCATCATTGATGGCATGGATGTTGCTGTTGCTGTTGTTAGAGTTTAGTTAGTTTTTCAGCTTTATTAGGTTCAAATTTTGCATAAAATTGTCTTGTGTTGTTGTTATTGTTGGCCTAAAAGTTGACTTCATTGACTCACAACTGTAGTTTGAATATTGCGATACACTGTGTTTTTAAGTAAGAGACTGAATATAGAACTTAAAGAATCAAAGTACCGCACATCAAAGCCTATTAGTTTTAGATTACAACATTGCAATGATGTCGTTCCTCACCCATGAAAATACTAAGAATCTATCCATCCATCTATCTGGCAGCAGCAGCAGCATTAGCAGTAGAATGTAGTTGCAGTGTTGGCTGTTTGCCTCAAATGTTGTTTTGTTCATAAGAAGTGAAATTTATTATATTTTCAACTTCATTGGCAACAACACAACTAACCGAATTGGTTAAGCTTCGTTCTTGTGGTCTAACTAAAGCAACAACAATACCAACAACAACAATAACAACTAAAAGCTAAAAAATCTATATAAAAGACGCAATTCATTTGCAAATTCCAACGAAACACTGTGTTCCCTATGTTCCCGTATTCCAAAGAATTTCAACCATCATTTCATTTAATGCTCAAGTTTCCCATTGCTTTAACAAACAAACTTTAACTTGGAGAAAACAACAACAACAACAAAAAGTTTGTTGCTGCAACTTTAAGATCAACTTCATACATACATACAGACACATCCATACAGTTTGTTGGTGCTGCGATCGATGTGTTGTGTTGTTTTGGGGTGCTTAAGCATCGTTTGCAAGTTTGAACCACTTTGAAGACATGCCGCTTAAATGGTTCGAGACCACCCAAGACGTTGACGATTTTGTTCAAAAGATTTCGCTGTTCGCGATCATCATCATCAACGGCAACAGCATCAGTAGTAAAGTATCAGGCTAAGGATTCAATATAGTAACTTATTTGCTTGCTTTAATGCTGCCTTTTCGTTTGTTGCATAAAAGACTTTAGGGTAACACTTAATTTAGAAAGCAACAAGTCAAAGAAGTCCCCCTTTATTCTCCAAACTACTTGCATAAGAGGTACACAAATGGGTTCTCTACGATTTTAATGAAATTCGAATATGTGATAGAGGAGAAAAAAGAGAACATAGGCTAATTTCTTTTTCTATGAAAAACTATCTTTAAATTTACGAAATTTTTTATTTGTACACAGCGGTAAAGCACTCCAGAAAATACAAATTTTGATACCCATATTGCTCATGTCCTGGAGAAAGTGTTGCCTCTTAATCTGTCAAAACAACAGAGTAGTGCATTAGAAGATGACAAAGCAAATTGTGGAAAATTTTCTGTTGTTTTTGTTTTTTTTTTTTGATATTTTAAATGTTTAATAACGCTTCTAGACTAGAACAAGAAATTCTCATTGAGTTTGTAATTTAACTTAACAAATATTTCTAGAAATTCTAAAAACGTCCTCCCCTGACGATTTCTTTAGGCAAGAATGAAATCCGGATAGGGATTTTAGCATATTTAATTCCTTTAATGCAAGTTAAAAAAGGCGCTATACGAAAAGTTGTCTTAAAGGCAAATGCAGTAAATATCGAAAAAATTTCAGACATTATGTGTAAATTTAAACTAAACCCAACAACAATTTCCAATACTACTGTAATATTCGGAAAAAAATTTAATAACAAAACAAAAATATATCTATTTTATAAATCGATGGATGGGTCTCCAAAAAATCAAATTTGTCTATTTTTCTTTAAAATTATAAGAAATAAATTTAAAAAATGAAAAATTGGGTAATTTTTAGCACGTTGAACCTTAACAAATAAGGATTGGGGTTCGATTTCCAGCGACGGCAACATCAATTTAGAAAAATAATATGTATGAGTTTTTTCTATTCCTCATACATATCGCAACGTCCTCCTTCAATGTTACCATGGCACTTAACCGCACCGAAGTAAAATAGCATAACAGGGCTGTGACCTAAAAAGATTCAACAAAGTTCGCCAGCTCTTCATCACATGGCGCCCAACAACTGTTCTAAGATTCAACATATCGCGCAATTACAGTGTTGCCATTTTTGAAGCCCTTCATCTTTTATCACCTTTCATTTCTTCTCTATCCCCTTTCCAAAGAAAGCAATACATTAATTTATAGGAAGAATTTCCTGAATTTCTTAAAAAAATTGATATAAATAATAAGGGAAAACATAGACACATTCGCAATTTTTAGTGCCCAAATCTCAGATCTGAGTGGTAGGACGTGGGCTGTAAAATTACCGGATTTGCTTTATTTATGTCTGCTCCACATAAACTTTACAAAAATCGGTATCAAATAAAAGGTGTTATGATTATATTATTAAAAAGTTTTTAAAGAAAAAGTTTTCAAACAATTTTCAACCTCCCCGTTTTTACTCATTAGATATACGTGAAAATTATAAGAGTTCTCAAGTAGTTCCCTAGTTAGTCCTTTAGCTTGCTGTTCTTTCTAATTAACACAAGCATTTCGATCTGTTTATTTTAAAAATCGACATTTCCATTTCAAATAATTGCCACCGTAAGATATATTTTGGCTTGTGTTGTTGTAGTTTTTTTGTTGTTTTGTTATGTTGTGCAAATGTTCTTTCTTCATCATCTAGACATTAGTTGGGTTTTTAAGATTTGGGTGCTAGTTGATGTGGTTCCCTTTTTTCTTCTTCTTCTTCTGCTTCATCGTTTTTAGAGATGATGTTCCGATATGCACAATAAACGCGCATTAAAAGTCGCAATCAGTATATTTTAAAGGTTTGCGTGAACCAGACAATTGTTTGTTGCGTTGTAAATTGCAACAAGTAAATGGAGGTACAAACAACAACAACCAACAACAACAACCAACAACAACAACAAAAAGTGATTTAATTTTGCCATGGTATAATTGTAACATAAGGTTAAAGGACTCAATTGATAAGTGGGTTGATGTTGTAGTTTCATTTTTTTTTTCTGTTGTTTTTCTTTTTCTTAATTTCCATCTTAAAACATGTTCAAGTTTTATGTCTTTCTTTGTAATTAAAGTATAATTGGTTGAAACTGAAAAATTTAATGAACATTATCACTGCTAAACAAATCTAAAGAATATTTAAAATTAAACATGTTTGTGTGAGAATAAAAAAAAATTTTTAATGTAAGGGAATATTTTTCATTGAAATCTTCGAAAAAGTGTTATGTAGCGAGTTGTTCATTGATACAAGCAAGGAACTTATAAACTAAGAAGTGCAGACTTGACTGTTAGGCGTCTTGTTCTGCTCGACGAACAATTTAGCACGCCTTCGCGAACGCTTTTTGTAAAAACTATCTCACGAATGGTACGGAAAAAATTTGAACAACAGGAAAGAGGAGTCGCGACCATTGCGATCACGTTAGGCACAAATGCCTCTTGCATTGTGCTCAAATTTTATCCGTAGGGCTCGCAAGATAGTTTTCACAAAAAGCTTCCGCGAACGTTGAGTTGTCATAGGAGAGGAGTACTCCCACTTCAACATTTTTTCAGTACTTTTTGAACGAGTGCAAAGGAAGCTCTTGTTCACCAATTAAAAGTTAAAAAAAAAAATTCTTCGCAAAAAAATTATATTTTTTCTATTTTACAAAAGTTTTTTTTATTGCCGTCACCGGGTATCGAACTTGCGACCTCACGATTGCTAGTCTAGCGCCCTATCGCTGAGCTATTTGATATGAAAGTTGACTGGCATAAAACACCACTTTGTTACTGCGAGATATTGCTGCTTATTCTCTTTAATAAAAGTACTTATTAAACAAGTGTAAAAGGTGCACTCCAATTCAATATTGTTTTCAATACTATTTTCACAGGTGCATAAAAAGCAATTTCTCACCATTTTTTTTATATATACAAATTTTTAAAAATTAAAAAATATTGAATTTAAACAAATTAATTATAAATATTTAAAAAAATTAATAGAATAAAAAAAAAATAAAAAATATTGGTCCCGCCGGGAATTGAACCCGCGATCCTCTGTTTGGAAATGCCAAATGATACCACTATCACTTTTTACGATCACTTTTAGAGCAATTACTTTTTAGAAGCAATACTTAAGTGAGTTTTTGGATATTGTTCAAAAGTAATTCTAAAAAAGCTGTAAAAATATACTAACGGATACTTTGGAAGCAATGAAGGAAGTGATTTTTTTAAGTTGTTCAGAATAACTTCTAAAAAAGCAGTAAAAACACACTAACGAACACTTGTGAAGCAGTGAAAGAAATAGTTTGTAAAGCATTACTTCCAATTTTTTTTCCTGGGAAGCTATTTGAGGATCCAATTAATCCCTTATTTACAATTTCTTATAGTTCATCCGATACACTGACAGAAATAAACCTGTAAAAATATAGAAAATAGATTTTTTTCTAAATACCAGTAAGATAGGAGCAGCGCAAATAAGACTGTTAAATTTACCGAATTTTAGTTAACTTTTAGTTAATTAATTTTGAACAACAAAAAAAGGCGACACGAAGTAGATTAGAAGATAAAAAAAATCTAAAAGTAGACTGTTTGTATGTGTCTGTGTTTGATCACTTCTGAGAAAAAAAAACAACAAAAGAAAGAAAACTATGAATTAGTTACATCACAGCCCTTCATTCCCGCTCATGCTGAAAAAATTTTTCTCTTGGTTTTTATATGTGTAGATTACGAAGGTTCGGTATGGGAAATTTGCTTTGAAATCAAAGAAATCCTCTCAGTTTGCAGACAAATTTGCTTTGAAATCTGGGAAATTTGTTCAAAAAAGAGGGAAATTCTCTCATTGGAGAGCCCGTTACTAAACCTTTGTAATCTGCACAAAATTTTGTTGGTGCCGTGAGTGTAAGCGCATGTTTAACTATTTTTTCTCTATGGTTACATTGCAATCAATGCCTTACTTGGGTGGGATTGCTAAGCGGTTGCACTTTAGTATAGTTATATATATATTTAATCCTTTAATTCTCAGTGGAACATAGGGCCGCCTTTAGTATAGTTATGTTATGTAACTTTAGTATAGTTACATACTTTTTAATATAGAAAGAGGCACATGTTCGAATCCTACAGCCGACGTACGATTCCCATGGACAAAAATAAAAAAAAAATTTTGTCTCAAATGGTGATTAAAGAAGGATTTTTTTTAAAGATAAGAAAGTAACTCAAACAAATATGAAAAAAATATTTGGTGTGATTGCTTTTGCCGCCAAGAGAGGGCGCTAAACTCAGAGAATTTTATGCAAAGATGACTGAACAGAAAAATGGGTTTTAATTGTTTCACGAAAATAATTCTCAAAAATACACTTTTTTTAAAAATTTGCTCGAAGATTTGATTTTTAATTACTTCAATATATTTGTAGTTAAATTAAAATAGGGATTTTAGTATATGTTTACAAAACAATTACTTTTTATTGCTCCGAAAAACACATTTTTTTTTTGTTGAAAATGCAAAAAATTACTTAAGTTAGATGGAGTATAAAAAAAATTATATAAAATTAGATATATTTTTTTTTTACTTTTTTTTTGAAAATTTATACTGTTATATGTATAATACATCATTAAAAAATTACTATTACTATTATTTAACACAAATTAAAAAAAAATGGATTTTTTGAAATGCCTAAATTCATGATTTTTACACAAATTTCACACATTTAAGAGTGTTTAGTATTCAAACCATGTGAACCTTCCACTTTAGGTATAGGATGTGTTAAGCGGACTTTTGTAGAACACTACGAGGAACATTTTTGTGGAACATTCTAACCCTCTAACTCTTCAATGAAAGGGAATTTTTTTGGCCCCTTTTTAAAAAGGGACAAAAAAGACCCGTAAGTTGACGTGTTAGAGGGTTAAAATGTTCCACAAAAATGTTCCTCGTAGTGTTCTACATAAGTTCGCTCAACTCGTTACATACCTAAAATTAAAGATTCCCATGGTTTCCCCCTAAAATACAGATTTGTGGGACATTTTAGCGCCAATTCTGAATAAGTACGAAATTAACCCTTAAACACATTTTAAGTTTTTACTTATTACTGGCACTTAACTCAAATTTTCAATGCTGATGTCTTCAAAGCTTTATAGCTGAATTTCATGACAAATATTTTTGCGGAACATTTTAACCCTCTAATTCTTCAACTTACGGGTCGTTTTTGTCCGTTTTAAAAAGGGGGAAAAAAGTACCTTTAATTGAAGAGTTAGAAGGTTAAAATATTCCACAAAAATATTCCTCGTAGTGTTTTACATAAGTTCGCTGAACAAACCCTATGCCTAAAATGGAGGATACACATGGTTTCCTATTTTAATCCTATTTAATTTTTTTTTTGTTTTAGAAAAATCATTTTATGCGTTTAAAACCCATTTTTTGTGAAAGGCAGTTTTTTTTTATTAATGAATCGAATTTACCCAAATTTGGCATAAATATGGTTTGACCTTATATCAATTCACGTGCTAAATTTCATTACAATTTGCAGGTTTTATAAAGATTTTAAAATCAAGGATATATGGCAGGACTAAGAGTCCTTGCTCCGATTTTGATAAAAATTGACACAAACTTTTCCAGTTTTATGTGCGTCTCAATGGATACTTTTTGTAATTTTACGTCCATTTATGTAGCTAATATAATATTTTTAAATTTCGGGACCTATGGGAGGTGGGCGTGTCCTTGGCCCGATATCTCCAAAAATTAAAATTTTTCTTAACTAAGGGGTTCTATGTCAGTATGCCAAATTTCAAAACTCTGTCTGCACTCCTTCTATTTTTGTCCAATCGTTATATGGGATCAAAGCACTGTGCGACGAGTTGTTGGAAAATTATCATATGTGACAGCGCATAGAGAAAGGGACCTAAGGGTAAAAAATCAATTTTTTTTTTTTTTTTGATGTGGACAACATCTGAGCATCGAATGAGACCGATCCCATGCCCTTTTTTTTACCCTTTTTTACCCTTAGGTCCCTTTCTATTTTGCGCGTCACATATAGAGACAATCTGACAATAACAGTAATATGATTTTATGCAAAATCACTGATGTTTCTGAGTTTTTACTGGGTTGTCTTAACTATTACGTCAAATTCTATATTTCACAACCGTATTTTGCTAATTTTCTTACCTTTAACATGATTCATATAAATTTTTAGACAAATTTTTTATTGCTCTATAAATCGTATAAAATTTCTTATTAAAGCTTAACAATTTGAAAATGTTTAAGTTAATTAATTCTTTAGAAATCTCAAGTTTATGATTGAAACAATAATAAATAAAAAAAACTTCAGAATTAATCAACAAGAAATTTCAAATTGAAAAACAGACCCAAATGCCGATGATTTACAAGCAAAACTTAAGCAGAAAAAAACAGATCAATCAAAGATATAAAATTAAATTAATAAAAAGACCACCTACATACGTGTATTTACAAAAAAAAATACTATAAAAATAACTAAATTATAACAACAATTTTGACACTATACATTTAAAAATCTTGAAGGTTTGAGAAATTACGACACAAAGCTGTCAAATAAGGCTACTGGAGTTTGAACGAATAATAAAAATTTTAACATGATATAAAAGATTTTGATATAAATTGATATGATATGGGTTTTTGTTGAATGAGTGAATTAAATTGGGTAGTAATAAATGCGTAAAAACTTTATAATTTACAAAGAAATAAAGATTTAATTCTTTTTTTATTTCAGGGTTTCTTAGAAATTCAATATCGTTTTTATTTGGATTGTCTATAAATTGAATAAGAAACTAATTGACACTTTAATAAAATGCTGGATAACTTTACAAAAATATAGAGATCATTTTTGAAAAAAAAACAACAACAATCAGATTAGTTGAAGAAACACAAATGACCACAAGAAAATATCAACATAAATGAACAATACCGAAAAATCATGTCTAACTGTCATAAATGTCATAAATCGTTAAAGAAAACAAACACAGAATAATTCTTTATTAGTATTGTAGTTTTAGAAACTGAAGCCAAAAAAGGCAGTAGTAGTAAGTAGTTTAGAAGTTGATTATAAAGAAGTCACGTATAGATCTTTTGTTCAATTTTATGAGATCATGTTTAACGAAAGATTATTTTATTTTGAAAACAGTTTGAATGAATGTCATTTTACATGTTGCCCTGTCACCTGTCAAGGTAATAAACAAAATAAACATATTGTAGCCAAAAACTACGAGTATTTACGAGAGTTGCGTCTCTAAGGACACCAAGTAGAGAATAAAAATTAGTCTTTATGGCCTTTATGAGCCGTTGATGATGATCATTATCATAACTAACTTATAGCCAATGTCATACTATGACTTTTGCTGCTAATAATAATGTTTACTGACATTTAAGATGATGACAATTATAAATAAGTGACATTTAAAAATTTATGTTTTTATATATATAAACAGCAGAGATAAGACTGATGCTGACGACCAAGAACAAGAAGAAGGCCTTGAAGCTACGCGTGCCATTTGACTGATGGTCGTGTGTCTTTAGATGTGAACCTTTGCTAACAAAACAAACGCATCTTTATTGTACATACAAACATGGCTTATGCATATATTGCTCATGTTTACGCGTGGCATGTGGCGGTTCCGCATTTTACCTACCTCTTTATATAGCTAATCTTAAATGCATCTCACACACACACACACTTACTAACTCACTAGTTTCCAACTTTACAGGAGAGTTGGTAAGCAACAAGTTAGTTAGAGATTTTTGTTGCATTCAAGGTAGTTTCAGCAATTGCTTACAAGGCACAAAGCCCTTGAGATTTGCAACTGCGTGGTAAACATTAGAAAGGCTACTAAATAAAATTGCAACATGCTTAAGAGATTTTAAGTTGATTTCTTTAAATAGAAAAATAACCTTCAATTTCAATTGTTTTCTCTATCGTTTTATCTAAAAAACAGAGACGTAAGAAGAATTTTAATGTATGTTAGAGAACCTTCATATGGATAAACTATTCTATGACACCAACTAGGAAGTTTTGTTTTTTAGGCAGCCAGCGACTACAATAAAATTTGACTAGAAAATCCCCAATGAAGAAAGTTCGGATAGAATTATATATAGTCAGTTATATGTTTCCATATCACATCATATATCAAATCTTTTTTAATTGCCCAAGTAAAAAAGTTTTGATATAGTCATATATTATCAGATAAAATTTTGTATAATTATATATTGGAACATATATACCAAGATATAATTATATAAAATTTTACGAAATTACATATATCCTAAATATATGTTATATATTGCACAATATATAGTGGAACATATTACAATATCCAATTATATATAGACCTATGTATAATTATATCGAATTATATACCATTATATCTAGTTGGATATGATTATATTATATTTGATATATTTGGATGAGGACAAAATCCGGATAAAATTGTATCAAACCATATCTTATTCTATCAAATTAAATCTAATTGTGTCAAATTAGATCTAATATGATCATAATACGATCTAATTTGATACAATTAAATGTTCTCATTTTTCGGATATAAGTATATATAATATCAAAAGTCACATCATTTTTTTAGTAGGGTGGGTAACTTTTTTTAGTAGGATAGTGTTACATACGACAATACTCAACGATATATAATTCTATAAAATCATAAACGTTAATATAAACGAGTAAAAAGGTTAAAGTCGGGCATGCCGACTATACAATACCCTACACCAGTCTGGGTAAAAGCCAACTAATGTTTGGATCCGAAATTCGAATAGGTTAAAATGGCGCTTGTGTCAAAATTTTCTATAATTTGAGTCAGCGCACCAAATTTCATTAAAATATCTTAATATTTGCGACCTGCAGTTTGTAACCAAGCCAATTTTGGGGGGACCCTTGTATAGGCACTAGGTCTAAACATGGACCGATGTTCACCAAGGCTGCGTTATTGGGCCAATAGGCTGCGTTATTGGGCCAACATAGGTCTGTGTACAAAATTTCATCAAAATATCTTAATATTTACGACCTGCAGCGTATAAACAATATAATTTTGGTAGGACCCTTATATGGGCACTAGGTCTAAACATGGACCGATTTTAACCAAAATCAATAGGCTGCGTTATTGGGCCTACATAAGTCGGTGTACCAAGTTTCATCAAAATATCTTAATATTTGCGACCTGTAAAGTGCGCACAAGAATGCATGGACAGACAGACAGACGGACAGACGGACGGACGGACATCGTTAAATCGAAATAAAAAAAATTCTGAGCCGATCGGTATACTATAAGGTGGGGCTAGGACCAATATTTTTTGGTGTTACAAACATCAGCACAAACTTATAATACCCTGACCACATAGTGGTGTAGAGTATAAAAATATTCTTACTCGGGATGTGATTAAGTTATATCTGTATAATAGGATGGGTCAAATTATAGGGTTAGCAAAAATGAACTTCGAGCCCCCGGATTTTTCAATATAAGTATTTTTACAAAATATTCAAGAATCGAGACAAAAGAAAATTTTATTTCCTTTAGCTAAATATGTATGTGGGGGTTTTTGGGTCGAGGAATCCTTCTTTGTCATTTATTTTTAAAATTTTAAATAGCCCAAAATGTTTAGCGTTAAAAATTAGGGGGGGGGGTACTCATTCACGACCTTCATAAATCGATTTCGTTCAATTAAAAAAAATACCTATTTTGAAAAATCCGGGGGCTCGAATTTAATTTTTGAGCTATGGTTTCTTTGGCAAAGTTTCTTGGAATGACAAGAATCGCGTTGCCCCTTTGTCGCAAAAAATTTGACCCACACTACTGTATTAATATACAATAGGGTGGGTCGATTTGGCAATCGATATTGTGCCATCGATTTTTCGATAGCTTTTGGCATGAGGAAAAAAAAGTTACACTACGACATATCAAAAAAATCATTTTCGAGGCGTCCAAATTTCAATTTTTTACAATTTTCTAATAAATGCTAGATTACCGCCATCTTGCGGTGGCTTTTTGAAACAACTAATGAAGTTGTAAACAATATAATATTACAACCTCTCCAGAAAGGTATTACTTATGAAAATCTAATAAAAAATGTGGCAACTAGAGGTAAAAGTATATAAGCATTGCACTATTGCCACCACTTTCTAAAGAAAACTGAAGAAGGAGACGTGGAAAATCCCCGAAACGATCGTCTCTTCATTCCTGAAAATGTAGAGGTTTTTGAAAGCAAAAACTCTGTGAAGTATTTGTTAGGAGAATATCCTGATGAAGAAAAATAGCAATTTTTGAAAAAAGTACTTATTATGTTAATTCATAATAAGGAAATTGGCCTCGAACTGAATTAATAAATTTCTAATATTGTTTACAACTTCATTAGTTGTTTCAAAAAGCCACCGCAAGATGGCGGTAATCTAGCATTTATTAGAAAATTGTAAAAAATTGTAATATGGGCGCCTCGAAAATGATTTTTTTGATATGTCGTAGTGGAACTTTTTTTTTCTCATGCCAAAAGCTATCGAAAAATCGATGGCACAATATCAAAAAATGTTTGTCCATACAAATCGGCACACTCTATTGTACAGTGTTTATTTTATTTATTTATTTAGTCAATGTTATGGTTAAAATCGGTCCAGGGTTAAACCTAGTACAAAAAGTGCAAAGATCCCTCCAAAATTGCCTTATTCGCATGCAACAGGTCGAAAATACGAAGAAATTTTAATGAGATTTGGTACGCTGATACACATGGGCCCAAAAAGGAAGAATATTGATTCAAGCTAGGATCGGTAAATTTTGGGACTTATTGCCCATATGGACTACATTTCCGATTTTCTCTTAAATACAGCAACATAAGGTGGTGGTCAAAATTTCTTACCATTTTTCCAAATTTTTATAATTTTATAGAAAAATTTTGACACAAGTCCAATTCGAATTTCGGATGAAATCATTAGTTGGCTTTCAACCAGGTGCATGGTACAATGGCATGCCCGACTTTCATTTTTTACTGTTTTTTTTAATAACTGTCATAATAGTTGTTTTGTATTTAACTGAAATTATAGTTAAAAACAACAGCACAGAAAACTCTTATGTAGTAACTGTCAAACTTTTTTGAGTATATCATTATTGAATGGATGTAGTGCAATATTGCCATAAATGGAAACCATATGGAACATAACGTGGAACGAGTGGAATTGGAGCACTTAACATGGGGTATGAAATGGTATGGAATAGAACATAAACGAGTGGAATCGAAACATTTAACATGGGGACAATACGAAATTGAGTGAAGAGCGGGTGAAATTGGAACACCAAATGTAGGGAACGAAATGGAATGGAATGGGCAGCAACATTTGCATTATTTAAGTGTGGCTGTGTATATTATCATTTAAAGAAAATTAGTCAAGCTGCGGCTGTTTTATAAAAGCGGATCATGATTTATTTCCTGGTCTATTTGTATTATTGGAGTGCATTGGTATTCATTATTAAGCAAGTTGGTACTTATTAGCAAAAATGGCTTCCAAAGTTGTTCAAAAGTTTTTGTTTTAATTTTTTTTTAATATTTTTAGTAATCCGTTAGAACTCCAAATTTTATATATTTCTTTGAAAGAAGCACGAAAAAACCCCAAAAAACGCTTTTGCGATAGAATCACTGATAAGTTGTACTTGCTTTTTCCTTCTATCCCTCTATGAAATATTCCAATTTAATAAAGATCCGAAGGAATCCATAGGAATAGTGTCCTTGTAAGTTACCTTTAGACAACTGTGCGGATGATAGACTTAAGGTGACAACAGTTTTAAATATTGGCACCAGTCCTAAGACCAAGCACTTTATCATGGCGTGATTACAGAAGGTGGTTATTTGACCCCTTGTGAGCGTTAAAACAGTCGCATTATAAAATACCGGGTTCTATGAACTATTCCGGGGCAAGTTCCTCAAGTTCCTCTCCTAGGAAAAAAAATTTATTGAAATTTCCCTCTAACAATTGTTACGATCCTGTATTTAAACAATTCTCTAATCAATAACCATCAATTGTAACTTTTTGCTACAAACAAATAAGACACGTACTGTATTGAAAATAAGTAAGTACCTTCCATACCATACCAAACCATACAATACAACATATCTACACATGCTTATTTCAATGTTTATTTTCTAAATTCATGGTCATCTTAAAGATTCTTTAGTTTGATATTCATCCTTTTTATATAAGTTTAAAAAACTGTTATTGTATTGTTAAACATGACTGACTCTGGTAACCAATAGTTTGAAATTTTTACAATATTGTTGATTTTAAATAATGTTGTTGTTTTTGTATTCTTCTGTGTTTAGCAGTCCCAATCTTTTGAAGGAAACCAATACAATCCATCTCTTACAACCATATTGTTAATGCTCTAAATTGTTCATATAAAGTCATGATTGCAATTGTTCCCCTCCAGCAAACAACGACAACATTTTCAAAATATTGCAAGTGTATACGCATTATTGTAATGTTGAGCTTTTGGAATATGTTCCGTTTCGTTTACATGCATTAGATTATCATCATTATCGTCATCAACATTGTCATCATCTCGGTAGTTTAGTTTCAAAACTATTTCCACTCCATATACTTACTTACTAACTTGTCAAGTAATTGTTTCTTTGTTTGTTCAAATGTTTAAATGTTTGCTATGTAAAAAAACTTGTAAACTTTCATGTCCATCAACAACTTTTCCCATTTTTTTTTCTTTTTTTTTGTTGCTGTTACCAAATTGGTATCATCATATGGTTGGTTAATAGTTCGTTTAGCAATTCTTTGCATTGATACATTTAGTTAATAGAATAATTTTCTCTAGAAGTTTATTTAAGCTTATCATAGTGTTTCGATGGCCATTTGTGTCTTTGCAAGAATGTTGTTTGTGTGAAATGGTGTTTTTAAACAACATTTTTAAAAAACTTTTATTCATAATTTATGTCCTTATTGGTTAGAAATGAAACACGAAGTTGTTTAAGATTATTTTATTAGTTGTCATTAATGTTTGCTAAGTAATCATTTTGTTACTTTAGAAAATGCTGTAAAATTCTAATAAACTTGTTATAATAGCACATCAGATGGCTTGTGATACTATTTTTATAGAATTTTTCTATAGAAAATTTAATAAATTTTTGTTTCTTGTAAATCAAATTTGTTAAATCCTGAAGGAATTATTGATAATAATTTGTCTTAAGTACTGTCATTCTTTTTAAGAATTAACTTTGCTGTACCGAAAAAAGTTTCTTGGCAGAATCTAATGAAAATTGTAGTTAGAAAGGCGACAAAATAATATACACGCTGAAAAAATCGACCTGCCTGGAACAAAAGTATTTTATGGTAATCTAAATAGTAGGATGTTCCTTAAAATACGATTTACCGATTTTCATTCATTATACAACTCCGCTCTAGTTTTTTTTATTTTAATAATTGGTTCAAGATGGAAGAATTGAAATCTTTTTTTTTTTTTGGGAAACGTTAATCCGTGCCGGATAGCGAAATGGGAACACTTTTGGGAAAAATTGCATTTTGAATAAAAATGGCCAAAATTCGAAATTTTGAAAAAATTACTATTTTATTTCATTTATTCATGAAATTAATATTATTCAGATACGGAATATTGGTATCGTCGATTATCATTAACCCATTTTAATCTGGAGCCGACAACGAATGAAATGGAAATTTTTTTAAATCATTTTTAAAAATTCTTTAAAATGACTAATTTTGTTGCTGTGGTGGACCAAAATTACTCTATGAAACTTTTTAAAATATTTTTCCTATAATATCCTCAGCACTGCCAAATATTTGAGCCAAAGTTTGGCCAAAATTTAGAAAAAACGAGTAAAAAGGTTAAAGTCGGGCATGCCGACTATACAATACCCTACACCAGTCTGGTTAAAAGCCAACTAATGTTTGGATCCGAAATTCGAATGTGTTAAAATGGGACTTGTGTCAAAATTTTCTACAATGTTAGTCAGCGAACCAAATTTCATTAAAATATCTTAATATTTGCGACCTGCAGTTTGTAACCAAGCCAATTTTGGGGGGACCCTTATATGGGCACTAGGTCTAAACATGGACCGGTGTTAACCAAAACCAATAGGCTTCGTCCTTGGGCTGACATAGGTCGGTGTACCAAATTTCATGAAAATATCTTAATATTTGCGACCTGTAGAGTGCGCACAAGAATGCATGGACAGACAGACGGATGGACAGACGGACGGACAGACGGACATCGTTAAATCGAAATAAAAAAAAAACTGAGCCGATCGGTATACTATAAGGTGGTTCTAGGACCAATATTTTTTGGTGTTACAAACATCAGCACAAACTTATAATACCCTGACCACATAGTGGTGTATAATTAAAATTGAAAAAACACTTTTTTCATAATCAGCTCAATAATATGCATTATTTGAGTGCTATTATGTCACGAAATTTCAGATATTCGGGACAACCTAGTTTGCGTAAATTGTACTTGCACCAAGAAGGGTATAATATTGTTTTTGTCTTATAGTGCCCTCTAGTGGAAATATTGGCAGCCCAAATATAAATTTTTATAGTAAATATAAATCGTAGACGCATAAAGATATTTTAAAAATTTTAATTTTTTATATTTTTATGGACAAATCTTTATTCAAAAATAAAGAAACTTATTTTTATGAGCTAACCGATTTTTTAATTTTTTTTTTTTTAGAAAATAGGATCGGTTTTGACAAATTTTTAAAATTATCATATGGCAACCCTGAAATTATGTTTTTTATAATTTTGGTAGTATTTTAATAAAAACTTGCCATTATATATCTTTTTGGTGAAAACGGCATAAATGTTAGCAATTTTTTTTGTATTACCGCCACTTGGTATTGAACTTGCGACCTCTAGACTGCTAGTTTAGTTTTCTACCGCTGAGCTATTGTGTGCTATTCTCTTCAATAAAAGTACTTATTAAGGAAGTGCAAAAGGTGCACTGGAATACAATATTTTTCAGTACTATTTTCATGCAAATTTTCAGCATTTTTATTATATATATTTTTAAATATTGAAAAATTAAAGAAATATTGAATTTAAACAAATTAATTATAAATATTGTCGCACCAGGAATCGAACCCGCGCTCAGCTGCTTGGCAATAAACTGTATAAAAGTTTCTTTTTAGGATCACTTTTAGAGAAACAGCAATACTTAAGTGATTTTTTGGATGTTGTTTAGAATTTCTTCTAAAAAAAGCTTTAAAAATATACGAACGGATACTTTGAAAATAATGAAAAAGTGATTTATTTGGAAGTTGTTTAGAAGTACTTCTAAAATAGCAGTAAAAATACACTAACACGTAATTTTAAAGCAAATAAAGAAGTAGTTTGTAAAACATGACTTCCTGGGGATGGTTAAAAAATTAGTTTCTATATTTTTTTGGTAGATTTTGTGACATCCAAACTACTTTTAGGTTTATTGGTTTCCCCAGTGAATTATCGGAGTTCGAAAAGTCTTATAAAATAGTCATAGCAAAAAGAGGATGTTTTTCTCTTTACAGTTGAAGCCTCTTTCTGAGCATTATTTTATGATTCATAAAATTCTCCTAATTATGAGGCTTGGAAGGGGAAATTTTCTTCTTTTTTCGGAGTCTATTCTTCAGATCAACTAAAAATATACGTAAAATACTTCACAGACGAGGTACAGTCCAAATTGTTAAGTAATATTTTTTTCTTTTATTTTTTTTTGTGAAAAGCAACACTCAGGAAATTCTTCCTATTAATTAACGTGTTGCTTCCTTCGGAAAGGGGATAGAGAAGAAGTGAAAGGTGGTGAAAGATGAAGGGCTTCAAATATGGCAACACTGTAATTGCGCGAGATGTTGAATTTTAGAACAGTTGTTGCGCGCCATCTGAGGGTGAGTTGGCGAACTTTGTTGAAGCTTTTTAGTTCATAGCCCTGTTATATTATTTTACTTCGGTGGGGTTAAGTGCTATGGGAACACCGAAGGAAGACGCTGCGATATGTATGAAGGATAGAAAAAACTCATACATATTACTATTTTTCATAAATTGATGTTGCCTTGGTTGGGGCTCGAACCCGCAACCTCACGTGTAACAGTCCAACGCGCTAACCATTACACCACAGCGCCCACATTGTTGGGCGCCATTTGGTGAAGAGTTGGCGCCCTGTTATATGATTTTACTTCGGTGGGGTTCAGTGCTATGGGAAGACGCTGCGATATGTATGGGGGATAGAAGAAACTCATAAATATTATTTTTCATAAATTAATGTTGCCTTGGTTGGGGCTCAACGCGCGAACCATTAGTCATTAATATGGCATGATGCGCTACGGTGTAATACAAAAATAACAAGTAATCGTTGTAAAAGTTCTTTGCTTTCATTCTAATGACTATAAATAGAATTAAAGATTGAATGTTAAATACAACATATAAACATTTGCTTTACTACTAAACATTTGCTTTACATAGAGAAAAATTATAGCTTTGTAAAAAATATGTATGTGACTTTTGTTGTAATACAGAAATAACTAATAAAAGTGTTCGAATTTATTTCTCAATTCGTTATTTACCATAAATACAAAAACTTAAATCTACATTATAACCTAGACAGAACCCCATAAAGACAATCTGATGATAGTGCTTGGTAGTACTTGAAAATGCATTAATTGCCAACCATTGGTTCTAGGAAAGTTTTTGTTTTCCCTATTTGTTGTAAAACAAGTTGAGAATTCTATTTGGAATTTGTCATATTTGATCTTCTGTTAAAACCGAACAAAAATAACACTCATCTAAATAATTTTTAAATAGACATTTTTCACAATGAAGATTAGAATAAACTTTGCAAACAAGCATACTGCCAAAAAGTTCTTATTCTGGTCTCATTTGTAGTTTTGTTTAAACTGACACACCGTTTAGAAATATATGTATATATGTATGTATATTAGACCGTACCTCAAAAAAAAAAGTTCGCCGTACACCTTCCAATGTGTACTATTTTTGGAAGGCGATTTCAAAAAAAAATTTTTTTTTGCCGAACGTAGGGGTCGCCTTTTTTAATTTTCGTTATAGCTTTGGCAACGTTATAGTGTGATACAGCGATTTTTTTGCCTCGAGGAGACCAGTGTTTTGTTATAAAGGAAAACCCTTAAAATTTTTTTTTAAAAGCGACCCCTACGTTCGGCAACCAATATATAAAAAAAATTTCTACTGGGTTTATCGAAAAACTTCCTTAGTAAAAGTTTAATGATTTTTTACGAGCTTTAATTTTCTGAGATTAGGGTGCTACATTAGGGTGGTAGCAACTGAGATCTGATGGGTAATTACTAGAACGGGATACTTGAGGTCAATGGCCCTTAGAGCAAAATACTGGTCTCCTCGAGAGAAAAACATCGATGTAACATACTTTAAGATCCGACTGTAAATGCCAAAGATATAACGAAAAATGTAAAATGGCGACCCCTACGTTGGGCCAAAAAAAATTTTTTTTGAAACCTCTTTGCAAAAATACTTCATATTGGAGGGTGTACGGCTCACTTTTTTTTTGCCTGTAAAGTGGTACGCTCTAATGTATATGCATAAATGTATAAGTTATATTTTATCAATAAATTATTTAAAAACAAAGAAAAATATTGATAATAATGCTACAACTTTTCAAAGAAAACTGCGTGACATTACGCACTTAAATAATCCCCATACAACTTTGATTAAAATAACTAAACAAACAACCCAGAAGCTTTTAAACATAATAATACACTCAACAGACCACAACAGCATAAAAAAATGTGGCTAAAACTAAAAAAAAAAAATTACTCAACATTAAACATGATCACAAACAATCAACGGACATTATTCGTGGAATTATTGATATTTTCAGTTAATGTGATAAACTATAGAATTGCATGCCACTACTGGCACTAGTGAAATAAGTAGTTAATATTGAATAGAGGCCAACAATAAGTTAACAACAAAGGGAGTTGGTACATTTCAAAAAAGTATTTATAAATTCTAGATGGACCAAGATTTTTCAAACATCAGGAATTTATGTAGATGAAAAATTTTTCGTCTCCTTCTACACCACCGACTAATAATACAAACGCGAATGGTCAAGCATGCAACATTAATGTTTTTTGAAGCAGAGAACATGTTGGATCAACATATTTTTCTCTGCTGCTGCTGATACTGCTGCCGCAAATTTTTGGCTTTTGTAGGCTGTTGGCTGCCAGCCACTTTTTAAAGAAGATTTTGGACCACACACGTTGATTTTTATAATTTAAAACTGCTTGCTACAAGGCAGTAGTAGTAGTAGGGCTAGTAGCCTTTTGAATGGAAATTGATGGTAGTGGCAAAAAGTTGATTTTTTTTGGTTTTGTTAAAAAAAACCATTCAATGCCTTTTAATATCATGAGAATTCTTGAAAAAGAAATCAACGAAATCTGTTAAAACATGTTTCAATATTGTATGCAAACATTACAAGGACTCTTTCCTTTAGTTTTCGTTTTATTTTTCGATTTCTTTATTTTTTAGGGCCTTTAATGACTATGTGAGATTTTTGTGTTAGTTTTTTGTTTTTTCTCGAAATATTTCAAAAACATGTTTTTATATTAAGCTTTTAACACCTTGGGAACAAGTATTTTGAATAAAATTAAGTGAAATTTTATACCAATAAAAATTTAAAAAATTTTTAAAAAGCAATTTTGACATGATCTTTTTACTACTTTAGATAATAGCTTTTAATTTTTTTTTGTCATTTGTGATATTCAAATTTCAACTTGGGTGTTCTCATGGTAGAACTAATTTGAAATGCTTAAATTTACTTACACACCTCAAACAGGTGATAAAACCGATATGGTTTTTTTTTTTTGTTTTGGAAATTGAGAAGGAGTGTAGAAAGTATATAAAATATTTTAACCTCAGCAGCCCATTACAAAACGATAACGCTGTAATTGTTATCTTTTATTTTTTTTTTTTTTTTGGGTTTTAAATTTGATTCTTTTGTTGTTTTTTTTTTATAATAAATAAAAAATAACTAAAAACCCAAATCAAGTATATTAACCCTTCGAGACAATATTAACGTAAAAAACCGCTGATAACAAAACCACAATTAATGTTTGGTCAGAATAAAACAAAACAAAACAAAATAAAACAACACAAGACAATAAAACCAAAAATCAAGTGACAAATGCATGAAAAATGACACCATACCAACAGGTTGCTTGTACATTTAGATGGGATAACCAAAAAGCATTGTCAGTATGATGACATTTTACAAACCTTAAGCATTAAGCATTAAGAAAAGAAGTCCACAAAATGTAAAAGAACATTAAAGAAAAATGGGTCTGTAAGTCTGAAAGACCCCTACTGAAGTGGCATAATAGCATTGAAAATACATTAAACGAAAGGCAGCATCAACAGCAGTCCCAATACAAGCTTCTCAACATTAGTTAACATCAGCTTCTCTTACACATAGTATATTTATGTGGAGGTATGTATATTTATATAAAGCCGGGCTATTAGATTATGTATTTTGTGGTTTAAATGTATTTTATTTGACACTAATGTCCTGTTGTAAACTGGCTTCTAAGCCAGTTCTAATCTGCCGCCTCATAACATTTTACCCTTCTTGGGTTTTGTTGTCTCATAAAATTTACTACTTGGACCTTTTTTTGTTCTTTTTTCAGCTTCCATTCTACTTCTTCTCCATAGTTAGTTAAATGATGGACGGTTGCCTCCAATTCTTGTTGCTTATTTGTTATTGTCGTTGTTTTTTTTATTTTTTTTCTTTTGGTCTATTGATGATATCCACAGGTCCCACTTTAGTTCATAATTTACGATTCATTGGTCATTTGTTGCTGTTCTTGTTTATTCTATTACAATGGTTAATGTTTTTCGTTGTTTTTGGCCTAAAGTGCGTTTATCTGTTTCTTAACACAAGTTTTTTTTTTAACATTTGATACTTCTATAACAATTGTTATTTTCTGTTTTTTTTCTAATGTCACGTATGAATGTGTTTGATAGTGATCCTTTTTGTTAAGATTTTTATCGTTAGCACTTATCATTTAAGCATTTACTCATTATTTGACACTTTATTTGGCATAAAAATACCTTTAAATTATAATTTATTAACTTCGGATTTTTCTGTCACCTACATGAATCAGTATTAAAAAAAAAGAAAAAAATTATATAAAATATCTGGGCAGTTCTAAAATTATTGAATAGCAATATTTGGCTTTAGAGTGTTCTAAAGAATAACAAAAAATTAACTAAAACTTTAGATTTAATTTTCCATTTCTTTCTAGGGGGGGGGGGGGGTAATACTTATCGTAATATGAAAATTAAATCAGGTGACAATTAAAGCAGTTTTAGGGTATTTTTTTCTAAAAAAACAAAATTTCGCTATTTCTACACTCATAAAAAAAAAGTTAGTACAAAAGTCTGTTAAATTGAACTAATTGTTCTGTTATATTTTCTAAAAAAAGTCCGTACAAATAGGTAAAAATGCTGCTAAAATTACAGGAAATAGTACATGTATTTGCGCCAGCACAATTTTGACCCATTTGTACGAACTTTTTTTTATGAGTGTAGAAACATTAATTGAGTTTAAGTGTTAAATCTTTTTTAACGAAATATTTAGTAAAACTTCCTAAAACGTTTGTTGTGAAAAATTCACTACAATTAATGAACTACTTCTGTACTTCTTTTTTTTTTAACAGAAACACTAATGATTTTTACACTCAGTTGTCATAGGAGTGCAGTACTCCCACTTCAAAATTTGTTCAGTATCTATTGAACGAACTGCAATTTAATATTTTCGTCAGTTCTGTTTTACCGTTTAAAAAAAATCAATTTTTCATCACTTTGATTTTATTTGTTTTAAAAAAATTTTTTTTGAACAAATTAATTACAAATATTAAAAAAAAAATGTTAAAATATTGGTTCTGCCAGGATTTATCACCTCTTAGTATCACTTTTAGTGCATTAATGTTTTAGAAGCCGTATTTAAGTGATTTTTTGGATGTTCTTCAGAATTATTACTAAAAAACTATAAAAATATAAATACTATCGGATACTGTAGAAGCAATGAAAGAAGTGATTTATTTAAAGTTGTTCAGAATTTCGAAAAAAATTTCGAATTTCAAAAAAAAAAATTTCGAATTTCAATTGAATATCCTTTGTCATTGAAAATGGCAGAACTAAATTCTAATGGAATTTTATAAATTTGAAATGAAAAATACCAATACCTTTAAGGATTTTCTCAATTCGAAATCAAAAATCCGAATTTCTCTTAAAATTTTTATAATTTTATAAAAAAAAAATTATTTTATTTTAAAATTTCATTCGGAACGCTTTTGTGGAGTTCTTTTTTAGATTTTTCCAAAGGATCGTATTGAGCAGTCATGCCTTTTGGAAATCTTGAGCATACATACTTATTGATATCGTAGAGCATGCAGTGATGATCCGTACATTATTTCTTTTCATATACTCTCCAATTTCTTACTGCATGCAAGTAGTGGTATTTTCTCCCAATCTGCATAGTTTTTTGTGTTGAGAGCACGAACCCCTGAGCGCCCGTGTTTGCATTCTAGGAGGTCTGTGAAACATTCCGAAAAAATACTTCAAAAACAATGAATTTTTTAAAAATTAGAAATATTTAGTTAAAATTTATGGCCCTTACTATAAAAGAGTATTTTAATTTTAAAGTAGACCTTATTTCTAATCATACGGTTTTGCTCATTTTGTGTATGAAAACCCTATAAAAATATTTGTGTTTTCAAACGTTTTGATTGGTTGAAAATAAATTAACCAATCAGAATGCTTCAAAAATAATCCAAGTCAAGGCATACTGCCACCCAATATTTTAACTAAAGTCGGTTTTAACTGAAAAATTTAGATAGTAAAGGCGAATATTTATAAACCGCACAATTTTGCAGTGGATTTGGGATAATTGAAGGGGGGAGGGGGGAGGGGGGTGCTTAAATCGAATCTGCCACCAGTTTCTTCAAATTGGCTCTAGATTTTCGCGATTAAATTTTTTTCCATTTTTCAACCGATTTTTGCAATAAAGAAATTATAATTTAGTAACTATATAATTTAGAAAAAAAACCCTTTATAAAGTTTAAGCTTAATTCCGTGCCCTATTTTTAAAACTTAATTGCGCGTCAATATCTCAATAACCTTTGTAAATATGATTGCTCAAAATCAAAATTTAAAATTTTTTAAAGGGTTTCTTAGAAAAAAATTTTAAATATAAGACGAAGTCCGATTTTAAATATCACAGCCAATTTGGAAAGAAAAAGTTTAAAGTTTGTATGTATTAGGGTATTCAATCGATTAATCGTTATTCGATTATATAAAAAAATAAATTATTTTTCTTTTAATTGTCCCTACATTGCTAGATCTTTCAAAACAACAGATTAGTATTTTTGAAGATGACAATGCACATTGTGATAATTTTTCAGTATTTTTCGTTCGATATTTAAGATGTTCAATAAGACTCCTAGGCGAAAATAAGAAATTCTCATTGAGTTTAATCTAACAAATATTTATAGAAATTCTAAAACATAATCCCCTGATGATTTCCTTAGGCAAGAATTGTCTAATGGTATTAGATTATTTGAATTAATCGTTATTCGAAATTTGGACATTTTAAATTATTCGAACAATTTTTTAACAAAATTGTTCGATTAATCGAATAACGATTAATTCGAATAATCTAATAAGATTAGACCATTCTTGCCTAAGGAAATCATCAGAGGATTATGTTTTAGAATTTCTATAAATATTTGTTAGATTAAACTCAATGAGAATTTCTTATTTTCGCCTAGGAGTCTTATTGAACATCTTAAATATCGAACGAAAAACACTGAAAAATTATCACCATTTGCATTGTCATCTTCCAAAATACTAATCTGTTGTTTTGAAAGATCTAGCAATGTAGGGACAATTAAAAGAAAAATAATTTATTTTTTTATATAATATCCAGAAGTTTTTTTTTTTAAATACTATATAAAATGTAAAGCAAAAAATTTACAAATAATTTAGTTAGAATATTCTTCTACCTTAAGTCCAAATTCTAATATGATATTGTCATATTAGATTTTATTTGTTGTTTCAAAAAGGGGGTTGATCATTTTCATGATAGACAATACAATTGGTTCATAGGCATAACCCTACTCTTCAGTTGTCCGCAATAAGAAAATGATAACTTTCTTACTCAAACCAAGACATTACATAAGGTACAAAAAATCAACGTGACGAGAATTTTATACTTTCATATATGAACTGTCTGATTTGGTAAAACCAGTTATAAATCAACTCCTTTTTGAAAGCAACAATTACATAAAAGTACCCTTTGGGTACTATTTATATATATTCTAACTAAATATATGAAAATATAGAAAGTCCAAAAAAACAATTTTTGTATTTTTAATGCAAAAATTAGGATGAATTTACAAATAATAATAAGATTATATACAAAATAAAATTTATTGAGATCTACAATAATCTTTAACTTTTCGTATATATAAGCCATTTAAACCAACTCCATTAGAAACAATTTTGACAAAATCACAACTATTTTCAAACTCCCTGCGAAATAGTTACTAATCTATACTAATATAATAAAGAGGTAATGTGTGTATATTTGTTTGTTTGTAGGAGGTAATCTCCGTAACTACTCATCTGATTCCAAAAATATTTCTTCTAGTATTTAGAATATTCCTTAAGGATGGACATAGACTTTATATCATTCCATTAAAATAATTAATAAAAAAGAGCAATAATGTAAAAATATCCCAAAAACTAGGCCTAAGGCATGCTAACAACGTAGCGTGGGTTTTGCCCGCTAGTATAAAATAAAGGGAGGGAGAGCCGTAAACGTAGAGGAAAAATCAATTCCCAACACAATTTCTCTCTACATTTACGTTTTTTTGTGTTCAATGCACACTCTCAGAACAATTCCGTTGTGGCAACGGAATTTTTTGCCAACCGAATTGAGTTGGTTGCTGCAACCTCGTAATTCGGTTGCAGCAACCGAATTCAGTTGTGGCAACCGAATTAGATTTCAATTCGGTTGCGACAACCGAATTCAATTTCAATTCGGTTGCGACAACCGAATTATCGGCTGTCACAACTGAATTCGGTTGAGGCAACCGAATTACGAGGTTGCAGCAACCGAACGAATTCGGTTGGAAAAAATTCGGTTGTCACAACGGAATTGTTTTGAGAGTGCATACGAAAGAGTAAAAATATTAGTGGTTGAACTCATTGGACATACGCGTATTATAGAGAACTACGTTTACGTCTGGCAAATGCAATGCGCAATGCAAAATTTACATAGAAGGTCTGCGGTGTGGTGGTCTTTGATTTCAATAAAATTTGAAAATGCTACTGAGGCTACAAAAATAGATCATCGGACATGTTCTGTATTTCACTTTCCAGTGAAAGTGAAAATTTCATAAGTTTGTTTTTTGTAATTTCATTTGGTTTCATTTCGAATTTAAGGTAATTACAATTGTATATTGGTCATTTAATGGAAAAAGTCGAAGTCGAACCAAATAAAATTATAGAATGCATTGTAATACTGCACTGATAATAATCCATGCATAAAATTACGAAAAAATGTCAAAATAACAAAAACTTTCGTAAAATATACGAAAAATGGTTTATTTTACGAAAGTTTTTGTTGTTTTTGACATTAGTTTGTATATTTTTATGCATGGATTATTATGTGTGTGACATAAATTTCACTGTGATGTGATGCATATCAATTAATACATTTTTTATTTTTATGAATTTTATAAAAAAATTACTATTTTTGTTTGTTTTTTTTTTAATAAAATTATTGAAAGTACAAAAAAAAATTTCTATATTATCTTACATCAAATTTTTTGTCGATTAATCGATTAATTCTTAAATTTTATTAGATTAACCGGTTAAGAAAAAAACCCAAATAATTATTTGCACGATTAATCGATTAAAATAAAAAGTTGATTAATTGAATACCCTAGTATGTATGTCATAAACCAATTTTATGCAATTTTAGAGCTTTTTGTAATTAAATTCAGTTTTAAAAAAATTACTGTACTACAAATATACTGTATTATTATTGAATTCTTTTGTCTAAAATCATCAGATTTCATTTACTATTGATTTCTTTTTTTTTTTGCAAAATTATTGTCATTTTCAAAGTTTATATTTGTCTATTAATATTTAGTAATTTGTTATTTTCAATTAACTAAAAGTTAACTTAAATATAACTGAAATTCTGTAAATTTAACAGTTTTATTTTTGCTATTCTTATTTCACTAGTATTTAGCAAAAAAAAATCTGCTCATTGTTATACCCTACACCACTATGTGGTCAGGGTATTATAAGTTTGTGCTGATGTTTGTAAGACCAAAAAATATTGATCCTAGACCCACCTTATAGTATACCGATCGGCTCAGAATTTTTTTTATTTCGATTTAACGATGTCCGTCTGTCCGTTCGTCCGTCCGTCTGTCTGTCTGTCCATGCATTCTTGTGCGCACTCTACAGGTCGCAAATATTAAGGTATATTGATGAAATTTGGTACACAGACCTATATTGGCCCAATAACACATGATTTTGGTGAACATCGGTCCATGTTTAGACCTAGTGCCCATATAAGGGTCCCCCCAAAATTTGCTTGGTTACAAACTGCAGGTCGCAAATATTAAGATATTTCAATGAAATTTGGTTCGCTGACTCACATTATAGAAAATTTTGACACAAGTCCCATTTCAAACCATTCGAATTTCGGATCCAAACATTAGTTGGCTTTTACCCAGACTGGTGTAGGGTATTGTATAGTCGGCATGCCCGACTTTAACCTTTTTACTTGTTTTTTTTGTTAGGAGTTAACGGATATTTTTTAAGCGAAAACATAGCTAAAGTTTAACCTTTCGGCCAACACTGTATGAAATAAGACAAAAAATAGTCTAAAAGTTTTTCAGACCCTTATTCTGTGTTGGAGTTCCCAAAACGTAAATTTACGCCTTTTTTTTTTGTTGAAAAATTTTACTCATTTAAAAAAAATAGCAAGAAATTCCCTAAAGACTGGCGTTTAAGGGTTTACATTTTCTACAAATATGTTTGAGTGGAAATTTCGTTAAAAAAATTCCATTGTGAACATCCGAACTCAGAATTAAGCTCAGAGATTAAGCTTGTATTATGCGTGTTATTTTATACAGTCTTGTCTGAAAAATGAAAGCTTTAAAAGCCCATATAACTTGACTGTTACACTTATAGAAAAAAGTCTGTAAAAAATTTCGTTACAACTACTAAAAATTAGTTAAAAATGATGCTGCAGAAAAAACTGCTAAAATTAGCAGATTATTTTTGCTATACATTAGTAATATAGGAATAGCAAAAATAAAATTGTTAATATACAGAGTTTTTGTTATATTTGAGTTCAATCTTTGTTAATTTTGTTAATGGAAAATTGCAAATTAACTTGCTAAAATCAGCAAAAAATTTGCTAAATAATTTGTCGCCTAAAAAAAAATCTGCTAATCCACACAAAATAATTTTAAATTTTCGAAGTTTTTTTTCGATTTTTTTTTTTGTAATACAAATAAAAATCGAGGCTTTTGAAAACAGCAGTTCACAAATTTTTTAGAAAATATTTCTGTTAATTTTAGACTGCTATTTGCATTCTACTAAATTTAGCTTTAAAATAGCAAACATTTTGTAGATATAACAGTTTATATTTGCTATTTTTAGTCCACTAATATCTGGCAAAATTTTCTGCAGATTTTACAGTAAATTTAAAATTAGTTATTCCAAAGCTTACACCGTTGTTAGGCCGATCTTTTTTTGTAAGGGTTGCTCGAAAATACAACAAATTGCCACCTGACTTAAGACTTTTAATTTGTCTATTGATACGTTCAGGAAGAAACTTTTTGAAGAATTTTCACTTAATGCTTAATTTTTCAGGCATTGTTTTTTTTAAATTAAAGCTTACATACACTATTTATTTTTTTTATGGAATTTAGGGAATTTAGAAACTATTATCGCTAATTTTTTAAATTTTTTTTAAAATTTTTTATAACTTTTACTTTAAATTTTTTGCATTTAATAATTTTATTTTTACATTGTTATTTAATTATACATCTAATATTATATTTTATACCTTAATTTTTTTTTTAAGCTAATTTTATTGCTTGTTTTGTTACTTTTAGTAGAAATTTGTAACCGATTATATAGGCTAGGTTATTGTAATAAATAAATTAAAATTAAAATTAAATTAAAAATTTGTTATTTGAAATTAACTAAAAGTTAACTAAAATATAACTAAAATTCCATAAATTTAACAGTTTTAATTTCGCTGTTCTTATTTTACAGTGTAGTTTTATCTGCAGCATCATTTTTAATTAATTTTTAGTAAATTTTTCTGCTATTTTTACAGATTTATTTCTATGAGTGTATGAACTCTTACATTGGACAACAAACTGTAGTGTTTCATTTTACATATGAAGCTCTTTAATTTTAATCTTTCACTAATTCAGTTCGTTTCTTAAGTCTTTCGTTTATTTTTTTATTACAAAATTGGGAATTATGTGAAAATTGTGTTATTTTATTTACTTATAAATGATAAGTATTCCAAAAATCTATAGCAAATGTTTTGTATGAAACAATTTACATGCAACAAAAATGCTACTGTAAATTATGAACACAAATAAACAAGTTTTACAAAAAAATATTATTAAATAATTAAAAAAAAAAAAAAAATACTTCTAAACATGTTTATCTCCCCATTCACATTTCTATGAACATAAAAAAATATATATTTTTAAAAACCATGTAATATAAAATTTTGAACAAAACCGTTGTGTTAAGTGGCCATAATCACGTATGTGTTAATTGATATTTTAAGTCAAGTCAATAAGTAATAAATGTGTTAACACTTCAATTTCATGTACATTGTACAAGTCATAGTACCAGTCAGTATCCGATAATACTCCATATACTGTATTAATATCGAACAATGTTTGAATTTTTGTTTATTTGTAACCCACTCATGTTCCTACTTACATACGACGAGTACATGTGAGACATGTACTCGTATGTAGGTAACCATAAATTGTATACATATTTTCTGATCTTGTTTAAAAATGTTGTATAAACAAGTCATGTTTTCTTACACTAATTTTTGCCTCAAACAAAGTGCTATAGATAAAGTGCTATAGTCAAGGCTTGTTGTGATATAGTTTTTTGTGATGTTTTACTTTCTGCTTAGACAAAATATTAGTTTGGAATCTTAATTTATTTTTTGAACTTAATATTTATTTTTATTTATATGATAAATCTAACACATCTTTAGAGGCTATTTTCTATAGTCCATATATTAAATGTTAAGCTATTTTATTTAAACAATATTTACACTTAAAAATTTGATAATTTGTTAACAACAATTTAATATAAAAAATAACCAGTAAACATCTGGTTTAAGCCACTAAAAACCAAAAAATTATTATGAAAATTATTATAAGGCAATTATCACGGGTATGTTGAAAACGGAAATACTTTTACTAGGAATTAAGTTGAAAATTTATAGTTTGTAAAAAAAAAATATGTTTTCATGTTAACTTTTTTTTAATATTTATTTTAAATTTTATTTAAGAAAAAATAGCCAATGACGTATAAAATCTATAGTGCGTGCACTTTAAATTTTTTTTTTGGAAATTTACTACTATAAAATGCGTACACTAATAGAAAAAAGTCCGTAAAAAATTTAGTAAAAACTACTAAAAATTAGTTAAAAATGATGCTGCAGAAAAAAACTGCTAAATTAGCAGATTATTTTTGCTATATATTAGTAATATAGGAACAGCAAAACTAAAACTGTTAAATATACAGAATTTTAGTTATATATGAGCTAAATTTTTATAAATGGAGATTAGCAAATTAACCTGCTAAAATCAGCAAAAAATTTTGCTAAATAATTAGTAGCCTAAAAAATCACCAAAAAATTTTAAATTTTCGAAGTTTTTTTTTCGATTTTTTTTAAATGCAAATAAAAATCGAGCCTTTTGAAAACAGCAGTTTACAATTTTTTAGCAAATATTTCTGCTGATTTTAGCAGAATAGACTGCTATTTGCATTCAACTAAATTTGGCTTAAAAATAGCAAAAATTTTGTAGATTTAACAGTTTATTTTTGCTATTTTTAGTCTACAAATATTTAGCAAAATTTTCTGCAGTTTTTACAGTACAATTTGCTATTTTCAATTAACTAAAAGTTAGCCTAAATATAACTAAAATTCTGTAAATTTAGCAGTTTTAATTTTGCTGTTCTCATTTTACTAGTATTTAGTAAAAAAATCTGCTAATTTTAGCAGTTTTTTCTGCAGCATCATTTTTAACTAATTTTTACTAAATTTTTCTGCTATTTTTACGGATTTATTTCTATGAGTGTAAAGATTTATAAAGTATGAAGCAAATTCAGTGAATATAATAAACATCAACTGCTTTCATTTGAGAAAATACACACATAGAGTGTTTTAAGACATAATGTGTTTACAATTAATCTTTATGCCTGGATTTGTATTTCTAGGTCAAATTAAAATTTTCTGCACAAATTTTGTAAATAATACACATAGAAAAAAATTAAATTATTCCCTACCGAATAGAGAATTAAGCTTAGTAGAATTTTAAGATTATTTTTGTGTCTTATTTCATACAGTGTTGGCAAAACAAAAATTAAAACTCTTAACGGCCATATCACTAGACTAATACCCTTTGCGGGGTCTACTATACTAACCCAGAGCTTTAAAGAATTAATTCCTTTTTGGAATGAATTCCCCAGAATTTATTTAAATTTTTCAATTCAATAAACGAATTCTTTTATAAAAAAAAAACGGGGAATTAATTTCTGTGATGGACTTCAAAGATTTTAAATTTAGTGCATGAATTCCGTAACCAAAATACTAAGCTTTAAATTAATCAACTCATTCATTAACGAATTTATTCAAATCAAGTTAATTCATTTTATATGCAGTTAAAAAGGCGACCTTTAAAATAACTAAAAATTTTGTTATTTATAAATGTTGAAAAATAACTAACAAATGCATTAAATATAACTACCGATGCCGTAAAATTAACTGAAAAATTTTTACTGCAAAAATTTCAAAACAACTAACAAAATCGGTAAAAACTACTGTTTTTTTTACAGTCAATTCTTTTTGTTTATAAAAGTATATTTTAATAGAACGAAAATAATATTTTTTCTCTCGATTACAAAAATATGTGTTATACTTCAGCCTATTTAAAATTTGAAGTAAAAATTCCAAACCGTTCTCCAGTTATTAAAAAAAAATTCAACGAAATTTTTAATTTTTTAAATAACTAACAAAAACTACTGTTTACTGTGAAACTACTGTTTTGATAGTTGTTTATTATGATATTAAAAATAAATGATTTAAATAACTGTTACGAAATTACAGTACTTTTCGTTAGTTGTTTTCTTAAATAGCCGTCATAAAAGTTGTTTTGCTTTTTTCTATAGAAAAACAACTGTAATTACTGTTAAAAACAACAACTACTGATTACTACACAAACAACTGTCATGTAGTAACTGTCATGTAGTAACTGTCAGACTTTTTTGAGTGTACCTATTGACTCATTCAATCTTCATCCATTTCATTCCAGTTGCATAGTGTTTTAGTTCCACTGGTTTTAGTTCCATTTCGTTTACCGTCCTATTTCACATAATGTGTGTGTGTGTGTGTGTGTTTTTTTTTTCATTTAAGCACACTTAGTAAATTTAGCCAATTTATAGTAGGAGTATAATTTCCTATTAAAAGATGGTTAAATTTAAACCGAAATTAATTAGAGTGTATATTACATTGTTGTTAATATTATTATTTCTTTGTTATAAAACTGTATATTGAACATAAATTCTCTTATAAAAAATAAAAAAACAACAAAAACAACAACTACCATGGGTTTTTGATTACTTTTTGAATGGTTGTTGAAAATACAATTACTACTGTAAAGGCAACCAACCAACCACAGACAGACAGACAGACAGACAGACAGACAGACATAACTTGGCAGTTAACACACAAAAAAAGTTTGCCAGGTTTTTATTTTCCTGATTCCTGTGATTCGATTTCAACTACTACCACTACCGCAGCGGCTGATATGGTTACAAATACCGTGACTCCTTCCAAAAACCATATACAATCACCTTTATAAATATATATTTAACTACAAAGTTGGCTGGAACGGAGTGAATATATAGGTAGGTTTATAGAAATGTATTTTGTTTTTGAAAATGTCGTCGATAAGAAATTGAAATATTTATTACCGCTAAAGTTACACTAAATTCCAAGAATTTAACACAATACTTGGCTCGCACCACTAAACAGAATCAAAGAAGAAGAAAAAAAAACAAAAACTTAACAAGGTATTACCAAAAGGTCTTCTTCTTCTTTAGCTCGTTCTTTCTTTTTTTGTATTTTTTCATGTTTGAACTTTTTATTTAAACTTATTGTTTTTCTAAAAATAAAGCTCGTTAAATTCAATTTCACAAAGCACACAAACAGTCATGACCTTTTAATACAAACCAGAAAATTACACAAAATTATTATGTTCTTTGTTGTAAAACTAATTTTGATATAATACTCGTATTGACTGTTGTTTCGCTTCATTTCATTTCGTTACGTTTAATAAAATTGAAATGTATTTTGTTGTCAATTTTTCCATAACCTGTTCACCTCAATTTCATTTTAAAATACGAGTAGTATTGATTTTAATTTAAAGAATTGCAGACACTGTACTATGTGTGTTACAATTACAACTCAATTTTTAAGGAAATTCTAGTTATTTAAACAAATTAGAAATTTGATACAATTTTCGAATACTAATATATTGAAGATAATAGACATGCAAGATGTCATGAGAAGAACTTTAAATTATAAACAAATCATATTGAACCAGTTATATAATATATACATACCTAAACGCTGATAGATTATGGCTCTTAAAAGACTGTAAATTAGACCGTACCACTTTAATGGGAAAAAAGTGCACTCTCAGAACAATTCCGTTGTGGCAACGGAATTTTTTGCCAACCGAATTGATTCGGTTGCAGCAACCAAATTCTGTTGTGGCAACCGAATTCTTTTTCAATTCGGTTGCGACAGCCGATTACGATTACGAGGAATTGCTTTGAGAGTGTGTGCGCTACACCTTCGAATATAAATAATTTTAAGTAAATGAATGTTATTTTAGTTTGACTCAAGATCATAAATTAATATCACTTTCTGTTTAAATTTTTTTCAAATCAAAGAAAGATGATACAATTTTTACAAGTAAATTACAAAGAATAAAAATTATTGAAAAAATTCGATAAGACCAGCAAGGCAGAATGCGCATTTTCGGCTTTCGGTACAAAGCCATCATCAGTGCCTTTCGCCTTTGAGTGGGTTAATATTTTGATAATCGTCTACTTATGTGGCTGTTGAAAGCAAATCGGGTTTGTTATCAACAACTCAACTTAGACTAACATCAACGAAATTTAACAATGCTATTTTTATATTTTTGTTATTATTATTCTTTTTTGCTTTGAACCTTAATTCTTAAGATATCTCAGCTGATTCTATTCAACTCTGTGTATGATAAACACAGATTTTTTTTTTTGAATTACAACGAACCGTTAAATTTAAATGTATGTTATTAAATTAAATTATATATATATATATATTTTTTTTTTGCACCGTGTCAATGTGTTTTCAACGCAATTTCGAAAAAAAAATTTATTGCCGAAAGTAGGGCTTAAAATGTGATATATCGATTTTTTTGTCTCTAGGAGACCACTGTTTCGCTATAAAGCAGAAATGCAATGAAGAAAAATTTTAAAAGGCGACCTCTACGTTCGTCAACAAAAAAAAAAAAAATTTTTTTTCTTGTGGAATTATCGGAAAACTTCTTAGCAAAAGTTTAATGATTTTTTGCGAACTTAAATTTTCTAACATTAGGGTTGTTTTAACTGAGATCTGGTGGGTAACAACTAGAACGAAATACTTGAGGTTAATGGCCCTTAGAGCAAAACATTGGTCTCCTTGAGACAAAAACATCGATATATCATACTTTAAGATCCGACTGTAAATACAAAAAATATAACAAAAAATTTAAAAATGTCCCATGGACAAAAATCAAAAAAAAAATTTGTACTAAATTAAGATTAAAGACACATTTTTTGAAACATAAGAAAGTTACTAAAATAAATGTGAAAAAAAAATTTGTTTGCTGTGACTGCTTTTACCGCCACGAGAGGGCTCTACACACAGAGAATTTTATACAAAAATGACTGACCGAAAAAATGGGTTTTAATTGTTTCACGAATATAATTCTCAAAAATACATGTTTTTAAAAACTGGTTCGAGGATTTTTTTTTTTAATTACTTTAATATATTTGTAGTTAAATTAAAATATAGATTTTAGTATATCTTTGCAAAATAATTATTTTTTTATTTCTCCTAAAAAGACATTTTTTTTTTTGTTGAAAATCCAAAACTTACTTAAGTTTGATGGAGTACAAAAAAAAAATTATATAAAATTAGATATTTTTTTCCTTTATTTCTAAGTTTATACTGTTATATAATAGATCATTAAAAAATTAGTTACTACATATTTTTTTAGCATAAATTAAAAAAAAAATGTGTTTTTTCACATTCCTGAATTCATAATTTTTACTCAAATTTCACTCATTTAAGAGTGTTTATTGTAAAGCGGTATAGGAATCCATGTGAACGTTCCATTTTAGGTATAGGATGTGTTAAGCGGACTTATGTAAAACACTACGAGGAACATTTTTGTGCAACATTCTAACCCTCTAACTCTTTAATGAAAGGGAATTCTTTGGTCACTTTTTAAAAAGGGACAAAAAAGACCCGAAAGTTGAAGAGCTAGAGGGTTAAAATGTTCCATAAAAATGTTCCCTGTAGTGTTTTACATAACTTCACTGAACACATCCTATACCTCAAATGGAATATTCCCATGGTTTCTCACTAAAATCCAGGTTTGTGGCACATTTGAGCACCAATTCTGAATAAGTACGAAATTAACCCTTAAACACATTTTAAATTTTTACTTATTACTGGCACTTAAGTTAAATTTTCAATGCTGATGTCTTCTCCCTAAAATCCAGGTTTGTGGCACATTTGAGCACCAATTCTGAATAAGTACGAAATTAACCCTTAAACACATTTTAAATTTTTACTTATTACTGGCACTTAAGTTAAATTTTCAATGCTGATGTCTTCAAACACTTATAGTAGAATTACATGAAAAATATTTTTGCCGAACATTTTAACCCTCTAACTCTTTAACTTACGGGTCGTTTTTGTCCGTTTTAAAATGGGGCAAAAAAAAAGTCCCTTTAATTGAAGAGTTAGAAGGTTAAAATGTTCCACAAAAATATTCCTCATAGTGTTTTACACAAGTTCGCTGAACTTACTCTATGCCTAAAATGGAGGATTCACATGGTTTCCTATTTTAATCCTATTTAATTTTTTTTTTGGCTTTAGAAAAATCATTTTAAGCGTTTAAAACCCATTTTTTGTGAAAGGCATTTGTTTTTCATTATTGAATCGATTTTAGTCAAATTTGGCACAAATATGGCTTGACCTTATATCAATTCACGTGTAAATTTCATGGCAATCGGATAATTTTTGCAGGTTTTATAAAGATTTTAAAATAAAGGATATATGGCAGGACTAAGAGTCCTTGCTTCGATTTTGATAAAATTTTACAAAAACGTTTCCAGTTTTATGTGCATCTTAATGTATACTTTTTTGTAATTTTACGTCCATTTATGTAGCTAATATAATATTTTTAAATTTCAGGGCCTATGGGAGGTGGGCGTGTGCTTTGCCCGCTATTTCCAAAAATTAAAATTTTTATTAACTAAGGGGTTCTATGTTAGTGTACCAAATTTCAGAACTCTCTCTCCGCTCCTTCTATTTTTATCCAATCGTTATATGGGATCAAAGCACTGTACGTCGGCGAACTTTTTTTTTTTTTGTGGTACGGTCTACTGTACATTATGGAATTTCCACAGGCATTTTGGAGTTATAAATGAAACATATTTGGCTCTTCCCAGCAAAATCTCAGTAATGGGTGCTCATTACTAACATCTAAATAATAAGCAGTAGAATTAGGGTCGACTGCATATAATTCGGTGTCAAAACTCATTATTTTTGTTCGACAAGGTCTTTTTTGTAAGTAGTTGTACATATTCGCTGCATAAAAAAACGCACAAAATTTGTACACCCACTTACCAGCTCCAATATAAACTTATATGAAATAAGAAGTTATCAAAATAAGTACTTATTCGTGTGCTAATCAGCAGTTGAAAAGTAAGTGCTTACAAGTTGTTAAATAATAATCCTTACTCATATACTTATTATTAAAGAATAAGTAGTTACCAATATCACATTAGCTTCATAATTAAATAAGTAGTCGTGCGTAAGCTAAACTGTTTATAAAAACGACTTCGTCTAACAAAAATAACTAGTACTGATGCCGAATTATAGGTAGTAAAAAAATTTTAGTTTCATTATATAACCACTTATTTGGTAATGAAAGATTTTGCTGGGAATGGGTTATAAAAATAGCATTGTTAGAATTTCGTTGATATCAGTCGAATTTATAAGTTTGTTTCACATTCAATATAAATAGATCATCATCAATTATTAACCCATAATGGCATGGATACTGATGATGGGTTTGCAGCAAGACCCGTAAATACGTATTCGATTCTGCTGGCCCTTATCGACTTGTAAATTTTTCTTTAATTTGAAAAATAATTCAAAGAGAATTTGATAATATATAATCTCAAATCGAACGAATGTCATTAATTAATTTATCAATTAAAATATCAACTATACATAAATATCATTCCACTGCATTAATTTAATAAAAAGTTTTAATGGAATTGAAAAATTGTATTATTTCGTATGACGGAAACAAAATACTTTTATGAACTAATGTCAAATACATAAAATTTTTATAATGATATCGAGGTTCCCTTAATATCAATATGTTAAGAGATGCTAACTATTAAACTATAAAAGAAAAAATTCCAAATTGCTTTTAAATTATTGAATTAATATTTGACCCACTATACGGCTCTTTAAACAAATAACAATAATAATACCTAAATTGAAACTTTTAACATGACAGGGTGTTTAATGTTTATATGAAATCGTCTTAATATTTAAACACGATAAAAGGCGTGACCACAATGATGTCTTTTATTGTTATTATAGAAAAATATGTTGAATTTCTCTTTTTGATTTCTTCTTGTAACTAAAACTAATGTAATTTTAATCGGAGTTTGGAATTTTAGACATGCATGTGGTGAAGATGATGATGAAGATTTTCCATTATGTAATTTACTAATTTATTTATGTATAAAATGTATACATTATATTTGTTTTTTAAATAATTTTTTCATCTTTTTTAAATTTTTGGGTTTGTTAACAAAATAAAGTATCACATTAAGCATCACATTTGATATTTAATGGTGTATTTCACCCATATTGTGTGTTGTTGTTCTCTATTATTGTATATAGCAGACCCTAAAATCTTCTCATATACGAGTATACAGACTAACACTATTGGTTTCATTATGATGATGCTGATGCTGATGATACTGGGATCTTATTTATACCATGTTTAAATATAAATTGAGGTTTTTCTAGTTTTGTTTTATTTTTTTGGATATGGTGCTATAGTGATAAATTGTTTTAATTTGTTTTAGTTGTTGGTGTTAGATATTTTTTTTCTATACTTCTTTTTTTATTGTTAATAACCCTCTCCATTTTTTTTTATGGCCGTAAATTACTTTTTTTTTTGTTCATGTTCATTAGAGGTGTCCAGTGAATTTTCAAATTGAATTTTAAGAGTTCCGATAAAGCAGATTTTTTTAGTTTGCATATAAAACTAGCTGAACTGAAATTTGGTGGCAATCGGATAAAGAAAAGTCGAGCTGGAAATCGATTGAAAATTTAGTTAGTGTTTACAAGGTTAAAAATTTTTCTTTTTTCAATTTGTTTTTAATTTCATTATTGAAAATATTGTTTTGAACTTAATAATTATAGAATCTTTCCAAACAACATGCAAAAATTAAAAATTTGTTGAAAAATTTCGAAGTTATTATAAATTTCCCAGGCCATTAATGTGTCAAAAACCACTTGACTATGAAATTCAATGACAACAATTTTGTTTTCGAGGTGAAAATCGAAATATATACACTGAGAGTATTATCTGCATGATGTTAATGAATTTTTGCATAAAACGAACGAAGTTTCACTGGAACTCGTCCATTGACTTTTCATTGAATTAATGAAATTTTTCATAAAATATTTTGAAAAATTTCATTTTATTTATTAAAAGTTTCATACACTGAATGAAAAAGTTTCATTAAAACTACCCATGTGAAAATCGAAATATATATGAACATACATGATCATAAATTGACTAGTCGTACATAGTCATACATGATCATATACGTCAATGCATAGTTCAATGTATGACCATACATTATCTCATATATTTCCATATATCTTCGGATCCGAAATTTGAGGGTATATGACCATACATGTTCATATATGACCATATATGCTCACATATGATTCATGTATGCTCATATATCATCATATATGGCCATATACCTCCATATACACTCAAATTTTGGATCCGAAGATATATGGAAATATATGAGATAATGTATGGTCATACATTGTACTATGCATTGACGTATATGATCATGTATGACTATGCATGATCATATACTTGTCAATGTATGATCATGTATGTTCATATATATTTCGATTTTCACATGGGTAGATTCATAAAATATATGAAGAATTTTCATCCATTTTGAGAATTTCTTCATTTACTTAGTGAAGAAAACTTCATTAGTTCACTGAAAAATTTCATTAAAATTCGTCCAGCAAAATTCCCTCTGTGTATGAACATGCATGATCATACATTAACTTGTGTTTGATCATGCATGGGCATATGTGATCATATACGTCCATGCATAGTTCAATTTGTGAACATACATGATCTCATATAATTCAATATATCTTCGGATCCAAAATTTGAGGGCATATGGAAATATATGGCCATATATGAGCATATCGTGGCATCCCAGGTGAAAATGTGGTCGTATATGATTATATATGATCATATATGGGGTCGTATATAATCATATATGGGTATAACTGATCATATATGTTCGTATATTAATCCATATGTAATCACATATGCTATCATGTATGCCAATATATTTTCGGATCCGAAATTTGAGGGTATATGGTCACATGTGATCATACATGAGCATATATTATTCATATATGAGCACATATTAATCATATATGCGCATATATAAACATATATGATCATATACGACCATACACCTTCAAATTTCGGATACGAACATATATGGTCATTAGCCCGCACCACCTTACAGGCAAAACAAAATGCGCGGTACACTTTCAAATATAAAGTATTTTTGCAAGGCAAAATTCCAAAAACAAATTTTTTTTGCCGAACGTTTTCGTTATAGCTTCGGCATTTACAGTCGAATTTGAAAGTGTGATATATCGATTTTTTTGCCTCATGAAATTCTACTATAAGTCTTTGAAGACTTCAGCACTAAAAATTTAACTTCAGTGCCAGTAATAAGTAAAAACTTAAAATATGTTTAAGGGTTAATTTCGTACTTATTCAGAATTGGCGCTCAAATGTCCCACAAACCTGGATTTTAGGGAGAAACCGTAGGAATCTTCCATTTTAGGTATAGGATGTGTTCAGCGAACTTATGTAAAACACTACGAGGAACATTTTTGTGGAACATTTTAACCTTCTGACTCTTCAATTTGCGGGTTTTTTTGTCCCTTTTTAAAAAAGGGGCCAAAAAATTTCCTTTCATTGAAGAGTTAGAGGGTTAGAATGTTGCAGTAGTATTTCTTGAATCTAATTTATAATTTAAGAGTTATTTAACATAATTTGTAGCTACAGTTTGAATACTAAACACTAGACCGTACCTCAAAAAAAAGTTCGCCGTACACCCTCCAATATGATGTATTTTTGGAAGGCGATTTCAAAAAAAAATTTTTTTTTTTGCCGACCGTAGGAGCCGCCTTTTTTAATTTTTTGTTATAGCTTTGGCATTTAAAATCGGATTTTAAGGTGTGATATATCGATTTTTTGCCTCGAGGAGACCAGTGTTTTGCTATATAGTAAAAATCCAATTAAAAAAAATTTAAAAAGGCGACCCCTACGTTCGGCAACCAATATATAAAAAAAATTTCTACTGGGTTTAGCGAAAAACTTTCTTAGCAAAAATTTAATGATTTTTTGCGAGCTTTAATTTTCTGACATTAGGGTCGTACATTAGGGTGGTAGCAACTGAAATCTGGTGGGTAACTACTAGAACGGGATACTTGAGGTCAAAATGTCCTTAAAGCAAAACACTGGTCTCCTCGAGAGAAAAACATCGATGTATCACACTTTAAGATCCGACTGTAAATAACAAAGATATAACGAAAAATGCAAAATGGCGACCCCTACGTTCGGCATAAAAAAATAAATAAAATTTTTTTGAAACCTCCTTGCAAAAATACTTCATATTGGAGGGTGTACGGCTCACTTTTTTTTTTTTGCCTGTAAGGTGGAACGTTCTACTAAACACTCTTAAATGCGTGAAATTTGAGTGAAAATCGTGAATTTAGGAATGTCAAAAAACACATTTTTTTTAATTTGTGGTAAAAAAATAATTAAATATATAAAAATAAACAGAAAAGTTTTTTAATTTAGAATTTTTAACGAGAAAGTCGCGAAATTAACCCTGAAAATTAATTTTTTGATAAAAATTCATAATAAATTTAGTTAGAATGTTCTTCTACCTCAAGTCCAAATTCTTATATGATATTGTCATATTAGATTTTATTTGTTGTTTCAAAAAAGGTTGATAATTTTCCTGATAGACAATATAATTGTTTCGTAGCCATCACGCTAACTCTTCAGTTGTCCGCAATAAGAAAATGATAACTATCTTACTCAAACCGAGACATTACATAAGGTACAAAAAATCAACGGGACGAGAATTTTGTACTTTCGTATATTTATATATATATATACTTTATTACTCAAACCGAGACAGAAAGTCCGAAAAAACAATTTTTGTATTTTTAATGCAAAAATGAAAATAATTGTTGTAATTCATAATAAACTTAAAATCGTTAAAAAAAAAAAAAACATCGACATAAACCTTTCATGCACTTGGGGTCAAAAATATCCAACATTTTAAACACGCTAAAACACAAAGTTTGTTAAAGAAATATACGAATCTAACACTTAATTCTTTATTTATTAATCATTAAATTTATCAAAAAATATATTTTAACGTTTTAAAAATGTTGGGACCTTTTGACCCCAGTGCATATAAGGGTTAATTCCGATGATTTTTTTGTTGGAAGTAATGCTAAAATGTTTTAAGTTTATTCTGCAGATATTTTCATTAAACAATAAATTTTAACATTTTGAAAATTTTGGATCACTTTGACCCCAGTACATATATGGGTTAATTTCGATGTTTTCTTCTTAAAACTTCTGGATTAAAAAACTTTTAAGTTTATTATGCAAATTTTTTTAAATACACAGTACTTTTTAACGTTTTAAAATTTTGTGGGTCATTTTGACCCCAGTGCATATAAGGGTTAATTGAGAGATTTTCTCATTAAAAATCCTAAACTTTTATATTCACATTATGCAGATATTTTTAGCAAACAATTTAAGTGTTTTAAAAATTTCGGGTCATTTTGGCCCAGGGTTAATCAGGATTAATTTCGATATTTTCTTCCCATATTAAAAAATTTTATTTTTACTATGCAAATAATTTTATCAAACAATGTATTTTAACGATTTAAAAATTTTGGGTAATTTTAGCCCCAAGTACATATAAGGGTTAATTTCGATATATTCTTTTAAAATATCAATTTCAGACTTTGGGCAGAGACTAACAAAATATTTCGATAAATTTTCATGAAAAATCCAAATTTTCCAAAAACGTGATCTTTGACGGGAAACGGGTAAGTTTTTTTTCAGAATATAATATCCTTATGAAGTTTGTTAATTGAAATTCGGCAATAGTACACTCACAATATTTTATCCTTAAAAACAACCTAAAATATATATTAAATTAATTGAAAACACAATTAAGATGGCACTACTGATTTTCAAACCATTTTGCTATTTATTTTCAAATATTGTTTAAACAATCCATAAAAGAAATAAAAATAATTGAAAAGTCTATTAAAACAATCATCAATTTTTAACTGACAAAACGTAAAAAAAAACGATTTTGTGGTTTGTTTTTTCATATTTGAAGGTTTTCTTTTTGTTTGAATTTTCAAAACACTCACACACAACACTCACGTTCATATTTTTATTGGTTATGTTTGTGTGTATGAGTAAAGAATTTCTTGTAATTTGAATTGAAATAATTTTGTATATAAACAAACTATTTGAACAAAAAAGAAAACCAAGAATATTTGAATGTTTTGTTTTAAAACAGAAAAGAAACGAAATTATTTAAATTATTTTTTATAAAAATAGAAATCTAAAAATAGAATATTTGACTGAAAGTAACAACTCCTACAGACGATACGTATTTTTTTCTAGTTTGTTTTTTATTGATTGATAAAGAAAGTTAAACAATATGTTTCAATGTATTTTAATTGATTCTTCAATTGAAAACAAACTTTACCTATTACTTTTTAAATAAACCTCAATCGGTTATGTAAACAACTTTTACCCTTTGATCCAAATTTTGGCGAAATCTTTCAAATTTGCTGAAATTAAATAGCTACCGTCGCTAAGTTAAAGGAGGGATATCTGTACTATTTACAATTTTTATATGCAATGATGTTCTCAATAAAACCTTAAAGTGCAATCCCCAAATTTTAAATATTTCTTTAACAAAATTTTCAATAAACTTAAAATGGAATTTTAAAATTGCTATAAAAAAGTTTAAAATTTTTGACCCTACCTAGGAACGGGTTATGGTTATCCTAGAGAGACAGAAATTTAAATACGAGTTTACTTGAGTCTAAAGAATAAGAAAAGTTTAGTATTAGAAAATTTCTGAGAAAACAAAAACGTTGTCCTTGAATTTCATAGTCAAGTGGGTTTTGATGCATTAATGGCCTGTGAATTTTTAATAACTTCGTATAACTTCGACATTTTACAACTGATTTTTTATTTATATTATAATCTGTTTGAAACGACAATTTAGTAAGAATTCCAGTTCTGTAATTTTCTGATGTAAAAAATATACTCAATAATAAAATTTTTAACACAAAATAATTTTTTCGCCCTATAAACACTAATCAAATTTTTAATCGATTTCCGGCGCGATTTTTCTTTATCCGATTGCCACCTAATTTTATATCATGCAAAGGCAGAACAATTGGCCCATTCGAAACTCCTAAAATTCACTTTAATATTTTTTGGACTTCCCTAATATTCATCTTCCATCTTACATTAGTATTGTATTTTCTTCATTTTTTTTATTTTATTTTGTAGTGTTGGCCTTAATGTGATTTTATATGAGTAGTTATTTTTATTTTTGTTTTTTATTTAATAGAAGAAGAAGAAGAAGCTTTGATCTTTTTTTAATTTCTGATCTTAAATTTCATGTTCTGTGAAAATAAACTGAAAAAAATAAAACTAAAAAAACTAGTTGTGATAATCATATAGAAACAGCACTCAAATATATAAAAATCTTGTGAAATGGACGGAAATTTTAAAATGTGTTTAAAAGGAAAAAAAGCTCTGTAATCATTTGAAGTTAATTGGATATTATTTCGTAGATGGTGTTTGGTTTGGAAACTTATGATTTTATGTGAAAATATACTATTTTAAACCATAATTACTCTATAAAAATGATATTAGTTGGAAAAAAAAACTTCTCAAGAAATGTCACCATTTTATTTTGTGATCATAAAACTTAAAAATAATTTCAAAATAATTACGATTACAGGTGGAAGATTTTAAAATAAAAAAATTGTTAAGTTCATGAAAAATTTAAGAAGAAAACAAAGTTAAAGATAAATTTAGTTCATATATGAACAAATTTAATTTTTACAAGTTATAGAAAAATAACAAAAATGTTGTTTGGTTGAATTGTTTGAAATTATTCAGAACCTCAATTTCAAATTTTATATAGAAAACTTGTTTATTTCTTAATTTCATGTTAAGTTTATTTTGCTTATTTTAAGAATTATTAATTATGATTTATTATTGGTTTTATAAACAATAAAACTAATAATAATTTTGTATACTTTAAATTATTTTGTTTAAAACACTATTATCACAATAATTAAATTATTCTTAAAAAAAAAACAAATGTATTTTTTTTTTATATTTTAATCGTTATATTATTTAAATTAATATGTTTTTATTATTTTATATACTAATCTTTTCATATTTCTGAACTATCAATCAAAATTTGTTAATAATTTTAATGCTTAACAATAATTTGTTTAAATAATATTTCAAAGATATTTTAATAAAAAAAAAAACAAGAAACAAGATATTAATTTTTAAAACTAGCTCGTGCTAGTTTAATTAAACAACATTTTTTAAAAACAATCATTTGTTAGTATTAAAGACATAAATAATGATAGAAATATTTTAAATAATTATTCATTTCAAAATTATATAATACTGTCAAATTATACGAGGGTCTTAATAAAAATTTAAAACTAACAATTTGAATTTAGTGATTAATTCTAATAACACAGTACAACACTAAAAATGCATCGGGCATGCGACATTCAATTCTGATAGATTTTAGGACGAGTATCACGAATGTGAACACCAAATTTTAATATTAGCTCTAGTTTTTGAAATATTCGAAAATTTAAGTTTTAGCAAAAAGTCAGTTTTTTCGTTAAAAATTTCTGATTTATTCATACACTCATAGAAATAAATCTGTAAAAATAGCAGAAAAAGTTACTAAAAATTAGTTAAAAATTACTTAAATTTTTTTTTTACTAAATACTAGTAAAATGAGAACAGCAAAATTAAAATTGTTAAATTTACAGAATTTTAGTTATATTTAGGCTAACTGTTAGTTAATTGAAAATAGCAGATTGTACTGTAAAATCTGCAGAAAATTTTGCTGAATATTTGTAGACTAAAAACAGCAAAAATAAACTGTTATATCTACAAAATTTTTGCTATTTTTATACCCTACACCACTATGTGGTCATTATACCCTACACCACTATGTGGTCATTATACCCTACACCACTATGTGGTCAGGGTATTATAAGTTTGTGCTGATGTTTGTAACACCAAAAAAAATTGGTCGTAGACTCACCTTATAGTATACCGATCGGTTCAGAATTTTTTTTTATTTCGATTTAACGATATCCGTCTGTCCGTCCGTCCGTCCGTCTGTCTGTCCATGCAATCTTGTGCGCACTCTACAGGTCGCAAATATTAAGATATTTTGATGAAATTTGGTACACAGCCCTATGTTGGCCCAAGGACGAACAAGTTTTATTTTTGTGAACATCGGTCCATGTTTAGACCTAGTGCCCATATAAGGGTCCTACCAAAATTATATTGTTTATACGCTGCAGGTCGTAAATATTAAGATATTTTGATGAAATTTGGTACACAGACCTATATTGGCCCAATAACGCAGCCTGTTGATTTTGGTGAACATCGGTCCATGTTTAGACCTAGTGCCCATATAAGGGTCCTACCAAAATTATATTGTTTATACGCTGCAGGTATTAATATTAAGATATTTTGATGAAATTTGGTACATAGACCTATGTTGGCCCAAGGACGAAGCCTATTGATTTTGGTGATCATCGGTCCATGTTTAGAACTAGTGCCCATATAAGGGTCCCCCAAAATTATATTTTTTATACGCTGCAGGTCGCAAATATTAAGATATTTTAATGAAATTTGGTACATAGACCTATGTTGGCCCAATAACGCAGCCTATTGATTTTGGTGAACATCGGTCCATGTTTAGAACTAGTGCCCATATAAGGGTCCCCCCAAAATTGGCTTGGTTACAAACTGCAGGTCGCAAATATTAAGATATTTTAATGAAATTTGGTGCGCTGAATCACATTATAGAAAATTTTGACATAAGCCCCATTTTAACCCATTTGAATTTCGGATCCAAACAATACACCAGACTGGTGTAGGGTATTGTATAGTCGGCATGTCCGACTTTAACCTTTTTACTCGTTTTATACTGATTTTTAGTACAATTTCTTCTTTTAGTAATCATTTTTGCTATTTTCTTATTACAAATTACGGATTTTTTTACTAATTCTCGCTGCTGATTTCAGCAAAACATTTTACTAATTTTTCAAAACCGATTGCTAAATTTAACAGAAAAATATACTAATTTAAACAATTTTTTTTTTATTTTTTACAATTCTTGTTTAGTTTATATTTGTTACTATTGATATATTCTTAGTTTGGAAATAACACTCAGAAAATTTTATTGTATCTTCAATGCATAAAAAGCTGGAGAACAATTTTGATTCCAAATTTCAAGTACGATGAAGTAATTATACGCTTGGTAGCTGCGACTAATTACACTGTGAGACAAATGGTAGGGGTCAGTGATCGGGAAGGGTTCAAACTACCGGGGAAAGTTATATCGGTAAAAAAGAAGTTATACGTATCCCGGCGTTTCGCTGGGTCACCCCTAGGAATCGAGATATATCGATTTGACCTTTGGTGGTCTGTTTTTTGACATAACTCGAGAACCACTAGTCCGATTTTGCTCAAACAATTTTAAAAAAATTAAAACAATTCCTTTAATCTGTTCATATAACGTTTTTCTATATACTCAACAGTTTTGCCGGTAAAAATAAATGAATGAAGAAAAAAATATTTTTTGCCTAAAATATTAAAAAAAAGTAATAAACAAAAGGTTATTGATTTTTATGGTAGCGGTAACAAACATTTATTTTTACCGGCAAAACTGTTGAGTATATAGAAAAACGTTATATGAACAGATTAAAGGAATTGTAATTTTTAATTTTTTTAAAATTGTTTGAGCAAAATCGGACTAGTGGTTCTCGAGTTATGTCAAAAAAAAAGATATATCTCGATTCCTAGGGGTGACCCAGCGAAAGGCCGGGACACATATAACTTGTTTTTGACCGATATAACATTTCCCGTTGGTTTCATCCCATCCCGATTTTGACTGCCGCATAGTGTTATTTATACTAATTCCATTATGTTGTTTAGTAAGTTTTTTAACTGATTTTAGCAAATCGATTTTGAATTGCAGTTTACATAAATTTTACTAAAATTTAGTAGCGGCTACTAATTTTATTGTACTACAGATCAGCAGACATGTGTTGCTAAAATTAGCAAAAAAATACCGCTGGCCTCAAAACAGTTAAATTTCCCGTAATAACAGCAAAATTTTCAGTTGCCATTACAGACTTTTTTGGTTGAGTGTACTAATTATTTAGTAAAAGTTTTTTGTTGATTTCAACAAGTTATTTTCTATTAACAAAAATGTAACTAAAATTCTGTATATTTAACAGTTTTTTTTTTGCTATTCCTATCTTACTGATATGTAGCAAAAATAATCTGCTAATTTCAGCACTTTTTTCTGCAACATCATTTTTAACTAATTTATAGTAGTTCTAACTAAAATTTGTACAGACTTTTTCTATTAGTGTTGCGGCCCTATGCTCCTTGCAGGAGTAAAATGAACAAATATATATATTTCTATTAGTGTAGAGTTTATAAATTCTATTTCAATATTGCTATTGGCACTTTTTAAATAATTTAATTTTTTTGGATTTAATATTTAAAATATAAAATAGGTTATTCCCTTATAGAGCGAGTTAAAATTATAAAGATTTATTTTGATGCCCATTTTTGCAGTTTTAAATCACCAAAATGTGTTTTTGTTACTTATCAGATTAAAATTCTTAATCTTCAGACGTTTTCTCAGAAAATTAGCATTATTTTTTTTTTACTAACTATAATCTTAGACAACTTTAGGGTCTATATTTGTTTAAATCTTATAATCTTCACACATTTTCTAAGAAATTTTTTTTAATGAAATTCTATTGTTTACACAAAATTGACTTATATATATTGTAATAATTAATCCAATAAAGTGTTTAAACAAAAAAAATTATTTTTTTTTTGAAAACAAAACATAATACTAACTAGCATAAGGATAATAAATCGAAGATTAAAATCTTAAAGAAAATCCACAAGGTGTCTTAAGCCTGATGTAAAATAAACTCAAATTCTTAACAAAACTAAAGTTTGTAAACAAAACCAAAATATGATGTTAGCGTAAATAATTGTTTAGCAATTGTGTAAGATTTGTCGAATTGTAAAAATTATGTAAAAGTATTTTGGTTGTGATATAATTTGCCTACTTTTTTCACTTAACCCAAAAAGAGAACTAAAATCTTTAAATTCGATTAAACCGCAAAGCATGAAAGACATAAAACCAGACATTCATCGACTTTAAAACAAGAACTCACACCTAACTCACCTTTAAGCGCAGACTAATTGTTTTATGCTCTTGTAGACCAGCCTATGAAAATTTACAAATAAGACTAAGAAAGGATATTGTGTTGCCAAGGCAAGTGCAATGTGTATGGGCAATATTTAAAATAATTTTAAAATATTGCCAAACACAACAGGAGTTTTTTTTTATAGTTTTTGTGTTGCATATAAGTAAGAGAAACAGGATGAGTTCTTATTGTTTTGTTTATGGCAGGATATCTTTGTAAATGATTTTGCGGTTTTGACACACAGTTGGGGGGGCATGAAATACAGACCATAAATATTTATATCCTTAACTCATGTCTATTACTTTAAAAGTCACAAGGCTTCTCAAAACATATTTGCAACATAAAACAGGCTACACTTTTATATTTGTTAACTGCTGTTTATCTATACAACACCATAGGATTTCTAAAATGCACAACCTAAATATATTATCTTATGCAGTAGTAGTTGTTAACAGTAGTTGTGAATTACTTTTTGCCTCCATACATTTCCTTAACTGCAGTAGTTTAGAATAACCTTGACTTTAACAAAAAAAAGTCCTTGTTTTATTTCTTTAACCTTGACTTGTTTGTTTTAAAGGAATAAGTTTAAAAAAAAAACTTAAAATTTTCAAAATGTGTGGGACCCTAACCCTGAATTAATTACAAATTATTAATGATGATGATGTGGAACAACATTAAGGTTGTTCACAAGGGGTGTGCTATTTGTTGTATCGTTGTATCGTCCTAACAAAAAACAGAGTTGTTAAAATTTTTATTTGACTTTAACAGCGATTTTCGATTGGGTTTTCTATCTGTTAGCACACTCAAATACAGGACACTAAACATACGTAAAAATGTTGTATCATGTTATTCTCAAATGTTGTATTTTTTCAATTTAATTTTCAACAACTCTGTTTTTTGTTAGGACGATACAACGATACAACAAATAGCACACCCCTTGTGAACAACCTTATTATATGTGTTTGAATATAAAGAATAAATGGATTTTCATTTCCTTGGGAATTTTTTTTTTCTAAAGAAACTAAAATTAAAAATCCTTGTAGAAAAAAGTAGCCGGCGTGTGTCAGTCATATTGAAGTTTTCAAGGTTTATTTATTTTATTTGCTGAGCAATTTTTTCTTACTACTTGGGTGGCTAATTTTATAAAAATAGCAGTAGCATTTGTTACAGTTTAAGATTTGACCTTGATTTCATAAGACTTTATTTTTATATGGATTAAAAAAAATTTAAAAAAAGACCTTGAAAATTTTAAATTTTTTATGATTTTTTAGTTTCCTAATTGAAGGATGAAATTTTTTCCAAATTAACAAGGTTCTGACAACTGGTTCTGGTAGAGGAGACCAAAAAAATTATACGTGTATCGGCATTTAAGAAGCTCTCATCTGGCTCTATGTTTTTTTGGGGGGGATAAAGTTTTCCCCCTTTTGCAAATGTTTATTGCGAATCGGCTTAGGAGACCTTGTGAATCTCCCATTTTAGGTATAGGATATGTTCAACAAACTTATGTAGAACATAACTGGGAACATTTTTGTGGAACATTTTAATACTCTACCTCTTCATTTAAAGGGACTTTTTTGGGCCATTTTTAAAGAGGGACAAAAAAGACCCATAAGTTGAAGACTTAGAGGGTTAAAATGTTCCGCAAAAATATTTGTCATGAAATTCTACTATAAGTCTCTCAAGACACCAAACTTAAAAATTTAACTTCAATGCCAGAAATAAGTCAAAACTTAAAATGTTTTTAAGGGTTAATTTCGTACTTATTCAAAATTGGCGTAAATCCCGTGCACTCGTTTGGCTTTTCATACCTGGTAATAACAATAAATTTTATAAACTGCACTTTGACTGTTAAGATCCGTTACATTACAAACGAGTAGAAAGGTTAAAGTCGGGCATGCCGACTATACAATACCCTACACCAGTCTGGTGTATTGTTTGGATCCGAAATTCGAATGGGTTAAAATGGGCCTTGTGTCAAAATTTTCTATAATGTGAGTCAGCGCACCAAATTTCATTAAAATATCTTAATATTTGCGACCTGCAGTTTGTAACCAAGCCAATTTTGGGGGGACCCTTATATGGGCACTAGTTCTAAACATGGACCGATGTTCACCAAAACACCCTTATATGGGCACTAGGTCTAAACATGGACCGATGTTTACCAAAATCAATAGGCTTCGTCCTTGGGCCAACATAGGTCTGTGTACCAAATTTCATCAAAATATCTTAATATTTGCGACCTGCAGCGTATAAACAATATAATTTTGGGGGGACCCTTATATGGGCACTAGGTCTAAACATGGACCGATGTTCACTAAAATCAATAGGCTTCGTCCTTGGGCCAAAATAGGTCTGTGTACCAAATTTCATCAAAATATCTTAATATTTGCGACCTGCAGCGTATAAACAATATAATTTTGGGAGGACCCTTATATGGGCACTAGGTCTAAACATGGACCGATGTTCACCAAAATCAATAGGCTTCGTCCTTGGGCCAACGTAGGTCTGTGTACCAAATTTTATCAATATTTGCGACCTGCAGCGTATAAACCATATAATTTTAGTAGGACCCTTATTTGGGCACTAGGTCTAAACATGGACCGATGTTCACCAAAATCAAAAGGCGTCGCCCGTACCGTACCGACAAAATATCTTAATATTTGCGACCTGTAGAGTGCGCACAAGAATGCATGGACAGACAGACGGACGGACAGACGGACATCGTTAAATCGAAATAAAAAAAAATTCTGAGCCGATCGGTATACTATATGGTGGGTCTAGGACCAATATTTTTTGGTGTTACAAACATCAGCACAAACTTATAATACCCTGACCACATAGTGGTGTAGGGTATAAAACACGAGACCAATATTAATGCCGGAAGAGCATTTAATTTTGGTTAATTCAGTTTAGTATAAAAACTGACAAAAGTCTGTAAAATATTTAACTAAAACTACTAAAAATTAGTTAAAAATTATGCCGCAGATAAAAACTACTAAATTAGCAGATTATTTTTGCTATACATTAGTAAGATAGGAACAGCAAAAATAAAACTCTTAACTATACAGTACTTTAGTTATATTTAAGTTAAATATTTGTTAATAGAAAATAACAAATTAGCCTGTCAATTAAAAAAAATTTTTTTTTAAATCACTATTAGCTTAAACAATCGCAAAAAAATTTGAAATTTTCCAAGTTTTTTTTCGATTTTTTTTAATGCAAATAAAAATTGAGCCTTTTTAAAACAACTGCTATTTGCATTCAACTAAATTTTGCTTAAAAATATCTAAAATTTTCTAGTTATAAAAGTTTGATTTTGCTATATTTAGTCTACTAATATTTAGTAAAATTTTTTGCACATTTTATAGTAGAATTTGTCATTTTCAATTAACTAAAAGTTAAATATAACTAATATTCTGTAAATTTAACTGTTTTATTTTTGCTGTTGTTATTTTAATAGTATTAAGCAAAAAAAATCTGCTGATTCAACAGTGTTTTCCGCAACATTATTTTTAGCTAATTTTTAGTTGTAGTTAGTTAGTTAATTGTTCTTTATTTAATTTCAAATATGTAATTACAACTTAATATAATTAAAAACTAGAACGTACGACTATGACTTTATGTCATTGTATTTTCTTCTTTTTTTACAGAGTTATTTCTATGAGTGTACTAATGTAGTTATTTTTAACTATTAAAAAACAACCAAAATGTAATAAAAACAACTACAAAAGATGATAAAAATAACTAACATAAAATCATGCGCAGCTCCAGCAATTAATATAATATAATGAAATGGGAACTGGAAAAATAACACTTTTGCACATTTAAATTTAGTCAGATGAAGAAACAGACTTTTTCGGCCAAAAAGAAATTTTTTTTACAATTTTTCAAGGCATTTAAAATGAAAGGTGCATTTACAATGACGGATTACTACAATCTGTAGCAAATTTTATTTATTTCTCTTTCATACTAACAGATTTTTGTATTATGCTATCTCTTATTATTCCACTCCAGAGTAAAACTTGTTTGACTCTGGAGTACAGATTTGCTACACTCTAGAGTTAACATTGGTCTGTTAACTGTTTAACATGACAAATATACCCAAAAAAACACATCACTAATTTATTCACATCTCTAAGTGTCAACAAATTAAAAAAAATAATATCAGAATATATTAAATAAATATAAAATATATGGTGTTTTCGGTATAATTTGAAATACAAAAAATATTTAAATTAAAATCGACAAAAATTATGGCAAAAGAGTCGCGAAAATATGGAGTAAGTACTTAAATGTCAAATAAGTTTTGAAGTAACTTTACTCTGCATTTTAAACAGTTAACATTTTAATCTGTGCTGTAGAGTAGAGTCACTCTGCCATTGTGAAAGCACCTGAATGGTTAAATATTCATTATTTCAAATAGTTATTTCGTACTGAATTTTAGTTTGTTTATTTTTTACTAAGTATATTTGCATTTGATTTAACAATGCAAGTAACTATGTTATCATGCGCGGCTCCAGCAATTAATATTGTGCTCAAAATTACCCTCAAAAACATTCAGGGATTTTTCCATCTATAACTCTTAAACTAGAAGCTTCTGGTGATTAAGTTATATAGCTGGTGTTTACAAAATGAAAAGGCCAACATTTTCTTTATACACGCTTTTAACCCTCTCATGGCCGCTAGTGGTGTTTTAAGCGGTAAACATCAAAATTTGTGTCGAAACTAAAATTTGAATTTAGTAGGTTTGAGGTTAAGAAGAAGAATAAACCTTCCTCAAAAGTTATAAACACATTAAATTTGCAAATCAGACTAGATCTAGTTTCTGCCTTTTTATGGACAGGCTTCATCAGTGATCTTCCATTAAATTGTATTATTGTTTATATTTTTATTGTCAGATTGTCTCTATATGAATAATTTCAGAAGTGATCAAACAGACATATACAAACATTCTACTTCAGATTTTCTCTGTTTATCTTCTTATCTCCTCCGTGTCACCTTTTCACAAATATTGCCACATTGACGTATGGTTTGTACGTACAAGTGCATGCAATTTATGTATATTGGAGACGGACAGCCAACAGGGCATTTTTATTTTTTATAGTAAAGTGTGGTTTTTTCAAACGCGTCGTATAGACCAAATACAATTAATATTGTCATTAATAGGTATTTTTATTAATTCTAATTTAGTAGGTTTGAGGTTAAGAATGTCTCTCATTTCATTTTGGAGATCTATAAATACGTACAGTCTTCATCATATAATAGGAAATTTAGCGTAGATTAAAAGCAAAATAAGTTTTCTTTTAAATATTACATCCATTCCATGAAAGAAAGTCTAAAAACTGATTCAGAGTTAGAGATTTATTACATAAGTGCACTAGAAAACCATGTGAATCTTCCATTTTGGGTATAAGATGTGTTCAGCAAACTTATGTAAAACACTACGAGGTACAGTTTTGTGGAACCATTTAATCCTCTAACTCTTCAATTAAAGGGGCTTTTTAACCCCCTTTTTAAAAAGGGACAAAAATACCCGTAAGTTGAAGAGTTAGAGGGTTAAAATGTTCCACAGAATTGTTCCTCATAGTGTCTTACATGAAATGGAAGATTTACGTGGTTTCGTCCTAAAATCCAGGTTTGTGGGACATTTGAGGGCCAATTCTAAATAAGTACAAAATTAACCCTTAAAGACATTTTAAGTTTTGACTTATTTCTGGCATTGAACTTAAATTTTCAACTTTGATGTCTTCAGAGACTTAAGCCTGAATTAGCCAGAGGTAAACGTAAACATATCTCTGCATAGCTGAATTAATAAGTTAAATAAGAACAGAAGATGTGTTGTGTTTTTTGTTTCATTCTTATGCATTCAATATAGGGCAAACGTAAATACGCAACGAAAATCTATTCACAACAGATTTTTGTTGTATATTTATTTCTTTTTGCGATTTGCATAATTTATCGGCTTTTAACCCTACACTAAAAAAAATAAGTTAGTAGAAAAATTAGTAAAACGTCTTGTATATCAAGTGTACTAGTTTTCAGCAATTTTTTTTGCTGAAATTCCGTTTTCAGCAAAAATTTTAGTTATACTTTTTTAGCACTAAACTAATTTTGAACTAATGTTTTACTAATTTATTTTGCTACAAAAATTGTGCTGATAACCGCATTCACAGCGTGGACGACCACCAGATAGACAAGATGTAGATGTCGCAGCTTGTCTGGAAACGGAAATGACAAAAAAAGAAAAACAACTCTACACATATTCTATATTTAAATTTTCAGCAAATAAATTAACTAAAGTAAAATTTCGCTACAAGTTTTTTGAGTGTTTTTCAGTCTACTAATATTCAGCAAAAAGTTTAGTGATTTTAGCAAGGATTTTTTTCATTTGCAGTCGACTAAGTGTTAGCAAAACTTTTGCTGAAGATTACTATTTTTTTTGGTAAAAATCAGCTCGCTGATTTTCAGCAAACCTTTTGCTGAAATTACCAACTTTTTTGCAAGCACGCTCCTGACTAAAAATTTGCTGACACAGCAACATTTTTTGCTGACTTTACTGACTTTTTTTTTTTTGAGTGTACATAAGTCTGGGCGAATTGCAATTTTTAAACATTTTCCAACCGATTTTGGAATTTTGTGCCTTGTTACAAAGGTACTTCAATCTAGATTACGATTCTATTAACATTTTCCATAAATACAGTTATTTAAGAGCCTGAATTTCAAAAAAAGCCGAAAAAGTAATTTTTTCTCCTACACTCTCCATATTTTATCGTTAAAAACAACCTAAAATATAGACTAAGTATATAAACAAACTCTTAACAAAAAAAAAAAAAAAAAAAAAAAAAAAAACCGAAAATATTTGAATTTTTTGTTTTAAAACAGAAAACAACGAAATTATTTAAATTATTTTTTCTAAAAATAGAAAACTAAAAATAGAACATTTGGCTCAAAATATCAACTCCTACAGACAATATATATTTTTTTCTGGTTTGTTTTTTATTGACTGTAGAATTGGCCTTTTTTAAATCACCGGATTTATTTTTGGATTTATTTTATTTTGTTAAAAAATCATTTTCTTTTTAAATTTAAAAAATTCAATATTTTTATTCAAATCTTACACTTATTCACTAATATAATGTGAAAGAAAAAATTTAAATTTTGCGAAAATACAATTTCTAGAATTAAATTAAGCTAAATCCAAAACGGATTTATTTATTTGATAAATCCATTTTGGATTTAGCTTAATTCAATTCCTGTTAAATACAAAATTTAATGATTTTCTTTCACATTATATTATCGAATAAGAGTTAGATTATGATAAAAATATTCAATTTTGAAAATTAAATGTGGATTTTTTAAAAAAATAAAATAAATCCGAAAATAAATCCAGTGATTAATAAAAACGGCAAATATGTTTCAATGTATTTTAATTGATTCTTCAATTGAAAACAAACTTTACCTATTACTTTTAAAACAAATCTCAATCGGTTATGGAAAATATATTGTGAGTGTAGTAAATCGCATTTTAAACTTCAGGGTTGATGCGGCACGTGTTGCCTTTATACCATCGCCTAAATTTTAAGAAATCATGCGAATTTTACAACAATATTTAGTATGGCTAAAGGCCAAATAAGATTTTTCTGTATTTTTTATTATCGCTTCACGCCTTCTAGCGGAGGTATTTGCAACCAAATTCGAAATTTAAAACCCATTAATATTCTTTAGTGGATTCAGATTTTTTAAAATGATATTTTTAATTTGTTCTCTTAACTATAACTTACGTAAAAAATCAAGATTTTTTAACGAAAAATTAATGCGCAATTTTTAGAAACTTTTTTCTTAATTTTTGTTTTGTGATTTTCTTTAAGCATTTAAAAAAAAATCGACATTAAAATTTGGAAATCAATATGTGGCAACGCTGTACTGATATTCTAATTTTTTTATTTGTGATTATAGCCAAACTTTTATATTATTTTATGCTCTTTACTGCGCTGTTTAAAAATAACGGTTCTTGAAGTAGTGTCATCATATGACGACGCTAGGATAATAAGGGTTAAGGTACTGCGGATTTTTAGTATTGTGTTAAATAAAGATAACTAAAATATTTGTTTAATTCAGCATTTTAACTAAAAATTTGTAAAAAATTTGAAACCCATTTGACAGATCTTTTTTTACTGACGTATTATTTTAAGTGTAGTAGTATTATTGTATAAATTACTAAATTCTCATTAATTTAAATAATTCCCTACTAAATGCTCTTCAAAACGATTGAGTACATAATTTATTACCTACATCAAGTTTGTGTCTATAGTCTTTTGTTTTAATTTTTTTTGTAGCAACTACATCTCTTTTGTTAAATAACAAGTTTGAAAATAATTTTAAAAAATTGTAGTTTCTTTTACCAATATTTAATAATGAATTTTAAAATTTCACCATTTATAAAATATTTTAATTAAAAACACTTTTACTTATTGTTTTGTTGTGTATTTTAAAAATTTCTTTCCACTCATGATCATGATTATTAGGTGAAATTTTAAACATATTCTATTAAAAATTTTATTGTTTAAATATAGTTGTAAAAAATTTTAACTACTTTAACAAATTAAGTTTCGTTTTTGTTGTTCTTGTTGTTGTAAGTTTGCTTAAATTTTTTATGGTTGGTGTTTAGCAAATTAACAAAAAACACCTAACGAAAATACAATTTACACAACTCGCAGCATCGGCAAAAGCTACAAAACTAGTTATTATTGAGAAAACACTTAATAGCTTTTGTCTTAAAATAGACAGCAATCAAAATCATTTAATACATTATTATAGAAAAAAAAAAAATAAAACTAAACAAATATTAAAAAAAAAACATATTTAACAAGATGACTACATTTACTCGGACAAAAACTGATTTGTGAATTGAGTGAGTTCAAATTAAATATATTAACATATTTGGCAGCCTTAACAAATTTATTTATAAAAAATGAATTGAAAAACAGCAAACATTGAGAAAAAACAACAACTATAAAATTGTTGCTATATGTGAATTTGGATCTACCATAATCACTTAAACGTCAACAAGTTCATTAACTTCTTAACCTGCGTTAACACTTAAGGGGCCAAAACTTAAAAAAAAAATATAAGAAATTCGTAAACCAAAAACCACTACCTGTCTGCATGTACAAACGCAAAACACAACATATTTTTTGGTAAGAAAATCAATGTAATAAGTAAATAAATCCTCCTAACATTAAATGATAAATGATTTATAAAGTTTTTTAGAGAAAAAAAAAAACATACATATTTTATTTTTAAAGAAAAAACCCATATTATATGGTTTTTAGTTATATAAAGCTTAGAACATCTTGGTAAAATTTTCTTATACGTTTTTTCTGGTTTTCTATAGATTTCCTACCATTTCTGTAAGAAAAAAAATAGCCTTTGGCTTTATTTTTTTTATAAACATTATGCATGTTGTTTATTGAATAATTTTTATATTGTAGCTGAATACGAAGAAAAACATTCATGTTCAGTTTAGCTTGTTTAATAGAGTACTCTTAAGCTTGTTGATTTATCTTGTAATACTGGTGTCTGTCTGTAAAGTTTAGTTTTAAAAGCAACAAACTCATCTTACATACTATAATTGTTTAAATACAATAAAAACTGAGACTCTCTAAACGCTTGCTAAGACTTATGAAACGAAAGTAGAGTAACCAAATCTCTCAAAGAGTTTTGCAAAAGTTAGCTCACATTTTTTAAGACTCACGAGCTGTCTATTTGTTTCAACGGCGTTGAGATTATTCTCCTTAGCAGCTTCCTGTTGAAAATGACTAAAATTCGTCCAGTGGTTGAAAAGTTCTTATTTTTTGCATTAAAGTAATTAAATGTGCTAAAATCCCAAATGTAATTAACAAATAATGAAAAATAATCCGTTGTAGGCATATCCCTATCCTGATTTCATTCTTGCCTAAGGAAGTCGTCACGGGACGACGCTTTGATCCCATATAACGATTGAACAAAAATAGAAGGAGTGGAGACAGAGTTTTGAAATTTGGTATACACACATAATAATCCATTCATAAAAATACGAAATTAATGTCAAAACAACAAAAACTTTCGTAAAATAAACCACTTTTCGTATATTTTACAAAATTTTTGGTTATTTTGACATTTTTTCGTAATTTTATGCATGGATTATTATCAGTGTACTGACATAGAACCCCTTAGTTAAGAAAAATTTTAATTTTTGGAAATATCGGGCAAAGGACACGCCCACCTCCCATAGGTCCTTAAATTTAAAAATATTATATTACCTACATAAATGGACGTAAAATTACAAAAAGTATCCATTGAGGATGCACATAAAACTGGAAACGTTTATGTCAATTTTTATCAAAATCGAAGCAAGGACTCTTAGTCCTGCCATATATCCTTTATTTTAAAAGCTTTATAAAATCTGCAAAAATTATCCGATTGCGATTAATTAATAAAAAAAATGCCTTTCACAAAAAATGAGTTTTAAACGCTTAAAATAATTTTTCTAAAACAAAAAAAAATTAAAAAGGATTAAAATAGGAAACCATGTAAATCCTCCATTTTAGGCATACGGTATGTTCAGCGAACTTATGTAAAACACTACGAGGAATATTTTTGTGGAACATTTTAACTTTCTGACTCTTCAATTAAAGGGACTTTTTTGGCTCCTTTTTAAAGCGGACAAAAACGACCCGTAAGTTGAAGAGTTAGAGTATAATCACAACTGTGTCGATTGTCGACCGACGACAGCAAAAGTCATGGCGAATAATTTAAATTCAGCGACAATCGATTGTCGACATTTTTTGACATTTAGAAAAAAATTAAAATTAAATTTAAGCAAAACAAGAATATGGTTGTATTTTTTCGCCACAATTCTTCACCAATTCAATTAGTTTTCCATTAATTCTTGTTGTTTTACATTTTTTTGTATTTAATTTTGTTTTTTTGTGGTAAATTATGCATTTTTATTTTCAATTATATTTCTTCTGTCAAAAAAATAATTTTTTTGTAAACAAAGTACGAATTTTTGCAACTCTAATACGAATTTTTGCAACTCTAATACGAATTTCTGCAACTCTGTTCCCTTAATTAGTTAAAAATATGGCAAGTATTTGACAAATATTTTGAGTGTGTATTAGTGTGTCGCCACGAAAATAGAATAGATTCTATTACGACGACAAATCGCCGGACGACATGGCGGCATTTTGCTTCACATACAAAATATATGAAAAAGCACATGTCGTTGTCGTTGTCGACCCAGTTCTGATTAATCTCTTAGAGGGTTAAAATGTTCCGCAAAAATATTTGTCATGAAATTCTACTGTAAGTCTCTGAAGGTATTGAAATTGAAAATTTAACTTCAATGCTAGAAATAAGTCAAAACTTAAAATGTGTTTAAGGGTTAATTTCGTACTTATTCAGAATTGGCGCCCAAATGGCCAACAAACATGGAGTTTAGGGGGAAACCATGTAAATCTTCCATTTTAGTTATATGATGTGTTCAGCGAATTTATGTGTAACACACTACGTGGAACATTTTTTAACCCTCTAACTCTTCAACGTTTCTTTTTTGTCTCTTTTTAAAAAGGGGCCAAAAAATTCCCTTAGATTGAATAGATAGAGGGTTAACATGTTGCGCAAAAATGTTCCTTGTAGTGTTTTACATAAGTTCGCCCAACACATCCTATACCTAAAATGGAAGATTCATATATATATATTTTTTTTATCTCCTCTGCCAGAATCCATTGTCAGAACTTAATAATTTTGAAAAAGGTTCGAAATAGCTGTATAGTGTAATTAGTTCACTCAAATATTTAGTCACATATATGCTCTTAATTCCTTTAAAAATGTTTGAATTTATATTTCGTCAACTGTTTTGAGATAAGAGTAAGTAATGCTAATTTTAGACAAAAACTTCTTTACAAGCATAATAATTTATTACTTTATTTACAGTTTTATTTTTGAAGAGGCTACTGAAAATTGTATTCAAGGTTAATTGAAATCGTTAAAAATTAAGTGAAAAGAAAACAATCTTGTTTAAATTCAAATAAAGACTGACACACGACGATAATTGCAATAGTCAAGGACATTGTTTCTTTACTAAATTTCTCAAGGACAGAAAAATTAAAAAATAACATTCTATTTTGTGTATTACTGTCCCAAAAAAAAGTGTTAGTGTTAGTATAAAAAAAAACAACAAAATATGTAATTAACTTAAAATACTGACAGTTTTTTCTAATGTTAAAATCCATTTATAATTTAAAGGCGTTTAACTACCATTCGAGCCGTTCATGTAGTCTCCAGTGTTGCCTTTGCTGTTTGTGTGGGTTTTTTTTTTAAAGTTAATTATTTGTTGAGAATATTCATAATTTATTTACATACATACATGCTGTACTCGTAGTGGCGTCAAATCGTGTACGTGCAATTCAGCGTATACGGTGAGTGCTGTGCTGTCTACAGTGTAGATTTCAACGCTTTTCAATGCAATTAATTAAGTTGTTAAACTTCTATAGAGATGCAAAATAGGTGTCTGTTAAATTTCTCGTTAAACAAAACATTTTTATTTAATTTTTATTAACATTTCAAATAATGAAAAAAATGAACAATAAATTATATTGTTTAAGGTGGTTATTATAAAAAAAATCAGTAAATTAAATAATTAATACATTTAAGAACAAACAATAAATTACTTATACTTATAATAAAAAGTTATTACTGAGTTGCAAATAAACATGTTTTTTTTAACAAATATCATTTAAAAAATTTATAGTTTCTTTTCATATAAATATGAGACTTTCTTTTCATTAAATGAAAATAGCTCAAAACTACCTTGAGAGAAATGTTCTCATGAAAATTTATCCTTGACTATTACAACTAAAGTTGTGTGTCAATTTTCATTTGACTTTTATACAATATTATTTTCCTTTTACTCGATTTTCAACTGTTTCAAATAACCTTGCACACATTTGCAGAAGTCTTTGTTAGAAAAAGAAATTTTTTTAAATCTTTATCATTATTATCCTTGCGTAGTATAAAAGATTATTTCCATAAATACAATAACCGTAAATGAGAAATAAACATCAACAATTAGTACTTTTTAAACATAAAAATAATACAGTTTAAATTTAATAAATAAAGCATAAAACAAATGATTTAGGAAACGAACGTTATCTTGGCTGTGAGACCAATTTGAAGATTAACAAGTAAATTTATTATAGTTGGTCTACTCTAATCGGTTCTATAGTTTCAAAGACAATATAAACATAAAGTTGTTATATTTTATTCCTTCTTATGCCCTGTTGGACATTAATATACGTTTGCTTTTTTTTTTACTCCACAATTTCTTTATTGTGCTTTTAGCTGTTTTTAAATAATAATTTATGATGGCATAAAATTATATCTTGTCAAATATGATACCAATTATAGTTTATAGTTTTTAGTATAGTTTATAAAAATATGTTTAATTATATAATATTACATTAAGCAGATCCACCATTTTCTAAGAAAATTATATATGGGTAACTGCAATTACATCTAGAGATATATAATTTGATTCGAAACTGGTAGATCTGGTTAATATAATATTGTATTAAATATATGTTGGTATAATCATATATAAATATAATTGGTGTAACATTTGACAATATATGTATTTAACAAGACCAAATTCTACACAATCATAAATCATTATATAAAATATGTTTTTACTTTTATATAATCATAAATGGTCATACATTATCATATTCGTTCATGCATACTTTAATTAAATGTACATTAGGGTGTTTCAACCTTGTTTGAAGAAAGAAATATGTGAGTTGTTGACCGGATCACCACCCAGAAATATTTTTATGGGCGTAAAACTACACGTTTCCAAAAATATTAGGATAATCGGATATCGGGAAGACATGCTGCGTCGGCCCTGAATTTTAAAAATCGGATTACAAGGGGAAAATATAAGTTTTTCTTAATTTACTGCCTTTTTATACTCTACACCACTAGGTGGGCAGTAGACCTCAAAAAAAAAGTTCGCCGTACACCCTCCAATATGAAGTATTTTTGCAATGTAATTTAAAAAAAATTTTTTTTTTTTGCCGAACGTAGGGGTCGCCTTTTTCAATTTTTCGTTATAGGTTCGGTATTTAAAGTGTGATATATCGATTTTTTTACCTCGAGGAGACCAGTATTTTACTATAAAGAAAAAATGCAATGGAAAAAAATTAAAAGGGTGACCCCTACGTTCGGCAACCAATATATAAAAAAAATTCTACTGGGTTTATCGAAAAACTTTCTTAGCAAAAGTTTAATGGTTTTTTGGCAGCTTTAATTTTCTGACATTAGGGTAGTACATTAGGGTGGTAGCAACTGAGATCTGGTGGGTAACTACTAGAACGCAACACTTGAGGTCAATGGCCCTTAGAGCAAAACGCTGGTCTCCTCGAGAGAAAAACATCGATGTATCATACTTTAAGATCCGACTGTAAATGCCAAAGATATAACGAAAAATTTAAAATACAATTTTTTTTTTGAAACCTTCTTAAAAAAATATTTCATATTGGAGAGCGTACGGCGCACTTTTTCTTTTCCTGTAAGGTGGTACGCTAGAAGTTTGTGCTCATGTTTCCAACACGAAAAAATATTGGACGTAGACCCACCTTTTAGTTTACCGATAGACTCAGAATCACCTTTTGTTTCGATTTAACGATGTCCGTCTGTCTGTATATATTTGTGCCCATATAAAGGTCCCCCCCCCCCAAAATTGGCTGGTTTATACGCTGCATATCGCACTTCAATATTTCAATAAAATTTGGTTCGCGTACTCACATGGTCTCAAGGACAAAGCCTATTAATTCTAGATAGTATCGGTCCATATTTGGACCTATCGCCCATATGGGCTATATTTCCGATTTTCTCTTCTTTCATCATTTTATAGAAAATTTTGACACAAGTGCATTTTAACCCATTCGAATTTTGGATCCAAAAATGAGCTGGCTTTTAACCAGAACTGGTATAGGGTATTATATAGTCGGTATGCCCGACTTAACTTTTTTACTCGTTTTTAGTGTAACTTTAAACGAAATTATATTTTCTTGATTTTTTTAGACAAATTTTGGCACAGCTCCATTATAATAGACTAAAACTTCGAATCCAAACATATATATGTGTTCCCAACGTTCCTACAAGGATCAATTTGTAGCGTGGTCCGGTCGGAATGGCGTGGTCCGGCCATACTCTCGTCGGGGTCACCAATTTGTAGCGAGTTATTTATTTTATATTTATTTTAAGGCTTATTAACTTTATTAATCACGAAGCGTCTGTTTGAGAATAATCTAGCACATAGTCTTTCCATCTAGATCTGTCTATCGCGATGTTTTTTTACTTCATTCCAGCTAGTTTGACGCTTCGATTTAAATTTGTTTTCGCCATGTATTAGCTGGTCGCCCTCTTCTTCGGCTGCCTTGGGGATTACACTCAACAGCAGTTCCTGGCAATATCTGTGATCAGTTTCCGTATGATGTGACCTATCTAGTTCCATTTTCGCCTTTGTATTTCAATGGATATAGGAGACTGGTTAATTTGATGCCATAATCTGCTGTTCGATATAGTCTGTGGCCAAAAGACTCGAAGGATTCTTGTAAGGCATATCACGAGGTGTTGCATTCCACCTTTCGCAGCCATAGAGTAATGTAGATCGGACATTGGAGTTAAAGATGTCTACCCAGACACGACGAGAGGGAGTTCAAAACTTCCATATCTTACTAAGTTGACTTGCGTCGCCTTTTTTATTCGACTGGCAATATCTGCACTCGAACCACCCGATGTTGTAATGATTGCGCCAAGGTAGCAGAATACATCAACTTCTTACAGAATCTCATTATCAATTATAAAGTTGTTTGTTTGCGTTTTCCATGTTAATTCGCATCACTTTAGTTTTGAAAATATTAATCTTGAGACCAGCATTCTTAGCGATATCTGTCAGATGTTGCAATTTCATAGCCATATTGGAGTACTGATGACAAAGAAGGCAGATATCATCAGCGTACTCACGATCAGAGATACAAGCCGGTCCATTCTCTCGGCTGGCGGCGGCTAATGGCTAAAATGGTCGGCGGCGAATGATTTTTAGAGTTGAGCCGCAAACTTATCGGCGGCGGCTGGCTTAAAAAAATAGTGTCAACTGGCGGCGGCTAACCGGCTAACGTCGGCTAAAAGGTACATTTTCCAAGAATTTCAACAGATACATACACGCAAAAAAGCTACTGCAAAAATATCGAAGTCAACTTTGCAATTTATTTATAGGTACACTTAAAATAACACGCCAGTACAAAAATCTCAAACCGGTTTCAAATCGATTTGACTAATTGTTAACAAATTTTTAGTTGAAACACTGATTTAAGCAAAGATTTTAGTTATCTTCATTTAACACTATACTAAAAATCCGCAGTACTTTAATTTTGAGTGTTAATTTTCACCAATGTATCCGAAGTTTTAAAGATGGCGCCATTTCTTTCCCTCCCGATTTTTTAAATGGCCCATATCTCGAAAACTAAGAGCGATAGAGCAAAATTGATGAAAATTTCGAGTACCTCTAGCCATGTAATACCCCAGAGAAAGGGGATATCTATTTTTTTAAAATTGGCTTAGCCGATTATTCTCGGCGGCTGATTCGGCTTGGCAAAGGTGTCGGCTGGCGGCGGCTGACCGGCTAAAGTCGGCTGGCTTATATCTCTGCTCACGATGGTGTAATGGTTAGTGCTTGGACTGTTACACATGGGGTAGCGGGTTCGATCCCCAGCGACCGCAACATCAATTTGGAAAAATAGTATGTATGATTTTTCAATCCCTTATACATATCTCAGCGTCTACCTTCGGTAGGGCTCTGAACTAAACATCTTCAACAAAGTTCCCCGTTAGATGGCGCCCAACAACAGTAGTTTTTTTTACCAAATTTGTCAGTTGTATTAAAATTTTTGTAGTAAAAATTTGTTTGTTAATTTTTTTTTTTTTTTTATAATAAATACAACATTTATTTACTTCAAATTACATAACCAATGCCCTGGGGCCATATATGATTAATAAAAGCTACTACAAAAAAATAATTAAAAGATAATAAAAATAAATAATAAAAATAAATAATAATAAAAATAAATAATAATAAAAATAAATAATAAAAAAAATACAGTAAAACTATCATATAAAAAAAATACTGAAAACATTATCTTGAATAATATAAATAGATATTTAAAAAAAAAAAATAATACAATCACCAGATTTTCCTAAGTGCAGCGATAATAAAAAAAGAAAAGATCGAGAGAGATAAAAATAGTAGCACAAATAAAAAGCTATAACTCATGAATAGCTAAATAATCCTTAAGCTTTCGCCTAAAGACCTGGGGTGAAAAAGCAAAACCTCTCAGGTATAGAGGTAGATCGTTCCATATTCTTGAAAGCCTAATCTGAAATGATCGCTCGTACATAGTAGTATGATGTGTTGGATAAACCAGTTGGGGGTTTCTTTCCGAGTTGGACAAAAGAAAGTTGTCAACTATATAGTCCGGAAACCCATTAACCATTGCTTTGTAAAAAAATATTAATAATTTAACGAAATTGTTAAATATTTTTATTGCTTTTGTTAGTTATTTTTCAAACTTTTGAATTGTAATTGTACACTCAGAGAATTATGTCGGTAAAATTAGCTGCATTTGCAGTTAAAAAAACTGTAAACTGCAATTGCATTTGAATTAACTATAACTGCAGTTATTTTCAATTGAAATTGTAGTTAAAATAACTGCAACATCAGTTAATTTGAAATGCATTTTTAGTGTACACTTTTTCAACTACAATTGCAGTCAAGTTTACCGACATAATTCTCTTAGTGTAGGTTTATAATTTTTCAATCTAGACCTATTTTGGACTTTATCGCCTAAAGTATACTCCCAGAACAATTCCGTTTATTCAAGTGAATTTTTTTTTTAATCAACTTTGCAATTCGGTTGCCAGATGGGGTTGGGACAATCGAATCAATTCGTTTGGGGAAAAGTCAAAGGAATTTCTATGAAAGTATAGGCAACGAAAATGAAGAACTCATAATTTATTTTTCGTGCCGACCATATAACTGCAGAAGAACGTAGGCGTAGATTATAGGGTTAATACATTTTTTTAATTAATGTTTTGTTTGTAGTGCAGAACATAATATGTTTGTTCTGAAATGGTTGATATTTAAATATCCAACTTTATATTGTAATTAAGTTGGTTCTTAAAAGTAACACTTACTAAACATTTATGTAAATAAATATAGTTTTTTCGACCTTTAATTCTACAATGAAATAACAAATAATAAAGTTTGTTTCTTGAGTCTCTTGTAATGAATTTAATCTAATCTGCCTTTATTCCCCCTTTTTTTAATTTAAGCAAATGAAAAATTAAGCTTATCTCCTTAAAAGCAAGAAAGTACACAAACAATCATTAGTACTTAACAACTTCAACAAAATAAACACACCAGCGGAGAGACAGTCGTGACGCAAAATAACGAAATATAAAATTAAACGTTAAACAGAAGTGCAAACAAAAAAATTCACGCGTTCACACTAAATGTAGCGTAACTGACGATATAGTGTTGCAAAAAAAAATAATAATAAAGAATTTATGAATATAAAAGTGGTAAAGTGGTTTTTTGTAGAAGTGTTATCTCCATTAAAAAAAGACTCATGCCAAAATGGCAATACAGAAATCAACCACCTTGTTTTAAACAAAAATACTAGATAATTGGAATTAAAAAAAAAAACATACAAGAGGAACCATAATAATGAATATATGAATAGTTACGGCTGCCATAAATAAAAGAATTATGGCAGCAAATGTATAAACTCGCACAAGGGTTTTTTTTTTAATGCAGACTGTAAACCAAGAGAAATTAAAGCATTTAATTAAATTAGTAAAATAATAAAAAAAAAAAAAACCCTTGAGTAAAAATGCAACAGCTGCTAATAATGCCGTCGGTGGTGGTTGTTTGATAAAACTCGAAAAAAATACAGCCATTGTATTATGTTCTATTGAAATTGGAAGCATGGAAAAATTTTTAATGGAAGTTCTAGAGTGTTCATTGGAAATATTAAAAAAAAGAGACAGCTTCATTCACTGTTATAAAAACCAGTTCCAGTTATCACACACACACACATTAAACAATCTATTCGAACTTAGTTAGCCTACAATTTTCCAATTTCGAATTTTCGAACTTTCATGTTGAATATTACACTATCGCTTGCCTTGTCTTATGCTTTGTAATCAAACCTAGGGGAAATTTTTGTTGTTGTTAAAGGGGAATTTAGAATTTTATTTAATGGCTGCCGTTTTGTGTGTTCGCTTGTTTGTTTGCGTTTTCCTTCTCTTTCGTGCTTTCCTTCTCTGACTTTTATGTTTATTTGAGTTTATGCAGTTTATGATTATGTTGTTTGTGTGGTATTCGTTGTTGTTGCGTTGCATTTAATTTAACATATTGAAAATTAACTTTTTAAAACTAAATTGATTATTATAATTTTTTTTGTTTTTTTTAATAAATTTATCATGATCATAGTTGGTTGTAATGGTTTTCCTAGTTGTTTTGCATTCAAGTTGTTGTGGTTTTCTCGTTCACTCTTTATATGAATACAGTTTTTTTTCACAAGTAATTAAAATTGATTTTTTAATTTGTTCTTAAAAAAATGTTATTAATATGTTTATTAAGAATATTTTTGAAAGTAATTGTGTTCAAAATTTTACTTGTATGATTTGAAGTCTTTTGGAAATAAATAAAATTTGTTTAAGCTGGAAACTCTAGCAAAAGAAAAAAAAAATGGAAGTCAAGTTAGTGTATTTCTACTGCTTTTTAGAAGTAATTATGCACAACTTAAAAACAATTACTTCTTTCCTTGCTTCCAATGTATATTTTTCACTTCTTTTAGAAGCTTTTAACTCTGCGCTTTATCACCAGATAATTAAATTTTTTCCTGAAGATGAACAGCGAAGCTGTTTCGAAATATTTAAAGAAAATAAACAATTTTTTAAAAATAAAACGTAAAAGAAAATTTGTTTTTATTTTAAAACTTATGATCTAATAGTGTATTTAGACTGGGCAAAAACTAGTAGTTTATGGCCATTTTTAGTTTTCGAGCCGAAAACTACAAAATTAATTTAGTTTTTCTATACAATTTTCATACAAACTGAAAACCAGATTCTATCTGGTTTTTCCCAAAAACCAAGTAAAATTATTTAAATTTGCATTTTTGATACTTTATAATCAATTTTTGATACACCCTGTTATAACGAATATAGAAGTCAAAAAAATATTTTTAAAATTTTTAAGAATATTTCTGGTTTAGTTTAAAATTGTGTGTTGTTGTTCTTTTTTAAATATAATATTAATTTATTTACATTAATTTAACAATAAAAAAAATAAAGAAACCTGTGTAATAAAAAACTAAATAACCAGTGCAATTTTGTACAAAAACCAGCTGGTTTTTGCTCAGTCTAAATTCAGTATTAAGCCGGCGGTCTTTAAGACACATTTTTCAGCTGGGAAGCAATAGATATAGAGCAATTAATATAAGGGGAAAATCATACGCCTCAGTGCCCAACTCAATGTGTTTGACTACGGCGCACTATGCTTCGTACCATGGAAAAAATAAAAAAAAAATTTTTGTCTCAAATTGTGGTTAAAGAAGGATTTTTTAAAGCTAAGAAAGTAACTCAAACACATGTGAAAAAAAATATTTGGTGTGATTGCTTTTGTCGCCAATAGAGGGCGCAAAACTCAGAGAATTTTATGCAAAACTGACTTAACAGAAAAATGGGTTTTAATTGTTTCACGAAAATAATTCTTAACGAGTAAAAAGGGTAAAGTCGGGCATGCCGACTATACAATACCCTACACCAGTCTGGGTAAAAGCCAACTAATGTTTGGATCCGAAATTCGAATGGGTTAAAATGGGGCTTGTGTCAAAATTTTCTATAATGTGAGCAACAAATTTCATTAAAATATCTTAATATTTGCGATCTGCAGTTTGTAACCAAGCCAATTTTGGGGGGACCCTTATATGGGTACTAGGTCTAAACATGGACCGATGTTCACCAAAATCAATAGGCTTCGTCCTTGGGCCAAAATAGGTCTGTGTACCAAATTTCATCAAAATATCTTAATATTTGCGACCTGCAGCGTATAAACAATATAATTTTGGGGGGACCCTTATATGGGCACTAGGTCTAAACATAGACCGATATTCACCAAAATCAATAGGCTTCGTCCTTGGGCTGCCATAGGTCGGTGTACCAAATTTCATCAAAATATCTTAATATTTGCGACCTGCAGCGTATTAACAATATAATTTTGGTAGGACCCTTATATGGGCACTAGGTCTAAACATGGACCGATGTTCACCAAAATCAATAGGTGTCGTCCTTGGACCGACATAAGTCGGTGTACCAAGTTTCATCAAAATATCTTAATATTTGCGACCTGTAGAGTGCGCACAAGACTGCATGGACAGACAGACAGACAGACAGACGGACGGACAGACGGACATCGTTAAATCGAAATAAAAAAAAATTCTAATACGATCGGTATACTATAAGGTGGGTCTAGGACCAATATTTTTTGGTGTTACAAACATCAGCACAAACTTATAATACCCTGACCACATAGTGGTGTAGGGTATAAAAATATATTTTTTAAAAACTTGTTCGAATATTTGTTTTCTAATTACTTCAATATATTTGTAGTTAAATTAAAATATGGATTTTAGTTTATGTTTACAAAACAATTATTTTTTATTGCTCTGAAAAACACATTTTTTTTGTTGAAAATCCAAAAATTACTTAAGTTTGATGGAGTATAAAAAAAATTATATAAAATTAGATATTTTTTTTGTAAGTTTATACTGTAATATAATACTCGTAGATCATTAAAAAGTTAATTACTATTTTTACCAAAAATTAAAAAAAAATTGATTTTTTGAAATGCCTAAATTTATGATTTTTACACAAATTCTACGCATTTAAGAGTGTTCAGTATTCAAAAAATTTTAGGTATAGGATGTGTTGAGTGGACTTTTGTAAAACACTACAAGGAATATTTTTGGGGAACATTTGACGAAGCCCTGCCTGTCGACTATAACAAAAACGAAGGAATTAGCATAACATACCAAATTTCAATAAATAAATAACTGTTTGGCACTTATTTCATTTTTTCGGATATTATTTAATTGGTAGTTATTTCATTATGAAATAACCTCTAAACTTTGGAGACTATTTCATTTTCTCTTTTAGGGATAATTTCAGTCTTTTTGGGCTATAAAACTGATGAGTCTCTTTTCTGGTTATATATTTCCACATAATTACAATTTTTATCCACTCATTAGTACGTTTAAATGTTTTTTAACTAATTTATTTGTAATGCTTATAATTAAAAATTATTATAACTTTTAAATATTAATTTATTTTAAATTGTTATTCCATCATCGTTCCATTATTTTGTTTTTTTTTTAACTTTAAACAAAAACACCTCATTACTATCATCTTACTATTGTATAAATAGTATCTAGGTTAATGACGCGTAAAATACCTTCAATTAAATATCACAGCTATCATTAAATTGAATTTTTAATCGATTATTTTTTTATATTTAATTCGTTTTTATTTTGCGAACAAAAATTCCAATTTCACACCCTCACAAAAATTGTATTAATTCAATTCATTACATTTGAAATTTTAATTTATTTTAAATTGATTTTTAATTATCTTATTTTAATTTTCAATTTATTCATGTATGTATGTATGTATGTATGTGTACGAGTATTTTTAAAATTGTTTTTTTTTTCCTGTGGTTTGAAATTTAAAAAAGCATTTATTAAACAATCATTATTTAAACATTTTACTATATTTTTTTCTTAATAATAGCTAATTAAATGACATGATGTTTTTTTTTTGTTGTTATTATTGATTTTTATTTTTCAATAAATAATCAGTGACCACAACGAAATGATTAATATGTTTTATGGTTTAGTTTTTAATTTTAATACTTCAGTACCATGTCAAAAATAATTGTAATTTGTTGAAACTAAAAAAAAAAAATACTAACTCAAAATGATATATTTTTGAACTTTGTACATATTTAGGTATATAAGTTTTCGCAATTTTTGCAAATATTGTATTAGTGAGTAAAAAAGTTAAAGTCAGACATGCCGACTATATGTTATGCTACACCAGCTCGGCTGAAAGTCAACTAATGTTTGTATCCGAAATTTTTAATAAACTTGTGTCAAAATTTGTCTATAAAATGGTAAAAAAAATTGGTAAGAAATTTTGGCTTGCTTATTTTTACACTCATAGAAAAAAGTTAGTACAAAAAAAAAAGTCTGTTAAACGCTTTCTGATTCAATTGAACTAATTTTTCTATTATTTTGTCTTAAAATTTAGGATTGAAGTAATATTTTTTGTAAATCCAATTTAACATAACTACAATACTTTTATCCGTAATGAAACTAACTTTCCAAGCTAATTTTTAGTAATTTATGTTTCTTATTTTTAAAAATTTTCCAGCTAATCTAAACCAGAATTATTTCCTAATGATCACATTTTTATATCTCTGTTATCAATATCACATAGAGATGGCGCTATATTTTCATATTTTTTATTGTGTAATAAAATGGCTTTTATCTCGGAAACTAAGCAAGATAGAGCAAAATGGAGAAAAATTAGTTACTCTCTACTTTTCAATGCTTATAAATTACCTATACTCCCAGTGTACTTATACTAAAAAAAAAGTCAGTAAAGTCAGCAAAAAATGTTTGTAATGTTGGTAATTTCAGCAAAAAGTTTGCTGTAAATCAGCGAGCTGATTTTTGCCAAAATAATAGTAATCTTCAGCAAAAGTTTTGCTAAAAAATATGAAAATATGAACCCTCAGAAAACAATCCAAAAAGTTGTCCCTATAATCTAAAAAGCTGTCTCAAAACGAGGGTTCATTTTTCGGGCTCAAAGTAGATTCCAAAATTATTTAAATTTATGAAGAAAATTTCGATTTTATACGTTCTTTTTTCTGAGTCATTTCTGAATACACAGGGGGCTCTTATGGACGGACCACTTTCATAGAAAAAAGTGGAAAAATGTTTAGGTTTTTGGAGCTCATTTCTGAGTCATTAATGATCATCTTTGTTTGCTGGGTTAGTTAATTTATCTGCTGAAATTTTAAATATAGAATATGTGTAGAGTTGTTTTTCTTTTTTTGTCATTTCCGTTTCCAGACAAGCTGTGACATCTACATCTTGTCTATCTGGTTGTCGTCCACGCTATGAATGTGGTTATCAGCACAATTTCTGTAGCAAAATAAATTAGTAAAACATTAGTTCAAAATTAGTTTAGTGCTAAAAAAATAAAAAAATAATGCTAAAAAAATAACATATGTGCGCTAGTTCCAAAGATGGACCGATTTTATCTTAAAAAAGTAGGCTTTGCCCTTCCTCAAATACGAGTCTCTCTACCAAATTTCATTAAAATATCTTAATTATGCGACCTATAGAGGACAGACGGACAGACAGACATCACTATCAAAAAATGATTCTGAGTCGATCAGTATACTAAATGTTGGGTCTACATCATTTTCAGTTTTATTTTAAAAAATTACAAATATATATCAAAATTGTCTTAAAATATTTTAAAATTATCCAAAAATGTTTTAAAATTGTCCAAAAATGTTTTAAAATTGTCCAAATATATTTTAAAATTGTCTAAAAAGGTTTCAAAATTATCTGAAATGTTTCAAAATTATTCAAAAATATTTTAAATTTTTCAAAAAATGTTTTAAAATTGTCCAAAAATCATACAAAATTTTCCAAAAATGTTTTAGAATTTTCCAAATATTCTTTAAAATTGTCTAAAAACCTTTGATATTTGTCCAATTGCATTTCAAAAGTGTCCAAAATGTATTTTAAAATTATACAAATATATTTTAAAATAATTTAAATATATTTTAATATATATAAATAAATATATATATTTAGTTTGAGATTTTGATGCTTCAATTTGCATTGCACTACGCCACCACTTTCTAAAGAAAACTGATGAAGGGGATCTGGAAAATCTCCGAGACGATCGTCTTTTCATTCCTGAAAGTGTAGAGGTTTTTGAAAGCAAAAACTCTTTGAAGTATTTGTCAGGAGAGTATCCTGATGAAGAAAAATATCAGTTTTTGAAAAAAGCACTTATGTTAATTCATAATAAGGAAATTGGTCTCGAACTGAATTAATAAATTTCTAATATTTTAATATTTTTTATTTAAGAAAATTCTATTTGTATTTTAAAATTTTCCAAATACATTTCAAAATTATTCATTTGTATCTAAAAATTTTAAATCTGTATTTCAAAATTATCCAAATGCATTCCAAATAATTCCATTTGTATTTCAAAATTCTTTAAATGTATTTCAGAAATTTCCAAATGTATTTAAAAAGACTCTATTTGTAGTCCAAAATTTTCAAAATATATTTAATAAAATTCTATTTACATTTCAAATTTTTTCAAATGCATTTCGGACCATTCTACTGGTCGCATGATACTGTTTTTTATATGTTTGTTGAAAATAAGTTCAAAAATTGTGTCATATTAATAAAATTTCAAAGCAATTACTTTGACTTTTAACAACAAATTTATCCATAAGCTTGTAGAATATTTATTTATTTTATTTATTTTTGACTAGAATTGTGAATTGTGAAGTAAATGCTTAAAAAACCCAATATTTCCCCCTATTAGTAATATCTATTTATTATTCATACTAGCCGTTCCCTCTTCTTTGCGCTTTGCGATCACAGCATCACTCTTCTAAATTTAGTTACATACATACATTAAAATTCAATATTAATCATACGTACCAGTAATATTAAAAATTTTAAATTCTCTATTAAAATTACTGGTACGTATGATTAATATTAAATTCAAATATTACTCATTTATTCGTATATTTAAATACAAAAGCTTTAATTTCATATTTATTTACACATGAACTTCTTGTCCTTGATGAGAAATTCAATACAAAAAAATATTAATTGAAAATGTTAACCCTTAAAACATTCGCTTAAGTAGTAATTGTTGACATTAACGAAAAATTATGTTCGTACTTATAATGATGTAAATTTTTCAACTTTATAATTTTAAATTAACATATAGTACATATTTCTTAAATTTTTTTTTAATGTTTTTCAATTTTTCATTTTTCGTGAAAAATTTAATTAACGTATTTCTCTTAATTAATAATAAACATCTCAAAATTGACATGATAGTTAACAAAACAAAATTGAGTGAAAAATCAAATAAATAAATTTTCACAGTTACACACAAATTTTCAAATAAAATCATCAACATTTATTTTTCAGCGTTGATTGCTTTGACAAGTCTATGCATAATCAACTGCCAACACACAGAGAAAAAACCCCACCTTTTTTTTTTGTAAAACCACAATAAAAAAAAAATCACTGTAAATTAACTTAAGAGTAACACAAGTAATCTTATGACAAAGTAACAATAACATTATTTACTGAAAAAAATTGGGAATAACATAAATCTCCAAAAGAAAGAAAGAGACTTAAAGAAAGAGAGCGAGTGAGTTAAATTAAGTTTTTCTTGGTTAATAGAGAAAAAGCTAACAATATAATTGAGTTGTTGGCTGACACATGAAGATTAAGTGAAAAAAAGAATACACACACACTATGAAAAAGGGGAATTTTAATGTAACTGTAACAGTAAAGTTTACTCTTTTTAGGAATAATGGGTTAAGGCAAAAGAGAAAAGAGCATAAATAGTGTTGGTTTACAAATAAACTCCTCCCTTGACAGTATTAAGGTTTATTCATTCACTCTTGAAGGTTAGTGCAAGAACAATAGAGACAAATATATTATATTAGTGATGATGTCTTTAGTTGGGAGTTAAGAGAAATGTCATTTTCCTTTTAATAAAGTTATAAACTATTTTAACAAGGCCTTGTTTGTTTTGTAGTTGTTGTTATTGTATGTAAGAGAGTATGTGTAAGTGTTTAAGAGGAGTTTTACATGGTGGTTGAAGTTTTCTTTTTTTGATTTTTGTTAATGTTTGAGTAGATGTAAAGTACTTGCGCTTTTACATTAGTTTTTTTTTTGTTATTTACCAAACATCGTCATTATTTGAGCTGCTAAACATCAACGTTTGCAAAACGTCTGTCAGATTACAGGTGACATCTGTAAGTGTCACACACAGCTAGCTGTAATAAGCGGATTGAAAATTCAATTTAAAAAAACGGAATAAAAAAATTCCAGCATCTCAAATTTTATTTAAAAAACTAACAATAACATATTTGTTTGTCAAACACAAGTCAATCAAAAAAAAAATAAAATCTTGAATATTAAGAAAAATTCAACTGTACAACCTTCTCTTTTTCTCATATAATTATCACATCAGACTCTCTTTGTCCTATATGCTCTTTTTGGTTAGAGCAGAGCATCATCTACCATTTAACAGTAAACTATAGACAGCAACAGAAGAGTATTTGTTTGTGTGTTTTTGGGTTTTCGGCTACACTTGGTAAAGACGTTAAACAACTGTGATTAGTTAATTTACTCGTTGACTTCAAAGTGAACGGACGTGTGTGTATAAAAAGAACAAAACAAAATTGGAAATAAGAAAAAATTCATAGATTAAAAAAAAACAAGAAGAAGATTTAACTACACAGAATTAACGTAAATTTTTAAAAATCATAAAAAACAAAATTTTATTCAAAATAAAAAAGAGTTTAAAATCGAGAATTGATTACAAAAAGAAAATTTAATGTGCTAAAAACGTTAAAAAACCCAAAAAGTGTTTAAACTTTAATATAAAAAGTGTTATACAAAAAACAATTTCAATTAGTTTAACCACAAATGGCCTTAGAGGATCGTTGTAGTCCCCAATCAGCACCATCACCACCAGGTTTACCTCAATCTCCTACTAATCAAGCAAATTTCCTAATTTCTCCCACTTCTCCAAACCTCTTGGATATGAGTTTAACACAAACGGAATCTTCAACACCCACAGCCACCATGTTGCCTCACACGGTGGCATCGTTGTATCAACAACAACAATTACAACATTTACAACAATTACATCATTTACAACAACTGCATCAACAACAATTGGCCGCTGGTGTATTTCAACATCCTGGCTATGATTTATCAGCCCAGGCTAGATTAAGCGTATCACCGGGTGCTCATTCTACCTCCTCAACACCCGCTTCTACTATGACCATTAAAGAAGAAGAAAGTGATTCTATAATGGGTGATAGTTTTAATGGTGACCATGAACAATCGGCCCTGCACTGTAGTAATGTGACCGAAGATGAAGATGAGGGTGATATTGATGTGGATGTGGATGAGGATGATGAAGATCATGAACAACGTACACCACCGCCGGCTCATCAACAATCTAGTAAACCAACTTTGGCATTTTCTATATCTAATATTTTAAGTGATCGTATTGGTACAGTGGGTCAACAGACTCAACATAAAGAGGAAACAAATACCAAACATCCGATCTTTCCAAATGGACATGCATCTAGCATATACCGGCCTTTTGATCAAAGTCGAGCTGCTACAGCTACACCCTCAGCTTTTACCCGCGTAGATTTATTGGAATTAAGCCGGCAACAACAAGCTGCAGCCGCGGCTGCAACTGCGGCCATGATGTTGGAACGCGCCAATATTCTTAATTGTTTTAATCCAGCTGCTTATCCTAGAATACATGAAGAAATTTTACAAAGTCGTATGCGTAGAACTGGCATTTTACCCACACATCAGCAGCAGCAGCAGCAACACCAAATAAATCTCCACACAAAAGCTATGGATCCTTTACTAACTTCCCCTTCTTTATCATCATCCTCCTCACAATCAGCTTTGGGTTCATTATGTAAAACTGTCTCCCAAATAGGACAAACACCCGCCTCACCTGCCATCTCCACAACACCCTCCTGTTCTTCACAAGCTAGTATATCCTCACCACCTCCTTCACTAACTAACAATTCAACGGGGTCTTCATGTGCTTCTTCTTCAAATTCATCTTTGAATTCCTCTCCCACTAGCCGTAAAAATTCCAGTCCTCAGCCTATACCACCACCGTCGGCTATTAGCAGGGATTCGGGTATGGAATCATCAGATGATACTAAATCAGAAACCGGTTCTACTACCAACTCGGAAACGGGGAAAAATGAAATGTGGCCAGCTTGGGTGTTTTGTACCCGTTACAGTGATCGTCCAAGTTCGGGTAAGTTGAATAGTGAAAATTTTTGAAATTACATAAATTTTAAAAAAGAAAGGAAATTTTAGAAATTCTTAGCAACATCTAACACTTAAGGTCGCATTTACATTTTCATTGAAATCTCGAGATATTGATATTTACCAGAAAGTGACTATCCCTTTAAGTTAATGAAACTTTTCTTAACATTCGTAATATTTATGAAAATTTAGGACGTTGAATTGAAATTTAAATTTAAAAATTAATTTTTTTTTACATTTTCGCTACATTTCCAAATTTTCTTGCCGGTAAAATTATTGAGAATTATTTTAATGAAGTTTACAATTCCTCCAGTGAAACTTTTCATTAAATTGAATTAAAATTCAACATAAGTAGATCATCATCAAAGATTAACCCATAAAGGCAAACGACACTGATGATGGCTTTGTAGCGAAAGCCGAAAATACGTATTTTGTTTTGCTGGCCTTTTTAAATTCTTTCCAAAAAAAAAAAAATGTTTTTATTCTTTGTAATTTACTTGTGAAAATTGTATCATATTTCTTTAATTTTAAAAATAATTTAATTTTGTTTTTTCTTTGATATTTTAAATGTTTAATAACGCTCCTAGACGAGAACAAAAAATTCTCATTGAGTTTGTAATTTAACTTAACAAATATTTCCAGAAATTCTAAAAACGTCGTCCCCTGACGATTTCCTTAGGCAAGAATGAAATCCGGATAGGGACATGCCTGCAGCGGATTATTTTTCACAATTTCTTAAATACGTTTGGGATTTTTAGCATATGTTATTCCTTTGATGCAGAAAATGATATTAATTTATGATCGAAAAATTGAACTAAGAACATTCATTTACCAAATAAAAAGATCAACTATACATTAATTCATTCATTAAGGCACTTTCTGGAAAATTTCATATTTTGTATTAAAAGTTTCATGCACCTAATAGAATAGTTTCATTAAAAATACTTAGGAAATTTGTATTCACTTCATTAGTTTAACGATAAATTTCATTAAAACACGTACAAGAAAATTCTCTATGTATTTCGCAACAATTTCACGCAGAAAAGAATACTCAATATTCTTGCAATACTGTCAGATTCTGATTATCGCCCCGTTTTGAAATCCTATCCCGTAAATTGAAGAAATTAAGAAAATATTTTGAACTCAAAAAGCATTGTTTAATCTGCATTGACTTACACAAATTCTAAAGGGTGTCCAAATCGGACTGTTCTTGTTAGCATTGATAAAAGAAAGTGTGATAAAAACCAAAGATTTTTTTTTTTTTTTAAATTCAAGAAAATTTTGAGTTTAAAATTACCCTTCTAATAAAAAAATCCACGGCTAGAATCTGTAAAGAATACAAAAAGGAGTATACACTGAGAGAATTATCTGCATTAATGAATTTTTAAATTACTGCAATAAAGTTTATTTAACATTCAAACTTTTAATTATGTAGTCATTAGAACGAAAGTAAAAAACTTTTACAAATATTACTTATTTTAATATGGCATGATGGGTTAAGGTGTAATACAAAAATAACAAGTAATCGCTGTGAAAGTTCTTTGCTTTCGTTCTAATGACTATAAATAGAATTAAAAGCTTCAATGGTAAATACAACATACACAGATTTGCGTAACTACTAAAGGAACTTTGATTAAAGCAACATACTATAATATGGAGAAAAATAGTAGCTTTGTAAAAAAACATGCGATTTTCGTTGTAATACATAAATAACTAGTAAAAATATTTGAATTTTTTTCTCATTGCATTATTTGCTTGGGAGTTTATATAAATACAAAAACTAAAATCCACGTTATAAGCTAGAGGGAACCCCATAAAGACAAACTGATGATGATTAAATATATTTTTTATAGTAAAAAAGCGAATTAACTGTAAAAAGGTGTTTTTCACCAATTTTTTCAAATATTTCAAAATTTTTCTACTAAAAATTTATCAGTTAACTTTACGACATTTACCAGTTATTTTTAATGCATTTAGTAGTTATTTTTTAACAGTTAAAAATAACTATATTTTCAGTTATTTTAAAGTAAATACCTTTGTAGACTCTTTAGCTTCCTATACCTCTGTTTTAACTGTCTTTTAGATTCTATCGACAAACTTTTTTGAGTGTACTTATATTTTTATGGGGCTCAGTTTTACATTTCCGAGTTAAAGAGTGGTATAAAATGATCTTATTTTTTGTTTTTTGTGGTTTTTCATGTCGCTTCCAAAGAAAATCTATACAAATTGGAAATCGGACGATTGTTAGTTATGAAAAGCTCTTATACAAAAAGTTTCGAACACCTTAGAAAACAATTTTCCCCACCTAAAAATTAGACTCCGCAACTAAGTTTCTTTTTTTTTTTATCAAATTGTAGAAAAATATTTGAAATAATTGATAAGTAATGGCACAATTTTTTTTATGTCCAAATATTTGATATAATTTTAAAATGTTTAAATAAAATTTTCCAAACTTCTTAAAATCCTTCAAAAACTGCCATCTAATTCTGAAGGTCATTTAGCGTATTAAGAAAAATTCCATAAATTTTCTTATTATCCATTTACAAAAAGGTCACCCAGAAAGCAGCAGCGGCAAAATCCTTTAAAATATTTTAAAACTTCTATCCTGTTGTGTGTCGAGAACATAAAGTGTAATATTTGAGCGGCTTTAAATGTTTGATGTGACTAAAACAGACATACGCACATGTGGAGTCCCAAAAGAATAACGTTATCTTAACACAAAATGACAAAATATTACCCAAAAAACAAAAACTACTTACAAAAACATTAACTAAAGCAATGTTTTTGGGATGATTTAGTAAAAAAGCAACAACGACAACAACAGAATAGAAGATTTCAGAAAAAAGATTTGTACATGATTTCTTTTTTGGGTTAAATAACTTAAAAGCAAGTGTTGAATGATATGCAGCGAAATGTTATAGTCTCTTTTAAGACACGTGCTTTAAAAGGATTAGACAAATGTTTGGGGAAAATTTATGTGTGAACTAAATTGTTTTTTAAAGATTTTTAAGTGGATTTTTATGATTTTTAATGGTTTTTTAATTGTTAGAAATTGAAAGATTTATATTATATAAATGAAATGTTACATTCACTGAAAGAAAGTCTAAGATGATTTATATTAAAAACTGTATAAAAATAATTTCTAAAATTAAATTTAACACTTAAAAAATATTTAATAAATTATATAGAAAATATAATTATAACTTTGCTACTAAAAAATTGTTTAAAATTATAAATGCAAATTCTACGTTTAAAATCTAGATAGCTTAATGTATAATTAAAACATTTTCCCAAAGCTTTGAAGTTTTTCAAAGCTATAATTATAGCTTTTTTAGAATACAGGAAGTTTTCTGCCAGCAGAACTATACAAATTTCTAATTCAAAACAAACAGTTCTGCACACCTGTTTTTTTAATATATATTTCTTCAAAATATATATTAAATTAATTATATTTTTTATTTTATTTTAATATGTCTATCTCTGTTATTATATATAATTAATTATCTTGAAAAAATATCATCATCATAAAATTGTATATTTAAGTTATTCATTCATATGTGACAGCTGTCTTTATTTTCTATGATGTCGGCTTTTAAGTTTGTTTTTCAATTAATTGTTTAAGCAAACAAAAAAAAAAAACAATTTTTTTATTCTTAATAAAATAATCATTATTATTTATATTTATTAATATGCATTGTTTATTACTCAAATGACTGGCATTTTGTTTGAAGCTCATTAATATGTTTAGCATGTCGTTTTAAAGTTTTTGTTTGAAGAAGGAGTATTACGCAGAGTTGTAGAAGAAGATATTTAAAGAGTTAGAAATATTTCAAGAATTTTTTTTATTCTAAAGATTTTATAGAATTTTAAAACCAAAGAAACCTTGACAAGTTATAAGTAGTAATAATATTTTTAGCTACACTCCTAGAATTATTGAGGTAAAATTAATTCCAATTGCCGTTCAAAAAAAGTGTACACTGCAATTGCATTTGAATTAACTATAATTGCAGTTATTTTAACTGTAGTTGCAATTAAAAAAAAAATGAAATATCATGAGTATTAAATCCGTTGGCATTGTATATTTTTCTAACTGCAATGGCAGTTAATTTTATCGACATAATTCTCTTAGTGTAATGGTTTTACTGGATCTAGTTCAAGGTTGTTTGGTAAGCTCAAAAAAATTTAAATTTACTACTGGTTTATGTATTACGAAAATGCTCAAAACGAAAGCAAATTAACGAAAATTTGTTTTTGTTTCCCATGTATTTTTGACGAAAGTAATTGCCAATTTCTTTCATTTAGACTATTTTCGTCATAGATAAACAGGCCCTTATTGATGATTAAATAATCGGGAGAGCATGAAAGAAATTCAGTTTTTTTACCCTTTCTCTTTCTTTTTAGGCCCTCGTTATAGACGTCCTAAACAACCAAAAGATCCAAAATCTACATCTGATGAAAAACGACCACGAACGGCATTTTCCAGTGAACAATTGGTCAGATTAAAAGTAAGTATTTGAAATATAAAAAAATTGTAAAAAGGGGTAAAGACAAGATATTACCCAACAAAAAAAATTCCAAGTAGTGCCTTACGAACTACTTCTTTTAATGCTTCACAATTATCCGTTAGTGTATTTTTACTGCTTTTTTAGAAGTTATTCTGAACAACTTCAAAAAATTACTTCTTTTATTGCTTCCCAAGTATCCGTTATTACATTTTTACAGCTTTTTTAGAATTACTTCTGAACCACATACAAAAAATCACTTAAGTTGCAATTAAGTGATTTTCTAAAGAGTAATTGCTCTAAAAGTGATCGTAAAAAGTAATTTTGGTATCATTTGGCATTTCCAAACAGAGGGTCCCGGGTTCGATTCCCGGCTGAACCAATATTTTTTTATATTTTTTAAAAAAAATTTTTTTATTCTATTAATTTTTTTTTTAATATTTATAATTAATTTGTTCAAATTCAATATTTTTTGAATTTTTAAAAATATGTATATATAAAAAAATGGTGAGAAATTGATTTTTATGTACCTGTAAAAATAGTACTGAAACCAATATTGAATTGGAGTGCACCTTTCACACTTGTTTAATAAGTACTTTTAGTGAAGAGAATAAGGAACAATATCTCGCATTAATAAAGTGGTGTTTTTATGCCAGTCAACTTTCATATCAAAGAATAGCTCAGCGGTAGAGCTCAGCGACTAGCAATCATGAGGTCGCAAGTTCGATACCCACCCGGTGGCGAAAATAAAAAAAATATAATTTTTTTTTGTGAAGAATTTTTTTTAACTTTTTATTGGTGAAAAAGAGCTTCCTTTGCACTCGTTCAAAAAGTACTGAAAAAATGTTAAAGTCTGAGTACTATGACAACTCAATGTTAAAATCATTAGTATTTATATTAAAAAAGAAGTACATCTAGATCATCAATTGTAGTGCTTTTTCTACTGCTTCGGCATTTATTTTTTCGCTGGGTAGCTTATAAATATATGAAAACAATATGGCAACTCTGTGAAGTATTTGTTAGGAGAATATCCTGATGAAGAAAATTAGTAGATTTTGGAAAAAGAGTACTTATTATGTTAATTCATAATAAGGAAATTGGCCTCGAACTGAATTAATAAATTTCTAATTAATCAATTAAAAAGGTCGAAAAACAATTTTTATTTTTCAAATAAAAATTTAAAAAACCAGTACTTAATTCATAATAAGGAAATTGGTCTTGAACTAAATTAATAAATTTCTAATTAGTATGGCAACTATTTATGCCAAATCCCAAATACTTCCCAATCCAAAATTTGTTAAATTAAATAAAACAAAAATTTAAGAAATTCAAATTTTAAGAGCGTTCATAAATTTTAGCGATTTTAGTCAATACAGCGAAACCTCCCAAAAACGAACAGTGACGGTCACAGAGAATGTGTCTGAATTGCAATTTATACAGCAAATAGACTTGGGCATTTGACAATAGTTATGGTTGGTGAGCGCTCTTTGCAGTTAATTTTATTTTTTTAAGAACTAGTTCGCTCTTCTATTTCACTGGCTCTTTGACAATTTTGTTCAGTCGTTCACAAAACAATTTCTCCGAAGGCTTGGCAATTTTTAATAGGTAGCTAATTCATATAGCTCGTCTTTTAAGTAACAAAGATTTAATACAAAGTGCAAACCGTTCATCAATTGCTGACTGCTGGCCGACAAGTGAGGTTAACTTACTCCTTTGCTTTGTTAATCATAATGAACGATGAAATCCATTTCCACTTAAGTGGGTATGTAAACAAACAAAATTTGTGTATCTGAGGCACGAAGAGTCCACATGAAATGCACGTAGGGCCTTAATGTGAATATTGGGTGAATTTTGAGAATGCCGACGGCACCATCACTAGAAAATTGTAAAATAAAATAAATAAATAAAATAAATTAACTTGGAAATTATGTAGTTATGTAATTACCATACATAGCACTTCGATAATTTTCCCCCATGCTTCTTTTTCTGCGTGTAGATTTATCGTCTTTAAATAAACTTTATAATTTTGAATTGTGTATCTACAAAATTAAATAAAAATTTATAAAAATGAGATTACCGACCGAAATTATAAACACCACGATTTCTCATAAACGGTACACAGAGAAAACAGTAGGCACCAACAATGGGAATTTGTACAAGCAACATATTTTCTTTTAAATTGAAAATTTTATTTTCAACAATTATTTTTTAAATTGATGTTGCCGTAGCTGGGGATCGAACCTGCAACCTTATATGACTCATAAAAATGATTTTTTAGTAGAAAATATGAATCCTTAGGAAACAATCCAAAAAGTTGTCTCTACAATTTAAAAAGATGTCTCAAAATAAGGTTTCATTTTGCAGACTCAAAAAAGTTTCCAGAATTATTCAAATTTATGAGGAATTTTTAAATTTTTAACGTCTTTTTTCTGTCACATTTGCGAGTACGCAGGTAGCTCTTTTGGACGGACATGGTAAAAAGTGGAAAAGTATTTATGTTTTTGGAGCTCATTTCTGAGACATTCCTTGTATATAAAATATAAAGTGCTTATGCGTAATAATTTGCATACTTTATAACACGTTTATAAATTGAATTTTTTATGAAAAATTTTTCTTATAAACCATTTATAAATTTTTAAAGTGATTAGCATATGGCCCTATGCATTTAAATATTCACCTTAAAATTTTCACTTCAATATGGTTTGTGAATTAAGGAAATTAACAGGCTTTTAATATATGTCTTTAAATTAAGGGAAACAAAGACATACATTTGTGTATAACTTTTTCTAATTATGTAAAATTTTAAATATATTGTTCGTTAAAAAAACACCTTGAAACCATATGTAATATATTCTCTTAAATTTTAATTTCATGCGTCGTAGTTTTAATATTGAAAACCCCTTGTTGGAAAAATAACACAAAACTAGTTTCAATTCTTTTTTGTAGTCCTTTTTTTAACCTTTATTTTATATTCAATATTTTGACTTAACTATAACGAATTGCAAATTTATGAGTTTTCTTTAGATTTTAGTTTTAACATTTTCTTTTCTTTTTTAAATATTTTCAAAATATTTATATCAAATATTTTACACTACCCAGGGTGTCCTTTTTTTTTTTGAGTAACATCTAGGCTAGCGTTGTTGTTAATGATATCCTGCTAACAATTTAAAACCGCAACTAAACGCCTTTAAGTTTTCTTTTTAGGGATAAATAAAGAAGAACTAGAATTTCTTTAACTACTTGTTTTGGAATTAGTTATGGTCTTGTCTTTAAACCACCTTAAATAATTGATTTTCTTTATTTTTATTCCTTCTTGACAACTTAAACTAATTTCAAAAATTTCTTTGCATCTATTTTTAGCGTGAGTTTAATGAAAATCGTTACCTAACTGAAAGAAGACGCCAACAATTAAGTTCTGAATTGGGTTTAAATGAGGCTCAGATAAAAATTTGGTTTCAAAATAAAAGAGCGAAAATAAAGAAATCTTCTGGCTCGAAAAATCCTTTGGCGTTGCAGCTAATGGCCCAGGGTTTGTACAATCATACTACGGTGCCCTTAACCAAGGAAGAAGAGGAACTGGAAATGAGAATGAATGGTCAAATACCGTAAATTCTAAAAATAAATCTTCTGCTAACCTAAAAAGAACTTAATTCTTTTCTCAATAGTGCAATATTTCTAAAAAAAAAACTTAACTAAATCTAATTTTTCTTAACTTAAAAAACGCTATATGAGCCAGTCTTATAGTTAAAACTTAGAACGATTTTTTTTTTTCTAAAGTATTACTCAAGTATAAATTTTCTTACTTAGGTTGTATTTAGAACCAAAATCTTTCTAAAAGCTGACTATAAAACTGGCCATAACTAATTTTTAAACCATTATTATGTGATATTATTGTAAAATTAACAAAACTTCTTGTAAAAAATATTAAAAATAATATTTAAAATTTTCTCCTTAAAACTGTATAAACTAATTAAATCTTTTTATTGTATATAAATAATTTTCCTATTTATCTTAAATGAATTAACATTAATTTATTTAATCTATTGTAATCTATTGTAATTATTATTATTTTTTTTTTTTATTTGCAATAAGAGCATCTGATAAAACAAGTATTATTTTTTAAATTATTATTTATTTTTATTTAAATTCTTTATTCTCTGTTTAATTTTGCAAACACTTTAAGTAAATGAATCTTTTTCTTTGTGGCAGTTTTTTGTTGTTGTTAATAAATTTATTATTGCTATTATTATTTCATTACTTAGTGATAATATAAAAAATAGCTACAACAACAACAAAGTTTATAGTATTGTATTTATTTTCAAATGTATTGTAATTATATAGTTTTTCATTGTATTATATTAAATGATAATACAAAATTGTAAATTGTATATAATTTAAATTTTAATAAAGATATTTTTTGTTATTATTAATAAGTTTTTTTAGTGTTTAAGTATAAAAAAAGAATAAGAAAAATTTTAAATTGAAGAAAAATTAAATTACAAAATAAAATATTTAAATACCAAATATTAAAAGAAAAGAGTTTTTTTTTTTAAATATGTAACTAAATTATCTAATAAAGGACCCTGTATAGAAACGGTAATGACATATCATTATTTTTTGGACCACCAGTAATGACACCCACTTACCTTCTGCATTATTTTAAAACATATAGTAATGAGTTACTGATAATGACTTATTTTTATCATTATTTCAAATAGAAAATAATTTTCTAGATTTTTTTTTAAATTTTTTGAAATCTATTTTTAGACTCAATATTTTTTAAACACTGGTAAGGATATATGTAACCACATATTTTTTGATTTTTTGTATGTTGGCGAGTAAGCTTACTTGTGTGCAGCAGTTTAATTATGTTTTTATCTATTAAATATTACATATCGATATAGCTCAGATGGTAGAGCTATTGACTGGCAATCTGTAGACCCAGGTTCGATTCCCGCACCAGGAAATTTTATTAAAAAAAAATACAATAAAAAATATCTTTTTTTTTATATAATTTATTTTTTTGAAAATCTATTTTTAGACTCATTATTTTTATCAGTACTGGTAAGCACATAGGTAACGCTATATTTTTTGATTTTTCGTATGCTGGTGTGTAACCATAACTCATTATTTTTCGCGACATCGCCATATAAAGGTAATAAGAAATGTAATAACAAAAGTAACTAGTTACCATTACCAAGTATGTAGTTATATAACCACATATCTGGGGAGGACCGACAGATATTAATCCCAGTCAGAGTTAGTAGTAAAAAAATAAGTCCCCGTAAGCTTTCATAACAATTGAGTTGTGGCAACAGATTTTTTTTGTCGAAATTTACTCGGTTTTAACTAGGGATGCCAATCTCAATAAAAATGAGTCCCGAATGCCGGAATTCTTAAGATCGAATCCAGGAATTTTAGACGCTCGCAAATTAGAACCGCTTTGTTTTTGAGGCAATTCTAATTTCTGAATTATTCTAATTTCTGGACGTTTTTTTTCGTTTCGTTTCCAATGATAAAGTGTTTTTTTTACGTTTATTTAACATTTTAAATGATACACTTTCACTATTTAATACACTCATACAAATAAGTCCGTAAAAATAGCAGAAAAAATTACTAAAAATTAGTTAAAAATGATGCTGCAGAAAAAACTGCTAATATTAGCAGAATCAGTTTGCTAAATATTAATAAAATGAAAACAGCAAAAAAAACTGTTAAATTTACAGAATTTTAGTAATATTTGAGCTAAATTTTTGTTAATTGCAAATCACAATTTAACTTGCTGAAATCAGAATAAAAATTGCTAAATAATAGTAGAATGAAAATAGCAAAAAAAAAACTGTTAAATCTACAAAATTTTTGCTAAAATTTTCTGAAATCAACAAAACTTTTGCAGATTACTAGTGGACTGGAAAAAGGTAAAAAAGGAGCAAATGAAATGAAAATTAATAAATAAAAAATAAATGTGTATTTAAAAACATACTTGGGACCAGTTTATTGAATGTGCCAATTTTGAAATTTTTTCAATTGGCATTGTTCAATGCCTAAATGCCCATTTATAATTGATGAAAAAGTATGTTTTCATGTTTTAATAAAAGAAAAAATTAAGAAAAAAAATTAAAAATTCGCGTATTTCTTATATAACAATAATAATATAACAATGCTTTTTCTTCAATTATGTGTACATTCCATTACCATTGTTTTCATCAATGCAAATTGAAAAAAATTTAATTGGCATTGAATGGTAATGAAATTTGTTGGCATTGACATTGAGATAAAGTAATGCCAATTATATTTCAATGCCAATGAAAATTTCCCAAGAATGATTTTTTGTAAAAGTGGTAATATTTATAGACAATAATATGTTGACCATAACAAAATGAATTTCAGAGACCCTTCTTTTGATTTTCATTGTTTGCTGATCGGATATGTACTTCCGAATTTATTTGAGTTTCCATTTGCACCTCTAAAGCTCCACCCACAGGATAGGTGTGGTCGATTAAAAATATCGTATTCTTAAAAAGTACAATATTGGGGGAAAAAATTAGGGTCATCCCCGTAAACTCAACTTGCTCCCCAGAGATACTTTTAATCACAATTTTCATATTAAAATGGTTCGTTCAAAATAAACCTTGATCTTTGAAAACTAATGTATTACGATAAATAGAAACTTTTCTCATAAATTTTAATAATTTAGATATTTTATGAGTAGGACAAATTTTCAACCATTTCAATTTAGCTTTATTTAAAAACTTTTTGCATTATTTTTGGCGAGTTAAAAATATGCAGTAATTTTTATGAGTCATTTAACATTCTGTTTATAAGCGCTCCAAAATTGGTGGTTTAATTTACAAAAAATTTGTAATATTAGCAAATCTTCTGTTAAAAATTTGTAACTAAAATTCAGCAAAATACTGTAAAGTTAGCAAATTTATTGTTAAAAATTAGTAACTAAATTCAGCAAAAAAAAAATAGCAAAAAAATTTGTAAGTTAGTAAAGTGGAGGTAGCAAAAAAATTAACTAAAAATTAAATTTTAACTAAAAATTAGTTAAAAATTTGTTAAGTTGAAGTACCAACAGTTTTACTAACTTTTCTACAAACTTTTTTCTATGAGTGTAGAGACTGCCAAATAATATGTACACGCGTATCAAATTTCACAAATAAACTAGCCAAAAATGTACATAAATGCGACAAAAAAAAACAAATAGGGAAAAACATATATAATTTGGTGGTTCCCCTTTTTAGTTTTACTTTATTCAAACAGAATAAAAATAAATTGGGGATTTCCTGTGTATTCAAATAACCAAAAAAAAAAACGCTCAGAAATTAGAATTTGAGAGCGTTTAATGTATTGCAAACATTGATTCGAATCTCTGGACGTTCGAATTACTGAAAGCTCTAATTTGCGAGCGTCTACTGTAGTAAGAATGTGTGGAAATTTATTTACAACTACAACTCTGTTGATATTTTGTAAACTGTTTTGGTTAAATATAATTTTATATAAATATAAAATTATTATAAACAAAAAGAGCACACAATATATAGACGGAGTTAAATACTTAATTCTTGAATTTGTTTCATGGTTTTGGCTTAATTTAAATGGAATACAGCAATATGTAACCAGAACTTAAAAAAACATAGAGGGATTTAAAAAAAACCAATCCCAATTGGCATCCCTAGTTGTCACAAATGAGAGGTTGTGGCAACGCAGTCATTTTATTTAGAAAAAAGTTCGGTTGTCCCAACGAAACTGTTGTCCTTACTTACACTCAAAAAAATAAGTTAGTAGAAAAATTAGTAAAACGTCTTGTATATCAAGTGTACTAGTTTTCAGCAATTTTTTTTTGCTGAAATTCCGTTTTCAGCAAAAATTTTAGTTATATTTTTTTAGCACTAAACTAATTTTGAACTAATGTTTTACTAATTTATTTTGCTACAAAAATTGTGCTGATAACCGCATTCATAGCGTGGACGACAACCAGATAGACAAGATGTAGATGTCGCAGCTTGTTTGGAAACGGAAATGACAAATAAAGAAAAACAACTCTACACATATTCTATATTTAAATTTTCAGCAAATAAATTAACTAAAGTAAAATTTCGCTACAAATTTTTTGAGTTTTTTTCAGTCTACTAATATTCAGCAAAAAGTTTATTGATTTGAGCAAGGATTTTTTTTCATTTGCAGTCGACTAAGTGTTAGCAAAACTTTTGCTGAAGATTACTATTTTTTTTTGGTAAAAATCAGCTCGCTGCTTTTCAGCAAACCTTTTGCTGAAATTACCAACTTTTTTGCAAGCACGCTCCTGACTAAAAATTTGCTGACACAGCAACATTTTTTGCTGACTTTAGTGACTTTTGTTTTTGAGTGTAGAAATTGTTTAAATGCATTTTTTGGTACTTCAATTCACATTTTTTACTATATATTTATTATACCGCTAATTTGTCCCCCCACATAATACACTCCGAAAAAAAAGTTAGTAAAAAAATGTGTAAATAACTAAAACTTTTGTAATTTTAAACTGTTAAAAAAAAACTAAAAAACGCATTAAAAATAACTAACAATGTCGTAAAGTTAACTGCCAAATTTTTACTACAAAAATTTTAAAACAACTGACAAAATCGGTAAAATTTACTGTTTTTACAGTAATTCTTTTGGTGTTATAAATTATATTTAAAAAAAATAATAATAATTTTTTTTCTTTCGATTACAAAAATATGTGGTATTACTTTAGCCTATTTAAAATTTGAAGTAAAAATCAAAAACCGTTCTCCAGTTATTATGCTTTTATGCATTGGAGATACAATAAAAGTTTCTAATTTTTATTTGCAAACTAGAAATAATTCAATAATAAACTAAAGAAGAATTTTTAAAATTCAAGAAAAAATGCAACGAAATTTTTTTATTTTTTAAATAACTAACAAAAACTACTTTTTACTGTACAAATACTGTTTTGGTAGTTGTTTATTATGATATTAAAAATAACTGATTTAAACAACTGTTACGAAATTACAGTACTTTTCGTTAAATAACCGTCTTTGTTAATAGAAAAACAACTGTAATTACTGTTAAAAACAGCAACTACTGATTACTACACAAACAACTGTCATGTAGTAACTTTCAAACTTTTTGAGTGTAATTATTACTATCATTTGGGTAACACTTAGGTGAAAAATCAACTAAAATATTAATCGATATTATCAATTCAGTAATTGAAACTCGTTTCTAATATTTCGTGTGTAATTATCTAAATTATTCAGTGAAACTATAAGAAAATCAATAATAAGCGGCTTAATGATATGCAGCAGAGACGGGCGCGTGATACGAAATGTTCGTGAGTCATGTGATAAACTCTTGAATAACGCATAATCGTCAGTAAAAATTAGTCTGCTCGCGTTATTCGTACAAGGGTGTGAGTAAAAATAAATAACTCGGGCATGGGTTTAGTTTTTTATTATAGATTTTTAGAAATTTTTAATGTTTTTTGTAAGAATTTACAAAAACAAACACATTTATTTTTAATTCAAATTTTATTTCCAACAATTTTTTTGTTTGAAATGTTTGCAAATGATTATTTTTTTATTTAAAATTGTTTAAAAATTAAAATTCAAAGTTATAAAAAAATAACATATTTTTTGGATTTACAAACTCCATTGTTGCTGCCTTTCTAAAAAGTTTGTATTTATAAAAACGGTAGGAGAAAGATGCTTTGTAATTTAATTAGAATATTTTAATTTCTTTCTGTGTGTACTCACATGAGCAGGTACAAAATGTTCGTGGGCAATTTTTTTCTTTATGAGCGTGCTTGAACGTGAGTAAAAAATTACTTATGCTACCATCTCTCATTCGATTGAATAGTAATTCATCTCTAAATAAGTATTAATAACTCTAAAGGTGCGTTTACAATGACGGAGTACTCCATTCTGTGGCAAAAAAATTTTTTTTTCTCTTTCATACTAACACATTTTTGTATTGTGCTATCCCTTGTTATTCCACTCCAGAGTAAAACTTGTTTGACTCTGGAGTACAGATTTGCTACACTCTGGAGTTAGCATTGGTCTGTTAACTGTTTAACATGACAAATATACCCAAAAAAAACACATATCTAATTTGTTCACATATCTAAGTGTCAACAAATTAAAAAAAATAATACCAAAATATATTAAAGAAATATAAAATTTGTGGTGTTTTCAGTATGATTTAAAATAAAAAAAATATTTAAATTAAAAACGGTAAAAATTCTAGCAAAAAAGTGGCGAAAATATGAAGTAAGTACTAAAATTACAAATAAGTTTTGAAGTACTTCTACTCTGCGTTTCGAACAGTTAACATTTTAATCTGTGCTGCAGAGTAGAGTCACTCTACCATTGTGAAAGCACCTTAAATCTGCAATTAAAAATAGTTCTTTTTTGAAGCAAAATTTAACGAAAAATTAAAATTTTCTCACTAAAACTCAATAACATGGCATAACTAAATCGTTATTTAATGCATGAAAATCAAAAATTATTGCTAATTGCATAAGTCATTTTGGCATTTTTGGCAACTAATTTGAAATTGAAAAAACAACAAATAAAAAATCAAATGGAAATTAAATGTAAAACACACACATTTATATAAGACGCCACTACTATATTTTAACGTCCAAATCATATGATATATAATGGATTTTTTCTACAAACTTATATATTGCTTTGCTTCTCGACTAAAAGACCATAAACAAACCAAAAATTAAAAAGTGTTAACGCCTAATAAATCATTTCAAAAATGTGCAAATGCTTCAATTTAAAGCAAATTTTTTCTAACACACAAACTTTACAATGGGTGAACGTGGAGAGTGAGTGAGTGAGTGAGTGACTAACTGGCTGACTGACTAAAACCATAAATAGTATTTTCTGCTTCTGCTGTTGATTTTGATTTAATTTCATTTTGTAGATAATTTCCGTATAAATACTTTGTACAAAAAATGGATTAAAGCCAAAAATATATACCAATTAGTAAAAATGTTTATATGTCAGCGCAATGAGAAACGCAAAAAAAAAAAACAAACTAAATGAAGAAACTGCCAATTTATACAAGACATTTAAAAATCTCAAAAAAAAAGAACTGCACTTTTTTAAATGCATATAAAAATTGATTTAAATTAGTGTTAACATTTGACTGTGGTGTGAACAATTTAAATTTTTGATTATTAAATTTAGGCAAAAAAATTTATGCATAAAAGCAAAATAACTGGAGAACGGTTTGGAATTTTTAATTCAAATTTTAAATGGGTTGAAGTAATACCATATATTTTTGTAACCGAAAGAAAAAAAAATATTTTTTTTATTAAAATATACTTTTATAAACAAAAAGAATTGACTGTAAAAACAGTAGTTTTTACCGATTTTGTCAGTTGTTTTGAAATTTTTGTGGTAATAATTTATCAGTTAATTTTACGACATTGTTAGTTATTTTTAATGCGTTTTTTAGTTATTTTTTAACAGTTTAAAATTACAAAAGTTTTAGTTATTTACACATTTTTTTACTAACTTTTTTTCGGAGTGTATTATATGGGGGGACAAATTAGCGGTATAATAAATATATAGTAAAAAATGTCAATTGAAGTACCAAAAAAATGCATTAAACAATTTCTACACTCAAAAACAAAAGTCAGTAAAGTCAGCAAAAAATGTTGCTGTGTCAGCAAATTTTTAGTCAGGAGCGTGCTTGCAAAAAAGTTGGTAATTTCAGCAAAAGGTTTGATGAAAATCAGCGAGCTGATTTTTACCAAAAAAATAGTAATCTTCAGCAAAAGTTTTGCTAACACTTAGTCGACTGCAAATGAAAAAAATCTTTGCTCAAATCAATAAACTTTTTGCTGAATATTAGTTAAAGATAACAAAAATTTTAGTTATATTAAAGGTAAATACCTTTGTCGCCTTTTTAGCTGCATACACCTTTCTTTTAACTGTCATTTTCAGTAAATTTTACCTACAAACTTTTTTAAGTGTAGGGATGACAAATTTAGCATAAACTTTACGAGATTTCTATCCCGTATGCCTTAAGTGGTGAAAAAAAACAATGCAGTTAATTTTTCAACAAAGTTTTTGAATTCACTTGAATTCACCACATAAATTGCAGAGCTGTAAATGAATCATTCTTTTTTGATTTCAATTCATTAGGAATTAGCTAAATGTTGAATTAATTCTTTTTACCAAGAAAAAGAATTGAATGGAATTTTAATCAATTCAAATGATTTTGGCCAAATTGAATTACAATTCATTTTCAATTCAAATGAATTTGGCAAAACTGAATTGCAATTTATATCCCATCCAAATGAATTTGGCAAAATGAATTGCAATTTATTTCCCTTCCAAATGAATTGAATTAATCTTGAATTAATTCAAAAGAATCAAAAATTAATTGCTTTCAAAGTAAACATGGTGTTTGGAGTTTATTTCTTCAAGTATTACTTATTTTGATTTCGTTTTCATTGCAATTAATTTTTCATTTTTTTTTTATTAATTTGAATTAATTCAAAATTAATTCAATTCAAATGAATTGGAAATGAATTGCAATTAATTTTGCCTAATTCATTTTTGAATTGATTAAAATTTCATTCAATTCGTGATTTTTGTGAAAAGAATGAATTCAAAATTTTGCTAATTCAATGCATGAATGATTCGCGAATTAATTCAAAAATTAATGATTCATTCACAGCTCTGATCATTTGGAATTAAATAAACTTCAAGGCACGCTAACAATGTAGCTTTGCTTGGACCATTGAATGATTAAATGTAAATTTTATGTGCACTCATAGAAATAAACCTGTAGATATAGCTAAAAAAACTACTAAAAATTAGTTAAAAATTACATTGCAGAAAAAACTACTGAAATTAGCAGATTTTGTGCTAAATACTAGTAAAATAAGAACAGCTAAAATAAAAGTGTTAAATTTATAGAATTTTAGTTATATTTGAGTTAACTTTTAGTTAATTGAATATAAAAAATTATACTGTAAAATCTATAGAAAATTTTACTAAATATTAGTCCACTAAAATAGCAAAAAAAGAAACAGTTATTTTTAAGTTTAATTTAAAAATCATGGTAAAATCAACAGAAATAATTGCTAAAACAAATAGCTGATTTCAGATGGCTAGATTTTTATTCGCTTTAAAAAAAAATCAAAAAAAAACTTTTAAAATTTTAAATTCTTTCGTGATTTTTTAGTTTACTAATTATTTAGCAACATTTTTCACTGATTTTAGTAGGTTAATTTATTATTTTCTATTAACTAAATTTAACTCGAATATAACTAAAATTCTGTATATTTAACAGTTTTATTTTACTAATATTTTTTTTTATTTCTGCAGCTTTTCTTCAAGTTCACTTTTAACTAATTTTAAGTAGTTTTACCTAAAATTTTAACAAAAATTCTTAAAGATATATTTCTATTAGTGTATGAAGAATATTGAATTATTACAGAATTATATCAATTTAATTTAATTTAATTAAAGTTTAAAATTTTAAATTTAGTTTTATTTTTACGTATGCGTAATATGGAACAATTATAAAATCATATTAATCATACGCAACTAATAAGAAAATTACTCCATGATATGAGTAAACTAACAGATTTTGATGAAATATTTTAGAGAAAAGAAAGCAATCTGCAGCGGATTTAAGGCCGTCTACGCGATTTATATGATAAGTTGAAAAAAGAAATTTTTGGCTACTTTTTTTTGTTCAGGACCACAACTAAAAAATATAAGATTTTTGCAATATATTATATACTATTTTCTTATAAAAAATTTTTTTTTGTGTTATTATTATTTATATTTAAAATAGTTTAGATCTTTTTAAACCACTGTCCCTTGTTATATTGGTTGATGGCCCTCGTGTTGTTAGCAATTGCTCAGGAAAGGGTGGTGTTTAATTTGATTCATTTGTGAAAGAATTTTTTAATGATATATCAAAGCGGTTTAATTGAAAGAGATTTAAGAAAAAAAAAAAAAAGAATTCTTTACTAATTGCTAAATCATATTTTATACAAACGAGCCAATTTAAAGATATAAAACAATATGGAAATTATAATTTAGAATACAAACATGAGAAAGTGTTAGTGTATGTTTTGTATGAGTGTGTTAGTTAAATGGTTTAATGCTGCCAGCAATTATTTCATCTACAGCTCATTGCATTTTAAAATGTAAGCAAAAGTGTGATCATATTCTGTTGTCGCCAGCAATTAAAAATAAACTTAAAAAAATACGAGTACAATTAAAATGAAAATGAATAAAAACTCCTGCGTAAATCTTTTAAAATATCAACCAAATGTTTTCAATTTCAATTCTCTTGAAACTATGTTGTACAAATGAGCTCGCCTTTGGTAGTATGTTCATATGAATTTTTGAGGTTGCTTCGAGAATGCACAACTATTTATAATTTGACATTGGAAATATGAATCAGGGAACTTCAAAAAACACAGAATATATAAAACAAGAGTCAAAACGATAAAGTAAAGAAAAAAAAAAGATTTGTTGTTTATAGTGATTTATGTTGTATGGTGCAATATGATGTTTTTACACCAGCACCAGCAACACCACCACCATCACCAATACTATAGACTGCTTTGCCACACTATGCTGTCTCTGGAAAGGCAACAAGTCTTATAAGAAGCTAAAGCCACCAACAATAGTACTTAAAATACGTGTGTAATAATAAATCTACTTAAGTGTTTTTTGCGGCACTGAAATGCCATTTTTAATACAGCTTATAAATAATTTTTTTTTGGTTAATAGTTTGAGAAAAAAAAATTACCAAAAGAAGAGAGAACCCCATCATCAACATCATCTTCGTCATCAGCATCATTTGGCAGTTTCGTTTGTACAGCAGTTTCTAATAAAAACATGTGTATTGTATTTATTGAATGGTGTTATAAAACTCTATTGGTTAAATGAATATGTTGAATATTTTAATACCCTACACTCATAGAAATAAGTCTATAAAAATAGCAGAAAAAGTTACTAAAAACTACACTAATAGAAAAAAGTCAGTAAAAATGTTGTTAAAACTACTAAAAATTTGTTAAAAATTTTGTTGTAGAAAAAACTGCTAAACTTAGCAGCTTATTTTTGCTATATATTAGTAAGATAGGAACAGCAAAAATAAATTTTAGTTATATTAGATTTAAATTTTAATTAATAGAAAATAACAATTTTACCTGCTAAAGTAGCAAAAAAAAAATTGCTAAATAATTAGAACACTCTCAGAACAATTCCGTTGAGGCAACGGAATTTTTTGCCAACTGAATTGATTCGGTTGCAGCAACCGAATGCGATTTCAATTCGGTTGCCACAACCGAATTATCGGTTGCCATAACTAAATTCGGTTGGGGCAACCGAATTACGAGGTTGCAGCAACCGACCCAATTCGGTTGGAAAAAATTCGGTTGTCACAACGGAATTGTTTTGGGAGTGTAGACTTAAAAGTTTCAAAGGTATGTAAAATTTTCAATGTTTTTTTCGGTTTCTTTTTCAATGTAAACAAAAATATAGCATTCTGAAATTAGCAATTTACTATTTCTTCTTAGCAAATATTTCTGTTGATTTTAGCAGAATAGACTACTAAATGCTATCAACTAAATTTAACTTAAAAATAACGAAAATGTTTTAGATTTAACAGCTTGTTTTTTCTATTTTTAGTCTATTTATGTTTAGCAAAATTTTCTGCAGATTTTACTGCAGAATTTATCATTTTCAAACAGATAAAATTTAACTCAAATAAAACTAAAATTTTGTAAATTTAACAGTTTTATTTTTGCTGTTTTTAGTATAAGCAAAAAAAAAATATGCTAATTTCAGCAGTTTTTTCTGCAAGGAAATTTGTAACTAACTTTTAGTAGCGTTCTCTGCTATTTTTACAGATTTATTTCAATGTGTCCCAGTCAAAAAAATACAAACGGGAAAGCGGTGGCAAAGCACTTTAATAGGTGGTAAAAGTACTGGCAAAAAGTGCTTTCCCGTTCCCAAAATGATAACATCATTAGACAAAAGGACCGGCTGTTTAAAAAGCGCCGGAAAAGCACTGGAGGAACAAAATTTTTAAACGTTGGCAAAACGCTGACAAAACCAATAAATAGGTGGTCTGGAAATATATTTTCCAAAATAAAATTTAAAAAAAGTTCATATGTATTTTTTTGGTCCTGCCGTGATTTGAACCCAGGCCGTCAGATTGGCAGACGATTGCTCTACCCACTGAGCTAACGAGACATGTAATATTTGATGGCTAAACACATAAATGTGTGATAATAGCTGGACAACAACTGGCTGTGCCAAAATGCTAGTACTGGCAAACAATTTTTTGTAACTAGTATGCCAGTGTTGGGAGGGCAAAAGAAAAGTGGGTCCTGAAGGAGCTTTGCCACAAACAAAAAAAATTGGTTTTATAAAACAAAAAAGTTTTTAATTAAAAAAAATCAAAAAAAAAATGTTTTGCTTGCAACCGGATTTGAACTCGGAACCTTCTGACTACAAACATTTTTTAACGAAGCGTCAGCATTTTTATAAAATCATTGGTCTACCAGTGAATTGATTTTTGTACGCCTGGTAGCATTTATTAGGTAGCACTGGATAACCACTGGTTGCAAGCCTTGGCATATCACTCTCAGCCAATTCTTTGCCAGTGGTTTTTTTTTTATAAACCACCGAAATTTTTGTAAAACAAATACTGGTAAAACGCTTTTTGCAAACGCTGGCAAAGCGTACCAAATGAGTGTTCTGCCAGTCATTTATATTTAATACCGTGGTTACCCAGTGGTATGCCAGTGCTTGATTTTTTGTACCACTGTCGATTTTTGACTGGGGTGTTTTCTAGAGTGGGCCGATTTGTATGGACAAACATTTTTTAATATTGTGCCATCGATTTTTCGATAGCTTTTGGCATGAGGAAAAAAAAGTTCCACTACGATATATCAAAAAAATCATTTTCGAGGCGTCCAAATTTAAATTTTTTACAATTTCGTAATAAATGCTAGATTAGCGCCATCTTGCGGTGGCTTTTTGAAACAACTAATGCAGTTGTAAACAACATAACATTACAACCTTTCCAGAAAGGTATTACTTATGAAAATCGGTTAAAAAATGAGGCAACTAGCGGTAAAAGTATATAAGTAAAATTATTGTCTGCTTGTTTTCATCAACATCATCATCATCATTTCATCGTCATTATCATCATTTCTTCATCAAGCAGAAAATATTTTTACTTATATACTTTTACCTCTAGTTGCCACATTTTTTATCCGATTTTCATAAGTAATACCTTTCTGGAAAGGTAGTAATGTTATATTGTTTACAAATTCATTAGTTGTTGCAAAAAGCCACCGCAAGATGGCGCTAATCTAGCATTTATTAGAAAATTGCTAAAAATTTAAATTTGGATGCCTCGAAAATGATTTTTTTGATATGTCGTAGTGGAACTTTTTTTTCCTCATGCCACAAGCTATCGAAAAATCGAAGGCACAATATCGATTGCTAAATCGACCCACCCTAGTGTAGGTACACTCGAGAGGTCCTTATTTTGTCAGTTTGCAAATTTTGACTATAACTTTATATAGAAATGTATGTGTATAAAACATACTGTAAAAAAAATTAGGAAAATTGCATATTGGAAAGGCATGGCGGCGCATCCCCCATAAAGTTTGAATAAGGGGATTATCACATGTGGAAAAATTACTTTTTTCTTATTTTTGTGAGGATCTTTATATGCGACCATAATCTCTTTGACGAAATAAAATGGGAAAGAACTACAAGTGTTTTTTTTTTTAATTTTTATGTTACCATATGAATATTGTTAGCATGGGTGGTATACGAGTCCTACTATGCTCGTTTCCATGTTGCCAGGTTTGATGGGGCTCATTAATAACTTTTCTCTTAGTTAGTGCTTGTTTTTTTTTTTAAGATATTTTTATTGACTCGTAAATGATTTTATGTCAAACAACAAATTAGCAATATGTTAAAATATAAAAATTTGAAAAATAAAAATGTAAAATTTCCTAAATAAATTATAATAAAAAATTGTGATAAAAACTTTTTCAAATTAATTTTAAATTCTTAGCACATTTCTAAAACATATAAGAAGTTTTTTTTTTAATTTTTAAATTAATCAATCAACATTTTTGCATTTAAAGTGGGAATATGATTTTGTATTTTGTACAAAACAAATTAATTAATAAACAACAAAATATTTTTATGGATTTTCTGTGTGATTTTTTAATTTTCTAATGTTTATTTTTGGTAAGTGGCGTCAATTTAATGGTTTTCTTTTTGTGTATAAGTCAAAACTTGTTGAACATCTCATTTGTATTCCTCTAACCCGAACATGTACGTAAAATCAATAAAATTCGTTTATTATATAATAAAGAAAAATAGTTTGAATAAATACTAATTTTATTGATATCTTACATGTTATTAAAATGTAATGAAAGAAAGACCTACCACATTGATAAAGAATCATAAATATTTTTAATGAAATTTTTGTTGAAACATTGAATTTTAAATAAGTTTTCCTAATTGATAAACAGTTGGGTAGCAACAGTCAGATTGAAATAAAGTTTCGCACAGCCCAAGTATTTTCGAGCTTAAGTTTTTCTTTTTTGGTCAAAAAGGTGTCAAGACTCTTTTGCATCCATATTAAAAGTTGATTTAAGAACATAAGGAGTGTGCCATTAGGAAGTCTAACACATAATAGGCTGAATAAAAGATGACTGAAATAAGGTAATATTAAAAAAAACGAGAAAAAAAAGTTAAAGTCGTGCATGCCGACCATATCGCACCCTAAATACAAAAGTGACCCAACTGAAAATTTTAAAAAATTGACTTTTTTCCATAAATTAATTCACAGTTCACATCTCTAACTTCTTCTCTATCTTCGTTAACTTGAAAAATCCCATTATGTCTGCTTTTATGTTAATTGCTCAAGAACAAGTGATTATTAAAAAATAGTAAAAAGCGATAAATTTTGTAATGTAATATTATGCTTGTGCTTCTCTTATTGAAAAAAGTGAGTTCAAGTGTCTGTATAATTTTGTTATGTGCCTTTTCAGTTAAAAGGTCATAACTCAAAAATTTTAATTTGTTTCCACAAACATAATATAAAATTAAAAAAAAGTACAGCAAAACCTTTTTCCAAATGGACTTTTTGCTTTTTTAAATATTACAATAATTTTCACATAAACAGTTTTTTGGCTCTCCTGAAAACTTAAGAATTTTGAGTTCTGTCGCTTTTGTATTTAGGGTGCGATATCATTTCTGGTAAAAAGAAAACCAATGTTTGGACCCGAAACTCAAATGGGTTGAAATAGATAAAATCGAAAGTACTATAGTGCATATGGGCGATAGTTACGATCCTACATACACTCATAGAAATAAATCTGTAAAAATAGCGGAAAAAGCTACTACAAATTTGTAAAAATTACCTTGCACCCAGAAAACAGATTCAGTTCTGATAACCCCATTTGTAGTCAATCGCATGGTTCGGTTGTGGTAACCGAATTTTTCAGTTGTGGCAACAGAAAACCAATTGAGACAAGACTAATTTGACTGTGACAACGGAATTTCAGTTGTATCAAGAATAATTCAGTAGCCGCAAACGAAAAATTCATTTGATGCAACTGAACCATTCGATTGGCAACAAATGGGGTTGTCAGAACCGAATCTGTTTTCTGGGTGTGCAGAAAAAAACTGCTAAAATTAGCAGAGTTTTTTTGCTAAATACTAGTAAAATAAGAAGTGCAAAAATAAAACTGTTAAATTAACATAATTCTAGTTATATTTAATTTAATTAAAATTAAAAATTGTACTGTTAAATCTGAAGAAAAATTGTATAAATATTAGAAGACTAAAAATAGCAAAAGAAAACTTTTATACCTACAAATTTTTTGTAATTTTTCAGCTAAATTTAGTTGATTGCAAATAGCAGTCTATCCTGCTAAAATCAGCAGAAATATTTGCTAAAAAAATTGTAAACTGCTGTTTTCAAAAGATCTCCTCTCAAAGACTGCAGGAGAGTGCATTAGAGGAAAGAAAGGCCCTCAGACAACACACCCAGAAAACAGATTCGGTGCTGACAACCCCATTTGTTGCCAATCGAATGGTTCAGTTGCATCAAATGAATTTTTCGTTTGCGGCTACCGAATTATTCTTAATATAACTGAAATTCCGTTGTCACAGTCAAATTAGTATTGTCTCAATTGGTTTTCTGCTGCCACAACTGAAAAAATTCGGCTACCACAACCGAACCATGCGATTGACTACAAATGGGGTTATCAGAATTGAATCTGTTTTCTGGGTGCAGGAAATCGAATTATTAGAAGCTGTCAAAGGAACGAAAGTTGTACAAACACATATTTTCTATGCAAAAAAAAAACTGCTGAACAGATTAATCTTAATTTTTCGCAGGAGATTTATATATGTATTTTTTAGTGATTGATCGAAGGTTTTATCTCGCCGATAAATATTTTCAATGTTATGTACATTTTAAAACCAAAATTTGTATTTAAATTCGATTTTTTTTTGTTTTTGTTTTGAGAATCGTGTTCAACGCAAGATGCCTTTTTTGGGAGCAGCCGACGACTAAAGCTTCTTTAAAAATCATTATTTAGAAAAGAACTAAGTTTAATAGAATAAAATCATCGTTAAAAAAGTGCTAAAAATTGTAATTTTCCTATAAACATTTTAAATACTTGTGATTATAAACTGCATTTAAATTTTTCTTAAGAATTCAATCTAAAATGATCCATCATAACTTGTTTGATTCTTTAGAAAATCTACTTTACATATAAGTAATTTCTCAATAACTATCATAATGATAATACATATAATGTCATCTACTTAATGTCAGTTTAAAAGATCACAATTTGTTTTTCAGTTAACAAAAAAAAAAAAAAAAACAACAAACTTATAATGAATATGCCTGCATTATGGCCATGTTCATTTCTACATTTATTCCAGAAATAATGATTTAACATTAACAAAAAACCTAAATAAACATTTTCAACCAACTGACCTCAAGTAGTAAACGAAAAATGTGAAACTACAACATTTATTTACTTTAATCATTATAAGATGAAAATGATGAAGAGAAAAAAAACTCCCAGAAGAAGAAGAAGTAGAAGAAGAAAAAATTAAGTGCTAAGTGATGGCGCTAAGCTTTACAAATAGTTGTAAAACCCAGTTTAATAGTTTGTTCATTATTCGTTATTGTACACATTGTAATGCATACAATGAAACGAAGAACATAAGTACTTCCATAAGGAGGCGCCTCATATGCAAATATGACCATATTTACTCACACTATTGTTACAACTATTGTAATATTTAAACAGTTTAAAGAGTTTAAATATTTTCTGACAAATAACTACAAGTAACTTCTCGTCAACATCATCAGCGTAATAATAAATACGTTAAAAAAAGGTAGTAAATAGGAGTTGATCTGCAGTTAAGATGAAAAGCAAAAGAGTTAAAATGTTTAAAATAAGTCTTGTGACAGTCATTGTTAAACATCAGCCCAATAACAGTTAACACAGTGCTAAGAGTTCTCAATAAGGTGTTAATTTGTGATCTCAGCTAACCATTTTCTGCTTACACCCAGCAAAAACAGACATTACCGAGTAATTAAGCGAGTAAGTAGCACACAAAGAGTTTCACTACTTACCAGGCTATTTACTCGCAAAACTTACTTTTGTTCGCGATGTCCAAAAATTCATGGGTGGTCATTACTCTCTCGCTTAGAAAAGTGCAAATAACGAGTTACCCATAGTGAAAGAATAAGTAGTTACTCAAAAGAATAAATCGTTACTCAGAAGTTAGGAAATAAGTGGTTACTCTACATTGTGAAATAGTTGGTCATATTGGAGATAGAAATTTTTACCTCGGAAAATTTTCTATTCAGTTGGAAAAATGTTCGAAACAATTTAATAAATAAAATAGTAATATAAAAGAGACTAAATCAGTACTTATTTAATCAATTATCAGTAATTAATTACTTTGCAAGAATATGTACTTCTGTAACTTATTATCAGTAAGTCATTATTTTGTGTTTTAAAGTAATGCAAAAGGTAATGACCTATCATTACTTGGTAATCCGTAGGGTAATGACCTGTAATTACCATGTTTTTTGCTGGGCAATAATGATGAATTTAGATTTTTTCTTGATATATGATAGTGGAGAAATTTGAAAAGAAAAATTTTGGTGTGGCAAATTTTCTAAACTGGAACAATTGTCCTATATTATATTTTCATTTTAGAATTTTTTACTGGTGCGATTTTTTACACCAAAATTGTGTATAAGCACTGGGCTGGCAATGAAATATAAGTGGATTTTTTTTAATACCCAGCAAACAAAGATGATCATTAATGGCTCAGAAATGAGCTCCAAAAACATAAGCATTTTCCACTTTTTCCTATGAACGTGGTCCGTCCAAAAGAGCCCCCTGTGTACTCAGAAATGACTCAGAAAAAAGAACGTATAAAATCGAAATTTTCCACATAAATTTAAATAATTTTGAAATCTTCTTTGAGACCGAAAAATGAACCCTCATTTTGAGACAGCTTTTTAGATTGTAGGATTGTTTTCTGAGGGTTCATATTTTCTACCAAAAAAAAGAGTGTTTTAAAAAAAAACAATAATCATTTCTATGAGCCATTTAAAAATCTTATTTATGAGCGCTCCGAAATTGTTGGCTGGGTATTAATATCTGGGGTTGGCTGCAGATATTTCCTCTATTTACTCTAAAACTCAAAATTTGCAAATAATCGGCTAACTCTAAGTCAAAGTTATGAAATTTTTTTAACAAATTAAAAGAGAAATATTTTAATCTAACAAAAGTTAATATTCTGGCTACAAATATAAAAATTCCAAATTGCTCAAACATTTTTCGAAACATTTTTTTTTTTTTTTAAGAGAAGCAACACTCAGGAAATTCTTTTTATTAATTAACACCGAAGGAGGACGCTGCGATATATATGAGGGGTAGAAAAAAACTCATATATATTATTATTTTTTATAAATCGATGTTGCCTTGGATGGGGATGGAACCCGCAACCTTATGTGTACACACAAATTATTTTGAAGGTAAAATTAACTAAAAATACAATTTAAAACGAATAAAATTCAGTTAAAAACCGCTCTACTCACATTTTCATTTAATTGAACAATTTTTTTTATTTGTTTTTGACTATCAGTAATTGACTATAAGAAACCGTAAAATCAACTTAAATTTAATTTATTTTTACTATAAAAATAACAAGCAAATGGTGCGAAGAACTAAATTTATATTTGATTTTACTAAAAAATTTAAAATAAAAACAATTCAAATAATTGTATTGTTGTTTTTTTATTTCAAACAACTTTTACTACAAAATACCTTTTACTACAAAATACTTTAAAATACCTTTTAATTGTATTGTTGTTTTTTTATTTCAAACAACTTTTACTACAAAATACCTTTTTTGGTTCATTTTTTAGTTTTACTTTAAAACAATAAAAATTGACTAGAAAATTTGACTGTTACGAAATATCCGTATTTTCATTTAGTTAGATTTTTAAATAACTTGTGAAAAAAGTTAAAAATTATTTTTCTTCTACGAACAAATGTTATTATTTTTAAAAATAACTAAACGTAAAAACTTCAGAAACAACTAACAAAAAGTGACTGTATTTATTTTGTGAGTGTAACAGTCCAACGCGCTAACCATTGCTGAAAAACTAATTTTTCCTTAAATTCCCCATAAATTTTTTTCAATCGTTCTGCAACAAGTTTTAGTCAGATGTTGCCAGTGGTACAAAAAATCAAGCACTGGCATACCACTGGGTAACCGCGATGTTAGAAATAAATAACTTTAAGAACACTCATTTGCCAGTGCTTGTTTTACAAAGATTTCGGTGGTATATAAAATAACCACTAGCACAGAATGGACTTAGAGTGCTATGCCAACGTTTGCAACTAGTGGTTATCCAGTGCTATATAGTTAGAAATTGCCAGCGGTACTAAAATCAATTCACTGGCAGAGCAATGAAAAAGGTTTGCAAACAGAAGGTTCCGAGTTCAAATTCGGGTACAAAAAAAACAACTTTTTTTGATATTTTTTAATTTTTGTTTGCGATGTCCCACTTAGAAGCAATAAATTACAATAAAAGTACAACAACAGCAAAAACTCTGCCTTCTTTTAGTGCATTTTTGGAAGGGAGAGAAGAGACAAGCGCTATAAAACGTGATTCTAGTACCACAGTGTTTTTAAAATCATGTCAATTTTTTTAGGATAATATTTAACTCAAATAAGTCTAAAACTCTGTATATTAACAGCTTTATTTATGCTGTTCCTATCTTACTAATATTTAGCAAATATAATCTGTACATTTTAGCAAATTTTTCTGCCAGGTAATTTTTAACCAATTCTTAATAGTTTTTTTTTTGCAGTCTTTTTTTTAGTGCTGTTAAAATATTTTACTAGTGGGTATCAAGTATTTATCTTTTATTTTGGATACTCGATACCCAAAACCACTACTCGATATTTTCAGAGTTCCATTTTGGACGGAAAAAATATATAAAAATGGGACTCCGCTAAAATATTTATCACAAAACTACAACTATGCGAAAAGATAAAATCAAAAGTAAAATATTTAACGGTGGGTCTCTAAAAAATATCAAAAATTGTATGCAAAACAATAAGACAATTTTTGGTTAACTAATAGTTAACTTTAAAGGTGCGTTTACAATGATGGAGTAATCCAATCTGTAGCAAATTTAGTTTTTTTTCTCTTTCATATTAACACATTTTTGTATTTTATTGCAGATTTTTAGTTGATCTAAAGATTGTTAAAATGAGTGCTATTTTTGTTTGGTTTAAGTTCAAATATGACAAATTCTAAATAGAATTCATAAATTATTTTACAACAAATAGAGAAAAAAAACATTTCCTCGAACCAATGGTTGACAATTAATGCATTTTCAAGTGGTACCAATTCACTATCATCAGATTATCTTTATGGGGGTTCTCTCTAGGCTATAATGTAGATTTTTGTTTTATGTATACATGGTAACTTTCAATGAAAAACATTTTGAGAAGTAAAATCAAATGTTTTTACTTATACATTTCATACTACAACGAAAACCACATGTTTTTAACAAAGCTATTATTTATCTCTATGTTATAGTATTTTATTTTTACTATCTCTTTTTATTCCAATCCAGAGTAAAACTTGTTTGACTATGGAGTACAGATTTGCTCTACTCCAGAGTTAACATTACTCTGTTAACTGTTTAACATGACAAATATACCTAAAAAACACATCACTAATTTGTTCACATTTTAAATTGTCAACAAATTAAAATAAAAATTTTTTTAAAATAAAAACTTAAAACGAATTTTTTTTAATGAACAATATAAAAAGTAATGAAAAAAAATTAAATATGAAAATAAATTGCGGTGGTGGCATAGACTATGCGAATATATTTTGTAAGTATTAAAGTGTCATAAATTTTTTAAGTAACTCTACTCTGTATTTCGAACAGTTAACATTTCAATCAGAGTAGAGTCACCCTACTATTGTGAAGGCCGCTTAAATCTTCAGATGGGACCCACCGTAAAAATATATATTAAAATATTCGCAAAAACATAATGAATAGATGGTAAAAAATTTCAAAATATACTTATAACACTATGCGACAGTCAAAATCGGGATGGGATGAAACCAACGGGAAATGTTATCGGTCAAAAACAAGTTATACGGGTCCCGGCGTTTCGCTGGGTCACCCCTAGGAATCGAGATATATTTTTTTTTGACATAACTCGAGAACCACTAGTCCGATTTTGCTCAAACAATTTGAAAAAAATTAAAAATTACAATTCCTTTAATCTGTTCATATAACGTTTTTCTATATACTCAACAGTTTTGCCGGTAAAAAAAAATGTTTGTTACCGCTACCATAAAAATCAATAACCTTTTGTTTATTACTTTTTTTTAATATTTTAGACAAAAAATATTTTTTTCTTCATACATTTATTTTTACCAGCAAAACTGTTGAGTATATAGAAAAACGTTATATGAACAGATTAAAGGAATTATAATTTTTAATTTTTTTAAAATTGTTTGAGCAAAATCGGACTAGTGGTTCTCGAGTTACATATGTCAAAAAAAAGACCACCAAAGGTCAAATCGATATATCTCGATTCCTAGGGGTGGCCCAGCGAAACGCCGGGACACGTATAACTTCTTTTTAACCGATATAACTTTCCCCGGTAGTTTGAATCCTTCCCGATCACTGACTCCTACCATTTGTCTCACAGTGTAATTTTTAATATTGAGTCAATGTTAATATTTTCAAAGAATTTCATGAATATGGAAAGTATTGAGCAGTATCGAGTATTCAGAACTATGTTATATACACTAGGGTGGGTCGATTTAGCAATCGATGTTGTGCCATCGATTTTTCGATAGCTTTTGGCATGAGGAAAAACAGTTCCACTACGACATATCAAAAAAAAACATTTTCGAGGCACCCAAATTTCAATTTTTTGCAATTTTCTAATAAATGCTAGATTAGCGCCATCTTGCGGTGGCTTTTTGAAACAACTAATGAAATTGTAAACAATGTAACATTACAACCTTTCCAGAAAGGTATTACTTATGAAAATCGGATAAAAAATGTGGCAACTAGAGGTAAAAGTATATAAGTAAAAATATTTTCTGCTTGATGATGATGATGATGATAATGATGAAGAAATGATGATGATGATGTTGATGAAAACAAACAGAAAATAATTTTACTTATATACTTTTACCTCTAGTTGCCACATTTTTTATCCGATTTTCATAAGTAATACCTTTCTGAAAAGGTTGTAATGTTACATTGTTTACAATTTCATTAGTTGTTTCAAAAAGCCACCGCAAGATGGCGCTAATCTAGCATTTATTAGAAAATTGCAAAAAATTGAAATTTGGGTGCCTCGAAAATGTTTTTTTTTGATATGTCGTAGTGGAACTGTTTTTCCTCATGCCAAAAGCTATCGAAAAATCGATGGCACAATATCAAAAAATGTTTGTCCATACAATTCGGCCCACTTTAATATACACTCTATTCCTGAGTGTATATAACATATACTTTTTTCTTTAATCGGGAAGCCACAATAATATATTTGTTAATTTTTTGGCCAAAACGAACAAAAAAAACTTTATTTGAAGAGGAGTTGCCACCCACGTGGAAAACCATTAGCAAATTTTAAATTATTAAAGACAAACAATTTTATAATATATGATCAATGTCAATGGGAAATTCATTAAACATTATTATTATTATGATCGCACATGTATGGCTAAAACCAAAGACCACCACCAATACCGAACAATGGTAAAGAAGATTCTAAAGAAAAAAAGAGTTATTTGTCAAAAAGAACAACAAACAAAAATTGCAGGTGAGATAAACAACAATATGAACACAAAAAATAAACAACAAAAAAACGCAGTTAGAATATAATATATGTTTAAAGTTGTACACTGAGAGAAAATTTTAAGTGAATATAATATAAAAAAAAATAAAATTTTGTAAAGTCTAGTTTTACGACAACTTTATATGAGAGTTTTTAAATGCTTAACAATTTATGCTGGGTTTCATACTGACGGTTTATAAGTTAACTATTAGTTAACAAAAAAATTTTTTGTTTTTTTCTTATACAATTTTCTGACATTTGCTTTTCTTTAATAGTTAAAGCAAACCCTGCAGTATGAGACCCAGCTTTAATAATTATATATGAAATTTAGTTTTCACGGTTTATTTTGTGAGATTTTTTAATTATTCAAAAACTTTTTCCTTCAAGTGTATAATTAAGATTAATGATGCATATCCGTTTAGAAATAATGTTTTAGCTTGAGAATTTTTTTTTATTATTATTATTTTCGGGAGACATTTATTGCAAATTTTCGGTTAAGAAAAATTAGTCATATGATGTCATAAAAATTGATACATTATTTTCTATCATTTATCATTTGAACAATAAAAAAAAAGGCAGACATAATTTTGCATAAAAACTTTAACAATATTTTTTCCCATTAAACAAACACTTTACAATTTGGCTGGCTGGCTGAGTTTTATGAAAAAAATAATCAATAACGCATTGCAACGCAATGAATATCTGGCCAACAACATTATTAAATATAGAATATAAATACCAGACATTAAGTTTTGTGAAAAACTTTAAAAGAAAATAACACTAGGTAAAGACCGAATATTATAAACACTTCAATATACAGAAAACAGATTCGTACTGACAACCGAATTTGTTGCCAAACGTATGGAGCGCTCTTCAACGACAGCAGACATTTTAATTTGAGATTATAATTTCATCCGTTTTAGCAAAAATTCGACCGAAAAACTCGGTTGTAACTACCAATCTTTTGGATGGGAAATAAACTCGATTTTTAGCTCGAGTCTAGGGCCGAATTGCAGCATTTGTGAATGAGCGAAATTGCTCGAAACCCGGTTTTATGAGTAAATTGTAAAAACCAAAAATATGAACATCATATTCAACTGTTATATCCAATCCAGGGCTAAACTACAACATCCTTGGCCCAGCAAATTTCATCATTTCCCAAAATAAAATATAAACTAATTTCGAACGAATAATTTCGATCACAAGTGCCGTAATTCGATCCTTGTTTTCTGGGTGAACAATTCTTGGAAAATCCTAAAATGGCTGTAATACCATTATTTATGGGTTTAAAAATTAAAATAAAGAAAATTCGTGATTAGTTATGTTTTCCCTCGATAATTTTATTTATTTCTGTGAATTTTTGACAAAACAACTTAAATCATTTTAAGTTTTTAGTCAAAAAGATTTTTTTAAGAGACTTTTTTTGGATAGAATTAATACTTTTTGCGACCATTTCTTTTGAGTTCACAGAAATTTATATTATTAAAGTTCCTTAATCTTCTTAAAGATGCAAACAAAATGTCCACAGATATAATTTTGGGTAAAATTTTAACTTTGTAATTTTTGTATTTCCCATGTGAAAAACGAAATATATATAAACATACATGATCATACATGTTCATATACTTCCATGCATAGTTCAATGTGTGACCATACTTGATCCCATATATTTCCATATATCTTCGGATCCGAAAGTCGAGTTTATATGAGTTTATATGACCGTAAAATTTCGGATCTGAAGATATGGATATATATGAGATCATGTATGGTCATACAAATACATACATACATACATACAAATCACATATGCCCATACATGATCATATACAAGTCATTGTATGATCATCAGAGAAGACAAAATTGATGCTTTTGCATTTTATGCTTTTTATTACTCGTTTTACTCATATTTGCTTCTTTTTGCTTTTTTGGATTTACGGTTTTTTTAAGACTTTTTGTCCAAAAATACTTTTTTTGGTTCAAAAAAAATATTTTTTCTCTTAACTTTGAATTAAAAAAAAACTGTTGTTTTCCAAGTTTTTTTATTTTTGCTTTTTTCTTGCTTTTTTTAACAATATTTTTTTGCTTTAGACACATCGGATTTTGCTTTTTTCTGTCTTCTCTGATGATCATATATGATCATGTATCTTCGTATCTAATTCGATTTCTACATGGGTTGTTTAAAAATAACTAAAATTTTTCATCACCCATATTTTTTACCAACAGTTCGTTACCGTCTTGTGTAGGGTATACAAAAAAATAAAAGTAACGAATAAACTTTAACTTTATATTTTGCGTAGCCAACCAACCAATATCATAATAATGATGATGGCAAAGTTGTTGTTGTTGTTGTTGTTGTTGATGACTGAAATGCATCATCAAATATGCCGCCTTATTAACATTATTTACTGTTTAAGCTTTTAATGCCTTTTCTATGGTTCAGTTTTACGTTGGGGTCGGCCGGTCGTTCGTTCGATTGGCCAGTCAGTCATCCATCTAACGAGAAAGACAAACATCATTAACAGTCACTCCAATATAAAGAAGGGAATTTATTTATTTGCTTGCTAGCTGGCTGACTGACTGGCTGGTCGGCAGTGAATGGCTGCCACATTCAGCAAACGATTAGACGCAATTAAATGCAAATTAATTGCTAGAACTACTAAAAACGCACTTGCATTTATATGAATAACGATGATGAAAATTCGAGTTGAATGCCGACAGAACTTGCAACTACTAAACCAATACAAATTTACTAAACCACCGCATATAGCGCTTTAATGAAAATGCTAGTGCACGTCTGTCTGTGCATTTGTGCAATGGTAACGTACAATATGTGCGAATATTGTGGCAACTTGTGAACAAGAAGTGCAAATGTATTTTAATGCATTTTTTCCAATTCATTCTCGTTGTTATTTGCCGTGGCAGACTTAATGCAATATGTATGAAAAATACGTTGTGTTCGAAAAGTATGCGGAGGATTTTGGATAATGTTATTTTATAAATACGAATAAGTTATATTGGTACACTGAGAGAATTATCCTTCATGATATAATTTCATATAATTTTTTTCGTAGAACTTTTATTTCACTAAATTTCATATTTTCATTAAAAAAATTCATTAAATTTCATAAATTAGATCTCCATAAATTTAATGAAAATGTTCTTTATATTTATGAAATTGTTCAATAGTATTTACTTTTTTTTTAATTTTTTATAAAATATCGTCATTTCCTGAGAAATATGCTACGATTTTATTACACCTTTTGCATTTGCTAAGTACTTTTTATTTATCCACTTCAGCTTAGCAACTACAACAACCAACTATAATAAATAATAGTAAAACCAAATTGCTTCATAGATTTTATGAAGCTCTTCATTGGCTGAATGATTTATTCATTAGATGAGCCTATTAATTTTATGAAGAGTTTCATTCATTTTATGAACTTTTCATAAACATTGACTTTAATGAAACCTGTTTCATAGATTCTATGAAAAGTTTCAATGGACGAGTTCCAGTGACAATTTTCATTGAAACTATGAAGAAATTCGTTACTGAAGTGATGAAAATTCTCTCAGTGTATATAGAACTTGATATTTAGCAACTTCGAGTTACGAAGGAAAATAATATTATTTTAGTTTTTAAAAAGGTTTTGTATTGTCGCCACCGCGTATCGAACTTGCGACCTCATTATTACTAGTCCAGCGCTCTATCGCTGAGCTATTCTTTGATATGAATGTTGACTGGTATACAAACACCACTTTGTCATTGCCAGATATTGTGTCTTATTCACTTCAACAAAAGTACTTATTAAACAAGTGCAAAAGATGCACTGCAATTCAATACTTTTTTAACAAAAAAAATTGAAAATTGAAAAATTAGAAAATATTGAATTTAAACAAATTAATTATAAATATTAAAAAATATATATAAATGTATATTGGAGCAATAATACTTTTAGAGCAATAACGCTTTAGAAGCAATAATTAAGTAATTTGTTGTAGTTGTTCAGAATAACTTCTACAAAAGCAGTGAAATATACTAACGCATACTTTGTAAAGCATGCTGGGATATTGATTGAATAAAGTGCAAAATAATTTGAGATTTGTCGGAACCATATTTCCCTATCAGGGAAGACTCCCTATAGAAAAGCGGTTTCTCGGTCTATTAGACATTTGAGTAAAGTGTTTTCTAAACAAATATTCTCTTTATATAAGAGTGATGATAGGTAAAAAGAAGAGTCGGCACCATGCTTTGCTGAACGTGGAAGTCCAAAATTCTCTATAAAGTCTTTAGAAAAAATTAAGTGAGTCTAATGAGCCTAATAATCTTTAGGATACAAACAATTGCTTTTATTTTTTCTAAAAATGTAACTTTTGCTGCCTTCCAAGATCTAAGTACATAATGCAGTCTCAGACAACCTCTAAAGATCAATAAAGTTGAGCCGGATATAGTCCATCTGAGCCCGGTGATTTGTATGGCTGAAATGAATTATTCGCCTACATATGTATTCTACTCTCTCATGGGAGATTATGCTGCCATCATCATTATTGTACAGTTTTACATAATTAACCGTTTCCCGCAGAGTGGACATATCAGTCCAAATTGGAAAGTGAGCATATATTATTACTAGGGCAATCAAAAAAAAGCTCTAAAAGCAATGTTTTAAGCTCTTAAAAAAAGCTCGAAAAAACAGCAAGATATCACTTCTTCATTAAAATCCTCATAAAATTTAAATTTTTTATTTAATACAATGCTACATTCCTTGGAACTTCAGGAATCAGACAAAGTTGTGACATTCCTAAATTTATTTTCATCGCGAAATGCATTAAAGAATTAAATGTGCTAAAATCATTCTTGCCTAAGGAAATCGTCATTGTCATATTTTTACTATTAGAATTCAGGTTGGAAAAATAAAAACAATTTTAACAAGAGATTTTTTAATTTAAAATAAATTTAAAAAAACAAATTTTAAATAAAATAATTTATGTCGACTTAAAATAATTTTAAAAATTACTGATTTTATGAAAAAAAAGCAAAAATATGCTCCATTTTCGCATAAAAAAGCTAAAATAAGCTTATTTTTCAAAGAAAATAGCAAAAATAAGCCAATATTTACAAAATAAGCAAAAACAAGCAAAATTAGATAAAATAAGCAAAAAAAAAGCTCTAAGAAATATAGCTTAAAATTCTTATATTTTTAAGAGCAGAACTTGTATTTAATCTAAACTTTTCTATCTCTTCAAATAAAAAACATGCCCTGGCCTCTTTTTCGTTGGCCTAATTATTACATTCAGAGTACCTCGACTGCTTTCTATACACTCTTCCTCCTCGTTACTTGACGTGGAAGTCCAAAATTCTATATAAAGTCTTTAGAAGGAATGAAGTGTGACTAATGGATCTATAATATTTATGATTGATTTTACTCGGTAAAAGTACAACGTTTGCTGCCCTCCAAGATCTAAGTACATAATGCAGTCTCTGGCAACCTCTAAAGATCAATAATAACATTGGTATTAGACGATCTTCGCCATACTGAAGTTTAGACGGAATTATTCCATCCAAGCCTGGTGATATTCAAAGTCTCGCCACTGGTCTGTATACACTCTTTATCCTCGGTTAATATTTTGCTTGGCATATACGGATTTCTCGCAGGCACCTTCCATAGTTTTGAAGTTTATTTTTTCTGGCCAAGGTTATCTTAAGTCGTCTTGGGTTCGATTCCTACCTAACCTAACGAAAGTGCTGACTGTGTAGCCGATTTTGGAGCCCGTCGACCCTTCATCGGTCCGGAATCATTCTTTGGGATACGTAGGGGGTACGCTAGGGAAAAAATCAGACTGTGGAGAGAGACTGCGTTTGCTAAGCATTGGGAAACTTCTACTGGCCTTGGCCTGACAAAAGATTTATTTCCTTGTCCAGTATCAAGGCGACTATTGTCACTCGACAGGGGTAACCTTAGGACCCTGACGGGATACTTAACTAGGCACTGTGGGCTCAGGTACCAGCTTCACAAACAGGGCCGGTCAGACACTGATATTTGCAAGTTTTGTGAGCTGGAAAATGAGACATCGGAGCATATTCTCTGCGAATATCCGAGACTGTGCGACAGGAGAATCTGGGTGACCGTTTCGTGTCACCTTCGGACGTCTAGGGAAATTCTGCTAACGGGATTATTGGCTTTATTGGTAGCCTGAATCTCTAGGGAACTCTATGCAGCACAAAAGATCTATATTGGTCGCGATGCGTAGTGCCTTCGTATCTAATCTTATCTAATACCTAACTCTTTATTCCGAATTATTTTTGTACATATTGTATATGTGCATAGTGTGTACTAGAAGTTCATTACTTTAAGTATTTATCCATTTGCTAACATTTTCGCACTATTATTTTAGTTGTTGCTGTTGTTTTAATGTTGTTTATAGTTTGTGGTCGGTCGTCTTTATTTGTTTATGTTGTTTCATATGTTTTGTTTTCTTCATGAAGTCGCTTTTTTTTCTCTCTTACTATTGCATTTTGTTCTTGTTATTATTATTATTGTTTTTGTTGTTGTTTGTTGGTGGTAGTTATTGTTTATTATTTATTCTTAATTTTTACCCATTTCTTTTTTGGTATTTGGGTTGTAAATTAAAGCTGTAGTGTTGGTTTAAATGGATGGCGTGCGAATTTCAACGCTTTTTTTCAGTTGTTGTTTTGCTAATTCTTGTATTTATTGTGAAAAAAGGGTTTTACAAATTCATTATGTTAAATTACTAAATAAATAATAAACGTTCAAATGCACTCGTATGTTTAAACTACTTGTATAAGTATTTAAATGAAAACAAAATAAATATTTACATAATCATTAATGATTGTAGAGTTGAAATTTAAATTTGGTTTAAATTAACACGAAGGCTAAAATTAAGTTTTAAGTTTTAATTAAAGAACTCATAAAGCTAATTCACCGATTATACTAGGGGAATGTTTTGAATTGAATTTGTAACATTAGTGAGCCAAGAATATCACAAAGTTTTGTCTACTAATTACAAATTACTGGATTATGAATATTTTTTTCTATCATAACTGAAAAACCGTGCTGAAGCACTTTTTTAAGAATAAAATTCTAATCAATACGATAATCCTGTTAAGATTTTACAAAACAGCTTTCATTTCTTAATAAATTTCTTTTAGATTTCCCACAGAACACTTCCTTTGAATCTTGAGTACTAAAAATAATCATATTAGGTTTTCATCTTAATTGATTTACATTTGTGTTCCATTGCTATTAAATTTTAATTAATTAGTCTTATAATTTACTATTATTTATTCTAATTACAATTCCCTTTTAGACATCATTTTGCATTCCCTAGTTTTTTTTTTATAAATATGTATATCTTTCGTTTAAATATAAAAACCCACCACACCATATAATATTAAATTACTATTAAATAAATACTACGGCTCTACGAACATGTGTGGTCCATTTAGAGAAAATAATTTTACTGTCTGCTTGTGTTAATTAGGTTTTAGCAGAAATATTTCGTGTTATTAATGAGTTCTGTGACGCTATCAAAGCGATCTACTACCACAACTTACTTATCGACTATCGACCATATCATCATGATCATGATCATAATCAACATCATGATCATTATCATCATTTTTATACCAAATTGTGAACGTAGTAACTCACTAATAAACAACCATACTACTAACATTTAAACAAATACTCTAATACGGTGTCTATAGAGTAACAAAGTGATCTCTTAACGATCGTAACAGGTTCAAATATAAAAGTGATGATACAAAATAAAACATACAACCAGAGTGTTTGAGGAATTTATTCGTTAATTTGATTTTTCTTAAATATTAAAGAAAAAAAAATAAATTCTTAAAGGGTTTCTAAGTGTAAGTGTATTCTACAAATAGTTAAACTGGCAGCTAGTTCGTAAGTCCCCAGCAAAAACATGATAATGACAGATCATTACTATAAAGATTACTAACATGGATGGTAACCGAAACGAATGCGGTTATCGTTAGGGTAACGTTATTTTAGATTATTTTAGTAACTGTTTTAAAGGTAACGCTATTTCATTTATTTCGTTATCGGTATTTGAGTTATTTCGGTAACGGTATTTTAGGGATAACGATATTTCGGTGTAAGTTATTAATTTCCTTTAATTTGAGTACCCACACTTGCATGTTACTATGTTTCCCCTTTTTCCCCACGGACCTCCCGGGTCCGAGCCCGTCCCAAAATTAATTTCGGTTTTTTTTGTTTTTTAATTCTAGAGGGGATCATATTATTTTTTTACGAAACCCCATAAACTGCAGTTTTGACTTTTTTTGTAAGCGACAGGGTTTTTTTCTTAACCGGTTAATCGAACAAACTTTTAAAATTAATCGATTAATCGAAAAAATTTTCTGTAAAATAATATACATACACTTGTTGGGTTTTTAATAATTTTATTTAAATAAAGGAACAAAAATAAATTCAGTAACTCTTCTAAAATTCATAAAAATAAAAAAAATGTGATAATTGAGATCAGATTTTGTCAATATTTTTTATTTTTTCAGTCCCCGCTTTCACATATTAAAATTTTATCCAAATTGGGGAGAGAACCACACCCGAAAGAAGAATATAAAACCCCGTATATTAATTTGTATCTCTTTCGTATGCATTGAATAAATAAAAACGTAAATATAGTGAGGAATTTTGTTGAGAATTGATTTTCCCTCTACGTTTCCGTTTCTCCATCCCTTTATTTTATTAATTCAGAGTGCTCACTAAACAAGCATTATTACATTGAGCATTAATTATAATTAATAATTCTAATAATCATTAATTACAATAAATATTAATGCTTTCATTTAATATCAACGTTTAAAAGGTCGTAAAAAATAATTAAAAATTTATTATACGTAAATAGATACCACTAGTTTTCTAGATAAGTCACAACAACAAGGTAGTAATTCGGAAGATGACAAAGCAAACTGTGATAATTTTATGTTGTTTCTGTTTTTTCTTTGGGATTGAAGATGTTTATCAACCCTCCTACTTAGAACATGAAATTCTCATTGAGTTGAATTTAACAAGTATTTCTAGCAATTTTCAAAGGTCGTCCCTTAATTATTTTGTTAGGCCAGAATGAAATCCGGATAGGCCTACAGCAAATCATTTATCACAATTTTTGAAAAAAATTTTGAATTTTAGCAGATTTACTTTAATAAAAAATTTATATTTTTTAAACATTTTTGTAATTTACTACCAATTTCGATTAATCGATTAATTGTATGAAATTATTCGAATTATTCGTTATTCGAAATTTGAACATTTTAAATTATTCGAACAATTTTTGAGAAAAATTTTTGAATACCCTACTAAATAATTATCCGAATCGTCAAATTTAGAACATCGATTTGTAGTTGCATATTTTCGCATATTTTGACAAAAATGCATGTTTTTGTTTATTTTAACTTTAAATGCATATTTAGTGCCTTTTTAATGCTATTGTGTGCTTTTTAATGCATATTTGTGCATATTTTTAGTTTTTAGGAGCAATTTATAATTTGTAAAAAATATAAAAATTGATATGTTTTCGTGTTTTATTCAATCAAAATATTTATTTTTTTTTCATAATTTTTAAAAATAAAATTTCTTAAAAACCTTATGGAAAAGCTTGGAGTTCTATGTCTATTTGCAAAACAACTAACTTACATATATTTTTATATTTTAAAGTGCGTTATTTTTGCAAAAATAATTGTTTTTAGTGAATATTTTTTATGTTTTTAATGCATATTTTTCTTTTTTAGTCGCATGTTTTAGGCGCAAATTTTCGATTTTTAAGTGCATGAAATTCCTTGCCCTAGTAATCATCCTTGTAAGAGCATAAGCACAATGCAAAGGTCCCCATTTTTTTACATACAATTTGACAATTAAAATCGTGCAACGATTTTCGTAAGAGATAAAACTTATTTTACTTTCTCAAAGGAATTTCTTATTCTCCTATTTTTACTCTCAGAATATTTTACTAATGTTGCCAGATTTTCTCACAATTTCAATTACAGTTCAAGCATAGTACGACTACATGGTTGATTTCGTCATGCACCTGGATTAGTATTATCAAAAGATAGACTGGTCGCTTTTACATGGCGTTGTCATAGGAGGGGGAAATTGACCCCTTGTGACATGTCACAAGACAAATCCCAGGACAGGTCCATGAACTTTGTTTTTTATGAGAGTTCAGTAACCTGTCCTAGCATTTGTTTTGTGACATGTCACAAGGGGTCAATTTCCCCTCCTATGACAACGCCATGTAAAAGTGACCAGTCTATTTCATATAAAGGGGCCAGTTCGGTGACAGTTTGTTAAAATTTCCCGTAGGATAGTTATACATATAAAACAGAATATGGCACTGTTCACAAAATATTATGGATTTCACCACTATTTTAGTTATTAAGAGGGCAAGTTTTTTTTTGGCATTTGCCATTAAATGCAATATTTCCCGCGATTTTGGAATTTCGACTATTCATTAAAAAATTTAATATTTAAAACAAAGTAAAATCCCTACTTTTGTATATAATTTTTGGATAAAATTTCTAAAAAAAATATATATATTTTTTTATATATATATTTTATATATATTTTTTTAATGTTTGTAAAAATGAAATTGTGGACTCTTTTTACATCAATGAAAATTTCAAACCTTAAAAATTACACTAATTTACGCCGATTATACTTTAGCTGTTTAACTACGAATTCTCTTATTATTGTTCTTTGTTCAAAATATTTTAAAAAAATCAACTAGTATTTTTTAAATTTTTTGAATGAGCATAAATTTTTTCGTGGTAACTGTGCTATTTTTGCATACCTTTCTGCGTGCCAATTTCAACTTTTTTTATGTCAAATTAAACTTGCCCTGGTTATTAAATATGAAGTTTAATAAAAATCTTGAAATAACTAAAAGCAAAGAGTTCAATAATTAATCACAACTTGGCTCAAGAACTATAAAAAATTTAAAAATCTTCTACTTTATTACTATTATTATTATTATTATTATTATCATCCACAAGACTCAACAAAAATTATTTTTTATTCTTGTTTCGGCAAATGAAGATGTATTTAAAGAGTTTAATTTTGAATATTTAAAACAATATAAAGTAAAAATTTTATACAATAAATTTCGCGGACTACGAAACAAACCTTTTTGAAAAATAAGCGGGGAAAATCTGATCTGAATACGTGAAACTCAATATCTCTTAAAGTACATAACTTTTTGGTGGAATTTTTTTCTAAAATTATAATCCTCAGCTTATCTGTAGTAATAAAAACTAAAAACTCTTTAAAATAATATTTAATGGAGAAATTGTTCATTACAATTAAATAAAGAATTTTGTAAAATAGGAGCTGAGCCCTTTTCGAAATTCAAGACTCAATAATATTTAATTCAATTAATTATCTTAACTGTTTTAAGTATTTGTTAAAAACTGACTTATTTTTGTCGGTTTTCGGTTTCGGTTTTGAGGCCTGAAAAACCACGGTTTCGGTTTCGATTAACACCGAACAGCAAACTCTAGCTTTTTGTATAATTTAAAATGAATTGGGGTCAAAATAGGGGATTTAAGGATTGTTGGGGGGATTTTTTGTATTTCAATTTGCGAAATGGGGATATGAGCTATTGTAAAACTTGTCTGGCAGCACTGATTTATATATATACAAAATAAAGTAAATAATAAAGATAACTTAGCGTCTTGACGAGACATCGATTTGTTCAACCAATGAATAATTTCTTGTTCGCCCATGAATTTGTCTCGTGTGGACCACTCTTGTTCATGTTTTGTCCTTGTTCAGACAACGTTGTCAGCACAATTGTTCTCACAATTATGCGCAACATCAACCATGATGCCAGATCTAATTTTTACTTAGTGGCATTACTAAAAACTAAAGAAAATAAAATAAAATGAATAAAATATTTAAAAAAAGTAAATAATTTGCATTATTATTGAATTTAATGCAATTTACTTTTTATTATTGAAAAAAAAATTAGTGAAAAACACATTGAAAACGTGAAAATAAATTAGTTTCATTTGTGACCTACTCCAACAAAAAACCAAAAATAATGAATTGTCTGACATTACGTATTCTCCACCCAAAACAAATGGACAAATTTTTTCCCGTTATTCTGCCAACGATTAGTTTTTGGGCAAACCAATCAATGTCTCGTCAAGACTCAAAGTAAGTATGAGACAGTATAAACTTTGTATGTATATTATTTATTAATTTAAACAATATTTAACAGTTTTATTTTTGTTATTCCTATCTTACTAATATTTAGCAAAAATAAGCTGCTCATTTCATTAGTATTTACTGTGAGGTAATTTTTATCCAAATTTTAGTAGTTTTAACTAAAATTTTTACAGCCGCTTTTGGCTTTAAATAATTTTAGAATTATACTGATAAATAGGGCAAGGAATTTCATGCACTTAAAAATGGAAAATATGAGCCTAAAATATGCGGTTAAAAAAGAAAAATATGCATTAAAAATATAAGAATATGCACTAAAAACTATTATTTTTGCAAAAATAATGCACTCTAGAACTTAAAAATGTATTTAAGTTAGTTATTTTGCAAACAGACACAGAACTCGCAGATATGCCATAGGTCAATAAGGTTTTAAGAATGTTTATTTTGATTGAATCAAAATATGAAAACGTATCAATTTTTTATATTTTATTACAAAATAAACAATTATCCTAAAAATGAAAACGAGTAAAAAGGTTAAAGTCGGGCATGCCGACTATAGAATACCCTACACCAGTCTGGGTAAAAGCCAACTAATGTTTGGATCCGAAATTCGAATGGGTTAAAATGGGGCTTGTGTCAAAATTTTCTATAATGTGAGTCAGCGCACCAAATTTCATTAAAATATCTTAATATTTGCGATCTGCAGTTTGTAACCAAGCCAATTTTGGGGGGACCCTTATATGGGTACTAGGTCTAAACATGGACCGATGTTCACCAAAATCAATAGGCTTCGTCCTTGGGCCAAAATAGGTCTGTTTACCAAATTTCATCAAAATATCTTAATATTTGCGACCTGCAGCGTATAAACAATATAATTTTGGGGGGACCCCTATATGGGCACTAGGTCTAAACATAGACCGATGTTCACCAAAATCAATAGGCTTCGTCCTTGGGCCGACATAAGTCGGTGTACCAAATATCATCAAAATATCTTAATATTTGCGACTTGCAGCGTATAAACAATATAATTTTGGTAGGACCCTTATATGGGCACTAAGTCTAAACATGGACCGATGTTTACCAAAATCAATAGCCTTCGTCCTTAGGCTGCCATAGGTCTGTGTACCAAATTTCATCAAAATATCTTAATATTTGCGACCTGCAGCGTATAAACAATAAAATTTTGGTAGGACCCTTATATGGGCACTAGGTCTAAACATGGACCGATGTTCACCAAAATCAATAGGCGTCGTCCTTGGGCCGACATAAGTCGGTGTACCGAGTTTCATCAAAATATCTTAATATTTGCGACCTGTAGAGTGCGCACAAGAATGCATTGACAGACAGACAGACAGACGGACGGACGGACATCGTTAAAACGAAATAAAAAAAATTCTAAGCCGATCGGTATACTATAAGGTGGGTCTAGGACCAATATTTTTTGGTGTTACAAACATCAGCACAAACTTATAATACCCTGACCACATAGTGGTGTAGGGTATAAATATGCACAAATATGCATTAAAAGAACAAAATATGCATTAAAAAGGCACGAAATATGCATTTAAAGTCAAAATATGCAAAAACATGCATTAATAACAAAATATGCAAAAATATGCAACTACATATCGATGCCATTTTGTTCTAAATTTGATGATTCGGATAAATATTTAGTCCATATTAGTTTTGGACTATCGAGCAAAAACATGCATTTGCATGAAATTCCTTGCCCTACTGATAAATATTCTTATCTTTCCAGTCATCCTTAAAAAATTGTTTTAAAAAATTCGTAAGAAATTATTTGACAGTGAATTCATTCTTTTACAATCTCCCATACATACAGCTGGTAGTTTGATGTAGTTTTAATATCAAATTGGTTTTGTTAGATATTTAGTTGTAGAGCTGTTGTTTGGCTAAAGCAGATTCCTTGAAATTTGTGTTGCAGAACAAATGTTTTCAACTAACTGCAACATAATTATCTACAAGCTACTGTTTTGTTTTGAGTTTAAAAACAAAGTATTTTTAGTAAACAGATAGAGGCTCTTTTTTGTTATTCAATAGGGATTCAACATAAATAGTTGTTTCATATCGGTATGATCTCTACCACCAACACCAAAAGCACTGGAACCACTCAACTTGTGAATACCACCAACATCTTTACCAATTAGAAGGTGTTTATATAATGAGGTTAATTTATTTTATTGGTAAGGTTTTTTATATCTCTCTTTATTAATTTATAACACACGAGTTTTTTTTTTCCTTATTTTCTTTAATTAATTTTAAGTAACAGCAATTTTTCATAATTGCATTTCAGCTGTTCAAGAGAATTAAAAAAGCAAAATCAAATTAATTGAATAAAGAAAATAAAAACAGAAAAATTCAAAATTCATGTTAAAAAATTATTCAAAAATTTCATTATTAAACTGTAGATCTTCTTAAAAAAAAAAAAACACTCACATCAAAACAAAACCTTTACAACACAACTGAGTCATGTCTCACTCAGTAGGAGGGAGTTGAAATCATGTTATATTGTAACTTAATGACCAATAATGACAAGAAATGTCAAAATATTTAACGATTAAGGTTTAAGATTTGTTTTTAAATCTTTCGTTTTACTTTTTTTTTTTTAATTTTTCTGTATAAGATTTATGATTAATAAAGATTTTATGAAGTTTGATTTACATATGACATTAAAAACAACAAAATGTAAATTATGTCGTCTTTTTAACGTTTTTTTTTAAGAGAAATTTTATGAATTTTTTAAATTGAAAAAAGAAAACAAAATTAATGAAATTTTATTTATATTAAAGACTTTAGAAAATTAAAAACAAAAAAGTTACAAAATTGTGTCTAAATATAAAAATTATATTTGAGAAAATTGAGCAGCGTACCGAATATGTACACTCAAAAAAGTTTGTTTATAGAATATACTGAAAATTACAGTTAAAATAAGGATTAATGCAGTTAGAAGGGCGAAAAAATATATATTTACCTATAAAGTAACTAACATTGTAGTTACTTGTAACTGTTGAAAAATAATTAAAATATGCATTAAAAATAACTAACAATGCCCTATAAACAACTGACAAATTTTGGCTAAACTGCACTTTAGCGGACATAAGAGAAACAGAATACACCAGTGAAGAAGGTCATTACCACACTCAAAAAAATAAGTTAGTAGAAAAATTAGTAAAACGTCTTGTATATCAAGTGTACTAGTTTTCAGCAATTTTTTTGCTGAAATTCCGTTTTCAGCAAAAGTTTTAGTTATATTTTTTAGCACATAAATTAACTAAAGTAAAATTTCGCTACAAGTTTTTTGAGTTTTTTTCAGTCTACTAATATTCAGCAAAAAGTTTAATGATTTTAGCAAGGATTTTTTCATTTGCAGTCGACTAAATGTTAGCAAAACTTTTGCTGAAGATTACTATTTTTTTGGTAAAAATCAGCTCGCTGATTTTCAGCAAATCTTTTGCTGAAATTACCAAATCTTTTTGCAAGCACGCTCCTGACTAAAAATTTGCTGATACAGCAACATTTTTTGCTGACTTTACTGACTTTTTTTTTTGACTGCAGGTATGTGATTATGTAACCACATGCTTGGTAATGGGAACTAATTAATTAGCTTACTACATTTCTTATTACATTTGTATGGCGATGTTGCGCAAAATAATGAGTTGTGCTTGCACACGAGCATATTAAAAATCAAAAAATATATCTTTGCCTATACACTTACAAGTATTGGCAAAAATAATAAGTCTAAAACTGATTTAAAAAAAAATCTACTTAAAAAAATATTTTTTTATTGTAAAATTTTTTTAAAATAAAATTAGCTCGAGCCGGGTTTTGAACCTCGAACTATAGATTGCCAGTCGGTAGAACTACCATCTAGGCTATCTCTACATATTACATTTGATAAAAAAAAACATAATTGCCCTGCTGCGCACAAGTGTCTTACGTGCCAATATACAAAATATCAAAATGTATGTGATACATATATGTGACGCGCAAAATAGAAAGGGACCTAAGGATAGAAAGGGACCTAAGGTCAGGAGAGCATGGGATCGGTCTCATTCTATGCTCAGATGTTGTCCACAAAAAAAATATTGATTTTTTACCCTTAGGTCCCTTTCTCTATGCGCTGTCACATATGCAAAAATGGTAATAAAAAATATATTTTTCTTTTTCTGGGAATTTTTGCCTCCGGCGCTCTGGTATTTACAAAAAGGACAAAAAATTAACGAACACTAAACATTAAATTTTTTTTTAATCGAAAAATTTGTTTGCTGTGCTTATGCTTATTTTCTGCCGGAATGATTTTGAAGTTTTTGCGATTTTCATGATCTCTCCTTACCCCTCATTTCGCTTGCCAAAAATATTTGCCTTTTGACGGCCCTGCCGTTCCGGACTAAGCGATTTTTTATATTGGTTTTTAATTTTTATTTAAAAATAATTTTTTTATTAATATTATATTTTCGTGAACTGCAACTAAATTATAGATATTTTACAAAAAATTGGCGTCATACACTAATAGAAAAAAGTCTGTAAACAATTTAGTTAAAACTACTAAAAATTAGTTAAAAATTAAAAACTGCTCAAATTAACAGATCTTTTTTGCTACATATTAGTAATATAGGAATAGCAAAAATAAAACAGATAAATATACAGAATTTTAGTTATATTTGAGTTAAATTTTTGTTAAAGGAAAATAGCAAATTAACCTGCTAAAATCAGGAAAAAAATTTTGCTAAATAATTTATAGCCTAAAAAATCACCAAAAAATTTTCGAAGTTTTTTTTTCGATTTTTTTTTAAATGCAAATTAATATCGAGCCTTTTAAAAACAGCAGTTTACCATTATTTTAGCAAATATTTCTGCTGATTTTAGCGGGATAGACTGCTACTTGCATTCAACTAAATTTAGCTTAAAAATAGCAAAAATTTTGTAGATATAACAGCTTACTTTTGGTATTTTTAGTCTACTACTATTTAGCAAAATTTTCTGCAGATTTTACTGTACAATTTGTTATTTTCAATTAACTAAAAGTTAACTTAAATATAACTAAAATTCTGTAAATTTAACAATTTTAATTTTGCTGTTCTTATTTTACTAGTTTTTTGCAAAAAGAATCTGCTAATTTCAACAGTTTTTTCTACGGCATCATTTTTAACTAATTTGTAGTAACTTTTTATGCTATTTTTACAGATTTATTTCTATGAGTGTGCTTTTTACCCTTTAAATGAAGAATTCTAGTAAACCAACTTCGGGGGCTCGCAAGGGGAAAGCAGGAACAGGTAGGGATTTGCCGCCTACTACATTTTTGTTGCCCCAACCCTCCTCTACACATCATTTTAGGGCATGTTTACTCTGTCTTTTATCTTGCCAATTATAAGTCCGAAAAACTCTTGGGCAAGCATACTTACCCGTGAAAAATAGGCCTAAAAAGTTCCAGGCCCAAAAAGCTAAATGTCAGTTTTGTACCAAAATGAAGTTTAAATCCCACTGAAGGGTCTACACTATACTAAAATGCATCCAGTTAGGACCACGTTTTATAGATCTGAAAAATAAGGTAATTTTTTAAATTGTAAGAAACTTACCCTTTATTTGACCACCATTTTTTTAAAAAGTCGTCCAGTTGGTCCAGTTAAAAATGACTGCTTTAAACAACTCTTAAGAAATGCAGTACTTTATGTTAGTTGTTTTTTTTTAATAACAGTTATAATAGTTGTTTTGTATTTTTTCAAAGAAAAATAACTCTAATTATAGTTAAAAACAACAACTATTTATGACTACCCAAACAACTGTCATGAATTATCAAACTTTTTTGAGCGTATGAAATAATTTATTTTGTAGTAATATTTTATAATTCATATTTTTGTTAATCACTTGCAAATACATTTGCTAAAGCAGCCTCTAAATAATAGTCATAAAAAAGTTTTCAATAAATTTTCCACTCGTTCCTAAAAAAATCTCTTTATTTTACTTTCAAAAATAACTCTCTGCTTTTTTGTTAATGTTCTTAATCCTGCGAGAAAAAAACTGAACCATTTATCTGCACTATAAACCATTTGAAAGACCCCATAAAGTTGTGAGTGTCTGTTTTTTTTTTTTTTTTTTTTTTTTTGTTAAAAAAAGAAAAAGCTCTATTTGTACGTCAATTAAGTTTCAAACCTCATACTTCCGTTTCCGCCTAAACGATTTACACTCAAAGTTTTGCTTTTGTTTTTCTAGTACAAACATATGAAGAATTCCCCACACAGACTGAATTTTCTTGCACGAGTTTTAATGATATTTTTCATTAAACTAATGTAGTTCTCATCACAAAGTAAATAAATAAAATGAAATTTGAAACATGTGTGCTCATTTGAAATTCTTCAAATTACACTATGCGACAGTCAAAATTGGGATGGGATGAAACCAACGGGAAATGTTATATCGGTCAAAAACAAGTTATACGTGTCCCGGCGTTTCGCTGGGTCACCCCTAGGAATCGAGATATATCTTTTTTTTGACATAACTCGAGAACCACTAGTCCGATTTTGCTCAAACAATTTTAAAAAAATTAAAAATTACAATTCCTTTAATCTGTTCATATAACGTTTTTCTATATACTCAACAGTTTTGCCGGTAAAAATAAATGTTTGTTACCGCTACCATAAAAATCAATAACCTTTTGTTTATTACTTTTTTTTAATATTTTAGGCAAAAAATATTTTTTTCTTCATACATTTATTTTTACCGGCAAAACTGTTGAGTATATAGAAAAACGTTATATGAACAGATTAAAGGAATTGTAATTTTTAATTTTTTTAAAATTGTTTGAGCAAAATCGTGCTAGTGGTTCTCGATTTTTCTGAAATTTGGTAAAAAGAATATATTTGGTATAGGTAGCAAAGCTTATAAGTTTGAGTAATATATATTGAAGTTTTGGTGCGTTTTCGCTCAATTTCGCATTTTTCGAAAAACGAAATTCGCTACAACCTCTTAAGTAACAGCACAAAAAATGTAATTTTTTTATTGTAATTACATCTTGGTAAGAGAAATAATTTGTGCCTAAACCTAGTAATTTTTATGCGCTAGTTTTCGAGATTCACCCTTAAATTATTTTGGCCCATATCGCCTAAAGTAGGCAACGAAAAAAACTTTTGTAGAAGAACTTATTGTTTATTTTTCGTGAGGAACACATGGTATAAATTTCATTGTAAAAAAGCTTAGGCCAGTTAGAGGGTTAAAAAGCATTAGCACTCAACCCCCCCCCCCCCCCCCCCCCTCCCCGCCCTCCTTAATTCTCACCAAAACTAACAGGCTTTGTAATTATGCCCTTGTGAATCAAGGCCCATGGGCTGAAATTGCCACTAAAAAAAGGCAAAAAAAAACCTTAAAAATTTTCATTTCATTACTTCATACGGTCATATAACTTGCCACAGCACTTAACCCTTAACCCATGGGCTGAAATTGCCACTAAAAAAAGGCAAAAAAAAATTTTAAAATTTTCATTTCATTACTTCATACGGTCTTGACACAGCAGTTAACCCTTTGAGCAATTTACTATACTAAACTAGACATCCTGGATTCATTGAGGGTTTTGCTGTAGTATTCATCGATTTCCGGAAATAGTGTTTCATAGCGTTAGTTTTCGTGTCAGACACATGGTTTGTATTTCAACATTTTCCTTAAGTCAATCGGTTGCTAAAGAATGCCTCATATTCAACTACTAGACATTAAAAATACAGGACTGTATCTCAGACTATCAGATATAGTGTTGAAAGCATAATATAAGGGTAAACACAACAATATAGAACTTCAACTTTAACTGCAGCAGCAAATTTGGTTTGTGTTTTAATTTTTTTTGTTTGCAAAGTACGTGAATGGAGAGATAACACCAAACAATTTAACATGGCGCGCAATTTTTCACTTTGAATCGTCCTTTTTTTGGTGTGTGTTTTTTTTTCTGTAACATCCTGTACTTTATTCACTTTATACTGTTGGTAAATTTTTATAAAGCCAATGTTCTTTTTTTACTGTTATACATTGAAGTGTTTTTTGTGTATTTATTTTCATCATCATCGCCATCGCCATCACCATCTTTTGGCACAACCTTCAAAAGCCCCCTCCTCACTGCTCTTTTTAAATTGTTACTACATATCCTTGTGTACTCGTATAAATGGGTCCTGTTCCCCCTCTTCCAGCTGTTTACTTAATATCAAAATTCAATTCACACCGAGATCACGTTTTTAATTTGAAATTTTACAACACTTGTTTATTTTTTTATCGTGATTTTTTCAGCGATTTTTTTTCGCTTTCTACCCTTAATGTTTGTAAATGAAAAAATAACTTTTTTCAGCAGATAAAAAATGTTGTTAAATATTTTTTCTTTTGGTTGCTGCTATTCGGTGTTTGGTTTTTGTTACTATATTTTATGTATTTTTTAGTGAAATTTGTAGTCGTTTTTATTTTTATTCATTTATTTCAAGGGAGAAGTTTTAAATGTATGTAATTTTATATTGTGTATATAATGTCCTGGTTGTTACAATTTTGCGATATGTAGCCAGGATATTTTAAACAGTTTTATTGTGATTTTTTGTTTTTATATTAAACCAACACGTATTTCAAATAAAAATTAATTTAAAAGTACAAATTAATTGAAATAATTAAAATAAAAATACAAGTATTTTAATTTTAAAACTAATGATTACTTTTATTACGATTCTTATTTGTGTTAAATCTAAGGACATTCTAATAAAAAAAGGGATATTTGAAGAGTAACCCTCTAACGAAATAATTTTTTGTTATACTCATAGCAATAAACCTGTAGAAATAGTAGGAAAAGCTACTAAAAATTAGTTAAAAATTAACTTGAAGAAAAAACTGCTAAAATTAGCGGATTTTTTTTTTTTGCTAAGTACTAGTAAAATAAGAATAGCAAAACTGAAATTGTTAAATTTACAGAATTTTTGTTATATGTATTTGAGTTGACTTTTAGTTAATTTAAAATGACAAATTACACTGCAAAATCTGCAGAAAATTGTGATAAATATAACAACTATTATTTCTACAAATTTTTATTTTCACTTTTAAGTTAAATTTAGTTGAATGCAAATAATAGTCTATCCTGCTAAAATCAACAGAAATCTTTGCTAAAAAATAGTAAACTGGTAATTCCTGAAAGCTGGATTTTTATTTGCATTAAAAAAAATCCAAAAAAATTTTAAATTTTAATTTTTTATGATTTCTTAATTTACTAATTTTTTAGCAAATTTTTTTGTTGATTTTAGCAGTTTAAGTTGTTATTTTCTATTAACTTACATTTACATCAAATATAACCAAAATTCTTTATAATTAACAGTTTTATATTTGATGTTCTTATTTGACTAATATTTAGCAAAAACAATCTGCTAATTTTAGCAGTTTTTTCTGCAGGGTAATTTTTAACTAATTCTTAATAGTTTTAACTAAAATTTTTACGGACTTTTTTCTATTAGTGCACCAATAAAATACAAACCATCTTTTTGAATATGGAAAAGTCCGCAGAATCAAATTTCCATAGGAAAAGTCCTCGAAAACGAAGGGATTTTCCAATAGGAAACCCCAGGAATATGAGGGTTTTCTATTGGAAAAGGTCCTCAAAATCAAATAGCTTTTACAAGAAATAATGATCATAATCTGGGGATTTTTCATTAAAAAAAAGTTCTTGGAATCTGAGTTAGGAAAAGGTCGTCAAAATCTCTAGGAGAAAGATTCCTAGATTCTAATAGTTTTCTTTAGGTACGTGTTCAGAATCTCAGGGTTTATATTTAGGAAAAGTCCTCAGTTCCTGACCACATTTTTCTGATGAAAAAAGCCTTGGATTTTGAGATTTTTTTAACACATATAAAAAGCCTCACATACTAACTACACTCAGAATATTTTTACAGTAACTACATGTAGTAGTGCTGGTAAAAATATGAGTAGTGGGTATCGAGTATTTGTCTTTTTATTGGGTACTCGATACTCAAAACTACTAATTGATATTTTCAGAGTTGCATTTTTGATAGACAAAATATATAAAAATGTGATCCCTCTAAACTATTTGCCACAAAAATGTGACTCCGCTAAAATATTTAACATAAAACTACAACTCTGCTAAAAGAAAAAAATCAGAAGTCAAATATTTAAAAGTATATGTTAAAATACTATGAAAAACGCAATGAATAGTTGATGTAAAAGTTTTGAAATATGTTTATAAATTTAAATATTGAATTAACATAAACATTTTCAAAGAATTTTATAAAAAAATTTTTAAAAATTTCAAATTTAAAAACCGAGTACCCAAATCAAAAATATCGACTAGTATCGAGTATTGAAAAGTAACCGTTTTTACCAGCACTAACATGTAGGTCATTTGTGTGGTGAAGGGTAATAGTTATTTTAATCAGAGACTTAGCCAGAGATGCAACATCGATAACTTTTTAAACAAACTGTAGAAGTCGCTAACATATAGGAAATTTTGTCAAAGGAGGATTTTATTTTGGGAAATTTTGTCAAGGTAGGATTTTATTTTGTCAAATGAGATTTTAACAGAGTTGTCAGGTACACTCAAAAAAATAAGTTAGTAGAAAAGTTAGTAAAACGTCTTGTATATCAAGTGTACTAGTTTTCAGTAATTTTTTTTTACTGAAATTACGTTTTCAGCAAAAGTTTTAGTTATATTTTTTTAGCATTAAACTAATTTTGAACTAATGTTTTATTAATTTATTTTGATGCAAAAATTGTGCTGATAACCGCATTTATAGCGTGGACGACAACCAGATAGACAAATGTAGATGTCGCAGCTCGTCTGAATGTAGTACAGACAACGGAAATGATAAAAAAGAAAAACAATTCTGCACAATTTCTATATTTAAATTTTCAGCAAATAAATTAACTAAAGTAAAATTTTTCTACAAATATTTTGAGTTTTTTTCAGTCTACTAATACTCAGCAGAAAGTTTAGTGATTTCAGCAAGGATTTTTTGCATTTGCAATCGACTAAACTTTTGCTGAGATTACTATTTTTTTGAGTGTATATTTAGGCGTTGGTAACAAAAATCATCGTCAAAGTGAAAATTAAATTTTAAGAACTCTGTTTTTTTAATTCAAACAACACAACACATTCAACATTAAGTACACCTTGTGTATACCAATAATAATATTTTTGTAATTTTTCTACCTCCAACAATTTTCAGGTAAAAAATATCGTATACAAATTTAACCCTTATTTTGAGTTAACTGTTAAGATTAAAACTGTCCACTGACTTATCGTAGTTTAATCCGCTGAACAAATGTTTTAGATTGTTGATAAGTGTAATTAACTTAATGATTTCTGCTCTTAAACCGAGATTATTAATGACGTCATAATTTTGGTATTCAATTTAAACAGATCTCTTAGAAAAAAACCAAAAACTGATAACGACCTAACACCGAATTCTATGAAACACAATATATTTTTATATAATCTCAAAATAGTAAATATTATTATAAACATTTGCTTATCAGCGAAACACTTAAATAACACTCGCTCGTACTTAGATTTCAATGTAAAACTATAAAGAAATAGAAACAGTTTAAAACTAGACTTCAAACAGTTCGCAACAACAAAATGGGAACATTTAAAATATTAACAATATTTTCGATAATATTTTTACAATTTTTCTCCACGGTGAAAAATGTAAATGCAGCTCATATGGTGTGTTATTTGGATACAAGTCGAGTAAAAGAAGGTAAAATTTCTATAATTCAAAGGGAATTTAGAGAAATATTTCTATAAAAAAATTATTCGTTTCAGTGCAACAAACAATTTTTGAAATAGATCCCGCTATGCAGTTTTGTAATTTCCTTATCTATGGCTATGCTGGCATAAATTCAGATACTTTTCAATTAAAAACCCTGGATCGTGGTTTAAATTTTGATTTATATCATGCTGTGACCGCTCTAAAACGTAAACATGCTCATTTGAAAGTTTTACTGTCCGTCGGGGGTGATCGTGATGTGGAACAGGAAGAGGAGCCCAATAAATATTTATTGCTTTTGGAAAATATCGCTCATCGTAATGCCTTCATAAATAGTGCTCAAAGTTTTGTCAACACTTATGGATTTGATGGCTTAGATTTAGCTTGGCAATTCCCGAAAAATTCTCCTAAGGAAATTTATTCGGGCATACGTAAAGCTTGGAATACATTTAAGGGTTGGTTTAAAGGACGTAAAGTTGTTGATGAGAAAGCCGAAGAGCATAGAGAACAATTTGTAAGTTTTATCCGAGAACTGCGACAAAGTATGGATTCATTGGGTGGTGTATTGACGATGACAATGTTGCCACATGTTAGTGCTGAACGTAAGTTGAAAAAAGTTATATTTGATGTAGAGTATATTTTTATTTTTAAAGACACTTTTAGTAATAAGTACCTGTGTTTGTAACACTATTTTGGGGGTGAATAGTTCCAACACCAAATTAAGGTACTCGGTTAGTGTAGTGTAGGTAACATTTTTATGTCATCGCTACATAAAAATAACATTTTTTAATTATAAAGTGTATTGACTAAGACGAAAATGTACTCTTAAGATGCAATTTTACAAGAAATATTATCGTATTACTTTTTAACCGTTTTCATGGGTCGTCTGAATCATTTTTTAAAATACAGTGGAATTTGTGACAATTAAATATCAAATATATGATTTTAGAGGTCGCTGATTTCGAATCAGAAATCATAGTTTAAAAAATAAAAGCCCCTGTGTAAAAAAGATCAGATCTGGCCAGATCTCAGTAGATCTTACCAGATCTAATTAGATCTCATCAGATCTAGGCATATCTCTTCAGATCTTAGTAGATCTTACCATATCTAATTCGATCTCAAAATTGGGGACAAATTTGAGATCTAATTATATCTGATCAGATCTAGCGCAATTGTCCAGATCACTTTAGATTTGAACAGATTTGGCACTAGATCTGATAAGATCTTGACATAAGGTATTATCACATATGCCATATCTGATCATATTTGATGAGATCTGGCACAGGATCTAACTAAATTCAATCATATCTATTTAGATCGAAAAAGATCTGAACAGATCTAAACTTTTTTACACGGGCCGTGTAAAAAAGAGCAGATCTGGCCAGATCTCAGTAGATCTTACCAGATCTAATTAGATCTCAAAATTAGTAACAAATTTGATGTCTAATTAGATCTGATCAGATCTAGGCATATCTGGCCAGATCTTAGTAGATCTTACCAGATCTAATTAGATCTCAAAATTGGGGACAAATATGAGATCTAATTAGATCTGATCAAATCTACGCATATCTAACGCAATTGTCCAGATCACTTTAGATTTGAACAGATTTGGCACTAGATCTGATCAGATCTTGCCATAAGGTATTATCACATATGACATATCTGATCATATTTGATGAGATCTGGTACAGGATGTAATTAGATTCAATCATATCTGTTTAGATCCAAAAAGATCTGATTAGATCTAAATTTTTTTACACGGGAGATTTTAATTACTCTTATTAGTTTTTATCTATTTTCCAATAAACACAAAAGTGCTAGATTTATGGTTCCCATTAATAATTTTGAAAGAGAAGTCTTGATTAGTATCTGCACTCAAAAAAGCTTGACAGTTACTACAAGATAACTGTTTGTGTAGTAATCAGTTGTTTTTTTAACTGTAATTTAAGTTGTTTCACTATGGACAAATACAAAACAACTGTTATGATAGTTATTTAAATTAACAACTAACGAAAAGTACTCTAATCTCGTAACAGTTGTTTGAAGCAGTTATTTTTTAATATGATAATAAACAACTACCAAAACAGTATTTTTATTTTTTTTTATAATACCAAAAGAATTGAATGCAGAAAAGCAGTAGTTTTTACCCATTTTGTCAGTTGTTTTAAAAATTTTGCAGTAAAAATTTGTCAGTTAATTTTACGACATTGTTAGTTATTTTTCAACAGTTAAAAACAAGATTTTTAGTTATTTTAAAGATAAATAAATACCTTTGTCGTTTTTTAACTGCATATATTTGCATTTTCAGTAAATTCTACCGACAAACTTTTTTGAGTGTACAATTTAAAAAAAAAATTTCTTCCACGTCAACTAGAAAATCATTGCTGATAACTTTCTCCATAGTGAATTTGTTGATATGAGATAAACCACGTTATCTTTCACGACTTTATATCAACTATGACATAGTGGGGGTTATTTCAGGTTAGTTGAAAAAGTAATGATCAGCAACTACGTAGTTTTTATGGTGTAGAAATTAATGAAAAATTAAATCAATGAATTTTATTTATATTTGTTATCAGTTTCAGCAAAAAAAGAAATGCAAAAGCAGTAGAAAAAGTAATTAATGTCCGAAGTCCGATTTTAAATATCAAAGCCAATTTGATCAATTTAACAAATTATGTGCAGTTTTAGAGCCTTTTGTAATTAAATTTAGACTTAAAATGAACAAAAAATATTTTACTGTACTAAAAATCTACTGTAATATTACAGATTTTTTTTGTTTCAAGAACATCAGATTTCATTCACTATTGGTTTTTTGCGAAACTATTGCGATTTGCAAAGTTTATAGTTATGGAGCCAATTTGAACAAACTGGTTGCAGATTCGAAATCAGCATCCCCTAATTAGACTAAAACCACTGCAATAACATTCACCTTGTTTTGTAGAGCAGTATTATTTTAGTATTTAATTGTCATAGGAGGGAAGTACTTCCACTTCAACAATATCTTAGCACTTTTTGAACAAGTGCACATTAAACTCTTTTTCTCAGATTTACTTTTATCGGGATAAACATTAATAACATTAAAAGAAATGACTTCAACAATAATCTGTTGAAGTCATTTCCTTATCAAGATTTCATTATTACCTAAAGAAGTCGTCATCAATTGAATAATGTGATAATTACTTTTGAAAAAGGAGCAAAAACAATTAGGTTGTTCATAACGGGTGTGCTATCTGTTGTATCGTTGTATCGTCCTAACAAAAAACAGAGTTGTTAAAATTTTTATTTGTGTTTAACAACGATTTTCTATTCAGTTTTCTATCTGTTACCACACTCAAACATAGGACAATAAACATACGTAAAAATGTTGTATCGTGCTATTCTCAAATGTTGTATTTTTTCAATTTAATTTTTAACAACTCTGTTTTTTGTTAGGACGATACAACGATACAACAAATAGTACACCCCTTGTGAAAACCCTTAATAAGATTAAGAGAGCAGACATTCTAATTGGAAAAAAAATTGCTTAAGTATTAGTTAATTCTGGCTCTTCTGATTACAAAACATACTTTATTTAAGCTGTGATTGAAAAATTTCAATTAGCCACACTCGCCGCTATGCCGACCGTGGTGCATCTTGTTAGGAGGTCATACTAAATTGCAGCAGTCTGGTGATTCCCTTGTGTCTGTTAAATTTTTCAATAAAATTTTTTTCTTCTTCTTCTTTCTATAAATCAGCTTCTGAAAGAAACAAAATTAGCAAAAGAAAATAATACATATTTTTATTTTTTAAAATTTGTTTATTGCCACCACTGGGTGTCGAACTTGCGAATTTTTAATACTGCCAGTCTAGCCCTCTACCGCTGAACTATCCTTTGATATTATTGTTGACTGACTGGCAAACACCACTTTATTAAATAAGTGCAAAATTTGCACTACATTTCAATATTTTTTCAGTACTTTTTGCACAAGTGCATAATAATCAAATTTTCACCACTTTTATTTTATTTATTTTTAAAAATTGAAAAAATTTTAAAAATAGCTGTATTTTGTCTCGTGCCTATCAACGTTAAGTATTTAGAGCAAATGTACGATAAACCGATTGTAGTATAAAAAATTTTTAAACAGGTTAGGCTTATAATTGTTCCGTTATAATCGAACGTACGTCATCAACGGTTTTTAGGAAGTAACGCGAATAAGTTACGATAGATGTGAAAATGTATAAAAGTTGAGATTTCAAAGTTGATAACACTATGCGACAGTCAAAATCGGGATGGGATGAAACCAACGGGAAATGTTATATCGGTCAAAAACAAGTTATACGTGTCCCGGCGTTTCGCTGGGTCAACCCTAGGAATCGAGATATATCTTTTTTTTTTACATAACTCGAGAACCACTAGTCCGATTTTGCTCAAACAATTTTAAAAAAATTACAATTCCTTTAATCTGTTCATATAACGTTTTTCTATATACTCAACAGTTTTGCCGGTAAAAATAAATGTTTGTTACCGCTACCATAAAAATCAATAACCTTTTGTTTATTACTTTTTTTTAATATTTTAGGCAAAAAATATTTTTTTCTTCATACATTTATTTTTACCGGCAAAACTGTTGAGTATATAGAAAAACGTTATATGAACAGATTAAAGGAATTGTAATTTTTAATTTTTTTAAAATTGTTTGAGCAAAATCGGACTAGTGGTTCTCGAGTTATGTCAAAAAAAAAGACCACCAAAGGTCAAATCGATATATCTCGATTCCTAGGGGTGACCCAGCGAAACGCCGGGACACGTATAACTTCTTTTTTACCGATATAACTTTCCCCGGTAGTTTGAACCCTTCCCGATCACTGACCTTTACCATTTGTCTCACAGTGTAATTATCCGTGTTGAAAGTTAACGTGCATACGAAAAGTAATGTGTTAGTTTTCATCTTAAACACGTTTTTATACACTTTGAGTTTTTTTATGAGTTAACGGATATAGTTAAGTCGAAAACACAGCTAATAATAAATTTAAACGAAATAATTATATATTATAAAAAAAAAATAAATATATAAAAACAAAAAAGAATTAAAAAAGATTGGTCGATCATCACGATCATCTGTTTGGAAATAAACAGTGCCCAATTCACTTCTTAGGATTCTACAAAGGGTTTAGCGCTGTGTGCGTACACTCAAAATAATAAGTCTGTTGGCTGAACAGAAAAATTTGTTACTTTAACAAACTTTATTCCTGTTCTGTGGCTTAAAATAAAATTTGTTGATTTAACACTTTTTTGTTAAATTTAACAAATCTAAATTTAAGTAAAAAATTTGTAAAACTACAGTTATATCTGTTGTTGTTGTTGTTGTTGTTGTTGTAACGGCTTCAAAATGAGAATTTGTAGTTAATAATTCTCATCTAAAGCCGGAGTGGCAATCCTTGCTCGGATAAATTCGAATACATCCGAATCGTTCCGGCACATAGTCCGATTGCCGTGGGAACCGGGTTATACCGCCCACACTCGGTCGTCAGAGCCTCGTTAGCGTTAACAGGGGACACCATGTCCAAGGTGGACTGTGGGTGAGGTTGGCATTTGGAAATAATTTCCCTTGACCCCCACAGTTATATCTGTAATTATGCTGGGTCATAGAATTTATTCAAATTTAGGGTCTGAGGACCCTCCCCGGGCCTAGTCCATATCATGTGAGGGCATATAAGGGCACTTGAATGGAGCAAACATTTTGTCCGTTTTGCTCTATCTCGCTGAGTTTTCGAGATATGGGCCATTTTATGAAATGGAAAATTTTTATTAAAAATTTCCGATGGTCCAAGGCCCCGCCAAGGTCCATTTGCGGATAGAGATGAGCCCTTTCGCAGGATTATTACGTGGTTAGGGGTAGTCGAAATTTTCATCAATTTTGCTATATCTCTCTGAGTTTTCGAAATATGGGCCATTTAAAAAAATCGGGAGGTAAAGAAATAGCGCCATCTTTAAAACTTCGGATACACTGGTGGCGCCATCTACCGGGTAATAACAGTAACATGAAAATATTATATTTTAACAATAAATTTTGTCAAATTTAACGAATGGGTTCTTAAAAATTAGTTTTAAATAATTCTGAAAACCACTGGATAACCACTGGTTGCAAACCTTGACATAGCACTCTAAGCCCATCTTTGCCAGTGTTTTTTTTATAAACCACCGAAATTTTTGTAAAACAAATACTGGGAAAACGCTTTATGCAAAAGCTGCTAAAGCATCCCAAGTGCGTATTCCTCCAGCCATTTATTTTAAACCCATGGTAACCACTGGCGATTTCTGACTGGGAAATGACTACATCAAAACTTTCTTCAGTAAAAAAATTTTAAATATACTAAATTTAACATGATTTTTGAAAAATTCTAAACCGACTACAAATTATTATTTTATCCCTTATTTCCTCTTTCTTTTCAGTTTTTATTGATATTCCACAAATCGTTCCTCAATTGGATTTTGTAACCTTATCCACATTTGACTATGTAACACCCGATAGAGATCCTAAAGTTGCCGATTATACCGCTCCACTTTATGAATTATTTGAACGTGATGCCGCTCACAGCATTGATTATCAAATACAATATTGGTTAAATCACACAACCGAGTCGTCTAAATTGATTATGGGTATTCCAGCTTTTGGCCGTTCTTGGATTATGACTAAAGATTCAGGTATAACAGGTTACCCACCGTTACCTGCTGGGGGAGCAGCAGAAGGTGGTAATTTAACACAAACTCCCGGCTTGTTAAGTTGGCCTGAGATTTGCGTGAAAATCCATCAAAATAAAGATCTCAAGGGAGAAAAGGCTCCTTTGCACAAAGTAGGTGATCCTACCAAACGTTATGGTACTTATTGTTATCGTGATGCCGATGATAATGGTGAATATGGTATGTGGGTGTCCTACGAAGAGCCAAATACTGCTGCTACTAAGGCCGGTTATGCCCGGGTAAGAAGTTTAGGTGGTGTAGCCTTGTTTGATTTAACTACTGATGATGTCTTGGGTACTTGTGGCGAGGGTAAATATCCCATTTTAAGGAGCATTAAGTATAAATTGTAAACATACATATATAAAACTCTTGTTTTGAAAAAAATATATACAACAAATAAACTTTAAAAAAAATTTAAAAAAACCTGCTGAGCTTCTTATAAAAACATATTAATCTTTAAAGATTAAAAAAAAAAACAAAGTCTTTGAATATTTTATACCACAATAAGAAAAAAAAACATTAACCAGAAATGTTTCCTTTTTAAAACACTTTTGTAATCTTTTGTCGTCAAAAATGATGACCACGATCAAGACGATCATCAAGAAACGCCACGCCACATTGACGCGTGTAATTAGTCTTCATCACTACTAAACTGCAAGAAAGTAAGAAGGAACGATCAGGCGAACACAAAAAACTTACGACACTTGCATATTAATCCATTAAAAAAGATCAGTTCTTGATGTTTATCGATTTAATTGTAATGAATGAAGAATGGCTGAATCTTTTAAGTAAAGGCGTAAAATAATGCACAAACACACATTCAGAATCACATATACACACACAGCTAAAATCCATCTACAAAGTACAGGTCGAATATCAATCACTCGTCAGTCATTTAGTCATGCGCATTGACTGTTTTTTTAAGTGTAATCAATCTGTGTAACTTAAAAGAGCAAAATCAAGTAATTTGGTTTATAATATTGTTTTTTTGTTTTGTTTAAAACTAAATTTATGTTTTTTTCATGGTTTTTAATTGAGACAAATTTGTCAATGTTTTAATTGAGGACACAAACTGAGACAATATGCAATTAGAATTAGTAATTACTGTATGAAATATCATCAACAATTGTTTTAAATAAAGAATGCTTTCTCGAATTAATGGATTTGAAATTAAAATTTTGATGGTATTTTTTTAAACAAATTTTTGGAAGGAGTGAGATCGATAAAAACTCCAATAAACGAAAATATGAATACAAACCAAAACACTGTATTTAAAATCCTCAGAATAAAAATTTATTGCATTTTTTGCTTTAAAATAATACTCCCGCGTTGCCCCCTATCAGGGTTCGTAATACATAGATAATCTGTAAATTTCCTAGTGGGGCGTTTTTGGCCAAAAGTATAAAAATTAACTCCATATGGATCACGCTACATAAAATAATTATTTGTTTTTTTTTATCAATTTAATGGCTTTACAATCTCGTAGTCCAAATTAATATTAAGTTTCATGGGACTTTTCTGACCACCAAGGTCACTAAGGGTTAAAGATTTTTTAAACAAATATAAACATAATTATAGTCTAACCAAATTTAAGTGATGTTTTTCCGAAAACTGTGTAAAATTTGATGAAAACATTCAAATTTTGTTAAATTTTTGATAAAATGAGCAATTTTTGTAAAATGTCCTGGAAGCAGTCGCTCCAGACAAAAACTCGAATTATAATTTTTTAAATTTATTTTTTTCGTTAATATCAACTATTGCATGGTACAAATATCAATCGACATCTCCAAATTAGGCATTTTAAAAAATCTTTAAAATTAATTTAAAAAAAAACACGTTTTTGCATTTTTATCAAATTCGTGGGTCATTTTTGATTCCAGGCAAAAGTCGGTTAATGATATCCGATGAAGTCACAATTCCACATCTCATGAATAAGTGAAATAGTGAAATAAAAAATTAATTTTTTCGAAATTTAGAATTTTGGGAATTTTTAATAGTAATATACTTTTTTCCAAAATGGGCCATTTTCGTCTAACTTTCGGCACGGTTTAACGTTTTCCAAAAAAAAAAAACCGATTTCTTCCATTTGGGACCATTTCCAATAAAACTGGGGGGTGTAATGAACGAAAATCGTCAAATCGCTATTTTAAGGGACAGTCTAATATACATGTGCATGTAATCGATTAATCGTGGAAATAATTTGAAATTAATTGTCGCTGTTGAACTACTCTTGGATTTTTCGTAGCCCATATCCTGCAGTTTTGCCTATTAACGAACCTATTTAAAATGGGCTTCGTCGCTCATAATTAAATTATGAATAAAATCATGATTTTCTTCTGCTTTTTGCCTGAAATGATTTGGGCATGCTTTTCAATTGTGTACTGTTCCATTTCAAATTCCCCAAGTGCTTTTTACAAAATACTGAAAAAAATTATAATAAAAAATTATAAGAAATTCAAACCCCTTACGTAATTTTGGGCCACCCTGTATTAATTAAATGTAGTAACTGAGATCACATTTTGTCAGCATAATCTAATTTTGTTGAAATCAGAGATCATAGACTACATAGATCTCTTAGTTTGTAACGTACGCTGAGAATGTGTTGGACAGAGGTCCTATGCATGGATTACATAGATCTCTTACTCTTTGACATCCACTGTCAGTGCACGTATCTCATTAGAATGTGTTGGATATATACCTATACAAAAAATATTTGAATGTGTGAGTAAAAATTTGTTTGCCGACAAAGGAAGAAGAAGAGTAAGATTTCTAAATAATCTCTGGTCCTATACCTACACAAAAAATATTTGAATGTGTGTGAAAAAATGTGTTTGTTGATAAAAGAAGAAGAGTAAAATATCTATGTAATCTGTGTCAGAGACAACCATAACACAGACCTTCTGTGTAAATTTTGCATTGCATTTTCCAGACGTAAAGGTAGTGCTCTATAATACAAGGTATTCCGAAACTTTCTCTACACCTGGTTGTAAATTCTTTTTAGTTCGAAGTTATGAAAATGCTGCAAAAACAATCAACAATTTCCTGGACAATTAACAACCAGTTTAATGCAAGATGAAGCAAGATGTCATACCTCAAAGGCATTATGGTTTGCAAAATGTTGCTTCGGAACAGTGTGGACTGATTGGTCTAGAAATACTCCAGACTTAAACCCGATTGAAAATCTGTAGCCTACACTCATAGAAATAAATCTGTAAAGATAGCAGAAAAAGTTACTAAAAATTAGTTAAAAATTATGCTGCAGAAAAAATCTGCTAGATTTTTTGCTAAATATTAGTAATATAGGAACAGCAAAAATAAAACTGTTAAATATACAGAATTTTAGTTATATTTGAGCTAAATTTTTGTTAATAGAAAATAGCAAATTAACCTGTTAAAATCGGCAAAAAATTTTGCTAAATAATTTTCAGCCTAAAAAATCACAAAAAAATTTAAAATTTTCGAAGTTTTTTTTTTGATATTTTTTAAATGCAAATAAAAATTGATCCTTTTGAAAACAGCAGTTTACAATTTTTTAAGCAAACATTTCTGCTGATTTTAGCAGAATAGACTGCAATTTGCATTCAACTAAATTTAGCTTAAAAATAGAAAAATTTTTGCAGATATAACAGTTTATTTTTGAAATTTTTAGTTCACTAATATTTATCAAAATTTTCTGAAGATTTGACAGCACAATTTGCTATTTTCAATTAGCTAAAAGTTAATTTAAGTATAACTAAAATTCTGTAAATTTAACCGTTTTAATTTTGCTTCTTATTTTACTAGTATTTAGCAAAAAATCTGGTGATTTTAGCCGTTTTTTCTGTAGCATCATTTTTAACTAATTTTTAGTAACTTTTTCTGCTATTTTTACAGATTTATTTCTATGAGTGTAGGATTCAACAGTCAGTCTTCTTATAGCCAAAGTTATCTTTTCTAAAGAATATTCTGAATGCAGAGTGCTAATTGAACAAGCTTTATTACATTGCGTATTAATTACACTGTGCACGAATCGGTGACATTTTTTCCGACAAACGGGGCACCCAGTGGGTAAAACTAATTCGCGTACGCTGAATACTGTGGTGCTAGCCGTTTTTCCAGGTTAGCTCTTAAAAAAAAGCTATTTGAAAAGTTTAAAAATTAAGCCCTTGCAGGCATAATTTTCAAACTCAGAATTCCATTTCTGATTTTTGGTAAAAATTGCCTGCACATTAAAGATTCGTAACTTCTACAATATAAAAAATTTGCCTGTATATTGTTTCCTTTTTATGATAACCAGAGAAGACAGAAAAAAGCAAAATCCGATGTGTTTAAAGCAAAAAATATTGTAAAAAAAGCAAAAGTAAAAAAACTTGGAAAAATAACAATTTAAAAAAAATTCAAAGTTAAGAGAAAAACTGTTTTTTTGTGAGCAAAAACAGTATTTTTGGGCAAAAAGTCTTAAATCTAAAAAACGGAAAATCCAAAAAAGCAAAAAGAAGCAAATATGAGTAAAACAAGCAATAAAAAGCAAAAACAGCAATTTTGTCTTCTCTGATGATAACAGAATGGAGAAAAATTCTCAAAAGTTCTTCGTGATAGTCATAAGTTGTTGCCCCCTAGCTGAAAATTTATTAACAGCTTGAGCTTAGCAAGTCAAATGATCGCTCCCTCACACAGCAGTAATTTGGCATTATTATCTTAAATTCAAAATAAAAAAACTGTTACGATTTATCAACTAATGACCATCAACATGCTGCAATTTTTAAACCCAAATCCTTTTATATAATTTTACCCACTTAAGGACCACCAATAATGTTTTATTTTAAAAATTGTATCATCTGGAAATGTTTTTTTTTTTTTCTTTCATCCATATGTCAAAAGAAATTGATTAAACAAGATATAAAGACATCATAACAGACTACTTAATGCAATCAATCCCAAAAGCCGAAACAATAACAGACAAAAAGCCACCTACGTATTGTATGAACGTGTTAAAATTAAAATCCAAGAAATATCAACACGTGTGGCCCCTACTAAAAACTCAGAAACTCAGCTAAATATCTCTCAAAAAATGAACTAACAACTCGGTTAATGTATGGGCATGATATGTTACGATACGATACGATGCGATGAGCAGCAGTGAGTGAACATGATGATGAATATTCATGCCTACGTCATTGCACTTAAGTATGCGCCAATGTCATATTTTGTTTTAAATATCAACATAATGACATACAAAAACAACAAAAGGTTATAAACCAAAAAAGGTATGTTTTATATATAGTGAGGCTGGAGAAGAAAGACCTTTCAGATGGTGCACAAAAAAGTCGCACGATCATCTTTCTAAATTAAAAGAAATCAAAATATGAACAACACAAAACTGCAGCCTCTTAATTTGACACAACACAAGATCAAGTGTCAGTTAAATGTTAAAAAAAAGTTTAAATCTACCACAATATGATCCTCTTTAACAGAAATTAAAACTAAGGGAATTAAAATAAAAGCCAGACAGACGGACGGACAGACAGACAGATGGACGGACGGATATTTTAATAATAAAATGATATCAAACACCACACAAGGTGTCACGTACGAAATTAAATAACTGAAAACTATACAAATTATGTTCATGTTTGGAAAAATTTAAACACAAACTTCGAGAAGAAGATTTTGTAAATCGAACCACAGGCTACAACTTTAAAATTTGTTGATAAAAATTTAAATATAATCCTTGGGAAAAATTTGTAAACTGTAAACAAAGTGAAAATTTGTTGACATATTGGGGTGATATTTTATTTGGTCATTAATTAAAAACAACATTAATAATTTTTGTTGCTATTTCTATTACGAATTTACTTTTCAAATACGTATTTAAGAAAATTTCTCTCTCTTATGAATTTAGATTTCACTCTCTTCAGAATTTAGTAATCTTCAATAGAAGATTATATAACACTGATTATAAAATATTTAGTTTATTTAATTTCCTTTTACAAATTAAAATAAAAGAAAATTTTTTTACAAACTCAAAGAAAGCTATTTGCGCAGAAAGTTTTTTTTTTTTTGTTACTTGTAGCCTATCGCTTCAATTGCAATTACTTTGTTTCTGCTCACATTAAATATATATCAAATTTAAACAATAAAAAAATCCTTTTATCAAAATAATACAAAAAAGTATAAAACTTTAAGAAAAAATCAAAAGGAAAACATTTGCGTGACTTTATTATTAAAAATAACAACAAAAAACAACACACTAATATTTTAATAAAATAAGCCTGCTTTAGACCTGAGTTCTGATTTATGCAAAATGTCAAAATTGTCATTATGATACAAAATGTCACATTTGTTAATGTCGTTGTGTTTTGTTTGGTGGAACTGTTGTGTGGTAGGTGTGCGTTTTTGGGTGGTATTGATTTCTTTTGAAAAACATGTCATATTGTGAGAAATTTTTCTGAAAAAACAAAAAACAAAAAGACATCAACAAATTCGGTAGTTGTTTTTATTTGGTTGAATTTAATGAAATTCATATTTTGTTTATTATAATTGTTGATAACGTTCTTAGCATAATTAATGTTTTCGGTACTGATACCCTACAGTAAATCAAATGATTCGGTAGGACCCACCGATAAATTTGTTTATGAAAAAAAAATGTTTGGTTAAAAAAAGAGAATTTGAATTGAAGCAATATATTTAATTCGATTGAAAAAAAAAACATTTAATTGCTAAAACCAAAAAATTCTGTTGCTGCAAAAAACCATTCGGTTTGCACGAAATTCGGTTTTTACAATGAATCTGTTTTATCTGTGCATGATGGCAAAAATTAAGTACTGGAAAAGTACTTATTTGGAACACTTTTCCAACGAACATAATTACTGATTTTTAAAGGTTTGTTTTACTGAACTATCACATACAGAACCCAACAGAAGAGCATGATTTACGTCCAAATTACTTGATTGTAAATTTGATCCGAGAAATTTCCTCAAATAAAACACTTGAGATTTTAATGGCATCTAAAGTTAGTTTCAAGAAAAGAAAAAAAAAATAGACGGGATACTTTCTACATCAAACAAAAGAAAATGCAAAACTAAATCAAAACAACTACAGAAACATATAGATATTTAACGCACACGCATAGTTTTCTGCTGAAAAATTATCAAATTTACAAAAATTTCTGATCTTCCTTAAGGCACATCTACATGAGAGAGAAAACTGCTAGAGATAGAGCAAAAAACACCTCTAAATAGCTTAAATCATTCACAACAGAGCTAATTAGAGGTGTTTTTTTGCTCTATCTCTAGCAGTTTTCTCTCTCGTGTAGATGTGCCTTTATGACACGCACAGACGGAATTTTTCTGGACGAGTTTTAATGAAAATTTTCAGTGAACTAATGAAGTTTTCTTCACAAAGTAAATGAAAAATTTCTTAAATTTGATGAAAAAGCTTCATATATTGTATGAAGCCAGTTTTAATGAAACTTTTTCATTGAGTATATGAAACTTTTAATAATTAAATTTTTAACAACTTTCTAAGAAAAATTCCATTAATTCAATGAAAAGTTTCAATGGACGAGTTCCAGTGAAACTTCATTGGTTTTATGCAAAAATTCAGTAATATCATGCAGATAATTCTCTCAGTGCGCTAATGTAAAATTCATCGATGGAAACCTTTGGAAATGTGCCAGTTTTTTTCTATCTGTAAAGGTACAAATTAAGTTTAATTTTATATAGACATTTGAAAAATATTTCGTTTTTTGAAAAATATTTCGTAGACTGAGGGGAAAAAAACCTGTAAAATTAGCAAAGCAAGCTACTAAAAATTAGTTAAAATTTCCCTTGCAGTAAAAACTGCTGAAATTAGCAGATTTTTTGTTAAATACTAGTAAAATAAGAACAGCAAAATTAAAACTGTTAAATTTACAGAAGTTTAATTTATTATGGTTGAGGTTAAGAAGAAGAATAAAAATTTTTCTGTAAAAATTATAAGCACATTAATATTTAAATCAGGATAGATCTAGTTTGTGCCTTCTGAACAGACTTCATCAGTGATTTTCCATTAAATTGCATTAATTCTTTTTATATGTTATTGTCAGATTGCTTCTATATGATAATTCTTTCAATAACCCGTTGGCTGTAGGATTCGAAAATGTGGCTATTCCTACATACATTACAAATGTAACTATATTAGGGTGCCACCGCTTAACGATCTCGATCAAGTAAGGCCTTCAATGATATGTAACTAATTCGTAGTTTTCTTTCCTATTCAGCTTTATTGTATTATTTTTTACCCATAAGTGATCAACACAGACACACACAAATATTATATTTTTTTATTTTTGATTATCTTTCAATCTCACCCGTGTCTTCTTTTTCGCAAATATTGTCAAATTGACGTATGGTTTCCACTGTTGGTAAAAGTGGCACAAAAGTGCCATTTGTGGCACTATTGAATGTTCAATGGCACCTTGGCACTCTCCATAGAATTTTGGCACTTTTTACGAAATTTTCTATATAATTTGATAAAAGGTCGATATCGCTGGTTTTTCATTAAAAGACACGCCTATTAAGAAGGGGTAGCAAAATTAAAAAACAAATGCTACACTAAAAATATCTACAATTTTTTGGACCACCTTCCAGTTCTTCGGGGACAATTTAATCATTATTTTGATATTTAAAAATAAAAGCAACGGGGATAAAATTAGAAAAACTTTAATTGATTCTATTGTATTGTCAAATTTAATTGTAAAATTTTTTGAAAGTCTTGGACCTGCTAACTTATCTTAAAATAACGTAAGTTTAGTGCTTTACTATAGTTAAGAATGGTAGTTTTATATGAAAATATTTGTGGTAGGTAATGTTAAACTCGGGTTACTTTTTAGATAAGTTGCCCGCCTTTTTTTTTTTTTTTTGTCTTTTTACTTAACCCTTAAATGCATGATCTCTACAATTTTAACCATTTTTTTATATATGATTTCTAAAGGCGTGTACATTTCAAGAAAAATACCAAAAAAATTGCCAAATAGCTAAATTGTGATTATTTCAACGTGTATGAAAAAAAAGAAACAAAAAAAAATATATGAAATATTAATTATACATTTATTGTTGCCAAAATTAAATTTATTGCGAGAATACCACTTTAAATATTTAAACAAACATTTTTGAATATTGCACTTTTTGTAAAAAAACGCGTGTTTTAGATTTTTCACAAACATACGAAGCAAAACCAAGATTTTTCCTATAACTGTTTAAAAAATCTGAGTTATAGTTTATAAGAGCACTTTGTGCAGAAAGGACCCCAATGCCCAAAAATTGAGTTTTATGCATCAAGTGGCGTTTTTTATTAAGAAACTGGTATGTTGCCAAATGGCTACACCATGCATTTAAGGGTTAAAGTAACTAAATGTATAAATATTTGAAATAAAAGCTGAACATATTTTTTCTGAAACATTAAATGTTGCTTAATTTTTTTTTTGGCACTTTTAAAGCTTTTTTGGCATCATTGAGGCACCAAACGAAAATTCTCAAATACCATCACTGATGGTTTCTATGTTCAAGAGCAGGTAGCTTGCATATATATTGAGACGGGTTGCCACAGGGTAAATTTCATAATGTATTTTAGTACAGTGTTGTTTAACGTAGACAGTTGCAATTAATATGCATTTTATCAATTTTAATTTAGTATTTTTAGTTACATTTGAGTTAATCGAAAATGACAAATTAATCTGTAAAATGTGCAGAAAAGTTTATTAAAAATAGTAAACAGAAACTGTTATATCTACAAATCTTTTGCACTTTATACCCTACACCACTCGGGGAGAGGGTATAATAAATTTGTGCTGATGTTTATAACACCAAAAAATATTGGACCTAGACCCACCTTTTAGTATATCGATCGATTCGAAATTACTTTTTGTTTCGATTTAACGATGTCCGTCCGTCTGTCTGTGCATGCATTCTTGTGCACACTCTACAGGTCGCAAATATTAAGATATTTTGATGAAATTTGGTTCAACGACCTACGCTGGCCGAAGGACGAAGTCTATTGCTTTTAATTAAAATCGATCCATGTTTGGACTTAGTACCCATATAAAGATCCCACCAAAATAGGCTTATTTACACGCTGCAGGTCGCTCACTGACTCACGTGGTCCCAAGGATAAAGCCTATTGATTCTAGATAGAATCGGTCCATATTTAGACCTATCGCCCTTATGGGCTATATTTCCGATTTTCTCTTATTTTATAGAAAATTTTGACACAAGTCCATTTTAACCACTTCGAATTTCGGATCCAAACATTAGTTGGATTTTAACCAGACTTTAACTTTTTTACTCGTGTTAAGTTAAATGTAGTTGAATGCAAATAGCAGTCTATCCTTTTAAGAAGTTTCCATTTTTATTTGTATTGAAAAATGAAAAAAAAAACTTTAAAAATTAAAATCTTTTTTGTGACTTTTTAGTCTACTAATTATTTTGCAAAATTTTTTGCTGATTTTAGGAAGTTAAGTCGTTATTTTCAATTAACAAAAATTTAGTTTTATTTTTACTGTTCCTTTCTTACTAATATATAGGAAAAATAATCTGCTAATTTCAGTGGTTTATTCATCAAGATAATTTTTAACAAACTTTTAGTAGTCTTAACTAAATTTTTTATAAATTTTTTTTTTAGTGTACACAAAGCTGTATTAACAGGCACCGTACCACAAAATTTTCAAAAAGTACCTTACACCATATTCCAAGGCATACATATTTTAAATTTTAAGTTTCTAGCTAAAGCGGTTAAGGGCCAGGACAAACCACTTAGTCTCCCATTTTTAATACATTCCTGGTGCAAATAAATTTGAATTTTTTGAATTTCATTATTGTTTCTTTCAATCCTAAAAATAGTTTTATGACAGTCACAAACTCGTTACAAACCTGGCTTAGATTTTGCTGAAAAATATTTTAAAGATGTCGGAATTCAAAAATAAATTAAAAAATATAAAGTTCAAAGGGGTCAATCCAATATAAAGGTAAATTTTTTTCAAGTAAAGGAATCCCGATTCAACATATGATTAGAAATGTTTATTTCAAAAGTGGCATAAGTCACATCTAATTTTACATCTCACAAGTGAACTCGCGCTACTTCCGATTTCACTAAAATTCGGATATGTGGTAGGGGAAATAAAATCAATATATTTTTTCTTTTCGGTCCCACACTGATAGAATTTTGTGCATAGTATTAGTGCGGCCCTATGCTCCTTGCAGGAGTAAAAGGAACAAATATATATATTAATGAATTTGTTCATTAATCCAATGATTTTTTTCATTGAAAAGTCCCCAAAGAACGCGTTCATTAGATCAATGAAACGTATTCATTAAATGAAAACTAATTGAAAAAAATATTTTTTTTGTGTTACTTTTTTTTTATTTATTTTTATTTTATTTTTATTTGTACATATATTTCTTTTTCGTTTTTATAACGTTTTTGACATCTCCCTGAAGTCGACTTGAACTCGCAATCACCAGAATGTAAACATTATCGCGTTACCGATTGATCTAAATAGCCAAAACAAAATGATGTCATTATTTGGACTTTTATATTTAAATAATTTCAGTTTGCAACCCTAGCGTTCATTACTGGAACATATATGGGTGATATCAAAAAATGTGATAAAAACCGTGTAACCACCTAATTTCTAATGCATGGATTATATTTGAGTTATGTATATATTTCGATATATATCAGCGCATTGTCACCTGTTTTACAAAAGTTATAACAATCTGACCAATTTTTGGTTAATACATAAAATTTGTGACCAATTTTATAGGCCAAATGTAAACTCCGTAACAAGTAACTCATAAGGTTTTTTAACTTTAATAGCTTATATTTTAATAACCAATAAAGCTAAACACTAACTGTAAGAATTTTTATGAAGAGGAGAAGTGCCGTTTTTAATAAAAATTAATACATTTTATAAACTTTTTCGTATATCTTAGCTATCACGACTTCAACTCTGTAACGATTTTTCGTCATAATTTTTGATAAAAATGCATATACCAGAATTTTGGAGTTATCTATTATTTATATTGCGAAAAGTATAATGTTATTTATACTCAAATGATCGTTGGACTGTAAGTAATCATCCAGCATAACAGACTTGAAGCTTTTCTGCAGCATGTAACATTCTCGAGATGAAAAAGGATGTCTTTAATAAGATTTGAAAAAATGTTGTAAACTCCGTTCCTAATTTTTACACCAAACTATTTAACGAGTAAGAAAAACAATGTCATATATGGATTAACCTTATAGGCATCATGCTATTTTGTTTCTGAAAAAAAATTCTGACAAAGCATTTCTGAAAGAAAACGAAAAAAGTAACCAAATGTAAACTCCGTAACTGTAAACTCCGTAACCACAATTGTTTGCATCAGATTTCATTCAAATAAATGTAGATAAATGTTTAAAATATTTTAAAATAACCATAAACAGAAGTGATTCAACTAATATTTATGCGTCAAAAGACGATTCAACTAATAATTTTGTGTCAAATCAAAAAAAAGTTATCAGTTTTTTACCCTAAGCTGCTGGAGCGACAATAGTTTTTCGCATTTCATTGATTTTGAATCAGTATTTCGAGTCATTACTGACATTTAAATTTGACAAATTAAATTTGTTTCACACAATTTAAGAATTTTTTGATCGCGAAGTGTTTGGTTTTTAATATACGATTTTGTAACTGCGCAACCGCTGTTGGGATTATAAAAAATTTTATTTTTTTGAAAAGCATTTAAAAGGACCAAAAATACAAAATTAAAAAAAAAATTTTTTGAAATCCCAACAGCGGTTGCGCAGTTACAAAATCGTATATTAAAAACATAACATTTCGCGATCAAAAAATTCTTAAATTGTATGAAACAAAAATTTTTTTCGCGTATTGAATTGTATTTTTATTCGCGAAACCGCCAATTTGATAAACACGAATTATTTATCATTGGAAAGCAAATTGAAAACCCAAATACGAAAAACTTATAAATTGAAGAAAATTCGTACGCAATTTTTTTTGTTATATCTTTTGCTTGCAGAAATGTAAACTCCGTTACAACAAAAAATATTAAAATTGTGCAAAAAAAGTAATTGCGACAACTTGTAGATGAGATTTTTTGCAATTAGGTTTATAATGACTAAACTTACTGATTCCATTAAGAAAAAACCGATATATTAACACTTTTTGCTTCTCACAAATTTGACCCAAAAATTTATCACATTTTTGATTTCACCCATATCTATTTTAGTAATTACTAAATTCAAAACCCTTATAAAAATTATAGCATATCTTACGGGTTATTTGAAAATATATAATGAAAAAATTCATTAAATTAATGAATTTTTCTTTAACTCAATGAAATTTTTTCATTAAATCAGTGAATTCAGATTAATGAAATCGATTCATTAATAGTATGAACGAAAATTCTATCAGTGCACCTTATGTTTGGGGTATAAAAAGGTCGGGGAAAATAACGCGGTTCCTTTTTAGGAATGTTCATATTTATTTCAAAGCAACATATGATGAGTATTTTAAATATCCATTTTGCAGTAGCCAGGACATGCATCTTCATGCCCAGGTGTTTTTGTTTTGGCTTTAGATTTAAGGTAGGTGTTGGCATTTGTCTTCTGTTATTACATATTGGAATTTAAATGTAATCAAAATTCTCACTATAAGAGTTCCCTTGTAAACGTTTCTAAAATATAATTGAAACTTAATAATTCTGTAAAATTTCAAAAATATTTCCTCTTCACAAATCTGGATTTAAAAGATAACTTTTTTTGTGTGAACGTTCAGCTCTTACAGTCTGTTCGAATTTAAAGATATTTTATTCCATGATTAATTTCTAAAGTTGCTTAAAACTAAAACATTATAATTTCTATTATTTTACCCAGTCTGATATCAGAGGCACACCAAAAAGCGCTGTATTGAAATATTAAGAATATATTCTGTGCAGACAGAAATTGTTGTAGGGTCTTAACTGTTCGTTTTTGTTCAAATATTAATAATTTTTTTTAATGTTTTCTTTCATACTTATTAACATACTTACAATATATTTAAAACCATAAAGTTACCCTTATTTTAACTAACTAAATTATGTTGCTGAGTATTATATCCAACATACACAGAGAGGCAATGAAAAAAGGAATGAATGAATGGAATGAATGTACTACTAACTGGTAGCATACATGGATAACTATATGTGTTTTTGTAACACGTACAAATTTTTATGTTGGCTTAAATTGCGCGGAAGTCTTTTTCATTTTTAATTTCATGTTTTTATTGGTTAATTTAATATAACCTGGAATAAGTTGTTTAGTATGTGGTAGCAGTAACAGTGTTCAGATGGTAATTTAAATTCCTTTTGAAGGTAAGTAATTTCATAATGAAATCCCCATGTTACGTAGTCTTTAAGGATTAATTGGACCACCCAAATTGTTAATACTTATTTTTTCCATTCCTTAATAATAATTGTTATAAAAAGCATACCTACATATGACTACAAGTATTGTTATACAAAAATTGTACATTACACTTAGGAAAGGTAGTTTTATTTGACATATTATTTTTCTTACAGCAGATATGACTTTTTTTTAAATCATATCAACATTTTAACCCTTAATTGCATCGTGCAATAAAATTTATTTCATCGCCCACAGCCTTAATGCCCAGCAAAATATTGGTAATGACACCTCATTACTATCTGCATTACCAAAAATGATATATCATTACCTTTTGCATTATTTTATAATATAAAATAATGACTTCCTAATAACGACCTATTGTATTCATTGTTTCTAAATATAAAATAATGACTTACTCGTAATAGTTTAAATAAGTTCTTTTTACACAGTTAAATTTTATACATTTTTATTTATTATATGTAAATATGTTTTATCCCGGTGAAAAATGTCCATATATGAACATTTATGGTTCAACCATATATGTATGGATCCGAAAAATGAGGTAACACCTAAGTATATGTTCATATATGAACATATACATTTATTAAATATATGCGAATACATGCGAACGTTGCTGTCCTTTATTATAAGGTTGTACGATAGATATAAATTTATGTATGACATTCAAATTAGGCGCTACATATGTTCCTTTTTTTATTCATGGCATTAAATATAATTCCATATTTATCCAAATATGATTTCCTTTTACATATATGGAAAAATGTATTCTTCGAAATATGTTCATATACAAGTCCCTTTTGCATAAATTGTATAACATATACTTTCATATTTGTCCATATATGAGTGCCATTTCCATATATGAAATAACAGATGCTTCCATATATGGAATCACATATACTTCCATATATGTTCATATAAAATCCATATATGTTCATAAAAAATCTATATTTGTTCATATGTGTCCATACATAAACCATATATGAACATGTTTGAGCGTATATGAACATTTTTCACCGGGATGTTTAAATTTTTATGACGAGTCCTAAAACTACACACTAGAGAAAACTTAAATTTTTCTGAATGTATTTCCTTAAGCTAATAGTATTTGCTTAACTCCTTATTTTAAAGAATCAAGTAAGCAATCGGATAACCACTTATAATTCAACTTTTTGTAAGCATGTGTGTAACCACTTATTATTCAAAATCTCATAACTACTTATTTCTCATTTTTTCGTAAGCGAGCGGGTAAGCGTGACTACTTATAAAAACGACCACGCCAAACAAAAATAATGAGTTTAGATGCCAAAAAATAAGTTGTGCGGAGCTATGAATTTCTATTATATAACCACTTATTTGGTAATGAAAGATTTTGCTGGGTGGTTCTAATGTGAAATAATGAGTGTATATTAAGGATCTTCGAGCTTGTATGCCGGAAAATAAATTTAGAATTATTGTTGGGGCTACTCCGTGGAAATATTTATTTGGTTGTAGAACTACGTCCCCCAAAAAATCTGGATAATCAGATATCGGGAAAACGTGCCGCATCGGCCCTGAAGTTTGGAACACGGATTATAAGGGAAAAATATTACTTTTTGTGTATTTTCTCATTTGATTTGCTTTCAAATTTCACATAAGTAGACGATTATCAAATTATTAACCCGTCAAGGCAAATGACACTGATGATGGCTTTGTAGCGAAAGCCGAAAATACTTATTCTGTCTTGCTGGCCTTATCGAATTCATTCAAAAAAACTTTTATTCTTTGTAATTTACTTGTGAAAATTGTATCATTCTTCTTTTCTTTTTTTTTTTTTTTTTTTTTTGTTTGAAATAAAGCAATAAAAACATAAATCGTTTAAAAACAGCCGAGTTATTGCAATTTCTCCCGGTAACTGATATGACGCAGACCACTTTATCTAGGCATTCGGGTCCAAATTTTAAAATTTATTGAAATAATCTACTACAGAAAAAATTTTTTTATTTTATAAGTTCCAAGAAACTCAGATAAGAAGTATATTTTTATTGTATTTTGCTAATTCGTTAAAACTAATACCAAAAATGTCGGAATTTTTAAATATTAATTTTAAATCTTCAATTTTGAGTTTTAAAAAATTTTTTAAACAAATTTTAAAACCTTAACTATTGGACTCCGAAAATTGCATAAATTTCTTTTTTCATTTGGCTGAAGCAGAGATTTTATTTCAGCGGATTTCGAGAAAACGGCGATTGTTGTCAGTTATTTAGCTTTCGGGCAAGGTTTTCTTTTCTTCTAAATTCCATATGTTTTTGACCAAAACATTACAATATAAGATCAAATATATCAATCCTCAAAATTAGGGCATAATGGGGATCCAATAAATAGGTCAGGTCACATTTTAGGCGATTTAAATTTTTTGAAACGTATTAATATAACAGATATTCCTCAGCGCATATTGATGAAAATTATTGAAATTATTTTTATAGATCTAAAAATAATATTCTTAATTTAATTTTAGAAAATTAAACTTTAACTGCTGTTGGGGCCTATATGACCCTATGATTAAAATCTCCCAAAATGTGACACATCGCAATGGACCACCTCCTATTATAAGCCAATGTAAAAGTTAACGGTCCTTTTCTTATAAAAGAACCGGTTTATTTTCCCACATGGTAATTCCTTACAATTTCCTATTTATTGGTCAATAAAAAAACCAGTGGTATTTCCTTTCAATAAATTATTTTTACAATTAAGTTAACACATTAAAGTGCCTATGCATAATAATTTTAAAACCTTATAACATATTTATAAAATGAATTTTGTGTGAAAAATTTGTTTTATATGTCACTTATAAATTTTAAAACTGATTATGCATATGACCCTTATTCTTTGCTGTATACATTTAAGATTCTACTAAATACTTGCTGTATTTATGGTATGTAGTAAAATCTTTTTTTTTTGTCATTAATTATAAATTTTAATCATTAATTCCTGTTGTATCCTTTTTCGTAGAATTGTTTTAAAAATTTTGTCAATCAATTTGTTGCACTTGAACAGAAAACTGCTAACAATTTACTTAAAGGTGGTTAAAAGAATTTCAATATATTATTGTATGAAAGAAAAGTGCAAGTAATAAGTTCTATTACTTATTTGTTTGATTTAATTGTAAATTTCAAATATTATGATGGATTAAATGTCAAGGGAGGCATATGTTGCAAATTTTTTGTTTCTGATACTTTTGAATGAAAAACTATTGATATTTTTTTCGCCAAAACTGGGAATATTTTTGTTAGCACTTTAATGAAAAATCCGCTCACAATAACCGAACCGTTCGATTGGCTATAAATTCGGTTGCCAGCACGTATCTGTGAAGGATTTTCAAAATGTCTTTCTCTAAATGACATTTGCCTGAGTAACGTGGATTAAAATGCCCATATCCAGTTTGGGGATTACATATGTTTTCAAACTGTAGTAATTTTGTATTACTCAATAACATAATATTTCAAGCAATTAAATGTCTATAAATTTATGTTTTAAAACAAAATGTTATTTTGCATGTTAACATGATACTTTGCGGCAACACCAACCAACCAACCAACCATCTAAAACAGGCAACTAACTAAATAACCAACCAACAAGTTCAAACTAACAACAAACATAACTATGTAACTACTAATATACATACAATTATCTAACTGGAAAAAATGTTTAAACATAAACAAAATAACCATAAAAATTCTCTATACAATTTTATTAACTTAAATAATATTTTTATATTCTTAGAGTACATAAATACTAACTATTCGCGAACATATACTCAAAAAATGATGTAGGTAAAAAATAACTGAAAACGAAACTTGAGTAACCAATTGTAAATTATAGTTACAGTGGCTAGGTGTTAACAGAAACATTCACTGTAAACTGATAGCTTATATATATGAAAGAGATTGAAAAAATCGCCCTGCTGGTATTACATATGGGTGAAATCAAAAAATGTGATAAATTTTTGGGCCAAATTTGTGAGAAGCAAAAAGTTTTAATATTTCGGTTTTTTCTTAATGGAATCTGTAAGTTTGGTCATTATAAACCTAATTGCAAAAAATCTCTTCTACAAGTTGTCTCAATAACTTTTTTTGCACAATTTTAATATTTTTTTTTATAACGGAGTTTACATTTCTGCAAGCAAAAGATATAACAAAAAAAATTGCGTACGAATTTTCTTCAATTTATTAGTTTTTCGTATTTGGGTTTTCAACTTGCTTTCCAATGATATATAATTTGTGTTTATCAAATTGGCGGTTTCGCGAATAAAATTCAATTCATTCCGCGAAAAAAAATTTAATTTTTTTTTTTAATTTTGTATTTTTGGTCCTTTTAAATGTTTTTCAAAAATATAAAATTTTTTGAAATCCCAACAGCGGTTGCGCAGTTACAAAATCGTATATTAAAAACATTCGCGATCAAAAAATTTTTAAATTGTGTGAAACAAATTTAATTTGTCAAATTTAAATGTCAGTAATGACTCGAAATACCGATTCAAAATCAATGAAATGCGAAAAACGATTGTCGCTCCAGCAGCTTAGGGTAAAAAACTGGTAACTTTTTTTTGATTTGACGCAAAATTATTAGTTGAATCGTCTTTTGACGCATAAATATTAGTTGAATCACTTCTGTTTATGGTTATTTTAAAATATTTTAAACATTTATCTACATTTATTTGAATGAAATCTGATGCAAACAATTGTGGTTACGGAGTTTACAGTTACGGAGCTTACATTTGGTTACTTTTTTCGTTTTCTTTCAGAAACGCTTTGTCAGAATTTTTTTTCCAAAACAAAATCGCATGATGCCGACAAGGTGAATCCAAATATGACATTGTTTTTCTTACTCGTTAAATAGTTTGGTGTAAAAATTAGGAACGGAGTTTACAACATTTTTTCAAATCTTATTAAAGACATATTTTTCATCTCGAGAATGTTATATGCTGCAGCAAAGCTTCAAGTATGTTATACTGGATGATTACTTACAGTCCAACGATCATTTGAGTATAAATAACATTATACTTTTCCCAATATAAATAATAGATAACTCCAAAATTCTGGTATATGCATTTTTATCAAAAATTATGACGAAAAATCGTTACAGAGTTGAAGTCGTGATAGCTAAGATATACGAAAAAGTTTGTAAAATGTATTAATTTTTATTAAAAACGGCACTTTTCCTCTTCATAAAAATTCTTACAGTTAGTGTTTAGCTTTATTGGTTATTAAAATATAAGCTATTAAAGTTAAAAAACCTTATGAGTTACTTGTTACGGAGTTTACATTTGGCCTATAAAATTGGTGACAAATTTTATGTATTAACCAAAAATTGGTCAGGTTGCTATAAATTTTGTAAAACAGGTGACAATGCGCTGATATATATCGAAATATGTAACTCAAATGTAATCCATGCATTAGAAATTCGGTGGTTACACGGTTTTTATCACATTTTTTGATATCACCCATATACATATTTTTGCTAGTAAATCAATCAAATTAATAGAGATGGAACTTTTGAAAATTTGACCTAAGTTAAATATGTATACTTCGATAAATTTGTGCGGAACCGCTCTTTTCAATAATTCGATTACACTTAATATACTTGCACCTTAAGATCTAGGAAATATTAAATGGACTGTCACGGTAAGTCTGGCGACCCTTTGCGGATAAAAGTAACGCAAGATTTAAGAAAATTTTATAGCATTTCTGAAAATATACAGTTTGTATAGGTCCGATCAGTGCTCGCTAAATTTTACTATGCAATTTGATAGAAGGTCAACATCGCTTATTTTTCATTTAAAGCCACGTCCACTTAAAACAAGTGACAAAATAAAAAAACAGACATCACGTTAAAATTTGCACGATTTTCTGAACCATCTCCTCGCATTTCTGGGTGAATTTAGCCAATATTTTGAACTTTAAAAATAAAGGCAACGAGAAAAAATTTAGAAAAAAGATTAATGTCCCTATTATATTTTCCACCACTGTATATAGAGAGCAGGGATGGAAATTTCAGAGTTTTACCCCCAGTTTTTATAAAGAGAGCGGAATAATTCCGCCTGAGGAATATGTGTATTTTGTTATTGTAACAAAAACAAAATACACACAATTCCTCTGGAGGAATGATTCCGTTCGCCTTATGAAAACAGGAGGTTAATACTTTTGTTAGTACCTTTCCACTTGCAAAGGTGCATTTCTTTGGCGCCCTATGCTCCAGTGGGAGTTAGAGGAATATATATATATAAATGTGCTAAAATCCCTAAACTTATTTAACAAATTGTGAAAAATAATCTGTTGAAGGCATGTCCCTATCATGATTGCCTAAGGAAATCGCCAGGAGACGACGTTTTTAGAATTTCTAGAAATATTTGTTAGATTAAATTACAAAATCAATGAGAATTTCTTGTTCTCATCTAGAAGCGTTATTAATAATTTAAAATATCAATGAAAAAACAAAAAACAACAGCAAAAAATTTAACACAATTTGCTTTGTCATCTTCCACTATACTAAGCTGTTGTTTTGCCAGATCTAGCAATGTAGTGACTGACACCCGTTCATGTATAAACAACAATAGAAAATAATATGTTTTCTGAGGTGTTCTCTAAAGTTTGTTAAAAATTCCTTTTTTAAACAAATAATGTTGGCTATTTTCAAAGTGAAAAGGTCTGAAACTCTAAATGATAAGGAAATAATACCAGAGCTTTGGGAATATTTTATTAAATTGTTATAAATTTATAGTTTTTCCATTGAAATATCCTTACAAAATAGAAAATTATTGCCAAAAGATCTTTATAATCTTCATGTTTTGAATCTAAACAAAATTTCGTTAGAGTTTTAAGGTTTTTTTTTTTAGCAAATTCCATTATTCAAAATGCGAAATTTAATATGAATTAATTCGTTGAGCTTTTTGATAAAAGTTCTTATATGTTCAAAAAATTACAAATTCAGTTAAGTTTCAAAACCATTTGAAAATTACAATTTTCCCTTTATGTTTAAGCACCGTAAGTTGTTTTTCACCCTGGAATTTCACTCGAATTTTGAATGCCTCAAACTGTAATTTAATTTATAAAAATTAACAATTTTTTTAATTTTATAAGAAAACTACAATCACAATAAACACAAAATGTAACTTTTTCCCAAGAAAAATAATAGTCTTGAACATTAAATTTGCTTGAAAACAAAGTCTACACAATTTTCACGTGAAACGTGTGGTGAAAAATTATTTTTTTTACATGGTTTTTTCACGTGAAATTGAAACAACTTACGGTGCTTTGTATATAGAAAAAAAAATTTGTTTAATTACTGAAAAATAGGCATGTGGCTCAAAAAAAAATACTATAAGTATTTTTAAAAATACTACTACTAATATATTTAATTAACTAAATATTTTCCATAATTTAGCGCTAACTTTTAAATGCATACAAAATTATTTTTTGGAGGTTTCTACTGCCTTTCGTGACAACTTTAATGGTTTTTGGGCCAAAAAGTTCGCAACACTGTTTTTATTAAAGGTATTAAAAATGCTAAAATCCCAAACGTATTTAACAAATTTTGAAAAATAATCCGTTGTAGGCATGTCCCTATCCGGATTTCATTCTTGCCTAAGGAAATCGTCAAGGGACGACGTTTTGAGAACTTCTGATAATATTTGTTGTTAAGTTAAATTACAAACTCAATGAGGATATCTTGTTCTCGTCTAGGAGCGTTGTTATTAAAAATAACAACAAAAAAAATTTTTTTTATTAGTCAAATATTTGTTAATATGAAATTACAGTAAAAACCGATTGTTGTCGCTTACTATCTAAATATATAGGATGAAATAACTGCAAAGATTTTATGAGTGCATGTCTGAAATAGTAATAATAATATTACATCTGGTATGTTAATATTATACCTAAATATAACCAAGAAGGGTATAAGACAAGGAGATGCAATCACCATCGGACTGCACATCGGACAAACTAAGTACGGAAATGAGGGCATGATGCCATACATGAGTATAAGGGAAAATGTGATAAAGAGACGAACAATTTCTCTAAATTAAGAGGAAAAAAAATATATTGACAATACTAGAAATTAAAAAAAAGTGCAATTATTTATGAAAAAATGTTTATTTAATTTAATTCGAAAAATGGATTAATAAAATAATTTAATAAAAGACAGTTTAATTATATCAATTAATATGAATATAATTTGATACAATTTTATTAATTTAAGCAAGTTAATTCATTTAAACAATTTCTCAATCAGAGCTTTGAAGAATTAATTCTTTCAAAATAAATTTACAAAAGACTACATTGAACGGAATTGATTCATATTTGTTTTCGTTCGATTTCTTTTGTTCGTTACTGAATTAATTCACCACCGAATTCGTTCAATTTCATTTTCGCTCAGTGAATTAAAAAAAAAATACTTTCACAGAATTGAAAAACAAAAAATTACGTTCACTGAATTAAAAAGCTGTACTGCCGTACACATTGGCTTGTTTTCAAAATATTTTGGAAATAATTCAGCCATTATTGGCTGGTCGGTATGAGATGAAACTTTACACGCCCCTAGCAAGACTATTTTGCCTCCAGATTAAAAGTTTTTTTAAGAACACATACAGTATTTATATTTTTCTGAAAGCATACTTCTTTTAGATGGGCCTAATGGAAAAAATATTCTCCACTTGTAAATTTTTCTGTCTCCAACCCATTCCGAATTCGAGTAAAAAATCCCATTTTTGGAAATTTTAAGGATGTTTTGGGAGCTGGGGGATTTTTTTCATCTTATCTCAATTTTTTATTTTTATATATGTGACCTTCTCCGAGAAAAGGGACCTAGTGTGTGAAAATTAAGTTTTGAGAAGAACGCATTTAAAGTTTCATAACGCATTATCACTTTGAACACACCTTCAGTTGGGAGATGCGATTTGGTATGGTTAATCTAAATCATTTCATCTTATTCTACACCCCTTTAGGTACCAGAATCCACTGTTAAATCCAAACCCGTTTTTTGACACACTAGGTCCCTTTTCTCGGAGAAGGTCACATATAATAAGAAATGGCTGAATTATTGCCAAAATGTTTTTAAATTACTCCACTGGGTACTGAACGGCAGGAAAAAGCTTTTAAATTCAGTGATAATAATTTTCCGTTTTTCAATTCAGTGAATGTAATTTGTTTTTTAATTTTTTTCAATCCACTGAATGTAATTTATTTATTTTTTTTAATTCTCTGAACAAAATTGAATTGAACGAATTCAGTGGTGAATTAATTCAGTAAGATATTAATTCACTTGATTTCATAAAAATAGCTATAGCAATTGAATTAATTCTTTGAATTTGTTTTTTATTGAACGTGTTTAGTTGACCGAATTCAGCGAATTATTTAATAAAACGAATTCATTTAATTTTAAAGAAAATTTATTTCGATTGGTAGTGAATTCATTCAAAAACAAATTAATTCTTTTTATAAAACTTAATGTAAATGAATAAATTTAATTAGTTTTGAATAAAATCATTTTTCACGGGACATTAGTTTTAGCTTATTTCTTATTTTCGATATTTTTTAAAAGGCTTTTTTTAATCACTGGATTTATTTTTGGATTTATTTTGTTAAAAAATCCATATTTTGGTTTTTAGTTTTCAAAATTTACAATTTTTATCAAAATCTAATACTTATTCGCCGATATAATATGCAACAAAATCATTAAATTTTGTAAAAATGTGAACACAGGAATCGAAATAAGCTAAATCCTAAATGGATTTAAAAAATAAATAAATCCGTTTTGGATTTAGCTTAATTTTGTTCCAGAAATTGCATTTTCGAAAAATTAAATTTTTTCTTTCACATTATATTAGGGAATAAGTGTTAGATTTGGATAAAAATATAAAATTTTGAAAAGTAAAAAAAAAACAAAATGTGGATTTTTTGACAAAATAAAATAAATCCGAAAATAAATTCAGTGATTAAAAAAAGCCCTAATATATATATTTTTTATTGTTATTGTCAGTTTTATTTTCTGACAATTTACTTACACTTTTTGCTCCTTTTCTATCGACTATGTGAAAACGGCAGAATGTTCAGTCCAGTGTCCGATAAGAATTGGGACTTCTAGTCTTATATCCTCCTTGCTATAACTACATTCGCCATTGCATACTCCAACACATTGTTTGGCGGGTACATTCATTAAATTGTTCAACTATATAGAATATAAACTCCTTAAAAGACCCCCTTATTGACGACAACAATTCATGTTCATTCAAATATTTTGTGTGTAAAACCCAACATTTATGTTTTCTAAGTAATAGATATTTTCCTGTTTATGTTCAAATAACACGCAGTTATCACAAGTTCCATCCATATACTTACACATGAGGAGTGAGTATTAAAGTTGTATTTTTAGTGATGAGTAGAAACAAATATTTTTATAGCATAATTAACCCTTTTTTTTGGCTTATTTGGAAAAAGGAAGAAGTATTAATAGGCGCGTTAATTTTGAAAAATAATAAACAGTTGATTTGAGCAATATATTTTGGTAATTAACACGTTTTCTTTGAAAAAAAAAACATAAGTACTTTCAGGGATAACCATTAATTAATGAAAGGTTTGGTAATGAAAAATTCTTGAACATAAAACTAACTTTTAATGCAAACTTTACAAATTAAAGAAAACATAAGAAGTCTAAATATAAAAGTCAATACTTAAAGAATGTGAAATATTTTTGACAAATATCAGTCATCCACCCCTACCAATTTTGTATATTAATTCAATCGAAAAAGTTCTTATTATGCCAAATAATTACAATCCATCAAATTTCGCTCAGTATAAATTTCTAATTAAAATAATAAACTTTTTAAGGACATGTTTGTTTGTTTATAACAAAGATTTTGTAATAACCCAATTTTATAAACTCCTTCAAACATTTGTTTTATCATCAGCAAAAACCTACAATACTCGTACAACATTCAATTTAAATCATTTGGATTGTCATGATATAACGTTTATCAAGTGTTTAAGTTGATATGCGTGACTAACAGTGTTTAAATTCAGACCGTAAAACGGCTGACGATGATGATGATGGCAACAACAATGATGACAACCCCAAAAACGGGTGGTGACAACAGCACAGCACAGAACAAACATACGCACATGCGTTATAAAACAAATAAGATGCAAGTACTCGTAAACCTAATAATATCGGGCAACAAAAAAAAAAAGGATAATATGAAACAATGACAACATATGGATGACACAATAACGGGTTAAATTTATCCAAAAAAATGCGTTTGACTTTTTATTTTCTTGGTAAAACATTAACAAGGGCGATTTTTGATGTCACAAAATATCAAATAAACAGTTTACATTTATTGCAATGTTACATGAACAACAAGCGTTAAATTTATTTCATTTGTTTTTGAAACATGAAATTACGAGAGGAAAAAAAATCATAAAAAATTAAGGAAGGGTTCTTTTTTATTATCAATAATATTTTTAAGTAATTTTTTAAACATTTTTTTAGACTTTGTCATCATCTAAAAATGTCCAGCAATATTTTCTTTACAGAAGATGTGGTTAACCCTCTAATGCCTGAGTTTTTTAGATGCAAATAAATATGACATAATATTACAATTTTTTTAAAAAGAAAAAATTACCCAGTGTAGAAACGGTAATGACATATCATTATTTTTTGGACTACCAGTAATGACACACACTTACCCTCTGCATTATTTTAAAATATATAATAATGAGTTACTGATAATGACTTATTTTTATCATTATTTCAAACAGAAAATAATTTTCTAGATTTTTTTGAAAATTTTTTGAAATCTATTTTTAGACTCAATATTTTTTAAACACTGGTAAGGATATATGTAACCACATATTTTTTGATTTTTTGTATGTTGGCGAGTAAGCTTACTTGTGTGCAGCAGGTCAATTATGTTTTTATCTATTAAATATTACTCAGATGGTAGAGATATCGCTCAGATGGTGGAGATATTGACTGGCAATCTGTAGACCCTGGTTCGATTCCCGCACCAGCAAATTTTATTTAAAAAAAAATACAATAAAAAATATTTTTTTTTATATAATTTATTTTTTTGAAAATCTATTTTTGACTCATTATTTTTGTCAGCACATAGGTAACGATATATTTTTTGATTTTTCGTATGCTGGTGTGTAACCATAACTCATTATTTTTCGCGGCATCGCCATATAAAGGTAATAAGAAATGTAATAACAAAAGTAACTAGTTACCATTACCAAATATTTAGTTACATAACCACATATCTGGTAATGATTTTCTACACTGGGTATATATGGATACATATAATTATGTCCGGTTATACACACTGGCGTACAAAAACATATATGGGTATATATAATTATATACAAAAGTTTTTACTAGGGTTACTTAATTTTAGTTTAAATTTAAATATTTGTGATCAGTAAATTATTTAAAAATATAAATTATTTAATTGGAAAAAATACAAAATCTAGGTAAAATATATAGGGGTCAATTTATATAAAATTATATAAATTTATATCTAATTATATATAATTGTATAAAACTATATATACCCATTTTTTGGATATAATTATATCAATTTATATATAATTATATATAAATATTTACAATCATGTATGATTATATCCACCAATTTCCACATATAATTATATATAATTTGATATGGGGCCATATATAATTATATATGACACCATACATAATTTTATATGGCTCCATATCAATTTTTTTAATCGGGAAGTCAAAATCAAATTGGATCTGATTATATATGGTGCTACAGATCTGACTAGATCTAATCAGATCTAATTTGATCTCAAATTTGTTCGAAATTTTCTCTGGTACAAACAGATCTACTGATTTCTGCTCAGATCTGATTTTTTTACATGGTTTCGTAATCTTTCCCGTTTATATCTGATTAGATTTGTTCAGATCTAAATAGATATGATTTAATCTAATTAGATTCGCTACCAGATCTGGTGACATATTGTCAGGTATAGCATATCGTCGTTGCGTATAAGAAATTAACTATTTTTTGTGGGGCACCTAAATTATATCTTTATTTTATGACTAGACTATGTTTTTTGGAAGTAATTCTTGTATAAATGGAAAGTTTCGAGCTTTGATTATATAAATATGTGTAAAAAATTATTTCTAAAAAGATAGCGAAAGCTGAAATAAAGCTGTTTTGTAGGTCTCCTAACAAAAGATTTTTTTTTTTGTGACAAATAGCTATTGTTTGTAAGCGCAGCGACGATATGTGAAAGATTTAATTGCGAAAATTGTGTATTTTTTATGGCAAAAAATGAGCAGATCTGGCCAGATTTGGTGCCAGATCTTATCTATTTTAGCTGGCACCAAGATAAAAATGTATAAACAATATTTGTTTGAAGAATTGGTATCTGAACAGATCTACTGAGATCTGTAGGCAATTCCTGTAACTTTTTGCGAGAAGTTTTCGTTTCGAAAAGATGCAACAAAAAATTTCACTGTTTCTCAATTTGGGAATAAAAGTGTTCTTATATGCGAAAAGAGACAATACTGTTTATATTTCTATTACGTTTTTATTGGAATATTCCACGACATCTGTCAAATAATAACAAAAAATATCAAGAAACAAAAAACCTCGAAAAATAAACTAAGAAGTCCAATTGATATATGCATATGTATGTTAGACCGACTCACGTCTGAGGCGGATCCTGCGGTATATATAACATGTTCAGGCATATCCAGACATGTCTTATTTTCAAGTATAATCTATAAAAAAAACTAATTTTTGACTCTTTTGTATGGTTATGTTTGTGACTGAAATGTCAAAATTACATATCATAATCTATAGTCGATTTAAACGAACAAGTGTTTCAGATTTTTTTGAAATTCGCGATTTTTCGCGTTTTATCAGAAATTCAGTGTGTTAGAAACAATATGTTCTAAATAGGGCACTATCGATACCAAAACTTTTTTCGACAACTAAATCATCGCTAAGTGGATATAGTTTGGAATTTTGCAAATTTCATACATTTTGCACGGTGCTCTGGACCAAATTTTGTTAAAATTTTTGAGTTACTGCAATCTGCATTTGAATTTAGTATCTAGTTGATGTCATTTTTTGATTTCAGAAATATATTTTGCTTCAAAAATTACTAAAATATAAAGTTGTTTACAAACTATTCATTTAGTTCATTAACGAACTAGTACAATTAATTGATTCACTTAATTGAGTGATACAAACTAAGGAAACAATATTAGTTTTTTTTTGTTAAATTTTTCTTTCTTTTTTTCATTTATGGAACAATTGGATCCCTTTCCACAAATCGCATAGTTTTTCCACTAAACACATTTTAAAGTTTTTATATTTACAGTAAAACTTGCTTAATACGAACTCCGGGGACCAGAAAAATTAGCTCATCATAAGCGAACACGCAAAAGTGAATAATTAAAAAATGTATCCATTTCAAATAAGCTTCTCTTAATTAAATATTAAATGGATTATGATTTCTATTATTTAGGTACAGAATTTTTACGTTTTAACTTTATTTCCTTTCATTATTTTTTCTTCAATCCAGTTTATAACTGTTGAGGAAACTTGAAAGTTTTCTTTTTTTTCATTTCATTACCATACCAGAAGAAAAAAAAAACAGAAACAGTGTTTCTTTTTTCTGGCTTTTTAAGAAAACAATATACAGCTGCAACGTGGGTGGTCGTTTTTTTCTAAAAGCCATTAAACTTAAATTTACATGCGTTCGCAACAATACCAAAAGACTTCATGGTATGAAATACTACTAAATATTGGAGTAGGCAATCAACTTGGAAGAAGAAAAAACAAAAAACAAAAAAACGACAAACAAAACCAAACAATTTACAACAACTACAATAGCCAACGTTAATGGTGATACAATTTAAAAAGAAATAAAAATCGAATTAATTACAGCCAAATTCCTAAAAAAAAACAACACACAAAAATCAACTAAAAAGCCGGTTTCGGTATTAAAAAATTTTAAAAATAAATAAAATAACAACCAGATAAACATACATCACTCAAATCAAGAAATGACAACACGAAAACATCCTCCAGTGAATGTTGTAAATAAATATAACTGAAGAGCTACAACATAAAAATATTTAAAAATATATATAAATTAATAGTTTAACTTTAGGTCACTGTTCTATGAAAGAAGTTTTTCTTAAACACCTTTTGTCATCAAAACTCAATTTATAGTCCAACTAATTATAGCAGATTCTTGAAAATGTCCCTCAAACTTCTACGTGTTGTCTTAAAAGAAAAAAAATCAACCTTAACCAGCCGCTTTGTTAAGATCTAAATTTATAGCCCATCTTTTTAGTGGAAAAGATTTATTATCGAAAAATACGATTTTTTTACACAGTGTGACACATTCTAAAGCACCTCATTCCTCCTCTGGCATTCAGCCAGCCCGTCAAGCCACTAACTACATTTGAGCTGTTTAATCTTTTTCTGCTGTTTTAGGTATGATGTCTTATGGGCTCATTATGATAATGATTAACTTGGCAAAATTTACAACAACAACACACAACAACAACAACAATATTGGACGACGACTATATCGCTTTAGAACTTGGACATTAACCACATTTTTAGCTTAAAATTTGTTAAATTTTTTCACAAATAAATGAAAATATGTACAATATATATATGACAGATGGTAATGCGTGAAAACAATTTGTTTTCAATTTTATGATGTTTCTTCAGAAACTGCGTAGTCCAAGTGTTTTTAAAATAATATATTCTTAACCCTTTCACTACCGACTTTTTGTTGGTGTATTGCTGTTTTGACCTTATGTTCTTCTTGACGATCCTTAAAGTAGAATATTTTGGCCCTTGCTCCTGCTTCCTACAAAAAAAAATACTATCGAAAATTGAATTTTTTTTAATTTCTAAACCCATTTTCCCTCTATAAAAACAGACAGTATTAGCCAAAAATACTTTATTTGGTTTTGTTTTGCTCATTAAATTTCAAAATTCACAATTCAATTGTATTTTAACTAGATATATTATGAATTTTCTGCCATTGCAATTACATATTTAACAATCATTAGGCCTCAATAGGCTTCGGATTGATCAATAAAAAAATTAAATAAAGAAATGGAGCTGTGTGCACGAAATTTGTGCTTATAGGCTTCATTGCTTTCGGAGATACAACAAAACCTTCTTTTCTTCGAGTTTATGGATTATTAAAAATTTTAACTTCATTTATCTACATCGCGAATATATTGTACTCAGAGCTTCGAAGAATTAATTCCCTTTTTTGAACTGAATTTATATATTGGGAATGAATTCCCTGACCAAACTTAAGGAATTGAATGAATTCCTTTTTTTTTCATTCGATTTATATTAAAGGAATTCATTCATTTTTTTCTAATGCCTTCATAAAATTTTATGAATTCATTCAACAAGGAATTCATTCAATTCTAGTTAATTCAACTTTTGGTCAAGGAATTCATTCAATTCTAGTTAATTCAACTTTTGGTCAAGGAATTCATTCAATTCGAGTTAATTCAACTTTTGGTCAAGGAATTCATTCAATTCTAGTTAATTCAACTTTTGGTCAAGGAATTCATTCAAGTAAATTCAACTTTTGGTCAAGGAATTCATTCAATTCTAGTTAATTCAACTTTTAGGCAAGGAATTAAATTTTTTTCGTTTAATTCCCTGAATTAAGTTTTCAATTCCTAGGGAATTAAACAAAAAAATTTAATTCCTAGGGAATTAAAGGAAAAAATTTAATTCCTTAGGGAATTAAACGAAATAAATTTAATTCCTTGACTAAAAGTTGAATTAATTAGAATTGAATGAATTCCTTGACTAAAAGTTGAATTAACTAGAATTGAATGAATTCCTTGACCAAAAGTTGAACTTGAATGAATTCCTTGACCAAAAGTTGAATTAACTAGAATTGAATGAATTCCTTGACCAAAAGTTGAATTAACTAGAATTGAATGAATTCCTTGATCAAAAGTTGAATTAAGTGCACAGCTGAATGAATTCCTTAGCCAAAAGTTGAGTTAACTAGAATTGAATGAATTCCTTGACTTCAAATTGAATTAAATAGTGTTGAATGAATTCTTTAGTGAATGAATTATTTAATTTTAATTCTTTACGCTTTGGTCAGGGAATTCATTCTATAAATTTGAATTCTTTGAATTCATTCACAGGAATTAATTCCTGCTTATGTCTTATTGATGAATTCATTCCTTGAATTAAAGAATTGAATTAAATTTTTGGGAATTCATTCCAAAAAGGAATTAATTCTTTAAAGCTCTGATTGTACTGATAAATAATGTTACGAAATTGGATTAGTCTAACATAAAAATTGTGGAATTTTAGAACAAACTATCCCGAGAAACGGGTTTTACTAATCCCGTCAATCTGGCAGACCTACATTTAACAAATTTAAGTATAATTTTAAGTGGTTGGGGCCTCTGCTATGAATAAAATAAAAGTTATAATTTTAGAACCACTTGAATTTTCTACCATGTTGTACAACCACGGCCGTTAAACTATAAAAAGGCTGCCACTTGACGCTATTTAGTTGCGCACTACCGTTTGTGTAGTCAATTGCATATTGACCTTATATAGTGAGTTTCGAACTAGTGTTTGTATAGTTGTGTGTGTGTTGTACTGTTGTATGTAAAGTATTAAAGTGTTAAATAAATAAGCTCAATATCAAACAAAAAGTATGTGGTTATTTTGATTGCAATAAAAAAGAACCAGGTTTATTTAAAGGAAATAAACCAACGGTTTTAAAAGGTAAACAACTAACAATAGTTTATGCATATGATGCATTTTAAATTATGGCCAAGAGCCTTACCTACACACAGAGAATTTAGCTGGACGAGTTTTAGTGAAAAATTTCAGTTAACTAATGAAATTTTCTTTACAAAAAAATGACAATTTTTTTCAATTTTATGAAAAAGCTTAATTTATTTTATGAATTTGGTTTTAATGAAACCTTTTCATTAAGTACACAGAAAGAATTTACAAAATTCTAATTAAATTTTTAAACACCTTTCTCATACCAAATTTTTAAATACAAAAAAAAAACTTATAAAAAAGGCACCAACAAAGAAATTTGTAAATCCAAAAAAAAAATTTCTTTTTTTTTGTAACTTTGAATTTTTATTTTTAAACAATTTTTATATGAAATACAACAATTTACAAATGAGTTACATATATTTCAAACAAAAAAATTGTTGGGAATAAAATTTCAATTTAAAAGAAAATGTGATTGCTTTTACAAATTCCAATTGTTGGTGCCCATTGTTTTTTCTGTGTATTTGAAACTTTTAATAAATAAAATTAAAATTTTCACAACATTTCATAAAAAATGTTGGTTTTATGGTTTTATGAAAAATATAAATAATAACAAAGTATAAAAATACCTTTGTTAAATTTCGTTGATGTTAGCCTAAGTTGATTTGTTAACATATTCGATTTGCTTTCAACTTTCACATAAGTAGACGATTATCAATTATGAACCCAATCAAGGCAAATGATACTGATGATGGCTTTGTAGCGAAAGCCGAAAATACGTATTCTCTCTTTGCTGGCCTTATCGAATTCTTTCAAATTCTTTATTTTTTGCAATTTACTTGTGAAAATTGTAATCTTTCTTCAATTTGAAAAAATAATTTAAACAGAAAGTGATATTAATTCATGATCTAGAGTCAGACTAAAAACATTCATTTAGCAAATAAAAGATCAACTATACATACCCCTTATTCAAATTTCATTAATATCATGCAGATAATACTTTCGGTGTAAACAATAACATTAAGTTATTTTCCGTTATCAGATTTTTTATATCTTTTAAAAAATATGTGCTTTGTAGAGTACTAGGGTAGTGAAAGTGTTAATCGTTTTTAGGTTATTAAGTGAGAATTTTTTGGCTTTCAGCTATAACCTATATTTTTTAGAACCAAAAGCTGTGCAAAGACACCAACCAGAGAACTGAGCTTTAATAGAAATTTCAACATTTTAAAACCCCGAAGATGAAAAGCGAAATATCGGAGTTAGACAAAATAAAATTCTAAAATTTAATAAAAACACTTTTTATGTTTGGTGTTATATATTCGTTTCAATGAGGTTCGATTTTCCGATAACGATCTGGCAACGCTATTATAAATTGTACTCAGTTTATTGCTTCATTTCATATTGAACAGATTAACGCTTGTTCTGGCACTTACAAATTGTGCAAATTTATTTCGAAAATCATGGTTCAGTTCGGTATTGGTACTGTGCGCTACATCCATTTTAAGGCCGACATAATCGCCCATCCGAGCGACTAATTCGACTAAAAATAATTTGTAACTACAATTAAACTTTTCGTAAATACAATTAAAATTTTAATTGAAATTGAGCCTACAATTGATTTTGTAACTACAAATAACATGTTTGTTACTTGATTGTGGAATTTATTTCAATTAAAATTAAAGCAAATTTTAACAAAAGATGTTGTTGTTGACTTAACCTTTAAGTTTTTTTTTTTTTTCAATTAAATAGTTGGTCATATCAACAGTTTATTAAAATTCAAATCAAAATTTAACAATCCAATTTGTTGATTTTTATTTATTTTTTAATTAAAAAACTTCCTTTAAATAATACATATATTTCCGAAATCTTTTTATTTTTTAAAACAATTTTTTTTCATATAAATTTAAGTTTTATCAACGAGGGTAAAGGCTAAAGAGTTCCCATGCGAAAAAAGTACATTCTTTGGTTTAAAGTTTATATGGATTGTGATTCTGTTAATTCCCGTGAAGAATAAGAGAAACAAAACGAAAACCGAAAAAGTTAACAGTGTACTGTTTTTATTGTTTCTTATGATTATTAATTAAAACGGTAACAAAAACAACTTTAAGAATGAAATAAATAATCAATTTTAATTATTTTTTTTATAGTTTTTAATGTTGTTTTTTGTTTGTAAAATCGTTTTTTATTAAATTTATTGTTTTCGCGACGTCCTTCATTTTCTCTCGTTCGCTGTTAAATTTCTTCAAATTCTTTGTGTTTTTCTTCTCATTCGTGTGTGAAATTTTTTTAGGAAACTACCAACTCTTAAAACACCTTATGGATACCCCCTGGTTTTATTGTATTTTTATCTCAATCAGGGTAGAGGATAGTTTTAAGCGGTCTACACATTTTTCAAAAATTCCGTCACAAAAATATTTACGGATATTATACAGGAAATAAGAGAATTTTGTTCAGTATTTACGACTTAAGTTCGCACTACATAATTTTTGTTTGGAATTTATGAAAAAATTTTTAATATTCTTTTGTATTAGTGAAAAAAATTTCAAGGAAATTTCAATTTGAAAACCAAAAACTGATTGTAACCTGAAAAGAGTTTGAAAAGTTGATTTGTGTGTTAAACATTTAAGTCGTATATGCCGGTCTTATTTATTGCAACTGAGAACTGGATTCTTTATATGCCTATTTACACCGCATTTATACTACCCGGGTATCCTGATCTAAATATACAAAATATTTAAATACTTTCCCCTAAATTCATAAACGCTTTGTAAAATTATAGGAGGTTTATTGAACAAATTTTGTATGAAAATGACGTTTTGTAAACCTGCTATAACTTTACAAAGCATTTATGAATTGAGGGGTTTCTATTTAAATTCGGCAATTTTATATTTTTTTATAAGCATTTACGAGTGTGGATAACAGAGTTGTGTCATATATTAACGAACTAGTTTAATTGAACGATTCAGTCTTTTGAATGATATGAACGAGTTTATCCTTATTCGGCCTTTGGTTCAAGCAACAAAGCAAATTTCTTATATTTTTAATAAAGTTACAGATTCCCTAATGACTTTAGCTTGTAAGATTGATAATATTGAAAAAACTTGTAGAAAGTATTAGTGCATAAAAAGTTGTCAAACGAAAAAATCCGTTCACGAAACGCAGTTCAGTCAAAGCTCAAAACAAAAAACAACGGTGTGAACGAACTGGTTTACTGACTTGATTTGATGATAATATAATATAATTTCAGTTTTTCACAACAGAATCAAGTTAAAACAACTTATAAATGCGATTGTTATATCCAAATATTGTTGACCTTTTATTTTTTTCAGTGCGTATTTTAATGTTGTTTTATCCTTAAATCCTTAAATTTATATATTCTTATATGAAAAAATTAAGAATAACGAGAGATCATCATTAATCTCAAAAAATAACTTGTCACATAATTTTATTGTTGGTTTAAAATATTTCATATGGCCAAGCTTTGCTTTTAATAAACAAATAAAAATGTATTACAATCTATAGATTTGATCTTCTTTTTACAGACGTCCCCACAAAAGTGTAGGCGTTTTCGGATTTTTATATTATTTTTTTATTTAGAAATATCAAAAACACTTTTACTTAATATTGGTATCATGTTTTATTTTATTTTTTTATTCACTGTCTTAAAGGGTCATTTAAAATTATAAATAATGATTTTGGTATTTGGTGCATTTCGTAAAAACAAATCGTAAATTTTCTACTTAAAATCACCCATTAAGTTGTTGGTTTATAATGAAGTTGTCACAACACTCACGCATATGGCTGGATATTTCAAAGTGTTTTCAAAAGGTGAACAAAAAGCCAAACATTCGTAAAAACATTCGATATAAACAAAAAAAAAACTAAAATTTACATTTCGCTCCAATATTGGCACTTACCAACCAAAAACAAAAATATACAACATTTTACAAGCTCAGTAAGAGACAATCTGCATTAAACCATAATAGCCATAAACAACCCAGCGACATTTTGATATTAAGATCTCATTATTATTTAATTTCTAATAATAATAGATCAGCATTTTAAATTATAATACAGTGACTTGATCAGCATATGATAATACAGTATTTTGCTGGGATATCTTGTATGTGCAGTAAATGATCAACAAAGAAACTTGAGATTATGTTGTAAATCACAATATTTGTTTCGTTAATTTTTTTTTTGTTATTTCTTGCTGGTGGATTAAGACGTTATGTGTGGTTAAAATAAAATTGTAATCAAGTTTTTTACTTAATCTTTTTAATTTTTCATCGTATAACCAAAAAAAATATATACTCTACTCCAGAAAATTAATGCAATAAAAAGATCGACTCATATGACAAATACCAACCAAAAAACACAGTGCGCAACAAAAGATTTGGCACCAAATACGAAACTCAATATTGTGTTATAAAGAAATAGAAACAAAAATAAGACATTAAGTAATCAAATATAATTAATTGACAGATGGGTAGTGCTACCACATCGATTGATATTACCCAGCAACATATTCATATGGCGGTCTAAACTTACTAATTATAAAAAAGCTAACTACCCAGTTTTACATCCTGTCCAAATCAAATAGGATAAACTTTTGTGGAATATACCTACTAAAATTCAGAAGCATACAGCGCTTGTTGGAGTGGGTATAAAAAGTTTGTGGTGATATTTGTCAAGACCATAAATATCAGTACACTAGACCATACCACCTTACAGGTAAAAAAAAAAGTTCGCCGTATACCCTCTAATATGAAGTATTTTTGCAAGGCAATTTCAAAAAAAAAAACATTTTTTTGCCGAACGTAGGGGTCGCCATTTTACATTTTTCGTTATATCTTTGGCATTTACAGTCGGATCTTAAAGTATGATACATCGATGTTTTTCTTTCGAGGAGACCATTGGTTTGCTCTAAGGGCTATTGACCTCAAGTATCCCGTTCTAGTAGTTACCCACCAGATCTCAGTTGCTACCACCCTAATATACCACCCTAATGTCAGAAAATTAAAGCTCGCAAAAAATCATTAAACTTTTGCTAAGGAAGCTTTTCGATAAACCCAGTAGAAATTTTTTTTATTTTTTTAGTTTCCGAACGTAGATGTCGCCTTTTTAAATTTTTATTTATATAAGTTTGTGCTGATGTTTGTAACACCAAAAAATATTGGTCCCAGACCCACCTTATAGTATACCGATCGGCTCAGAATTACTTTTTATTTCGATTTAACGATGTCCGTCTGTCCGTCCGTCCGTCCGTCCGTCTGTCTGTCTGTGCATGCATTCTTGTGCGCACTCTACAGGTCGCAAATATTAATTTATTTTGATGAAATTTTGTACTTCGGCCCAAGGACGACGCCTATTGATTTTTGGTTGAAATCGGTCCATGTTTAGACCTAGTGCCCATATAAGGGTACCACCCCCACCCCAAAATTTCCTTTTTTACACGCTCAAGGTCGTAAATACGAAGATATTTCAATGAAATTTGGTACACAGACATATGTCGGCCCAAGAACGGAGCCTATTGATTTTGGTTGCAATCGGTCCATCTTTAGACCTAGTGCCTATATAAGGTCCCCCCCATAATTGGCTTGGTTACATGCTGCATGTCGCAAATACGAAGATACTTCAATGAAATTTGGTTCGTTGACTCACATGGTCCCAAGGAAAAAGCCTATTGATTCTAGATAGGATCGGTCCATATTTGGACCTATCGCCCATATGGGCTATATTTTCGATTTTCTCTTCTTTTATGATTTTATAGAAAATTTATGGTTTAACCCATTCAAATTTCGGATCCAAACATAAGTTGGCTTTAAATCAGACTGGTGTAGGGTATTATATAGTCGGCATGGCCGAATTTAACTTTTTTACTCGCTTTTCATTCGATTTTATCTTTATAGCAAAACACTGGTCTCCTCGAGGCAAAAAAAAATTGATATATCACACTTTAAAATCTGACTTTAAATGCCAAAGCGACAGCGAAAAATTAAAAAAGGCGACCCTACGTTCGGCAAAAATTTTTTATTAAATTGCCTTGCAAAAATACTTCATATTAGAGGGTATACGGCGAACTTTTTTTTGCGGTACGGTCTACAGTACACGTATATAGATGCAGCACGATTTGGCGATGTCCTCTAGGTTGCCTCATTTTTCCACACTAAGATAATTATTTCTTTAAAATTAACTGACATTGCAGTTAAAAAAATGTACATTGCATTTGAATTTCAAATTAACTGATATAACAGTTATTTTTCAATACAATTGCAATTAAAAATAACCGCAATTTTAGTTAATTTAAATAAAATCGCAGTGTACACTTTTGTCTGAGAGCACTTTTCTTTCGAAGTGAGATGTAATCGAGAGCAAAATTTGTGGGTCCCCACAGATATAATAAATAAAATTTTTGCTTCATAGTTTCCACTTTCACAAAAAATTGCCAATATTAAAAAGAAATATAAAAAACAATGCATAATAAAATATTTACTGATGAAAACTTGTATCTAGATAAAAATGTCAACTTTCTTAAAAAAATAAAAAATGTTTTTGGGGTTTTTCTTGAAATGTACACGCTTTTAGAAATCACATTAAACCAAAAAGTCACAAAAACAACTATTCCTTGAAAATCGCTAAAAAGAAATCGCTGCACAATTAAACCTGCCGAAGGGATTTCTGCAATTTTTCATTGTATTTATTTTCTACGATATATTTAATAAGATTAAGAACAGATTTTGCTAATTTTTTGTTTGTTTACGAAATGGAGCCGCATCGATATGTTTGTTAGTTTTTTTGAACATTGTGTTCGTTCTAAATTAATTAGTAGTTTATATTATAACATTTTAATTTAAACAATTGATGGATTTCAAACCAAATATCAAATAGTAAAATTTAATAAATTTAGTTTTTTCTCTCTGAATTGTTTAATTTTCATTTTTGATCAATTACATGAATAATGCATTTCGAAGTACCCCGAAGCGCTGCTATCGGGACACCAAAAATGGGGTTTGTTGACGATTGTTACCACAAAAAATGTTCTACTATGCGCAAAAAGTTTTGGGAATCTTCTTTATATCTTCATGTTTACTGGATAGTTTTTGGTAATATCAAAAACAAAAGTCGCCATTTTATTTTCTCCATTTCTTAACTTTTGCTTAAAGAAAACAAAAAAAATGTTTGTAAGTTTTCCAAAGATTTATTTATTTTCTTGAAGTTTTTTTTTATTTTTAAATAACTAATACAAACAATTTAAAACTAAAAAAAATCTAATTTTATAAAATAACTTATACTAGGACTAGAAACTCAAAGATGCTGTTTCCAATATATACACTCGAAAAATTATAGTAAAAAAATTGGAATTTTCCTTGAACCAGAATATAAAGGCCAACAAAAAATATTAGAGTTATAATTCATCAAAAATTATTTAAAATTTAGTTTGGATTTACATTTTACCATCACTTTTTTTTCGAGTGTATATAGGTTATAATCTCAATTTGTAAACACAAACTTTGCAAATTTTTTTCACTTAAAAACTAATATTGCTTGCATTTTCAAAAATTTATTTATTTTTACAGAATTAACAACAACTTTTTTATTTACACCTTTGAAAATTGTTTTTGTACAAAAAGTCAAGAATATTTTTATGGTTTTTTTTTTTGTTATTTTAGTTTAAGATGAAACAGTACTGGTAGCTGGTTGTTGAGGCATATTATTACTATTGGCTTTTTCACGTTCCTGTAACTCTTGTAATTCTTCTTCTTCTCTTGTTAGGGGTATGGTCGAATGATTGTATAAACCTTGAGCCATTAGCTGTAAAGCTAAAGGATTTTTAACACCACTGGATTTTTTCAATTTGGCACGTTTGTTCTGAAACCAAATTTTAATTTGAGCTTCATTTAAACCCAATTCGGAGCTTAATTGTTGACGACGTTTTTCAGTTAAATAACGATTTTCATTAAATTCATGCTAATAAGAGAAGAGAAATTAAAAAGAAAATGAAAATTTTTATTAGTAATTCTCATTTAGTTTATGTAAATTTTTTTTTTTTCATTTACTGTTTATAAACTATACCTTCAGTCTTGCTAATTGTGAACCACTAAATGCTGTACGCGGTCGTTTATCTTCGTTGGTGTTTGTGGAGGTTGTTGATGATGAAGGTGAATTGGCCTTTTCTGCTGTGGGTTGTGAGGATGACGATGATGTTGATTTCGTTTTTGGCTTTCGTACTCTAGGACCTGAAAATATATGGAAAACATTGTTATAGCAACAATTAGAAAATTTTCAAAGTAAGAACATAAAAATTCCTTTTAGCAAATAAAACAAACTTAATTGCGCCACAATGACTGGCCAGTTGAATACATGTATTTTAGTTGGACTTAATTCATTTTAATTTTCCCAAAAAATACAAACTACCACACCCATAAATTTGTGTTAAAAGTTCTAGCGAGAACAAAAAGATTTATGAGGAGTTAAAAATTACACGCAAAAAAATCTAGAGTAATCATCACATAAACACCCACCTACCCCTAATTTGACTAAATGAATGAGTGGAATAAATGAAATTTATATGGATTGAATAAATAAATCTACTGGTTTTGGACTAGTGGCAGAACTTCAAAGTATTAATTCTTTTTGGGAAGAGATTTTCTTAAATCAACTTAGAAGTAGATTTTTTAAATATGAAGTTTTCACAAATCCACTTAGCGTAAGTTTACCCAAGATTTCGATACGCACCACCCTGAAAAACAATGAAGGAAAGCTTAAAGATGTTCAGTTTTGAATAAAGCACACATAGTTACACTCATAGAAATAAATCTGTAAAAATGATACTGCAGAAAAAACTGTTAAATTAGTTAAAAATGATACTGCAGAAAAAATTGTTAATTTAGCAGATTGTTTTGCTAGATTCTAGTAAAATAAGAACAGTGAAAATAAAACTGTTAATTTTACAGAATTTTAGTTATATTTAATTTACAGTTTATTGAAAATGACAAATTGTACTGTAAAATCTGCAGAAAATTTCGCTTAATATTAGTAGACTAAAAATAGCAAAAACAAACAGTCTATCCTGATAAATTAACAGAAATATTTGTTTAAAAAAAATTGTAAACTGCTGTTTGCAAAAGGCTCGATTTTTATTTCCATTTAAAAAAAGAAATTAAATTTTTTCGTGATTTTTTAGGCTGCTAATTATTTACCAAATTTTTTTCTGATTTAACAGGTTAATTTGTTATTTTCTATTAATAAAAATTTAACCCAAATGTAACTAAAATTCTGTATATTTAACAGTTTTATTTTTGCTATTCATTTCTTACTAATATATAGCAAAAATAATCTGCTAATTTAGCAGTGTAACTAATTTTTAGTATATATATAGTATATATGTTCCCTCGGTTCCTATAAGGAGCATAGGGCCTTATTTTTTAGTAGTTTCAACTAATTTTTTTTATAGATTTTTTCTATTAGCGTAGGTCTAACAAAAATATGTTTGTATTTGTTTTTCACCAACTCAATTGATTTTGCATTAATTCTTGTTGTTTTTCATTTTACTGTACGAGTATGTAATTTTGTTTTTTTTTTTGCGGAAAATTAATTATTTTTATTTTCAATTATCTTCCTTATGTCAAGAAAATAATTCTTTGTAAACAAGGTACGATTTTTTGCAACTCTGATACAGATTTCTGCAACTCTGTTCCAATAGGAAACGCTTATTTAGGTAAAAAATATGGCAACAATTTGACAAATATTTTGAGTGTGAGTTAGTGTGTGGCCGTGAAAAGAGAATATATTTTATTACGACGACAAATCGTCGGACGATAATTGTGTTTCCGATTTCGACGAAAATATTGTTTTTTGTAGATACATATACTAAAATTACTTAATCTTGTAAATATTATCCTTTCTGTCTACACTAGAGGTCGCTAAAGTCGCTAAATTTTTAGCATAAAATGTAATGAAGAAGAAGAATTTTTTGGATCTTACAAAAAAAAATGGTAAAAATTCATTTTTAGAGGTATCTTTAAAATTTTTCTTACTTTAAATATTTGAATATATTCGAATCAATAAAAGTTAATAAAATTTAAAAAAAAAATCTGAAATAAACATATCAAATTAATCTTTGAATTTTTACAATATTTTTGCTGGGAGCCTAAAAATAACAAAAGTTAAATGGAACTCTAAAAAAAAATAATGTTAATTGATTTTAAAATTTTAAAATTTTTGTCCTGCTCTTATAATTTTATATAAGAAAAAATAAAGAAAATAACCAATTTCTCAATTTAACTATAAAAAAATTTTTTCCCAAGTGGCAAAATATGTATTTTTGTAATTTCATCTTTTATGGGTTACGAAAAAGTTTCCAACTTTCTTAGATTTTAATAAAATGGTATAATTTTTTTCCAAAAACTAATATAATATTATTTAAAAAAAAAAGTATAAACTTTGGCAAAAGCGCTTTATCTATTTCATTAATAAATCCTTAAAAATACCTAATTTTTTGTTAAAATCCTAAAAATTACCAAAGTTTGATAATATATTAAAAAAAATTATGTTAATTGATTTTCATATTATTATTTTTTTTGTTAGGAATAGGCCTTTAGTTACTATATTTAAAAAAAAAAAAATATGTAGCAATTTTTTTTATAGAAATAAAAATAAATGTATTTTTTTAAAAACTCTTTTTTATATCTCATGCACGTAATAAAAACTTCATTTTTTAATTAAATTACCAGCTGATAAAAAAAAGTTCTATCTTTGAACTTTGGGAGCAAATTCACTAATTCTAACCCTCTAACTCTTCAATGAAAGGGAATTTTTTTACCCCTTTTTAGAAAGGGACAAAAAAGACCCGTAAGTTGAAGAGTTAGAGGGTTAAAATGTTCCACAAAAATGTTCCTCGTAGTGTTTTACATAAGTTTGCTGAACACATCCTGTACCTAAAATGGAAGATTCCCATGGTTTCTCCCTTAAATCCAGGTTCATGGGACAATTTGAGCGCCTTAAACACATTTTAAGTTTCTACTTATTACTGGCACTGAAATTAAATTTTGAATGCTGACACCTTAAAAGACTTATAGTAGAATTTCATGACAAATATTTTTGCGGAACATTTTAACCCTCTAACTCTTTATCTTACGGGTCATTTTTGTCCGTTTTAAAAAGGGCCCAAAAAGTATATTTAATTGAAGAGGTAGAAGGTTAAAATGTTACACAAAAATATTCCTCGTAGTGTTTTACATAAGTTCGATGAACATACCCTAGACCTAAAATGCAGGATTCACATGGTTTCCTATTTTAATCCTATTTAATTTTTTTTGTTTTAGAAAAATCATTTTAAGCGTTTAAAACGCGTTTTTATAAGAGGCAATTTTTTTTATTAATGAAATAAAACGTTTCCAGTTTTATGTGTATCTCGATAGATACTTTTTGTAATTTTTCGTGTATTTATGTAGCTAATATAATATTTTTAAATTTCAGGATCTATGGGAGGTGGATGTGTCCCTGGCCCGATATTTCCAAAAATTTAAATTTTTCTTAACTAAGGGGTTCTATGCCAGTGTACCACTCTTTCTATTTTTGTCCAATCGTTTTATAGGATCAAAGTACTGTGCGAAGTTTTAAAAATTCCAGTAATAACTTTTACTTTTGCTCAAAAAACTAAAAGTCAAAAAATATTTTTGCTCGAAAAAATAAAAGTCAAGTTTCCATATTTCAACTGTGATATTTAGTAAATAGATAAAACTTTTTTACTGTAATATTTTATTTTTGATTATTTTTGCATTTATTTTATTAAATTTAAGTTTGTGTTTAATGTCGTGGTGTATTAAAAACAAATTAAATTTTTATATTATTAAGTGTAGAATTTGACGAAAAGATTATTTATTGAATAAAAACATTTATCCCTTATGATGCTGGAAAATACCAGAGAAACGTTGGATATCAAACAATGAATAAATAAATCTTTTATTACATTGAGTTATACATGACCTTGAAAGCCCGACTTGGAAAAAATTCTAAGAAAATAGTAATAATAAAATCAGTAAAAAAAATATTTTTATATTTCCTACAAAAAATAATTTATATTTTTGCCCAAAAACATAAAAGTCAAAAATAACTTTAATTTTTGCATCCAAAAAATAAAATAATTTTTTCAAAACTAGTCCACATGAATCAACAACGTGAATCAGTTCTCCGACATTTGCTGCTATATGCTTTTTTTTTTGTTTAAAAATTCAAAAATAACTGTTATTTTCGGTCCCTGGTTTTTTCTTCATGGACCTTTTTAAACAATCTTTAGTAGCTTTAACAACCCACTATAGATTTTTAATCAAATTAAAAATTTTTAAATTAAGTTTAAAAATAAAGTAGAAGAAATAATTCTTTTCCAGCTCTGGTCAATGAAATTGTTGTTTGGTTGGTAGCAAGCAATTAATTCAAATGTTAAAAAGTCAACTTCCGTTTTAAAAGTGTCTATTCTATGTCTATGCAGTGTCTCTCCATCTCAATTGTTTTTCACAGCTATTACGAAATTATTTATTTGTGAAAATAATTAAAGTTTTAGCAATTTGGCAAGTCATTGGAGTCATTTGAAAAGCATACAATCATTATACAATGACTTATAGAATGATGATGATGATGATGATGCTGGGGATGAGGAATGAAGGCAAAAACTAAACTTTACGGCTTTAGACAAGTTTAAAGTTTTCTTCTATCTAGACAGACAAAATGTCTAGCTAAGGCCAAAACATGCACACACATAAAAAAAACAACAAAAAAAGCTAATTTGTATTTTAACTTTATTTAAACTGTCAGTCAAATGCAAACAACAATTTCAATTTCATCTTAAAACAGATTTTCCTCACAAGTGATTTTCTCCACTAAAAATTATTTCTTTACTGAGCAAAGAAGATGTTTAAAAATTTAATTATACTTAAACACTTTAAAAAATCATTATCAAATTCTTTTTACATTCTTCGTTACACATTCAAAATCTAATTTCTTAGCCTTTTGACAATTATGCAAATATTTGGTTCTGTTATAAACCAAAACTAATGTTTATTTCAAAATTTGTATTTAGTTTTCTATTTCAAAATTGTTGTGGATTTCTAAATTGAATTTTTGAGTTACAATTTGTTTCATTTGGCTAACAAAATATAAAGCAATTTAGGGTTTTACTAACGAGCATTCTTTTGGCATTTTGAATATTTCACAAAAAAAGTGAAATTAACAATAACAACAAACCCCTTTTACCACTAAGCACCACCACCACCACCACCGTTGACACCATCAGCATCATCATGTGAAAGAAAAGTAAAATTTCTTTTCGAAACTATCATTAGTAATGGTGAGTATTGGAGTTGCTCCAGATAGTCTTAACTTCTTATTGACCACAACTTGTTTTTAATTGTTTTCTTGTTGAAAATTTTTGTTAAAAACTACTTTCATTTTCTTTTACAAAATTAATATTTAAGATATATGAGCATTTACACAAGTGATTTAAATATTGTCATTGATTTATGAAGTTTTGTAAATATTCTTTATTGTCAACTAAGGGCTATTATTTTAATAATAAATTTTAGCTTTGGGACACAAATTTTTGTGGTCTAAGAGAGTAGAAACTGGAAGCGATAATTAAGAAACTGTTTGATAGTTTAAAGATGATACAATATTATATTCAAGTAAAAGCGGTTGGTTATAAATTGCTTAATACTATGAAGACTATTCAATCGCAGCAAAAAAAAAAAAGAGATGCCGAAGCAGTAGAAAAACCACTACAATTGATGACCTAGATGTACTTCTTTTTTAACATAAACACTAATGATTTTAACATTGAGTTGTCATAGGAGAGGAATACTCCCACTTCAACATTTTTTCAGTACTTTTTGAACGATTGCAAAGGAAGCTCTTTTTCACCAATTAAAAGTTTAAAAAAATTCTTTGCAAAAAAAATTATATTTTTTTATATTACAAAAGTTTTTTTTTGCCACCACTGGGCATCGAACTTGCGACCTCATGATTGCTAGTCTAGCACTCTACCGCTGAGCTATTCTTTGATATGTAAGTTGACTGGTTGACTTATTCTCTTCAATAAAAGTACTTATTAAACAAGTGTAAAAGGTGCACTCCAATTCAATTGTTTTCAGTACTATTTTTACAGGTGCATACCAGTGTTGCCACTTTTTGAATAATTATTCAAAAATGGGACTGTTTACACCTTCGTTGGATAATTTTTGAATAATGACATTTTTGTGTAGTTTTTGTGTAGTTTCACTTTAAAGAGAAATTTCCGTAAATTTTTAAAAGTTAATAAAAATTAGTTGATAGTAGACGAAACGAGTTTGTCTGTAAAACATTTACCACAATCTCCAATTTTTGTTTTGTTTAAAACACCGTCTTTTGTTTATTTTTTGCGAAAATAATTGTCAAGCTCCCTAAAAAAATTCGCTTGGTTTGCAAGACCATTTAAAAATGCAGCGAAAGAGTGGGGAAATTTGAGTTTGTTATTATTATTTTCTAATCTCTGATTTTTTTTGCTGTATTTAACATGATACTTGGCTTGATTCTGCTCCAGCAAGTTGGAGCAGAATCAAAATATTTTAGAATTCTGTAAATCCAACATGTTCAAGATTTCAACAAAATCGTATGAAATTAAAAAAAAATATCGGGAATTTTTTGTGAAAATGTTATATTTTTATTTTTCAAAAGAAAGTTTGTTGATGTACAACTGCAAAAAAATGTCATGCCTTGCTATCAGGCAAACGAAATTTTACAAACATGGAATTTTTATAATTTCTGCTGTCTTGCCGACACTGAAAAAAGATAGGATTTAACAGAACTTATGTCACCAAATTAGGAAAGCCTTGGGGAGAAAAAAATTGGTTAAATTTAAATAAAAATGGTTACAATTTGAGGGGTATGGGAGAGAATAATTATCAAGTAGGTAATATTTTTGCATGCAACTAGGGAAGCGGGAAATTTGTCTTGAATTCCCGGGATCCGGGATCCCGCAAGGGAAAGAAATTAAAAATATTTTATAATAATTAAAAAATTTTAATAAATAAAATGTAAAATTTTCATGATCGTGAAAAGCTCAATTGGATTTTCTTGGAATTTTCGTAGTGGGAAAGAATTCATTTTATATCAGAAATTATATAAGTCTATTATATATTTTTCAAAATTGAATAAACTAAACTCTAAACTTTTAGACTAAAAAATTTGCCCGTCAAAAAAAAAAAATAAATAAAAAAATGGTTAAAATTTGAGGGGTATGGGAGAGAATAATTATCAAGTAGGTAATATTTTTGCATGCAACTAGGGAATGCAAAATCCCGCACTTTTTGATTTCCCGGGAAAGCGGGAAATTTGTCTTGAATTCCCGGGATCCCGGGATCCAGCAAGGGAAAGAAATTAAAAATATTTTATAATAATTAAAAAATTTTTATAAATAAAATGTAAAATTTTCATGATTGTGAAAAGCTCAAAATCAGAAATTATATAAGTCTAATTATATATTTTTCAAAATTGAATAAACTGAACCTAATTTTTAGACTAAAAAATTTGCCCGTCAAAAAAAAAAATAAATAAAAAAATTAATACAGAAAATAATTTTAGAAAATCGAAAAAAATTTTAAAAATTATGGGAACAAATTTTAACTTGCTTGAAAATTTTTAAAAATCAATGGAAAAATTTGTCTTTATTTCTGTACAGAATAAGTGCGATTCAAAAATTTTTATACAAACACTATTTGAGTGGCTTGAAAACTAATCAGTGTGTTCTGTTACTCGAAAATCTTACTACTTTCACTTTGGGTTACTTTTTGAATTTTTCCAGTTGTGGTAAAAGTAGCAAATGGTAGTAAGTAAACGAACAGGTCTAATGTAAAATGTTTACTATTTTCAAAAGGTTGGAAAATTTTGCATAAGAAAATTTGAAATAATTAACTTTATTATTTTAAACTGCATTTTTTGAAATCACAGCATTCCCGGTCCAAATTCCCGGGAATTCGGGAACTGAAATATTTCCCGGGACGGGAAATCCCGGGATGCATTCCCTACATGCAACGCATCTCAACGAAGTAGCCTTTCTGCAAAACATAAATACTACCATTTTTTTTTTTAATATTGGAATTTAAAAGCACGCCATTTTAAGCCTTAAAAATTTATTGCGTTGAAATTCCCTTTAGTTAGAGAATAATTTGTTATAATATTTTTCAGAAAAATTGGCCTGGATTTGCTTTTGTAGAAGGTAAAAACCCGGACCAGGTTATTGCAAAAATGCAAAATTTTAATTATAAAATGCAAATAACTTTTGCACTTTGCAGGTGGCAAAAATGCTGTGTTAAAAAATCAGTTCATAAATAGAAAAGTGGCAAAACTTTGGAGTCGAAATTTACAGTGTGGAATTTCATATAAGTTCAAAATATATTTATTCTTCCTCACTGTGCTCAGGAGAGCTTATTTTGAAATAATATAAAAAATTATAATTTTTTGTGTAATTTCATACGGTTTTGGATAATTTTTGACCTACAGCTGTGTAATTTTTTGTTTTACTGGTGGCAACACTGGTGCATACCTAAAAAGCAATTTCTCATAATTTTTTTTATATATGTGACCTTCTCCGAGAAAGGGACCTAGTGTGTCCGGGTTTGGACTTAAGAGTGGATTCTGGTACCTAAAAGGGTGTAGAATAAGATGAAATGAGTTAGAAAAAAACTGCATTTTTACACACTAGGTCCCTTTTCTCGGAAAAGGTCACATATACATATTTTTAAAAACTGAAAAATTAAAAAAGTATTGAATTTAAATAAATTAATTATAAATATTAAAAAAAATTAATAAAATAAAAAACAAATTAAAAAAACATAAAAAAATATTGGTCATGCCGGGAATCAAACCCGCGACCCTCTGTTTGGAAATGCCTAATGATACCAAAATCACTTCCTAGGATCACTTTTAGAGCAATTACTCTTTGAAAGCAAAACTTAAGTGATTTTTTTGGCTGTTGTTCAGAATTGATTCTAAAAAAAGCTGTAAAAATGCAATAACGGATACTTGTAAAGCAGTGAAAGAAGTAGTTTGTAAAGCATTACTTACAATTTTTTTGCTGGAATATTTAGAAGTAAAACCGTTTATTTCTACTGTGCCTAATCATTTTCTGCATTTTTTTTTCTCTTAAGAGTTGAACTGCTATAACTACACTTATAAAAAAATTAGTACAAAAGTCTGTTAAACATGTTCTGATTGAATTAAACTAATTTCTATATTACTTTGCGTTAAAATTTATAAATCACATAATTTTATTTTGTAATTCCAATTTTTCATAACAATTATATTTATAAAGTACATTATATGTTATATTATATATTAAAATATAAAATTATTAAAGACACAAACCATGGGCAAAAGATACGCCATGTGTTGTGAATCCCGAATTTTCAACTCATTTCGGCTTGAGTTATTTTAGAAAAGTGAAATTTAAATTTTAATGAAAAATGAGAGCTAAAGCAAAAATAATTTGTTTAGTCGAAAAATATTGATTGAACAAATACAGATAATAAATGTTACAATTTATTACTTTCTTTTTAAAATTCAACTTAAAAATTACAAAACTTTTGTCTGTTTTTTCTAGTTTTATACTAATATTTAGCAAAATTTTCTGCACATTTTACAGTAAAATTTGTCATTTTCAATTAACTAAAAGTTAACTCAAATGTAACTGAAATTCTGTTAATTTAACAGTTTTATTTTTGCTGTTCTTATTTTACTACTAGTAAAATAAAAAAAAATAAAATCTGCTAATTTCATCAATTTTTTGTACAAGGTAATTTTTAACTAATTTTTGGTAGCTTTTTCTGCTATTTTATTACTTCACTTTATATATAATTGTATATGCTATTACATCCCTACGGGAAATTTTAACACACTGTCACCGAACTGGCTGGCCCCTTTATATGAAATAGACTGGTCACTTTTACATGGCGTTGTCATAGGAGGGGGAAATTGACCCCTTGTGATATGTCACAAGACAAATCCTAGGACAGGTTACTGAACTCTCATAAAAAACAAAGTTCAGGGACCTGTCCTGGGATTTGTCTTGCGACATGTCACAAGGGGTCAATTTCCCACTCCTATGACAACGCCATGTAAAAGTGACCAGTCTATTTCATATAAAGGGGCCAGTTCGGTGACAGTTTGTTAAAATTTCCCGTAGGGATATTAGTAAAAGTTAAATATCTTCAAATTTTTAGATCCATAGGTTTATATTTATATTTTATGAAAAATAATAGTACGGAACTCAAAACAATTTCTTGGAAATAGATCAATTTGTATCAAATTATATATAACTTCATAACATTTTATTCACCAATTTTTCGGATTAAATTCTCTCAGATTTGGTCCCATGTAAAATGAATTGCAACTTCAGTTAAGGAAATTTACACTGCAACTGTATTTATTTTAACTAAAATGGCAGTTATTTTTAATTCAAATGCAATTGCAGTGTACACCTTTTTAACAGCAGTTGCAGTTAAATTTGCCAACATAATTCTTTGAGTGCAATTATATCAGAACTTTTTTCATCGAGACGTTTTGTTTACTCTTTGTATTTTCCATCTGCAGTAAAGGTAGTAAATTGAAGTAATACTGAATTTAGACTGAGCAAAAACCAGGTGGTTTTTGTACAAAACTAAATCACAAAAGCCAATTCATTTACACTGAATTTTTAGTTTTTCTTAGTCACATCACTTTTTTATTAAACACTTTTCTTTATGTTTTTATGGTTAAATTAATTAAGAAAAATTATTAACACATTTAAAAATATATAACAACACACAATTTTAAACTAAAACTGAAATATTTAAAAAAAATTAAAAAATATATTTTTGACACTTGCTTTAATTCTATATTCGTTGTAACAGGGTGTATCGAAAATTAGTTATAAAAGAAATCGGGTGTATCAAAAATACAAATTTCAGATATTTTTACTTGGTTTTTGGCAAAAGCCAGGAAGAATCTGGTTTTCAGTTTGTATGAAAATTGTATGGAAAAACTAAATTAATTTTATAGTTTTCGGCTCAAAACCTAAAAATTACCAAAAACTACTAGTTTTTGCCCAGTCTAAATATACTATAAGAAAACGAACAAACTGAGAGAATTATCAGCACTTCAGCAATGAATTTCTTCATAGTTTCAATGAAAATTGTCACTGGAACTCGTCCATTGAAATTTTTCAAAGAATCTATGAAACAGATTTCATTAAAGTCAATGTTAATGAAAAGTTAATAAAATTAATGAAACTCTTCAAAAAATGAATAGACCACTCCTCCAATGAATAAATCATTCAGCCAATGAAGAGCTTCATAAAATACATATATGAAGCAATTTCATTTATTACACTGTGAGACAAATGGTAGGGGTCAGTGATCGGGAAGGGTTCAAACTACCGGGGAAAGTTATATCGGTAAAAAAAGAAGTTATACGTGCCCCGGCGTTTCGCTGGGTCACCCCTACACTCATAGAAATAAATCCGTAAAAATAAATATTTGTGGTCTAAAAATAGCAAAAATAAACTGTTAAATCTACAAAATTTTTGCTATTTTTAAGCTAAATTTAGTTGAATGCAAATAGCAGTCTATTCTGCTAAAATCAGCAGAAATATTTGCTAAAAAATTGTAAACTGCTGTTTTCAAAAACCTCGATTTTTATTTGCATTTAAAAAAAAAATCGAAAAAAAACTTCGAAAATTTTAAATTTTTTGTTGATTTTTTAGGCTACTAATTATTTAGCAAAATTTTTTGCTGATTTTAGCAGGTTAATTTGCTAATCTCCATTTACAAAAATTTAGCTCATATATAACTAAAATTCTGTATATTTAACAGTTTTAGTTTTGCTGTTCCTATATTACTAATATATAGCAAAAATAATCTGCTAATTTAGCAGTTTTTTTCTGCAGCATCATTTTTAACTAATTTTTAGTAGTTTTTACTAAATTTTTTACGGACTTTTTTCTATTGGTGCAGGAATCGAGATATATCCATTTGACCTTTGGTGGTCTTTTTTTTGACATAACTCGAGAACCACTAGTCCGATTTTGCTCAAACAATTTTAAAAAATTAAAAATTACAATTCCTTTAATCAGTTCATATAACGTTTTTCTATATACTCAACAGTTTTGCCGGTAAAAATAAAAGTATGAAGAAAAAAATATTTTTTGCCTAAAATATTAAAAAAAAAGTAATAAACAAAAGGTTATTGATTTTTATGGTAGCGGTAACAAACATTTATTTTTACCGGCAAAACTGTTGAGTATATAGAAAAACGTTATATGAACAGATTAAAGGAATTGTAATTTTTAATTTTTTAAAATTGTTTGAGCAAAATCGGACTAGTGGTTCTCGAGTTATGTCAAAAAAAAGATATATCTCGATTCCTAGGGGTGACCCAGCGAAACGCCGGCACACGTATAACTTGTTTTTGACCGATATAACATTTCCCGTTGATTTCATCCCAACCAGATTTTGACTGTCGCATAGTGTTATTATTTATTATATTTGGTTGCTGTCATTGCTAAGCTGGAGTGGATAAATAAAAAGTATTTAGCAAATCCAAAAAGCGTAATAAAATTGTAGCATATTTTACGGATGTACAAAATATATATAATGAAAGAATTCATTAAATAAAAAAGTTTCATAACATTTTATAATAAGATTAGTTATATTAATGAAATTCCTTATTAATGTTTCAAAAAAATTAATATGATTTATAAAAAAATTTCATTGTCCAAAATTAATAATAAAAAATTCATTTAAAAAAAATAAAAATTATAAAAAATAATTCTCTCAGTATGGAAATTACATAAAACCATTGTATTTGAGAATTAAATGTTTAATATAAAATTCTAATTATATGCAAATTTTTAAAAATTAATGAAATGACAATATTTTATGAAAAAATTCAAAACATATAAATAATATTGAACAATTTCACATATATAAAGAACATTTTCATTAAAGTTATGAAAATAAATTTTATGAAAGAAAAGTTATGAAAAATTTCATAATATTTAGTGTGTTTTTTAATCACCTGGATTTAGAATTTTTCATACAAAAAATGGATTTATTAAATCCAAAAAAAAGCTGGATTTAATAAATCCGCAATAAAAGCACAAATATATGAAACAGCCTATTAATTTAATGTCACCAAAAATATACGAATAAAAATTAAAAGAGAAACAAAAAAATTGAAAAACTAACAAATAAAAGGTTTTTCTTAAATTTTTTTTATAAAATATGTTTAGAAAAAAAACTACACCTCACCAAATACATATTTTTCATCTTGGACATTGATAAATAGCTCAAATAGAAATGGCAATTTTTCACTCTACAGTAAGTAATTTAATTAAATCCAATTAGTGAATATTAAATATTGCAATGGAATTTTTCAATTGTGTAAAAATATAAATTGAAGTGATAAAACTGAAAAGGCAGACTGTTTATCGCTGTTTTATGTAAAATATAATTATAAATTAAAAATTAACGTAGAATCCTTCATCATCGAATTCGGTATTAAAAATTAGGGTGAAAGAAGTGTCGGACAGAAAATTTTTTTAAAATAGGAAAAATCTAACCCTATCTGTTGAGCACGTTTAGAAATACTTTTTGGATTTATTAAATCCAAGTGATTAGAAAAAACGGCTATTAATTAAATATTATATACATAATGAAATTCTAAATTGATTCAACGAAAAAAATTCTATGAAATTATATCATTAATAATATCATGAAGGATAATTCTTCCAGTGCAGTCATATTTAGTCCAAATAAAAGCCAGAAGTCACAAAGTTAAAATTCGTTCAATGATATAACATATTCAGCCAAAATTTAAGATCAGTTCTACATACTAATCATCTCCATTGGATGAACTTGTTCATATTCCACCAAAAAACTTACCCAACTCGTTTACACTCAAATCAAAATTAGTATGTCAATAGTGTTTACATCATCATACTTACTTCTTCCTGCAAAGAAAATGAAAAAACATAGAGAAAATTAATTTATCTTTAAATAAAATGTTTGTTTAAAATTGTAATAAAAATTGATTTAAATTAAAATAAAAAATTACAATGGCAATCAATAAAAACAACAACAACAATAACAAAAACCTAAACAAAGTATAACACATCACAAAAACAACAACACAGACAACGACGACGACAAGGATGAGGAATAAAATTGATTAAATTCCTAAACAAAACAAGAGAAAAATCTTGTAAAAAGACGTAAATGAAAAAAACGTGCAAAAATGTTTATAACCATCGAAAAACATCCAACAAATTGTGAAACAGACAAAGCAGCGGTACCTTACAAAAGTTTCTAAAAGACACACGGGAAAATTTGATGCTCAAGTGTAAATTGAGGCGAAATGCTTTTATTTAAAACAAAAATAATTTAATCGTTGGAAAAATTTGAACAAATCAATTTTAAAACACAATCATTTGAAGCTTAACAAATTACAAAAAAAAAAACACAAACAACAACATTAAACTGTAGAGAGTTTGAAGGCTACAGGGTAATCATTTCAACAATTGAACACGTGTTTTTTCCATTTTAAACACCAGCCCAACTAACACCCTCTTTTTACGCCAAGAAATTGAAATTGAGTTGATATAAAAAAATATTTTATCAGGGATTTTAATTTCACACTCTTTGTATTGTCATCATCACAACTATATAGACTTTAAGGATATTTGTAAAAAAAAAAAAAAAACTTTAGTGCATTGAAGTGTCAAAAGGGAAAAAAAGAAAAACCTTGAACCTGTCATTGATACGTTGCTTTTTTTACACTTCAAAATTTATTTCTAAAGATATTTTCAAGTCCAGTTAAATGTTTTGTTTTTTATTTTGCCAATTTCTTTTTTTAGGGGATGCTTAGACATTAACAAACTTTATCGTAAATATAACATACCAAAACGTATGTGTTGGACTATAAAGAATTATTTGTTTAGTGGATATTAAGAAAAAGTACATTAATGTATGGCGAAGGGTTACCAAGACCACAATAAAGATTTATGGCATGACAAATTATAATTTTATTTAATTGTATTTTAAGCTGATAGCCAAAAACATAAAAGAAGGCGTATATCCAATATTTACGTGAAAGTTTAAGATAAAATTTAAAGAGGTTGACATTAAAATTTGGCCTAAAAAATATATGACTTTTTAACAAATGATAAAAGTAATTTTAAAAATAACTTTTTTCTCTATTTGTTGTAAAATAAAAAATTGTAAATTCTATTTGGAATTTGTTATATTTGATCTTAAAACCGAACAAAAATAACACTTAATGTTTGGTATTATCAAAAATTATACTTTGCCAAATCAGGAAGTTTTTCCTTAGTTTAGTCGGAGGGGGAAAATTTTAAGATCTTTCTTTAAAAGTAATAGGTATGTAGAAACTTTGAAATCTTTCAAAAGAAAATAAATTTTTCAATAAAAATGTTTTCTACTTCCTGCAAATTCTGCAAAAATTCTTTAGTAATTAATCCTAATATTAATTATGATTGTCCTATGCGACGGTTACAAAGAGCTAAAAGTAAAAATTTAGAAATTTGCCAAGTGGTAACAACCTCTCCGAACACTTGATATCCAGGTATTAAATGGGAATAAAGCTCATGATTATGTGATAATTACTTGTGAAAAAGGAGATAACAATAGATCTAAGAGAAGAAACATTTTAATTGAGAAATATTTTGCTCATGTGTTACTTAATTCTGGCTCTTCTGATTACAAAGCATACAATGTGTTAGGTTGTGATTGACAAAACTTCAATTAGCCACACTCATCGCTGTGCTGACCGTGGCAGTGTTGCCATTTCAGTGCTTTTCGGGTATTTTTTTGTGCTTTTTTCTTTCCCGTACCCGGCGGGTATTTACAGCGCTTTTTCAGATTTCTGATGGTGCTTTTAGTGCTTTTTGAACAATTTATATTTTTGGTATTCGTTCTCGTTTTTTTAATTTTTCTTCAATTTTCTGTCAAAGTTGAAAAAATAATACGAACTATACAAAAAATACATTTTTTCACAATATTCATAATACAATTTTAAATAGCAACTTCGTTATGTTTAAACTTAAAAGTTTGGTGCTTTTTTATCCCTTTTTTTGTTATTTTTTGAAACCTTTTTTACAGATTTTGCAAAGCTAAAATGTGTTTTTAAATTCTTGACTTAAATTTTTAAAAAAATTAATGGTGTGCTTTTTTGGTAAATTTTTACCCTTTTTACCCGTTTTCACAATGCTCGCGGTGCTTTCCTGCCTTCAAGAGTTGGCAACACTGGACCGTGGTGTATCTCGTTAAGGGGTGATGCTACGAGTCGTAGCCTGTGTAGAGGGTTGCCGCTTCGATTCCCGGTCATGGTATACACAAAAAGTTTTTCATATACACTCATAAAAAAGTTAGTACAAAAGTCTCTTAACCGCTTTCTCATTAAATTTAACTAATTTTTCTGTTATTTTCTCTAAAAAAGTCCGTACAAATAGGTCAAAATTCTGCTAAAAGAACAAGAAATAGTACATGTATTTGCGCCAGCAAAAAATTGACCTATTTGTACGGACTTTTTTTATGAGTGTAGGGATAAATTAACATAGTAGGTATATAAATTAATTAATTAACTTTGTTCTTTCTCCTTCTCTATTTCTTATATTTCTAAATAACTTCCTCTGTCAGACTTCCAATCCTATCTACTTTTTTGTAGATGACAGCAACATTTGCCATTAATATTCCTTCGATCATAGGCCAAGCCTTGCAGAGATTGAGGGCAGGAGGCAGATTATGAATGACACACTCAATTAAGACCTTATTACAATCTCTGAGTGGGGTCGCGTGAATAGGGTCGATTTTAATCCACGTAAAAACCAATGTTGTTTGCTGGCTCATAAGACCGCGGAGCCATCATTGTCATCTGTATACAATATTGAGGAATCAGAAGCTCTTGATGTTCTGGCCATGAGAATCCAGTGTGATGTCCGTTGGAAAGATCACGTCATTCAAGTGTCGAAAGAGGCATTCAAGTGTCTTGGCTTTCTCACTTCTTCTGATCTCCTTGCTATTTATACCACCTTATCCGGCCGAAGATGGAATACAACTCCCATATATGGGCAGGGGCTTCAAAGTCTATTTTGGAGCTTTTAAACCGTGTACAAAGGAGGGCGTCGGCGCTCATTAATGACAGTAGGGTATCCAGCTCTATTGACTCGTTGGAGCATCGTCGGAATGTGGGTTGTGTAACACTGTTCTATCGTTACTACCATGGGAAGTGTTCTGCTGAGATAAGTGCACTTATCCCGAGCCCCCTTTTTTGGGCCGTAACACGCGCTTGTACAGTAGATCTCATCCGTTTGTAGTCGATTGTCCAGTTAGTCGCACAACGCATTATAGAGAGACTTTCGTTCATTAGTCGAACCGCCCGTATGTGGAATAAACTCCCCGCAGATGTCTTTCCTGATACTTACAATTTAGAGAAATTCAAGTCAAACGTTCACAAACACTACTCCCTCTTTCCTCCTTCCCATAACCTATTTTCCTGATATCAACATAATGCATTGCATTAGTAGGGGGCATCCCCTGAGTGTTGGTCTATAGTAAAAAAAAAATTAAACTTACTTGTGTTCTCCGCTGCAGTGCAATTGATATAATTTTGCCGTTTCTCTGAAATCATTTTGACTTTTCATATCATATCATTTACTGCATTTGAAGACACCTGGTTGAAATTTGCAGCCAGACTTTATAGTACAGCTTTTCGACTTTTAAAGCACCTATTTTAGGGGCCTTTGCAGTATAAAAATAGGCAGATGTAAAGTAGGCAGAATGAAATCTCACAAAACTTCATTGTGGATATACAAACACAGAATAAAGCGCGGAAGAACTTTTATACTGGTTATTGAGTCTTATTTCGAACACTAATAGAAAAAAGTCTGTAAAATGTTTAGTTAAAACTACTAAAACTAGTTAAAAAATATCATGCAGAAAAAACTGCTCAAACTAGCGGAATATTCTTGTTAAATTTTAGTAAGATAAGAAGAGCTAAAATAAAACTGTTAAATATATATAATTTTACTTATATTCGAATTAAATTTTAGTTAATAGAAAATAACAAATGAAGCTGTTATAATCGACAAAAATTTTTGATAAATAATTAGGAGACTAAAAAATCACAAAAAAATCTAAAATTTTCAATGTTCTTTTCTCGATTTTTTAAGGAATTAAAAATCAGCCTTCTGCAATCAAAAGTTTATTATATTGATTTAGCAGGATTAAAAATAATAAAAATTTTGTAGATTTAAAAGTTTATTTTTGCTATTTTTTGGTGTCTATTCCTACGAAAAGTCTGTGACTCTTATGACTGTATTCCCCATGTATTTGTTGTTGCAAAGTCTTAATAAATTATATTTAATCAAACTTTTGTTTGAAAACTTCAAAAAAAGTAAGACCCCTGGTATCGATACAATCATAAAATTGAAAAATAAAATTCCATGTCTGAATCATTTTGATTATATTAAATGAATAAATGAAATAAAAAATATTTTTTTCGAAATTTCGAATTTTGGGAATTTTTAATAGTAATACACTTTTTTCCAAAATAGGCCATTTTCGTCCAACTTTCGGCACGGGTTAACGTTTTCCAAAAAAGAAAAAATCGATTTCTTCCATTTGGGACCATTTCCAATAAAACTGGGGGGTGTAATGACATTTTTAAGGGACACCCTAGTGTAAAGTGTTGGCCAAAAATGAAAGCATTAAAACATTTTTTTACATAGAAAAAAATTCATTGAAACATGTGAATTAAAAGTTGCTGCTATCATCACGAACTTTTATTTTGTATTTATTGTATAATTTTCTATAAAATTTAATATTTTTCTATTTTATTTTAATGATTATTACTGAATATTTAAAAAATGTGTTGAAATATTATTAAAAGTATGAAAAAAAAATTACTCGTAATTAAAAGTTTTAAATTTTAACATTTTTTCATTTGCTTTGCCCTTCTTTACGAACAAATAAAAAGAGGAAAGTTTGAGAGTAAGTGAGGTGTATAGACACCGTCTGATTTCGCCCAGCCAACATTTCTCTGATCACTCAGAAATTATGACTCACAAAAGACTCTAAAATACAGTGTTGCCAACTCTTGAAGGCAGAAAGGCACCGTAAGCATTGTAAAAACGGGTAAAAAGGGTAAAAGTTTTCCAAAAATGGTGTAAAAAAGCACGATATTATTTTTTTGAAAAATTAAGGTTAAAAGTTAAAAAACAAATTTTACCTTTGTAAAATCGTATAAAAAAGGTTAAAAAAATAAGCAAAAAGGGGTAAAAAAGCGCCAAACTAATCTTTAAAAATTTTGAAGTTTAAATATAACGAAGTTGCTATTTAAAATTGTACTACAAACATTGTCAAAAATGTAGTTTTTGTATAGTTTATATTATTTTTTAAATTTTGACAGAAAATTCAAGAAAAATTTTAAAAAACGAGAACAAATACCAAAAATATAAACTGTACAAAAAGCACTAAAAGCACTGCCAGAAATCTGAAAAAGCACTGTAAATACCCGCTTTTTTAAAACGGGTATTTGTAAAAAATCACCGGGTACGGGAAGGAGAAAAGCACCAAAAAATAACCGAAAAGCACTGAAATGGCAACACTGCTAAAATATGATGAATTTCAGAGCGCTCAAATTTTAGAGTCATAAATGAACCTCAAACCTACTAAAATAAAACATTATTGACTCTTATTTATGAGCCTATTTAAAAAATTTTTTAATATTTTTTAAAACACAAAACTTACTCAGAAATGTTTAACAAAATGCTTAGAAGGTTCGAAAATTTTCAAAAATGATTATATTTAATTTACGAATAGTTACAAATGAATGATTAAAAAGAGGCTTCATCGGTTAAGAAAAACACCCTCATATAGCTATGTTTTCAGGAGGTCTAAGGGCTTTTTTATGAGTCTTTTCGGACTCCTTTTGATTTGATTTTTTTGATTCTGTATTGCTTTTGAGTTGGTACTATTAACCATTAGCATTTAAAATGGTCAGTCTTAAACAAGTTTAGTTACGATTCAACCAACAATTTAATATTCTTTTGGTGTATAATATATCGTCAGCTTATTATTGGTTTGACCACTGACCTTATTTAAAAAAACGAGTGAAAAAGTTAAAGTCGGGCATGGCTTCGTCCTTGGGCCGACATAGGTCGGTGTACCAAATTTCATCAAAATATCTTCGTATTAGCGACCTGCAGCGTGTAAATAAGACAATTTTGGGGGGACCCTTACATGGGCAATAGGTCTAAGCATTGACCGATTTAAACCAAAATCAATATGTGTGCCAAATTTCATCAAAATATCTTAATATTTACGACCTGTAGAGTGCGCACAAGAATGCATGAACAGACAGACAGACGGACGGACATCGTAAAATCTAATTAAAACGTGATTCTGAGTCGATGTTACAAACATCAGCACAAACTTATTATACCCTGACCACGTAGTGGTGTAGGGTATTATTAAGTTAGGAATGGATCATATATAGATATTGTAAATACCCCCTTTCTCAATCCGAAACCCGCTTTTCGATATCTTCTTTTTTATCACAGCTAGGGAATGCAAAATCCCGCACTTTTTGATTTCCCGGGAAAGCGGGAAATTTATCTTGAATTCCCGGGATACCGGGATCCCGCAAGGGTCATAAATTAGAAAATATTTTATAGTAATTTAAAATTTTTTATTAATAAAATGTCTTAAAGACCTCAAATTTTTATAATCGTGAAAATGCTCAGGTGGTTTTTCTTGGAATTTTCGTAGAGGGAAAGAAATAATTTTATATTAAAAATTATATACGACTAATTATATATGTATTTTTAAAAACTGAATAAACTAAAACTAATTTTTAGAATAAAACACTTGTCCGTAAAAAAAATAAATAAAAAAATTAAGAGAGAAAATAATTTTAGAAAATTGGAAAAAATTTTAAAAATTATGGGAACAAATTCTATCTTACTTGAAAATTTTTAAAAATCAATGGACAAATTTGTCTTTAATTCTGTACATAATAAGTTTGATTAAAAATTTTTTATACAAACACTATTTAGTTGAGTGGTTTTCTTAAAAAATATATTTTTTAAGTTCCTTTTAGTGCCTGTTAAAAAAAGGAACTTAAAAAGTTCGATCAAGTACACAAATTAATCAGTGTGTTCGTTTACTCGAAAATCTTACTACTTTTACTACAATTTTGTAAATAAATGAGCAAGCCTTTTTTTTACTATTTTCAAAACGCTGGAAAATTTTGCATAAGTAAATTTGAAATAATTAACTTTATTATTGTAAACTGCATTTTTTGAAATCCCGGGAATGCGGGAATTTAAAAATTCATAATTTCCAGCGAATCCCGGGACGGGAAATTCCGGGATGCATTCCCTAATCACAGCTATCCAGCATCGACTTTGCTTACTAAGCATTGTTTTGCTGCATGCATAACTTTTTGGCATATACAACAAATTTTGTACACAAAAATAAAAAAAATTACTTCATTATTATTTTGCTGCATTACCATAATAACCATCTTAGATTATAGAGTTGTAAAAGTATTGAATATTTGGGTACCGAGTTCTCAAAACCGTCTGCCTTTATGAGTACTCAATACCCAAAAGTCATTACTCAATAGTTCCAGTTTTGTATTTTCCCAATTAATTTTGCCATGGAAATAACCTACGACAATACAAATCTGCCTATTAAAACTCATTCGAGAAAAGGTTGTATGAAAAAATATTGAGTAGAGTCGAGTACTAAATTGGAAAAGTATTGAGCAGTATCGAGTACTTAAAATTATAAAGAATTTACAATTTCAGTAGATTAAAACAAAAAAAGAGAACTGCTTTTAGGCGAATATAAAAGTATGGATATGCAGCAAAGACAGTCAAATTAAAAAATAAAAATTAATATGTAGCAAAAAAACAAGAAATTTTATTTTTTGCAAAAACTTAATAGCTTTTGACTTATCGCATATAAATTTATGGAAGTTTATACTTTTGTTTAAAATATACTTATGCCGCATTTAAGGGTAAAAATAAGAAAATATACTTATCATGTAGATTTTGTGAAAAACTAATATAAACCTTCTTTATCGGTTTTGTCTATACCGACTTTTTTGTCATATGAGTCAAGGCAATAATAAGCTGACGCTATGTTGTCGACCAACAACATATGATGACCCATATAAGGTTATTGTCACCATAATCAATTTTCAATATTATCATAATACTTGAGTCTGGTATTTTGTGTTGTAAAAACAAACAGCTTGAGCTGAGCACAAGGAAAGTGTTGAAAATAGAGTAATATCTTTTTACTGCGTACAATCTGGCAATAAAGAAGATGTCATTGTAAATAGTGATCTTTCTTTGCGTGCATAGTTGCATGATGCAGAAATGCATCATCATACGATACTTACATACATACGGACGTACGAGTATATTGGCAAACTATTGCATATTTATATATATGTAAGTGTGGTCTGATTTGTTAAGTTTATTTTTTTTAGTTTTTATTTTGAAATTGTTTTGTAGAAACAAACACCTTTAGTTATGACCATAAATAGGTATAAATAACCAAGTTTGGTTAATGCTACATACCTATACAAACACATACTGCGTACAATAATTTAAGACTTTAACTTTTATACTTAATTAAGAAGCCCTATTTGAAGTATTTTTTTTTTTCATTGCTTTTTTTTCATTATTATTAAGTATTATTTCAATAATCCAAAAACCACAATGTTACACGACTCTTATAACAATGCAATTGAAAAATGTCAATAAGTTTTTATGGATTTTTATTTTTTTTATTTTCACACCTTAATTGAAAATTATATACCTATAGATTACTATAATCACAGTCTGTGATTTGAGTCTTCAAACTATGCAACATGTTTATTAAAGCTTTTGTTTTGTTGTAGTACGTATTTTTTGTTGGCTTTTGAAAGCAAAAAACAATATAAAGATAATAAATGATTATTATAAGGTAAAAACTGTAATCGATATTCAATTCAATCGAATGATATCATTCAAGCATGGAAATTAAGAAATAAATTATATGTGAATTTCGTAAAGTGAATTTTAATTGTAATAAAATACAGCTGTAAAAATTTGTTATAGTAATAAAAAAAAAAAAAAACAAGACGTTAAAAAAACAGTATGAGTAATATTAATTATTATATTAATCATACGCAACCAGATAAGATTACTATGAAACTGTAATACACATTACTGTAAAATCAGCAACTAATCATGTATCCTTGATATGTTAAAAAACAGCGTCATACTGATTTCTTAACCATTTATCAGTTATAACGGCAAACATTTCAACATGAAGTAAACACTGATTTGCAATTTATTTTTAATTATATTTATACCCTACACCACTATGTGGTCAGGGTATTATAAGTTTGTGCTGATGTTTGTAACACCAAAAAATATTGGTCGTAGACCCACCTTATAGTATACCGATCGGTTCAGAATTTTTTTTTATTTCGATTTAACGATGTCCGTCTGTCCGTCCGTCCGTCCGTCCGTCCGTCCGTCCGTCCGTCCGTCCCTCCGTCCGTCTGTCTGTCTGTCCATGCAATCTTGTGCGCACTCTACAGGTCGCAACTATTAAGATATTTTGATGAAATTTGGTACACAGACCTATGTTGGCCCAAGGACGAACAAGTTTGATTTTTTTGAACATCGGTCCATGTTTAGACCTAGTGCCCATATAAGGGTCCTACCAAAATTATACTGTTTATACGCTGCAGGTCGTAAATATTAAGATATTTTGATGAAATTTGTAACACAGACCTACATTGGGCCAATAACGCAGCCTATTGATTTTGGTGAACAGCGGTCCATGTTTAGACCTAGTGCCCATATAAAGGTCCTACCAAAATTATAATGTTTATACGCTGCAGGTCGTAAATATTCAGATATTTTGATGAAATTTGGTACACAGACCTATATTGGCCCAATAATGCAGCCTATTGATTTTGGTGAACATCGGTCCATGTTTAGACCTAGTGCCCATATAAGGGTCCTATCAAAATTATACTGTTTATACGCTGCAGGTCGTAAATATTAAGATATTTTGATGAAATTTGGTACACAGACCTACATTGGGCCAATAACGCAGCCTATTGATTTTGGTGAACAGCGGTTCATGTTTAGACCTAGTGCCCATATAAGGGTCCTACCAAAATTATAATGTTTATACGCTGCAGGTCGCAAATATTAAGATATTTTGATGAAATTTAATACACAGAGCTATATTGCCCCAATAACGCAGCCTATTGATTTTGGTGAACATCGGTCTATGTTTAGACCTAGTGCCCATATAAGGGTCCTACCAAAATTATACTGTTTATACGCTGCAGGTCGCAAATATTAAGATATTTTGATGAAATTTGGTACATATACCTATGTTGGCCCAAGGACGAAGCCTATTGATTTTGGTGAACATCGGTCCATGTTTAGAACTAGTGCCCATATAAGGGTCCCCCAAAAATTATATTGTTTATACGCTGCAGGTCGCAAATATTAAGCTATTTTGATGAAATTTGGTACATAGACCTATGTTGGCCCAAGGACGAAGCCTATTGATTTTGGTGAACATCGGTCCATGTTTAGAACTAGTGCCCATATAAGGGTCCCCCCAAAATTGGCTTGGTTACAAACTGCAGGTCGCAAATATTAAGATATTCTAATGAAATTTGGTGCGCTGACTCACATTATAGAAAATTTTGACATAAGCCCCATTTTAACCCATTCGAATTTCGGATCCAAACAATACACCAGACTGGTGTAGGGTATTGTATAGTCGGCATGCCCGACTTTAACCTTTTTACTCGTTTTATCATCAAGCTGTTTATTCATCAAAAAATTATAAAAAGTTCAGTTCGTATTTCAGTATTTGTTTAGCTTTAATATTATCTGAAAAAATTAAGACCACACATGTTTTTTTTTTATTATTAATGCAAATGTGTAACTAAAACTTAATTGATCAACCAATTAAGCTTATTCTAAAAATTGCTGCAGGCTTTCTGCTTGTAAATAAGACGTAAAAACTACAGCACTACAACATAATTTAAGAAACAGTGGTGCCCAAACTTTAGATTTAGAAAGGTTTATATATATACCCAGCAAAAAAGAGATGTCAAAGCAGTAGAAAAAGCTTCACAATTAATGATGTTGATGTAGTTCTTTTTTAAGAGAAACACATATGATTTTAACAATTCAATACTTTTTTAAAAAATTTTTGAACTAGTGTAGGGAAAACTATTTTTCATCAATTGAAATTTAAAAGAAAAAAAATTCCCAAAAAAAATATTTCTTTTATTTTCAAAAATTTTTTTGTTCGAAAAATACATGTATAGAGCTAAAGTTGTAGTCTCCAATATACTTGCGACGACTTTGTCGCAAAAATAACGCGACAATTGAATTTTTAATGTAGAACTGAAAAAGGTGTGAAAATCAGAATAAAATTTCATCAAAACTGCAGTCCCCATTAATTTGACCACTTTGTCAAAAGCCCCACTAAAAAAACTAACAAGGGAGGTCTCCTTGGGTCAACTTGATCCCACTTTTAAATTCCTAAAAAGATAAACATTTTTCTTAAATTTTCCTCCTCTACAATGTATCCGAAGTTTATTAAGATCTGTGGCTCCGCCCCAGGATACCTTCTTGTAAGATGCTACAATTTATTAGTTAATGGACACTCGGAAAATTGTATTTTTTCATATAAAACAAACAAATATCATAACATAGAAATAAATCTGTAAAAATAGCGAAAAAATCTACTAAAAATTAGTTAAAAATATCTTGCACAAAAAACTGCTGAAATCAGCAGATTTTTTGCTAAATACCAGTAAAATATGAACAGCAATAATAAAGCTATTAAATTTACGGAATTTTAGTAATCTTTGAGTTAATTTTTAGTAAATGAAAAATCCCATGTGAAAATCGAAATATATATGAACATACATGATCATACATTGACTAGTATATGATCATGCATAGTCATACATGATCATATACGTCAATGCATAGTACAATGTATGACCATACATTATCTCATATATTTCCATATATCTTCGGATCCGAAATTTGAGGGTAGATGGAGGTATATGGTCATATATGATCATATATGAGCATACATGAATCATATGTGAGCATATATGGTCATATATGAACATGTATGGTCATATACCCTCAAATTTCGGATCCGAAGATATATGGAAATATATGAGATAATGTATGGTCATACATTGAACTATGCATTGACGTATATGATCATGTATGACTATGCATGATCATATACTATATACTATCATATACATATGATGATAGTCAATGTATGATCATGTATGTACATATATATTTCGATTTTCACATGGGATGACAAATTATACTGTAAAATCTGCAAAAAAATGTTCGTAAATATTAGTAGACTAAAAATAGCAAAAACTATATGTCATATCTACAAAATTTTTATTATTTTTAAGCTAAATGGAGTTGAATGCAAATATCAATCTATCCTGTTAAAATCGACAGAAATATTTGCTAAAAAGAATAGTAAACCTCTGATTTCAGAAGCTTGAGTTTTATTTGCATTAAAAAAAATCGCAAAAAAAACTGAAGATATTAAATTTTTTGTGATTTTTTTTACCTACTCAATATTTAGCAAAACTTTTTGCTGATTTTGTTGTTATTTTCTATTATCTAAAATTTAGCTCAAATATTACGAAAGGTTGTTGAAAAAAAAATTATCATATAGAGACAATCTGACAATAAAATATAAACAATAACACAATTTAATGGAAATTCACTGATGAAGCCTGTCCATAAAAAGGGCAGAAACTAGATCTAGTCTGATTTGCAAATTAATGTGTTTATAACTTTTGATAAAATGTTTATTCTTCTTCTTAACCTCAAACTTACTAAATTAAAATTAATAAAAATGCATGTTAATTACAATATTAATTGCAGTTGGTCTATCTGACGCGTTTGAAAAAAACAACATTTTACTAAAATTCGGTATTATTTTTATAAATATTTAACAGTTTTATTTTTGCTATTCCTATCTTACAAACATTTAGCAAAAACAATTTGCTAATTTCATAGTTTTTTTTCTACAAGGCCATTTTTAAATAATTCTTAGTAGTTTAAGGGGGGTAAATACTGTGACAACAGCATTTTAAAGGGCATATTTGAAAGGTTGTCAAAAATGCAATTAAAAATATTTTATTTTTTGATTTAAAAATCATGTTATTGTAGTATTTTTAAAAAATATTAGTTTTATATTTCCCCAGCCAAAATCGTCAGAGTTGCCACTTCACTACTGGCCTTTTTTAAAAAAGGCAAAATCGACTGCCACTGTACAGCCTTCATTAATTATCGGAAAATAAAAATGTAAAGTGATTCTTAATCTCAGATAAATTCTCTAGTCTTTATGGTGGTCCAATTTTTATTTTTAAATTTTTTTTCTAACAAAGTTGCCACATAAACTTAAAAATTCCAAAAAAGGCAAGAAAAAACACATTTGCTCGCGGATATAAAATTTATTTGACCAAAATTCAAAAAAAAGGACCACGATAAGGACTAGAGTTTTTTGTTGCGAAGAAAAAAACCGAAATCGAAATCGGTTTACCCGCCTAGGCTGTACAGTGACAGCCGATTTTGAACTCAGGGTTGTGGGAAAAATCGTTTAAAGTATAAAATTAATTTTATGCTAAGAAAACAGCAAAATTTCAAAAAACCATGTATAAACAAAATTTATATCTCGCAGTTTTCTACATGCACACCAAATTTGGGAAGAATCAAATAAAGAGTATTTTATATATTAACCCAAATATTCTTAAAAACGATGGTAGAAAATTTATGAGACATTTGATTTCGGTCAAAATCTTTTATTTCATACATTTTTTAATTTGTTTTGTATTTGTTTTCTATTTTTTATATACATTAAGGGTTTTCACAAGGGGTGTGCTATTTGTTGTATCGTTGTATCGTCCTAACAAAAAACAGAGTTCTTAAAAATTAAATTGAAAAAATACAACATTTGAGAAAAGCACGATACAACATTTTTACGTATGTTTAGTGTCCTATGTTTCAGTGTGTTAACAGATAGAAAACTGAATAGAAAATCGTTGTTAAACTCAAATAAATATTTGAACAACTCTGTTTTCTGTTAGGACGATACAACGATACAACAGATAGCACACCCTTTATGAACAACCTAATTGATTACTTTTATGGCTTATAAAAGGCCATCAGTACCTTCCTCATATAACGTGCCATCGCCTAACATCGAGGAATTGTCATTGGCTTTTCTTTAAAGACTGCGTTCATTTCTTGCATCTTTGGATGTAGTTTTTTTCTGTTTGTTCTGCTGTATTATGCGAAATAAGGTTTATAATAAAGACAATTATAAAAAAAGCTCCCAAAAAATTTTGTGTACAAATTTAATGCATAGAATATTACTTTGTGACTAAAATATATTTTACAAAAAACATTTGGAAATTTTATTTCTTCGAATTTTTTATTTTATTGCTCTATCCAAATAAAATATAAAAAAAAATCAGACTTTCAGAATTCAAATTAACAGACTTTTTTTTTATTAGTCTATAAAGGATACAACTTTTTACATTTTTTCAAAATATCAAAAATTAATTTGCCAATTTGGCAGTCAAGGTCTTGGAGAGAAAGAAATATGATTTTACTTTTCTGCGGTCCTTAAAAAAATTCCCTTACCAAACGCCTTGAAGTTTGAAAAACTGTTTTTTTAAATTTTATTTTTTCAAAATTTTGCTTAAATTCAAAAAAATCTGAAATTTGGACTTTGAATGCCTATCAATGAAATTCCGTTAGACAGAATGATGTAATATTTTGTTCACATAATACCCAACATTTGTATATTCTTAAAATATGCATATACGTATATTTGATCTACCTGAAATGTACTTTTTGCCAAAATATGGAGTTTCTGGCCCACAGTGGGCTGTCCCCTTAGAATACTTTTAGAAAATGGTGATATTTGCAATAGATATTCATATTACTTCATAAATGTTTGGAATTTAGATTCTTTATGGACTTTTTTGGAGTCAAAGTGTAGGCAAGTTCCTAATTTTAATTTGAATCTCGTTAGTTGCAAAAAAAGTAAATTTAAGCTCTATAATAACCTAAATTCAAACACAGTTTCAAAAAATGTTTAGCAGCACTGATCTTAAAATAGCAATTACTATCTTGATAATGATCATTACAGTAAAAATCTTAATTTAACGTTATTGATATTAGGCGTTTGTTAGCGAAAACCTCCTCAATTATAAAATTGAAAATAATAAACGAAGACTTTATTATGATTGAAAAAAATAACGAAATATTATCTATTAATGATTTTTTACAACGATATGCAAATATGTAGCTTGAATGTTTCTAAAGCTAAAATTTTCATGCTGTTTACTGCTTAATTAAATACACATAAACATACAATCACGTTCACATTAGATACAATTTTATTAATACTGGGCTAAAAAAGAGTAGATACAGATAACCCTCGATTTATGTGGTTTAAGGGGATCGACAAAAATGCCACGTTAAACAAAAACGCGTTAATCAAGTATATTAGTTTTAATAAAAATCCTCTTAAAAATAGAGGTTTTTCTGGCGTAATATAAAAACTGGAATTTTATACTAAATTGCAAGGTTTACCTGTACTCCTATAAATTAGATTGTATTGTATTGTATAATCAATTGAATTTAAATATTCGATCATATGAGTATAATATAAAATAAACCTAAGTTTTAATATTATTTTGACACAAATCAAGGAGTGTTGGGTGTATACACTCAATATGTGGAGGAATGAAATTGCTATGAAATGGTTAGGATGGATTTGGCTAGATAGATGGATGGATAGATGGGTTTGAACTAGTTTGTTAATATTTATACAGTTTTAAGAGAAGAACTACGCATTTTTACTACTACTTTGTATTTTATATGACAGCCGCAAATTGTACTGTAAACACACTGATTACAACACCTACTCAAGTTTTGTCTAAAAAAACACGTGCAATTATTTTTTTTTGTTTAAAAATTGTTTATATTTATTTAATGTCTTTAATAGAGTTTTGTTCAACATGGTGTAATTGTGGAAAAAACAAAAACCCTGCCTTTTTTAATTTTTACTTGTCTTGAAAATCACCGCAAATGTCAAATGACAATAACAGCAACAACAACAACAACAAAAACTTCATGTAAGCATAATTATGATTGACAGAAAGATCAATTGATCGCAAAATGTATTTAAAAAAAAATTATAGTATTGAAAATCAATTTGATTGACAACACATTGATTGAAATTTGTACACAATTCAAATTTGACACCCAACAAAAAAGTGTGAGAGTATTTGTCGGTTTGTTGGTTGAAATTAGGGAGATCAGAGTTTTTTAGAGATATTTCATGAAGTTTTTAAAGTCAAGATCAATTATAGAACTACATATAATAAATTGGCAACTATGTTAAATAATATTTATAAATATTTATGAAATAATAATAATAATAATTATAACCATGAAATAATTATTTATGAATAAATTAGCCTCAGAGATTAATTACGACGAAAACCACGAACTACAAACTGTCATTGCATTAGAATTTGGTTAAACAAATGGCGCTATTGGGAAATATAAAAAAAAAATTTTAACGGGGATATTTTTGACCTCACTTGCTAAACCTCAAATATGAGATTGGGCCTCTAAAAAGTTTTAAATTCATATTTTTTCTGTCATCTCTAACACATATCCAAATTTCATGCAAATTTAAAGGAACCAAATTTGGAGACCTTCCTTGTAAGATATTTCTTCCTCAAAAGCAAAAAAAAAACAACAACTTCAGAGACGCTTAACACCTGTTAAGGAGTAACAGAATCTGATTGGAAATTCTAACTCGTGGATTTTTGGGGTCGTGATCCGATTTGTATCAAATATTTTTTTCCTATAGTTTTTTTAGTCTGCTGAATATGAATCTGATCAGTTTTATGAACTTAAAAATGGCGGATCCAATAAGACGGGTGATTTCGTTTGCATTTTCACACCAAAGAACAGATTTACATTTTCATCTTTCGTTTTCCTGCCAAAATTACGCTTATATACATACAAATACAACTCTGAAAGCACAGAGTATGTACTTTTAAGTATTGAGTACTCGAAAAAGTTGGTGTTGTGTACTCAATATCCAAATACTCAATACTTTTACAACTCTATTTGATACTAGGTTTTTTAAACATAAAATGGCAGATCCAACATGACAAATGATTTTGCTAAAAAGTAATCGATTTCTACAATGAGTATTATTTTTGTTCGGTTTTAAGATAAACGAGTAAAAAGGTTAAAGTCGGGCATGCCGACTATACAATACCCTACACCAGTCTGGTTAAAAACCAACTAATGTTTGGATCCGAAATTTGAATGGGTTAAAATGGGGCTTGTGTCAAAATTTTCTATAATGTGAGTCAGCGCACCAAATTTCATTAAAATATCTTAATATTTGCGACCTACAGTTTGTAACCAAGCCAATTTTGGGGGACCCTTATATGGGCACTAGGTCTAAACATGGACCGATGTTCACCAAAATCAATAGGCTTCGTCCTTGGGCCAACATAGGTCTGTGTACCAAATTTCATCAATATATCTTAATATTTGCGACCTGCACCGTATAAACAATATAATTTTGGGGGGGCCCTTATATGGGCACTAGGTCTAAACATGGACCGGTGTTAACCAAAATCAATAGGCTTCATCCTTGGGCTGCCATAGGTCGGTATACCAAATTTCATCAAAATATCTTAATATTTGCGACCTGCAGCGTATAAACAGTATAATTTTGGTTGGACCCTTATATGGGCACTAGGTCTAAACATGGACCGATGTTCACCAAAATCATTAGGCTGCGTTATTAGACCAATGACATCGTTAATTCGAAATAAAAAAAAATTCTGAGCCGATCGGTATACTATAAGGTGGGTCTAGGACCAATAGTTTTTGGTGTAACAAACATCAGCACAAACTTATAATACCCTGACCACATAGTGGTGTAGGGTATAATGACCACATAGTGGTGTAGGGTATAATCATGCTGCAGAAAAAACTGCTAAATTTATCAGATTGTTTTGCTAAATACTAGTAAAATAAGAACAGCAAAATTAAAACTATTAAATTTACAGAATTTTAGTTATATTTAAGTTAAATTGTAGTTCATTGAAAATAACAAATAGCACTGTAAAATCTGCAGAAAATTTTGCTAAATATTAGTAGACTAAAAATAGCAAAAATAAACTGTTATATCTACAAAATTTTTGCTATTTTTAAGCTAAAGTTAGTTGAATGCAAATAGCAGTCTGTCCTGCTAAAATCAGCAGAAATATTTGCTAAAAAATTGTAAGCTGCTGTTTTCAAAAGGCTCAATTTTTATTTGCATTTAAAAAAAAAACTTCGAAATTTTTAAATTTTTTGTGATTTTTAGGCTACTAATTATTTAGCAAAAGTTTTTGCTGATTTTAGCAGGTTAATTTGCTATTTTCCATTAACAAAAATTTTGCTCAAATATAACTAAAATTCTGTACATTTAACAGTTTTATTTTTGCTGTTCCTATCTTACTAATATATACCAAAAATAATCTGCTTATTTAGTAATTTTTTTCTGAGGGACCAGGAAAATTAGTTCGTTGTAAACGAAGTTCTTAAGTATTAACTGGAGGAAATTTTTTTTAACATTTTTTAATTCCACACAATTCCTTCATTCAATATCTTAAATAAATTGTTTGCGATATTACACTCAAAAAATTATATCGGCAAAACTGATTGCAATTGTAATTAAAAAAAATTACTCTGCAATTGCATTTAAATTAACTATACTTGCAGTTATTTTTAACTGCAATATAAGTTAACTTTAGATGCAATTGAAGTGTACGCTTTTTTAACTGCAATTGCAGTTAATTTTGCCGATATAATTTTTTGAGTGTAATATCGCAATAGCCTTCTAACATGAATCATAAAGACAGAACAATTTTAGGTAAATTATTAAATCCATAAGATGGTTCAGAAATCTAAATAAATTTGAATATTTTGTGAACAATTAAAAAAAGGCTCAAAAAAAAGAATTAATTTTTGAGCCTTTAGAATTTTTTAAATCTTTTTTTTTGAATAAAAAAATATGGCTCTTTTGGATGAACACTAGACCGTAGCGCAAAAAAAAGTTCGCCGTACACCCTCCAATATGAAGAATTTTTGCAAGGCAATTAAAAAAAAACAATTTTTGCCGAACGTAGGGGTCGTCTTTTTCAATTTTTCGCTATAGATTCGGCATTTAAATCAGATTTTAAAGTGTGATATATAAATTTTTTGCCTCGAGGAGACCAGTGTTTTGCTATAAAGGTAAAATCCAATGAAAAAAAAATTTAAAAAGGCGTCACCTACAATCGGCAACCAATATATAAAAAAAATTTCTACTTGGTTTATCGAGAAACTTCCTTAGAAAAAGTTTAATGATTTTTTGCGAGCTTTAATTTTCTGACATTAGGGTTGTAGCAACTGAGATGTGATGGGTAACTACTAGAACGGGATACTTGAGGTCAAAAGCCCTTAAAGCAAAACACTGGTCTCCTCGAGAGAAAAACATCGATGTATCATACTTTAAGATCCGACTGTAAATGCCAAAGATATAACGCAAAATGTAAAATAGCAACGTTCGGCAAAAAAAATTTTTTTTTTTGAAATTGCCTTGTAAAAGTACTTCATATAGGCTGGTTTACACTATAAGATTTTCGGTACGATTTTACTTTAGTACACATGCAAAACATATAGGCAAGGTTTCAGAATCTTTCCGAAAATATTATAGTGTAAACCAGCCTTATTGGATATTCAATGGGTATTCAATTTCAATTTGTAAACTCAATAAATTTTCAATAACTTATTTATGACCAAAAATCAAGTTTTTATAACTAACACATACTTTCAAATATAGACATTTTAAAAATAATTAACATTTTCTAGTTCAGTAATCAATAAATAATTAATACAACATAAATTTGTTAAGTGTTTACTAATATTAAAATCTTTTTTAAACATTCTTAAAAAAAAAAAATTCAAATTAAAAAATTATCTCAAGTAATTTTATATTGAAAACCACATTTTTCAGTTGACAACACAAACAATTTTATTAAAAAATTGTCATTGATATCCTCTTATAAAGGTCTGTCTAACTATCGATCGATCGATCTATTATATTACTCTATGAGTCTGACTGAATGATTGGCTGTTTGGATGGCTGGCTGGATGGTTGCAGTGTGTGAATGGAAAATGATTGAATTGAATGGCATCAATTTCTATGCCACCGCAGTAAATAATAAGCTAAGAAAAATAATAACGCAATAATTTGTCAAGTGTGATCTTATTACAAGCAATTCACACCTTATTTAGTTTGTAACAATTCATTGAGATGAGGGTTTTTTATATTACTTCTTATCTAATGAGTGGTTACACTGGGAGAAACAATATGTAAGATTGGAAATTAAAAAGAGAATGTAAAAATATCAATTGCATCTAGATTATTGAAAGAACTAATTAAATTCCTGATGGTTTATCACATATTGGACACACTGTTCCGTTTAAAAATCAATACTTTTAAACTGCTATATTTATACCATGCATCAGTCTGTGGAACAGGGAATATTCAGTTTGTGCTGATCTTTGTAACTACCAAAAATAATCAGCGTAAACCTTCCACCCCCTCCGACTGACTAAGAAGCAATTGCTGACTCAGAATTTCTTGTAATCAACTACATGCCACACTACTGAATACTACGGGACGAAATTTGGTAAATACTTTCGTTGTGCCCCAAGAACAAATCCTATTGAAAATCGTAAATTTTTTGATCCAGTTGCCATGGAAATGACCTATCTAAGCTTGAATATATTGAGCTTAAATGGTACTAAACCAAAACGATTTTTAGCGATTTCTGATACGGGACCTATGTGGTTCTAGCTACTTCTACCAGAGTAAGTTGTCATTTCAAATTAACTAAATTAAAGCTGAAATTTTGTAAATTTTACCGACTTTTTCTTGTTGTTTGTAACTTACTAATGGTCAGCAAATTTGTTTTGCTGATTTAAGTGTTTTTTCTGCAGAGCCCTTTTGAAATAATTTTTAGTATCTTTAGCAAATATTTCTACAGACTTTTCTATTAGTGTATGAATAACTGAAAAAGTTTCACGACGGAAGTAAAAATGTGTAACATATCCTGTCAAATTTTCTGCTTTGGTTGACAATATTTCCACTTCAGGGCATATATAAATACCCAAAACTGTAAAATCGACCATGAGAAATCGGTTCGAAATGTTGTCAGGTAATTTTAAAAATTTATTTTTTTCATATTTGTTCAAAAAAAAACATTTTTCCCACTGAGCCCCTTACTGATTTTGAGTGTACTATGTACCACAGCTTTGAAGAATTAATTCTTTAATTCAGTTTTAAAAATTCTGAATTAAAAATTTAATGAATTAATTCAAAAAAGACTATATATTGAATGGAATTAATTCATATTGTTTTCGTTCGATTTCTTTTGTTACACTCATAGAAATAAATAGCAGAAGAAGTTACTAAAAATTAGTTAAAAATTATGCTGCAGAAAATTAGCAGATTTTTTTGCTAAATACTAGTAAAATAAGAAAAGCTAAATTAAAACTGTTAAATTAACAAAATTTTAGTTATATTTAAGGTAACTTTTAGTTGATTGAAAATAACAAATTGTACTGTAAAATCTGCATAAAATATAGCTAAATATTGTACACAAAAATAGCAAAAATAAACTGTTATATCTACAAATTTTTTGCTATTTTTAAGCTAAATTTAGTTGAATACAAATAGCAGTCTATACTGCTAAAATCAGCAGAAATATTTGCTAAAAAAATTATAAACTGCTGTTTTCAAATGGCTAGATTTTTATTTGCATTTAAAAAAAACTCGAAAATTTAAATTTCTTTTTTCATTCTTTAGGCTACTAATTATTTAGCAAAATTTTTTGCTGATTTTAGTGGGTTAATTTGCTATTTTCCATTGACAAAAATTTAACTCTAATATAACTAAAATTCTGTACATTTAACAGTTTTATTTTTGCTATTTCTATATTACTAATAAATAGCAAATATAATCTGCTAATTTTTATTTTTCTACAGTATCATTTTTAACTAATTTTTAGTAGTTTTAACTAAATTTTTTACGGACTTTTTTCTATTAGTGTATAGTGTTTTTTATTAAATCAAATGAATTAATTCACTGGTGAACGCGTGAAATTTTATAAATCGAATGGATAAAAAGTCAATTAATTCGTTGTTGAATTAATTCGTTCAATTAAATTATCGTTCTAATTTAGTAGGTTTGAGGTTAAGAAGAAGAATAAACATTTTCTTCAAAAGTTATAAATTTGCAAGATCCAGTTTCTGCCTAGATCCCGTTTCTGACTTTTTTTCAATGGACAGGCTTCATCAGTGATTTTCTATTAAATTGTATTATTGTTTATATTTTTATTGTCAGATTGTCTCCATATGAATACTTTCAGAAGTGATCAAACAGATATATACAAACATTCTACTTTAGATTTTTTTGTACATCTTCTTATTTCCTCCGTGTCACCTTTTCGCAAATGTTCAGTTCAGTGAATTAAAAAAAAAGCTCAATGAATTAAAAACAAAACTTACGTTCACTGAATTGAAAAACAAAAAATTACGTTCTCTGAATTAAAAACAAAAAATTAAGTTTACTAAATTCAACATCTGATTTCTGCCGCTCAGTATACAGTGGAGTGTTTTCAAAATATTTTAGAAATTATTCAGCCATTATTGGATGGTCGGTATGAGATTAAATTTCACAAACCCATAGCAAAGACGCTTTTGCCTCCCAATGAAAAGTTTCTTTAAGAACACTATTTATATTTTTTCTGAAAGCATACTTCTTTTAGGTGGGCTAATGGAAAAAATATTCTCCGCTTGTCAATTTTTCTTCCCCCAGACCATTCCAAATTCGAGTAAAAAATTCCAATTTTGGAAATTTTTCACAGTGTTTTGGGAGCGGGGGGATTTTTTTTATCATATCTCAATTTTTTTATATTTTTTTATAAAGAATATTAAACCAATAAGAAATGTCTGAATTATTGCCAAAATATTTTTAAAACACTCCACTGTGTACTGAGCGGCAGAAAACAGCTTTTGAATTTAGTAAATGTAATTTTTCATTTCTCAATTCAGTAAAGGTAATTCTTTTTTAATTCACTGAACGAAAATAAAATTGAACGAATTCAGTAGTGAATTAATTCTGTAAGGAATTTTGTGAATTCAGTGAATTGCTTACAAAAAGGAATTCATTCAACTCTAAAGAAAATTGAGTTCGATTGATACTGAATTCATTCAAAAACGAATTAATTCTTCAAAGCTCTGCTATGTTCCTAACATCAAATAAATATTCTTTAAAAAAAGTCCTAAACTTTTAAAGATCATAAAAATGTTTCTTAAAATGTTTAATTTTGTTTAAGATGTTCCCATATTAAGCCTTAAATACCGATCAATTAACTAATCTCTTTCTTTAACTTAAAAAAAATGCCAGAAATTCCCATCTTCACCAAATTTAAAAGCACAAAAAAAAACAAACAAATGGAAAGAATATCACAATATTCTTAAACTTTGATGTCTTAATGAACATATAAAATACTTTTATGACTTTATGCTACTTTGAGGAAGATGCCTTAAAGGTTTTGCGTACGCTAAGCTCTCTGTTAAATCGACCGACCGGGCAAACCAATGTCCGTCCCAAAATCCATCCATCCATGCATACATTCATCCTAACAGTGGTGGTGGGCTACACTATCAAAAGAAAAATGTACCATATGAATAAGACAACAACAACAACAACAATTACAACAGCAAAAACAACCACATTAAATCTAAAGAAGGGATAGACCACCCAAATAGCTGAGATGAGCTTACAAATTTAGTTGTTGTTTTTCTGCTCGAGATCATAATGAAAACGAAAGGAGAAAATGACTTTAAAATATGTTATTTAAAATAAGAAAAAAGATTAAAACAAACCTAAAACCAACATTGAACAACAAACCAAGTGCCACCGTATAAAACTTATGAAGAAAAGAATGAACCGAAAGAAATGGTTGGAGTATTGTGGGTAAAATATGTGTAGTAGCTTATGGAATATTAAAAGATTAAACCCAAAATAATGATGTTAATGATGATCATTAACTGAATGAAGAAGAAGAAGTAATAACAACAACAAACAGATGCTTAAAGCTTAATGATCATCTTCATTATTATTATTATTAACAACAACAAAAACATGATACAGCAGCGCAGCTGTAGCATTTCAAAATAATTTGTTGATCAATAACAGTCGTGTTTATGACTATATTAGGGACTCATTATGTTTAGATTATGTCGCCGTTGACAAGGTTGGTGGTGGTACTATTTAGTTAAACCAAACAACCATCAAACTAGCAAACAACTACAGTAATTTTGACTTAGTTGCACAACCGACTTTTGCAAGAATTTTTGTGCAGTTAAGCCAAAAATGCAGCTAAGTCAAATTGTTTACCTGCCTTAATGTGCAGGTATACCAATACAGACTGAAAACAAACAAAACAATTGAAGCTAATGATGACAACTTTTTGCTTTGCACCAGATCTTGCGATTTTTATGGTTAAAAAACGACTAAAGTAGAATATTTTTGTCACAAAAAAGTTCACAACACATTTATTTCATGTGTTTCTTTTTTCCTAGAATTGAAAAAAAAAGCAAAACACAAGAGGCAGCTAACGGTGATCTTTTTTATGAAAATAAAGTAATACTGCCAAAAATATGAGGCAGTTATCTTAAATGTGCAGGTACAAAAAGTGCACTTAAAGAAGACAATTGCGTACATAATTTTGTAAAATAGAAACGAAACCAAAATTTTGTGCAGTTATAACAAATGTGCACTTAAGAAAAAGGCAGTTAAATCAAAACTACTGTACAACATAGTAAGCAATACTGATCGGGGGCAACCAAACAGTCTACCAAACGACTAAATTTGTGTTGTTGCTGCTGCTTTTGTGTTCTTATAGCCTTTTTTACCGACAAACGATTAACGCTGGCATATAAATTTCAATAAGGGGAAGGGGAAATTATTCGAATCAAACGATTAAATCATAATCACTGTTAAAATTCCAATAACAATGAAATTTACATACGAGAACAGAAATGTAGCACAGAAATAAGATTTTTGAATAAAGATTATATTGCCGAAAATTTGATTTTCCTGCCCAATTTTATCGGTTTTTGAAAGTCGTAAAAATGAGCTATGAGTATTTCCCCCAAATTCCAAAATACAATTTTTCAATACAAAAATAGAAAATAGAATAAAAACGTTGTTAAAATATTATGGTTTTCAGTCACGATTAAGGTTTTCTCTAAAAAATATTTTTAATTCTTCCCAGGAAATTTTGGCAATTTCGGTTTAGTGTCAAATGTCTACAGATTCCCGATGACCATTAATACTGTTTTATTTTGTTTATTTAAAATAAAAATTTTAATTAAATCAATTGAATGTGCTAAAATACTAAACTCTACACTAGAGTGGGGCGATTTGTATGGACAAAAATTTTCTGATATTGTTCCATCGATTTTTCGATAGCTTTTGGCATGAGGAAAAAAAAGTTCCACTACGACATATCAAAGAAATCATTTTCGAGGCGCCCAAATTTCAATTTTTTGCAATTTTCTAATAAATGCTAGATTAGCGCCATTTTGCGGTGGCTTTTTGAATCAACTAATGAAGTTGTAAACAATATAACATTACAACCTTGCCAGAAAGGTATTACTTATGGAAATCGAATAAAAAATGTGGCAACTAGAGGTAAAAGTATATTAGTAAAATTATTTTCTGCTTGTTTTCATCAACATCATCATCATCATTTCATCATCATTATCATCATTTCATCATCAAGCAGAAAATAATTGTACTTATATACTTTTACCTCTAGTTGCCACATTTTTTATCCGATTTTCATAAGTAATACCTTTCTGGAAAGGTTGTAATGTTATATTGTTTATAATTTCATTAGTTGTTTCAAAAAGCCACCGTAAGATGGCGCTAATCTAGCATTTATTAGAAAATTGAAAAAAATTTAAATTTGGGCGCCTCGAAAATGATTTTTTTGATATGTCGTAGTGGAACTTTTTTTCCTCATACCAAAAGCTATCGAAAAATCGATGGCACAATATCGATTGCTAAATCGACCCACCCTACTCTACACTAATAGAAAAAAGTCTGTAAAAAATTTAGTTAAAACTACTAAAAATTAGTTGGAAATTATGCTGCTGAAAAAAAAATGCAAAATTAACAGTTTTTTTTTGATATATATTTATGGCACTATGAAATTAGCCCCAACAAAAAATCCCCAAAAAAATGGCAAAAATTTAATTTGGAGATTGCTTCATTTATTTTGGGGATTGTTTTGTAGGTATATGATTTTTGGGGTTTTTTTCATTATGAAATAAGCCCAAAATGAAAGTATTCCCAAACATATTAATTTGGGGATTTTTGCATACCATGCCGCGATTTTTTATACCAAAGAAATTTTAATTAAAAAATAAAAATCCTGCAGCAGTGTTTTCTTTAATTTGAAATTATCTGACTTTCGGTATCTAAAAAATCACCACAAGAAACTTCACTGTACGTTTTAAAATTGCAAGCAGATGCAATTTCTAATTCCATGCAGAATTTCTCATGCCCAGTGTGCCGTCAGACTATTGACAAAACTATACAAGTATCTAACTAATGTTAATTAATTATATGAATGCTTCAGTTGCCAAATCGATTAACTCCACTTTCTGAATTTTCTAAAACTATAATTTCAAAACACTTTATTGACTCCTAACTGTATAATATACAAAACAAATTTCTCTGATAATAAATATTAACACTACTAAATAACAAAATTTATAATTTAACAGGAATTTTAAAAAGCAATTATATATTATTTTCTATTTTTTTTTTTTTTTTGAGACTCATTTATTTTTCTTTATGTAGTTAATCGATTTGGCAACTGAAGCATACATATATGAATGTTTCAGTTCGTATAAAATAAAATTAATTTCTGAAGAAATACTTTTGGTCTTTATTTAATTTTTTTTATTTTTTTATTTTTTTTTTGTCAATTTCATTGGGACTTATTTCATATTTCTTTTTGGGAGTTGTTTCATTATTCAATAAAGCCCCAAATTTGGCCTTAATTTAATTTTTCGTTCAGAGGTTATTTCATTTATTTTGGGAGTTAATTCATATTTTTCCTTTGGGTATCATTTCATTTTCTTTGGCTCTTATTTCATTGGGGGTTTTTGCATTTTTCTACTTGGGGATTATTTCGTTGAGGCTAATTTCGTAATGCCTATATTTATTAATAAGATAGGAACAGCAAAATTAAAACTGTTAAATATACAGAATTTTGATCGGATTTCACTTTTAACTGATTTATGAGCGTAATGTAAATCGAATCTGTAAACCATAGCTGCTACTTTTATGCTCTCTACTATTTATATGTATTAATATTAAAAAGAATGTAAAGTGGCTATTTAATTTAAATTTTTGTTTGACTATATTTAAAATCGACCAAAAACACACAACAAAATGTTTAAAATCATTAAGTGATCATGTAAGTTTTAATGGTAAATCGATAAAAGTAAAAATAATTGCTCAAAAATAGATGTAATATAAAAATTTTATTTAATTGTTATTTTAGTTTGATGTCAGTCAGTCATTTAGTCATTCAGCCACTCAGTCTTATGGTCAATTTCAGTGGTATGGTTGGGTTGTATGGCAATGCATTGATGATAAGGAAGACGCTGATGACGATGACGAGGCTGCGTCGTGTGTGGTAAAGTGAATTTTAAATATAGCGCCTTAAAGCAAATACATGTTTAATGGGCACAAGCTGCCGTTAAAGACAAACAACTCAAACCCAACAACAATAAAATAAAATCAACTCTAAATAAAGTTAAAAGCTCTATAAAAGGATGCCTTTACTTTATTTTGCATTTCAATTCATGTTCTTTTCATTCTGTAGAAAGAAATGTGGAACTTCCACAAACAGAAAACAAACAACTTTAAAACACACATGTGTACATAATGTTCACACCATGCCTCTTTTAAAAATTACTAAAAAAAAAAAAAATAAAAAATATTAAACATAAATTGTATAAGGTATGAAAAAAATATTAACATCAATCTTCCATGGATCAAAACACTTGCAAAGTAAAGTTCTTTACGATGTGTTTAAAAGTTAAAGGCACCAAAAAAAATATTTTGCTTTTATTTGTTTCTATGCCGTTTGTTGGTTTTTGCATACTAAGGTCAGGGTTCGGAAAATAATAAATTAACGACAATACTTAGAGAACTCTGTTTTCAACGAACATTCGATAGAGATACAAATTGAAAATATTCCAACACTAAGCGGCAGTATTTGTGAAAACACATTTATTCCATTTGAAAAAATTAAGAAATTCTTCAAAATTTTATTCTCATTGAATACACTGATCCACACCAAAATCCTTTCCGTAAAATAAATGTCTAAACTTGGGGCTTCTGAATCCAAAGCTTTTTTCTCATGATTCTAGCGCGTTAGTTGTTGAGGAATTCACAATTCAAGATTTATTTAATAGCGAATTTACATTATGATCGAAATCGAGTCAAGAGAAGATTTCGATCATAGGCGGGCGTACCTAGACCATTTTTCCGGGGTGGGCAAGGACCCCATTTATGTTTGGCTGTTTATCTGCCCATTCTCAGACCCAAAGAAATTTAGTAGACATCATCGCAACTGATAAAAATTAGTGTATAGAATTTTTGTACAAGATTTTCTTTTTTTTATATTTTTCATCATATTTCATTAAATAATATTGTATATGACTTCCGAACCCTGCTCAATTTACCAGTAAACAACAACTCAACCATAAAGTTTTTTTATATTTTATTTGTTTTTTTTTTTATTTAAATATGAAGCGAAAATTTTTAAAACTGCCCTATGTTTTAATATCTATTTTGTAATATAACCGCTAGAGGGCAAATAGTAATGAACTTAAAGAAATTGGGATTATACCACTACATAATTAAACTAATATTAACCTACTTGTTTTTTAACAAAAACTTTAATAAATGTGTCAGATTTTTTCCACAAAAACTTTAAGGACCTAATCATGTTCACTGGAAGATGGGGTGGATCGATTTCACTCTATGGAGAAATTTATCTTAGGGCAGGAATAGAAAAGTTGTCGATTGATGTAAAAAATGTTTTTGTGCCAACGCCAAATGTTCTCTAAAAACGCCATAATATTCTGTCCGATGTCCAGTCCAATAGTGATTGTATTCCCTAGTTTTATATGCTTCTTGGTTTTACCTTATACTTCAGTTCCACTACTTCCGAAACTGTGTCCATAGAATTGGTTCTAGCATTAGATGGAATAGAGAAAGATTTTTAAAAACTTTCCAGAACAGTGTTGATTCTTAATTTTACAGTAGTAAAAGTAAGAAAACAAATTGCCCTTTAATTATAAAATTACTTTTAAACATTTTTTTCAATTCTCCAAACACTTTGCGGTAGGTAAATGAATAACGATCACTTTAAGAGGCGGAGAAAAAAAGATTCATTGATAACACTATGCGACAGTCAAAATCGGGATGGGATGAAACCAACGGGAAATGTTATATCGGTCAAAAACAAGTTATACGTGTCCCGGCGTTTCGCTGGGTCACCCCTAGGAATCGAGATATATCTTTTTTTTTTTTGACATAACTCGAGAACCACTAGTCCGATTTTACTCAAACAATTTTAAAAAAATTAAAAATTACAATTCCTTTAATCTGTTCATATAACGTTTTTCTATATACTCAACAGTTTTGCCGGTAAAAATAAATGTTTGTTACCGCTACCATAAAAATCAATAACCTTTTGTTTATTACTTTTTTTTTAATATTTTAGGCAAATAATATTTTTTTCTTCATACATTTATTTTTACCGGCAAAACTGTTGAGTATATAGAAAAACGTTATATGAACAGATTAAAAGAATTGTAATTTCAAATTTTTTTTAAATTGTTTGAGCAAAATCGGACTAGTGGTTCTCGAGTTATGTCAAAAAAAAGACCACCAAAGGTATAACTTCTTTTTTACCGATATAACTTTCCCCGGTAGTTTGAACCCTTCCCGATCACTGACCCCTACCATTTGTCTCACAGTGTAATTTATCAAATACCAACAAACACTGATTGTTATTTAACTAACTGCATTTATGCAGAAATTTAAAGCTTTTTTTTACAAAATTGTCCAAAGATCTTGATGATGATGATGATGATGAACATCAAATAAATAAAACCATCATTATTGGCAGTAGGCAGATGATGATGAAGACGACGATATTGTGGTGGTTTGTGGTGCTTTTTTTTAAATAAATGTTGTCGAATATCGATGTTGGATTTTGTATTGTGTGTATGTCAACGTGTGTGGTCCTCCACCACAATAATACTCACACAGTATGAGCCTATGGAGAGCCAGTCCAAAAAAAAAAAAATTAAACTACAGCCTCTAGTGATCAGTAGTGATACGAGTGGAAGTAGTAGTAATTCAATGAAAGAGTGTATATTGATCGCGTGTTTAATTTGTTATTCTCTGAATATTTTTTTTTTTTATTCTTTTTCTCTAAATTGTTCAGTTTGATGCAAAGTCAATCAACATTAAAACGATTTTTATTAAAACAGACAAGTCAAACAGTTTCGATCAGTTGGTTTTCAAATACAACATTGTAGTTGATTGTTTTTTTTTTTTTACTTACAAATGATGACGATGATCTTTTCTTGTCCACCCAACAATCATATAAAGAAGGCACAATTATTTCCAAGACCATGTACAAAAAAAATATAAAGAGACATTAAAATTGTTGTAAACAGTAGCTGAAAACAACAATTTTATTAGTTTTCTAGTTATTTATGATTAAGCAAATCATCGTAATGATGATCTTAGTAATGCAGGCAGGGGTTTTAATGGAGCTTGACTTTTAATTTGTTAAAGTCAGACGCTACAATCATAAAAAATTTTGTATAAAAATTTGTAAACTGTTTTCAATTTCACTTTACTATTTTTATACTAATTGTTAGGAAAAAAATAGTAAAGTTAAAAAAAAATCAAAAGAATTGGCACTCAAAGAGAAAGTTTTTCTAAACCATTTTAATGAAAATTTTCAGTAAACTAATGGAGTTTTCTTCACAAAGTAAATGAAAAAATTTCTTAAATTTGATGAATAGCTACATATATTTTATGAATATGGTTTTATTGAAATTGTACTTTTAATAAGTACAAGTAAAATGAAATTTTTCACAATATTTGATGAACATTTTCATTAATGTATGAAGGTATGTGTAGTTGATTTATTAATTCACTTTTTGTTATTCTTGAGATCATGCAAATAAATTACAGAGAATAAAAATTGAAAAAATTCGATAAGATCATCAGGATAGAATACGTTTTTTCGGGTCCCGCTACAGACCCATCTTCAGTATACATGCCTTTATGGCTTAATAACTGATAATGATCTACTTTTATTGACTGCGAAACAAATAAATTAGACTAACATCAACGAAATTTTAACAATACTATTTTTATCCTCTCTCATAATAATTTTTGCTTTGAACTTTAATTCCTAAAGTATCGCAGCTGGTTCTATTCAACTCTGATTGTCAGCTTATGAATCACAGATTTATTGAACGACAACGCACTGTTAATTTTAAATGCTAATTATTATTTTTTTTTATTCTCTGTAATTTACAAGTAAGATTTCAAATCTAATTTTCATTAATTTAATAAAAAGTTTCAATGGATCAGTTTCAGTGAAACTTCATTGGTTTTATGCAAAAATTCATTAATATCATGCAGATAATTCTTTCAGTGCAGAACCACTTTTTATTATATTTTATGCACCGTTGATTGAAATTCTCTTAATGAAAATTTAATCCGCTTCCCGTAATATGACCGTAAAGTGTAAAGTGGTGTAGGTTTTCATATAGTCGGCATGCCCGAATTTAACTTTTTTATTCTAATGACAATGGAAAAAATATTAGTAATTACAATGGTTTCTGATGGAAATTTTAAATTCATGAATCCAATGTAATCTACGCAATATATTATTTAATTTTTATAAGTTCCGTGAACGGAATTTTTGCAAAATTCGCGGTTAAAATGTTAACAAAATTTGTTAATAACAGCATAAATAAAGATATGCTAAATATCGTATTAGCTAAACAAAAACCACGTGTCCGAAAAATTAGATTTTACGCCCTTATTCAAACAAGTACATTAAAATTTTAATCTTAATTTAAATTTTAATTAAAACTCGTATTTTAGTAGTATTGGAGAGTGTTAAAGCAACGCTGATCAATCATGATTTTACTGATTTTCGTTATTGTTGGTAGATCATTCATAAGAGATTGGTGAAGTGAAACATTGAGGAGAAGAAAAAAAAACAACATAAACACATTAAAATGCTATTAGAGTTAATTAAGTTATTAAACAATTTTACGATTTTTTGTTTATTTTATTTTTATTTTAGAAAATTATACCGGTATTTGAAATAAAAACAAAAGATAATGCCGCTTAATAAAAAACCTACAAATTTATAAGATTTCAAGAGTTCAAACTCTTTATAACAGTTTAAACAAAACAAAAAAAAATGGATAGATTCATTTTGTTTCCGTTTCTTGCAACATTTCATCAATTTCATTAGCGTTTTCTTTTTTGTACCTATTATCACCTTAATTTACTGCAAAAATTAAATGATCTTTATTTTTGTATATAAAACTGTTCAATCGAATGAATTCGATCGATCAATTAGCTAAATGATGCGTGTGATCACATTGAAACCAATTTAAAAAATATATATATAAATATATTATATTAAAGGTTTTTGGTGGTCTTTTGTTGGGTTTTGTTATTTCTAAAAGAAGAAATCTTCAGTTTTTGTTTAATTTTTTTTTTCATTAACTCCATGTAGGCGCCAATGAAATTAAATGTCCTCATTAATGAGTTGCAGCTGATCATGATGATCATTTTGTTGTATATGAATGGTTGATTGTGTATACTGGGTTTCGGAATGTGGTGTATGTGTACCTTACGACATTTCGGAAGCTAAACATTAATTTGTAAACACAAAACGTCACTTAAGCAACTTGGGGGTATCAAGTGCTGGTGCTGCTGGTGCTGGTGATTCTGCTTGTCCTACTGTTGCTCATGTTCCTTTTAACTTTTATAGGCTACCTGTTTAAACGGTAGTTTTATATATTTACGAAACAAAAACTCTAAAAAAGGACACATGTGACAAAATGCATTCGATATATTATTGGTGGTGTTGATCAGCAAGAGCACACCTGTTTAGTATGCTACCATAGTAACATAAATAGTAAAATATTAGTTAATTTATTATTTATAAATATCTACACGGAAATGCATACACCCAGTGCCTAAACAAAAAAAAAAAAAAATACTCACATTATGCGTAAGTTAATTATACACAAAATTTGTAAGTTTACACTGAAAATGGGTCATTTGACCACTTTTGTGCATAAATTCAGCGAATAGAATATGTAATGCCACCCAAAAATCAAAGTATCGAATTATATATAAAATATTTTATTAACAATAAATGACATTATAATATCTAAAGCTGCCTACACACTAGGGAACATACTTAAAAAAAGAGAGCATTTTTTGTGAATGTGTGAGTGCGTTTTTGTGTGTGTGCGTTTTGAGAGCGTGCATTTCGTGTTTACAAAATTTTTTGATATTTTTTGTTCCCTCAACCATGTTCCCTAGTGTGTAGGCAGCTTAAGCCCAATGCAAGCTGTTCAGTCAAAATATACTCAGTCAATCATCCTTGAATAATTTATTTTTTGTAATCTGTTTTTTCTAATCAATTCAGTCTTTTAAACGCCTGGTTGCTCTTGTCACAAACTAAACTTGTTTTTTGTATCGGTATGTATTAAAATAAATACATTGAATTCTAACGGGATTGCATTCTTGGCATCAGTGTTGCCATTTCAGTGCTTTTCGGGTATTTTTTGGTGCTTTTTTCCTTCCCGTTCCCGGTGATTTTTTACAAATACCCGTTTATAAAAAGTGGGTATTTACAGTGCTTTTTCAGATTTCTGGCAGTGCTTTTAGAGCTTTTTGTACAGTTTATATTTTTGGTATTTGTTCTCCTTTTTTTCAATTTTTCTTGAATTTTCTGTAAAAGTTGAAAAAATAATACGAAATATACAAAAAATACATTTTTTCACAATGTTTGTAGTACAATTTTAAATGGCTACTTCGTTATATTTAAACTTCAAAATTTTGAAATATTAGTTTGGTGATTTTTTACCCCTTTTCTGGTTATTTTTTGAACATTTTTACACGATTTTATAAAGCTAAAATGTGTTTTTAAAAGCTTGACTTAAATTTTTCAAAAAATTATTATCGTGCTTTTTTACCCCATTTTTGGTAAAGTTTTAACCTTTTTACCCGTTTTCACAATGCTCACGGTGCTTTCCTGCCTTCAAGAGTTGGCAACACTGCTTGGCATTCCTCTTAAACATTCTTAGTCTAAGCAAACTATACCCTTTTAACTTTAGTCATTGTCGAGAATACAATGGATAAATAAAGTCGTATTTAAAAGAATATTCTGTGCGCATTTTATTTTCGTTATTTATGTTCAATCACAAGCCTCAGATTCTAAATACATTTTCCAATAGGAAAAGCCTTGGGTTTTTTCCCCATAGAAAAGACATCTGATTCATAAGATTTTTGCTATCGAACAAACGTCACATTTTGCGGACTTTCTTCTTAAGTCTTTAGAAAGTGAGGGATATTGTATTATTTAGAAGGAATCTTTAGAATTTAATGGTTTTTCTAGAAGAAAAAGTCCTCCAAATCTGGAGTTTTTTCGGGAAGAGTCCTCAAAATCAGATTTGGAGCATATTTCTTTATGAAAAACTTCCCAGAATATTAGGGGTATTCTATAGGAAAAAGACCTCAAGGTATTTGGAGTTTTTTTTTTGTTGAGAAAGTTGGCATTTTTCTATTGGAAAAAGTCCTCACAATCGGAGGGTTTTTTAGTAAAAAAAAGTCATCACAATCTGAGGCTTTGTCTTTTGGAAAAGTTTTCAGAATCTCACGAGTTTTTATATAGAAAACTTTAAAAATTTTGTGGTATATATATATTTTCTGCTAATCCCATAGAGAATTCGTCGGTTTCTGTTCACTTTTTCCTATTGAAAAGCCTAATATTATGAGCTTTCTTCGCACCGTAAGTTGTTTTTCACGTGGAAAATTTTCACTCAAACTTTAAAGACCTTAAATAGTAATTTGAAAAATGAAATGAAATTGAAAATTAAATTTTGTTTTATGTAATTACAAACCCACAAAATGTCACTTTTTCACAAGAAAAATAATAGTCTTGTATATTAAATTTGAGTGAACACAAAATCTATACAATTTTCAAGTGAATCTCATTGTTGTGAAATATTATTTTTTTTATATGCAGTATAATAGTTTTTTCACGTGAAACTCAAACAACTTGCGGTGCTTTAATGGAAAAACTATTTTTCTATTATAAAATACGAATACCAATACTTTTTTTCAAACTACACTCTAATTAAATTCTGTTGAAATTTACCCAACTTATACATAGTAGGAAACTGAACTCCTACTATAAATTGGGTAAATTTACTCTATGTGCGTAATTGAAAAAAAATACGCACATTGTGTTTAAGTTGGTGCACAAATAATTTGTAATTTTACATTAAAAGTGCGTAAAAATTAAATGAAATCTTGAAATTAGTGTGTTAATTTACTAAATTTATGTGTAAAAAAGCACGTTTCACGTGTAAATATACGCATAAAATGCGTAAAATCCACAAAAAATGCGCAAAAATCCACAGAAAGTGCGTTAAAATCCAATATAATGCGTACATTTACAACAGTTGTGCTAACTTTAAGCACCTCCCAAAAATTTTGTAAAATAAAATAACAAATTAATTTTTAGTAAGTATTTTATTAATAATAATATCCGAGTCATTCTCTCATAATCGTTTATGTCCAAATTAGTCCTTTTGGGATCTTAAGGCATTATATAAAAATTTGTTACAACTATTGAATGGGTGCGATGACTCCTGCTCAACAAAATGCCTTCTTTGAAAGGGAGGCAGTAACCGTCAACAATAACGGGAGAAAACGCCTTAAGAGAGATTCTATTCAACTCTATTCAATTTCCGTAAAATTAAACAAAATTTTACCCATTTTATAGTAGTAAATTTACAAACATTTTTTAGAGTGTAGTTGTATCATCTAAACGGTTTCGATTAAGCTCCAAAGCACTACCGACGAACCTTCCTGATTCGCCGGAAAGAATAAATAATGGGAATCAAAATCTTTGAAAAACTAACAAAATTTATCGTTAGCTCTCAAGTGTAGGTACTAGGATATTCAATCGATTAATCGTTATTCGATTAATCGAACAATTTTTCTCAAAACTTGTTCGAATAATTTAAAATGTCCAAATTTCGAATAACGAATAATTCGAATAATTTCATACGATTAATCGATTAATCGAAATTGGTAGATTGTTTACAAAATATAAATTTTTTATTAAAGTAAATGTGCTAAAATCTCAAAATTTTTTTTAAAAATTGTGATAAATAATTTGCTGTAGGCTTCTAAATATCCGGATTTCATTCTGGCCTAAGAAATGACCTTTTAGAATTTCTAGAAATAGTTTTTAGCTTCAACTCAATGACAATTTCATGTTTTCAAGTAGGAGCGTTAATAAACATCTTCAATCCCAAAGAAAAAACAAAAACAGCATAAAATTATCACAGTTTGCTTTGTCATCTTCCAAATTATTACTCTGTTGTTGTGACTTATCTAATAAAGTAGTGGTATCTATTTACGTATAGTAAACTTTTAATTATTTTTTACCACTTTTTAAACGTTGATATTAAACGAAAGCAATAATAATTGTTGTAATTAATGATTATTATAATTATTAATTATAATTAATGCTCAATGTAATAAAGATTGTTTAGTGAGCACTCTAAATTAATATAATAAAATATATTAGAGGAAAAATCAATTTTCATCAGAATTCCTCTCTACATTTACGTTTTTATGTATTCAATGCATACGAAAGAGATACCAATTAATGTACGGGGTCTTATATTCTTCTTTAACTCTTTAACTCGTTGCGGTATGGTTCTCCCAGATTTGGATAAAATTTTAATATGTGAAAGAGGGGACAGAAAAAATAGAAATACATAGTGACAAAATCTGATCTCAATTATTAATTTTTTTTTTATTTTTATGAATTTCAGAAGAGTTACTCAATTTATTTTTGTTCCTTTTTTAAATAAAACAATTAAAAACACAACAAGTGTATGTATATTATTTTACATAAATTTTTTTCGATTAATCGATTAATTTTAAAATTTTGTTCGATTAACGGCTTAAGAAAAAAACCCGAATAATTATTTGCACGATTAATCGATTAAAATAAAAAGCCGATTATTTAAATACCCTAGTAGGTACTGTACAGACATATCACAATCATTGGTCTGACTGGAGCCAACGCCCATAATATTGTTTACGTTTTTCTAAAAATTTATTAGAAAATGTTTATTTTTATAATATTCTTATATTAAAATTTTCAATTTCTTGCAATTTTTCAAATGTCAATTTGTATGTATTTTCGTTACTATTATAAGTGAGTAAATTTACAAAATTTATGCTTAAAATTAAAATTTATCAACAAAATAAAAAAAAAATACGCACAACATGTTTAATTTTGTTTTTTTTTTAGGAGAAGCAACACTCAGGAAATTTTTCCTATTAATTGACGTTTTCTTTTCTTTGAAAACGGGATAGAGAAGAGATGAATGTTGCGCGCCATCTGGCTAACTTTGTTATCTTATTTTACTTCGGTGGGGTTAAGTGCTATGGGAAGTAGGACGCTGCGATGAGGGATAGAAAACTCATACATATTTTTCTTCAAACTGATGTTGCCGCCGCTGGGGATCGAACCCGCAACCTTATCTGTAACAGTGCAATGCAGAAACCATTACACCACAAAGCCCACTATGCGCTAATTATATAAAAATGTACTCATTTTATAGTACGAAATTTACAAGCATTTTTTAGAGCGTAGATAGAAAAATATGCAAATTTAAACTCTATACAGTGAATCAAATGCATGTTTTCATTAAACAACTTTCAAAGTGACGAAACTTAAACTTTATTGATGAAAGATAAAAATTTTCAGTCATCAAACTTGCACAATAATTTCATTAATAATTTTTCATGACAAATATATAGGTTGAATTTCATTGCAAACAAAATTCAGTGCATTAGAAGAGGGTTAAGCTTCCGATGTAGGGCCCCTACGAAATTCCCGTTTGCTTTCAACCAATTTTTTCACTTATTGAATTTAGTTTACTTTTAAAATTTTTCTACTTAAAAAATCAACAACGACCTTCAGTAATTCTCACATTTCATTAAAGAAAAAAATTAATTTATTTACAATGTTGTGCTTGTTTTTTTTTTTATATCTGTTGTTTAGCCAACATACTACAAACATCTTCTGGTAATTTAAAACAACACAGAACAAAGGCATTTTTGTAGACCATGTCTTAATGTTTGTATACAATATTGTATTGCTTATTTTTTGCTTTAAAGAAATTGATACTAAAATATTTGTATTTCACTAAATGAGTTAATTAAGTAATTAGTACAAGAAGAAGATGAAGACGATGATGCTAAAATGTTGAACACAAAAAAGTGAATTGAAAAAAAAAGTAAAAACAGAAAAATGTTAACAATAAACAATTTCCAATGAACTCTTTTCAACATTTACTAATATATTTATGTACAAGAACTTTGTGTAAACAAAGTTTAATCCTGTTTTTTAAGAAAAAAAAAAAAAATTATAATAAAACAACCATGAAATCAAGTGTAAATGAAAAGGCTACAAATACCAACATAAAAATAATATTTGTGTCTATGTATTGTATGTTTTTTTGTATTTTATAACAGACAGTATTGTGACATCAAGGATTTAATTAAAATTCTATTTCAAATGACATGTTGTTGCCATACCAATACCAAATTTTAAACGCACTTCCACAAGCATCCCTTTCTTTCCTTTCTTTTTTTGTTTTGGAATCCAAATCAAATTTTATTACAATACGAAAAAAGTATCAGTGTTAGGATTGGTAATTAAAAAATACAAATATTCCACAAACAATAACATTATTTGAAATAAAACTCTTTTAACTGGAAGGTTATTGAATTTTATTATTGAATTATTTTGTGGAAGTTTTTAAAAATTAAAATTTGTACAAATATATTGAAGATATTGTTAAAATATATACTTTTTCTTTTTTGGAAAAGACATTTTTTATGAATTATAATATAAATAAAATACTATTTACTATCGTATGTATGTACTATAAAGCAGAGCTTTGAAGAATTAATTCCTTTTTGAATGAATTCACTACCAATCGAATTCAATTTTCTCTAGAATTGAATGAATTCCTTTTCTTAAGTAATTCACTGAATTCATTCAATTGAATGCGTTCATCAAACAACAAAATCAAAGAATTAATTCAATTGCAATAGTTCTTTTTATTAAATCAAATGAATTAATTCACCGGTGAACGCGTTCAATTTTATAAATCGAACGGAAAAAAAGTGAATTAATTCCTTACTGAATTAATTCACCACTGAATTCATTCAATTTCATTTTCATTTTTTTTTAATTCACTGAATGTAATTTTATTTTTTTTTAATTCACTGAATGAAAATGAAATTGAATGAATTCAGTGGTGAATTAATTCAGTAAGGAATTAATTCACTTTTTTTCCGTTCGATTTATAAAATTGAACGCGTTCACCGGTGAATTAATTCATTTGATTTAATAAAAAGAACTATTGCAATTGAATTAATTCGTAACAAAATAAATCGAACGAAAGCAAATATGAATTAATGCCATTCAATATATGGTGCTTAGTGAATTAATTCATAGAATTTTTAATTCAGAATTGAAAAATTGAATTAAGGAATTAATTCTTCAAAGCTCTGCTATAAAGTATGAGTAATATTTTAATTATATATTAATCATACGTACCCACTAGTGTTATGCTTAAATATACATTTTTGATAACTTCAACTAATATTTTGTTGCTTTAGTAGAATAAAACTGTTCAAAACATTAAAAAATTTACAAAGGAAGTTAAAATTTCATTATATGCTGCTATTAATCTTTTGTTAATAGGTGTGTGTGAATAATTGAGTGTAATCACTGTTGCCTGGCAAAAAGATCACATTGTAAAGACAATTTTCTATAATATGACTACATAATATTAATTAAAAATTCAGTAGTCTAGCATAAAATAAGTCATAGAAATCAAAACCTTAGGCTATTTAATGTTCATGTTTTTTTTTCTTGTTGTTGTATAAGTTGTAAACCTTTTGAGATTTAATGAAATCATGGCATGCATTTTGGATGGATGGTTGGTCAAATGGTTGTATGTAGAACACACATATGTATGGCATAACTATAACTACTAATATCTTTACAAGACCCACAAACACCTTCCATGTAATTATACAACAACATTTTAATAAAAGCGACAACAGCAGCAGCAGCAGCAACAACATCAACAACTATGGCTAAAAATATAACACGTCAGTTGAAGTGAAGTGAAACCAAAATGCATCATATAAATATTCTTTCTATGCTTGTATGTATCATTTTAGTTTTTTTTTTTTTTTTGACGAATGTGCCAAACATGGCATATTATGTGGCATGACACTAAGCATTCAACTTACAACACGTAGCACATAAACAACTTACATACATACAACACTCGATATGGTTGTAATATGCAAGTAAGTACACTCAAAATGGAATGTTAGTAAAAACCAAAACTTAAGAGAGCTAAAGTAAAAAAGCAAAACTTAATTCGGCTATGCCCAATCTTTGCATATTCTCCATAGAGAGAAATTTCTTTTTCAGATGAAATGGCTCTGCGAAACACGATCAAAACCCAATTGCAAATTCCAACATAGGGGGCTATTTAATTATGAAACTTATTTTCAGCCTTTATCTCATTGAGGGTTTTTTCGTAGCACATATTTTCCCTTTGAAAAAACTAAATTTTTTAGGTCCAATTTTATTATAAGTTGTTTTAAATTTTTGTGCAATTTTCTGGTACTTTTTATTTCACCGATTATGAAGCATTTTCCCATCGCAACATTTAAACTTCGTTCAATCTAGAATTTTAGAAATTTTGCCAGAATTTTATAATAATCGAATTTTCGAGTTCTATATTAACCATATTTCTGTAAACAAAATATGGTGGCAATACAGAATTTCATTCATTTTAAAAGACGATTTACAAGCTCAATGAAAAATTTCACACATTTTTGTATAGAAATTTAACATTTAACTGAATTTTTGCTGGTCTTCCAATAGTTAAAATTTTTTGAAAATATGCAGCAAAACATCGCGTGCCACCTAAAATTCACTCGCGTGCCACTACTGACACGCGTGTCATAGTTTTGCCAGCCCTGGACTAGGGTATTCAATTAATCGATTTTTAATTTTAATCGATTAATCGTCCAAATAATTCATCTAGTAAAATTTTAAAATTTATCGATTAATCAAAAAAATTTATATAAATTAATATACAAATTTTGTTGCATTTTTATTAATTTTATTAAAAAAAAAAAACAAAAATAATTTTAGTAACTCTTTTAAAAATTCACAAAAATTAAAATCTATATTAACTTAGGTCATATTCTGTCAAAATTTGTAACTTTTCTGTTCCCTCTATCACATAATCAATGTTTTACTCTGCAGAACTTTTTTGCATTTGATAAAGTTAAGCCTGGCTTATCCAAACGTAAATGTAGGGCTCTATAATTTTGATTTTTGTCTAGAGTTTGCTAAAAACCGAAAAATTTCGAAACCGCGGTTTCGGTTTTTCAAAATCATAAAAACCGCGGTTTCGGTTATTTTTCGGTTTTCTTGTGATATTAATAGAATTGTTTTAAAATAATTAAATATAACAATATTCTAACTAGGGTTTTTCTTTTCCCGGACTTTTTCATTTCCCGGGACAGCGGGATTTTTTTCTGAATTTCCCGGGATTCCGACAATTCCCGCTCGTTAGAAAATTAATATATCCGACGTAAGTTTACTTGAAAAACTCGATATCTATTAAAAAAAACTTACGACAAAGTTCATCTTTTGGTTGCAATCAGTGAAGAAGAAATAAAGAAAGAAGAAATAAAGGCTTAATATAAAATATCCATATCTTCCACTTTTTCCAGATCAATTCGTTTAACACTTTAAATAGCGAACTAATATGCAGGTAATATATTTGTATGGAAGGCCGTCTTATGTTTAAAACAACTCTTAGAAATACATTAATTAAATATTAATTCGCGGTTTAAACGGTTAAACAAATTGAATCATAAATTCTTTCAGGATATAATGGAATTATTAATGGGTGCAAATTTGTATCGGACCAGCTTTAGAATCAGAACTGAGATCGATTTTTTTGATTAAATATGTAATCCAAAAATTTCTATTTCTGGATATTTTGTTTCTATGCAGATTTTCAGAAGTATTCGTCTATTTTTATTAAAAAGTTTAAAAATGAGTATTTTTCACACAAATTTTTAGACAAATCGTCTAAATCTTTTTATAAAAATAGACACTAAAATATTAGTAAATAGTTTTATAACTTTAATTGGTATTTTTTGAATAGAAATTTTTTATGGCACAACTACTTAAAAAAAATTATTTAATTTTCTTGTTGCATTTTTTTTAAATTAACATATAAAAAATCCAAAATAATTTGAAAAAGCATCTGATGCATTATTTTAAAAATAATAGTAATTAAGTCCTATTCAAAAATATATTTTTTAATATATTGTATTTTTTAAATATCCCAGAGGATGATTTGCGATGCAAATCGAAATATCGAAAGAAAATTAAAAAATAAAATATTGAAAAATAAAATACAAAACATTCGGATTTTTATTTTTTAAAAATTTATGACCTAAAGCCAAACAATACTAAAAATATAATAACACCAAAGGTCAACAATATTTAATCTAACAAAAACATAAAATTTGAAAAATACAACTGAAATAAAGGAATATCAATTGAAATTTAAATGAAATTATTTGAAGTAGGTAATAAAAACTCAAAACACTTACATCAATTGAAAATACGAAAATATTATCATTTTTTTTTTTTAATTTTAATGCCGAGTTTTTTTGGAGGTATTTGGAGCTGAAATGCTGATGTTGAAATGTTGTTGTTGATTGCTTTTTTTGAACAAAGACCATCATTAAAAAATATAAAATTTCCGAGGTGCGAGTATTTTTGTTGGTATTTCAAGTTGATAATGTCTAATAAATTTTTTTTACGCTTAAAATAAACCCAAAAAATTCGGCCAAAAAATTTTTTTTTTATATTATATATTATATTATTAAATTTTAAAACGCATTTTTTAATTTTAAATATCTTTTATTTAAATTATTTTTAAAACAATCAATGTTTTTAATTGAAATAAAACTTCCAAAATTTTAATATACTAGCTAAAACTTTTGTAAAAGAATAAAAAAAAATCCCGGGAAATCCCGCACTAAATTCCCGGGATTGCGGGATTGAAAAAAGGGCGGGATTCCCGGGAATTCCCGGGACATAAACCCTAATTCTAACTAAATATATGATAATTAAATATGCATAAATTGAATTTCTCACTCGAATATTTAGAGGCAATAACGCCATTTCGAAACTTTTCCGGGAGAAGGAATAAATGGGGAAACCCGTTATAAATTAAATTTTTTTCTTTTTAAAGAGTTTAGATTTAAATTTTAGCAATTTGTTTAAAAAAATATAAAGTTAAAATTTTATAAATTTCACGAAATACGAAATAAGGCTTTTTGAAAAATACGCGGTGAAAATCGTAACTGAATATGTGAAACTCAATATCTCTTAAACCACTTGACTATTTGATGCAATTTCTTTACTAAAATTATAAGCCTCAGTTTATGTTATCCGTAATAACAAAAACTTCTTTAAAGCAGTTTTTAATCGAGAAAATGCTCATTACAATTAAAAACAAAATTTTGCAAAATAGGAGCTGGCCTTTTCGAAATTGAAGATTCAATAATATGCAATTTAATTATTTTAATTGGATAAAGTATTTGTTAAAAACCGACTTATTTTTGTCGGTTTTCGATTTCGGTTTTGAGGCTTGGAAAACCGCGGTTTCGGTTTCGATTAAAACCGAACAGCAAACTCTATTTTTGTCTCTTTCGCATGCATTGAACACATAAAAAAGGTAAATGTAGAGAGAAATTCTGTTGAGAATAGATTTTCCCTCTACGTTTACGTCCCTCCCTGCCTTTATATTCTTGTTAAAAACTTATTTGTAAATATGTTTGTTTTTTTTTTAATTGTATTTAAAAAAAAAATCGGGATATGTTATAAAAAAATAATTTATTTGTCTTTTAATTCACCCTAAAAAATTATAAAAAATCTTCCCCCGATGCTGCTTAGGCAAGAATGAAGTCCGGATAGGTACAAATCTACAGCAAATTAGTTTTCTCAATTTTTTAAATAAGTTTTGGGATTTTACCAAATTTTAAATACCCAAATTGTGAATAGCGAATAATTAGAATAATAAAAAAATATATAGTTTTTAAACCTTATAGTATTAAATTATTCGAATTATTCGTTATTCGAAATTTGGACATTTTAAATTATTTGAACAATTTTTGAGCAAAATCATTCGATTAATCGATTAAATACCCTACTTGTAACACAGCGTTTTTAACAAAATTTTTATGTTGAACTCAAATACATAAAGTTTACATTGTAATTTATTTTGGATAAGAAGCAAATATTTTGATGAAAAGAAAACCCAATATTTGTTGTTAAAAATAGCTGATATTTTATTGTAACGCAATAAGAGAAAGGTAAAGAAGGAAGAAAAACTATGAATTAGTTCCATTGCATTCAAGACCTTACTTGGGTGATATGGCTAAGCTGTCGCACCTTAGTACAGTTACGTTTGTAATGTAGGAGCATATGTTCGATTCCTACAGCCGACGGGTTGTAGAAAAAATTATCATATAGAAACAATCTGACAATAAACATATGAACAATTAATCATGGTTGGTTACCGATATCGTTATAATACCGTTATCGCTAAAATTCCGTTTCAAATTCAATGCCGTTACCCTTACCGTTATTCGTTTCGGTAACCAACCTTGCAATTAATACAATTTAATTGAAAACAAATAAAAAAGTTAAAGTCGGGCATGTCGATTATATAATACCCTACACCAGTCTGGTTAAAAGCCAACTAATGTTTTAATCTTAAATTCGAATGGGTTAAAATGGACTTGTGTCAAAATTTTCTATAAAATTATAAAAGAAGAGAAAATCTAAAATATAGCCCATATGGCCGATAGGTCCAAATATAGACCGATCCTATTTAGAATAAATGGGATTTGCCCTTGGGAACATGTGAGTCAGCAAACCCAATTTCATTGAAATATCTTCGTATTTGCGACCTGCAGCATGTAAACAAGCCAATTTTGGGGGGACCCTTATATGGGCACTAGGTCTAAACATGGACCGATTTTAACCAAAATCAACAGGCTTCGTCCTTGGGCCGATATAGGTCGGTGTACTAAATTCAATCAAAATATATTACTATTGGCGAGTTGTAGATTGCGCACAAGAATGCATGGACAGACAGACGGACGGACAGACGGACATCGTTAAATCGAAACAAAAAGTGATTCTGAGTCGATCGGTGTTCTAAAGTGTGGGTCTAGATCCAATATTTTTTGCTGTTACAAGCATCAGCACAAACTTATTATGCCCTTTCCACGGTGTAGGGTAAAAATATTTAGATGAAATTTAGCATATAAGCTTCACTTGGCCCAAGGATAAACCCTGTTGAAATTAGTTAGAATCAATCCTTATTCAGACCTTCCTCCCTGAGAACCGTCCGAACTGAATTGGGATTATATTATATTTAGACAATCAAAACCAAAGGTATGTAAATTTTATATAGAACCATAAAGTTGAACCACACTTGGGCCTAGTCCCCATACAAACCCACCTTCCCGGTATTTGCTTAAATGCAAATTCATTCAGATTTTTCACTCTATTTATTCCTTCCCGGAATTTGGGCCGTTTCCCAGATTATGTCCCAATTTAAACAGTGGTGTAGGGTATTTCATGGTCGAGCTTGCCTGACTGTCATACTGAATCAATTTGCAAGATTCTGGTATGAACATGGGTTTAATATGTTCAAAAGTTTTAGCAAATGTAACATGAACAATTTGGAAAACAAAATGAGTATCCTTGAGGCATACGCGGCTCCAGCAATTAATATAAGGGGAAAATCATACGCCACAGTGTCCAAGTCAATGTGTTTGTCTACGGTGGCGTATGATTTTTCCCCTTATATTAATTGCTGGAGCCGCGCATGCTTAAGGGGTCTTTAAAATACTAACACAGAAAAAAAATACTTCCTCGCAATCGTTATAATGCGAAAAATTTAACCGAGGGTTTAGTAGCTGAAAATTTACAAAGTCCATCAGTTACTTCTATTGAAAAATTTGTAGCATCTTCCAGGTGTTATAATTTGTGTTATTAGTTTCTACTGACCCAATATTTTGAGTGTACTAAACTATACGTTACTCTCTCATACTACTCCACTAGTAATTTAGTATACAAAATTTTTCTTATAATTTTAAATGACTGATGTTTCATAGGTTGGTTTTGTTTGGTTTCGTATAGATTGATATTGGAATGAATGGTTGGATGACTGGCTGGGCTGGCTGGTTGTTTTAGGTTTGATAGTAGGTTGTAATATTTTTTTTTTTTTGTTTGTTCGTTTTTATCAAGCGTCAATTTTTCTTGTTGTTTTATGTCGTTTGCCATTTTAAAATTGAGTTATTTTGCTCCTGGGAACATATTTTATGGTTTGGAAAAATTCTACTACTTCCACCACATATTTATATACAAACATTCATATAAACATGAACATTGTTGTTACTTTCAACGCTTTAAAAAAAAACTGCATGAAAACGTACATACACGCAGAAAAAAAACGGGGGGAACTTTATCTAAGTGCTATGTAGTTATACAACTACATAAGTTCTAAGTAAATTTTACAATTTTCTAGCAAAATGTATGTATTTTTTCGGATATTTTCCGCTACACATGTATATATTTTGCAAGGATTGTATATATTTTACAAAACAATGTGCATATTTTACAAAAACTTTGTAAAACGAACTTGAAAATTATGTAGTTGTATAATTACAAAGCTCTTATGTAATATTCCCCCTGTTTTTTTCTGTGTGTACATATTCATACTTTTTATCATAGTCGGGAAGTAATCAGTACTTGTTTATTAATTACTACCAAAAGTACAAGTATGTATTATGTACTGGTATTTAAAAAATATAAGTACTAAAAGTATTTCCAATACACTTGGTACTAAGTAGAATAATTTTTAGTTACTTTTCAAGAACACTCAGAAAAAAATGTTAGTAGAAAAATTTGTAAAGAGTACAATTTCACTTTACTATTTTTATACTAATTTCTAAACTCACATAAAAAAGTTAGTAAAAAAATTTGTATTGTAAACAGTTTTCAATCGCACTTACTATTTTTGTACTTATTTTTATTACAATTTTTTTTAGTAATAAATTTTGCTATTCTCTCATTACAATTTACGGATCTTTTTTTCTAATTTTGATTTCAGCAAAATATTTTACTAATTTTTCAAAACTGAGTGCTAAACTTAGCAAAAAAAATATACCAATTTAACAACAATTGGATACTTAAGAAAATTTTATTTACAGGAATTCGTTGATTTTTTAGGATTATTGTTTAGTTTATATTTGTTATTACTGATATATTCTTAATTTGGAAATATTTATTTACATCTTCAATGCATAAAAAGGTAATAACTGGAGTACCGTTTGCAATTTTTGCTCCAAATTACAAGTATGATGAAGTAATTACACATTCCTTACAATCGAATGGAAAAAAATATTTTTTTTTTTATTAAACTTGATTTTATATATTTTTTTTTTTTTAGATTTTATAGTTTGTTTATATTTTAGTAGACTTTTTTCTAATTTCAGCAGATTGATTTTAAATTGCAGTTTAGAACAATTTACTGAAATTTAGTAGCGTCTACTAATAATTCATAATAATTTCATTGAACTAAAATTGTTGATATTTGGTAAACAACCACAGCAAAATTTTCAGTAGCTATTACAGATTTTTTTGGTTGAGTGTAAACATGAATATGGTACATCATTAATTGTACCAATAAATTCAGAATCAAATTTTCTGTCGATCGAAATACTAAATACCACAGTAATTAACAAGTACCTACAATTGGTACTTAATAATAATGTAATTTTTAAGCAAAAATTGTGCTGCTTAAGTACCTTACTTATTTTATTTGCCATTTGCAAGACCTATGTGCTTATAATCAGTACCAAGTATGTGGTAAATATAAAAAATTTTTTACTCGTATATAAAATTGTGTACTCAGTACCTGCTTATGCCCAACTATGCTTCGTATAATTGTTAATGGCAAATAAACTATAAACTAATACAATTGTCTCTTCCACGCGAACAAATTTTACAAAACAAAGTTGAAAAAATCAACTAACTACCACTATTTAGTTTTTGAAAATAAAAAATAACATGAACATGTTTGTATGTTATATGTAATTTCGTTTGTTGCAACTTAAATGAGTTATTAGTTATGGTTAAAACAAAGATTTAATTACATATTATTTATTTATATTTAAAAGGTGAATAAATGTAACTTTATATCTAAATAGAAAAATTGAATATGATTCATTTGACAGATAAGCGTAAACATATAATTATGTCAGATTATGTATAACATATTTTTGATGTTGTCAAACAAGTTTGACAAATGCTTGTATGAAGTGTCCAAACAAAGATATCCATCCCTGAATCAGCGATGCCAACTTGGCGTTTTTCGTGCTAAAAATATCTTTGAAAATATTAACGTTGATTCAATATTTAAATTAATAAACATATTTTTAAACTTTTCTTCAAGCCTATATGACACTTGCTAGTTTCTAGATTCTAGTTTTTTGCACCATCAATGCAAATCATATGAAGGGTACTGCATTACCTACATAAATTTGAAAGTTTGATAGTTTTTCGATATAGTTGTTCTCTTCACACACATTATTTCTCACATAAGGAAATTCGTGCTCTCTTCTATTTTGGAATATTAATACTGAAACTAGCAAGTGTCATATAGGCTTCAAACTATTCATTATGTTTTTCATAGTTTTATACTTTTAAATATTTTACTTTTGACTTTTTCTTTTAGCAGAGTTGTAATAAATATATCGTACGAACAAAGGTTTAAAAGGCTTAATTCTTTCATTAACTTTTTAAAAATTAATGAAATTTGGGTTAAATTTCATTCCCTAATAGCATTCGTATGGAATTAATTCGATAGCTTAATTCCCTATAGCTTAAAATTATATGAATTCATTCTATTTTGATTGAATTCTAACTGAATGAAACCCAATTTACCTGAATTCATTTAATAAAAAAGTGAATGAAAAATTATTTGTTTTCATTCACTTAATCAAATGAAAATTTTTAATTTGTATGTAATTGCTGAAATATTAGCATACTACAATGAAAAACGTTTAAAATTCATCTAACAGAAATAAATAGTATCGTATGCTTTGTTACAGCTTGTATGCTTTGGTTTTGATTATATGTTAGTTTCAAACTACACTGCACTAAGTGAATGGTAATAAAATTTCTTCATTCAATTAGTAAAATGGTGAATGAACATGCGATTTGAATGATTCAAGTTAGGAATTCATTCAATTCATATTAAAGCTTTGGGAATGAAGCTTATCAATGAATTCTTTACGAATGATTTAAGGGAATGGTACATGAATATTTTTAAAATCTGAATTTAATTTTTCGTTAATTAAGCTTAAATTGAATTAAGTTTTTCGAAGCTCTGCGTACGACACATTGTAATTTAAACCGCAGAAAGCATTTAGCAAATTAGTATTAATCATCAGAAACTGAAAATTTTATTATGAAAAACTAAAATTAGACTAATTTAACAAATATAAAATTAATGCATATCATTAACAATAGATAATTCATTCGAGATAACAAAGAAATAGGGAACAAATTCCTCTCTATGACATTAATTTATGCTACTATTTAAAGGCATCATAAACAAATTTATTTTAAATCATGCATATGAGTTTTTAACAAATACAATTTATAGATTTAAGAAAAAGAAAACGTTTAATATTTAATGTTTCACACAGTACAACAATTTCCGAATTAATAGCCAAAGAAAACCGCATTAAAAGGATTAGAAAAATTTGGACTGATTTTTATTATTTTTTGTCCTCTTAAAAATTCTGTCTATTGAAATTGGGATAACGACACAAGGATACAAACGGGGTTGCTTGTTTTTGCCAAGATTGTTTGTTATTCTTTAAGTTCTGTATTGAAAATAAGCAAAATTGGTCCGGCAGTTCCAAAGTTATGAGAATTGATAGATTTTTGCAAAAAATTTGAACTAATAATTTTTAGCCCACTGAACCGATTTTGTTACTTTTTTGTATAAACTGCCTAAGAGAATAACAAACCATCTGAGGAAAAATTATCAACCCATCTTACGTTTTCGAGCCGTGAATGACATTTCAATAGGAAGAGATTTTAAAAGGAAAGAAATAATAATGCTAACCAGGACTTTTCTTTGTCAGACGTTCTTCTCTCATCTTGTGTTGAAGGCTGAAGTTTATGATCCAAAATATGTTGCATAGTGTTATAAATACAACGTCTAATGAAACTTTTAAGATTTCTATGGAAAAGTGTGACAAAAATAATCGGAAAAAGAAAAAAAAAAGATTTAAAATTCCAGATATGATATTTATGAATGCATATCTCTTGTTGTGATCACAGATATGGTTTAATATTTATGTGACTGGCAATACTATGGGGTTGACTGTAGACCGTTCATAATATATTATCATTTCACTTAATTACTTGAACGCGTGTTTATTAAAGCATATGTTTAGTTACTACAGACATTCAATATGCTGCTCCAAAAAGTCCAACAACTACGAGTATAAGTAAAATCCAACACTTGTCTTTTGCTGCAATTATGTGTATGTAGTATTGTCATCATATAGAGTAGAGTCGCCCCTTTTTCTTTGTGTGTTCTTTGCTTGAATTTTGTCTCTGATTTTTATACACAATATGTGGTCGTATATCTTCCATATGTTTTTGTTTTTTAATTTGGTCCGTGTGTGTGTTCAAAATGTTGTGTGGGGATTTAGGTTTCTTTAGCTTAAGGGAGACCCACAACAGCGTTTTTGCTAACACTAATTAACTCATTAACATTTAGTTTGTTTTTTTATTAGTTTTCTTTCCTCTTTTTCTGTTTCGAACAAAAACTTTGACTTTTAAGGGCTGCAAGCGGTGACTTTTGTCTAAATTTGCCACCGATATTACATTGAATTTACTACTTAGTTTTGTTGCATGTGCAGGCACACACATGTTTCTACATGTATATTTTATGTTTGACTTGCACTTTTGCTTAGTGGTGTCACAAAAGTCATTGTGTCATTTAGAGTGTGTAGAGATACAATATTTTACTGAACTGCTACAATTAGAACGACAGGCAACAGTTGACAATAACAGTCATATGCTTTAAATGTTGTCAACCAGAGTTTTGAAGAATTAATTCCTTTTTGAATGAATTCCCTACCAATCGAATTCAATTTTCTCTAGAATTGAATGAATTCCTTTTCTTATGTAATTCACTGAATTCATTCAACTGAATGCGTTCATCAAACAACAAATTCAAAGAATTAATTCAATTGCAATAGTTCTTTTTATTAAATCAAATGAATTCATTCACCGGTGAACGCGTTCAATTTTATAAATCGAACGGAAAAAAGTGAATTAATTCCTTAATGAATTAATTCACCACTGAATTCATTCAATTTCATTTTCATTCAGTGAATTAAAAAAAATAAAATTACATTCAGTGAATTAAAAAAAAAAAAAATAAGTTCACTGAATTGAAAAAAAATAATATAAGTTCACTGAATTAAAAAAAATAAAATAAGTTCACTGAATTCAAAGCCTGTTTTCTGCCGTTCAGTAGAAGAAAACAATAATGTACAAATAAAATTTTTAAATAAGCAATTTTACAGCGTTGCTAGTAACAAATTAGAAACCGGATGCTGTTTATCAACCTACATGATTCAAAAATAAAGCCTTTTACTATTAAAAAAAACTTTACAGATATAGATAAATTTGGAAAAAAATATAACTATATAACTAGTTTGAAAAATTAATTTGTTAAATTGCTTATTTAAAAATTTAATTTGTACATTATTGTTTTCTTCTACTGAACGGCAGAAAACAGGCTTTGAATTCAGTGAACTTATCTTATTTTTTTTCAATTCAGTGAACTTATTTTATTTTTTTTCATTTCAGTGAACTTATTATTTTTTTTTTTTTAAATTCACTGAATGTAATTTTATTTTTTTTTAATTCACTGAATGAAAATGAAATTGAATGAATTCAGTGGTGAATTAATTCAGTAAGGAATTAATTCACTTTTTTTCAGTTCGATTTATAAAATTGAACGCGTTCACCGGTGAATTAATTCATTTGATTTAATAAAAAGAACTATTGCAATTGAATTAATTCGTAACAAAATAAATCGAACGAAAGCAAATATGAATTAATTCCATTCAATATATGGTGCTTAGTGAATTAATTCATAGAATTTTTAATTCAGAATTGAAAAATTGAATTAAGGAATTAATTCTTCAAAGCTCTGCTGTCAACATTGTCAGTTTTAGTCAATTATTTTGTTGGCACAGTTAAATAATTTTTATTTTTTGTAAAATTTTTGCAAAAAGGATTACATATTTATTACTAGGGCAAGGAATTCCATGCAAATACATGTTTTTATCGACAGTCCAAAACTAATATTGCCTAAATATTTATCCGAATCATCAAATTTGAAACTAAATGGCATCGATTTGTAGTTGAATATTTTGTCAAAAATTCATGTTTTTGCATATTTTGACTTTAAGTGTATATTTGGTGTCTTTTTAATGCATATTTGTGCATATTTTCAATTTTTAGGAGCATTTTTTATTTTGTAAAAAAATATAAAAAATTTATACGTTTTCAAGTTTTGATTCAATCTTAAAAACCTTATTGACCTATGGAATATCTTCGAGTTCTGTGTCTCTTTGCAAAATATAAATATACTTTTAAGTTTTAAAGTGCATTATTTTTTCAAAAATAATAGTTTTTAGTGCATATTTCTTATATTTTTAATAGTGTTTCCAATTCGGTTAATCGATTAACCGATTCCTCGATTAATCGCCTCTATTTCGGTTAATGTCGAAACAAATAATTCAAAACTCAAATAATTATTCGATCCGAATAATCGGTTAAAATAGGTCGATTAACCGGTTACAATTTTAATATGGAATTTATCCCTTATTTTTTTCCCAAAACTTCATAATTTTCTTATTTTTGGCTTAAAAATTACAAGAAACAAACACAAATATATTTTATTTGTATTTAAGAAAATACTATTTGTATTTTAAATTTGTCAAAATACATTTCAAAATTATTCACTTGTATTTAAAAATTTTGAATCTGTATTTCAAAATTGTAAAATTGCATTTAAAATAATTTCATTTGCATTTCAAAATTCTCCAAATGTATTTAAGAAATTTCCAAATGTAATTAGAAAGACTCTATTTGTAATCCAAAATTTTCCAAATGTATTTAATAAAATTCTAATTGCATTTCAAATTTTTACAAATGTATTTCAGAAATTTCTATTTTTATTTTAAAAACATTTTTAAAAATATACATGTTTTCTCTTTCGTAATGAAATTTTATAAGAATTATGAGACCTGTATGTTAGTAAATATGCCTTTGAAATAAAAATAGAAATTTCTAAAATACATTTCGAAAAATTTCAAATGAAATTAGAATTTTATTAAATACATTTGTAAAATTTTGGAATACAAATAGAGTTTTTTTAAATACATTTGGAAATTTCTGAAATGTATTTAGAGAATTTTGAAATACAAATGGAATTACTTGAAATGTATTTTAAAAAATATTTGTAATACATATTTTAAAATATATTTGTATAATTTTGAAATGCATTTTGGACAATTTTGAAATGCAGTTGGACAAATATGAAACATTTTTAGACAATTTTAAACAGTGTTTGAACAATTTTGAAAAATTTTCAAACAATTTTAAAACATTTTTGGACAATTTTGAATAATTTGTGGACAAATTTAAAACATTTTAGGATAATTTTGAAACATTTTAGACAATTTTGAAACCTTTTTAGACAATTTTAAAATATATTTGGACAATTTTAAAACATTTTTTGACAATTTAAAAACATTTTTTGGAGAATTTTAAAACATTTTTTGACAATTATGAAATATATTTGGAATTTTCTGCAATAAAACTGAAAAAGGTGTAGAATACAAGGGAACCCGTAACCATTTCACTGAAATTAAATTTTTATTCGCATTTGTGACATTAACAATAACGAAATAACCTAAAGTTAACACAAAATTAAAGCTAAAAATTCAAATTTAAATGGAATTTGACATTTGTAACTGTACACTGAGAGAAATGTCTACATTCTATTTATGAATTTTTACATTGATTCAATGAAGTTCGTCCATTGAAACTTTTCATTAAATTGATAAATTTTATGAAAAAGATTCATAATTTTTATGAAGCCTTCCATTCATTTTGATAAGAAAACTTCATTAGTTTGGTGGAAATTTTCATTAAAACTGGAATAATAAAGATCCCTGTGCGTATGTTGGCTCAAACTTTGTATAGTTTGGTTTATTTAAATTTAACAATTGTTTATGATATTCTTTAGTCTACTAACTCTAGGAGGAGAAGGAAGAACTTTCGGTAATAATTTTTTTAAATGCAATATTATATTTATTGTAGTATTGATTAAATTTGCATTCAAAGAAATTTTGTATCCAAAGTTTTACAGATTTAAAAAAAAATCGTAAGGAAATAGAAAATCTACCTTGAGTTATCCTGTTTTTAACTTACTAATTTCTAGAAAAAATCTCCTAGTTTCAGCAGTTTTTTTTTGCCATTTTTAACTAATTTTTAATAGCTTCAGCTATATTTTTAAATAAATTTTTCTATTAGTATAAGAATTGTTTCAATTTAGATAATCTCAGATTCCGAAACTTTCAACCTTAAGGTACATTTACACGCGAGAGAAAACTGCTAGAGATGGAGCAAAAACACTACAAAATAGCTAAACTCATTCAAAATAGAGCTAATTAGAGGTGATTTTGTTTTATCTCTAGCATTTCTCTCAAGTGTAGATGTGCTTTTTTAATTTGAAAATTATTTTAAATACATCGTGTTCATATGTATGTTAAGTTGATATTTAACAAAAACAAGAAGCTGGTAGTGTCTTTGTTGATAAAAAGTTAAGGAAATACATTAATTTTGCTTTAAACGATTAATCGATTAATCGCCAATTTTCTCGAATAATCGGTTAATCAGTTTTAGTGATTTTTCGAATAATGCAATAACCGGTTAACCGCCTATGTCGAATAATTGGAAACAGTAATTTTTAATGCATATTTTTCTTTTTTAGCCACATATTTTAGGCGAATATTTTACATTTTTAAGTGCATGAAATTCCTTGCCCTATTTATTACTGCTTCGCGTTCCGTTAATTCTAAGATTTTTGTTATAAAAAAGCATTGATGGAATTTACAGTTCGTACTTTTTTAAGTAGTAAATTAGCATTTATCGTAAATTTGACAACTTTCTATGGGTTAAACTTCAAAAATCATGCTAATTTACAACGTGCTAACTTTAGTACTTAAACTATGAATACCCTCAATGTAAACCCCAATAAGCACATAGGTTCTAAAAATTCAAGTGCTTTAAATTGTGCTTGTAGTAAAGTATATTTCAAATTCTAGCACTTGTTTATTTAACAAAAATATTTCAAACTTGAATTTTTGTTTCCCTTTTGCTCGAGTACGCTATTGAAATAAAATATAATGAAAGTTGTATTCAAGGCTTGAAACTTGAATTCCAGTGAAATTGTTTATAGAGAATAAATTTTTAAATAAAAATATAAAAACTATTTTTTATCCGCTTTATATTTTTTAGTTTTTATTAGAACACAAGAATGGTGAGCATTTTATTTTTATTGCTTTCAAGAATGTGCTTTTGAAGCTTTTTGACGTCATCGCCTATCGCCCCAATTGTAAATTATTCTGATGTTGATTTTGTGTGTATTCTCTTTTCTGACCAGATGGTTATCATGTTGCTTTTATAATTTTAAGATTTTTATTAATTTATATTATCATAAAAACACTAGTGATATTGTGATCATTACATTAAAAATCTGATAAATTACCAAAGATAAAAAGAAAATTAATTTAAATTTTTTCGCTTGGCGATTTTTGGTTTTTTTTATACCCTACACCACTATGTGGTCAGGGTATTATAAGTTTGTGCTGATGTTTGTAACACCAAAAAATATTGGTCCTAGACCCACCTTATAGTATACCGATCGGCTCAGATTTTTTTATTTAACGATGTCCGTCTGTCCGTCCGTCCGTCTGTCTGTCTGTCCATACATTCTTGTGCGCACTCTACAGGTCGCAAATATTAAGATATTTTGTTGAAACTTGGTACACCGACTTATGTCGGCCCAAGGACGACGCCTATTGATTTTGGTGAACATCGGTCCATGTTTAGACCTAGTGCCCATATAAGGGTCCCCCCAAAATTGGCTTGGTTACAAACTGCAGGTCGATGACTCACATTATAGAAAATTTTGACACAAGCCCCATTTTAACCCATTCGAATTTCGGATCCAAACATTAGTTGGCTTTTAACCAGACTGGTCTAGGGTATTGTATAGTCGGCATGCCCGACTTTAACCTTTTTACTCGTTTTTTTATATAATTTCCTGAAATTTTTTTTACAACACAAGTATTTACCCGTATACTCTTCAACAAAGAAATCGTGCAAATTTTTCAACGAAAATTGCTGTGGCTAAAAATTTCTACCCAACAACGATCCGAATTTTTCAGTTGTGGCAACAGAAAACTAATTCAGACAGGACTAATTTGACTGTGGCAACGGAATTTCAGAATAATTCGGAAGCCGCAACCGAAAAATTCTTTTGATGCATCTGACCCATTCGATTGACAACAAATGGGGTTGTCAGCACCGAATATGTTTTCTGGGTGCAGTAATGATACCGACTTACTTTCTGCATTATTTTAAAACAATATTTAAAGACTAACGGTGTTTTAAATTAGCAATTTTGAAGGTATCTGTTGTTATTCCTGCCAATATAAAAAATCCGACACGATGTACACTAATAGAAAAAAGTCTGCAAAATTTTTAGTTAAAACTACTAAAAATTTGTTAAAAATTACCTTGCAGAAAAGCTGCAGAATTATTTTTACTAAATATTAGTAGGATAAGAACAGCAAATATAAAACTGTTCAATATATATAATTTTAGTTATGTTTGAGTTAAATTTTAGTTAATAGAAATAAAAATCAGTAAAACATTTTGCTGAATAATTACACTTAAAATAATACGTCACTGAAAAATCTGTCAAACGGGTTTCAAATCGATTTGACTAATTTTCAGCAAATTTTTAGTTGAAACACAGATTTCAGTTATCTTCTTTTAACAGTATACTAAAAATTCCCAGTACTTTAACTAATTTTGAGTGTTAGTTTTCAAAATTATTTATAACTAATTTCTCAGAACCCATTTGTTAAATTTTACACAATTATTTACTAAAAAATAACATTTTCATGTCTCTGCTATCAATCTGTAGATGGTGCCACCAGTGTATCCGAAGTTTTAAAGATGGCGCTATTTCTTTCACTCCCGATTTTTTAAAATATCTGGAAAACTAAGAGGGATAGAGCAAAATAAAAACATAAATAAAATGGACCTTGGTAGGGCCTTCGACCAACGGAAATTTTTACTGAAAAATTTCTATTTCATAGAATGCCCCATATCTCGTAAAGCAAGCGAGTTTCTTTATATAGCCTTAGCTGATATGAACCAGGTCCGGGGAGTGGACAAAAAGACATATTGCTTTGAGTGTAATAGACTAAAAAATCAGAAAAAAAATTTCAATTTTCAAAGTTCTTTTCAGATTTTTTTTAATACAAATAAATTTAACTTAAAAATAACAAAAATTTTGTACATATCACAGTTTTTTGTTGCTACTTTTAGTCTACTAATACTTGGCAAAATTTTCTACAGATTTTACCGAATAATTTGTAATTATCAATTAACTAAAAGTAAACTCAAATATATAAATAAAATTCTGTAGATTTAACGGTTTCATTTTAATGTTGCAAATAAAAATAACTGCAATTGTAGTTAATTTAAATGAAATTGCAGTGTAAACTTTTTTAACTGTAACCAAAGTTTATTTTACAGTCATAATTCTCTGAGTATACGATTCATTTAGAAAAAAAAAAACAAAAAGAGCAATAAAAGTTGTACCAGAATTTTTTTTACCGGAATGAGTCATATATGAATCACGAATATATTATCGCTTAAATTCGCTTCGCTTTGGTAGTACCACCTAAGCTTAACACATATAAGCTCAGATATGTGTATGTATGTAACCTTTCTAGGGCGACTTGGTCAAAACATGAACCGGTTTTTACCATTTTTAAGAGAGTGTATTCAAAATGGTCTCTTCCACAGAGCATAAGGAGTGTTTTTCTAATCACACTGTACAGTAAATTTTGGGTCATCGGTTTAGCGGTGAGTCAAAATGTGAGAACACATCGAATTTTTTTACACAAAATGGTGCATTTTCGTGCTTTTTTAAAATGTACGATTTTGTATGAGGATTTTAAAGCCGTCCTCCTATATTCACTAACAATTTTTGAATTGTGAAACCGATTTCGATAATTTTTACACACAACTGCTTAAGAGAATAGCAAATAATCTGTGTAAAAATTAGCTAAACTGGCGTTTTCTCGCCGTGTTCGCTATTCAAGAGACCATAAATTGAAAATACAAACTAACTTTGCAAAAACAAAAATAACTTTGCCGGGTTTTGCATAACTGATGGTATTCTTTAAATTCGCGTTGAATTCTTTAGGCTTATATAAACAAATCGGAAAGTTGCTAGGAGTTCACAGAAAAGAATTAATGCTTTCCTTTTGACATTTTGGTCACACTTTTGTCATTATTTATTAAAATCCCAAAATTATCAAGATTTGCTTTTAATAAACATCCTATATTTAAAATCCAATAAAAACAAACAATCACATACCCACAAAAAGTATATTTGTTACAAATTCTAAAACCATTCTGCAAAATAAATAATAAACTATATGCCAGAATATAAACAAATGATCCCCCAGTACATTGGAAAACAATGTTTCAAATATTTTGTTGTTACATTATTCCTACCAAGAAAACCACCCTTTTAAAAAGCCACAAAACACTTAACTTAAAAACTGGTAGATTATGTACTAAACACAACTTATCTTGTTGTTACACTCTATAATACTGTTAGTAGGATAGGGGGACTATAATAGATTTTTATTACTTTGGGGGTTTATTTTATTATTGTTGGCAACAGATTGGTATTTTGATTATGTACAAAAATGGGAGTGTGGGGTTTATTATTTGGTTAGATGAAGTATTTAATGTGTAGATTAACCTCATCCTTACACTCTAATTAAATTCTGTTGAAATTTACCCAACTTATAGTAGGAAACTGAACTCCTACTATAAATTGGGTAAATTTACTCTACGTGCGTAATTGAAAAAAATACGCACATTGTGTTTAAGTTGGTGCACAAATAATTTGTAATTTTACATTGAAAGTGCGTAAAAATTAAATGAAATTTTGAAATTAGTGTGTTAATTTACTAAATTTGTGTGTAAAAAAACACGTTTCACGTGTAAATGTACGCATAAAATGCGTAAAAATCCACTAAAATGCGCAAAAATCCACAGAAAGTGCGTAAAAATCCAATAAAATGCGTACATTTACAACAGTTGTGCTAACTTTAAGCACCATCCAAAAATTTTTTTTAAATAAAATAACAAATTAATTTTTAGTACGTATTTTATTAATAATAATATCCAAGTCATTCTCTCATAATCGTTTATGTCCAAATTAATCGTTTTGGGATCTTAAGGCATTTGTATAAATTTCATATAAAAATTTATTATAACTATTGAATGGGTGCAATGACTCCTGCTAAACAAAATGCCTTCTTTGAAAGGGAGGCAGTAACCGTCAACAATAACGGGAGAAAACGCAGAGATATGGCCTACGCAGGAACAACTGAGTGCAATGACTCCTGATCAACAAAATGCTTTCTTTGCAAGTTAGACAGTACTCAATGAATACTGACTTTGTTGAGCAGTAGTCATTGCACCCAGTTGTTTTGCCTAGGCCGCATCTCTCTTACGGCATATTCTCCCGTTATTGTTGACGGTTGTTGGTTGACTGCCTCCCTTGCAAAGAAGGCATTTTGTTGAGCAGAAGTCATTGCACCCAGTTGTTCCTGCGTAGGCCGTATCTCTCTTACGGCGTTTCCAATTTTGAAATAAGGTTTAAACTACCACCAAAAACAATTTCATGCTTATGTTTCTATTTCCAGACTCTAATGTGTTTGTGAAAATGTTAATTCACAAAAAATAATCCGTTTTCGCTTTTTCTTTTTCTTTTTATAATTTATAATTTTTTTTTTTTAATTTTTTTCAATTTGAAATGTCAGAGTATTTATTACTATTATAGGATAGTATATTTACCAAATTTGTGCGTAAAAATTTTATTTAACAAAACACTAGTAATTTTAGGCACAATGTGTTTATTTATAAACACATAATGTCTAAAAATACTTAGTGTGTGTATTATTGTGTATGGAAGTGTGTATGAAAAAAGTTTACGCATTTTTTGTTTATATTTACCGAATTTTCGTAAAATTAAACAAAATTTTACCCATTTTATAGTAGTAAATTTACAAACATTTTTTAGAGTGTAGGTTAGCAGAATAGATGTTATATATTTTGATTACCATGAAAAATGTGTTATGAAGAGGTTTCAAAATTATTGGTACACTCATAGAAAAAAATCTGTAAAAATAGCAGAAAAAGTTAGTGAAAATTTTTTAAAAATTACCTTGCTGAAAAAACAGCTAAAATTAGTAAAATCTATTTGAAATATATTTTGACAAATATTTTTCAACTTTTTCAAACTTTCAAATTGTTCATAATTTGTTAATTTGTTAATTTCTTATTTCCTGAAGATGCTACACAATGGAGTAGCGAAATATCGAAAATAATAAAAAACTTTTTTATAATAAAAAACAAACCTTACGCTCAAGAAAATTGTGAAATTAAAAATATAAAAAGAAGGTTAAATAAACGACTAAAATCTATTTGCTTAATATTATTAAAACAAAAGCAGTGAATATCGGATAGGGACATGCCTTTAACACACTATTTTGCATAATCTGCTAAATGAATTTTCTTATTTTACACTAATAGAAAAAAGTAGGTAAAATTTTAGTTAAAACTACCAAAAATTTGTTAAAAATTACCGTGCAGAAAAAAACTGCTCAAATTATTGTAGCAGATATTTTTTGTTTTTTTTTTTTAATGCAAATAAAAAATAAATATTAATTAATTTTAATTTAAAAAAAAATTAAGAAAATTAGAATTAGAATTTTAAATATGTATTTCAGTACAGTTATGGTAAATATAACATCATTATTGCTTCCGGCGAAGAAATTTTATTCAAACAGATCTTTACCATTTGCAGTCTTTGCTGCACCAAAAATTTAATTTTTCATTTTTAAACTAGTCATATTCAAGATTTTCCACATCAATATTACCATTGTATCTTAGCCAAAGTTAATAAATATTGTATTCCGCCCATAAAGAATATCGCCCTTACTATCTAAATTTTTCAAATATATAATTTCACAGCGTAAAGTTTGTTTTTTATATTTTAAACAGTTCTTTATTTTCGATATATCGCTACTCCATTGTGTAGCATCTTCAGGAGATAACAAATTAACAATATTATAAACAAATTTGAAAGTTTGAAAAACTTTGTTAATTTTTTATTTCCTGAAGATGCTACACAATGGAGTTGCGAAATATCGAAAATAAAGAACTTTTTATATATAAAAAACAACCCTTACGCTCAAGAAAATTGTGAAATTAAAAATTAAAAAAGAAGGTTAAATAAACGACATGAATTTTTTTAAATATATATTTTTGTTGAAGACGACTTTAGTTAAAATTTTGGGTCGTAGTATGCTTTGACTTGGTTTATTTTTGGAGTATTCTGATTGGTTAATTTCTTTTCAACCAATCAAAATGTTTGATATAAATATTTTTGTAGGATTTTCATACACAAAATGAACAAAACCGTATATTTAGAAATAAAATCGACATTAAATTTAAAATACACTTTTATAGTACAGGCCTATGTTTTTTTAAAATATTTTGTTGAATTTTTGGTTAGATTTCAAATGGTTTTTGTTTACAAAAATAGCGAAAAAGCTGGTAAATAGATAATGAAAACCCCTTCAACCCTTCAATAACTGACACTTATAGAAAATATACGATTTTCTTTTGTTGGTTATACAAAACTAGATGTCACTACATTGCTAGATCTGTCAAAATAACAGAGTAAAATTTCGGAAGATGACAAAGCAAATTGTGGCAAATTTTTTGTAATTTTTTCTGTAATATATTAGTTTAGAGTTTGTCATTTAACTTAATAAATATTTCTAGGAATTCTAAGAACTTCGTCTCCTGACGATTTCCTTAGGCAAGAATGAAATCCGGATAGGGACATGCCTTTAGCAGATTATTTTCAGAATTTTTTAAATTAGTTTTGGGATTTTAGCACACTTAATTCCTTTAATGCAATTACTGCTCATCCCGATCAAAATAAATTTGAAATAGCAAAAAATACTGTTAAATTTACTAAAATTTAATAAGATTTTTAGTTGATTGCTTTAAAATGGGCCTCTTCTGGGTTCCAACAGATTGCCATGAAATTTTGATACATATGTGATAGAGAGGACAAGATTAAATAACTTTCTGTTTTAAACATATCGGTCTAAATTAATGTTTGGGGGGTAAAAATTAGTTTCACCTTAGTTCGAAGCTTTTTGTTTGAATATTTTTTAATATTTTAAATTCGCCATATACCTTTCATTTCATACCCAATTTGTATAAATTTTCCAAATTTCCACGTCGGTTAATTATCTTCTCGACGGGTTTCCGAGATAAATCTAAAACGGCGATCGTAAATTTTTGGTTTTGGAAATTTGTTTCTTTCTTTAAATAAAATGTTCGTAATAATTCAGACCCTCTGACCTTCATAATGCTATAAAAAGTTGAATCCGGATTTTTTTCCAGGAATAAGCACTATTATGAATAAAATTACATAAGTATGTCCAGTGCAAAAAAATCTCTTAAAATGCCTCCATACCATTTGAGCTCAATTGATTTAAGCTCCAATATAACCTTTTTATGGCAACTAGGTGAAACATGGACCATTTTTAATTATTTTCAATTATTATTAATATGTACCAAATTTCGTCATATTGTCTTCAATATTACGATCTGTAGTTTGATTAAAAGGATTATTCATTTTATATGGACAGACGGACGGATATTCCAAAATCGACTCAGAAAATGAGTCTAAGTCCATCTGTTCCACAGAGTGGTGTAGGGTATACTCATCGATGACGCACCTGATTTAGAAAGATTAGAAAATAAGTTGTTTTACAGCCTGTAGTTTGGAACAGAAAATTTTGTTGGGTTTGATGAAATTAAAAGGAAAATGCTGTTTTTTTTGGTCTGTCCATAAATCTAACTCTTTAGTAAAATAAACTTTAAAATATAACTATAATTTTGAAAATAAATGACATCTGCTCCAAAGTATACCAAACATGTGAAATCATAAAATGTTTTGTTCTCGAGCTTATCATAATCATACAAATTTTATGAGTTTATACAGCAAACATTTGGGGGCGTTTTTATAGACGTTTTGTTAATGGATAATAAAGAATTTAAGGATGTTGGTAATGGGTGATCATTTTGGATGTTTATTATTATTATTATTTTATTAACTAATCTAAAGTTTCAATTTCACACCTATAAGTTTGGACCATCATCACAGTGAATCATCAACGGGACCATGCCAAAAGGAAAGGTTAATAAAAATTCCTCTTCTTTTTCCATTTAGTATATTTATTTAGTAGAGAATGCTTATTCAAAAAGTATTTTTTTACCAACATCATCTACTTATATTATTTTATTTGGTTTATTATCTTGAGTTCTTTTAGAAAAGGAGTATCATCATCATCAGCATCGTAATGCATGCTTTTTGTTGTTCTTGTTGCAAATGTTGTACGACATAAATTAACATCTTGGGTGGTCCTGTTTGACGTTGTCAAAATGTGTGGTCTTTATTAATACACAAATACTTTTGTAGGAACAGAACAAAAACAGAAGAAACAGATATCAAGTGGTGGTGGTAGGGACAAAGCAGAAGGGGAGTTGTTTTAAGTTGTTTAATGAAAGTCTTTAAGAAAATCGCAAATGCTCAAGTTCTATACCGCTCGCCCGCCTGTCACACCCATGTATGATACAATTGATCTTTTAAGTTTCCCCTAATTGTTTATTTTCTACTCGTCGTTATGGTCTTTGGTTAAGAATTTCTTTATTTTCAAATAACAGATGCTTTATTGCAGTTAAACATACACATAAGGGGTATAACTTTTGAAAGATTTTTGAAAAATAAAATTTATAATCGATCGATCGATCGATTAAATACCCATAAAAATTTTCTGTTCCAAAGAATTGGTTGCAGAATAGCTACTTTTCCTTTACAATCCCTTCTACCGATTATTTTTGTTTGAAATTGTCCCTAAAGCAACCGATTCTGTAGCTCCAAAGTGTAACCTAGTTCTAGAACTGATTCTACATCAGTCATACCTTCCATATAGCATCCGTGGAACTGGTTCCATGGAATCGGTTGCAGTGGAACAAGTTGCAGAATTGGTGTGGTTTGCCGATTGTAAAAAATTTTCGTGGGTATTGATAGTCAGGTTTTTAGCATTTTGTGAATAGGACCTTTAAATATCGAAGCATTTTTTAGAATTCACTCAAATTTGTTCTCCTTAAGGTTAATTATATCTGTAGCTGTACAGAAATATTTTTAAGATATTATAAGAAATTGTTATGGCCCTATACTCCTACTTGGAACGACGGGAATAAATATATAAATATATAAGAAATTGTTAAAATATAAAATATTTATTAATTGTTCTCTGCTTTTGAGGTTTTCGTTGCAAAATAATGCAAATAAACTATTGTCAGTCATAATTAATAATTTCAAATTTTCGTTATACCCCTTATGCTCATACAGTAGCTTAACTTTTCGTTTTGTTTTTGTTAATATTATTTGACATGACATGCTTGGTTTACAAACATTATATCGAGCTTGTTCTACAATTTAACTTCCCTATCCTCATCTGCATTATTTACCCAGTACTCCAGTACTTGTACTCGCAAAAGTAATTGTTAAATAGTCGCTGCTTTATATTGATAATAACGCATTGTGATTATTTTCTTCCCGCGCTTTTAAATTAACATCTTTTGACGTTTTTTCTACTTCCAGTTTTTTAAGTTGCTATGGTTGATTGCCAAAGAATCTTTGATTTTCTGCCGGCTGTTAATTAAATTTACTCACAATTTATTTATTCTTGGAAGTATCAGTTTTGAGCTTAATGTTATGTGGGAGCTGTAGCTTTTGTTTTAGTATTATCTGACTTTTAGTGTAATTTTACATTATTATAAAGTAATTTTATATTTGAAATCTGAGATTGGTGGATAATTCCAATAGCATAGATATTTGAATACACCCAGAGGCCCTGCGGTCTATTGCATTTCTCTTTAGTTATTTCTCACATCCACATTAATGCAGAACATTTAGGTTGTTCATAAGGGGTGTGCTATCTGTTGTATCGTTGTATCGTCCTAACAAAAAACAGAGTTGTTAAAATTTTTATTTGTGTTTCACAACGATTTTCTATTCAGTTTTCTATCGGTTAGCACACTCAAACATAGGACACTAAACATACGTAAAAATGTTGTATCGTGCTATTCTCAAATGTTGTATTTTTTCAATTTAATTTTCAACAACTCTGTTTTTTGTTAGGACAATACAACGATACAACAAATAGTACACCCCTTGTGAAAACCCTTATTTTTACAATCAAAATGGGGAAGATTACCAATATGATTTTGATCATAATCCCCAGATAAAAATGGACGCATTCTCAATGGGCTTTAATATCATTTTTCGAAAATAGATAATCCCCATTTTTGAAGAACGCGATAATCGGCCCCGAACATTGCCCCCTACAGATATAGTCTCCAAACTCAATATGAGCCTTATGGCCGAAACATTTTCGGACTTAATCCCAATGGAAATTATTACCAATTATTGTAAGGATAATGGCCAAATTTTTTTCAGTACAAAAATTATTTATATAGCGAAGCCTATGTCGGAAAACACCCGACCAAAGCTGGTCTATAAATGAAAATAATTGTTTATTGAAGCTGGTGTTTTCTTATAAATTATAAATCCTCTAAGCCCGACTGAAGACCGGCTAATAAAAAGGAATTTTTTTAGCAAAGTCGACGTTGAAAATAATCAAGAGAAGAAAACCCCTAAGGCCAAAGGCCAGCTACATAAAAAGAATTTTTGTAACAAACATAAACTGTTTTTGTTTCAAAAATACCTAATAAGCATTATGCACAATTTTTTTTGGATTAATGACCACAATTCTGGCTTTTATGTCCAATTTTTTCCGAGCATTGAGTCTGCAAAATATCTGGCCATAATCCCCACTTCAATATTGGAAGTAATGGCCAAAAATATATCGAACGATAATCCCCAAACTGAAAGTTTATCTGTGTAGTCTATTCTGCTCTTTGGTATGTCTGTACTTTCTGTTCTTTTATATATATGAAGCTGGCTTCGCAGAACACCGGTCAGCAGGGCTTAGGGATTTTCTACCCTATGGGATGTCCAAACCCGATTTCGCTGAATGAAATTCATTTTCGCAGCCGGCCTTGGGCCGGGTTAGGGGTTTTCTACTCTATGGCATGTACGTAATTTGCATAGTGGCCTTCGGCCGTAAAATGGGGATAATGACCGAAAACGTTTTGGCCATATGCACTTTCCCCCAGTATATGGATTATGTCCGAAAAAATTCAGTCATAATCGACCAAAGGTTAAAATTAACTTCTGAATTCATGTCAATATTCCTATTAAACATAATAACCCAGGAAAATTTTCTGTTCCAAAGAATCGGTTGTACAATAGCTACTTTTCATTCACAACCCCTTCTACTGTCGATTCTAACACCGATTCTTTTTGTTTGAATTTGTCCCAAAAGCAACCCCTTCTATAGCTCCAAAGTGGAACCAGTTGCTCTAGAATCAGTTCTGGAACTGATTCTACGTCACCCACACCTTCCATATAGGATCCCAGGAACTGATTCCGGAACCAGTTCCATGGAATCGGTTGCAGTGGAACTAGTTGTAGAATGGGTGTGGTTGGCCACCGATTGTAAAAAATTTTCCTGGGAACCCCAGGGAACCCCAGGAAAATTTTTTACAATCGGTAGTGAACCACACCCATTCTACAACTGGTTCCACTGCAACCGATTCCATGGAACTGGTTCCGGAACCAGTTCCTGGGATCCCATATGGAAGGTGTGGGTGACGTAGAATCACTTCCAGAACTAGTTCTAGAACTGATTCTAGAGCAACCGGTTTCACTTTGGAGCTATAGAAGGGGTTGCTTTTGGGACAATTTCAAACAAAAAGAATCGGTGTTAGAATCGACAGTAGAAGGGGTTGTGAATGAAAAGTAGCTATTCTACAACCGATTCTTTGGAACAGAAAATTTTTCTGGGACGCTTCTTCAGATATGTTTTATCCTTTTCCTTATGTTCTTTTTCCAAAATATTTGGAGTCTAACATTTCTTTGGCAGATTCCAATTTATTGGAATTGCGGTGCATGTGCCCAATAAGCTCCCCAGGAAAATTTTTTACAATCGGTAGCCAACCACACCCATTCTACAACTGGTTCCACTGCAACTGATTCCATGAAACTGGTTCCGGAACCAGTTGCTGGGATCCTATATGGAAGGTGTGGGTGACGTAGAATCAGTTCCAGAACTAGTTCCAGAACTGATTCTAGAGCAACCGGTTCCACTTTGGAGCTATAGAAGGGGTTGCTTCTGTGACAATTTCAAACAAAAAGAATCGGTGTTAGAATTGACAGTAGAAGGGGTTGTGAATGAAAAGTAGCTATTCTACAACCGATTCTTTGGAACAGAAAATTTTCCTGGGTCTTTATAGAGTGTTATCCATAAACTCAAAAGAAATGCCTAAAGAGCTCATAAAGTAATATACACATAGTGTCAAAGTTTAAGTAGTAACAGCGATAAATTATCGAGTTCTTATTCTTGCTATATTTCTTTACGAGTTTCAAAATCTAACTCGAAGTATAGCCGACACATGCCATGTAGTTAATTCGCATAATATCGACAATAATCGAGATCCCCTACCAAAAATTAAAATGCATCTTACATAATACGAATGTATTTCTGCTCTCTTAAACGACAACTAAGGACACTATGGGGAAGTTCCATAGTCAGAACTAAAAATTAATTCTCAAACAAAATTTCTCAAGAAATATTGAAGTAAGAAGTCGATCTAAGTTCTGACTTTCAAGTAGCTGGAAATAATCTAACAATTCCTTATCCAAAGTTTTGATTACCAAATATTATCCCACCTATTGGACTATTGAACTCAGTTCTCAAGAACTAAGGATGCCAAATGATTTCGCTGTAAATAAGAAGTCATTTAACCTGCTTATCTTCAATTATAAAAAGTAGCAGTTAAGAGAAGTCAAATTATGATCATTATATAATCTTCATTAAATCTCTCAGTTTACCCAAGTTGACCTTTAGATAAATACCTTACCTAAATATGTATCTACACAATGTATAAAACCAATTTGTTAATATTTTTAAGAATTTAACTTAACATGTTTTTCATTTAATTCTAATAACAGTTTTTCAATTCTTATACCCAAGCGTATTAAGAATACTTTAAATGTATTTCATGTAATAAACTTGATATCATCTCTTAAATTTTTTAGTTAACTAAGTATACGTGAAAGTAAAATTAGCAGAGAATCTTTTGAGTTTAGTGGACCACCCTATTAACGTATGTAACTTCAAATACATGGCGACTTCTTTGGTGGTCTTTCACCACCACCAACAACTACATCATCATCATCATCGTCATCACTAAAGCAAGAAACCGACAAGAGCAACAAAAACTTGACTTACTTTAAAGCTTGACACACTGACTAGCCCAACATACGAAGAGTTAGACTACGAAAGTACTCATGTTGTAGCCAAGTAAACATTTTCAGTGAGTCATACACATGCGTTGGGATCTTAAGAATGTTGATCCCCAGAGAAAACCTAATTCTCTTATGCAAAAGAGCTAAATAATGAATGACTCATTTGTTGAATGTTTGAAAAAAGGTATCTTCCAGTCTTAGAGACGTGCTATAATTAAAACGACAGACTACAAAATATAAGAGACACAAACTGTAGGTAAGGGGCTACAGCAGGACACCTTATACTACTTTAGCATAGGTTATTTTCCTCCAAATTAAAATATATTGCTTATTCTTGGATCAGTTTTAGAACCTTACAATTTTACTTTCTGCAATCAGTTCTAGAACTTTTTACATGGAACCGGTAGTAAAATAACCTGTTCTGGAATAAATTCATAGATAACCGTTTATTAACAATTTTGCTGGGAAGATATGGAGAAAAGGAGCTTTTTAAGAGACACACAAGGACGTCTAGAAAAAGGCGATTTATGTCAGCCCAAAACAATTTTTGATAAATAATTACATTAATTTTGAAAATCTTCTATGATTCTTTTCGAGCTAAAATGTTGGATGAGTAGTTCTTTCCTAAACTCCAATCTAACCTTAAGTTCTCTCAACAAGATATAACATTTCAAAACCAGTAATATTATTTGTGGATAAATCCTATCGCTTTTATTGCAATTAACTACTTACAAGCTGTTAGTTACCAAGTTTTTTTTTTCAATTTGTTTTTTAGTCAAGTTACACTTGCATAATATTTAATATGATATTGAGTACTGAGCTTGTGATTTATCCATTAATACTCATGTGCATATAGACTGTTCGCATATGTCTTATTTTATGTCTTGACTGTATGCCCATCAGACTGCCGTTTAGACGAACGAACGGACAGACGGACGTTCAGTCGGTTGGTCGTTTTGTCTGTCCCTTTAGTTTAGTTAAAGTAAGTATTTATTTCAATGTTTCTATGTACGCCCTTTTTTGCAACGGCGTGTGGTCTTCTTACTCTCTGTCTCTAAGCTTAAAGAAGAAGTCATCAGACTGAACTGTGTGTTGAAGTTGTAGAGTCAACTTTGAAATTCCGTTTGTTAAATGTTATTGCATCACATTGATTGTGTGAGAGTTTAAAAATCGACTCAAATGATTTGAACATCTTAACATAGGTGGCTTTTTGTAATTCTTTCTTAATTTAACCCATTGAGGGAATTTAAAAAAAGGGGCAGTTAACTAACACATCCGCTAAAAAATCCGTAGCATGACACATAGGTGGCGCCACTAATGAAAAATCCATATGATTTTTTGGAACTACCAACCTTAAGATGATACCTGTCAAAATTTAATGACAATTCGTTCATTAGTGACGCTACTTTTGCGAGTTTGGAAACAATGGATTTAAAGCAATTTCGTGTGTTGATTTATCATTGCTTTTCAATGGGAAAAAACACCGTTCAAGCCAAAGATGGCCTTGCTAAGTGTTATTCGGACTCGGAGACAAATGGTAGAAAAGTGGTTTGCTGACTTTAAACGTAGTCGTACAAACGCCGATGACGCCGAACGCTCTGGTAGCCCAAAGGAGGTGGTGATGCCGGAAAACTTCAAAAAAGTTCACAAAATAGTTTTAGCAGACCGTAAAGTGAAGTTGCAGGAGATAGCTGATACCTTAAAAATATCGAAGCAATGTGTTGGCTTTATTTTGCATGAAAATTTGTCCATCAGAAAGCTGTTTTCGAAATGGGTGCCGCATTTGCTCGCAGTGCACCAAAAACAACAACGTCTCGATTCTGATAGCTGTTTTGAGCTATTTCGAAGAGATAAAAAGGAATTTTTGCATTGGTATGTAACAATGGACGAAACTTGGATCTGCCACTTCATTTTCGGAGTCGAATATGCAGTCAGCTGAATGGACAGCACGGTTACTGGCGAATCTCGCCCGAAGAAGCCAAAGACGCAACAGCCAGCTGGTAAAGTTATAGCATCAGTATTTTGGGATGTGGATGGATCGCTACATGGCCCAACTGGTGCGTTTGAAGGAGATAATTGAAAAAAACGATATGAAGAAAAAAGTGATCTTTCACAATGCTGTCGTTGCCTACCATGCCCAAATTGCACAAATTACACTTTCGATTGCTTCCGCACCCAGCATATTGGCCAGATTTGGCTTCCAGCGATTTTTACCTGTTTTCAGGCTTCAAAAAAATGCTCGCTGCAAAGAGATTTGGTTCGAATAAAGAGGTGATTGCTGAAACAGGTGCCTATTTTGAGGCCAAAGATAAATCATTCTATAAAAAAAGGTATCGAAATGTTCGAAAGGTGTTGGAGTGATTGTATGGCTCTTGAGAGACTACCCAGGTAGAAATTGCCGACGTTACAACAAAAGTTGTCCTGAAAGAGCACTGTTTTTTACGAAATGCCGGTACTACTTAAAACGTGCTTTGCCAGTACTGTTTTCTGAAAATTAACGAGCTTTTTTTAATCTATTAAAATTAACAATTTTATAAATTTTACATTTTTTTACATATATTACACAATTATTTATGTAAGAGAGACATCACCATTCTTTTCTTGTGAAGTTTAGAAAGAATACATTAAAAATTTGTGATGTACACTAAGAGGACAGTAAAGTTCTAGCAAACTACTAAATTTGTTATTAAATGTACTGGGATAATACCAAAAAAATAAAATCCCAAGCCTGCGCCAACGTTGGGAAATAACTACGGCCAAGTGTTTGTTGGTGTTATCATTTCGACAACATGCCAGTACAGTGAAAGTTAAAAATCAGACGCATGCCAGTACATGTACTACCGTCTCCGATCACCCAGGAGCAATTGCAGTGGGCCAAATAACCATTTAGTTCGCTTGATAGAGTTGGATTCTAATAGTGCGTTTAGACAGGGATATTAATCTACTTGATTAAAGTTAATCCAACTTTTTAATCTTCATCGTTTACACATGCATTTTTTGACAGTTAAAAGATTAACTTGACAGTTAAAAGTTTAACTCTGTCAGTTTAAAATACCACAGTAGCACCGATAGTGATCCGACACCTGATGAAGAATATATTTGTCGTCAACGCCAAAATATTTTTGGGGCAACGCCTTAACGTTAATTTTTATCTGACTTTAGCGGGTGTGTTTTTCAGTGCTGCCAACCATCATATAACAGAAAACAGGGTTGCATACAATTGGTAGTATGAATACAGAGTCGTATAGAAATAGTAACATCATTAAAAGTTGTATTATCTGTTAATCAAAAAGATTAAAATAGGGTTTAATCGTAGTTAATCCGACTTTCACGGGATTAACTTTTGTGTCTAAACGAATTTAAAAATATAGAACAATCTTGTTAATCAGGTACTATTATAAAGCCTCCTTTTGGTGCTAATAGCGAAAGATATGATCCTCAGTTCGAAATTGCTTTTTTTTATTTGCATTACCCAAATTGTACGATAAGGTTCTCTTGCTTGGGGAATTCTCGATATCACTGACCCCCGAAAGGTTTAAGAAAAGCCAAAACTCTGACGTCTTGCACAGAGTGTATGTGGTGTATAAAGTTCAACATATATGAGGCAAAGCGAAAAAAATCTCAACAACAAAAATTGTGTGATAGACCGAACGATGACGACGACCACCTTATAAGTTTGTGGCAGTCGGCCACAAAGACTCATGAATTTCTGTTCAGTTCGATACACTGCAGCTCAGTTTGGTTTATTGTATTACGTATAGATGATAATAAAATGTTGTACATGTTCAATGCAGAGAATAAGGCAAAAATAATACTATCAACAGCAACAACAACAACCAGAAGATGATGAAAAAACAGAATCACCAATTAGCCTGCCTTCTGGTTGATGACTTAATTAAGCCCAAATGGCGCCTGGCGAGATTTTTGTTTGTGTATTTTTGTTTATATTTTTCTAAAAAAAAAGAAGGGATTTTTGTTGAAAAATTTCAAAAGAAAAATTTGAATTCAAACCATGAAAAAATATTGTAAAAAATTGATTTTTGATATGATCATTACGAGTGATAATTATGCCGATTAAAATCTTTATTATAATTTATTTTTTACAAAAGAAAAAAGAGAATGAAAAACAAACAATATGTTAATCATAATAATTAACATTATCATTTTTTCCATCATCATCATCGTAATGAAGGTGATAAATCATTCATTCATAATTTTCATTAAAAAAGTGTTTTATAATTATGTGTATTTCTTTTTAGATTTAATATATAATTAAGGTGCTCAGCTACAAAAATCTGTGTGGAAGTTGGTTTTTTTTTTTTGTTCATTTTCTTGTAATGACACAATTACTAATTGTGTTGGACCTACACGACAATTGTCACTCATAATGATTTAGTATCATGCACCGCCAAACAGACAACACACTTGACTTATGGGTGCTTATGATGACAAACGATTGTATGCGGCTTCTTTTTGTAATGATTTGTTTCTTCTAGTTTTATAGGATTCCTTGGTAATTTTTTTTTTTTCGTTTCATGCACGAATGTATGAAAAAAGGGGGAAATTAAAGTGAAACTATAGGAACTTTTAAGAAGTGATTTATTATTTAAAAATATGTAAAATATGTTCAAGCATTACAAAGAAGATCTTAAAGAATATTTTGCAAATCAGTTACAAGAAATCAACGTGGGTGTTTTTTTTACGAGAGAAAGAGTTTAACTTATAAAAAAAAATATCTGAATTGAGTAAATACTCTAAAATCTATAGCTGAAACTTCATTTAGAACATTTTGTTTTATTAGCCATATCGAAATGAGAGAAAAATAGCTCAAATCATTCACAATAGAGCTGTTTATTTATAGGTGTGTTTGCTCTTTTTCCTTAACTACCGTGTAAATGTAATTAAAGAGGCTTTGACTTCCTTTCCGATTCCATTTCTAGAATTCTAGAGAGTTGGCCCAGTAGTGAAATCGTCATTTTTGGAGATTTTGTTATTCACAACCCCACCTGCCTTCACCCATACAACTTGCTAGAGCCTTTACGTTTAGGTGTTTGCCGCGCATAACCACCTGCATCAATTAGTGATTGAATCAAAGACCATTCCGTACGTTGTAGGTAAATCCCAGAATACTCTCTACCTTTTCCTTAATTCACATTCGGAAAAGTAGGAAATAACCATATTTATTCCTCTGGCTAATTCGGATCACTGTGCCATTTCCGCATCTTCTTCGTTCTCCGAACTTTCTAAGAAACTTTTAACTTTTATTAACGAAAAAATTTTCCATTGGAAGCTCTGCTTCCTCGACGACAATGTCGATGTCACAACGAATATGAATAAATTGATTAAACACGTTATATTGCTTGGAATGAAATTTTCAATTTCTTCAAAGCGAATTTTGGCTAAACCAATAGATAAATGTTGGTTTAATCAGACATGCAAAAACCCAGTTATATTCAGAGAGGAAGCATTTAATAACACTATGCGACAGTCAAGATCGGGATGGGATGAAACCAACGGGAAATGTTATATCGGTCAAAAACAAGTTATACGTGTCCCGGCGTTTCGCTGGGTCACCCCTAGGAATCGAGATATATCTTTTTTTTGACATAACTCGAGAACCACTAGTCCGATTTTGCTCAAACAATTTTAAAAAAATTAAAAATTACAATTCCTTTAATCTGTTCATATAACGTTTTTCTATATACTCAACAGTTTTGCCGGTAAAAATAAATGTTTGTTACCGCTACCATAAAAATCAATAACCTTTTGTTTATTACTTTTTTTTAACATTTTAGGCAAAAAATATTTTTTTCTTCATACATTTATTTTCACCGGCAAAACTGTTGAGTATATAGAAAAACGTTATATGAACAGATTAAAGGAATTGTAATTTTTAATTTTTTTAAAATTGTTTGAGCAAAATCGGACTAGTGGTTCTCGAGTTATGTCAAAAAAAAAGACCACCAAAGGTCAAATCGATATATCTCGATTCCTAGGGGTGACCCAGCGAAACGCCGGGACACGTATAACTTCTTTTTTACCGATATAACATTCCCTGGTAGTTTGAACCCTTCCCGTTCACTGACCCCTACCATTTGTCTCACAGTGTAATTGGCGAGATAACAAAAAGCCTATAGCGCTTCAAAAACATGCGAGATATGAGTGTTCCAAAATACTTAATCGTGAAAAGATTCTTTACAAAAAACGTCTTCTTACTAAAGTTCTTTCTGCTCCTCGGAGTAATAAGAGTATTTGATCATTCGTTAAAAGAGTAAAGGATAATGCTAGTTCAACTATCCCAAATCTTATAAAGGCTGACCAAATATCCACCGAACCAGTTGCGCGATGTTTACAAGAAATCCATTCTTGCTGAAAAGCCATCAATTAATGACTGAACTTGATATTCTTACGAGATCTTGCTGATCTCATTGTAAATGAGTCATTCGGGTCTGCTGGTATACCAGCACTGGTGCGGAAACAGTGCTTTTCGACGCTAGCTCATCCATAGGCTTACCTTTTTAGCGCTTCTTATAATGCAGAAGTTTTCCTATCGTGCTGGAAGGTTGCCAATATCCAGCCAATCCCTAAAAAGAATGCGGCTAATAACACTGAAAATTACCATCCAATTGCTTTTGATATCGGCAATGACTTCGCTCGTCTTATTTTGAGCTTTCTCAGAGAATGCTCTAATGGATTGGGTCTCATTCGCCGGTTTTCAGCTGAATTCAGGTGCACCGCAGGGTTCTGTTCTTTCCGCTTACCTATTTCTAAACTTTCTCAATCACCTTTCTGGTCAAACTTTTAATCCTATCTACTCTTTCGTAGCTGACATCACATTTGCCAATTTTTTCGATTGGAGATCGCCTTAAGGAGATTGGGTGCAAAAGGTAGATTATTAAAGATACACTAAATCGGGGCTTTTTTACAATCTCTAAGTGGGGTTGTGCGAATATAGTCGACTTTAATGCACGGAAGACCCATTGTTATATGTTAACCCATAGGGCTTTGGGGTCAGTACTGTTACCCTTTGAGTACTATTATAGGTATGTATGATTGTGTGTTCGTTGGAAATAACATTTGTATAAAATCAACGAATATCGCAACAACTCAGAATTTGTATGGGACTAGTTATTTCGTTTAGGGTATTTTAGGGTTAACGGTATTTTAAATAACTTCGTTCGGGTATTTTAAGGCTAACGGTATTTAAAGTTTTTTCGTTTGTGGTATTTTAGGGTTAACGGTAGTTATTTGAAAGAGTTTTAAATTGTTATTGGCATTTTACGGTTAGTGTTTGCCAACCATGGCTTTAACTAGTTTTGAGAGTTAATTTTCAAAATTTTTTAAAACAACTGTTTCTCTAATATTTTCATGTTTCTGTTATTACCCGGTAGATGGAGCCACCAGTGTATCCGAAGTTTTAGAAATGGTGCTGTTTCTTTCCGTTACGATTTTTTTTTTAATTTCATATCTAAAAAACTAAGACAGAGAGAGCAAAATGAATGACGAATTCGAAGAAAACGTACTTTACTCATGTAATCCGTAATCATCTCTATCAAAAAATGGACCTTGGTGGGGAACTGACCCTCAGATATTATTTTTTTTTTTAATTCAATTTTACAAATTGGACTGTATTTCCGAAACACTGTACATGACCCAAAAAACTTATATTTAAAAAGCTTTGTAAAACCACAAATATGACTAGTTTCAATAATTTTCTTTTTAAATCTACACCATTTCCAATTGTATTTCATAAATTATTATTTAATTTCCGAAGTTACCAATTTTTTTAACGAGCTACCTACTAAAGCTTGGAAATCTTAGCTGAACGTTATTTAATTTCACCAACGGTTTTATCTCTCACTAAATCTCAATTCTTCTTCAGATTTATCAATGTGAAAAATTTTTCATTGCAGAATTAAAGGTCGAGAAAACTATTTTTATTTTAAAATTTAGAAATAAAAATGGGATAAACATAGGTTTATCAATTGTATTTCTGAAATAAGCTGATAATTTCTCAAATACATTCCACAATTACTGAAACACAAATAATATTTTCTGAAATACAATTAATAATTTCTAAAATACATTTCATAATTTCTGACATACATTTGATAATTTCTGAAAAACAAGTGAAAATGATGAAGACTTGTTAAATTTAATAAAAAAGGGGTTGTTAAATTTAAAAAATTGCTTTGTTGAGCCAACACACATATTTTTCTTAGTGTACTTATATAGAGCTGCATTTTCGTAAACCCTCGCGAGTTTTTCCTCGCGTTTAAACGACCCTTAAGAAACATGGATACCAATTTCGGTTAGGTATTTTTAGCAGTGTAATATACCATATAAGTTTCAGCTTTAGTACTTAATTGAAAGTGTTACCAAGTTTTGTTATCATTAGATCATTTTATAATCAAAAACAATAAAAATCATGATCATGATTTTGATCATTCATTCATTCATTACAATTCAATTCCATTGAGACGTCAAACAATAATAATATAAACAACAAAAACATAAAATTTCAATTTTAATAGACACTTGTCATCAAAAAAAAAATACAAAATTTTACAATACGAGTAGATATTCAATTCAAACGTTTTTACAACAAGTGTTTGAAGTTTGGCGCAAAAAATACTTAAATAAAATAAGAAGAAAAAATGGTGTCAATAAGATGGATTGTTCAAAGTCACCAACTATTGTTTGGAAGCCAAATATTTAATCGTAATCTTTTAATTTTTGTTGTTGAATTATTATTTTTTTTTTTTTATTATTTCTATAAGTTTAAGTTAAAGCGACCACACATGTTGTAGTTGTTTGATTACTTTTCTAAATCTTAAGCATTAATGAATTTTCAATACAAAATTAAACTATTATTATGTTCGAGTATTATGTTCAGCCAAAGCAACTGAACTTGGCAAGCAATCATTGCATTCAACCAGTTTAGTTCATTTATTGATTGTTCCATCACTTCGAAGGGGGTCAATTAAAAAGTGATTGTCTAAATCACTTCATTCGATCGTAAACAATTTCATTCATAATGTTTTTATTTGATTTTAATATTATTATTTATGTGAAGTATAAGAGCACTTGTTTAGTTTTATTTTGTATGTTTTTCTTAAGATCTTAAACCAAAACTGGCTAAACTACTTTAGTGATTATATCTTTTATTTCTATATAAAAATTAACTAAATTTCAAAATTTTTAATTTGACTTGATACTATATTTTATTGGTGACAATTTTTTGTTTAATGTTTGTTTGCATTTTTAATGCTTGACATGTTTTCTTAAGGATACATGCATTAGATATTTACGTGATTTGAAAATTAAAATTTTGATTTGATCATAAAAAAAAAAATAATTTGATTGCAAAGTTGGTAAAAGATACACGCACATAACGAGATTGTAGCATAATTAGTTAAATATGGCATTAAGTAAATGTTGAACATATAAGGATTTATATTGGAAGTTTTTCTTATAAAATTGTTATAAATATATTGTGATTGTTTTTAAAGAAATATTCTCTTAAAATGGTTAATTATCTTGAGTTTTTTATATCTAATAATTTTCTAAAGAAATATAAGGTGCTCAGGTGTGGTAGCCAGACCTCAAAGTTCGTTTTTTAATCAGTCGGTGTAAATAATTAATTTGAGTTAAAAATTTCGGCTAAAGGAATTGTAGAATATGCAAACGGATACTTTGGAAGGAATGAAGGAAGTGATTTTTTGAAGTTGTTCAAAATTACTTCTTAGAAATCAGTACATATACACAAACACACAAACTCTAATAAACAATCGACCATACACGGTTACTACGCAATTAACACTCTAGTACTTTACTTAACAGCACAATGTTAATGTAGAACTTTACTATACCAATGTTAATGTACGACTTCCCTTTGTAAAGTTCGGTATTTTATAGTTTAACGGCCGTAAATGTAGAACATGGTAGAAAAATCCAGTGCTTCTATGATCATAACTTTTATGTTAGAGCCCTCTTATAATAGAGCCCAACTACTTAACATTATTTATGGCATGTAACCTTAGCATATGCTGAGGTGTACAATTAAATGCAGTGTTAAGTTGCCAGATTGTCGTATTTTGTACATTCCGTCTCTTAGGCTATTTTCTTCCAGAAAATTCCTGAGTTTTCGATACTAGACTAATCCAAATTCGTAACAATATGTTAAAAAAAAAATTAATTAAATTAAATTTCTAATTAATAAATTAATTACTTTAAAATTTCTTTGAAAAATTTGTTTCTACTATAAACTTTTCTCTTAAAATATTCTGACTACGCACCTGTATATCTTCAATTTTAAACTATATTTGTTGCAATTTAAATATGAAAATATGTTTGATATTTTATGGACAATCAGAAAAAGGTAAAAAAAAACGTACCAACTTTTGATGATGATATACAATTATAGCTTCAATCAACAGTTGGAATTGTAATTTTTTTCTTCTTCATATTCTGTTTTGTCAAAGTCACAGATGAAGAATGAATATTGAATTGGCAAAACCGAAGTAGGGATTATAAAAGAAAAAACCCTTAAAAAAAAGAATAAGAATTTTTTTAAGCTTCAAATCAAAAAACATCTGCCTGAAGGTCGTAGAAGTTGTTATTTAGCATGATTGACTTCCTTTTCAAAAACCAAAAAAAAAAAAAAAAAAATCTACAAAAAAAAACACAATTGATTTTGCATTGATTGAGTAATAAATATAAAATGTTGCAAAAAAAAAAAAACAAATAAATTTGCATTTAAAATAAATGTACTCAAAATACCAAATAAACCGATCATATTTAGAAGACAATTACCAGTACATGGATTATGGATTTTTATTTCATTTTATTTATGAGTTAACTGATACAAAATATTTTTGTTTTTATTATTTTTAATTAAAGGTTTTTGATTGAAATACACCACATTTTATTATGATAATTTTCTCTTTTAAACGAGTTAAATTGATTTTTCACTTACCTAGTTATTTTATAGCAGGGAAGTTGTTAATAAAATTTAATTTGCGTGTGGTATCTGTGAATCCCTTGCCAAATAATTTAAAATCTCTGGGGAATCAAAGTAACAATAAATTTTTGAACAGATTGGTTTAATTTAATATGACTAAAGTAGTTTCTGTTTTATTTCTTTGCCACAGATAATCACAACAGAAGTCAAAGTCAAATAACATCATTAACTTTATTGTATAGTAAAACCTCAATAATAAAAATTTGCTTTATAAAGTACGTTAAACCTGCTTGCTAACATATCTCGAAATAACCAAAGCTTAATTCTTAACCATAGTTATAAATGTCACATTTATGTGGATATATCTGTGGTTATAGTTTAATTGAGGTTCATTTTTTCAAGTTAAGTTTTCAAGTTTTTTATGGAAAATTCCGATTTTGACCAGAAAATACTGCACTGTTCTCCTACGTTGGGCGCCAAAAATTTATCCTCTCAATATGACCCTTATGGTGTTAATTTATAATTCGCCACTCATATAGCACAGTAATAGAAAAAGTCTGCATTAATTTTTGCTAAAGTTACTAAAAATTATTTCAAATGGATGGATAAAACCATCAATTAAAATTCGATTAAATTTACAAAATTCTAGCTATTTTTTAGTTAATTGAAAATAACAATTTACCCTTTTAAAAGCAACAACAATTATGTTAAATATTAGCAGACTAAAGACATTGTAAATTTTCAAAGATTTGTTTGATTTTTTTTTTTTTTTACTGCAGTCTATTATTTGTCAACAAATATTTTTGTTGATTTTAGCAGGATAATTGTTATTTCCATTAAACTCAATTTAACTAAAACTTTGAAGATACAACAATTTGTTCTTGCTGTTTTGTTTTTGCTGATTTCAGCAGGATAAATTGTCATTGACAATTATCTAAAAACAAACTCAAATAAATATAACTAAATTTTGAGTGAGATGGCCAAGCGGTCGTACCTTAGTATAGTTACGTTTGTAACGTATCATTAGGCACATGTTCGAATCCTACAGCGCGTTGTTGAAAAATTATCATATAGAGACAATCTGGCAATAAAATATAAACAATAATACAATTTAATGGAAAATCTCTGATAAAGCCTATCCATAGAAAAAGGCAGAAACTTTATCTAGTCTGATTTCTAAATTAATGTGTTTAAAATTTTTAGAGAAAAAGGTTTATTCTTCTTCTTAGCCTTCTAACCTACTAAATTAAAATTGGTAAAATATATATTAATTACAATTTTCATTGCAGCTGTCTATATGACGTAAAAACAACACTGTACTAAAATACATTATGAAATTTGCCCTGTAGCAATCCGTCCCCAATATATACGCAAGCTGCCTGCTTTTAAACGTAAAAACTTTAATTACTTAATCATGCATATATGGCACTCAGGGTTTTGATTATGTAATTTGAAGTAAATAAGTTCTGTATTAATTATAAAAAAAACATACGTCAGTTTGGCAACATTTGCTAAAAAGGAGACTCGGAGAAGATTGGAAGACAAACAAAAATCTAAAAATTTAATGTTTGTATCTCTTAATCACTTCTGAGTGAAAACAATAACAGAAAGCTGAATAGGAAAGAAAACTGTGAATTAGTTGCATTGCATTCAAGGCCTTACTTGGGGTTGTTGAAAATTATCATATGGAGACAATCTGACAATAAAATTTAAACAATAACACAATTTAATGGAAAATCACTGATGAAGCCTGTCCATAGAAAAAGGCGGAAACTAGATCTAGTATGATTTGAAAATTAATGTGTTTATAATTTTTAGAGAAAAATGTTTATTCTTCTTAAGTTCAAACCAACTAAATTAGAATTTTTTAGATTTAACAGATTTCGCTGTTCTTAACTTCCAATATTTAGCAAACAGATTCTGCAGAAGGTTTAATGTCCGGATTCAAGGACATAAGTGCCGCTAGGCTATCGACGAAGATTCCCACTGATATCTGAGCCCCCAATCTCACACAAGAGCCTACAAGCTTCCCTAAAAGCCTGAATCTTCACCTGAAAGATACTAGCATGACCGGTAACCTGAAGGAGCCATAGAAGGCCATCGGTGTATACCTTGATGTCAAATCCCTCCGCTGGATCTCTCCTGTCCCACTTCTTCTTGAAGGTTATCTTAACTGCGGGGACAGCGGGGGCATGCAAGAAATCTAGCGTGTCCATTAGGGCATTTCACCAAAAACATTTTTTGGATTTTTCCAACTTTTGAAGCGGAATATGAATGCTTATGGCCCAGGGGATTTTTGTGAATTTTTTCACAATTTTGGAAGGGGGACACGAGGTCGCTGAAAGCTAAGGAAATATTTTAAGGCACTTCTGGGCAAAAACAAAATTTACTAAATTCCAATTTTACTATTAAACACCATATTTTACTTACAATTTAGACAAATTCAAGTCAAACGTTTACAAACACTACTCCCTCTTTCCTCTTTCCCATAACCTATTTTCCTGATATCAACACAATGCATTGCATTAGTAGGGGGCATCCCCTGAGTGTTGGTCTATAGTAAAAAAAAAAAAAAAAAAAAAAAAAAAAATGGATTTTGTTATTTTACAGTTTCTAATAAATTGAAGCTAAAAAATATATAGTGTATTCGATAACAAAAAACCGGGCTTTCGGTATTTGAAAAATTAACATTTTAAAAACCGAAACCGACAAAGCACAAAAATCGGTTTCGACCGGTCTTTAAAAACAACCTCGATCTAGCTCGGTAGCTCTTTCCGAATAGTTCCTTTACAACCGATAATTTTGGAAAATTGTATTTCACGAGTATATATCTACACAAAAAACAATGGCAAATGAAATGGTTAAGCAACGGAAATTTTTGGTTATAACAACCAAATTTTTGTTTAGAAGACTAAAATTCGTTTGACCAAATTAAAAAAAATATATGTATATTTTAAACTTTTAGTAAACCCTTATTCAACTATTTTTAAGAAATTTACTATTCGATTTAAAATTCATTTTAATCACGTCCCACTGTAGAATGTCGGTTAATCTTCTTATTTATTTGTTTTTGATAATTTCAATCAAGCCTTTAAAAAAAAAACAAAAACTAAAAATCAGCTCTTGTGGGAACAAGGTCAGGTATGTGAATGTACAGTTCATACCATTTGTGATGATTTTTTGTGGTTTTCTTATTGTTGCTGTGTTATTTTAAACCAACAAAAAATTAAGAAAATTGGCAGTTTATCAAAACAAATTGATTGATTTTGTTTTACTACATGGTATAGTTAAAACTTAATCATAGTGATTTTTAAATAAAACCAAAAATCACTTCAACATCGACATATGATATGAGTAGCAGCAATAACAAATTAAAATTTAAGCTTGACATGTAATACAACATCCCTTCCCTCTTTGCATGATGATGATGACATTTTAAATATTCATTATTGTTGTTTACAACATGGTTCAGTTAACAAATGGCGTTGACAAATAATTATTAACTAACCACTATCTACGAACTATTCAATCCCACTGTCGCTAACAATAATCAACTGCCATTTTGACTTTGTTACCTTTTCATTACTTCTGGCATTTATTCATTCATTCCTTCACTCTTGTAGTTAACGATGTGACCACTGAAATCAACCATGCATTTAGTTTAAATAATATTAAAAAGACATTAAGTTTAAAGTGATGCGTAACATAAGCACAAACATTTATTAACAACAATATAAACAAACTACCAAACAGCAACTAACCTGATGACAATAACAACAAAAGTTTATCAAGTAGTATTAAGCAGAGCTATGAAAGAATCATCTATATTGTTTATGTATAGTTTTGCCACTAAGCTGAACTAAGAAAATGCAACTCTGTTCAAATACTATGACAAACAACCCAGCAAAATATTTTACAATCAGTTGCAAACCGCACCAATTCTCAACTGATTCCACTAGAACCGATTCCGTGGAAGTTGTTGTAAAAGCGGCAGGCGGTTTTCAACTCTCTCCTTCGAAGATTGACATTTTGCATCGAAAAAAGTTAGCCTTTACAGCCATGCGTAATTCATGCTAACATTTTTCGATACAAATTAAGAAGAGAGTGATTTAATAGAGGTTGGGAGAGTTGGCACCTCTTTTAATTATATGCTCGTTGGAAGCGGTGGCTTTTGGGAAAATTTCAAACAAACATCATCGGTGTTAGAATTGACAGTAGAAGGGGTTACAAAATAAAAGAAGCTATTCTAAAACCCTAATCCTTGGAACATAAAATTTTGCTGGCAAAATACTGAGTCTAACGAGTTGATAAATATCGTGTTTTATCAAAAATATAGACATTTTGCAAATCTATTTCGGTTGCCTCAACAAAAAATCGGTAGTTTGATACGAGAAATTTTAACCACCTGATTGGCAATTTTATCGTAACAGAATGTGTATCCAAAAATTAATTTCTGATGCATTATGATTCATTGCAGATCCAAAAAGAAATAATTTTTCATAGTTCTGGTAGCATAAGCTTTGTAGTATAATTTTCTTTAAATCTTTAGGCCACAATATATAGAAGAAGAAGCATTACAATTTGACATAGACAAACATAAACAACATTAAGGTGAACGTTATTTTTCTTCTTCTTCTTCTCTATTTAACTAACAATACATAACAAAGTAACAGCAGCAATAACAACAATAGTTAAAGTAAACACAATTCATGTCATTACCAAAAAAAAAAAAAAAAACAACAACAACAACATGCATACATATGAACTAGTTGGTAATTACACTCAAAAAAAGGTCAGTGGATATAACAATAAAATCAGACCATTTGATGTATGTACTCGAACCAGTATACCTAAATCTCGGGACTAAACTCTATCTCGCTTAGTTTTTAAGATATTGTCTATGTTATGGGTAGTCTAATATTTTCCCCCATATGCCCAAAACTTATCAGGCTCTTTAGATCTACCCTAGTAAAAATGATTTTTATATATTCATATATGATTTTTATACAGTCATTTATGATTTTTTACAATTATAACTTATGGAGTATTGTGAAACATATATTTTTATATGATTATATCAAAAGATATTTAATTATATAAAATTATATTAACCAGATCCACCATTTTTCGGATCAAATAATATATTTTTTATATAATTATATTAACCCATACATGATTTGATCCGGAAAATGGTGGATATGGTTAATATAATTTTATATAATTAAATATCTTTTGATATAATCATATAAAAATATATATTTCTCAATACTCGGCAAGATATAATTGTATAAAGTCATAAATGATGATATAAAAATCATATATGATTATATAAAAATCATTTTTACTAGGGTAGTCAATTGATCAATTCTACCGAAAAGTGGAAGCCCATATAAAAATCGAAATATATATGAACATACATGATCATACTTTGATTTGTATATGATCATGCATGGGCATACATTGTCATATACGTCCATGTATAGTTAAATGTATGACTATAAATGATCTCATATATCCGAAATTTGATTCATACATGCTCATATATGATCATATATGGCCATATACTTCCATATACTCTCAAATTTCGGATTCAAAGAAATATGGAAATATGTATATTACAGCATGTATGGTCATACATTGAACTATGCATCCACGTTGTATATGCACATGCATGAACATATACAAGCAATGTATGATCCGGTTCTTATAGTATTTTGCACAACCTTTGCAATGGCGATATCGGTTATTTTAAAATTATGATTTTTAACCTTGAAATTCAAGATCGAAAAATATAAAGGAATATATCTGGAAAACGATTTTTTTTATTTTCCTAGTTAATCTAGCCTACAGAGCTGTAAATAAAACATTCCTTTTTGATTTCAATTCTTTACGAATTAGATAAATTTTTAATTAATTCTCTTCACCAAGGAAAAGAATTTGAATGAAATTTGAATTAATTCAAATGAATTTGGCGAAAATGAGTTTGGCAAAATGAATTGCAATTCATTTTCCATTCGAATGAATTGAATTGATTTTGAATTAATTCAAATGAATTAAAAATAAATTGCAATCGATCAAAGTAAACATGGTGCTTGATATTTATTTTTTCTAAGAACTGATAAAATTAGGAGGCCCAATTTCGTATTTTAAAAGTAAACGAATTTAAAAAAAGACCTATAAAGAAATATTACCTTATTGACAGCACAATCGTTACGTAATGTTGTTACCAAACACCGTTTTTGAGCCCATAAAAAAAATACGTGCCACTTATTTTTTACTCTAGCACATATTCGAATTTCATTCTAATCAAAGAGAACCCATTAACCTTTCTTCGATAGTAAATTTTCAAAAAAAAAAAAAACATGTCTAAATCACACTGAAGAAATTCACAGTTTAAGCACCTAAAGTTGTTTTTCACGTGGAAAATTTTCACTTAAACTTTAAAGGCCTTTAATAATAATTTAAATTCTGAAAATGAAAATTTTTTAATGCAATTAGCAAGCAACAATCAAAATAAACACAAAATGTCACTTTTTTCCAAGAAAAATAATAGTCTTGTACATTAAATTTGCGTGAAAACAAACTCTACACTATTTTCACGTGAAACTGATTGACGTGAAAAATAATTTTTTTTTATATGGAGTTAACAGTTTTTTCACGTGAAACTGGAACAACTTACGGTAATTTAAGTGCTAACGTGCTATCGTCGTAAAATAGCATGATTTTTAAAGTTTAACCTATAGAAAGTTGTCAAATTTACAATAAATGGTAATTTACTACTTCAAATAGCACAAACTGTGAATTAGATCACTAATCCTTATATAATTTTGGATATCTGTATATGAGTGAATTGAAAATACAGATATTTTAACTAACGTATTATTTTGAGTGTACAGTAACAGTGGCAGCACCAACAATAGTGACAGAGTTAAACAAGTGGCTACAAGTGCCAACAATAGTTACAATTTCACTATGTTTCGTTATTGTTGTTGTTTTTTTTCTGTTTCTTTCAAAACAGTTAAAATGTCGTCTTTTTAGACATTTGTTAGTTCAATATGCCACTGTAATTGTTGTTGTTAATTTCAAGAGGGGCTTGTTCCATGTTGCTCTTTTAGTTTGTTTGTTTTTCTAAGGTTCTACCATGTGACAAATGTTGAGTCAAAAAGTAGTTCATTTAATTCATAGTTTTTTTCTAGAGAAATAGACAGGTTAAATTGGTTGAATGCAATAGAATAGATGATACGTAAGAGTGAGAAGCAAAAATTTAAACAACTACAAATTTTAACTGTTATTTAAATGCAGTAGATTTTGTTAGTTGCTTATATAAACAACTGTCATAAGAGATGTTTTAAACAACTGTCATAAGAAATGTTTTAAACAAACAACAATTTTTTACAAAATATGAACAAAATTTAAAAGTTCTGGGAACTTAACTACTATGTATTTCTAGCAGAAATGCTGGAGTTCATGTACCTTTTCCTAAAGAAACTCAAATTCTTTACCGTAAAAATAATATTAGATCCTTATTAATGTTCTTTTTACATATAATTTCAATTGTTAAATATTTATTAAAGGAATAAAAAAAAAAAAAAAAAAAAAAAAAAAAAATTAATGTTAGTCTCCGAATTGAAATTTCTTTTCCAAATTTACGCAATGGGATGTTTTATAAAGATTAGAGTATTTTGCTCAAAAATTGTTCGAATAATTTAAAATCCTCAAATTTTTAATAATTTAGTGAGAAATTGCTAAAAAAAAAAAAAAAAAAAAAATACTTAAAAAAATATACAGTTTTTTTATTCGACGAATTATTTATTTCTGAAATCCCAAAAGTTAGTTAAAAATAATGAAAAAAAAATTGCTGCAGGCTTGTGCCTTTCATTTCATTCTTGACCAAGAATTTTAGAAATTTTTGCTAGGTTAAACTACAAACTCAATGAGAATTTCTTCTCATTGAATTTTTTGAATTTCTTCTCATTGAGTTTGTAGAATTTCTTCTTATTGAGTTTGTAGTCCTAAACATCAAAGAAAAAACAACAACAACAAAAATCTGTTACAATTTGCTTTGTTATATTCCAAAATACTACTTTGTTGTTTTGACATACCCAGCAATTTAAGTGAAAACGGAGAACTCTTTCTTGAGACATGTGCCAACTACAATCTGGTTATTGGAGGAACAATATTTCCCCATAAAAATATCCATAAGGGTATGTGGAATCATCCCAATCAAAGAAAATACAACCAGATAGACCCTATAGCGATAAGCAAACTCTGGCATCATTCCCTACTCGACGTCCGTAATAAGAGAGTAATCGGAGACTTTCAACTCAAGCTAAAAGCTGTTTTTCACAAAAACGAACCAGATTTGACTTACCAAAACTAATTAATGAAGACGTCAAACAACAATTCTGCCAAAAAGTCGAGATCTTGATGCAGTCGATTACAGAAATTACCGCCATTAAGGAGTACTGGGAAGAAGTAAAAAACGCTTTTACAAAATCGGCAGAAAAATGTATCGGCTATGAAAAAAAGATCAATAAACCATGGTTATCCGATGGAACTTGGAAACCTATAGATGAAAGAAAAAATTTGAAAAACAACCAAAACCACGCTAAAACTAGAATTCAGAAACAACACCTACAAATTTCTTATAACCTGGCAAATAAAAAGGTCAAATGTAGTGCCAGAGCGGACAAAAGAAAATGGAAAGGTAATCTGGCCCAAGAGGCTGAAGCTGCCAGTGAAACCAACCGTTCGAGAGACATATACAGGATTACCAGACTCATGGGAGGGAAAAACCATTCAAATAATAAACCCTTAAAACATGCTAATGGTGTCATAAAGTAAGCCAAACATGACCAAGTTGGTATATGGGAAAATTACTACAGGAACTTACTGTCTCCAATTTCAAACCACACTTAATCATTGGGCACCTGTTACATTCACGACCTCCTTCTTAAAGATACAAATACTGCCGATATCGAGGAAATAACTCAAGCAATCCATTTATTGAAAAACCATAAATCAACTTACCCCAGGAACTTTTCAAAATCAACAGCCCGATGACCGCAACAATTTTAATGCTGATAATTACCCAGTTTTTGAGCTCGGAAAATATGCCAGATGATATGAAAATCCGATGATATGATATCAAAATTGCCAAAAAACAGGAAACTTAATGGAATGCTTTAAATGGAGAGGAATCACTCTCTTCAATATCATAAATAAAATCATTGCACAAATTCTGCATCGTTGGATCTTCAAAGCATTGGACTCAAATTTACGTCCAGAACAAGCAGGCTTTCATCCCAACAGATCCGTTGTAGATCACAGAAACAGCCTGCGTATAGTATTGCAGCAATCTGTCGAATTCAGAGCCCCATTATACCTCTTTTCGTGGACTTTAAAAGAGCTATTGACTCCATCCACCAATCTTCCATCAGGGAGGGGCTTAAATGCAAAGGTATACCACCTAAAATCATACCTCCAATCAAGGCTCTTTATGATGATGCGCAATGTTTGATTCTCCACGAAAGTTTAAAAAGCAATTTCATAGATGTTAATACCGGTGTCAGACAGGGGTGTGTCCTATCTCCCTTACTGTTTAATGTGGTGCTTGATCTGGTAATGAGAAACTCCATCCCAAATGAAGCCGGTATCAATATTGGTATATCGGCAAGACTGCATGATCTAGATTATGCATACGACATTTGTCTAATCTCTCAAAACTTTGCCGAAATGAAACAAAATATTAACAAGATTGGCCTAAACTCCGACAAAGTGGAGGTCACCACACATATCCCGACGCACCAATATAAAGATCTTCAATTCCAACGGGAAGTCAACACTGCGCTATGGCTGTGAAACTTGGATTTTGTATTTCGATTTTGAAGAGAGACATTTTGTCTTTTGTTTAAAGTTTCCAGTTCGCAAAATTGCCTTCTATAATGCCTTTTTATTCCCTATTGTGAAATAATCAATTCTCCTTTTTTTTGTATTTAGCAAAAAATTAAAAATTCACTACAAATGCAAATCAATTACAAAAACAAACAAATTGTTAAAACTAATTTATCTAAAACATCACAACAATCCATCATCATATAGTTGATGAGCTCATAACTCAATGAACTCAACGACTGAATGGATCGATGGATAAATGAATGACACATTGTTTGGTTTTTTGTTTTCTGTATTCGAACAAAACGAAAAATTCTAATGGAATTCGATGATCAGTATTGAAAATGTTTTGAAAAAAAAAACACTCCGCTAATGCAATGAATACTGAATGCATAAAACTGAAAAAAAAAATAAATCATACATAATGGAAATTTTAATAAACAATATGATAATAAACAATATTGCAACGAAAAGTGGAACACCTAAATTTTGAAAATAAAATTTCAAAAAAATATTTATCTAAAGTAATATAGGAATTAACGAAGCACTAAATATTGAATAATAAAAGTTCCCAGGATACTTAAGCCCATATAAATACATACATATATTATTGCTTTTATATACGATTAATTTTCATACGAAAAATATCAATTTACAATTTCAATAATTTTTTTTTTTCAATCTTTTTAAAACTTCAATCATCATTAAGATTCTATACTTATTTGCAAAAATCATATAATAACGATACATCAATATTAAAGCACAAAACATGATTTTAAAATGTCTATAGATATAAACTTGTGAATTTGTATCTGGAGTTTTGTTACTCCAGAAGACATTTATATGCTCCAACTGATGGCAATAATTGTCACACACAATTGGAATGTTTAACGGAGAAAATAAAATACGAAAGAAAAACAAGTCGTATCAATGTAAAAATTTCAAAACTACAATCATAAATCCTTAAGTAACATAAAATAAGCTGCAACTACAATACAAACACACACGTACAAGTTGTAAAAGACGATGATGAAGATGATATGAATTCTGAATCGGGAGCAGAAGTTGGCAGAAGCTTAAACACAATACTCCATATCAATGAATACCATCTCGGCCATCAGTAAAAGTAGTGGAAAAAACTACTACAGCAGAAGCACAAATATTTTGATACTTGCAAAAAAATTAAGAAACTCTATAAATAAAAGGAGAAATAAACAACTGGGAGAAAGAAAAATACGAATGCAGCCATCATCATTATTATCATGGTATAATAGCTGCAAAATACTTAAACACTGGACCATTTTTAACAGCCAACAGAAATAATGTGACCAACTCTCAATGTTAATGTTCTTAGACATTAACCGAAATATATGACAAAAATTTGAAAGATGACAAAGCAAATAGTGGTAAAACATGTTTTTTATTGTTTTTGTTTTATCTTTTATATTTTAGAAAACAATAAATTCTCTATGAGTTTGTAATTTAACCTAACAAATATTTCGTCCTCTGACGATATCCTTACACAAGAATGAAATCCGGATAGGGACAACCTTCAACAGAATATTTTTCACAATTTGGTTAATAAATTTTGGGATTTTAGGGAATTAAAAGAAAAATTTAATTCCTTAGGAAATTAAATGAAAAGTTAATTCCTTGACCAAAAGTTGAATTACTACACCTTTTGCAACTGTAATTCAGAAAATATCAATTGAAATTCAGAATTTCCATTTGAAATTCAGAAAATATCAATTGAAATTCAGAATTTCCATATGAAATTCAGAAAAGATAAATTGAAATTCAGAATTTCCATTTGAAATTCAGAAAATATCATTTGAAATTCAGAAACTATCATTTGAAATTAAGAAAATATCAATTGAAATTCAGAAAATATCAATTGAAATTCAGAACATATCAATTGAAATTCAGAAATCGTCATTTGAAATTCAGAAAATGTCAATTGAAATTCAGAAATTGTCATTTGAAATACAGAAAATATCAATTTAAATTCAGAAATCGTCATTTGAAATTCAGAAAATATCAATTGAAATTCAGAAAATATCATTTGAAATTCAGAAAATATTTGAAATTCAGAAAATGTCAATTGAAATTCAGAAAATGTCATTTGAAATTCAGAAAATATCATTTGAAATTCAGAAAATATCAATTGATATTCAGAAAACATCAATTGAAATTCTATTGATATTTTCTGAATTTCAAATGACGATTTCTGAATTTCAATTGATATTTTCTGAATTTCAATTGATGTTTTCTGAACATCAATTGATATTTTCTGAATTTCAATTGACATTTTCTGAATTTCAAATGATATTTTCTGAATTTCAATTGATATTTTCTGAATTTCAAATGACGGTTTCTGAATTTCAATTGATATTTTCTGAATTTCAAATGACGATTTCTGAATTTCAATTGATATTTTCTGAATTTCAATTGATATTTTCTGAATTTCAATTGATATTTTCTGAATTTCAATTGATGTTTTCTGAATTTCAATTGATATTTTCTGAATTTCAAATGATATTTTCTGAATTTCAAATGATATTTTCTGAATTTCAATTGATATTTTCGGAATTTCAAACGATATTTTCTGAATTCCAATTGATATTTTCTGAATTTCAAATGGAAAATCTGAATTTCAATTGATGTTTTCTGAATTTCAAATGGAAATTCTGAATTTCAATTGATGTTTTCTGAATTTCAAATGGAAATTCTGAATTTCAATTGATATTTTCTGAATTTCAATTGATAGTTTCTGAATTACAATTGCTAAAGGTGTAGAATTGAATGAATGAATGCATTAAATTTTATGAAGGAATTAGAAAAAAATTAATGAATTTCTTTAAGATAAATCGAATGAAAAAAAGGGAATTCATTCAATTCCTTAAGTTTGGTCAGGGAATTCATTCCCAAAATATAAATTCAGTTCAAAAAAAGGGAATTAGGGATTTAATTCTTGGAAGCTCGGATCCGGTTGCCAGTAGAAATATGTTTTGTGGGAAAAAGTAGTATAATTTTTTAAGTAGTGTGGTCACATTAGGTATAAATATATTTGGCAGTTGTAATCAAGGTTGGTTACCGAAACGAATAACGGTAAGGATAACGGTAACGGTATCGAATTTCGTTTGTTTCGGTAACGGTAAAGGTAACGGTATTAAGATTGATTCGGTAACGGTATACCGTTATCGAAACAGCAATACCGGTACGTACCGGTATTAAAAATGACGTTAAAAACATATAAAAACAAGTAAAAACATAGCATATTCTTGCTTTTAAGTCTTAAAAATACAGATTTTAACCTATAAATTCAATAATTAAAATTATTTTCTATAAATTTTGTTGCAAAAATAACTCAAGATTATAAAATAAAAAAGTTAAAAAATTGTCATTTTTTATATAAATTAATAAATACCGGTAAAATACCGGTAACTGCCCATAAAAATAACGGTATCGGTAACGATAACGGTATTGGAAAATTTTTTTAGAGGTATCAGTAACGGTAACGGTATTCAATTTGAAACGGTATTTTAGCGATAACGGTATTTTAACGATAACGGTAACCAACCTTGGTTGTAATACGAACCACAACATATCACCACATCATCGTACACATATTCAACATCATTACTATCATCATCAGCATACATATTTTCTTAAACTCATGTCCCATCTTCATTAATACTAATAAAATTAATTTGGAAGCTGCGACCAGTAACGGCAGCCACATCATCATCGTCGTAGTCATCAGCCACATATCGCTTTAATATCTTTTAACGCCATAATCATACCTCAACAGCTTACAAGTAAGTACTCCACAAAAACCAAAACACAACTTTGATAGCGTAGAGGAGCTCATTTCATTAATTCCACCACAAATTTTTGTTTATTTTCAAAGAGTACGTGGAGTACGAGAAACATTTAAATCTTGTACACTTTAAAAGCATAATAATATCATGGTTCATACAATTTACTTACCACAGCTGCAGTAAAATTTACTTACTGCTCACTTGTACAATTGCAGCAGCATCAGGCTGCAGCAGCACTGTGCTGATGCAGTTGGTGTAAGTAGTGAAGTAGAGTGTCAGAGTGCTTAATAAAATTTATTTGTTTTGCTTTTATTTTGGTCAGTCAGTCAGTCATTCAAAGGCACAGCCAAATCGTGGTAACGAAAGTACTTTAGATTTTCTGTTTTGGTTAGTTCATCATCATTATTATCATCAAACCCATCATCATGATAATGTTATTTTTGATCTTCATTATGAGGTTTATTTGTAAATATTTCCAGTATGTTTCCCCTTAGCCTCCAGCTTGAGTAAAGTGTGTGATTGTGGTTGTGGCTTTTGGCGCAATTGCTTAAGCTTTATTAAAGACAAGATTTAAACACTGTGCAGTTGTACTTTATTTTTCTTCTTGCTTTGTTTTTTTTTTCCTTTTTTTTTTTTTGTTCCTGTACAATTTGTGTTCACTGTGTAGTAGAGTAGGTATTTGTTCCCTGTCAACTTGGGTGGTCTTTTTATGCTGCCTTTCAGGCCTGTTGCAGTAGTATTCGTACACTCAAAAAAATAAGTTAATAGAAGAATTAGTAAAACGTCTTGTATATGAAGTGTACTAGTTTTCATCAATATTTTTTCTGAAATTCCGTTTTCAGCAGAAGTTTTATTTATATTTTTTTAGCACTAAACTAATTTTGAACTAATGTTTTACTAATTTGTTTTGCTACAAAAATTTGTGCTGACAACCGCATTTCTAGCGTGGACGACAACCAGATAGAGAAGATGTAGATGTCGCAGCTTTTTTGGATGTAGTAAATGTTAAAAAAGAAAAACAACTCTACACAATTTCTATATTTAAATTTTCAGCAAATAAATTAACTAAAGTAAAATTTCGCTACAAGTGTTTTTAGTCTACTAATATTCAGCAAAAACTTTAGTGATTTTAGCAAGGATTTTTTTTCATTTCCAATCGACTAAGTGTTCGCAAAACTTTTGCTGAATATTGGTATTTTTGGTAAAAATCACCTCGCTGATTTTCAGCAAACCTTTTGCTGAAATTACCAGTTTTTTTGCAAGCACACTCCTGGCTAAAAATTTTTTGACACTTTTTGCTGACTTTACTGACTTTTTTTTTTAGTGTAGTATGCATGCATGTTTTACTGCAGCTTTATTAGAGCTTTTCTTTATGGATGATGATTGTTGTTGTTCTTTTATTCGAATTTGTATTAGAGCTAAAGAATTTGTTGGTCATAAAATAAAAATGAAGAAGAATTGTTGCAATAATTATTACAAAATAATCCGAATCCTGTTCTTTTTTATCTAGTTAGGGAGTAATTGAGCTTAGATGTGTAATGATTGGAATGTGGATTGTAATAAAACGATTTTATGACTTGCAATAAAGTTTTAATTAAATTTCAATTTTATTCAATTAAGTAATACTATATTGGCGCAATATCTTTGATCTCAAAAATCATTAATAAGCCGAGAATAGTAAACGTCAAATTACATATATAATTTATTGTAATCGACAGACTCACTTATTCTCTCTCTCTCTGACTTAATACAGGAAGTGCCAATCATTTCACTTTAATTTAGATTCTCTACATCATTGCACAAAGTCAGATATGCATTGCGAAAATGCCGAATTTAGACCATTATCTTGTGCGCTAAAGTTAATATTGGTCAAATTTTCAACCCTAGCTGCTTTTTCGCAGATTCGCAGTATTGCAAAAACAGTATAGGAATTTCAATTTTAAAACCAAAATTTTATTGTAAATGGTAATCTTAAAGACCTAAAAAGCATTCGAAAGGGTGATTTATGTGTTGAACATTTAAGTCGAATATTCCGATCTTATTGATGGCAACTGACAAGATTATTCATATCCCTATTTAAATGGCAATTATGCGATTTACCTGATACTCTGATATTTTCATAAAATAGAGCAGGAAGGACTATAAAGAAAAATGACACCAGTTTTTCTAGGGCGTTAAAAACTTCCTGCAAAGATCGCACTGAAAATCGGAAAATTGATTTTAAAAACATTGTAAAATCTAAAAAAAATTATCGCAGTAAACTCTTTGAAATTAAAATCAATACGACATTGGCCACCTCGGCCGAATTTTGCTTATACCGCCAATGTTCATAAGGACTAGGATACTCTTGATGTTCTAGGCATGAGAATAAAGTCTTATGTCCGTTGAAATGAACACGTTCTCCAAGTTTTCAGAAAATCGATCCTTACCTTTGCTTTATTAAAACGATGTGGGAATTATTTTACTTCAATTGATTTCAGACTTTTAAGTTTATTTTAGAGCTTGTAGACTGTATGAAAAGAAGGTCGTCGGTACTTAACTAAGGCGCCTGATACTCTTCATGTTCAGAAATGAACAAGTTTTTTAATTGCCAAAAGAAGCATTCCATGCCTTGGCCGTTTTTTAACTGGTGTAGGACTTACTTTACTCCATCCGATCTCCTTAGGAAGGTGGAATTTAATTCCCATATTTAAGTAGTTCTCGGCGGAATGTTAGTAGTCTAATACTCTTCTATTTTTTTTTTAATTAGTTCTCTCATATTATCAACGCAACGTACTGCATTAGTACAATCTACACAAACTACAAACAGACGTGTTCCACTAGATAAGAAAGTATACCGAACATAAAACCTGGCCCAATAAATTAGTTCACTTATTTCGGCAGAACACTTCAAAAGGTAATAATCACAGATTAATACCAGATGTGAAACCAATGACAGGTGTCAAAAAAGGATTCTCGAACCGTATGGTTTTGTTTACATGGAAGTCAAGTCAAGATAACAATATAAAATCTACATACATTTTGTATTGCGCATTTATTGTATATATCTGTCTCTTTTTAGATTATTGTGCTTTATCTTTTGTGTTTTTTTTTTAATTTTTGCGTTTTGTTTTGCTTATTTTCTGTCGGCCATATTGCCCAAATCAGCTGATTCATATCTGGTATAATCTGTGGTAATAATCATAGAACAGTGATGCACAACCCACATTCCGACGATTCTATAATGAGTCAATTGAGCTTGATACTCTACTACAATTGGTGAGTGATGACGCCCTCCTTTGTACACAGTCCAAAAGTTCTAAAATAGACTCTGAAGCTCCTGCCCATATATGTAAGTTGTATTACATCTTCGGTCAGATATTGGTGGTATAATAGTAAGAAGGTCGGATGGAGTGAATTATTTCTTACACTGAAAAGAAATACTTTTGAAATAACGTTATCCATTATCACTAACCCAACCATATCGTGTAGTCAACATGCGCACATAAGGAGTAGATCGGTGGATTCATCACTTCATGTTGTTGTTCACCAAATTGAGAAGTTTTTGTCTTTTGGTGAATACACTCTTGGTGCCTTTTTAAGCATTGAGGGTGCGTTTAACAATGTTAAATCGTATGCGGAAAAGGATGCCTTAGTCGGAACGGGAATCGATATTCCAATAATCAACTGGTTAATGGAAATGTTGACAAACAGACGGATTTCCTCTGAAATGGGAGGAATAACGGTCCAAGCTTGTAACAAGAGGTACACTTCAAGGGGGAGTCATATCTCTTCGTTTTTGGTTTTTAGTTGTAAATGAGATATTATTTAGACTGGTATGGCATTGTCATACTGTCCTGGGGCAGGTACTTAAACACAGTCTCGGAAATCTTGGAAAACGCGCTGAGAACACTAACCTCGTGGGCAACAAATTGCGGTCTTTGCGTGAACCCAACAAAAACCGAATTTGTGCTTTTACAGAAAACAGGAAAAATAATTTTTTCCTTCCGAGAACTATTGTTAAAATTCCTTAAGACTATCAAAGACAGCAAAATTCCTAGGAGTAATACTGGATAGTAAATAAGAATGGATTGCGAACATAAAGAGAAAAGTGAGAAATTCTTATGATGTACTGTAATCATGCCGAAAGCTCATTGGGAACAGATGGGGCATGAAACTAAGGCTTTTCTACCGGCTGTACACAGCTGTGGTTCTTCCTGTGATCACATATGGCTGTCATGTTTGGTGGCCAGTACTGAATTGGAACGTGTATGTTGGAAATTTGACTGGAAATAGTACAGGGTGTTACCCCACTTGATCTCCATGTGAGAGAGGTCGCAAACACTACTCTCATGATATTATATCAAACAGTGTGTTTGAGGAAACGCCGGGTTCGTCATATGGAACTACTTGGTAGTATGGCGGAAAATTTAAGGACAGACTACCTTTTAACGTAATCGAGGGCAAAATTAACGTTGTATTTTCTTTTTTGTATGACTGGTTAGGTAACCAGAGGGGCAATTCTGTAACTTTTTAACGACAAAATTCGGTAGTTAAATTGACAAGTTTTCATAGTAAACTGACAACTTAACTACCGAATATTGTCGTTAAAAAGTTAGAGAATCCCACTACAGGTCAGGTTTTTAGAGATAATATTTTTACGGATGGTTTTAAAACATTGAAGAGCAGAGGAAGTGGTGTCCACTGTACGAAGCTAAATATTGTAGAGTCATATCGACTTAATGACGATTGTAGCTATTTTCAGGCGGAAATTTATGCGATATCTAAAGCAGCTGAACTTATTTTGATGATGCTGATATACCGTAGTGATATTAAGGTTCTCACAGAGCAGCATAATATAAGAATGTTCTGGGTAACTGGTCATAAGGATCTTCTGTGCAATGAGAAGGCAGATGTACTCGCTAGTGCAGGATCTAATCTTCCGCATGAATCGACAGTTATTGATGTCTTCCCCCCCCCCCCCCATTTTCGCTTTTTTTCGGAGAATAAAAGAGGACACGAAAGATTCTTGGATTAGTCGTTGGTACACTTTAGCGGACTGTAAGCACTGTGGGACGAAACTAAGATTAAATATATCAAGATTCTGCTAAATATGGACAGAAGACAACTGAGAGCGTTAACCAACCTCATCAAAGGTCATAATACCTTAGGTAAGCACATGATAAGAATTGACAGAAGTTATCATCAATAATTACAGATGGTGCGGGGAAGTTGTCACAGAGGTATTTTAAATTTTTGGCTTCTTATTCCTTTCAAAATCTTTACGGGATCCGGGGGAGAATCCATGGAATATGATTGAATTTATAAAGGAGTCAAAATGGGACACCTAAGTGGTTGTTTTTGTTACTTATTGAATCGGGAAGGAGTAAAACAAGTTAAAAGGAATCATAATGCGCCATACTCGTGCTCTATGCTCGTTTTTCCTGGTAAACTAATCATCACTAATCTTTTGAAACGGTTGCCAACCCTGCTCGATATCAATAGTGACTGATGACATTGACGCCCTATGATAGACCTATGGGTCAACATACAATACTGGGTCTTAAGTGCATTGAAATCTACCCTATTCGCAAGTCCTCACTCAGAGATTGTCGTGTGATCATGATTGAGTGTGTCATTCATAATCTGCTTCTTGCATATAAACCCCAAAAGGCTTGGTTGGTCTATGATTAAGAGAAAATTCGTGATAAATCAGCTAAAGACAAAATTCTGGTGTTGCCCCGAGGAACAGAAAGAACTTTAGCATTAAGATGCTGTTCGTAAAGAAGTTCTTCTCATCTAAGTAGTTTGGAAAGCTTAGTTCTCAGCTTTTTACGTAGCAGTTCAGAATTAACTTTTTTCTTATCATGCCAAATTCTGAACGCTTCCTCTCTGGATCTGATTGCGTTCCTACAAGTCTGGTTAAAGCAACATTTATCCTTTGGCTTAGCCGAAAAACTTTTTGTTAGAATGAAGGATTTCATTCCAATTGATATAATATTTTCAGGCGTTTTCGCAGCAGCATCAACATTGTCGTTGAGGAAACATAGTTTCCAGTTAAAATACCAGGAAATGCATTGAGGTTGACCCAATGTGCTTTTTTATATATAAAGTCAAAATTTTTCTTAACCGATGTTGAAACGCCGCGGCTTGAAGTTGGTAGAACGAAAAAGATGCGGAAATGATAAGAATTACCGAGAGGTGCATATGTTCTCAATTCACACTTTTCAGGTTACGAAGTGAGGAAGATGTCGAGAGTAAATATCCGGCTTTTATGTAATCTCAGGATAGGGCCTCGATGTAGAAACGTTATAGAAGTTAAGATGATACGGAAAGATTTTCAATTTCAAAGTACTTGTAATAAATAATTTTTCAAGTTGGTTTATTCCATGGATGGTAACCAAAACGATGCGGTTATCGGTAAGGGTAACGCTATTTAAGATTATTTCGGTATCGGTATTTTAAGGATAACGGTTTTTTAGTTATTTCGGTAACGGCATTGTAAGGATAACGGTAGTCAGTTTTTTCGATGCATCCCGCAATTTTTTTTACAAAAAACAAACGAGATTAAAAACAAAACCAATTTACCAACTTAAAGTACGAAAAATACTCAATACCCACGTGCAATTACCAAAAGCAGAAAATTAAAAATAACGCTAACGGTATTTTAGGGGTAACGGTATTTCATTTATTTCGGTAACGATATTTTAAGGGTATCGATATTTCGTTTATTTCGGTATCGGTATTTTAAGGATAACGGTATTTCAGTTATTTTGGTAACGGTATTTTAAGGATAACGGTATTTCGGTAACGGTATTTTAGGGGTAACGGTAGTCAGTTGAAAGGGTTTTGAATCGATAACGGTATTTGAACGGTATTGCCTGCCAACCCTGATTTATTCTGATTCCGATTGTAGTCTCGTTTTGGATATCCGTTAGGTAAATTTAAAAGAAGATAACAGACTAAACGACATCTTTACAAATTCCTAGAGAGCTAAAGTTTAATAAAAATCCGGTATTATTTCGAAAGTTATTTGGTAAATCGATTAATAAGTTGGATATTGATATTTTAAGTCTGCTTAAAGACTCCATTGAATGTTTTAATAAGAATATATAAAATATTCTTTAGCATAATACTCTAGTCAGCTCCTTTCAGTACAGTTATTTGATATTTCCATCCATTTACCTCTTAATCTTATTCGTATGAAATCTTAACACCTTAATAAATACAAGGTCTTTCACATAAAATTGCATTACATTTTATTGCACCCATATTTAACAATTACAACTTTACCAATCTGGAAGCTCTTAAAAAAATATACATATATGAATAAAAAAAAAAGCAAAAAACTTTATTACATCTATGTATGACTGGTTAACTGACGACTTACCAATAATCCCCAATTGAATATAGACTATGATGACGATGACGACGACGACGGCAATATACTTGTATAAAATTAATATAATCTACAAAAGTCACAGTAAATACCTTTTTTTTCTATAGAGAAGAGATTGTTCAAATTGAATGAAGTAGTTTTCAGTTTCTGTGTGTGTGTGTGTGTGTATGGCTTTGATCAAGATGAGGTGTGCTGTCAAAAAAAGTGAGTTGTTGTTGTGTTTGATTTGACATTGATGGCTTTTTGACAACTATGTAGACTTTTTCAAATATAGTTTGTTTTTAGTATTATTCTTTTCCTTCTTACAAAACCTATATTTTGCCATTCAATCCAGAGTACTGAGAGATAGAGCGGATGAAGAAAAGAGGTGCACAGAGCCGAAGAAGAGGAAGTACTGAAGACTTCATATAATCAAAACAACGTGTGTGGTCAGCCATATTTGACATAACTCTTTGCTTAAGTGTATAACACGGTTGAGTGTTAATACAATCTTGAACAGTAACGTTTAAAATGCTGTTTTTTTTTTTAAGTTTAAAACCTTAATTTATTCAAAAAATTCTTGTTGTTTAACAACACAAAAAAACGTGAAAACGATAGAGATATTGATATTATTTAGTGACATGCCAAAATATACATAATTTCACAGGTCATTGAACGTTAAGCTTATTAACACATTATTAGCAAATATTTATTCGTATAAATATGAATTTCAATTTGGGTGGTCTAGACAATTAGAATTGTCATAAATCTAATAATTTTTAATTTGTTTAAAAGATACAAGTAGAAGTGTTAATTCATGTATGTACCTTTAAGTATATTTGTATTTGTTGTTTTTTCTGTGAGTGTATCTGAAAATAGGATTGTAATATTATTTGTGAAAATTCCCATTGATTTTAATACTTAAATCTGTTAAGTTGCAACAACCCATCATAATATTTTGACACTTAAGTGTTATTAAAGTTGTACAACTTCTTCTTTCTCCCATTCTTCTATATCAGCTCTTCTTCTTTCATAATAAGTACAATTTGTATTTTCTTTTTTTCAAACAAATTAAAATCTTCTTCTTCTTCATCGTTTTTGCTTTTTTTTTTTAAGTTGAAAGATTTGAGTGTTTATCAAGTGGGAATTACAATTGTATAACGTACAAGTGTTATACGAGTACATTGTTGCTGTGTAGTGTTGTTGTCGTCTTATGATTGGTTTAAATCTCTTAATATTAGAGCCACACTTTCAACATTCAAGTGTTGTGCAAATAATAAAGTAATCTTATGCATCAATTTAGTACTTATTTTTCATTTTTGTTAATATTATTAAGAAGAGCTTAGATAATATGTGAGAAAATAATAATTTAGTTTAAACTCAAGAAAAATTGTAAGTAATGAAATATTTTTCTTGCAACAATGCAAACTGGGCCCGAATTCCACAATACGATTATTGTCTGGCGATATCATTTTGTCGGTTGTGTTGCTTCACGTAGAGGAAATTCTGTAATTTTGTTTTCGATTTCCATAAGCACAAAATCATCCAAACGTTGGAGTCAAAACAACTGAAAAATGCACAATATATATATGGATTGAACGTTGATCTGTTTATCGCCAGAGTTGCGTGTTGGTTATGATGTTTGGCCAAAATAACTTTAGGATCCTTCGTAGGCATCGGTTAACGAATAATTGGATCGCGTTTATGCCATATGGTGACTTGTTCCAAGATTGACAGGCGTATAAAAGCACCGACTTGATGCAAGAATTGAAGATCCTGATTTTAGTGTGTTTCGAAATATCTAAAGATTTCCATACAGGGCGTAGCATACCAAAAGACTGGTTAGTAGAGCGTACCACCTTACAAAAAACAGTGCGCCGTACACCCTCCAATATGAGGTATTTTTGCAAGGAGGTTTTAAAAAAATGTTTTTTTTTTTGCCGAACGTAGGGGTCGCCATTTTACATTTTTCGTTATATCTTTGGCATTTACAGTCGGATCTTAAAGTATGATACATCGATGTTTTTCTCTCGAGGAGACCAGTGTTTTGTTCTAAGGGACATTGGCCTCATGTATCCCGTTCTAGTAGTTACCCATCACATCTCAGTTGCTACAACCCTAATGTACAACCCTAATGTCAGAAAATTAAATTTCGCAAAAAATCATTAAACTTTTTCTAAGGAAGTTTTTCGATAAACCCAGTAAAATTTTTTTTTATATATTGGTTGCCGAACGTAGGGTTCGCCTTTTAAAATTTTTTTTCATTGCATTTTTCCTTTATAACAAAACACTGGTCTCCTCGAGGCAAAAAAATTGATATATCACACTTTAAAATCCAACTTTGAATGCCGAAGATATAACGAAAAATTGATAAAGGCAAAAAAAAATTTTTTTTTGAAATTGCCTTGCAAAAACGGCGAACTTTTTTTTTGAGGTACGGTCTACTGGTTAGCCTTTGAAATTCGATAAGCTACATCGTCTCTGCATCAATATGCTTCCATGATAGCAAAATGATTTTACTTCTTCTAGTTCAACCCCCTGTATATGGAATTTATTGGTGTTTAGGGTGTTGTAACGCATCACTTTGCTCTTCCCTATATTTATTTTTAGGCCAGCTTTTGCAGCTTCGATTTCGAGAGATTTGAGTTTGGCTGCCATATGGTTATAATTGTGTGATAAAAGGCAGATATCATGAGCGTATTCAAGGCTCTCTAGTTGTTGATTGAGTCCCCATCTTATTCCTCTATTCGCTCGAGTAGCATTTCGTACAATAACATCAAGAACGATGTTGAAGAGAAGAGGGGGATAGAATGCATCCCTGGTGGACACAGGGCTTTAATAAGATTAATAATTTTTGGGGGGACACCTTTGCAGACAAGAGCGTTTCAGATAGCATTGTGGTTCAGGGTGTCGAAAGCCTTTTCGAAGTCTATAAAGACTATGTAGAGGGAGTTTGCCATTCTGCGGACTGTTTTGTTATTATACCTAAGGTATTGACGTGGTCAACGCAGGATTTTTGAGGGCGAAAGCCAGCCTGTTTAGGTCTTAAATCATTCATTACAGCATCTGAGATTCTTTTATTGATAACATGCGCTATTGTCTTGTTCACCGCGCTAAGGATGGTGATAACTCTCCAGTTCTTGCGCCTTTTTTGGGGATATTTATAATAATTCATTCTTTAAGCTGCGAGTCGAGTTGAAGGTTTAGCCAGAAAATTTCGGTAAGTGGTAGCAGTAGTTTGGCTGTAATTTGGCAATCAGCTTTGAACATCTCGGGGGCTATGTTATCGGCATCAGGTGCCTTATTTGTCTTTAGAAGCTTGACGGCATTTAGCACTTGAGAAATATCTGTATGAGATATATTGTCGTACTGTGTGTTCTGTACATGGACAGATATTTGCCGGTTTTGTTGGGGTATTATAAAGCATGCTGGAATAATGCTGTCTCCATATTTCCAATTAGATGTTGTCGGTACGCCATCACTATTTTTAAGTGGTTTGGTATTCGAGAAGGTTTTTCTAGTGAGCTTTTTGGTTATCCCAACATTCACTAACTCTGGGTGTGCACGTTGTATCGCTAGACCTCCTTTTAGCTCTTCAACATAATTTTTAAGTATTTGGCTGTTTTTTACTTTTTTCACATCATACTTCCGTTCAGTGGATTCTGGCGTTCGAATAGCTGCAACTTTTAATTGGATACTACCATATCACCAAGTGGTGATCTGAAAAGCAGTCCACTCTAGTCTTGCATCGTACGTCAAGAAGACTTCTGCGCCATGATCTACTTACGGCAATATGGTTAATTTGGTTCTCGGTAGTTTTGTCAGGCGGTACCCACGTCACTTTGTGACAAGTTTTTTGGGGAAATACAGAGCCACCTATAGCAACCCCGTAAAAAAAGAGATGCCGAAGCAGTAGAAAAAGTACTACAATTGATGATCTAGATGTACTTCTTTTTTAACATAAACACTTATGATTTTAACATTGAGTTGTCATAGGAGAGGAGTACTCCAACTTTAACATTTGTTCAGTACTTTTTGAACGAGACCAAAAAGTAAAAAAAAAAATTCTTCGTAAAAAAAATTATATTTTTTTTTATTTTACAAACGTTTTTTTATTGCCGCCACTGGGTATCGAACGTTCAACCTCATGGTTGCTAGTCTATCTCTCCACCGCTGAGCTATTCTTTGATATGAAAGTTGATTGGCAAAAAAAAAAACAACTTTGTCATTGCGAGATATTGTGCTTTATTCTTTTCAATAAAAGTTCATATGTACTTTTTTAAAAAGTTCAAAAGTTGCACTGCAATCCATTATTGTCTTTTTAAAGTACTATTTTCATAAGCGCATAAAAAGCAATTATTCATCATTTTTATTTCATATATTTTTGAAAATTTAAAAATTAAAAAATATTGAATTTAAACAAAAAAATTATAAATAATAAAAAATAAATAAAAAATAGCTGCAAAAATATACTAACGGATACTTTGGAAGCAATCAAAGTAGTGATTTTTTGAAGTTGTTCAGAATTACTTCTAAAAAAGCAGTAAAAGTACACTAACGGATACTTGTAAAGCAGTAAAAGAAGTAGCTTGTAAAGCACTACTTCCGTTATTTTTTTTTGCTGGGATATTTAATTATAAACACAATATGCCTACAATTACATTATATGTGTATATATCACACATGGGACTAATTAATTAGGTGGACTAATTAATTGATGATTTCATTACCATTAAATTGATATCAATTGTAATGAAATTATTTTCATTACCATTTTTTTAATTAATGGTAATGGTTATAAAAATTTAATTTCATTGATTAATGGCAATGATTTTAAATTTCATTACCATTGATAATGATTAAATTAAAAAAAATAATTGCCATTGACAGAAAAACGTAAAAGTAGAGTAAAACTCGCTGAAATCGAAGATGGAATATGCTCATTCAGGCTCATGCTCATTTGAAATTAAATATTACTTTCCATTCCATTGTTATTTGTATCCAGATAAAGTTTAACGGAATTAAATAGATGCTCCTTAATAAATTATGTTTTATAACTTCCCTGGCCAAACCAGTTATTAGTTTTCATCTGTCTGAATTTTTTTGTAAACAAATGGTTTTTAATCAATTGTAATTATTTTTTTTATACATTAGTGTAATTTCATTACCATTAGTAATGATTTTTCTAATGAAAAATATTTCATTACCATTAAATAGTAATGGAATTTTTTTCATTGTTATTAGTATGAACTAATGGTAATGAAAATTCAATGGTAATGAAAAATTCCCATGTATGGTATATATGTATATGAAAGTATTCACAAAATATTTTTACTTATTTTTTTGTTTATATTCATTCACTATAGGTTATATTAAAAAAAAATCTACTCATTCTATAGTAGTAAATTTACAAGCACTTTTAGACTGTGGACTTTAAGAATCTATACACCCAGGAAAACGATTTGTTGGATTTCGATCAGAATTATTAAAATGAATTTGTCAGGACGTTATTTTATTTGGAGTTACCTATAATTTACTACACCAAAAATATTTTATTAGGTATTAAAAATAGGGAAGGCAAACTAAAAAACAATCCTTTTAACAAATTATTGGTATCTCCAATCAATTTTAAAATTAGTATCAGTTTAGTAATTCTATGCAGTAGAAGCAGCCATTTATTTAGTAAATATACAAGAAAATTGGTGTTATCTATCACCTTTATTAAAAAAAGTTCAATATTCGAAAGTGGTAACTACAAATATATCTAATTCTAATCAAATATGGCCTTAAAGTCGAGTTTCTGTAGAACCATTTGAATTGTGGATTGTATTGATAACACACACAACTATTAATTGGTATTGGTCAACGACGTTTATATTATATTTGTTTTCCAAACTAAACATATAAATTCAAAATTAGACATTAAAATTAATAAGTATTTGTGGTTTAGTGGGTGAGGAGTTGGCCTAGTACGCCAGATTTCCGGGTTCGAATCCCGGAAAAAACAAAAATTTAAATGTTGTTTTTTTAATAAAAATAAAATATTTTACGTATAAAAAGTATATATGGCTAAGAAAATTAAAAGTAGTTGTGGTGCAGTGAGTAAGAGTGTGGATTATTAATCAGAATGACCGGGTTCAAGACCAGAGAATTGAAAACAGTTTTTTAATTTCAATAAAATTTTGTGGAACATAATAATATTTATGTGGATTATAATATTGAATTAGACAACCGAATATTGGCTTTCACGACGAAAAATATAATTTAATATAAAGATAGTTGTCGTAACCGCACGAATTCGATTGGCAACAAATTCGGTGGCCACAACTGAGACTGTTTTCTGAGTGTATATATCTTATTAATTCTACATTTATTAGTTTTGAGCAATTCCATTTTATTTCAACGAACATTTTTTCGGTAGTGTCCGATTTTGATAAAACTTGGTGAATGTGTGTAATAGTGTATGTATGTTCACAAAACGATTTTTAATTTTTTTGTTTTCGAAAACTGTGGCAACCCTGCAGCTTTGAAATACTGAAAATTGCAGGGTAGGCACTACACTTAAAATTTCATAACTTTTGTTGTGAGCAAGATATTGAAAAAATTCTTTTTGCGTGGGATTAGTGAAGTTTTTAGGTTTAAGAAATTTATTATTATTTTTTTTTTTTTTTTTAATTTTTAAAATTAAAAAAAAAAAAAAAATTAAAATTTATTTTTTGAAAAAAACCCATTTTTTTAAATTTTTATATTTTTTGCACAAAATGCCACATATGTGTTCTAAACATCCTAAAAATTTCAGAGTGGAATGCCTCCTACTTTTTGAGATATATTAAAAAATGTACTGGTATGTTTATAAGAAATACTCTCTTTTACTAGTTGCTACGTGCCACTGAATTAATAAGTTAAGTTTGCTTGTTTGCAATTCATTGGAAGCATTGTTTGTATTCATTGAAAATTGTTTTTGCTGATGCTTAAGAAGTTCCGTTATTTCAAAAACAAAACGATGAAAACGATTTAGATTTCTTTAATGTCTTTGCGTTGTTGAGTAGCTTTTTAATTTTTTATAGATTTTTGACAAGTCAACATCGTAGTAGTTTTATTCTCTGATAATAATTTTCAAAAACTATTTTATTTCAAGCAGTGCACATTTGTTCACGGATTTTTAATTTGCTTAAAATGCCTTTTGGAAAAGTTTGTTGTAATCCTTTCCGAAAACTCAAGCATAAAACAAACAAAATAAAATGTGTTCGTAAAGTTTCGCAAAGTCTTAGGGAGCGTTTTCCACAATATTTGCATGGTCAATATATCTGTGCTTCATGTAGAATGGCTCTATTAGATCAAGCGAAGTCATTGATAAAGAAAAAGAAAAACGAAAACAATTTCGAAGATTTTGAAATTGACACGGTTGCAGGAACTTCTACATCAGCTTTAAAAGTTGCCAATGCTGATGAAAGTTTGTCTGAAAGTGATATTGGCTCACTTTCGGAAGAAACAACCGAAGAGGCTTTCAATGAAAAGAAGAACACAGCTTTTTTTTTATTTGAATAAGTGCTTAGAAGCGCTAAATGAATCTCCCATTGAGCTTAAAAATAACTATTCTAAATATAAACAGGAAGAAATTTTAGGCAATATAAATTCCATATTTAGGAAAAACCTTTTTAGTTTAGAAAATATATCCTGCGATGGTGAAGATATTTTAAACCACTTAAAAGAGATTTACAATACTTCTGAAGATGATAAAGATAGACAAATTAAAATATTAACATCTTTGCCACATTCTTGAAGTGTTGGTAAAATAGAAAAAACCTTTTCAACTACAAACTATATGGCTCGTAAAGCTAAAAAACTAATTCAAAATGGCGATTATTATTTTTCTTCGCATCCAAAAAGACGATCCGGCCTCTCGACAGAGACAAAATCTATAGTTGAAGATTTTTATAGAAACGACAAAAACAGTCGCGTTATGCCCGGGAAAAAAAGACTATAAGTCTGTTAAGAGTTGTAATGGGGAGAAAGAAAAAAAACAGAAGAGATTGATGCTTTGTAATCTGAAAGAATTGCATAATTCCTTTCAAGAAGTTTATCCAACAGTAAAAATTGGATTTTCAAAAGAGACCACAAGAACGTATTTTGATTGGGGGAAGTGGCACTCATACAGTTTGCGTGTGTGCTATTCACCAAAATTCCAAACTTATGTTTATTGGGGGGAAAATCAAGGAATTGGCTGAAGAGGAAGTTATAGGTTTTCCCACTTATAAGCATTGGATTGCTCAATCTATTTGTAATCCAGCAACTGTACAATGTTATATGGGAAATTGTTCACTTTGTCCAGGGGATACTTACTTTAAAGATGCCCTTAAAAACGCATATTCCACTAACAACACAGAAAACATAACATACAAACAATGGGTTCAAGTAGACAGATCCAATCTTTTGACCATAACATCTCCATCTGACGACTTTGTGGACAAACTTTCTGAAGAAATGATAAAATTAATTTTTCATAGTTTTGTGGCAAAAGAACAGAACAAGTTTCTTGATGAGGTAAAATCCAATTTAAAAATTGGAGAATTTTTGACTATCTGAGATTTTGCCGAAAATTACACATTTGTTATCCAAGATTGTATACAGAGCTATCATTGGACAAATTCTCAAGCCACTATAAACCCTTTTGTGACATATTTCCGAAATGCAGATGGAAAAATAGATCACATAAGCTTTGTTGTCATTTCCGATATTTTGGAGCACAACACAGTCGCTGTTCATTTATTTCAAAGGAAATTTGTACAATTTATAAAAGAACATGTTAATGAAAACATTGACAAAATAATATATTTTTCTGATGGTTGCGTAGCTCAGTATAAAAATCTAAAAAATTTTGTAAATTTACTATACCATAAAACCGATTTTGATTGTGATGCTGAATGGCACTTTTTTGCGACATCACATGGGAAAGGCCCTTGTGATGGAGTTGGAGGTTCACTAAAAAGAGCAGCAGCTCTTGCCAGTCTTCAGCGTCCAATAGAAAATCAAATTGTAAATGCTACAGATTTATTTGAATACGCTAAGGGTTTGCCTAATATCAATGTAACATTCTGCACAAAAAATGAATATGAAGAAGAGGAAATAAAACTAAACACTAGATTTAAAAAATCTGTTGCAATTAAAGGAACACAAAAACTCCATTCATTCGTACCTATTTCAAGAACAGAAATAGCTGCCAAAACCTTTTCAAATTCAGTTGAAACTCCAAAACCTATTAAGATAATAAAATACTTATAAATACTTTTATATTTTTTCTCATATCTCGAAAAGATTCCGCAATTTTCAAGGTATTTAGAACGTACATGTGGCTATTTTTATAAGAAAAACTTTTTTTTTCCAAAAAATGAATTATATTTTTGTTTACATTTTTACATTTTTTAATATATCTCAAAAAGTAGGAGGCATTCCACTCTGAAATTTTTAGGATGTTTAGAACACATATGTGGCATTTTGTGCAAAAAATATAAAAATTTTAAAAAATGGGTTTTTTTCAAAAAATAAATTTTAATTTTTTTTTTTTTTTAAAAATTTTAAAAATTAAAAAAAAAAAAAAATAATAATAAATTTCTTAAACCTAAAAACTTCACTAATCCCACGCAAAAAGAATTTTTTCAATATCTTGCTCACAACAAAAGTTATGAAATTTTAAGTGTAGTGCCTACCCTGCAATTTTCAGTATTTCAAAGCTGCAGGGATGCCACAGTTTTCGAAAACAAAAAAATTAAAAATCGGTTTGTGAACATACATACACTACTACACACATTCACCAAGTTTTATCAAAATCGGACACTACCGAAAAAATGTTCGTTGAAATAAAATGGAATTGCTCTTTTATTTAAGATTTCTTTTTTATTAAAATTCTTTGTTAATTTACCCTTACATTATCAACATCTTTTTGTAAATCAAACCAAATATGTTTGAAATTGTTTTTCTTTTCGTAGCATAATAATCCTTTGGGTCCTATTGCTTGTGTACACCCATAAATAAGTGATCATGTCACCATTTTAATAACTCTTCAGGAACTACTACTTAAAATAGCGACGACAACAACAAAAAACGATAGATAAATAAATAAAACTTAACTTAAAAAGCCAAAAGCGTAAACTTGCAACATCATGATAATTTTCCAAAAACAAATCTACAAAAACGTTCAACATACATCGTCGTACACACACAATCTACGCTCACAAAAAAAAAAAACTTTGAAAAAAATGAACTGAAAGTGAACTAAAAAAAACCATCTCATACAACATCTAACGCATGCCACCATATGTGGTGATAATACATACTACTAAATGTCCATACAAGCAGTTGTTGGTGCTGCTTCTGATGTGGCTGCTAATATTGTTGTGGTGACTTTGGTTACAACGTTGTTGTTGTTGTTGTTGCTAGTTTTCCTAGCAACCGGGCTACAGCAACGGCGGCATTATTTCACATTAAACTCTTTAGCGATTACAAAGACCTGATATTGTCTCATTTTAGCAGCATGTGACAGTTTTATTACTGCCTAGTGTGGTGGTCATCTAAACAAACAAAAAACTAAGCTAAATCGAAAAGAAAAAAATCATCCACTCTACTGTTTAGTGTTGGACTTTTTCTTCAACCTGCTCTTTACTGCTTTTCTCCTCTACTTTTCACTACTATTCCCTGCTAAATATAAGTTTTCCTTGTCCATTTACCCATAGGTTCGTATGGTTGTTACTGTGGCAGCAGCATAAGTCTTCAGTTATGTTGGTGGAGAGTTAGTTTAACCATTTAAGGTTTATGTTGTTGTTTGGTTGATAACTTTAAAATTGAAAAAGTTAGATAACTTAACAGGTGAAATTAATTTTTTGTCACTTCATAAATTTATTTTGTATCTTAAAAAAAAACACTCTTGCTTTTTTGTTGTTGCTTATGTTGTTGTAACCATTACTGGTTATTATTTTGACTAACAATTTTCTATTTAGGCTTGTTAACAAAGTAATTCGTCAATTAAATTTTTTGTGAAACTTCCTACTTCCCAACATGTTGAGTAATACAGTGTATTAGTAATAGGAAAATTTATAAAACAATAGCTTAATTTACTACATGTCATAATCACTACCGTTTACTCTCTATTAAAAGTTCTCTTATATTTTCGTAGCTCTTTAAAGGGCTGTTATAATTGGGACCACAAACTACAATTTAAAATTGTTCACGTAAAATATTAGGTGAGACTAAAATAACGTTGCCATACATTACTTATATGCTTTGGCTACGGTGTTGAAACACAAACTTAATATTCGAAGCCTTCATATATGTGGCTTAAAGCTTTGTACTTATATACCTTAACAATGGATTTTAAATAAATTCAGTCAATTTACGATTGATATATAATATTAAGGTCGCCATATTAGGCCGATGTTTGAGAGAACCTTACGAATACCATCGGTTGCATTTTCCACCGAGGTAAAAACCTTAATTGCAAAAGTTTCCAGAGAACACAGAGGCTTTCTGTGCTTTGTAAAACTGGCGTTTTACATAGTATAGCAACTGCAGCATTTGATGTAATTCTAAATCTTCATCCGATTAATTTAGTGGAAGAGGGGACAGCAAAAGAAAATCGGAATTTCGCCTGATGACTACCAGACCATTTATGCTCACGAACTATTCATTGGGATTGCAAACTCTAAACTCATAAAAAAAGTTAGTACAAAAGTCTATCAATCGTGTTGAAATTTTCTTCTTCTTATTTGGGGTATCAACGTTGGTTTGTTCCATTATGCCATCCAGTGAAGATGAGAAATAGAATAGGAGATAACAACATCCCTGTTTTACTGCTTTTCCACCATTATACAGTTCACGGATGAGGTCAATTATTCTTACACCTTTACTTTTCAAGGCTGCCGAAATTGCTGGTTGATACACCGTATCAAATGCACGTTCGAAGTCGACAAACAGCATGAATAGACTGCTGTTATATTGCTGCGATTACTCTATAATAATACGGATGGTGATAATATGGTCCGTTCAGGATCGCACTGGCATAAAGTCCGCTTGCTCTTGTCGTATTTGTGGTTCAAGTATGGGAGTTATTCTTTGTAGAAGGTTCAGGGCCATTACCTTATTAATGGCGTTTAATAACACTGTGAGACCAACGGGAAGGGTTCAAACTACCGGGGAAAGTTATATCGGTAAAAAAGAAGTTATACGTGTCCCGGCGTTTCGCTGGGTCACGTCTAGGAATCGAGATATATCGATTTGAAGTAACTATCATTTAGGGGAAATTGTCACCTTTGGAGCCAAATCGGACTAGTGGTTCACGAGTTATGTCAAAAAAAAAGACCACCAAAGGTGACAATTTCCCCTATATGATAGTTACTAACTTCAAATCGATATATCTCGATTCCTTGACGTGACCCAGCGAAACGCCGGGACACGTATAACTTGTTTTTGACCGATATAACATTTCCCGTTGGTTTCATCCCGATTTTGACTGTCGCATAGTGTAATGTTATGCCGCGCCAATTCTGGCACTGACTAAGATCCCCTTTCTTTGGGAGTGTCACTATTAACCTATTTCTCCAGTCTTAGGGGATCTGATTATTCGACCATACGGTTTGGATGATTTTAGCAGTTCAGCTTGAATATTGTCAGGACCGGAAAATTTAGTTTCTTTGAGCGGAGGAGCATTGATAATATTTCTTGACATGTTGACATTTCCCTGCGCGGGTTGAGGCGACTGGTTAACCATAGGCACGAGTTGACAAAGCATTCATGGCTAGATAATAATAAAATCCCACCTCGGAATTTTATTCTAATTTTCACTTTGAAATAAAAACCTTAAGAGGAAGCACAGCTGAAGTGCTACGGGACACCTCCACAGGTTGTGGATAGTGGACGACCCTCTCATGTAGTATGAAGGGCAACTGCAAATTAAATATGCAGTGGCGGATAATCATGTGGATTAGAGAAGACAGTCTCAGAGGTATACGTCTTGGCAACGTGTAACTTCAAATTCTGAGTGTCAAAGGGGCTCTAATCGACATAGCGATGTAATTGGCGCCACTCAATAACCAATGCGAACTCTTTCATAGGTCCACCGCCTTCAAGAAGGTTAACCTGCGGTTTAAAAGCCCTCTCTTGTAAAAAACTATCTATTAATGAAACGTCTATTACTACTTTCTATTCAAACCCTAAAATGATGACAACCTTCATCTCTAAACAATGGATAATGATTGGCACTTGGAATATACGAACTCTTTCAGAGGCATCGAGGTTAGAACAATTTTACAATAAGATGAAGAAATATGAAAACATTTCGGTAACATTAAAGATAAAATTAGCGGTGTAGGAAAGATTCTCTTGCCAACTGTTAACAAGGCCCTTTTATAAAACACCCCAGTCTCCGATCGTATCATACCAGCCAGATTCAACTCAAAATTTAGAAATATTTCCATAATTCAATGTTATTCTTAAACCAACTGAGCTTGACAATCAACTCGAAGCTGTTCTTCAAAGAATCCCTGGTGGGGATATAAAAATTTTACTTGATTGCCTTAAAGCAAAAGTCGGCAAAAGCGACAACTGGAACACACATGCCTTCATGGGTTCCCACGGAGACATGGGGGGAAATTGAGAACAGACGAAACCTGAATAAACTTGTTACACCAACCAAGACACCTCAGGCAAAATTAGCTGCGAAGAATAACTACAGAACATCAGCCAAAATCGTGAAACGGCTAGCTCGTGCTGACCATGCACGCTATCTGAGCAATATTGAGGAGGAGGCCGAAAGCGTATCGAATATTGGCAATATGCGAAGAGTTTATAATGGTATAAAACGCCTGGGAGAAAATAACGTAAAACACACCTCAATGATTAAGGAAGACCAAGGTCGTGATCTTGTCACAACCGAAGAGAAATTATAGTGATGGAGAAAATATTTTGAATTAGCTCAATATTATCTAGCCAAGTAAATATGACCACATTTGACATTTCTAAACTTATTTTGCTCGTTATCGCTTCAATTGTAACTGAACTTCTTGTTATATTTTTTTCTTTTTTATCAAATTTCGATTTAATAATGCTTTTGTGTTTTCTTTGTGCCAAAGTTTGGCCAAAGTGATTATCATTTGAAGTGACGTTTTGAAATATTTATGATGCATTTAGGTCATAAACATGCATTTTCTACCTTCTGTTTCGTTGTTGTATTGCCTTTACTTTCATTTTTTTTTTTTTAATTCTATGAGGTTTTTAAGGGAAGACTCCCAACTTAACATATTCAATGATTTAAACGAAATTTTCGCATGTGGTAAAAGAGAGAAATACCGATGAGGTGCTGAAAAAAAGACAAATGTGAATATAATCAAAATCAATCGACTTTGTCCTTGCACTCACTTAAATTAGTGTACACTCAAAAAAAAGTCAGTAAAGTCAGCAAAAAATGTTGCTGTGGTAATCTTCAGCAAAAGTTTTGCTGACATTTAGTCGACTGCAAATGAAAAAAATCCTTGCTAAAATCACTAAACTTTTTGCTGAATATTAGTAGACTGAAAAAAACTCAAAAAACTTGTAGCGAAATTTTACTTTAGTAAATTTATTTGCTGAAAATTTAAATATAGAATATGTGTAGAGTTGTTTTTCTTTTTTGTCATTTCCGTTGCCAGACAAGCTGCGACATCTACATCTTGTCTATCTGGTTGTCGTCCACGCTATGAATGCGGTTATCAGCACAATTTTTGTAGCAAAATAAATTATTAAAACATTAGTTCAAAATTAGTTTAGTGCTAAAAAAATATAACTAAAATTTTTGCTGAAAAAGAGTACACTTGATATACAAGACGTTTTACTAATTTTTCTACTGATTTATTTTTTTGAGTGTACGAAATTTTATTAAAATATCTTGACATTTTTGACTTGTAGCGTGCTAACAAGCGTAAAAGCTACTTTTGGGGACCTTTATGGAACAATGTAGAGTTGTGAAATTTCGATACTTTTTGAGTACTCAATACTACTCAATACTTTTCAATTGAGTACTTGATACTACTCAATACTTTTAACGGTTTTTTTGAATTTAAAAATAAAAATGTTACGAATTCGTATTTATTAGGAAAAATAATAACAATTCAAATACACGTGTTAAATATTTATTGTTACTTACATTTTAATTAATTTAAAACATTTAAAAAAAATTAATTAAATAACTTTCCCAAAAATTCGTAACAAATTTCTTTGCTTCAAAAATAGAGTTGTATTTTCAGAGTTGTATTTTTAGATTACTATTTTTAGAGTTGTATTTTCATACGAAAAATACACATTTCTACGGAAAATTGCATCTTTAAAAGTATTGAGTAGTACCGTTTTAGTATTGAGTACTCAAAAAAACAGTCAGTATTGAGTACTCAGTACCGGATTACTCAATACTTTTACAACTCTAGAACAATGATCAAAAATGGCCCAAATTTTATTAAAATCGCTAAATCGAATAAAAAAAGTGATTCTGAGTCGATCGGTATGCTAAAATACTTACAATCATCAGCATAAATTCAAAATACCCTGTCCACGTAGTACTAGGGTATAATTAACTACTTGGAACACCCTAATTAAACCCAAACTTACAAGGTAACTGTGTTTTGGAGGTTCTTCAGGGTTTCCTTCACATGAGATTGGGACATTGAAAAGCTATTCATGCTTATTAGTGTTGTCCCCTCCTTCACATACACAAATTTCTCCATATTTGTGGGAGTTGTGCTGTAATGGATTTGACCAGCAACGGCGGCAATTTAGAAAAGTATTTTGTATGTGTTTTTTATCCCTCATACATATTGCAGCGTCCTCCTTTGACTCCAATCTTGGGGAGACATTCCCTGTTAGTTTATTTGTAGATTCATGATATAAACGTTAATATTATGTTTGCAGTTTTGTTTTGTTTTGCAACACGTGACTATTTCTTGCAATATTTATAACACGTCAATTTGGCGTTAGAGGGCGTTCACTTAAAGGGTTATATAAATACATACATATGTAAAAGAAATATTATGTACATATGTTATATAATTATGGTACATTTTCTCTATTATTTTGTCTTGACTTAAGGATTGAACACTATTTTTAAAGCCAAAAATCGATATTATGTTATGACAACTGGTGTGTCAACATGTGCGACTGTGCAGAAAGGGAAGAAGTATGTATTTGATTTGGGGAATGTGGATGGGTTGGACACTAAACCATACCATTCTAATTTACAAAGGCAAAATAATTTATCCGCAATTTCTCAGTCTTACAAAAGAAATTGAGAAAGTCAGGCAAGAATGTTAAAAAAATGTTAAAAATGTGTTGGTATACTCAAAAAATTGTTTATCTAATATTAGGTCATTTGAACTATTTTTAAAGAAATTTGGGAATGATTTGACTCCAAAGAAATTTTAACTTAAATGGAGTGTACAAACTTTTCTTAAAAACAAGTTAAAACAATTAAATTAAGAAAATTTTTATTTAAATTCAGTAAGTTTTGTCTTAAATTTTTAGGAATTATACTAAAATTTATTATGTACGAGTATTTTACTTAAATTTAGTATAAACTAGTTCTTAAATTTAGTAAAAATATTTTAAAAACAAATAAATTTTTCTCAAATTTTAAGACGCTTTAAACTTGCGCTAATATAGAATAAACTTATTTTTAGTTCATAAATTATACTCGTATTATGAAAGTATATTAAAAATAAACCAGTAAAAAATTTGTACGTATTATTTATTGAATTGAAATTCTCATTAGGTTTAAATTTTCAAATATATAAGTTTTTTAGTTTCGTTACCTAAAATTTATGTAAACAATTTCATATATTTTTTTAAGTTAATACAAATATTTTTAATGTGAAATTTATTCCTTAAATTTTACGACAAAAGACTAAAATATTTACATAACGCAAACTACAAACCAAATAGGAATGTGAAAAAAAATATTTACTAGAATTTAAGAAATTAAAACATACTTCCTTTAAAGAAATCAAAATATTTACTGGGTATTTTTATAAAAAGAATCAGATGAATTCGTTAAAAAAAATTGTGTGCAAATATTAATTTAAAAACATTTTTTTTTCAAAATTTTTGCAGAAATCTGTTAGCAAATGTTAAAGATAGAATTATTTTCTTATTTATTAATGCATTGTAAATCACCAAAAATTAAAATTTCCTGTTTTTGAGTTTTAACAAAAAATCGGCATTTTTCGACCAAAAATCGGCAAATCGGCATTTTGCATATTTTTTAATAAAAAATCGGCAAAATGCCGAATAATCGGAAATCTGGCAGCCCTGGTTAGGACATGTATGTAGAACAGATGCGGCAAAAAAATTAAAAAGAAAAATGTTTTTAAGTTTGTGTTTTTGACACAAATGTTTTAACGAATTCAACTGATTCTTTTTATAAAAAGAGGCAGTTAACTTGAAATAATTTTAAAATTTATTATTTGTTCACATTTTTTCTTAAGGTGATGCCAGATGTTGAACATTTATATACTATTTTCATATATACTATTGCAGAATGCTGTGAAAACACGGATCCATAATCTGTGGATTTTTCGAAAATCTGGTTATGAAACTAGATTTCTTTGTTTGGAGAATCTGGTTTTAATCAAGTTATGAACGAGGTTTTCGCGAATATCTGGTTTAAACCAGATTAGGGCATAAGTTAATTTCAATATAAAACTCCAAGCTAATCCCTCCTCCAGTATGGATGAATTTTGTTTTTATTTATCTATATTATTTTTGTTTTATAATTAATAAATTGACATAAAATATATCAAAAACATTAAAAAAAACATGTTTTTTCACGCACCTATATTGAAATATACAAATAATAACCGTGACTTTGATAACTAAATAAATAATATGACTTATAAAATCTCTCCCTAATCGCATTAAATTGTTGTATTATGAATAGGACCACCCAAATTAGTATAAAATAATAAACAAAAAAAAATATAAAAAATATTTATAAATAAACAAATAAAAAAAACATTAAATCTAGACATGCAAAAGATTTTTATAACTTTATTAAAAATACGCGAGTTGAGTTCAGTATATGTCAGGTATTTTCAACTGTCAAAAATTTTTGTTGTATTTTTTATGAACACACAAATTAATTCATTAATCATTGACAATCAAACATCAACGATTTGGAGAAATAAAAAACAAAAACAAGAAATAGCAATACAATCCATTTATTATAGAAGATTATGTGGTAAAGGGGAGAAAGGGGGCAATCTATTGAATTTTATTCATACTTTTAAGGCATGATTTTTGTGATGGTTGTTTCTTTTAATATGATGTACGACGAATTGGTTGGTTGCTAAGATTGTATTTGGTAATCCATATGATGCTGTTGTTAATGAAGATAATGATTATTTACTTAAATAATAAACAAGAAATATAAACAAATAATAAAAACTACAAAATAATAATAATAAAAAAAGAATAAAAATAAAACGTGAAATGAGTTGTATGTTGTATTTTTGGAATGATATAGAGCCAAGCGATACAACGTGCCAATATTTTTGAATAATTTAACTTAATTGTGTTTGACAGAACTATTAATTTACTGTACATTAAAAATGCTATAAATTAGGAAATAAATTTTTAAAAAATTATTATACATACATATATAGTTTTGAAAGCATGTCTACAGGGGATAGAAATCTCGTAGAGTTTGAGTTAAAGTTCCTATCTAAATATTGTTGGCACTAATTTTTATCGCAAAAGTGCCCCATTTAATTGTCAAGTGTAGTAACTACAGATTAGTAAACAGTGACTTTTTGATTGACTTTCATTGACATTCTATTGCCACATTCACATAAAGAGCAAATTATTACTTTTGTTTAAAGACCCACAGGATACCGTCAGGACACATTTTACAAAAATTGTAGACGTTCTTTGTAAAAAAAATGTGTGGTACACTCAAAAAAATAAGTTAGTAGAAAAATTAGTAAAACGTCTTGTATATCAAGTGTACTAGTTTTCAGCAATTTTTTTGCTGAATTCCGTTTTCAGCAAAAGTTTTAATTATATTTTTTTAGCACTGAACTAATTTTGAACTAATGTTTTACTAATTTACTTTGCTACAAACATTGTGCTTATAACCGCATTTATAGCGTGGACTTTACTGACTTTTTTTTTTAGTGTACGCATCGAAATAACTGACTACCGTTACTCTTAAAACATCGTTACCGAAATAACTGAAATACCGTTAACGTTAAAATAGCATACCGAAATAACGAAAATACTGTTATCCGAAATACCTTATCCTTAAAATACCGATAACAAAGTAAAAGGAATAGCGTTACCCTTAACATACCGTTACCGAAATAATACAAAATAGCGTTACCCTTACCGATAACTGGATCTTTTCAGTTATCAATAATGAGTTTTATAAAATTTTATAAGTAATACAGCAGAATTTTAAACTTTTTAATCTCGATTTTTGATATTTTTCAATAAAAAAACACACCCTGTTTTTATAAAGCGAACGGAATTATTCCTCCAGAGGAATGTGTGTATTTTGTTTTTATTACAATAACAAAATACACACATTCCTCAGGCGGAATTATTCCGTTCGCTTTATAAAATAAGGGATCAGTTTGTTCTAGAGAAGTTTTTAGCCTTTTTATACCCTACACAACTACGTGGACAGGATATAATAAGTTTGTGCTGATGTTTGCAACACAAAAATATATTGGAGCTAGACCCATCTTTTAGTATGCCGATCGACACAAAATCACTTTTCTGTCCGTCCGTCCGTCCGTCCGTCCAACTGTCTGTCTGTTCTTGCGAGCACTCTACAGATCGAAAATATTAAGATATTTTGATGAAATTACACCGGCCTATGTCGGTCCAAGGACGAAGCCTATGGATTTTGGTTAAAATTGACCCATGTTTAGACCTAGCGCCCATATAAAGGAAGTGATCAAGCAGACACATATAAACATTCTACTTTAAATTTTTTTATTCATCTTCTAATCTCCTGCGTGTCCCCCTTTTTCCGCAAATGTTGCCACACTGATGTAGAGTGTCCAAAACCGTAACCGAAAACCGGTTAAGCGGTTTTTTTAATTTCAAAAAACCGACCGGTTTCGAATAATTTCTAAATTCGAATAAACAGAAAACCGGTTATTATTTGTCGGTTAACCGGTTTTTTAAAAGATGTTTTTATCAAAACTATTTTTAAGCTAATCATTCGAAAATTTTATATTTCAACTGCATTTTATTTTTAAAGACTTAATTTTAATAAACGAAACTGCAGTTTTGTTCTCCTTTATATAAAAATAATATCTTCATATGTATTCAAACAAATAAGATACGAAAGTCCTTTGGGTGACTAATGAATGTTGCTACAAAAAACATTACTTTTTTTCTACGTAATTAATTGGTTCCATTTAAGAAAAATATACGATTGGATGATGAAACAAAAACTGTTAAATCTACAAAAATTTTAGGTATATTTAAATAAATTTTAATTGAATACAAATAACATTATATCCTGCTAAAACCGGTAGACGTTTTTACTGAATATTAGTAGAGCTAAAATAGCGAAAATAAATAGTAAGTACTGCTGTTTTTAGAAGAGTAGATTGTCTTCCCATTTAAAAAAACATAAATTAAATTTAGAAAATTAAATTGTTTTTCTGTGATGTTATTAATTTAATAATATTCGGCATTTTGTCTGATTTCAGCAATGTAAAATGTTCTTTGCAATTAACTAAAATTAAAATTTTTGTCTAATTACATCTGATCGTGCTATCCTTGGAGCTTTTGTATGACTCAAAACTCGTATTATTTTCGGTTAGCGCTTTTTATAGAAAGGTGCTATGGTGATACAGTTTTATCTAATTTAAATGTTTTTTTATTATTTTCATAATAATGTGATATTAAATTATATTTTAACATAATAATGATTTTTAGCGCTTTTTAAATGTTTGGTCGCTAAAATTAGTTGAAAACTACCTTTTTTAATCACATTTATAACTTAGCGCTTTTTTAGACCTGCCTGCGAGTTTGGCATCACTTTATCTGCTGATGTAAACGCAAATATATTTGCGAAAATATTAGTTTGGCAATCACATCATCTCATAGGATTTTTTGTTTGATTTATCAGACGTAAAATCAGATAATATAAATCCCGCTTCAGAAAACAGATTCAGCTGATTTTAGTAGTTGTTTCTGCAGGGCGCTTTTAACTAATTTTTATTAGCTTTTTCCGTTATTTGTACAAATTTATTTTCATAACAAAAAAAAAACCGAAACCGGTTTTAACCGTTTTTTTTTCAGAAAACAGTAACCGAAACCGTTTTTTTTTTTTTAAATAGTAATTTTCGAACAAACCGAAACCCGGTTTTCCGAAATGGCCAGTTTTTTGGACACTCTACACTGATGTATGGTTTTTACGTTCAAGAGAATTATCTGCATGATATCAATGAATTTTTGTATTAGATCTATGAATTGTCACTGGAATTCGTTCATTGAAACTTTTCATTAAATTAATGCAATTTTTCATAAAAGTTAATGAAAAATTTCATATTATTTATTAAAAATATAATACGACTAATGAAAAAGTTTCATTAAAATTATTTTCATTAAAACTATGAAGCTTTTTCATAGAGTTTAAGAAATTTTTCATTCCTATTGTGAAGAACACTTCATTAGTTTAGTGAAAAAATTTCATTAAAACCAGGCACTATCCACGGCTCTCATCTGAAAAACTGAACTGGTTTTAAGAGAGTTTCAATGTAAAATAACAAAAAACGTGAAGAAGTGGTATTTTTAATTAATTATTTTTATTGTTTTTAAGCAATTTTAATTAAATTGTAAAGTGCACTTGTGTTGTTTGATATGTTCTCTGCATTAGTTTTGTATAATTAGCACAAAATTTTGCTTATTAATATTAAAAAATACGCGTTAAAAAAACACTAAAGACTGTTTCTCTTAAAACCAGTTCGCATATAAAATTAAAGAGCCTTTTTAACAGCAGTTGAGGCTGGTGGTTTGTCTTTAGTCTATATAGTCGTTGTTAAAACTCGTCCAAGGAATTCTCTCTGTGCGGACTGCCAACAGGGCATTTTTATAATGTTCTTTAGTACAGTGTTGTTTTTTAAACGCGTCATATAGACCAACTGCAATTAATATTGTAACTAATATACATTTTTATCAATTTTAATTTAGTAGGTTTGAGGTTAAGAAGAAGAATAAACCTTTTTTCTAAAAGTTATAAACACATTAATTTGCAAATCAGACTAGATCTAGTTTCTGCCTTTTTTCCCCATGGAGTGAAAAATCATCAGTGATTTTCCATTAAATTCTATTATTGTTTATATTTTGTCAGATTGTCTCTATATGATAACTTTTTCAACAACCAGTCGGCTGTAGGAATCGAATCCATGCACTCCAACATTACAAACGTAACTATACTAGAGTTCGACAGCTTAGCCATCTAACCCAAGTAAGCCCTTGCATATAGCGTAGCTAATTGATAGTTTTCTTCCCTATTCAGCTTTCTGTTATTGTTTTTTAACTTTCAGAAATGATGAAACACAAATTACTAAAAATTAGCATGCAAAGTTAGTTCAAGTACGGCTGAAAGTAGTTGTAATGCTAAATTAGATTTACAAAAAATATTAGTTCAATCCTAAATTTTAAGACAAAATAACAGGAACATTAGTTCAATAGAATCCGAACGCGTTTAACAGACTTTTTACTAACTTTTTTTATAAGTGCACTTTAGATTTTTTTGTTCATCTTCTAATCTCCTCCGTGTCCACCTTTTTCGCAAATATTTTGTTGATATGACAAATTTCCAAGTTTTGATTTCAATTAAATTTGTTTGTTAAAAATCAACAAACGTGTTTGTTGAAACTCAGTAGGTTCTTTGCTGACTCGGTCATTATCGTAAATTCGAGTCAGTGAACTAGTTGCTTCTAATTGTTCTTTTGATTGAACTGCGTGTCGTGAACTAATTTGTTCGCAACTTTTTTACGCACTATTCACCTTTTACATATTTCTTCAAAGTTGAAACTAAAAGCGAAAAAAAAGTTATAATTACAGATTTGTAATAAAAATTACGAATTTAATCGTAAACAACCAGCCGCATAATAAAAATGTCAAAATCATCACTAGTGTTATTGATAACAAAATATCAATAACATCCAATAATACTTTTCCACAAAATGTATTGTGATTTTATTTCTAAATTAATAATATAACAAACAAAAATTAAGGTTAGGTTCACCTAAATAATTAACCATCAATTTTAAAATACATAATAAAAAAAAAAGCTGTGAAGTTCATTTATAACAATTTGTATTTAATTATTACATCATTTTAATGCATTTGAAATTGCAAAAAAAAAAAATAAAGATTTATATCTTTTTCACAAAATAAAAAATATATTTAAAAACCAATTAAAATGACACGTGAATTGCTTTTGATGTATATAAAATTTATACAGTCTTGTCACTTTACTATAAATAACAAAACAAATAAAATCGATTGTTAATTACCTCGATTTCTTTGTTGTTGTTAGTCAGATTTTGAATAAGAAGACCCCCAGTTAAAAAAAAAAAACAAAACAAATATTGAGTTGCAATGTTTTGCAATCGACTCTAGTATATTTCATATACATTGTATAAAGTTTAGTGTCAGTTAGATTACAAGTGGTGGTGCCACAAATTGATCACAATTAAATGTTTTGCACTCCACTCCATCTATCTATTCATCCATCTATTCAACCATTCATATACTAACATTATTTTTCTTACAAATATTATTATATACGATATAATCATAGTGTAATATTTATCCACTATATGGCGTAAACAATTAACCCTTTAATGTGCACATCATATATTTAGCTATGAAAGTTTTATCAAACATTACAAATTATCTGTTCAACTTTATTTTATATTTTTTTATAAGACTTAAGTCTTGTATATGGAATAACAAATAAATAAATATATAAATAAAAAAAATAAAAAAAAACTTTCATAAGTGATGACCCCTTTTTTCAAAAGGGATAAAAAAAGACCAGTAAGAGGGTTAAAATGTTCCACAAAAATGTTCCTCGTAGTGTTTTACATAAGTTCGCTGAACACATCCTATACCTAAAATGAAAAATTCACATGGTTTCCCCTTAAATACAGGTTTGTTAGACATTTGAGCGCCAATTCTGAATAAGTACGAGATTAACCCTTAAAACATTTTAAGTCTTGACTTATTTTTGGTATTGAAGTTAAATCTTCAACTTTGAAGTCTTCAGAGACTTATAGTAGAATTTCATGACAAATATTTTTTCGGGACATTTTAACCCTCTAACTCTTCAACTTACGGGACTTTTTTGTCGTTTTCTAAAATGGGGTCAAAAAAGTCCCTTTAATTGAAGAGTAAGAGGGTTAAAATATTTGTCATGAAATGATTGTTTAAAATAAAAAAATATTATTAAAAACAAATACTTGGCAACTAGTGATGACTTTTGTGATAAAAAGTAATGCCAACAGTATTAGAGATGACAAGTCTAGTTCAAACTCTATGAGATTTTTATTCCGTGAAGATAAAACTTAATGCGAAAACAAAATCCAAAATATTATTTAAATTAATAAATACCAAAAAGTTTATTTTAACTAAAATCATATTAACTTTAATAAGATTCATATTTAATTTTAAAATGTTCAAAAAAAATAAGATGATAAATCAAATATGATAGAATAATTGATGTAACTATCGGGGGTGTTCTTAAAAATTAATCCACAAAAAACCATTCGCTATTTTATAAGAACAACACGTAGTTTTGTATCAAAACAAACGATTTTATATAGATTCGTTTTCCAAAACAGCCCCTATAATTTTTTTTCACTGTGTATGCCTTTTAAGGGTTAATAAATGTTAAACCAAGTATGTTGTTGTTGCTGTTTAAATAATTAATGCGAAAATTATATGTTTAGATTGTAGGCTTTTAATTATGATTTGCAGTTGCAGTGGCGGCCTTTAAATACATTCTCTTTCTTTCGTTTCCAATTCCATTCGTCAATAGGTATTTATTTTAGTATTGGCTCCACATACTACATCACAACTTTAGCAATAACAACAACAGCAACAGCAATCATTATTAACATCATCAACATTGTCTTCATTATTATCGTTTGTTCAGAGTTGTTCGTTATTCCATTAACTTGGCGTCTCTATCGATTATTTTGTAATCGATTTTTCTGCTATTCTATAAGACTGCAAATGTTTAATTTTCATTCTCCGTTGTTGTTGTTATTGCTACTTTACAATGTGCTTATTAGTTGCTTAAAGTATAAATTATCATCTATTTGTTTTAACAAAATGTTTCTTAGACTTTCTGGTACATTTTTTTATTTTAAATGTGGGGTTTTCGAAGTGTATAATTTTTAAATAATGTTATTATCATTTTATATTGTGTGAAATTGTTTTTTTTTTGTTTAACAAAACGGCTTATTAGGAAAATAGTGGTTTTTATGGAAGAATACACAAATTTGGGAATAAAATTGAAGGAAATTGGGGTAGAGAATGCTAAAGTTTTCGATCTTTAGTAGGAAAGAAAATTCTCTGGACAAAATGCCATCTCTAGCAATTATTATTTACACTGTTTTACTAAAATTTTCTTGTTTCGTCTTTTCAAATCAAAATTCCGGGAGACAAAGTTGGACTACTATTATTCGGTATTTGGTAAATTCACGAACACTATTCGTGACATCCATTCTTTATACTTTATTATAAAACGATCGAATTCGTCTAAAAATTTTGCATAAAAATTTGAATTTGAAACAGAAGATTCTAGACGTATGTATGTATTCATCAGAAAATTTCAATGAAACCACCTTTATTAATATTGATCTTCTCATACAAGTTTTGAAACAAATCTTATTGTTTGGTCCTTTAAAAATCTTATTCGACAGATGAGTCTTTGTCACCCGATCAAAAAAATTTATATATAGTCGTATATAGTAATATCTTGTTTTATCTTATAATATGTGAGTATATATGTTGTCATGAATAGCCATATATAATCATATGTTTCTTATGTGGTACCTTATATAACCATATATTTTTATATATTGTCTTTTATAAAATTAGATAACAACCATATATGCTATACATAATGAGATATGACAGATCTGTTGTCATATATAATTATAAATGATCATATATAACATAATATATGATCACATATGGTGGCATATAAGCCATATATTTTGAGATATAGTAATATATGCCCTGTTATAAAATTTTTTTGGTTGTATGATGTAAGATATTTTTATATATGATTATATATTACATTAAATGATATAAGATATGATTATATATGATTCCATATATGGTGCAAGATTAACAATATAATTTTAGATATGGTTATATATGGTCCCACGTCAGTAGTATTTTCTATGTGTTTAATATATAATTATATATAGTCACATATTACCTGAGAGACCCTACTATTGAATGCCAGCTCGGGCACAAAAAAAAATTTTTTTTTTTACTTTTTTAACTCAATTTAATTTACCTGTAAATATTCTTTTAACAGATCTTAAAAGAATTAACCCATTTACTGCCATCAGCACCTGAAAGTTATGTTTACTGCAACTTGGAATTAATAATATTCTAATATGTTATTATATATTGTCATATATAACCCCACACATAATTATATATGTGACTGAGGTACTATTATCTAATCCCAGCTCGGGCACAAAAAAAATGTCATACCTTATTTAAAATACATTTATATTACCTTTTAAATAACATGTATATTGCTCTTATCCCATTATTAATTTCGCAAATACAGACTGTTGATATTTAGATTTTTGAGCCATATAAATCGGTGCCTTGACCCTTCAACAAACATTTTTTTTATCTTATTCACCAAAAAATTGCCGTCAGTGGAAAACATTTAAGATTTTTAATTTTTGTTTTTTTGAAAGAATCTAATATATATAAATTTATATAATTATATATAACTCAGTAACACGAACAATGTTGTCTCATATAGTCAGTCATGTTGTATAGCAGTGTTTGGCTGAGTGAGTTAAGTGGCCGACTACAACCTGGGTTCAAATCCTGCCGACGGCATTTTTTTTTTTTTTTTAATGAAATAAATATTTTTTAAATAATAAACGTTTTTTTTTTTAATTTTTTGTGTTATTTTTTAAATTTTTTTAAAATTTAAATAATTCCAAATATATCATAGGATAAATTTTGATCTCAAATTATCCAATTCGATCTGCCAAAATTAGCTTATCCGTTTGCATCTAAATGGATGTAAATTAATCCCATGGGATATTTTGGGATCTATCAGGATCTTAATTTGATATTATTGGATATTATTGGATCTCCCAATTTTGAGATCTATTTGGATCTTATTTAATCCTGTAATATATTTGAGGGATCTGATTGGATATTACTGTATACCCCAATTTTGAGATAAACTTGGATAAGATCATATGCCGATCTATATCAAATGAGATATGACTACATATGCTAGATATAATGTTTTTTTGATCGGGCACTCAAATAAGATTCAAAAACTTGAAATTGATTGAAAATTTTTCCAAAAAAAAAATAAAAATGGGAAATTTGCTGACATTGTAGTTTTTGTTAAATTCAATACATTCATGGTGTAGGGAAAAATGTAGGGAAAAAGAGGGAATTTTTAAAACAAATGTAGGGAATTTTAATAAAAACAAAAACTTGACAACTAGAGATTGTGCTTTTACGATAAAAATTAGTGCAAATAATATTAGAGATGACAAATTTAGTGCCAATTCTAAGAGATTTCTATCCCGTGTAGATGTGCCTTAACGAATTTTCTTAATTTGCATCTGAATTCCATTAATATCTAAGAGAACCCATCGGTATAGCTTCCTTGTTTGCCTTATACTCAAAGCATGTTATTAAAACCTAACCTCAATTCTTGTAAATTAAAATGAACTTAAAAATTAACCCCTCAATTCATAAATGCTTTGTAAAGTTATAGTAGGTTTACAAAACGTCATTTTCATACAAAATTTGTTCAATAAACCTCCTATAATTTTACAAAGCGTTTATGAATTTAGGGGTAAAAAAATAAAACAAGAGAAACTAAAAAAACTACCAAAATCCCTTTGTTTTAAATAGCAACCAATACTTTGTGGTTTAAACAAATGTCTATTTTTTTGTTTGTTATATGTATGTATATTCAAAACAGAAATGACATTATTGTAACCATTAATTATATCGATCACAAGTATGATCACTAATAGTAGAGATGAAACTATAACGGAAAAAATACAACACTGCTGCTAAGCTTGCTCAACAATGCTTAACCCTTTATAAACCACAACATATAAAAGCATATAATTTAAAATTAAGAAATATGGCTAATTTGTAGGTTTTTCTAAACTTACAGCTGTATTAAATATTTTTTTTAGCAAATTATTCATTTCAATGTTTAAATTTTTTTATTTTAAAATTATGTTTATATACATTTACCGTAACCCGCATATATCTTTATAAATTAATATTTAATTACTCAAAAAAAAAAAAAAAAAAAAAAAAAACAATTTTCATATTTTTTTGTTACTTTACTCCACCATATTATACCCCATGGTGTTATAAACCATAAACAAATTATTAAGTGCCAACATTGGTTGTAGTCATACTTTTTTTGGAGTTGGAGTAAAAGTATAAGTACAGTGTCTACAACACCACTTCACTGAAAAACAACCTCATCCAAACAACAACAAAACAACTTTAACACATAATAGGCGTAAATATTGTATTAAGTATTTTTATTTCAATTTAGGGATTATGGGGATTTTTGTATACATATTTATTTATTATGTAGTACATATTTGTAATAAGTTCCAGTATGAAATCTTTTCATTTTTCTAAATGTCTGTCTGCTCCATAAAAGTACCCTTATAAAAAGGTTTAACAAATTATGACTACGATGATGATGATGATGATGGTTGCATTTAATATTTACTTATTTTTTCGAGGGTGGTTGTTACAATATTATGAATTTAAAATATTTTTGTGGTTGAGAGCATGAAAAATGGTTGAATTATGATTGCGGTAAACAAAACAAGGGAAAACAAACATAATTAGGTTGGGAAAATTATCTACAAATAATGGAGTTTTGTTTGTTTAAAGAGGTATTTGAATTTTCAATTTTACTTAGACACATCTACACGGGATAGAAATCTCGTAGATTTTGAGCTACACTAATAGAAAAAAGTGTGTAAAAAATTTTGTTAAAACTACTAAAACTTAGTTAAAAATTACTTTGCAGAAAAAACTTTGAAATTAGCAGATTATTTTAGTTATATATTAGTAAGTTAGAAACAGTATAAATAAAACTATTAAATATACAGAATTTTAAAGCTTATTTATAGGAATAGGAAGAAGAAGAAAACATTTTTATTAAAAATTTTTAACAGGCACAAGAGAATCACCAGCCTCTTGCAGTTTCGTCTCACCCAATGACACGTCAGTGGTTAGTTTATGTGTCAATTGATCAAAGTATTTTTAATTGTTAATTTGTCTCTAGAAGAAAAACTTTTTGTATATGCCATGAATCGAACCGGCAACCCTCTACACAAGGTATGACTTGTAGCATCACCTCTTAACGAGATACACCACGGTCAGCAGAGCGGTGAGTGTGACTAAAGGCGATTTTGCTTCAGAGCACATGCAAACCATATAGGCAAGGTTGCAAAATTTTTTAGAAAATCTTATAGTGTAAACCAGCCTTAATTGAAGTTTTGAGCCTACACAATGTAATCATAAGAGCCAAAATTAACAGTATAGAAAATCTTTACCAGATATGTGGTTATGTAACTACATACCTGGTAATGGTAACACTATGAGACAAATGGTAGGGGTCAGTGATCGGGAAGGGTTCAAACTACCGGGGAAAGTTATATCGGTAAAAAAGAAGTTATACGTGTCCCGGCGTTTCGCTGGGTCAACCCTAGGAATCGAGATATATCGATTTGACCTTTGGTGGTTTTTTTTTTTGACATAACTCGAGAACCACTAGTCCGATTTTGCTCAAACAATTTTAAAAAAATTAAAAATTACAATTCCTTTAATCTGTTCATATAACGTTTTTCTATATACTCAACAGTTTTGCCGGTAAAAATAAATGTATAAAAAAAGTAATAAACAAAAGGTTATTGATTTTTATGGTAGCGGTAACAAACATTTATTTTGAGCATTGTTTGAGCAAAATCGGACTAGTGGTTCTCGAGTTATATCAAAAAAAGATATATCTCGATTCCTAGGGTTGACCCAGCGAAACGCCGGGACACGTATAAATTGTTTTTGACCGATATAACATTTCCCGTTGGTTTCATCCCATCCCGATTTTGACTGTCGCGTAGTGTAATTAATTACTTTCCTTATTACATTTCTTATTACTGTTATATGGCAATGTCACGCAAAATAATGAGTTATGCTTACACACCACCATACAAAAAAAATCAAAAAATATGCCGTTACCTATGTGCTTATTGATAAAAATAATGAGTCTTAAAATAGATTTTCAAAAATAAATCATTATTGGTAATGCATTATTTTTTGTTTTAATATAATGGAAAAAGCAACTATTTATTAGTAGCACTTTATTATGCGTTTTAAAATAATGCTGAAAGTAAGTCGGTGTCATTACTGGTAGTCCAAAAATAATGATATGTCATTACCGTTTCTACAGTGCGTAATGCATGAGCAATTTATTTTTCAATTAGAATGTTTCCTTACTTAAACCTATTGTTATCTCTTTTTCACAACTTAGTTGTATTATAAATAACTGTCAAATTAGTTTTTTTTTTGCTTTTTTTATGAAAAAACAACTACTGATTATCACACAAACAACTGTGATATAGTAACTGTCAAACTTTTTGCAGTATATTTGAGTTAAAGTTTAGTTAGTAGAAAATAACAACTTACCCTGGGAAAATCAGTAAAACAGTTTGCTAAATAATTAGTAGACCAAAAAATCACAAAAAAATTTTAAATATTGAAAGTTTTTTTTTCCGATTTTTTATTGCGAATAAAATCTAGCCTCATTGTACAAATTACCGAATTTTTAACTAATTTTCGTTGCTGACTCCAAAAAGGATTTTACAAATTTTTCAAAACCGTGTTGGTAAAATTACCAAAATACTCTACTAATTTATTAAAATTAAACAAATGCTCATCTTTTACGAAACAAGCATACAAAAATGTTATAGATATAAAACTTTTTTTCTTTTGCTATTTTTAGCCCACTAATATTTAACAACATTTTTTACACATTTTACAGTATAATTTGTCATTTTCAGTTAACTAAAATTTAACTAAATTTCTAGAAGTTTAAGAGTTTTGTTTTTGTTGTTCTTATTTTACTAGTATTTAGCAAGAAAACCTGCTGATTTCAGCAGTTCTTTTTTATTGCAAGGTAATTTTTACCTAATTTTTAATAGCTTTTTCTGTTATTTTTACAGCTTTATTTCTATGAGTTTAGGATTGTTTTTTCATATGAAATTTAACTAACTGATTCAAAATTTTTTGGAAATGTGAACAACTTAATTGGACCTTGTATTTTCTCATTCAGTTTTGGAATTTCTTTCCATTAAGAATATTTAAAAATAAAGGTTTCTCCGATTTTGTTAGAATAACTTAAAATTTGGTGAAATAAATCAGATTTCAATAAAAATGGTGATATTTCCATATATATATTTTGTACTAGACCACATTAAAATTCCCAAAATTTCACGATGAAAATTTATCGGGAATAAGTAAAAATAAAAAAAAAATATTTTCCCATTAATTCACCGAAATTTTTTCCCGATTAGAAACCCTGTTGCAGACTTATAATTGTTTGTTTTTTTTTTAATTTTCAATCGCGATTTGCGCAAAAATTGTACTTGATGGAAGTTTTTGGTAAACGGATTAGAGTTACGGAGGCCATTTTTATAATAAAAATGTTCAGTAAACTAATGAAATTCTCTTCACAAAGTAAATGAAAAATTTCTTAAATTTGATGAAAAATCTTCATATAATTTATGATTATACATCCAGAAAGCAGTCCCAGTTGTGGCCATTGAATTTGTTGCCAATCGAATTCGTGTGATATTAAATTAGATATTTAGTCGTGAAATCCAATATTCAGTTATCTAATTCAATTAGGTTGTTCGCAAGGGGTGTGCTATCTATTGTATCGTCGTATCGTCCTAACAAAAAACAGAGTTATAAATTTTGAAGTAATATTCGACCTTTGAAATTGATGAATTCATTAATAAATGACCTCGAGCTCAATTATTTAATGAATTCAAAAAACAGAGTTGTTAAAATTTTTATTTGACTTTAACAACTATTTTCTATTAGGTTTTCTATCTGTTAGCACACTTAAGCATAGGACACTAAACATACGTAAAAATGTTGTATCGTGCTATTCTCAAATGTTGTATTTTTTCAATTTAAATTTTAAGAACACTGTTTTTTATTAGGACGATACAACGATACAACAAATAGCACACCCCTTGTGAAACCCCTTAATATTATATTCCACATAAATATTATTATGTTCCACAAAATTTTAATGCCATTGGAAAAACATATTTTTTTTTTAATTTTTAGGTATTGAACTCGGCCATTTCAAGTCATAGTTATCCATTGCATCACAACTATTTTTAATTTTCTTGCTCTTTAAACATATAAATATTTTATTTTAATTAATAAAAAACATATCATTTGTCTCTACCCACTACACCACAAACACTTATTAATTTGAATGTCTAATTTTTAATTTATGTTTTGTTAGGAAAACAAATACAGTATAAAATTCGTTTAGCAATATCAATCATTAGTTGCATCTGTTAAAAATTTACACCTCAATTCATAAACGCTTTGTAAAGTTATAGGAGGTTTAAAAAACGAAATTTTCGTACAAAATTTGTTCAATAAACCTCCTACAATTTTACAAAGCGTTTATGAATTTAGGGGTTAATCCACATTTCGGGTGGTTCTACTTAAACTCTAATTTAAGGGGATATTTGATCAGGATACCCGTAATTGTAGTCACCACTTTCGAATATTGACAATTTTTTAAATAAATGGTTGCTTGCACTGTACATAATTACTAAACGAATTCTAATTTTACAGTTAATAGGAAATACCAATAATTGGATAATAGGATCGGGTTTTAGTTCACTTTACCTATTTTTAATTCTTAATAAAATATTTTTGGTTTGGTAATCGATTTTAGGTAATTCCAAATAAAATAACGTGCTAGCAAATTAATTTTAATGGGTTTGATCGAATTCCAACCACGGGTTAGAAATCTCGTAGAGCTTGCTTTAAATGTGTCATCTCTTATATTGTTAGCACTAATTTTTATCGTAAACGCACCATCTCTAGTTTTCAAGTATTTGTTTTTATTATAATTTTTGAATTTCAAAGAATAATTTTCTCTTCAAATACCAAAAGCTGCATTTTATATACTGAAATGTTCAATAATGCGACAAGACATTTTAAAAATTGTATATGACAACAATTGTCAATGGTCCAGAGATGACGTTTCGTAGACTTATGCAGAGCTGCATTTTCGTAAAGTCTCGTAAGTTTTCTATCTCTGACTTTTCTATGTAACTTAAAGGCACATCTATACGGGAGAGAAATCTCGTAGAGTTGGCACTATTTTTTTATCGTAAAAGTACCATCTCTAGTTGTCAAGTATTTGTTTTTATTAAAATTGTTGTATTTCAAAGAATAATTTTATTTCTCTAAATACCAAAAGGTCCCTATAAACATTTTCACTGGAATTCAAGTTGAAATCAAGTTCTATTTCAGCACTGTTTTCCAGTTTCAAGGCTTGAATTCAACTTTTATTACATTTTATTTCAATAGCATACTCCAGCAAAAGGGAAACAAAAATTCAAGTTTGAAATATTTTTGTTAAAAAAACAAGTGCTAGAATTTGAAATATACTTTACTTCAAGCAAAATTTAAAGCACTTGAATTTTTAAAACATATGTGCTTATTGGGGTGCATTTAATAAACTGAAATATTCAATAATGTTACAAGACATCTTAAAAATTGTTACTAATTATAAAATAAAAGTTAGTGCAAAAGTCTGTTAAACGTATTCTGATTCAATTGAACTAATTTTTCTGTTATTTTGCGTTACAATTTTTAATTGAACTAATGTTTTTTGTAAATTCCATTTAGCATAACAATTATTTTCATCCGTAGTTAAGCTAGCATTGCATGCTAATTTTTAGTAATTTGTATTTCTTAATTTTATAAATTTTTAAGCTAATTTAAACCACCATTATTTCCAAATGTTTATATTTTTGTGTCTCTGTTATCAATATTACATAGAGATGGTTACTATATTTCCATATTTTTTACTGTAAGGGACCAACGACTATGTAATTAAAAGACTTCCCAACTCTCCCTACACTAATAAAAAAATCCCGTACAAATAGGTTAAAATTATGCTGGCGCAAATACATGTACTATTTTCTGTTATTTTAGCAGAATTTTTACCTATTTGTACGGGCTTTTTTAGAGAAAATAACAGAAAAATTAGTTCAATTTAATCAGAACGCGTTTAACAGACTTTTGAACTAACTTTTTTTATGAGTGTACCTCTGTTAAATCACTTTCTTCCATATTTGTATCGAAAAATGTTGCCATAAGAATTACACATATCTGCAAAGGCTGAAATTTTTCGATATAAAATGTTAATCTTCGAAAGAGAACGACGAATACCGCCTGATAGGATGTTGTTTAGACGTATGCAACTTCGGATAGGGATAACTTTAAAACTAGCTGTCATACTAATGAAGTATGTTTGACTTTTTTTTCAGTATACGTTGGCAAATCACCATGCAAAGACTTACACCAGAACAACGTTTACAAATCGTGGAAATTTTTTTCCAAATTTGCGTTTACGGTGCGCATAATCGTCCACCTGAGCAGGTAATACGCAATACTATGAATCGATTCATGACCAGATTTACTCTTTTGGATAATATTCATATAAATCGAGCCCGTACCGTGCGTACAGAAGAAGCCATCGCCGCTGTTAACGTGAGTGTGTCAGAGGACTCACATTTATCGATCCGACGCTGTTCTCAGCGACTCGGTCGTGATTCGTGATTTTTTTATTCCTCATGTCATTGCGCATCATTTGGAGGAGAAATGGTTCCAACAAGACGGCGCAACATGTTGAGCCAAACGTTTAGTGACCGAATTATCTCAAGAAATGAACCTGTGAATTGGGCACCTCGTTCGTGTGATTTGACAACTTTGGACTACTTTTTGTGGGGATACGTCAAATCTCTGTGCTGATAAACCAGCAACGATTGAACATTCGACGCACTATTCACGAAATAAGATCGGGTATGCTCGAAAAAGTGGTGCAAAATTGGACCGACAGGATGGCGTTCATAAGGCACAATCGCGGAAGCCATATGCCAGAAATTATTTTTCAATATTAAATGCCATAAAATTTGTGAGCTAATACAGCCAAAATTTTGGTCATTTCATTGAATTTGTTGTGTTTTATTTAAAAAAAAAAGTTCCATGCCTCTAAAAAACACCCTATATAATCATAAAATGGCTTATATCTCGGAAACTAAGCGAGATAGAGCAAAATAGACGAAAATTTGTTACTCTGTACTTATTAATCCCTATCAGCCACCTATACTCCAAATAATAATTATGGGCTTATTATGGACAAGTCCGGGGAATCCAAAAACCCAGACTTTTACCCAGACATTTTAGCAGAAATTTTCAGTCTAATCAGGTAAATTTTCTGCTGAATTTAACTCAAATTTCTTAGCTGTGTTAACTAAAATTGTCTGTGTATTTAGCAGTATGAAAAATTTAGCTTACCTAAATTTAGCGGACCATAATTCTCAAATTCATTGAAAAATCTGCTGGCGCAAATACAGGTACTATTTCCTGTTATTTTGGTAGAATTTTGAACTATTTATACGTATTTTTTCTCGCCACACAGAGAGAATTTTTGCTGGACGAGTTTTAACGAAATTTTTCAGTAAACTAATGAAGTTTTCTTCACAAAGTAAATGAAAAGTTTCTTCAATGTGATAAAAAACTCCATGTATTTTATGAATGTAGTATTAATGAAACTTTTTCATTAAGTGTATGAAACTTTTAGTAAAAAAATTAAACTTTTCACAACATTTTATGAAAAATTCCATTAATTCAATGAAAAGTTTCAATGGACGAGTTTCAGTGAATTTTCATTGGTTTTATGCAAAAATTCATTAATATCATGTAGATAATTCTCTCAGTGCACCTTTTTTTGGACTCCCAAACACACACTTTACTGAAATTGCTTATAAGACGAGCATGACTTTAAGCTGAATAGTCTGATCAAGTAATCAATGCAGTAAAAGAAAGAAACCTTATTCGCAGAGTTCACCTTACAATAATCAAAACACATTCTCCAGTATTATATTCATTCACATTCTTTCGACATCATATTTAAAAGTTTTGTATTGAATTTTTATCAAAAATATTTTTCACTACAACACAATTTTGCCGACGGAATAACTATTTTTAAAAGCTTAATGCTAGGTTTCATACTGACAGTTTATTATTTAATTCTAAGTTAACCTAAAAATTTTGTTGTTGTTGTTTTGTAAATAATTTTTTGACATTCCCTTTTGTTTAATAATTAAGTAAGACACCCACCGTAAGAATATATCCAAAATTGTATTTAAAATTACAATTAAACAAATGCTTTGGAATTACAAGTATTGAATTAATTAAATCATATTCCGTTACACTTAAAGAAAATCGTTAAACTTTTATTGATTGCCATGTAATCTCCAAAAATTTATTAAAAGAACTTTAAAAGTAAACTTACCCGAACTAGGACGATCACTGTAACGGGTACAATAAACCCAAGCAGGCCAAACAATAGGACCACTCCCGCTACCCGTAGCAGACGTTGATGTACCACCCTCATCCGATTTACTCGATGAATTTTTGTTACCCCCACTCTCGCCGACAGTAGCGGCAAATCCCGGCGATAAAGCAGGTGTTTGAGAGGGTGATGATTTAACTAAATCCGGATTGCCATTAACACTACTATAACTACTGCTGACAGCCGTACTACTAGAATCATTACTATTTGTACAAATGGTGGCCAAGGATGAAGAAAATGTTTGTGTTGAGGGCGAAATATTATGGGCTAAAGAAGTCGCTGAATGCTCCAGGGATTCTGATAGCATAGTATTAGAGGTTGAGGATGAGGAGGAAGTATTTAATTTTTGCTTTTGTGAGGAGTTTCTATGCTGAGTATGCTTCCTAATTTGAGGTGGAGAATCCAAGCTATTTGATCTACCAAAATCAGCTTTTAATATATTGTCTATACTAAATTTTAAAGCTCTTTCATGTAGATTATCATTATTGTCGTGCAGCAGACCCGGTAAGTGGGCTTGCATTTGTGTTTGTAATTGATTAAGGGTAGACATCATTTGTGTGGTTGCAGTAGGAGAATGTTGTTTACTTAAAGCACTTAATTTGGCTAAAGTATCATTGGCAACACCATATTGTTGAATAGGAGGTTGCAGTACATGATGTTGATGTGGATGATGATGATTTAAAGGTTTATTTTGTTGAGCCGCTACCGAAAGCGCGGCAGCCGCTGCTGCACTTATTTGTCCTATTTTGGCCAATGGATTAAGATGTACCAAATTTGTGTTTGGTGTTATATGTTGAGGATGTTGTAAATGTGTTAGATTGTTGGTGCGTAAAGAAAAGGCACTAGCTCTAGCAGCGGCCATTAATTGCATTTGATGTTTCATTAATTCTTCAGCATAAAGATGAGATTTTCTTAGAAATTCCTCTTGAAAGGGAGAAATATTGGTAGCCACTGCCGATGCTGTAGCCTGTAAACCAAAAGGTACCGGAAATCTTAAAGTATTAGCTAAACTAAAAGGATTTATAGAAGATTCTATTGATGCATTACTAGGTGAGTGTTGCATTTCTTCATTTGATGTATTAGAATGCGTATCACTAATATCCAATATTTCTTCGTCTTCCATCTCTTGTGCACGAAGGGATTCGCCCGGATTTTCTTTACCCACCGATAATTCGCTACATAAACTAACGTTATCATCTTGCTCGGATTGGGGTAAGCTAAGTTTTTGATAATGTAAACGACCATTTTCTATATCTTGATCTATCTCCTCCTCCTCGTCCAAGTCTTCTTCATCACTTACTATGCGTACTAAATCTTCCGTATCATCTTGGGAGTTATTAGACATTTCAGCGGTAGACGCTGATGACATATCTTTATAGTTAACGTACGCACTAAACAGTATCGGTTGTTTATGCTTTAAACTTAAATTTGAAGCACACTTTTGCAACACCAGACTAAAGTCCGGGTGCATGTTATGGCATGTATACAAATTCCAATGAATAAATAAACACTTTAAATAGATTTCAAAGCACTTATAACGCGTTAATTTTTGTTTGTTTTAAAATAAGAAAAGTTTAGTAATAGCAGAAGTTTAAAAAAGCCGTCGGTAAGATATTAAATTCATATTATCCAATTAATCGTTACTTTAAAACTTTATTGATTTGTTTAACTTTTTATGTTTTTATTACTCTTTTTTGTTAAACTTTTTTTTTTCCAAAATTTACTGTGATCTAATATAATTATCACTAATTTCAATACCTTTTTGCTTATAGCAAAAATACACACACACACACAAGGACAGCCATGCATATGCATGCACACTCAACATTAACTCAATTTGCAGTACTTAACTACCACACCAACAACAACAAGTAAGAGGAGTTAATGCAGTTTCGGGGAAAACAATAAAAAAGACGTGCAATATAGCCGCTTTACGGTTATAACAACTCAGAACGCGTTAGTTAACTGAAGAGCGCAAATATTAAAAGCATACAATACATTTGAAATTGCCTAACGTCATTGTCTACGCAAACGTCGACCGTTAACGTCAAAATGGGTGTGCTTATTGGGAAAAACGCCAACAAGTTTGACTACATTTTAGTTTTTTCTCCATCCAACGTAAGAAAGAGATGAATGGAATAATCAAATAACACATTTTAAAACAAATACCCTTAAGTGGTTTCCATACACAAATGTACATAAAGAGAGCAAAAATATAGTCATCTCTTTTTCTCTTTAGTTCGACTATATCACTATCTCTTTTAGTATTTTCAATTCCTGTTATTTATAAGTTTATTTCCCATAACAAATTCTTATAAACTTCCTTTATAGTTGTTGGTATTTTTGTTCATATGCTCTTTTGTTTTTTTTTTTGTAGTTATATTGTGTTTTTAATGTTTGCTGAGAGTTTTGAGTTGTCATTATCATCATCGTCATCTTCATCATCATCACTGTTTTTAAATTGCATGTGTTTTGTGTTATTGCCGTTGTTGTATTGTTGTGTGTCAGTTGAGGTTATGTTCAGTGCTCATCTCGTATATATTTGTTAATTAAGTGCAACTCCACGACATTTGAGCTTAAGTTTAAATGAGTTCGGTATGTTCATTTGCTTTGCTTTATTTTGTTCCTATTGTTGTTGTTTTCCTTCTGGTCTCCTTCTTTTCTATGTTCATGTAAATTGCTGTTGTTGTATTGTGCTTTAGTGTTTGTGTGGTTGGTGGTGTTGGTGCTGCCATATCCTTTTTTGCTGTTTGTATAATTTTTAGAAAATTTATTTACTAAATTAATGACTCTGACTGCTTTAGTATTTGTATTCGTACAAGTATTTTTTTAAGTTGATTTTATTTGTATGGATGGCAGAAAAAGTACTACCTTTTAATTTAGAACAAAGTGATAAGAAGCAGCAGTTAGTGTTTATTTTTTCTGCATGGACAAAAAATCTTAATAGATATTTAAACAGAGGCGTAGAGAATAAAATATTTTTAACATTGGGTTGATATGAAATCACCTAATGAGGGAGAAATTTTCATCGGTGAATTTCGGGAATTTTAATTGTAGTTTAATAATAAATTTCTACAGAATCCTTACACACAGGAAAAAACATTGCCAACCGAATTGCTATGTCTATTTTGGTTGCTATGATCAACAAATTCGGTTGGTAAAACCATATTGGAATGTGATTCCTAAATATTTTGGGTATTCCAACTAAAATTGAGTTGTATAAACCGAATTTTGTTGTGATACGCTTATTGTTACAATTTGATATACATATATACATATGTACATATGTACTTTTAGTTCTTTTTAAGAAAACATTAGTTACCAAATTTTTAGGTTCTCTCCCAAAATTGGAAAAATTTTAAAATATCAAAATTTGTAATGTTTTTAATAAGTATTCTTAGCTAAATTTTACAAAATTAAATATGGAATCATATTTTCATATTTCTATTTTAAATCAATTGATTAAATTTTATATGAAAAACCAATCAGCCTAGCTAAATTTTCTGTTGCAAGGAACCGGGTTGAAGCCAATTTTCCCATCAAAAATACTACATCCCAAAATCGTTCCCACGGCATTCGGTTCTTTGTACCGGAACGAATCGGAGCCTAACAAACCCCGACCAAGGAATGTCAACTCAACAAACCCATAACACGTATGTATGCCCTCTTCTTTTTTCTAATTTGGAGCAACTTTATCCGGCGAACTTGCTCCAAATCCTTTTGGTCCGTACCGGCATCAGAATCGAACGGGCGCCATGGTTCTGCTCAGTTTGTCAGCACCGGTTACACTCTGACGGAACATCAGTCAGGTGTAATATCTGCAATCGGTGGGTTCACCTCAAGAAGGACAGCTGTAGAAACTGCAGTGGGTTAAGAACCCATAGGGACTGGGACGAGAATTACGTGGCCTCATCCTATATAGGCCAGCGTAGCAGCTCTTAACGGGCAGGTCTTAACGAAGAGGGCCGCACGATGTACACTACTTCTTTAGCTGCACGGCAAACCCGACTCATCTATTTCCCACGTCACTATGGACCCACCCGGTTGAGGCGGCCCGGTTACGGGACTGGATCTAGATGAGTCAGCAGTACAGAAAGAAGATTAATGTGTGAATATATATTTTATTGTAGGTGCCGTTGCTACAACAACAACAACACTGAAAAAGTTCTCATTTGTTCAGTTAAAAAATATCTTAGTTGAAGACGAACATTTTTAAATTAACAGAAATAATCGTTTTATCAAAAACACAATTTTTTAGTATACAGGGCTACTTAATTTCCTGTGAATTATCTTAATTATACTTAATTGTACATATATAAGTAAATTGCATAAGTAGTGAAAAAAACTAAAATTTTTTATAAAAACTAATATTTGTTAAAGATTGGGTAGATGGTAAATTTAATATGACTGACTTTGTTAATCTTTTTTTTTTAGTAATTTTGACAAAGAAAAAATATTGAAACAATATATTGAAAACATCTCCCCTGCACAATTTCAATTTTTCAATTGTTGCTTTGGTTTTACGGTGGATAGGCCGATTAGTAAGTCAACATTAGGAGATCAGTAGGTAGACGGTTAGAAGCTTTTAGTGTGTTAATGATCCGAAATAGGGAAATGTGCTTTTAAGTTTTGTCTATAGGCCCTTGACGATGTACGAGAAGGCGTGGGATATTTACTTATATATCTATTTACATAAACAGAAATATTATAAATTTTTTCGCTTTATTTGCACATTTTTTATATATATAAGATTTTGAAAATAAAAATTACCGAAGTATATATTTGTATAGTGTGTTTCTTAAGCCCGATAGAACTTACGAAAGGTTTGAAAATCAGTCATCAATTCTGGCAACCATTGCATCCAGAAAAATGTACCGTTTGGTGCAGTTTACACTCTGGTGGCATCATTGGACCTTATTTCTTTAAAAATAAAGCCGGAGTTCGCGTTACGGTCAATGGAGATCGTAACCACACAATGATCAATGATTTTTTGTTTGGAAATATGGACGATATTAATCCGGATGAGATGTGATTTCAATAGGATGGCGCTACGTGCCAAATGGGGAACGTAAACATCGACTTATTGAAATCAAAATTTGGCGATAAGTTGATTTTGAGAAGTGGACTTGTCAATTGGCATCCAAGGTCTTGCGATTTGACACCTCTCGAGTGGAGGCCAACATTGTTAGTGTTATTCGTGACATACGGCCAGCAATGCTCGAAAAAGTGGCCCAAAATTGCACGTCCAGAATTTTTTTGGAATAAAATTTAATTTTTTGCGTTCTTTTTTACAATTATAGTTCTATTGGGCTTAAAAAAACACCCTATAACAAATTAATGCGATATCGTAATAGATAACCTTTTGTTTTGCTTGCCAACTTTGGATAAAATATATTTGTGCAGAGCCAATTCCGTAATCAATAGAATGATTCGCTTGTGATAACTAAATTTTAGTCAGTTTAATCCACAGTAATTTGATTGTTGTTACAGAATTTCGGTTGCCTTAAGAAAAACTCGGAAGCCATAAATTCCGTTACAACAAACAAATCATTAGATTGACAAAAAATATAATTCTGCTTGCTGCCTTCCCAAAAAAAATGATTCCACGTCCATTTCAATTTTTTTGTGGTCTTTATAGCATCTGCAGCAATCAACATTTTGATTAAGCATTTAAAAACTACTGCAAAATATACATACATCCAAGCATACCAAATGTGTAAGTATCGTATCTAGTATCCGCAATGTCTTTCCATTTGCTTTATCTCTGTTTCGGTCTGTTTGTCAGTCCGTCGCTTGTGTTGTCTCTGTTCCTGTCCTAATGTTGCTCTTTCCTTTGCGTATTCACACATTTAGAGTGTTTATTAGTTTTTACCTTTTTTCAGTTTTAATTTTTTAGTTACACAATTAAATAGATTTACAACACAACAGCAATCTTATATTTGACTCTTATTACATCTGTTGTGATTTCCTAATTGATTGTGTAGTTTATTGTTGTTTTGTTTTTATGAGTATGTGTGTATATGTAACCATGTAATAATTTCTTTTTATGGTCAAAATATTCATGTATAGATTTATTTATTGTAGTCATATTAAAATAATTTTGTGGTTTATCTTTTACTCAGGGGGATTATTTATGTATATGGAAGACAAATTAAATAGAAACCAATTTTTTTTTTTTAGTGTTACACACAATTTTATTCAAAACTGCATGATTAAGATGGAAATCGTTAGTTTTAAAAACCAGTTTCAATTTATATTTAATTGAATACCAATTCTTTAAGATAGATTTGTTTACTTTATATCTTCTTCTTTATATGCCTATATAAAACTATCGAGATCTTGAAAAAATTACACTCATAAGAAATTAGTTAAAAATTACCTTGCAGAAAAACTGCTGAAATTAGCAGATTTTTGATAAATAATACACTCAACCAAAAAGTTACTGAAAATTGTATTGTTATTACGGGAAATTTAACTGTTTTGAGCACTACGGTATTTTTTGCCAATTTTGACAACACATGTCTACTGATTAGTAGTACAATGAAATTAGTATAAAAAATTAGTAGCCACTACTAAATTTTAGCAAAATTATTGTAAATTGCAATTCAAAAACAATCTGCTGAAATCACCAACAAAGTGTGCTAAAAATAAACAAATTGTAAAATCTAAAAAAAAAATTAAAGATAAAATCAAATTTAATAAAAAAAAGTTTTTTTCTTTCGGTTATAAAAAATGTATAATTACTTCTACTTGAAAATTGTAGTAAATTGCAAACGGTTCTACAGTTTTTACCTTTTTATGAATTAGAGTTACAATAAAATTTTCTGAGTTTTATTTCCAAACTAAGAATATATATCGATACCCTAGATGCAATACTCTATATCTGCAAAAATACAATTGTTCAGGAGAGCAATAAAACTAATTCACGTGCTTATAAGATTTTTTTTAATCAATCTGTCTTCTAGAATGTTATTTAAAAATTGCCACTTATTCCTATATATATTTATTTTGAAATTATTTGCGTTATTTACGTCGCTAATGCAGATATAGAGTTCTGAAATAAAATTTTTATATAATTTTATGATAATACTAGCAGATATGTAGTTTTGATAAATATAAAAAATACGCATTATTAGGAACCAATGGCCCTGTAAATCTCTCTAAACTTTTTGTGGAGAACAATATTATGTGCCTTCAAACAGGAACGAACACAGAATAGTTAATCAAGGATGGAAAAGGCTCCCTCGGTCGGTTTATTGAAATTAATAATCCAAGAACTATTATATCCATATCGTATTCCAAAAATTAATGGTTATTTTGGAAAAAAAAATCGGAAAAAAATTTTTCAAAAACTAAAAAGTTTCCAGAATGTTAATCGCTTGCAGAATGTTAATCGCTGATTAAGTTTCTTAATTCATTTTATGCGGCACAAATCCTTTTATTCACACTCCGCCATTATTTGGAATTTTTTCATTACGGTGTATTTTAATCCATAATCCAAGACTATTGCACTCATATCTTGCCCAAAGTTTGGTGATAAGTTTGCAAAAACAAAAAAAAAATGCGAAAAAAAATTTTGGGAAAACGAAAATTTTAACCCAATATATTCGTTTGCAGAATGTCAATAGTTGATTAGCTCTTCTAAGTCATTTTCTGCCCTTCTTTGCATTCCGCCGTTATTTAGCAATTTGTTAAGTGCGATTTTTTAAAATTTATAATCTAGGGACTATAATACCCATCTCACATAATAACGTTTTGGGGTTGATAGTAAAAAAAAATCGCAAAAAAAACTGCAAAAAGGAAATTTTAAATTAAATTTTTGTACCATAAAGTCTTTTTTCGCGTTCCGCTAATATTTTGCAAATTTTTAGGTGCTGTTTTTTTAAATTTATAATCTTGGGACGATAATACACATTTCATAAAACAAAGTTTGGTGGTTAGTGGAAAAAAAAAGAAAAAATCGCGAAAAATTAAATTTGCAAAAAGCAAAATTTTTGCATCAATGTATTTGTTTGCACAATGTAAATCGCTAATTAATTTTTAAAATTAATTTTTTGTACCATAAAGCCTTTTTTCGCCCTTTTCCGGGATTATTTTGCAATTTTTTAAGTGTGGATTTTTAAATATATAATCTTGGGAATATAAAACCAATTTGCACACTAAAGTTTGGTTCTTTATTTGCAAAAAAAAAAAAAAATCGCGAAAATATTATGCAAAAAGGAAAATTTTTGCATCATTATATTCGTTTGCAAAATGTTAATCACCGATTGAGTTTCTAAATTATTTTTTTCTACCATAAAGGCTTTTTTAGCGTTCCGCTATTATTTTGCAAGTTTTTAAGTGCGGTTTTTTAAAATTTATATTCTAGGGACTATAATGCACATCTCCTAAAATAAAGTTTGGTGTTTAGTTGCAAAAAAAACTGCTAAAAAAGATATTTTCAAAAAACTTTTATGTATACCTTATAGAATTCAAATAACTTAAATTTATATGCAGATATAGACTTCCGTATTTGAAAATAAATTTGTTGGTAGATATGGGAAAATGTAAAATGTCCAAAAAAGTGGCAAAGAATGGATATTTTGCTTCCAAATTGATGTCATAGATGGATATAATATCAGCAATGATTTTGCCATCAAAAACTCATTTTGGTCAAAATTGCAGATATAGAGTATTGAATATAGTGTCTCGATATGTAAATAATAACAAATATAAATTAAACAAGAGTTGTTGTTAAATTAGTATGTATATTTTTTGCTAAGTTTAGCACCCGGTTTTGAAAAATTAATAAAATGTTTTGCCGAAATAAGCAAGGGAAATTAGTAAAGAAAAATCCGTAATTTGTAATAAGAGAATAGCAAAATTTATTACTAAAATTGTACTAAAAATCAGTATAAAAATAGTAAAGTGCGATTGAAAACTGGTTACAAAGTTTTTTACTAACTTTTTTATATGAGTGTATCAATTACCATAAAAAATTCGTTCAAAAAATAATATCAGATGTAGTTTTATATAATATGGTCTTAATGTTTCTCCATTCATAGCCAGGTATACCTCAATCACATTATATATGACCATATATAACTATTTTTACAAGTGCTTGCAAAAAATATCGAGGTTTTACAAAGTTATATATATGTACGTACGTACGTTTTTTGAAATTTGAAACATTTCTTTTGAAGTGGTTTTTAAATTTCGAATTAGAAATACAACATATTCGAATTTTAATTTTTTGATCATATTATTTCAAGCCGATATATACATTAGAGCGTACCACCTTACAGGCAAACAAAAAAAGTGCGCCGTACACTCTCCAATATAAAGTATTTTTGCAAGGTTTCAAAAAAAAATTTTTTATTTTTTTTTTTTGCCGAACGTACGGGTCGCCATTTTACATTTTTCGTTATATCTTTGGTATTTACAGTCGGATCTTAAAGTATGATACACCGATGTTTTTCTTTCGAGGAGACCAGTGTTTTGCTCTAAGGACATTTTGACCTCAAGTATCCCGTTCTAGTAGTTACCCACCAGATCTCAGTTGCTACCACCCTAATGTACGACCCTAATGTCAAAAAATTAAAGCTCGCAAAAAATCATTAAACTTTTGCTAAGGAAGTTTTTCGCTAAACCCAGTAGAAATTTTTTTTATATATTGGTTGCCGAACGTAGGGGTCGCCTTTTTAAATTTTTTTTAATCGGATTTTTACAACATAGTAAAACACTGGTCTCCTCGAGGCAAAAAATCGATATATCACACTTTAAAATCCGATTTTAAATGCCAAAGCTATAACAAAAAATTAAAAAAGGCGACCCCTACGGTCGGCAAAAAAAAATTTTTTTGAAATCGCCTTTCAAAAATACATCATATTGGAGGGTGTACGGCGAACTTTTTTTTTGAGGTACGGTCTAATATATGTACATACATATATGTATATTAGGGTGTCCCTTAAAAATAGATTTGTCATTACACCCCCAGTTTTATTGGAAATGGTCCCCAATGGAAGAAATCAATTTTTTTTTGGAAAACGTTAACCCGTGCCGAAAGTTGAACGAAAATGGCCCATTTTGGCCCAAAATTCAAAATTTCGAAAAAAAATTATTTTTTATTTATTCATTTAATAGAAGCTGTGTTTTCGACTTAACTATATCCGTTAACTCATAAAAAACTCAAAGTGCATAAAAACGCGTTTCAGACAAAAACTAACACATGACATCAAAGGAATTAAATATGCTAAACTTTTTGTATGCACGTTAACTTTCAACACGGATAATTATCAACGTTGAAAACTCAACGTTTATACATTTTCACATCTAACGTAACTTATTCGCGCTACGTCCTAAAATCTTTTGCTAACTTACGTTCGATTATAACGGAAAAATTACAAACATAACCTGTTCAAAATTTTGTTATACTACAATCGATTTAGCGTAGATTTGCTTTAAATACTTAACGTTGGTAGGCGTAGGACAAAATACAGCTATAGTCAAAATGATTCAGACTTGGAATTTTGACTTCATCGGATATCATTAACCCACTTTAGCCTGGAATCCAAAATGACCCACGAATTTGATAAAAATTCAAAAACGTGTTTTTTTTTTATTAATTTTAAAAGCTTTTTAAAATGCCTAATTTGGAGATGTCGATTGCTATTTGTACCACATGATAGTTGATATTAAAGAAAAAAATAAATTGGAAAAATGATAATTCGAGTTTGGGTTTGGAGCGACTGCTTTACAAAAATTGCTCATTTTGTCACAAATTTAAAAAAATTTGAATGTTTTCATCACAGTTTTCGGAAAAACCACATCTAAATTTGGTTAGACCATAATTATCTTTACATTTGTTTAAAAAATATTTAACCCTTAGTGGCCTGGGCTCAGAAAAGACCCATGAAACTTAATATTAATTATGTCTACGAGATTTTAAAGCCATTAAATTGATGGAAAAAAAATCTCAACTGGATAAAAATAATTAAATTATGTAACGTATGGGGTTAATTTTTATACTTTTGTCCAAAAACGCCCCACTAGGAAATTTACAGTGGGGCGTTAATTCATAATTTTCGGAAAAATATCACTTTGAATGAATAAAAAAAAAATTTCCACTTGATAAAAATTATTATTTTGAGTAACTTGATCCATATACGGTTAATGTACTCACTTTTCACAAAAGAAGACCCACTAGGAAATTTACGAAAATGAAATTGAACGATTTCAATGGTGAATTAATTCAGTAAAGAATTAATTCACTTGATTTAATAAAAGAACTATAACAATTGAATTAATTCTTTGAATTTGTTTTTTGTTGAACGCGTACAGTTGAACGAATTCAGCGAATTACTTACGGAAAGGAATTCATTCAATTCTAAAGAAAATTGAATTCGATTGGTAGTGAATTCATTCAAAAACAAATTAATTCCCAAAGCTCTGATTCCAGTCAGTTCAGCGAACGGGTGATTTCTACTTCTGCCAGATATATAACTTGAGAAAAGAAGAAATCGACTTCTTGGACAAAACGTTGGCAAAATTTTGTTCCTCCACAAAAATTTAGAATAACATTCAAAAATTTACAGTGAATTTTTTTAAATTATTTAAAAATTTTAAAAAAATTTTTTTATAGTTCAATTAATTTTAATTCTCTATAATTACTTAAGTTTATAAATAAATAAAAGTTATATTCAGTTAAGAAAGTTTCCTTAAAAAATTAAACTAAAAAACAAAATTTGTATTTTTCGTAAGTGTTTCGTGAGCGTGATTCAAATTTAAATTAATCACGTGAGCGTGCGGCCCTATGCTCCTTGCAGGAGTAAAAGGAACAAATATATATACGTGAGCGTGAGTCAAAATTCACTCCTGCGCCCATCTCTAATATGTACATAAAAATGGGGATTTTTGGCAATTTTATTGGGGTTTCGAAATTAAGTTCATTTTCTCATTTAAGACATTATAGCTGTTTTGATATGAAGTTTTCTGTTTTTCTGTTAGTGGTAAATTGATCAGTTTCTGTTTTGAACTGAGACTGATCCTAAAGTATTGATAAGAATAGCAGAAATACTGATTTGTACAACGTGGCGTATGAGCAACGTTTGTCAATAATAAATATAAAAAATACTACCTGATAGATTTAACTTATAAACAAGTTATTACAACGATGTGCGCTGATTTTATCTACTAGTTTAAATAACATTGTAATTAATTTCTTAATTTACAACATCCGCTCAAGTTTTTCTTTTAAAAAATCTCATACATTCTTTAAAAACCTGTTTTTCAAAATTGTTTCTTTCATATTTTTTGTTAAAGTGTTAATTAAAGTGTGTGCAAAATATTTTTCGTATTAATTAACTGTTAAATTGTTAAAACAAAAAACTATGTTATCTTTTCAATTTATCTAAGATTTTCACAAGTGATGAATATCATAAATAATTGCAGCCATAGTACATATCTCTAAAATTGATTGATTGAATGATTAGCAAATGGTTTTTTTTTTTTTAATAAATGTATTTATGTCTGAACGTACGCAATGTATAAAGTTGGTAGATAAACACCCAGTTACTAAGACTCACTTGCTAAATTGAGAATTAATTGAAAATCAACAAATAAATAACAGACACACAAAAAAGTAAACGTTAACAACAATTCCAGTTTTAACGCGTGCAATAAATTTGATATTGTTAAAAATTTCAATTTACACATACCCGTTAAATAATTAACACCCAAAAGAAAAATAATCAACTAACCAAGTAGCAGTCAGCCAGCCACCTAGCCCCAGCCAACTTAACCAAAAAAAAAAAGGCGAGAGTTTTCGTGAGATCTACCAAAAACAAACAACATATAAAGTTAACAAACTTGGAAGTTAAAGTCATGTAAAAACAACATACAACTAAGTAGATGGATAGATATATTCGTTTAGATTTCAATATCCATGAATTTTTAATATACAGCAAACACTTCTTGTTCGTATTTTCAACAATTTACACTAACAAACCCCAAATTCAATTACCGAAAAAAACTTCATAAATTGCATACCTTTTTGAAACGATAGCAGCAATTGTAACTAACCATATTGTAAATGTTGTTACTATTGATGATGGTGATGATGATGACGATAATGACGACGTTTGATGCTAGAATGTGTTTTAGGTCTGATGGTGTTGATGAGAAAACGGCAGCTATAACAAGCATTTGTATATTGACTGTTAAAAACAACCCAATATCTGTTGTGTATCAAAGTATCTGAGTTAGAAATACCAAAAAGAAAAAAAGCACACAGCCCACTTGGCCAAACAAACAAATAAATTGCTTGAACAGAAATTGCTAGTAACGAGAAGAAACCACAGCAGCAATTCACAACAATAACAACACCAGTATTATAGAAAATACAAACTGAATCTGCTTCAAAAAACAAAAGCGATACATAAACATATACAATTTAAACACTAAACGCTTAAGCATGCGCATTAAACGAACAAAAATACAAATCCAAATTTAATCATACCATAATGTATTGTACATGCAACAGAGTTGCCAGATTCAAGCTGAAACTGAAAACATTTCATGCAACAAATCAATTTATTTAACAATTTATGTGATTCCAAATTTATGCTCTTTTAAACTGTAAAGTCAGTATTATAAAAGGACCCAGTCAGAAAAATACAAACGGGAAAGCGGTGGCAAAGCACTTTAACAGGTGGTACAAGTACTGGCAAAAAGTCTTTTCCCATTCCCAAAATGATAACATCATTAGACAAAAGGACCGGCTGTTCAAAAAGCCCCGGAAAAGCACTGGAGGAACAAACGTTGGCAAAACGCTGGCAAAACCAATAAATAGGTGGTCTGGAAATATATTTTCCAAAATAGAATTTAAAAAAAGTTCATATGTATTTTTTTTGGTCCTGCCGTGATTTGAACCCAGGCCGTCAGATTGGCAGACGATTGCCCTACCCACTGAGCTAACGAGACATATAATATTTAATGGCTAAACACATAAATGAGTGATAATAGCTGGACAACTGCTGGCTGTGCCAAAATGCTAGTACTGGCAAACAATTTTTAGTAACTAGAATGCCAGTGTTGGGAGGGCAAAAAAAAAGTTGGTCTTGAAGGAGCTTTCCCACAAACAAAAAAATTTATTTTATAAAACAAAAAAAATTTTAAATTAAAAAAAATCCAAAAAAATTGTTTTGCTTTTAACCGGATTTGAACTCGGAACCTTCCGACTACAAACATTTTTTAACGAAGCGTTAGCATTTTTATAAAATCATTGGTTTTCCAGTGAATTGATTTTTGTACGCCTGGTAGCATTGGCTAGGTAGCACTGGATAACCACTGGTTGCAAACCTTGGCATATCACTCTAAGCCAATTCTTTGCCAGTGATTTTTTTATAAACCACCGAAATTTTTGTAAAAAAAATACTGGTAAAACGCTTTTTGCAAACGCTGGCAAAGCGTCCCAAATGAGTGTTCTGCCAGTCATTTATTTTTAATACCGTGGTTACCCAGTGGTATGCCAGTGCTTGATTTTTTGTACCACTGGCGATTTCTGACTGGGGAATATTCTTTGAGAAGTGTTGAAAATATTAGTTTTTAATTTCCTCAACCACAATGACCAGAGTTGCCACTGTTTTATTCGTCATTAAAAAAACCGCAAATTCGGCTGCCACTGTGATACCCTTAACTTATAATATAATCCGAAAATAAAAAACCAAGGCGATTCTTAATCTTTACTTTGGCCCGATTTTATGTTAAATTTTTTTAAGAGACCACACAAATTGAAAAATTGTAAAAAAAACATTACGTATATAAAATTTATATCACTAAAATTAAAAATGGTTCACGGTAAGGACTAGAGACTTTAGCTGGCTATAGAATAAAAAAATAAAAAATATCAAAATCGGTTAGCCCGTATTGGCTGTACAGTAGAGGGATCATATTCAAACAAAAAGTGATTCTTAGTCGATTGGTTCACTAAAAGGTGGCTTAAGGTTTAATATTTTTTGGTGTTACAAACATTAGCTCAAACTTATTATACCCTGTCCACATTGTGGTGTAGGGTATAATAATGTACAAAAAGGAATTACCAGACTGCTGTAATTTCGTCCTATCCAAGGACTCGTCATTAGTTAGTTTTTGTATCAATTGATCAAAATATTTATGTTGTTAAATTATCCCTAGATGAAAATCAGTTTTCCACAAAGTGTATGCCGTGGCCGGGAATTTAACCGGCAATCCTTAGAACTTGAGTTGTAGCATCATCTCTTGAGGAGACACATCACAGTCGTCACAGCGATGAATGTGACAAATTGAAGTTTCGTCTATCACAGCACTTTGGAAAAACAGGGCTCAGTTGTAATGCGAGCACCTGTCCCATGCCTAGTGAAATTGGGACCGGTCTGAAAGTACGTACATTTTGAAATGATCTGTCCCACACTGAAAATATTATTACAGTAACTGACTGTAGTTTATTTAAAAAGTTATCCGTACATTTATTTTTAAATGATTATTCAGTTAAAATACAAAGAAATATATTTTTCAACTGTTTTTGTCGTTTATTTAAAAAATAAATTACATATAAATACGGATTTTCTGTTACAGTTAATATTTTCATTTAAAATGTTTTGTTAAAAAAAAGAATTCCTTTTCGATTTCTAGGTCAGTTAAAAAAATTAAATAAACTAAATATCATTTATTCTTACGGATTTTGTAGTTAATTTTTTGAAATTTAAAAAAACGAAATAAATGAAAAATCATTAGTTTTTAAGGATTTTGTAGTTTATTTATCAACATTTAAAAATAAATGAAAAGTTCTTTTGATTTAAATGAAAAGTCAGTAGACCGGTTTTCAAGTGATTTTTCATTTATTTTAAATTACATTTTCAGTTATTTTAAACTACAAACTATTTTGAGTGCATGCCTAGTGAAATTAGGACCGGTCTGAAAGTAGGTCCCGTTAACAGTGAAAACAAGACTGGCCTCCAAGTACCTATCCTGTGACTGGTGAAAATATCACCCTCCGGTTAGAAAGAACTGGTCTCGTGACAGGTTAAAATGCGACTGAACATAAAAGTGGTACAAATTAAAGAAAAATTTCTTATTTTGTAATTAATTAATTTGTTTTTTTTTTAATTTTACGAGATAGAAAAATTATTGCCAAAAATTAAAAAAAAACCAAACGTTATTCAATTTTTTTTTTTTTGATACAATATTGAAATCAAAGAAAATAGAAAAAAATATATTTTATTATATAGATTATAATTTAATTATATGCCTTTAAATATTTGTTTTAATATTTCAGTTTTTATTAAATTATAATAAAATTTAATGAATTTGATTATAATAATTTTTTTAGTCGAACAATATTTCTATTTCAAAAAATTAAAAATAAATAAAAAATCGAATTAATACCCCTATTCTAGGAAAATGTGACAATTTGTTTGGTTATTAAAATTGTCATGTTTCTTGTTATAGGAATTTTTCAAAAATTTTGTTATATGTATTCTAGTTTTTTTATGACAAGCAAATGTTTTAAAAATTTCACCATACAATGGTGAAAGCTTTTCCTGCCAAAAATAAAACAAAATTATCAAAAAATTGTAATTTGTGAAAAATTACGACTTTTTTACGCAGAACACGAGAGAACTAGTTCTAAGCACTTGGAGTTTCCATGTTAATCCCATGTTAATGCGTAATCTTTTGGAGGAATTTTAGAATCGGTAAAAGGTTCGACGCATCCCATATCTTAAAAGAAAATCTCAAAAGAGGAATGAGGTATTTCATATTTTATTTCTGTGAAAAATAATTATAAAATTCTTCAAAAAAAATGGTTATTACCCGGGTAAAAATCTTAATATGGTGTCATACATAAGAAAATCTTTTTTGATAAATCCCCATATACAACGACATACAACTTGATCCGAAAAATGGGTCATCTACATGTGTCTAATTATATCAAATTAAATATAATTTGATACAGTTTGATCCGAGATTTGTCCATATCCAGGACATCAAATTATATCTAATTTGATATAAAAATATCTGATTTTATAAAATCTTGTCTGATAGTAGGCATACTTTTTATGCATACCAGCTATTAAATTGACATTGAAATGTCTATGGTTTTAACACCCAAAGAAGACCCAAATTTTAAAACATAAAATATAAATTTATTTGAATACTTTTGTCTTCTAAATCGTACGCATCATTTTTTAATATGATTTTACATGCAAAAACATCACGTGAAAATTATTTGGCTAGGGAGTAATTAACTCTGAATTTGCAGATAACTAATTTTGATGTTATATTAAATTAAATTATATTTTTAGTACGACGACACATACAGTGTTATAAAACTTAGTATCAAATCATATATAATCATATCGATCACTACATATAATTTGATTAGTTTTATAAGGCTTATGTAGTTATATATGGAGTCAGATTTGGGGATATGTAATAATATCAATTACCTTACAAAAAATTCGTTGAAAAAATAATATCAGATGTAGTTGTATATAATGAAATGTGTCTTAATGTGACTCCATTCATTGTCAGATGTAGCCCAATCACATGATATATGACAATATATAACTATTTTTACTCGGGTATGTATATCAGGAATTTTAAGTTTTGTTCTTTACTTTCAGAATAAAGTTAAAATTAAAGAAAAAATTATTTTAACTGCTTAGTTTGGTTATTAAAATTTATTTATTTTTTTTAGTTCCCCGTGTAAAAAAAGATCAGAAATCTATAGATCTGATTTTAGCAGATCTAATTAGATCTCAAAATTGGGGACAAATTTGAGATCTAATTAGGTATGTGTGGAATGTAATAATATTTATGAGAAATATACGAGTAATAAGGTCCCAGCAAAAATGTGGAAGCAGTAAAAACGTTTACTGCTTCCTTACTGCTACTTTTACCGCTTCAAATATGTATAGCTTCGTAAACAGCACAAATGAAAGGCCTAAGTTGATTAATTGTTTCCATCGCTTTTTGCTGCGCTTTTTAAAAAGGCATGAAATGAGCAATATATTTTGATTGCTTAAATATTTTTGCGGTTCTTTTATCAAAATTTTTTAAAAGAAAATAGTTATTTTAATGAAAATAAGAAGTTTTACTGAACATAAGAGATTTTTCTCTTCACGGAAAAATAAGCAGGAATATTGTGCTTTTGAGAAGGCATGATTTTAAATAGTTGAAAAGCTTTATAATATGCACTTCCGAGAAGGCATTAATTATCGACATTTTAAAAGAAAAACAGGAGCACTAATTAAAAGCGGTGAATTTATGCCTTTTCGGATCTTGAAACAAGTGCTTTCACGCGAGCTATCTCGAACAAAAATCAGGCAGGATATCATCAATAATGCAATCGCTTCACTGCTCAACTTTCCCTGACAAAACTGCTTCCGAGCAAGCAGTAATTTCTGCTGGGGTAGTTCACAAGGTGTGGGCTAATTTTTGTATTGTTCTAACAAAAAACAGAGTTAACTGAATATTAGCTTTCACGCCTAAAAATATAATTTAATATGAAAAAACCATCAGAATTCGATTTGTAACAAATTCGGTGGCCCCATTTTTTATCGTTTTATGGGTATATATCAATGAGTTTCAGCTTAATTCAGGGATACTTGATTTTTTCCTCACTTTTTCTTATCTTTACATTTTGGGTCGAACTTTAAATCCGATCTAGTCATTCGCAGATGATGGCAACACTTGTCATTTATCACATGCCAAGCCTTAGGAATTTGCATCATGGGGCGAAGTATGAATGGTCTATTGAGGAATCTGATGCTATTGATGTTCTGGCCCTGTTGTCCGATGAAAAAAATCTCTTATTCAGGGGTCGAAAATTACATTCAAGTGTATATTGAACACAAAAAACCATTTCACTTCATCCGATGTTTTCATTATTTACACCACCTGTATTCACGAGCAGGAAATTATGGACCGTGTTCAAAGGTGGGTGTCAGTTCGTTTTACCAGCCAGTGTAGAAAATCATTACCAGATATGTGGTTATGTAACTACATACTTGGTAATGGTAACTAGTTACTTTTGTTATTACATTTCTTATTACCTTTATATGGCGATGTCGCGAAAAATAATGAGTTATGGTCACACACCAGCATACGAAAAATCAAAAAATATATCCTTACCTATGTGCTTACCAGTACTGACAAAAATAATAAGTCTAAAAATAGATTTTCAAAAAAATAAATTATATAAAAAAAATATTTTTTATTGTATTTTTTTTTAATAAAATTTGCTGGTGCGGGAATCGAACCTGGAACTCCAGACTGTCAGTCTATAGCTGTACCATCTAAGCTATCTCGACATGTAATATTTGATAGATAAAAACATAATTGACTTGCTGCGCACAAATCATCTTACTCGCCAACATACAAAAAATCAAAATATATGTGGTTACATATATCCTTACCAGTGTTTAAAAAATATTGAGTCTAAAAATAGATTTCAAAAAATTTTCAAAAAAATCTAGAAAATTATTTTCTATGTATTTGAAATAATGATAAAAAATAAGTCATTATCAGTAACTCATTATTATATGTTTTAAAGTAATGCAGAAGGTAAGAGGGTGTCATTACTGGTTGTCCAAAAAATAATGATATGTCATTACCGTTTCTACACTGGGCAGCTCTACTGAAGAGTTGACTCGGAATGTATCAAAATGCATTGAAATTTCTTAAATATGGCAACTCTTATGTTGCACTGTGCATTAAATGTTTTTCACAGAATATTGCGTGCTGTCTATGTGCAATTGTCGTCGATTAGAGTTGCATTTGTTTGTTTGTTGTTATATGAATATTATGAACACAGTACTTGTGTTGTTAGTTTAACACTTTTGTTGCACTTATATGAATGTACGAACCATATCATGGCTTAAAGGTGTTAGATCGTTTTTAAAATACAACAACAACTGCAAATAAAATGAAATAATAAAAAGACTAAGCCAGTTAAAGTGACTATTATTATATTTTTTTGCTGCGGATTCAGTTTACAATCCAATTCGTTTTTATTTTGATTTTAATTTGTGTATAAATTGTATGCGACTGCACAAATTGCCATTATCCTCAAAAACTGTTGCACACTTTCGTATGTATTCGATTGTAATAAGAAGAAGTATCTCCTCTGGCACAATTCAATTACAATGGGGATCTGCAACATTTATTGTTGTCGTTGTTGTTGACACTAACGTCGTCAACAGTTTCGATTGGTTACAGTGTAGTTTTGTTCGCTTTTTTATTTTTTTAAATACATTGCATACATGCCAATATTTTTGTTGGGCTGCATCTGTAACGGCAGTAACGCCAACTTCAAATTTTCAATACTCTTTTTTTTAGAACACACACTTACGGGAGCACATTTTGCTGTCATGTTAAGGTGTCATGTTGCATTGTACTTAGACGAATCTTAATAATAAACATTTATATATGTGAGAAGGTATGTAGTATTATGGTATGGTACATGTACAATAGAGCGGGCCAAAATTGGAAAATTTTTGGAGATATAAATTTTAAAGTAGATTTAACCAACTAGCATAGAATCTCAAGAGATTGCAGGATCCCAGCAAGATCATGGTAAGATGATATTACCAGTTCATGTATTATTAGCAATGAGATTTATGTAGTATCCTATACCCTCCGCCTTACAAAACCCTTTATCAGTAAAGGGTACCCTATATCTAGGCACTTACAACACATATTACTTGTAAGCACCGGCCATTTTAACCTATCACCTCCAATGACAATTCCATGGTAAAATAAGGTATTATTTAACCAAAGCGTAAGTACTTACACTACTTGTATTTTCAAGAAAACAAAATTTACAACTTTTTTGAAAATTTTCTAATTTTAACCCACTCTCGAATGTAAAGGTGTTATGGTTGTTAGTAGTGTTTACTGTTGATTCGAAATATAAATAAATGTAAAGTCGTTAGGCCATGTCAGTAATTTGAGAGCTTTACGAACAGAAAATGTAGTAGTGTAGTGTTTAATATATGGATTTGATGAAATCATTAATTCGTTTTATTTTTTTTTTTATGTTGAAAATTGGCAAGTTGTTTTATAATACATTTTGGAAACTGGACAGTTAATGATAATAATCATAACGGTATACTGGCCTAATGACCTCTATATTATATAAAATTAAAGATTTTATTTTAAGGATGCTGAAATGAATGACAAATCAGTTATATGGGTTCCAAATAAACATATGGCATTGTTAATAGAAGTTGTAATAAGAATTTCAGCACCATTCTTCATGTAGGTACTCGTATTTTTAGAATTGCTAAATCACCCAGTGTAGAACATCATTACCCGATATGTGGTTATGTAACTACATACTTGGTAATGGTAACTAGTTACTTTTGTGCATTTTTTATTACCTTTATATCCCAGTGAAGAAAATCATTACCAGATATGTGGTTATGTAACTACATACTTGGTAATGGTAACTAGTTACTTTTGTTATTACATTTCTTATTACCTTTATATGGCGATGTCGCGAAAAATAATGATTTATGGTTACACACCAGCATACGAAAAATCAAAAAATATATCGTTACCTATGTGCTTACCAGTACTGACAAAAATAATAAGTCTAAAAATAGACTTTCAAAAAAATAAATTATATAAAAAAAAATATTTTTTATTGTATTTTTTTTTTTTCTTTAAATAAAATTTGCTGGTGCGGGAATCGAACCTGGGTCTACAGATTGCCAGTCAACAGCTCTACCATCTGAGCTATATCGACATGTAATATTTAATAGATAAAAACACAATTGACCTGCTGCACACAAGTAAGCTTACTCGCCAACATACAAAAAATCAAAAAATATATGGTTACATATATCCTTACCAGTGTTTAAAAAATATTGAGTCTAAAAATAGATTTAAAAAAATTTTCAAAAAAATCTAAAAAATTATTTTCTATTTGAAATAATGATAAAAATAAGTCATAATCAGTAACTCATTATTATATGTTTTAAAATAATACAGAAGGTAAGTGGGTGTCATTACTGGTAGTCCAAAAAATAATGATATGTCATTACCGTTTCTACACTGGGATGGCGATGTCGCGAAAAATAATGATTTATGGTTACACACCAGCAGACGAAAAATCAAAAAATATTTTCTCACCTATGTGCTTACCAGTACTGACAAAAATAATGAGTCTAAAAATAGACTTTCAAAAAAATTAATTATATAAAAAAAAATATTTTTTATTGTATTTTTTTTTTTCTTTAAATAAAATTTGCTGGTGCGGGAATCGAACCTGGGTCTACAGATTGCCAGTCAATAGCTTTGCCATCTGACATGTAATATTTAATAGATAAAAACATAATTGACCTGCTGCACACAAGTAAGCTTACTCGCAAATATACAAAAAATCAAAAAATATGTGGTTACATATGTATATCCTTACCAGTGTTTAAAAAATATTGAGTCTAAAAATTGATTTCAAAAAATTTTCAAAAAAATCTAGAAAATTATTTTCTATTTGAAATAATGATAAAAATAAGTCATTATCAGTAACTCATTATTATATGTTTTAAAATAATGCAGAAGGTAAGTGGGTGTCATTACTGGTAGTCCAAAAACTAATGATATGTCATTACCGTTTCTACACTGGGTTACTTTCCTATTTTGCAAATCAAGTAAAATCCATTAATCGGATTTGCACATGACGTAAATTCATATTCCACTAAATTCTTTTTGTCAAAAAAATCACAACTTTTGCATCAACATTTTCCGAAAATTCAATCTGAAACACAAATTTTATCGCCAATTTCCATAAATGTATATATTTTTGTTAAAGTCGATTTCATTTAAAATTTTGGGTGGCAGTATGCTTTGACTTGGTTTATTTTTGGAGCATTCTGATTGGTTAATTTATTTTCAACCAATCAAAATGTTCCAAAAAATATAAATATTTTTGTAGGGTTTTCATACACAAAATAAACAAAACCGTATGTTTAAAAAGAAAATCGACTAAATTTAAAATGCTCTTTTATAGTACTTTTTTGAATATGCATATTTTAAAATCGTTGTTTTCAGGAATTTATACTTAAATTATCTAAAACTTTGTTGAAATTGATTAGAAAATATGTGTATTACATATTTTAATGGTTTTATCTAAGTTTTCAATTTAAGATTCGGCACAGACTTCAGTTTTCAGGTATTAAAAAAATCAATTTTTTTCAGTTTTAGTCAATTCTTACTTAAAATCAAAATATAAAGTGCGAAATTTTTTTGATAAATTAAGTAACACCAGATGTTTAGTAATGGTATAAATTAAAAAATTGGTTATTGCTTTCATCGTAGATTAATTATTAAAGAAATCGTGAAAAAAGAGAAATTTCAAATTTAAATGCATATGTAGGGAATATAATCGCAGCTGTCAAAACGTGCGATATACCAAATTAAATCATCCTATTAAAATTTTACAAAGAGTGGCTTTCATACATTTATGTATGATGTTCGTGATCTACGTTCCAATGTCTATTTGAAATGATGTGTCGCAATCCCGATGCATCAAATTTTTCTTATTTTGTTGTGCTGTTTAATTTTTGTTTAATTTTTTAATTGCATTTGTAGATGTTTTTACTACATTTGTCCGTTGATTTTTAACAGTTAAAATGACTTTATATTGCAGTTGATTTAAATGCAAAGGTAGTGTACACATTTTTAACTGCAAATGCAGTTATTTTAACTGTCATTTTAAGTTAATTTGATCTACATAATTCTGTGAGCGTAGCAAAACTATTAGATTGTAATGGCTTTTCCTAAAGAAAAGTCTCTAAGTACTGGAATATTTTCCTGAAGAAAAAGGTCTCAGATTTTAATGATGTTTTTCTGTGAGAAATTAAGTTTTCCTGTAAAAAGGAAGTTTTTCCATAAAAACCCCCTTAGATTCCTGGGACTTTTGTTATAGAAAATCACTTTGAACCTCAGGTGTTTTCCTTACAGCAAAACACTCAGACTTCAAGGACTTGTACCTATAGAAAACCCCTCCAATTCGGAGCATTTTTTTCTATAGAAAACCCCCTCAGAATCTGAGCATACTTTCTATAAATAAACTCTAGATTTCTATAAGTTTTTCCTAAAGAAACCCCTCTCAGATTGCAAGGAATTCTTCCCATAAAAAGTCCCTCAATTTCCAAGGACTTTTTTCTAAAAAAAGTTCATTTTGCAAACACCAATTTGAACAAAAATTGACAAAGAGTACAATAATAATTATTTATTCCAAAATTTACAAATGGAAATGCCGTTTTGCAAAAACTTACTGGATTACCCACGTACTGAATGTTTATTACTTATATCCCCTCTTTCACATATCCAAGTTTTATTAAGATCTGATGATCTGGGAAGGAGACCTTTCTTCTCTCACAAATAAATTTTTATATACAATCAAGGAACTTCTGCAGTCAGAATTTTGTTAGTTGTTTAAGTAGTATTTCAGTTTTGTGCTTTCAAATGAAGAAATGTAAATTTTAACTACATTCGTAAGTCTATAAAAAAACCATTCATTTTATTCAGTATAAGAGAAAATGTAAATTGAATTTAATGAAATGTTAGGGGTCCTGTTTCCAATATTTTAAGTGTAGATATTCGTATTCAGTATATTTAATTTAAAAAATAAATTTTCTCTTAAATTCCTTTACAAATCATCTTCAATTGATCTTTTCATCCAAAAATTGTATCTCAGGTGTTTGTAAAAGCATTTGTTACCATCACTTAACTTACAAATAACATTTCATATTTTCAAATGTTCCGACTAACTACGTCTTCCAACAACTCCACCATCCCACTCAAAAGATTATCAAGATGATGATCATATAAAATAAAAACAACAAGTAACAACATTGACTATCACCTGTTTTTAGAAAAAAAAAATTGTCTTGTTTCTAATATAAACCTTTTGTAAGATGGTTTTTCTTTCTCACCACAAAAGATCTTTAAAACATTATTTTCAGCTTCTTCCCCTCCTTCTCCTTCTTCAAACATCTAATAATGAAACCTTTTATTTAAGGTTAAAGTTTAAATCTAAACCACGAAAATTTTAAACATTAGACATTATTCATTTTACAACAATATATTATTTTGAGAATTTTTCTATAATTTGTTGGTTTTTTTTTTGCTGCTTTGTTTGTAGTCCAGCGAATTTACATAAATTTGTTTATTTTTGTAATTTTGTTAAGCATAATTGATTTGTAGCCTAAACACAAGATTGTTTTACTTGATAATTGTATTTACATGATGTTACTTTTAAGATATTGTTGGTTTCGTTTTCATTTTTTTTTTTTTTTTTATTTAGAAAATATTATCAGTAGTTGTAATTTATGGAAAATCCAACAAATTTTAGGCACGCGAGTGCATTTTAAATTTTCCTTTTTATTTATTAACTTATAAATATAAGGGGTTCTTTTTGTTTTAACAATAATCTAATGAATATTAATTTTGAATGTATCTTCCAAGTTGAATTTGAGAGATATCAACTATTTGTAATACTACAAACAATATTTCACAAGGATCAGTTGATATTTGTTTTCGCAATTCGGTTATCTTCAATATTAATGAAATTTTGATTACACAAAATTTCAGCCATTTTGCAATAAATGCAAATTTATTTTATGTATTTTAGGTTGCTTAACTCAAAAATTGCATTAAAAAATAATAGCAATACAAAGCATATTAAATATGAAAAAAAAATTTGTACTCGTTTTCCATTTGAATATTAATGCCAAAATAGATTGTAATGCGCCAAAATTAATATTTAAAAAATGGATATATTTTAACCCCTAAATTCATAAACGCTTTGTAAAATTATAGGAGGTTTATTAAACAAATTTTGTATGAAAATGACGTTTTGTAAACCAAAGATTTATGAATTGAGGGGTTATTCTGCAAAGATTTTACATCTTTCTGAAGTAAAAAAGATAGATTTCAATAAAAATCCATAGGTAAGTTCCGATGTTATGAGCAATTACACTGCATGACACTCAACAAATTAATGGAGATCTGACCATCAGTTCTATATATTTCGCACATGCTGATTAGAATGGCGTATTTTATTTTTCGATCAATGTTACAGATTTTTTGCTAAATGTCTTTAAAGTTTAGCGGTTGTCCATTCAGTTTTTTATATAAAAAAATTTTCAAATTCAATTAAAGTCCAAAGTCCAACTTTTAATACAATATGGGGTCACCTCTAAAAACTGTTTTTTTTTTTTTTTTTTTTTTTTTTTTAAAGAGAAGCAACACTTAGGAAATTCTTCCTATTAATTAACGTGTTGCTTCCTTTGGAAAGAGGATAGTGAAGAAGTGAAAGGTGGTGAAAGATGAAGGGCTTCAAATATGGCAACACTGTAATTGCGCGAGATGTTGAATTTTTAGAACAGTTGTTGCGCGCCATCTAATGGTGAGTTGGCGAACTTTGTTGAAGCTTTTTAGTCCATGGCCCTGTTATATTATTTTACTTCGGTGGGGTTAAGTGCTATGGGAACACCGAAGGAGGACGCTGCGATATGTATGAGGGATAGAAAAAACTCATACATATTACTATTTTTCATAAATTGATGTTGCCTTGGTTGGGGCTCGAACCCACAACCTCACGTGTAACAGTCCAACGCGCTAACCATTACACCACAGCGCCCATTTGCAAAAGTTATTGCAAAAAATACATTTTTTACTAAGGTTAGTGTCGTACTAAAGACATTTTAAGATACTAAAGTGTCTTTAGTAGAACTTATAATTTGTGCCGAAAAAATTTATATAAATTTCATTGTAAAACAGCGTAAGGCCGTTAGAGTGTTAAGTTAAAAATGTACGTCGTTTAAGTCACTTTTAGTCTGACGGCTAATTGTTGTCAATTCCTTCAAGCCTTAAAATCCAATTATTGTAAATGAACTTATAATTGCCAACATAGATATACCCATAATTTACTCTAGATTTGTTCATAAGTTCCTACTTGTTTCCAATAATTAACATTGTTCCCAATTGTTTTTGTTTTAATAGGCACTTTCATTCAATACGTTTAAGTTGAAAAGGTAAAACTTTATAATTAACTAATTAATATTGATTAGTTTATATTAAAAACGTATTGAAACTACTAAATACTAACTACGTATAAGTTCATATGCATGGACTACTATAATTAACAGAGCAATAAATAAAATACATGCCGACAAGTGGCATTTAATCAGTTTAAAATATCAATCAATACAACTACAATATCATACCACGAAAATCTGAAGTTACCAACAGACATATGATATAAATTGTACAAATTTTGTAAGCGATTGAGTATGAATTGTTAGTATGTAGAGTCAGTCGGTCGGCCGGTCGCTAATAATAATTTAAATAACTTTTTTACAATACAAACAAAAAACACACCTCATTATAGAGCATGGCTGGCAAAACTATGACACGCGTGCCAGTAGTGGCACGCGAGTGGATTTTAGGTGGCACGCGACGTTTTGTTGGATATTTTCAAAAATTTTAAACTATTAGAAGATCAGCAAAAAATTCAGTTAAATGTTAAAAAATTTCGCTACAAAAATGTGTAATTTAACTCCATAATGGTGAAATTTTTCATAGAGCTTGTACCTAAATCGTCTTTTAAAATTAATAAAACTCTGCATTGCCACCATTTTTTGTTTAAAGAAATATGTTTAATACAGAACTCGCAAATTCGATTATCAGAAAATTCTGGGAAAATTTTTAAAATTCTAGATTGAAAGAAGTTTAAATGTTTCGATGAGAAAATACCTCATAATCGGAGAAATAAAAAGTACCAGAAAATTGCCCAAAAATGGAAAACAACTTGCATTAAAATTGGATCTAAAAAATTAATTTTTTTTTTAAAGGGGAAATAGGTGCTACAAAATAACCCTCAATGAAATACTGAACATAAGTTTAACCCCCTTTGTTGGATATTGAAATTGGGTTTTGATCGTGTTTCGCAGAGCCATTTTACCTGAAATAGAAAGTTCTCTATTCAAATCCATAATATTCGCTTTTTATTCATTAGTATGATGACAAAAACCGCGCGATTTACTTTAAAAAAATCAAATTTTTGCCCGAAGCATATTTTTCAACTATTTTTCCTACATACTTAAGTAATTAATGGCGCCCAATAATTTAACTTTTTTTTTACAAAATGAAATAACCACCAAAAATGGAATAACCCCCCAAAAAAATGAAAAGGCAATAATGTTCAAACTGTTTTAATTTTATTTCATTGGGGATTTTTTCATAATGAAATTATCTCAATATTTAAAGATTAAATAAACCACCAAAAATTAAATAACCGTCAAACATTTTTACGTCATTTCTTGGATGTTATTTAATTTTTCCCTTTGGGGGTTATTTCCTGGGGTTATCCGTAGCGCTTATAAATATGCGATATTTTTAAAAGAAATTTCCCAAATTTTAAAATTTTTTAAAAAAGGACTTTTAAAAGACAACTAAAATTAAGGTGGCAGGCGAAAAATTTTTACAAAAAAAATTTGTCCGTTTCTGGCACGCAGCGAAAAAAGTCTTGCCACCCCTGTTATAGAGTATATATTTTGGATTTTGTTGTTGGAACCTTGCTACCAATACCAACACAAGCGATTACTACTGTCAAATGGTTGACACATGTTGGAAGTGCGCTGTATAAAGTATGGTTCAATTAAAATTAGTTTTCTAAAGCAATGAGTTTTACAAAATATAATGAGAAACATTTACATAAAGACCAGAATTGTAGTAAATAGAATGCAAATGGCTTTATAACGGATATATTTTATACCATCCAGGCAGTTAACTATGCTCGGCATAAGAATTTTTTCGTACTTTCGTCGGTGTTCATCCTCCAGTATATTTTAATCTTGAAGAGTAGCTCCATCCAGATTAGGGAAATTAATCTATTCCACAGTAGTATTTCCTGTTAAGAAGAAAAGTTCAGATTTTACAGGATTGATCCCTAGACCGTTCTTAAGCTGTAACCACAATTGACTTACCGTTTGTGAAGTTTGTTCGGAATTTGGCTTAAGTATTCTCCACATTAAAGATCGCTCATATTTGACTTACTGAAATTTGAAAATGTTCGCCAGATTTACTGATTCCATTAAAACACTAATCTTTTTAAGAAATTTTCCACAAACCTGTGGATCAGCGGCCGTAACCTCGACCTCAACAATATTAACCTCTCTCCACGTTCAAGAACAATATCAACACATATATTGAGCTGTGAAAAGTATCCTCAATTCTGTCAACAACTTCAGCCAAAGTCCTTTCCATCAACCTTCTCTTGAGATATGCACGTTGATCTCTGCTGAAATTATCTACCGTGAGCGTACGTACTTCTTAAATGTATATCTAACATTTTTAACTAAAACGATGACAGACTAATAAGTCTAACCTGGATAAATACTAAACTGCCCTGCCTCCATTTCGAGAGAATAAACTCTGTTACCAGTCTACCAATGAATATATAAACAATCCATTATGTTAAAATCCCGGGACTCCCGCTGTAGCGCTGGACCTACTTATTTGTTGGGCTTAAAATATCGTACGGTGTGATATTGTATACTTCGCCTTATCTTTTCAACCCGAAGAATGAGTAACTATCAGTACAATGGTTTCCCGACTTCTCTCCCAGAGGGTACCGTTATGCTTTATAAGAAAACCTGATGAGCTGGGGTCTTTAAAAATAACTTTACGCAGCCACGCAGCTGCCATGATTCCCTCCAGTTCTTAACAGAATTTCGTCCACGATTCTCTCTTTGCACCACGAGTTTCCATCATAAGCTACTGTTAAATCTTTGTTACTGTAATGAGAGGAACGAAAAGCATGAAGTTACACGACAAAACCTTGCTGTCAGAAAGTCAGGCTTTCTGAATTGAAGACATATCAACATTCTTTTCTCCATAAATTGCAGCAATACATCAGACGCTGCTTCGCAATGGTGTAAATTAATCTCTATAACCCTGGAGAGGAAAACAGGTTCAAACAGGAAAGGAATACGGATACATCCATTAGTATAATATGTTCTTACACATTCTTACAGCTTTAAAGGACTAGCTATTCGGCAAGATAAGTCCAACGTGCCATGATTTTCTTGTAATCCATCAGCACTAGGGTAGACTTACATGGAGCCTGGGCACAATGCAGTTTGGGATAAGAGTTGGCTAGTGAGTATTATTTCTTCCTTTTGTAGAGTTGTTAAGTAAGATTAAGAATATAACGAGTAAAATGACCAAGTTAGAATACATGCAGGATAGTTTAAACTCCATAACCTCTACTTGGGTTTGACAAACGCACAATCAGTATACTGCCATTAATTACTGCACTCACAAAAGTTTGTCGGTAGAATCTACTGAAAATGACAGTTAAAACAAAGGTATATGCAGTTAAAAAGGCGACAAAGGTATATAGACCTAACAAATGCATTAAAAATAACTACCAATGTGGTAAAATTAACTGATAAATTTTTTACTACAAAAATTTCGAAACAACTGACAAAATCGAAAAAAAACTACTGTTTTTTACGGTCAATTCTTTTTATTTATAAAAGTATTTTTTAATAAAAAAAAATATTTTTTTTCTTTCGATTACAAAAATATGTGTTATTACTTCAGCATATTTAAAATTCGAAGTAAAAATTCCAAACCGTTCCCTAGTTATTATGCTTTTATGCATTAGAGATACAATACAAGTTTCTGATTTTTATTTGCAAACTAGAAATATATCAATAATAACAAATATAAACTAAACAAGAATTTTAAAAATTCAAAAAAAATCAACGAAATTTTTTATTTTTTAAATAACTACCAAAAATAACCGTTTACTGTAAAATTACTGTTTTGGTAGTTGTTTACTATAATATTAAAAATAACTACTTTAAATAACTGTTACGAAATTACAGTACTTTTCGTTAGTTTTTTTCTTAAATAACCGTCATAAAATTTGTTTTGCACTTTTCTATAGAAAACAACTGTAATTTCTGTTAAAAACAACAACTACTGATTACTACATAAACAACTGTCATGTAGTAACTGTCAAACTTTGTTGAGTGTACTGGGCGCTGGGGTTACTTATGCAGCGACTACTGTTGGAACTGCATTTAGTGCTAGATATGCACTACAACTATACAGGGTTGCAAAAAAAGGAAACTCAAATATTTCAGGATTATATTATTTAAAGATTTGGACAATCTGAGGAAAGCATTTTATCTCCTGTGACTTTTTGAGAAAGTGTGAATTGTTTTAGGACTTGTTCGCCATTTAAGTGTGACGCTTTTTGTTATAATTTTTTCAAAAACAATTAATCGTTTTTTATTAAAATATTTATTATAAATTTTAATTTATTTTAACTCAACTTTAACTTGCAAAAATATTTCATATAAATGAAAAAAAAAATTATAATCTAATTCAAGGAATATGTTTTTGGAGGAAAAAATCTCTGATTCCATTTCATACGATATATTACTTCTGTTTGTTTACATGCTAGTTTTTACTATTTTTACTAGTTTTTTCTCTTAAATTCGTTTTATTTTTAATTTAGTGGTTTCTAATTACTACTATTGATACTATCTTCTTTCATTTCAATTGAAAAGAAAATTAGTTTTCGTAATTCTTCCGCACTCTCTAAGTTTACTATTTTCACTAGAAATGTAATCAAACAGACCTATTATAAATCTAATTGATTTTTGAATGTCAAATGTATCAGATTACACATTTTTTATGCATAAGAATGTAAATATTTTACACTCGAATTCTTAAAGTTAATTACACTATGCGACAGTCAAAATCGGGATGAGATGAAAACAACGGGAAATGTTATATCGGTCAAAAACAAGTTATACGTGTCCCGGCGTTTCGCTGGGTCATCCCTAGGAATCGAGATATATCTTTTTTTTTGACATAACTCGAGAACGACTAGTCCGATTTTGCTCAAACAATTTTAAAAAAATTAAGAATTACAATTCCTTTAATCTGTTCATATAACGTTTTTCTATATACTCAACAGTTTTGCCGGTAAAAATAAATGTTTGTTACCGCTACCATAAAAATCAATAACCTTTTGTTTATTATTTTTTTTTAATATTTTAGGCAAAAAATATTTTTTTCTTCATACATTTATTTTTACCGGCAAAATGTTGAGTATATAGAAAAACGTTATATGAACAGATTAAAGGAATTGTAATTTTTAATTTTTTTAAAATTGTTTGAGCAAAATCGGACTAGTGGTTCTCGAGTTATGTAAAAAAAAAGACCACCAAAGGTCAAATCGATATATCTCGATTCCTAGCGGTGACCCAGCGAAACGCCGGGACACGTATAACTTCTTTTTTACCGATATAACTTTCCCCGGTAGTTTGAACCCTTCCCGATCACTGACCCCTACCATTTGTCTCACAGTAGCTGTATTTTCGACTTAACTATATCCGTTAACTTTCAAAAAAGCACAAAGTGCATAAAAACGTTTTTTAGACGAAAACTTACATATTACTTTTCGTATGCACGCTAACTTACAATGTGGATAATTATCAACGTTGAAAACTCAACGTTTATACATTTTCACACCTAGCGTAACTTCTTCGCGTTACTACCTAAAAAGTTTTGCTGACGCACGTTCGATTATACCAGAACTATCATAAATACCAACTATTTAAAAAAATTTGATACCCCAATCAGTTTAACGTAGATTTGCTATAAATACTTAACGTTGATAAGTATGAACGAAAATACAGCTAGTGTTATGAATTGTAAATAAAAAATAATGCATATTTGTTTATTATTTTGACCGTGTATATAGCAGATATCAGTTTGTAATTTTTACCAAATTTACATTTGATTTTATAATATAAGTAAGTAATTATTTTATGTTAGTCATTTTGACCGTTTTTGGTAGTTGTTTTTACTATATTTTAGTTGTTTATTTTTTAATAATAGTTAAAAATGAGTGCAATATTAGTTTTATGAAAAATACAGTTATTGCCTTTTTAGTTACATTTGTAGTTATTTTAACTATTTTTTTTAGTCATTTCTGCTTACATAAATCCCTGTACCTTTACTTAATCTTCTTTGTCTGCAGCCGATTCTATTCTAGACACAAATTTTAATTGTACAATGACGTTTAGAATGTTCTAATTGACGGTTAAAAAGGATGTCAACTTACATATTGATTAGCTTTAATTTGATTTATCTACAATTGTATGAATGAAATAATTTTGAAAAAGGGAGAATCTATGCATGTATTCTACACATGTATATAATTGTTAAATATATATGTAAAAATAAATAAAATTAAATACTACTTGATAACAAAATAATGAAAACCACAAAAACCTCTACAATATGGTCGGTCTTTTTTTGGTCAGCAATGGTCGAACAAAAAAAAATTGACAATGTGACATTTTACTTTGGATTTTGTTGTTGTTGTTGTTGTCGTTCTGATATGTGTAAGTACATGCATGCACGAAGGCATGTCTGTGTGATTTGTTATAAAGTCCTTCAAGTTTTTGTATATTATTTTATTTTTTTCAACTTCGTGTTGTTTAAAGATTGTCATTGTTTGGTTTTGGGATATTGTGGTCAAATCTAAACCACTACCACTTTTTCAGACAGACGAAGAACAACAACCACCTTACATTTAACTGTACTACTTTTGTATAATTTTCAAATAAGGCGGTTACATCCTTTCCATTTAATCCTTGACTCTAGACCACATTTATTCTCATGTAAAATACTTCGTACAACTGACAACAATTGACAGGGAGAGTATCTTAAATGTGTTGTTCAAAATTAAATTGAACACTATGTTAGCTGCATGTGTATTCCACTCTACTCCATTCCACTGAATTGGTTTTTTGTTTATTGCGTTTATTGTTTGTTTAGTGAAATCAGCTAATTATGGGTTGTTAAATGGCAGCCATTTAGTAGTGTTTTTACTTTCGAATACTGAATACATCGATACTTTAATATGAATATATTTGTATAGATATATGTAATATTACATACATATGTATAAAGTGGTATAATCATTGTATATGTACACAGAAAAAACATTTAATATGATATGATAAACGCGATCTAAATGACGACAACACATTGTGGTATCATGTCACATTGTCAATTGAATACAAATAATTGAACATTTAAATGGATATTCAATTGATTGTGTTTTTTTATATATATAGTTTTATATGTACTATGTTTGCAATTTATGTATATTTGTAAGTATACAACATAAAATGCCAATTTATTGAAAGCTGTTTTTTTTCAAGTTAATAAATATTACTTGTTAGTTTAGTTAACCTTTATTGAGCCATAACTTAAATTATGGTAGTTTAAAAATTTTGGTTCAAATAACAAATTACTGGGGTGAATAAGTTGTTTCCAACTATTTAATATACGACGGCGGTTCCATAAGTCTGCGGCTTTTTGAACTTCGCTCGTAGTTAATTAAAACAACGACCATATCAGTGTTGCCACTTTTTGAATAATTATTCAAAAACGGGACTGTTTTCACATTCCTTGGATAATTTTTGAATAATGACATTTTTGTGTAGTTTTTGTGTAATTTCCCTTTTTACTGAAATTCCATGCGTTCAGGTCCGACAGTAGAAAAAAAATGATATTGTTTTGTAACATCTACAATAAATTTTCAGTTTCTGGTGAATTATTTTTGTAAATTTGTTCAACACGAAACCCAATTTAGTTAGAGGAATTCAAAAATGTTTTATATTTTATTTTTATGTAAACCCCGTATTTTGTTAATTTTTTTCAGAAAATATTTGCCAAACTGCATGCAAAATAAATATTTTTGTTTTGGGTGGCAAGACCATTTGAAAATAAAGCTATTGAAATTTGGGTTTGTCATGATTGTGACTTTCTCATGACTGAAAAAAACGAGTAATTTTTAAAGTTTTTATAAAAGTTACAGGGCTTTGATCAGACAAAAATTTTCTTACAGAAGCAAATGGGTCATATCAAAATATATTTTAAAGAATTAAAAGTCAGTCATAGTTAATTTGCAAAGACCTTTTTTTATAATTTGTTGGTAAACTGTGTCTAAATATTAACCAATTTTCCCAAATTTAGCTCACTTTAGAGGAATGTTTAGCTCACTTTAGTGGAATGTTTCTCTTACGTATTTTAAATTTTAAATAATTAAATAATCAAACCTTAGGCCTTTGTTGTTAATAAATTTTTTTAAAATTAATTTATTTCTCTTCTTTTTGTACGATATTTTGACACACCTTTCATTATCAAAATACTTTGTTAGTTTTTCTATATAATAAAAACAATGGCCGGCTTTCAACATTTTCACATTCTAGAAGTGCTTTCCTTAGAGTTGAATGGTACAGCTGCCGATGCGTGAGTGGGCGCGGCCCTCGAAACTTAAGCTCTAAGATAGTGCGAAATTTCATAGCATTCAAACCAGCTTGTAATTGGCTGAATTATTTCGATTCTGCCCCACTACTTATATATAGTCTAAAGGGATTAATTTTTGTTTTATAAAAATACCGATTATTTTATACTAATAAAAAATATTAGGGGTTTTCATATAAACTCGTAAATTCCTTGTAAACTTTGTATAAATTCAAACCATATTTTTTATGTAGTGAGTTTGAAATTAAACTCATAAAAATACCAGGTTTACACCGTTTACGAGTAGAATAGGAGTTAATATAAAAACCCCTATTAATTTTTTGTGTAATTTAATATGGTTTTGGATAATTTGTGGCCTACAGGTGTGTATTTTTTTTTGTCTTACTGGTGGCAACACTGGACCATATAGACTAAAGACAAACCACGCGCCTCAACTTCTGTTAAAAAGTATCTTTAATTTTATATGCAAACTGGTTTTAAGAGAAACAGGTTTTAGTGTTTTTTTAACGCGTATTTTTTAATATTAATAAGCAAAATTTTGTGCTAATTATACACTCAAAAAAATAAGTTAGTAGAAAAATTAGTAAAAAGTCTTGTATATCAAGTGAACTAGTTTTCAGCAATTTTTTTGCTGAAATTCCGTTTTTAGCAAAAATTTTAGTTATATTTTTTTAGCACTAAACTAATTTTGAACTAATGTTTTAATAATTTATTTTGCTACAAAAATTGTGCTGATAACCGCATTCATAGCGTGGACGACAACCAGATAGACAAGATGTAGATGTCGCAGCATGTCTGGAAACGGAAATGACAAAAAAAGAAAAACAACTCTACACATATTCTATATTTAAATTTTCAGCAAATAAATTAACTAAAGTAAAATTTCGCTACAAGTTTTTTGAGTTTTTTTCAGTCTACTAATATTCAGCAAAAAGTTTGGTGATTTTAGCAAGGATTTTTTCATTTGCAGTCGACTTAGTGTTAGCAAAACTTTTGCTGAAGATTACTATTTTTTTGGTAAAAATCAGCTCGCTGATTTTCAGCAAACCGTTTGCTGAAATTACCAACTTTTTTGCAAGCACGCTCCTGACTAAAAATTTACTGACACAGCAACATTTTTTGCTGACTTTACTGACTTTTTTTTTTGAGTGTACAAAACTAATGCAGAGAACATATTAAAGATTATAAGTGCACTTTACAATTTAATTAAAATTGCTTAAAAACAATAAAAATAATTAATTAAAAACACCACATTTTTCATGTTTTTTGTTATTTTACACTGATGAGAGCCGTGGATAGTGCCTGATTAAAAATCAACACTGCTCCGGTCATCTGTTAAAAGACTATTGTCAAATTTGGGGCAAGCTTCGTCACTAAATTTGTGTTTGGCGGCTTTTAAAGTAAAACGCTGGCAACACCAATAAATTGGTGGTCTGGAAATATATTTTCAAAATAAAATTTAAAAAAAGTTCATATGTATTTTTTTGGTCCTGCCGTGTCCAATCTAAATTATTTTTGCAAGAAGGTTTCAAAAAATTTTTCTTTTTGCCAATGTTTTGCTCTAAGGGCCATTGACCTCAAGCATCCCGTTCTAGTAGTTACCCAGCAGATCTCAGTTGTAATACCCTAATGTCAGAAAATTAAAGCTCTCAAAATATCGTTAAACTTTTACTAAAGAAGTTTTCCGATAAACCCAGCCAAAATTGTTTTTACGAACGTAGGGGTCGCCTTTTTAAAATTTTTTTCATTGTATTTTTCCTTTATAGCAAAACACTGGTCTCCTCGAGGCAAAAAAGTCAATATATCACACTTTAAAATCCGACTTTAAATGCCGAAGCTATAACGAAAAATTAAAAAAGGATACCCCTACGTTCTGCAAAAAAAAATTTTTTTTTAGAATTGCCTTGCAAAAATACCTTATATTTTTTATTTTTTAAAATTATTAAGTACAATTGCCCTTCATACTTGGCTAACAAATTTGTCTTCGGTAGTTCTACTAGATCAAGTTCGATCGTTTATCCAATGCATTCAACTCTTATTATGGATAGGTCGTTTGTGGTAAAAATGGGGAGATTATGGAATGAGGTAATTCCGTATGAGGAGAGAAGATTTTCGCAGACTGTAGCACAATTTGAGAATACATTTAAGACAAATATTTGAGTAAAACTTGTCGCTAGTATTAAGTTTTTTTTTCAGTAAAAAGTTTCGTTTACTACTTATATCGGAATCTAATTCTTAAACTCGAATTTAGGATTCATGTTGCTGGTCATCGTTTTTGCGGTCAAGTTGTGTTTGTATAGAGATAATTGGGGGGAATTAATAATAATGAAATTGTTACATATTAAGTTTTTTATAATTATGTATATTCAAATTTATCAAAATATTTATATATAAAAATATCTGTGTCAAATTTTGAAATTAATCTGCAGCTATTTGGCCCTGTGGGCTTACAGCTTGCATGTAAATAAATAAAATAAATAAATAAATAAATAAAATATTTGAAGGTGTACTGCGCACTTTCTTTTTTTGCCTGTAAGGTGGTACGGTCTAATGTCCAGACATGTCACATTTTAAGGAATATTCTATAAAAAAGGAGTTTTTAAGTTTTTTGTATTCAATGAAATTGACGAGTTTCAGATTCTTTTGAAATTCGTACTGGTTCACGTTTTACCAGAAATTTAATTGTTCTAAACAGGGCAATCTAACCGAAGGTTTCGGTTACCACCCATGTAAAAATCGAAATATATATGAACATACATGATCGTACATTGGCTCTTATGTGATCATGCATAGGCATACATAGTCACATACGTCAATGCATAGTTCAATGTATGACCATACATGATCTCATATATTTCCATATACCTTTGGATCCGAAATTTGAGGGTATATGGAGGTATATGCCCATATATGATCATATATGACCATATGTGAATCATATATGAGCATATATGATCATATATGAACATGTACGGTCATATACCCTCAAATTTCGGATCCGAAGATATATGGAAATATATGAGATCATGTATGGTCATACATCGAACTAGACATGGGCGTATATGACTATGTATGTCTATGCATGATCATATACAAGTCACTGTATGATCATGTGTGGTCATATATATTCCGATTTTCACATGGGCAATCATACTTAGAACTATTTGCTAGTTGTGGTGCAAAACCTTATCATATTGAGCCACTGAGGGATATATTGAGGTTTGGAGGATCCGCAACAATAGCCAGAGGTACCAAAGTCGTTTTTAGCAATCCTAGTCTTTAGAGAAAGCAATCGATTGTTGTTCTTATTCCGAAGGAAGCAGACCTTTGACGAAACTGGACAAACTAAGTCGTACCCCACCCAAAGACAGAACTGCATTACAACTAGGGAATGCAAAATCCCGCACTTTTTGATTTCCCGGGAAAGCGGGAAATTTATTTTGAATTCCCAGGATCCCGCAAGGGAAATAAATTAGAAAATATTTGGTAATAATTAAAAAATTTTTATAAATAAAATATATTAAAAATTTCAAATTTTCATGATTGTGAAAAAGCTAAGGTGGTTTTTCTTGGAATTTTCCTAGTGAGAAAGAATTAATTTTATATTAGAAATTATATAAGTCTAATTATATATTTTTAAAAACTAAATAAACTAAAACTAATTTTTAAACTAAAAAGCTTGTCCGTCAAAAAATAAAAAAATTAATATAGAAAATAATTTTAGAAAATTGGAAAAATTTTTTAAAATTATGGTAATAAATTTTAACTTACTTGAACATTTTTAAAAATCAATGGACAAATTTGTCTTTAATTCTGTACAGAATAAGTGCGATTAAAATTTTTATACAAACACTATTTAAGTGATTTTAAGAGGCACTGAAAGGAACTTAAAAAGTTCGATCAAGTACACAAATTGATCAGTGTGTTCGTTAACTCCAAAATCTTTCTACTTTTGCTCAATCATTGTTTTGGTTATTCTTTGAATTTTTCCAAATGTGGGAAAAGTAACAAATTCTAGTAAGTAAACGAAAGAATTTACAAAATTTCAATTAAATTTTTAAATACCTTTCTCATACCAAATTTGGAAAAAAAAAACTTTAAAAAGGCACCAAAAAAGAAATTTGTAAATACAAACAAAAATTTTTTTTTGTAACTTCGAATTTTTATTTTTAAACAATTTTTATATGAAAGATAACAATTTACAAACGAGTTACAAATATTTCAAACAAAAAAGTTGTTGGCAATAAAATTTCAATTTAAAAGAAAATGTGATGGTACTGTTTTTTCTTTGAAATGTAAAATGTTTACTATTTTCAAAAGGTTGGAAAATTTTGCATAAGAAAATTTAAAATAATTAACTTTATTATTCTCAACTGCATTTTTGAAATCCCGGGATTCCCGGTCCAAATTCCCGGGAATGCGGGAAGTGAAAAATGCTCAATTTCCCGGGAATCGCGGGACGGGAAATCCCGGGATGCATTCCCTTATTACAACTACCGTACTCGTATAACTACACTTAAAATATGTAAAGACCGCTGCACACACTGAGAGAATTATCCTTCATGGTATTTATGATATAATTTCATAAAATTTTTTTCGTAGAACCAATGAAGAATTTTATTATGTATATAATATTTAATTAATATTATGAAATTTTTCATAACTTTTTTTTCATAAAATTTCATAATTTCATTAAAAAAATTCATTGAATTTCATAAATTAGATCTTCATAAATTTAATGAAAATGTTCTTTATATTTATGAAATTGTGCTTTACTTTTTTTTATTTTTTTTATAAAATATCGTCATTTTCTGAGAGAATAATCTTTTATAATTTTTTTTTTTTAAATTAATTTTTTATTATTAATTTTGGACTATGAAATTTTTTTATAAATCATATTAATTTTTTCGAAACTTTTTTTTATGAAATTTTTTAATTTAATGAATTCTTTCTTTAGATATATTTTGTACATCCGTAAAAGATGCTACGATTTTATTACGCCTTTTGCATTTGCTAAGTACTTTTTATTTACCACTCCAGCTTAGCAACGACAACAACCAACTATAATAAATAATAGTAAATGAAATTGATTCATAGATTTTATGAAGCTCTTCATTGGCTGAATGATTTATTCATTGGACGAGTGGCCTATTAATTTTATGAAGAGTTCCATTAATTTTATGAAGAGTTTCATTAATTCTATGAACTTTTCATAAACATTGATTTTAATGAAACTTGTTTCATAGATTCTATGAAAATTTTCAATGGACGAGTTCCAGTGACAATTTTCATTGAAACTATGAAGAAATTCATTACTGAAGTGATGAAAATTCTCTCAGTGCATGTATTTAAAAACAAATGAAATTTCTCTTGAAAACAGGACCACTAACATTTCCTTAAATTCAACTTACATTTCCTTTTGTTTTTTGCTGTTAATAAAATGAAATACGAATTAGTCAAAACAACTCGTCAATTGTATTTGATTTCAAAAACTGTATCTATATCATACTTGGGATTTTTTCATTGGCATTGAAATTTCATTAGCATTAGTTGACTAATGCTAAAGCCCAATTGCATTGCCATTTAATGGTGTTGAAATTTTCTGGCATTAAAATTTGTCCTACTAATGCTAATGAAATCGCAGTAATGCCTTAAAAACTAATTACAGCTGATCAAAAAAGAAGCATTTACTTACCAAAAAAGAGGATATTTAAATTGATTTATACCAAAGAGTTTTGAAAATAAAGAGTATGCAATTCTCTCAATTAGTGAGAAAAATATATAAAATGTGACTGAAAATTAGGAAATTGAATTTATTTTTTTAATGTTGCTACGAGTACTAATAGATTTCGTCATAAATATTTATTATACATAATTTAGACATAAAATTTATCAATTCTTCCGTGGTTTTCCTTAAAATTAGCTCGTTTCCTGTTTGCAGGCACAAGCTGTTAACACAGGGTGAGAGAATTTCATTGCCATTGCTTACATTGGCTGATTTATAAAAATGAATTCCTCAGTATCTCTCCCGGAGCCGGCTCATTTGTATTATATGGCAGGAGGCATCCAGGGTGACTTTTTTCAATTTGTACAATTAAAAACACATAAAAACAAATTAAATATAGTCTGATACATAAATTGTTAAAAAAAAAAATGTCACCCTGTGGCTGTTGTTTGATACAGTGTTGTTTGATACAGTTCCCGTTATCACGTAAATTGTCACCCAGTGGCTGTTGTATAAAAAAGTATGAATACCTGAGCGGAGCAAAAATGGTGTCCGTTTTGACCTATCTCGCTTAGATTTTGAGATATAGGCAATTTAAAAAATTCCCATTTTACAAAATAACCAATATCTCAAAAACTAACTGAGACAGAGCAAAATTGACAAAATGTTTGCAAATCTCGTCACAGACCACACTCCGATTATACAAATTAGGTAGGTCCGAGAGGGATCCCGAGGAATACATTTTATGAACTCATTTTTTTCTAATTATTGTGATAGTACAAATTAACACATTCCGATAATTAAATTTCTTACCACACTATATAGATCCCTGTGTTGTGTTCCAATTTCACTCGTTCTCCGTTCCATTCCATTTCGTTCTATTCTACCTGGATACAAACCAGAATGCAATGGAAATCAATGTTTACAAATTTTGTTTTGTTTGCTCATTTTTTAAAAAAAGCATGAGCCTGAAAGAGCATTTTACATCTCTGATAAAAACTTATCTGTCAGTTGTAATTTAATTTTATTTGAGAATTATTAATTGCAATGGAATTTAAAACCATTATCATTGATCAATGAAAGCAGATCAATGAAAATAATTATCATTAATTAAAAATTGTAATAATGAAAACAAAATGTCATTCCAATTGATTTCAATTGAATTGAAAACATCAATTAATTATTCCATTTAATTAATTAGTCGCATATATCATCTATATAAAGGGTTTTTTATCACTTCTCCTTCTTTTTTTGTATAAATGAAAAAACCAATATGGCTGCTTACGTTATTGTCAAATGATATGTTGACACTTAGCATTTTGTATATTTTCTGTCAATTATAGGTTTGTTGTGTTTTATTTCTTGGCAATTTTTCGTGACATTTTGTGTCAAACTTTTTGTTGTTGTTGTTTTTGTTTAGACAAAGTAAATATTTAATTTGCAACAAATATTCAATTAATAGTTTAGTAAAGTTTGATCAATTTTTTGTGATATTTTGCACAAAACATTCTATAAAAACGTTTAAATTGAATTTAATTGTTCATGAAAAATGTTTATTTTATTCATATAATTTTTATCTTAAACATTTCATCAATGTTCTCTTAGTAGATTTTTTTTATGATTTAAGATTTTAATATTTTTATTGCCTCAGACCCAAATGGTGTGTGTAAATTTGCAAATGAAGTTAATTGTGCGAAAATTATTGCGTGTCTACACACAGCCGATGGAGTAACAAATACCGAAAGAGAAAAAAAGATTTTAATTTTTCAAATTTAATTGGAAAAGCGTGATGTTGATGTTTGTGTTTACAAGCCAGTCAGCCAAACCAACCAAACAAACGAACTCCAAAAAAATGGGAAAAAACAGATACATTTAAATAAATTCAAATGAATACCTGTGCAAACATAGATAAGTAACATAGATACAATATACTATATATACTCCATACAATACCACCATCATCATCCAGTCAGGCACACACAGGAAAAAAAATTGCTAACCGAGTTGCTAAGCCTATTTTGGTTGCTACAACCAATAAATTTGGTTGGTGAAACCATATTGGAATCTGATTCCTAAATATTTTGGGTATTGCAACTAAAATTCAGTTGTATAAACCGAATTTTGTTGGGATAATCAATATTCAGTTGCACCAACCTATTTTAGTAGATGTAACCGAATTTCAGTTGGAAAATGGCATATTTTTTCTCTGTGTGCAGGCAAACATACGTGTATTCAGACCTTTAAAAATTAATTTCCAAAAGAAAAACAAACATCGACATACATATGTTTCACAATTTAAGATCCGGCTGTAAATGCTACTGTTTCCAATTATTCGACATAGGCGGTTAACCGGTTATTGCATTATTCGAAATATCACTAAAACTGATTAACCGGTTATTCGGGTCGATTATTCGAGAAAATTGGCGATTAATCGATTAATCGTTTAAAGCAAAATTAATGTATTTCCTTAACTTTTTATCAACAAAGACACTATCAGCTTCTTGTTTTTGTTAAATATCAACATAACATACATATGAACACGATGTATTTAAAATAATTTTCAAATTAAAAAAGCACATCTACACTTGAGAGAAATGCTAGAGATAAAACAAAATCACCTCTAATTAGCTCTATTTTGAATGAGTTTAGCTATTTTATAGTGTTTTTGCTCCATCTCTATCAGTTTTCTCTCGCGTGTAAATGTACCTTAAGGTTAAAAGTTTCGGAATCTGAGATTATCTAAATTGAAACAATTCTTATACTAATAGAAAAATTTATTTAAAAATATAGCTGAAGCTATTAAAAATTAGTTGAAAATGGCAAAAAAAAAAACTGCTGAAACTAGGAGATTTTTTCTAAAAATTAGTAAGTTAAAAACAGGATAACTCAAGGTAGATTTTCTATTTCCTTACGATTTTTTTTAAATCTGTAAAACTTTGGATACAAAATTTCTTTGAATGCAATACTACAATAAATAAAATATTGCATTTAAAAAAATTATTACCCAAAGTTCTTCCTTCTCCTCCTAGAGTTAGTAGACTAAAGAATATCATAAACAATTGTTAAATTTAAATAAACCAAACTATCCAAAGTTTGAGCCAACATACGCACAGGGATCTTTATTATTCCAGTTTTAATGAAAATTTCCACCAAACTAATGAAGTTTTCTTAGCAAAATGAATGGAAGGCTTCATAAAAATTATGAATCTTTTTCATAAAATTTATCAATTTAATGAAAAGTTTCAATGGACGAACTTCATTGAATCAATGTAAAAATTCATAAATAGAATGTAGACATTTCTCTCAGTGTACAGTTACAAATGTCAAATTCCATTTAAATTTGAATTTTTAGCTTTAATTTTGTGTTAACTTTAGGTTATTTCGTTATTGTCAATGTCACAAATGCGAAAAAAAAGTGAAATAGTTACGGGTTCCCTTGTATTCTACACCTTTTTCAGTTTTATTGCAGAAAATTCCAAATATATTTCATAATTGTCAAAAAATGTTTTAAAATTCTCCAAAAATGTTTTTAAATTGTCAAAAAAATGTTTTAAAATTGTCCAAATATATTTTAAAATTGTCTAAAAAGGTTTCAAAATTGTCTAAAATGTTTCAAAATTATCCAAAAATGTTTTAAATTTGTCCACAAATTATTCAAAATTGTCCAAAAATGTTTTAAAATTGTTTGAAAATTTTTCAAAATTGTCCAAACACTGTTTAAAATTGTCTAAAAATGTTTCATATTTGTCCAACTGCATTTCAAAATTGTCCAAAATGCATTTCAAAATTATACAAATATATTTTAAAATATGTATTACAAATATATTTTAAAATATTTTATTTTTATTTAAGAAAAGTCTATTTGTATTTGAAAATTGTCCAAATACATTTTAAAATTATTCATTTGTATTTAAAAATTTTAAATCTGTATTTCAAAATTGTCCAAATGCATTTGAAGTAATTCCATTTGTATTTCAAAATTCTCTAAATGTATTTAGAAATTTCCAAATGTATTTAAAAAGACTCTATTTGTATTCCAAAATTTTACAAATGTATTTAATAAAATTCTAATTTCATTTCAAATTTTTCGAAATGTATTTCAGAAATTTCTATTTTTATTTCAAAGGCATATTTACTAACATACAGGTCTCATAAATCTTATAAAATTTTCATTACGAAAGAGAAAACATATATGTTTTTAAAAATGTTTTTAAAATAAAAAAATATAAATTTCTGAAATACATTTGGAAAAATTTTAAATGCAATTAGAATTTTATTAAATACATTTGGAAACTTTTGGATTACAAATAGTCTTTTTAATTACATTTGGAAATTTCTTAAATATATTTGGAGAATTTTGAAATGCAAATGAAATTATTTTAAATGCAATTTTACAATTTTGAAATACAGATTCAAAATTTTTAAATACAAGTTTTTGCCTGTAAGGTAGTACGGTCTAATGGACAAGGATGGTTAGCGTGTGAATCACGCTTTATTAAATATTTTGATAAATTCATTAAAGAATAGTGTTTTTCTAGGTCTGTATACTATCAGTTAGTTAAATGTTATCACAAAGTTTAACATTAAACAAGCCACCATTTTGCTTTGATAAATAAAATGTAATTTACAATTACTTAGAAGGAGAGACTATTGTACACACAAATGTTTTGGAATATTTATGATGAAAAAAAATAGGGGAAAACTTGATTTTCTTTTAGTAAATCTGTTTCGAAAAAACTCAGGCAACTCTAAGTTAATATTAGGCCGCCAAAAATTGGTGAAAATGTAATATGATTTCAACTAAGAATAACAAGTAAATGTCATAGATTATGGAGGAGGATTTCTCCAAGACGTTGGTCGTTAGACAAAGGAGTGAAAACATGTATTTTGGCTTTGTGTTACAGGTATTTTGTTATTGTATTTTTGTTCGTCTGAGACAAAACGTTATCTGGAAAGATCATCTATATTCATGACATATCGCACCCTAAATACAAAAGTGGCACAACTTAAAATTTTCCAAAATTGACATTTTGCATAAATGAATTCACAGTACACATCTCTATTTCAAAAATTTCATATTCATCACTATTTTTTTTAACTGGAAAAAATCATGTTATGTCTGTTTTTATGTTAATTGCGTTCCTTCTGCACGATCAACTAGAGAGAACTAGACTTGTGTCGTTCATTTGAACTAGTCACTCAATTGATCGAAAGATCTAGTTCACTTCTAATCGCTCTTCTAGTTCAATCGTTCATTTTACCTTTGGCCGTGGATAATTTTATTTCTTTTTATTAATTAAAAATATTTTCTACACTAAAGTGCCTATGCATAATAATTCGAAAACCTTATAACACATTTATAAAATGAATTTTGTATGGAAAATTTGTTTTATAAGTCACTTATAAATTCTAAAACTGATTATGCATTTTTCTTTTGTTCTTAAAATTCTTAATTTGTCTGATATTTTATATCCCTGTTAACTAAAAGACGAGCTATATGAATTAGCTACCTATTCAAAATTGCCAAACGAACGATTGAAAATATTGTTTTCTGAACGATTGAACGAGATTGTCAAAGGGCAATTGAACTAGAAGAGCGAACTAGTTCTTAACAACAAATTGAACTAGAAAGAGCGGTCACCAAAACGATCTAGAATGCCCAAGTCTAACTAGAACAAGTTATTACTTTTGTTACACATAAAGAGTGTTATTTTGAATTTTGCAACTATTACTGTAAAAAGTGAAAATCTCGGGATTCGGGATTTCAAAATTAAGAAAACGGGATCCCGGGACGGATAGGGATTTTTCGGGATCCCGAATTTTTTTCGGGATTTCGTCATTTTTTGCCATTTTGGGAATTTTTTATTTAAAAAAAGGTGTAAAAACTTCAAATTTATGTAAAAGAAATATGGGGGCATATGCATAAACACTTTTAAAATTTATAAGTGACTTATAAAACAAATTTTTCATACAAATTTAATTTTATAAACATGTTATAAGGTTTTTAATTATTATGCATGAGCACTATAAAATATAACTGTTTTATACGTTTTTTACATACACCTATTTATATCTAAAGAACGAAAGAATTGAAAAAACTCAAGAATTAAGAATTTAACTCCGTCGATATGTTGTGTGCTAATTTTGTTTATAATAGTTTCATATTCACTATTCTTATATCATTTTAATTTAAAATTGTCAATTGAATTTTATAATTTTCAATTAGTTTCAGAATTTTTTAATAGTTTTCCACATATAGTGCAGAAATTCAATTGAAAAATTCTGAAATACAAGTTTTTATTCTGAATTTTAATCGATGATTTCCGAAATATAATAAGAAATACTGCACGGTATAGATTTGTATAAAATTACATTTAACAAAAACGGTTTAAAAATATCAGCAGGCTTACAATTTTGGAAAAATTATCACATATTTTTGCAATCGCAAAAATCCCGGGATTCGATCTTAAGAATCCCGGGATTCGGGACTCATTTTTATTGAATAATCCCAGGATTTCGGGACTCGGGATTTCGGGATTGGCATCCCTAGTCGCAATCCCGATGCATACATTTTTTTTTTATTTTGTTGTACTGTGTTATTTATTAACAAAAATTTCGCTTATTTCGTTTATGGTATTTTAAGGTTAACCTTATTTTATTTATTTGGGTAACGGTATTTCAAAGGTAACGGTAGTCAGTTATTGCGGCGCGACTACAAATTTTCTTTCAAAAAAAATTTTAGATCTGCAATTTTTGAGAATTTGGATGGTCCAATGTGTAATTGCGTTTCTATATTGTGGCAACACAGTTAAATAATATATATTTTTTTAATGCAAATAAAAATCGAGCCTTTTGAAAACAGCAACTTACAATTTGTTTAGCAAATATTTCTGTTAATTTAACAATATAGACTGCTATTTGCATTCAACTAAATTTAGCTTCAAAATAACAAAAAAATTGTAGATATAACAGTTTGTTTTTGCTATTTTTAGTCAACTAATATTTAGCAAAATTTACTGTAGATTTTACAGTATGATTTGTCAATTCCAATTAACTAAAAGTTAACTTAAATATAACTAAAATTCTGTAAATTTAAGAATTTTACTTTTGCTGTTCTTATTTTACTAGTATTTGGCAAAAAACAATATGTTAATTTAACAGTTTTTTCTGCAGCATCATTTTTAACTATTTTCAGTTGCTTTTTCTGCTATTTTATAGATTTATTTCTATGAGTGTACCATAAAAGATGCATTAGTGGACCCAAATGGCTGAAACAAAAATTTGTATACCAATGTTTTGTAAATATTTAATGTATTTTTTTATTAAGATACACCAGCATCGTTGGTAAGAAACTAAAGATCTCATCCTGAAACTGAAGATCTCTTTTCCCGTCTTCAGCGTGTTAATAACCTTCGTCTGAGTGCTATTATAAAAATTTTAAAGTGGCACCAAGGACTGCAAAATCTTTATTTATTATATATATTTCCAGTGTCAGTTTGAGTTTGAAAAGACTCATAAAGGCAAGGTTGCAAAATCTTTCCGAAAATTTTATAGTGTACACCAGCCTTTAAGGCTGGTTTCGGAAAGATTTTGCAACCTTGCCTATATGTTTTGCATGTGTACTAAAGCAAAATCTTTCCGAAAATCTTATAATGTAAACCAGCCTTAAAAGAGCCTATAGACCTTCTGAAGTCATAGCGAACTTTTATAACTCATAAAAGCCTCCGAATTACGAGCATTTTTGGAAAACTTTGAGGCTGGTTCACATTTTGCAAGGTTGCAAAATCTTTCCGAAAATCTTATAATGCAAACCAGCTATTAAATGCTGGTTTATAATCTACGATTTTCGGTTTCGCTCAGGCTCGACACGAACTATTTACGATTTTTAAAATTCTTTTTTTAGAATTTTTCTTAAAATTCATTAAAAATTCTATAATTTTCAAAACTCGTCAAAATTTATTCAGCCTGATTGCGGTCTCGTTTTTGCCAAAAGGCAGTTTTTGGTACCGCGAGTGTCGTTTTTGTCTGTCGAATTCGGCAAAAATTGTCGTATAAATTTTTTTACACGATAGCTTCGAAAAAGTTTTAAAAAAATTGTTAATATAAGTAAAATTGAACGCAAATTGAACTGAAAATCACATTTATATATTAATAAATTAAATTAAAGATGAAATTATTTATTTAAATGATAATTTTTTAAATAAAAAATTTTAAAAAATTTATGCACTGCGTATTTTACGACTGAAAAAAAACACTACCTTATATAATAAAAATTTTTACTCTCACATCTTGAATTTATGGGAAAATCATGGTTTTATTATATAAACCAAGGTTGGTTACCGTTATCGTTATAATACCGTTATCGCTAAAATACCGTTTCAAATTGAATACCGTTACAGTTATCGATACCTCTAAAAAAAATTATAAATACCGTTATCGTTACCGATACCGTTATTTTTATGGGTAGTTACCGGTATTTTACCGGTATTTTTATTTTATATAAAAATTACAATTTTTTTATATTTTATTTTATAATCTTGAGTGTTTTTTTTTACAAAAAATTTATAAATAATAATTTTACTTATTAAAACTACCAGTATTGAATTTATAGCTTAAAATCTGTATTTTCAGCACTTAAAATTAAAAATATGCCATATTTTTACTTGTTTTTATATGTTTTTAACATAATTTTTAATACCGGTTCGTACCGGTATTGCTGTTTTAACGGTATACCGTTACCGAAACAGTCTTAAATACCGTTACCTTTACAAACAAACGAAATCTGATACCGTTACCGTTAACCTTACCGTTATTCGTTTCGGTAACCAAACTTGATATAAACAATTTTAATTTTTTATTTATTTTATGAAAACACTACAAAAACAAATGACATATTTTTTTTCGTATATTTCCTTGTGATCTGTCGTATATTTTACACAATAACAAAATTAGATAGACACGACATCGACAATGCCTGCTGTCGTAATACGACAACCGCAATAAGAGGTTAATCACAAGTGGGTCGATTGTCGACCGACGACAGCAAAAGTCGTCACGATTAATTTAAATTCAGCGACAATCGACCGTCGACATTTGTTGACGTTTAGAAAAAAAGGAAAACAAAACAAGAATATGGTTGTATTTGTTTCACCACAATTCTTCACCAATTCAATTGGTCTTTCACTAATTCTTGTTGTTTTATATTTTATTGTATTTAATTTTGCTTTTTTGCCGTAAATTATGTATTTTAAATTTCAATTAAATTTCTTCTGTCAAAAAAATAAATTTTTTGTAAACAAAGTACGAATTTTTGCAGCACTAATACGAATTTCTAACAACTCTGTTCTAATGGCAATCTTTAATTAGTTAAAAATATGGCAACAATTTGACAAATATTTTAGAAGTTAATCACAACTGTGTCGATTGTCGACCGACGACAGCAAAAGTCGTCGCGATTAATTTAAATTCAGCGTCAATCGACCGTCGACATTTGATGACGTTTAGAAAAAAATTAAATCAAAACAAGAATATGTTTATATTTGTTTCGCTACAATTCTTCACCAATTCAATTGCTTTTGCATTAATTCTTGTTGTTTTACATTTTTTTGTATTTAATTTTACTTTTTTGCGGTAAATTATGTATTTTAATTTTCAATTATATTTCTTCTGTCAAAACAATAAATTTTTTGTAAACAAAGTACGAATTTTTGCAACTCTGTTCCCTTAATTAGTAATCGCCGAACGACATGGCGACATTTTGCTTCCCATACAAAATATATGAAAAAGCACATGTCGTTGTCGACCCAGTTCTGATTAATCTCTAAGAGATTAATCAGAACTGGGTCGACAACGACAACGAGAGTTGCTTTTTCATATATTTTGTATGGGAGGCAAAATGTCGTCATGTCGTCTGGCGATTTGTTGTCGGAATAGAATCTATTCTATTTTCTTGACGACACACTAATACACACTTAAAATATTTGTCAAATTGTTGCCATATTTTTAACTAATTAAAGATTGCCATTAGAACAGGGTTGTTAGAAATTCGTATTAGAGGTGCAAAAATTCGTACTTTGTTTACAAAAAATTTATTTTTCTGACAGAAGAAATATCATTGAAATTTAAAATACATAACTTACGGCAAAAAAGCAAAATTAAATACAATAAAATATAAAGCAACAAAAATTAGTGAAAGACCAATTAAATTGGTGAGGAATTGTGGTGAAACAAATACAACAATATTCTTGTTTTGCTTTCCTTTTTTTCTAAACGTCAACAAATGTCGACGGTCGCCTGTCGCTGAATTTAAATTAATCGTGACGACTTTTGCTGTCGTCGGTCGACAATCGACCCAGTTGTGATTAACCTCTAAGGCTGATTGCAATTGTTCACTAAAAAAATCATAAAAATTACTTAAAATCGTCGCGTCTGGCACCACTGATTGTGGTGAATCTCTGTTTTCGCTCTTAGCTTAGATCAAACCCTAAAAATTGAGTATCATAAAAATCTGGCAGCACTAGCACTAAAATATTCGCCTTAGCTGAATCCCCAACCAAAGCAAAATAATCCGAAATGTGGTTCTTTTTATGAAATTCTGGTACTTTTCATACTAAATTTGCATAAAAAGTAGAGATGAGCGATCCGGTGATTTTTGAATAACGCTGCTACCAGTGATCGTGACTTTCAATTAACCGTTCTTTTAAACAGTGACCGTGATCACGGGTTTGTAATAGATATGGGCGATCCGGAGATTTTTCAGTAACATTGTTCTCAGTGAATGTGATTTGCAAATCGCTGTTCTTTTAAACCGTGATCACGGTTTTTCTATGGAAAAGACTGCGATTTTCTGATAAATAAACGAAATAATATTTATGTTGAGTCAGTTAAACTTGGTTTAGTTAAACCGAAAACGAATTTTGTCAGCCATTTCAAAGTTTATTAACAAAAATTTGCCGGAAAAACTTTTTCTCGAGTATAATTTATTTCTTTATTTAAATAAAAAAAAATATGTAAACCACATTTTAAAAGCAGTACTCCAGTTACAAACTGCGTTAAACTAAGTTTAAAAATAATCCACTTCCTAAAAACTGGGCCTTAAAAAGAAGAATAGTTGCGACCGGTAACAAAGACATGATAGAAGGAGACATTTTATTCAGAAGAGTGTGAAAGCAAGTCACTGTTATTGAAAAAAAAAACATGTATTACTGTGCACAATGAAGTTTGCAAGAAAGAATAGTACACAAATATTAAAAGAACGACATTCCGAGTAACTGCGACTTGAAATATTTGATCACTGCCGTTACCAGTGATTTATCAATAACTGTGATTAAATCACCGTTATGAAAATATCGCTCATCTCTAGCTGCTACCAGTGATCGTGATTTTCAAATCACCGTTCTTTTAAACAGTGACCGTGATCACGGGTTTTTAATAGAGATGGGCGATCCGGCTATTTTTCAGTAACATTGTTCTCAGTGAATGTGATTTGCAAATCGTTGTTCTTTTAAACTGTGATCGTGATCACGGTTTTTTATGGAAAAGACTTCGATTTTCTGATAAATAAACGAAATAATATTTATGGCGAGTTTTTAAGATATCAGTTAAACTTGGTTTAGTTAAACCGAAAACGAATTTTGTCAGCTTTGCCGGAAAAACTTTTTCTCGAGTATAATTTATTTCTTTATTGAAATAAAACAAAATAAACCACATTTTAAAAGCAGTATTCCAGTTACAAACTGCGTTAAACTAAGTTTTATTCAGAAGAGTGTGAAAGCAAGTCACTGTTATTGAAAAAAACCATGTATTACTGTGCACAATGAAGTTTGCAAGAAAGAATAGTACAAAAATATTAAAAGAACGATATTCCGAGTAACTGCGACTTGAAATATTTGATCACTGCCGTTACCAGTGATTTATCAATAACTGTGATTAAATCACCGGTATGAAAATATCGCTCATCTCTACATGTTAGGACCATAGGCCCTTAAGGGATCAGTTGTATTTTGAATAAAGCACAAATAGTTAGATCCAAAAAACTTTATTCTCTAAAAATTTAACGACTATAAGCTTTTCTTCTTTGTTTTTCAAAGTGGTTAATATCAAAATCTCGGGGTTTTCTAATTTTTTATCTCCCTTAAAATTGGAGAAAAAGGGTTTTGGTATATGTGCCACACTGGCAAACGATCCTCTCTGTACACTAATAGAAAAAAGTCCGTAAAAAATTTAGTCAAAACTACTAAAAATTAGTTTAAAAATTATGCTACAGAAAAAAACTGCTAAAATTAACAGATTGTTTTTCCTATATATTAACAATATAGGAACAGCAAAAATAAAACTGTTAAATGTACAGAATTTTAGTTATATATGAGTTAAATTTTTGTAAATGAAAATAGCAAATTAACCTGCTAAAATCAGTAAAAAATTTTGCTAAATAATTAGTAGCCAGAAAAATCAAAAAAATTTTATTTTTCAGAGTTTTTTTAAATGCAAATAAAAATTGAGCCTTTTGAAAACAGCACTTTGTAACTTTTTGTTTTAGCAAATATACTTCCATATATATTCATATAAAATCCATATATGTTCATAAAAAATCCATATTTGTTCATATGTGTCCATACATAAACCATATATGAACATGTTTGAGCGTATATGAACATTTTTCACCGGGAGTTTATTTTTGCTATTTTTAGTCTACTAATATCTAGCAAAATTTTCTGCAGATTTTACAGTACAATTTGCTATTTTCTATTAACTAAAAGTTAGCTTAAATATAACTAAAATTTTGTAAATTTAACAGTTTAAATTTTGCTGTTCTTGTTTTACTAGTATTTAGTAAAAAATCTCTGCTAATTTTTGCAGTTTTTTCTGCAGCATCATTTTTAACTAATTTTTAGTAACTTTTTCTGCTATTTTTACGTATTTATTTCTATGAGTGTACCCTACTGCTTTTACCATTTAATTCGTTTGGTATTATAAAAGTAAATTTAAATTTTTTTTTAATTTATTACTTTGTTTTCAAAGAACACAAAACTTGTTATATTTTAATTAAAAAAACAATTGTTTTTCTTTCGATTACAAAAATATATGTAAGGTAGAGGGGGGATCCTTCGCCAGTGGGGCACATATATTAATCCCATTTTTCTCCGATGTTAAGGGAGATAAAAAATTGGAAAAAATATATTTTGTGTATTTTTCAATTACCTTTCCTTGACATCCACTTTGACGACTTTAGATCCCATGTGGTCGCGGACAGACGTGTTTTTGTGTTTTTTGGGGTGCCAAAAAAATAATTGAAAGCAACTACATTTTGCAATAACTTCCTCAAATCGTGTGATAAAAAAATAATTTTTCCTTATGTTAGACCTATGTTCCTAGGCTTTAAATTAATAATTATTTGATTTTAATAAATGCTCAAAAAGTGTGAAAAAATATTAATTTTATGTTAGTGCCTGTCTCTGGGGCACAATCACCAGATGGCCTCTGAAGCTACAAAGAGTTGGTGCATCCCTGCCTAAAATGCTCTATAAGACTTTTCTATATGTTTAAAATATGTTTAATAGTAAATCTGAACAATCGTGTTCATTTTTAAATTTATATTAATTATTCAGTTTTTTGAATTTTTGAAGAATCATTATATTATAGTTTTAAATTATTTTTTTTTTATGTAGTGGAGATTTATTGATTAAAAAGAATCACATATCCTAAAGAACTTATTCTAAATTATTTATTTCAGCCATTAAAAGATTGACTTTGACGTATTAACAAATTTTTTTGTTGAAATTGTATCTAGCTCTTTTGGCTAATATCCCCCAAGTTTGGGGCAGTTACGCCGATTTGGGTTACTTTGAAAATCATTAAAAAAGTAATAGAAAATATGCAAATAATTATAATAAAAATTATAGAAATTAAAGCCAAGATATGTAGATCTTCAATTTGAAAATAATTTTTAAAAAATAATTAGGGGTTAAGAAATGACAGTGCTTTGAAAAAAAGTGGCGACGGATTCCCCATCTACCCTAATCACCAGAGAAGACAAACTGCTGTTCTTGCTTTTTATGCTTTTTATTGCTTGTTTTACTCATATTTGCTTCTTTTTGATTTTTTTGGATTTTCCATTTTTTAGCTTTAAAATAGCTTTTTCCTAAGATTTTTGAGCCTTGAATTGCTTTTTTAAGACTTTTTGCTCAAAAACAAGTTTTTTGCTCACAAAAAATATATTTTTTCTCTTAACTTTGAATTTTTTTTTTGTTGCTTTTTTCAAAATATTTTTTTGCAAAAAGCAAAATCCGATGTGTTTAAAACATCGGATTTTGCTTTTTTCTGTCTTTTTTTTCTGTAGGAATATACAATTATAACAAAATACATATAAACTGAACAAAATTTTTTAAAATTCAACGAAAATTTTTATTTTTTAAATAACTAACAAAAACAATTGTTTACTGTAAAAATACTCTTTTGATAGTTGTTAATTATGATAATAAAAATAATTGATTTAAACAACTGTTACAGTACTTTTCGTTAGTTGTTTTCCTAGATAACTGTGACTCCTTAGTTGTGAGTGTATTCCCCTTGTGTTTGTTGCTGCAAACTAGAGTGGTCCAAAAAAACATGAAAGTTGGAATTCGCGATCTCCACAATGTTGCCCCTATTCCTTAATGTCCAAAAACTCTTTGTGCCAAGTTTCAGCTAAATCCGCTGTTATTTAGAGGTAGCACAAAAAGTTGTCTTTTAAAAATTAGTAATTTATCTCTGGAGTAATTTATACACAAAGTAGGGTTGACTTTAAATTTAATTATTTCTTAACCTGTACGCTATTATTTAACAATTTTTTTTTAAATCTGGTCTTAATTAATGTGAATATAAGGAATTTGAAATCAAAACTTAAGAAAATTAAATAACTTTTAAGTAATTCGCGGTTTTTTTTAAATTTATACAAAAAAATACATATTTTAGTCAAATTTTCGAAATTTTCCGAAAATATGTAATTAAAAATTCCACTTGTTTTTGCCTTGTATGCGCAAATTTCTCAAATCTGATCTATATTTTAACGAAGATTATGAATCAGCAATCGAAACTTAAAAAAAATTTGTGTTTATGAATTATTCGCGGTTTTTGAAAATTCAAAAAAACTCAAGTTTTTTGAGATATTTTCCTAATTACCTGTAAACGGTGTTATCGAAAAATGCAATTTGTTATACTTTTGCAATTTACTTACCAAGGACCTTCATTATATATAACACTGATTTTAATTTTATAAAGGATAACAGATATCCTTGCAAATTAACTTAAAATTTGACATTTTTTAATATTTTGCTATTATTTCGATTGCTATAATTTTATTGCTACCAAAAACCCTATCTCACATAATAGGACATTCCACAGATATATATTAATGCAAAAACGAAATTTTCATATTGGTAAATATAAGAAAACATCCTGATCGAAGTTGATCATTTTTTGTATGAAATTTTCAAATTTCGCGAAATCCACTACCCCGATTTCAATTTTGATTTCATATTCGTAATGTATACCTAAAAATATATTAGATTTGATATGTCGCGATCATAATAATTTAATTTAATTTTTCTCATTTTTTCCCATTATTTTTAATTAATTAAAAATAATAGAGCAAGTACAACCTCGAAACTTCAATTGCGATATGCTACCTCTAAACAAAACTTTTTTGGTGATTTTTTTGATCAGACCACATTTTTTTTCAAAGTGGCATATTTGTAGGGTTGTGGAGCGTGAAAATTCCAAAAAAAATTTTTTTGGACCACTACTGCAAAGTCACAATAAATGATATTTGTTCAAATTTTTGTTTGAAAACTTAAAAAAATTAAAACCTGTTATCGACACAATCATAACATTCACAAATAAAATTTGAATTTTTTGAATTTTACTGTTGTTTTGTATGAAAATTTGTGATTTTCAGTCTTAAAAATAGTCTTATGACCGTCACAACGAGACACAAGCAGGAATAGGCACCTAAAACTCAAAATTATTTAAAGTAAATTAAATTTTTATTTTTGTGTTTAATGAGGATAACTCAAAATCTTTGTTTAAATCAGTGTTTCAACTAAAAATTTATTAAATACTAGTCAAGTCGATTTGAAACCCGTTCTACAGATTTTTTGGCTAAAGTGAAGTTTATGGAGTTTCGTCAAAAAATATGACCTCCTCTCAATTCCAATGAAAAAGTTACAGTAGAAAAAGCGTGCACAATTTTCTAATGACGCACTCCTTGAAAAGTCTATATTTGAAATTAAAACTCTCATTTTTTTAATAAGTATTTATTTTTTTTATTTAATTTTATTCCTTTTTTATATTAGTAGATTTTTTCTCCTTGCAAGTTTCCATCATATTAATTTTTATATTATGTTAGAATTAGATTTTTGTTTTTTTTTTGTTATAATTTAGTTTATATTTTTTATATATTATACATATTGAACATTAATTATTTTGTTTATATATGAAATCAATTATTTAATGTATTTCATTTGTTTATAATGCATGCAATTATTAATATAACTTTTATATTTTATTTTTTTTAGGTTAAAATCTTTTTTGCAATTAGCTGCTTATAGAATAAATAAGTCGTTTTGTTTGTTATTGTACACCATATTTATTTATTTGTTAATAATAATTATTGAATATATTTTTTTAATTTCACAAGTAGATTTTGTTTAATTCTTTAAAAATATTAAAAAATTAATAATTTTATAAGTTTATCTTTAAAGTAATTATACATGCATGTTAATTAGTACTTTTATTTTTTGTTCTTAATGCAGTTAATAGAATTATTTTTCTGTTTATAGTGAATAGAATTACTAGAAAAAAATATTACCTACACTAATAGAAAAAAGTCTGTAAAAATTGTTGCTAAAGCCCGTAGAAACTTACTTGATTTTGTATTCTTGAGTGGTTATAGAATAAGCATTGCTATCAATGCAAATCATATTACAGCACTACTTTACTAATATTCACTTGGCAAATGCTCATTTATTCTATACAGTTGGAATCTTCACACACATTACTTTCCCATAAGGAAATTCATCAATTTTTCGTCAATATTTTACAATACAAAGCTACTGTCAAACGGGCTTAAAGCTACTGAAAACTAGTTAAAACTTACCTTGCAGAAAAAACTGCTGAAATGAGAAGATTTTCTTTTTTTGCTAAACATTAGTAAGATAAAACTGTTAAATATACAAAATTTTATTTATATGTGAGTTAACTTCCAGTTAATCTAAAATAACAATTTATTCTGCTAAAATCAACAAACAACTTTGCAGAATATATTTTTTTAGGTTTTTCAATGCAAATAAAAATTGATCCTTCTGAAATCAGTACTCTACTATTTTTGACAAATATTTCTGTTGATTTTAACAAGATAAATTGTTATAAGAATTTTACTAACTTTTATCTAAAATTTTGTAGATATAAGTTTTATTTGCTGTTTTTGACTACTAATAAACAGCAAAATATTTTGCTGATTTTAACAGAATATATTGTCATTTGAAATTAGCTAAAATTTAACTCAAGTACACTTCAAATGATACGTCAGTAAAAATCTATCAAACGGGTTTCACATCGATTTGATCAATTTTTTACAAATTTACACAATTTATTGTTAAAATATAATAGTTTCATGTTTCTGCTATTGCTCGGTATTTTAAAGACGGTGTTATTTCTTTCCCTCCTGATTTTTTAAAATAGCCCATATCCCGAAAACTAAAGAGATAGAACAAAATTGACGAATATTTCGAATACCCCTAACTATATAGCACTTTATCCAAAAATGGACCTTCGTGGGCCCTTGGATCCTCGTAAATTTTAAATTAAAATTTTCCATTTCATAAAATGAGCCATATCTCGAAAACTATGCGAGACAGAGTAAAACAGACAAAACTTTTGCTACTCCGGAAATGATATGGACCAGGTTCGGGGAGGAACCCTAAACCCTACAATTTCAACAAATTTTTCGCTCAATATAATTGCAAATAAAACTGTAGTTTTACTAATTTTTTACTTAAATTTGAATTTGTTAAATTTAACAAAAATGTGTTAAAACAGGAATAAATTTTTTTAAAGTAACAAATTTTTATGTTGAGCCGATATCCATATTATTTTGATTGTATAAATAATTTAGACATTATTTTTGCAGTTATTTCCACCAGATAATATTTAACTTATTTTTGTAGCTTTTTCTGTTATTTTTACAGCTTTATTTACATGAGTGTAATATACACATAGACATTTTTAATTAATTTTTTACATATTAATTTGCTTTAATACTTTTGGTATTTATGTGTTTTCGAAGTCGTTGGAACTTTGTGGGTATTATAAAATAAATTTTAAGAAATAAAAAAGAATTTAAGAAAAATTATTTCTTTCTTTAATAGATATCAGTACTTTTTTTTATACAATTTTTGCATTGATATTTCTTTGCAGCCCTGGTTAAATGTATTTGCATTGCACAGTTTCACTGTCAAATACAAGTTCTTATAAGGAAATTTTATACGTTGCTTGTTTTAAATTAATATAAAATTATTTACCCGTATCACTATTTTTTGTCTTTTTGGAAAATAATATTAACCCAAAAATGGAATATGAGGGTGAAAATTCAATATCGAAATTTAAAGTGTTAAACAATAATACGCGTTTTGACCAGAGCTTTGAAGAATTAATACTTTAATTCAGTTTTTGAATTCTGAATTAAAAATTCAATGAATTAATTCACGAAAGAATATACATATATTGAATGGAATTAATTCATATTTGTTTTTGTTCGATTTCTTTTGTTACGAATTAATTCAATTGCTATAGTTCTTTTTATCAAATCAAATGAGATAATTCACTGGTGAACGCGTTCAATTTTATAAATCGAACGAATAAAAAGTGAATTAATTCCTTATTGAAATCCTTACTGAATTAATTCACCACTGAATTCGTTCAATTTCATTTTTCATTTAGTGAATTGAAAAAAAAAATAACTTCAGTGAATTAAAAAAAAATTACGTTCACTAAATTGAAAAATAAAAAATTACGTTCACTGAACTGAAAAACAAAAAATTACGTTCACTGAATTAAAAAGCTGTTTTCTGCCGTTCAGTGCACAGTGGAGTGTTTTCAAAATATTTTGGAAATAATTCAGCTGTTATTGGTTGGTCGGTACGAGATGAAACTTTACACACCCATAGCAAGACTCTTTTGCCTCAAGATTAAAAGTTTCTTTAAGAATACATATTTATATTTTTCTGAAAGCATACTCCTTTTAGATGGGCGTAATGGAAAAAAAAATTATCCACTTGAAAATCTTTCTTTCCCCACTCCATCCGAATTTTTTTTTTTTGTTTAATTCACTGAACGTATTTTTTTTTAATTCACTGAACGAAAATGAAATTGAAATCAGTAAGGAATTAATTCACTTGATTTAATAAAAAGAACTATAGAAATTGAATTAATTCTTTGAATTTGTTTTTTGTTGAACGCGTTCAGTTGAACGAATTCAGTGATTTACTTAAGAAAAGGAATTCATTCAATTCTAAAGAAAATTGAATTCGATTCCCAGTGTAGAAAAGGTAATGACATATCATTATTTTTTGGACTACCAGTAAAAACACCCACTTACCTTCTGCATTATTTTAATACATATAATAATGAGTTACTGATAATGAATTGTTTTTATCATTATTTCAAACAGAAAATAATTTTCTAGATTTTTTTGAAATCTATTTTTAGACTCAATATTTTTTAAACACTGGTATGGATATATGTAACCACATATTTTTTGATTTTTTGTATGCTGGCGAGTAAGCTTATTTGTGTGCAGCAGGTCAATTATGTTTTTATCTATTAAATATTACATGTCGATATAGCTCAGATGGTAGAGCTATTGACTGGCAATCTGTAGACCTAGTTTCGATTCCCGCACCAGCAAATTTTATTAAAAAAAAAAATTCAATAAAAAATATTTTTTTTTATATAATTTATTTTTTTGAAAATCTTATTTTAGACTCATTATTTTTGTCAGTACTGGTAAGCACATAGGTAACGATATATTTTTTGATTTTTCGTATGCTGGTGTGTAACCATAACTCATTATTTTTCGCGACAAAGCCATATAAAGGTAATAAGAAATGTAATAACAAAAGTAACTAGTTACCATTACCAAGTATGTAGTTACATAACCACATATCTGGTAATGATTTTCTACACTGGGTTGTTAGTAAATTCATTCAAAAACGAATTAATTCTTCAAGCTCTGGTTTTGACAAACTGATGTTTGGCGTCGCTAAAATAAAAAGTTTAATTATTAAATTTAAAGATTAATTTAAATTTCGCTGTTGTTTTATATAAAAGGTTGTGAGTTTCAGAGGGACACAACTTGTATTTTTTTAATACCTGAATGTTTTACATTTTAAAATGTGAATTGTCTCATATTCCATTAATTTTTTATAAATGATATAAAGAAAAAAATATATAAGACATAATGTACATATAAAATTACATATATAACCGTATTTCTATAAGCGTAAAATTTATTTTTTGACTTATACTTACTATATTATTAATTACAAAGCTTAATATTAAAAAAATGTTTTAAAATCAAAATGAAAATTATCGCCCCAACCATAAAAAGCCCAGCTTTTTTAAGGGTAATCGAATTAAGGAAAAGAGCTATTTCATTCAAATGGATTTGAAGTGCCCGTATTTAGCCTACGTAAACTTTTTAAAAGTCCCTTCTAATAATTTGGCTAATTTTCAATCGAAACTCATCGCAGGGTTTATAGGGGTTTAACAATATGACGTAAATCGGCATATAAACAATAATCAAATAATCAGTTGTTATCTCGACTTAAATACTCATCGACTTATTCAAACGCTTTTTACGATAGCGAATCGCATATGTTCGCCCCCCCCCCCTCATCTAGAAAACCCCGTTCTCTCACGCCTTTATGTATGTACACCTACTTACCTTCTGCATTACAAAAATATAAGAAATAAGTGGTTACCAAAATAAGTAGTTATTCGTACACTCATAACCAGTTAAAAAATAAGTGGTTACAAGTTGTTAAATAATAAGGCCTACTCATTTAATTATTAGTAGTTAAAAAATAAGTAGTTACCAATATCCCATTATTTTTGTAATTAAATAAGTAGTCACCCGTTAGCATGCGCGGTCCCAGCAATTAATATAAGGGGAAAAATCATACGCCACCGTAGACAAATACATTGAGTTGGACACTGAGGCGTATGATTTTTCCCCTTATATTAATTGCTGGAACCGCGCATGCCCGTTAGCTAGATTGACATTTTTAATACCGTTGTAATTACCGAGAAATTTATTTACAAATATTTAATTTTTGTTGTGTTAACCGATAGCTTTTTATGTTTATGGATTCATGATTCTGTATATATAAAAATTTTTTATACGGCGAAGTGGGATAGAACCAGTGGGTATCTATCCACCTCGTCTCGCACTCTCGCTCTATTTATTTTGTCTCATTTTTTATAAATAGGTTTTCTTATGCATTTTTCTCTTTGCCCGAGTTCGCTAATTATTGAGAGAACCGTGAGTAGCATAGCTTCTCTATTAAGTATATACTCTTTGGTAGAACTGGTTTTTTAAAAAGGGCGGTTTTCGAATTATTTGAGAAACCGGGTTTTTTCGTACACTCATAAAAAAAAGTTAGTACAAGTCTGTTAAACGCGTTCTGATTAAGTCGAACTAATTTTTCTGTTATTTTCTCTAAAAAAGTCCGTACAAATAGGTAAAAATTCTGCTAAAATAACAGAAAATAGTACATGTATTTGCGCCAGCACAATTTTGACCTATTTGCACGAGATTTTTTTTATTAGTGTAGAATAATTCGACATTTTCAAATACTTTTAAGGCGAAATTTTCAAATAAATTTTCTTTATTGTTTAATAACACTGAATGACAAAATCTTGACTTTTAAAAATTAATAGAGCTCTGAACATCAATTCTATATATTTCGGACATGCTGATTACAATGGCGTACTTTATTTTTCGATCAATGGTACAGATTTTTCGCTAAATGTCTTTAAAGTTTGGCGGTTGCCCATTCAGTTTTTTATATAAAAAAATTTTCAAATTCAATTAATATGAACTTTTTTGTATTAAAATGTAAGCACAGGATCTGTGGCCATATTTACGATATAAATGCGATGTGCTAATCTAGATATTTAAACCACCACTTAGCGTTTTATATAGGTTTTTATGTTTTTTGCTATTTCAGCAACTTTAGTCGCCGAATGTACAAACGACCTCAATAATGTAATGCCGTAGTAAGGAAGCAATTAAAAAGAAAATATTTCAATAAAAAAAATGTATTCATCTATAGCGGCCTATACGTTAAAATCGCGATTTTTCAAAAATTTTGTATGGCAGCATAGCTTTCGAAGATGTCCCCAAGGTCCAACTTTTAGTATAATATGGGGTCACCTCTAAAAACTGTTCTTGCAAAATTTCAAGCAAAACAGTTTCCATTTGCAAAAGTTATGGCAATAAATACATTTTTTACTAAGGTTAAAGACACTTTAGTAAGATACTAACCGGCAACAATTTTCCATGCCGGTGCATTAGTTAATCATTGAAAATGTATGATTTTTTATTTTGAACAGTAGCTTCTTGACGAGTTTTTTTTGTATCTTCAAATAGCAGTTCTGTAACAAGGAATTTTCTTGGCGTCATATCCTAACACATGAAAATTAGGTAGATTGAATGAGTAAAGACCCACCCACCCACACAACTGGTAACTATTCGAACGGAAGCAGAATAAATTTCTGATGATCCAACATTTAATTGGGAATTTCTATATTACTTTCTGTTTTAATTTATATAGAGGGGCATAGAAGTCATTAGAGAGATCAGATATTTCCGATTCACTTTCTTAAAAATTATCTTCTTTATCCATCAGATCAGTTTCCATAGACTGTTACTAATAATCTCTTAATTGTTGTTTTTAATAACTTCATGATGACGACTTTATTTTACTGTTTCCAATTATTCGACATAGGCGGTTAACCGGTTATTGCATTATTCGAAAAATCACTAAAACTGATTAACCGGTTATTCGGGTCGGTTATTCGAGAAAATTGGCGATTAATCGATTAATCGTTTAAAACAAAATTAATGTATTTCCTTAACTTTTTATCAACAAAAACACTAACAGCTTCCTGTTTTTGTTCAATATCAACATGACACATGAACACGATGTATTTAAAAAAAAATTTAAATTAAAAAAGCACATCTACACTAGAGAGAAAATGATGGAGATAAAACAAAAATCACCTCTTATTAGCTCTATTTTGAAAGAGTTTAGCTATTTTGGAGTGTTTTTGGTCCATCTCTAGCAGTTTTCTCTCGCGTGTAAATGTACCTTAAGGTTGAAAAGTTTCGGAATCTGAGATTATCTAAATTGAAACATTTCTTATACTAATAGAAAAATTTATGTAAAATATATGTAGCTGGCAAAAGAAAAACTGCTGAAACTAGGAGATTTTTTTCTAAATATTAGTAAGTAAAACTTTGGATACAAAATTTCTTTGAATGCAAATTTAATCAATACTACAATTAATATAATATTGTATTTAAAAAAATTATTATCCAAAGTTCTTCCTCCTCCGCTGAAGAAATAAAAAAAAAATTTAGTTCCATTTGAGTAAAATATTAGTTATGTGAAAATACCAATTTACTCTACAAAAATTTACAAAAAAATTTTTTGAATAGAAGAGTTAGTAGACTAAAGAATATCATAAACAATTGTTAAAATTCTCATTATTTTTTCCGTTTTTAAGGGCCATTGACAATAAACAAAATTATCCAAAGTTTGAGTTAACATTCCCTTGTGTATTTATGTATTTAATAAAATTCTAATTGAATTTCAAATTTTTCCAAATGTATTTCAGAAATTTCTATTTTTATTTTAAAAGCATTTAATCAAACATACATGCTTTCTCTTTCTCTTAAGTTTTATAATTCCTATAAAATTTTCATTATGAAAGAGAAGACATGTATGTTTGTAAAAATGCTTTTAAAATAAAAGTAGAAATTTCTGAAATACATTTGGAAAAATTTGAATTGCAATTGGAATTTTATTAAATACATTTGGAAAATTTTGGAATACAAATAGAGTATTTTTAAATACATTTGGAAATTTCTGAAATACATTTGGAGAATTTTGAACTACAAATGGAATTATTTTGAATGCAATTTTACAATTCTGATATACAGATTTAAAATTTTTAAGTGCAAGTGAATAATTTTGAAATGTATTTGAACAATTTTAAAATACAAATATAATTTTCTTAAATACAAATAAAATATATTTGTAATATTTTTAAATATATTTCTATAATTTTGAAATATATTTTGAAAATTTTAAAACACATTTGAGCAATTTTGAAATGTTGGAGAAATATCAAAGTTTTTTAGACAATTTTAAACAATATTTGGACAATTTTGGAAGACTTTTGGATAATTCTAAAACATTTTTACACAATTTTGAGTGATTTTTGGACAATTTTAAAACATTTTTGGAAGAATTAAAAAAAATTTCTGGATAATTTTGAAACATTTTAGACAATTTTGAAACCTTTTTAGACAATTTTAAAATATATTTGGATAATTTTAAGGCATTTTTAAACAATTTTGAAATAAAACTGAAAATGGTGTAGTTGGACATGTTGTAGAATTGATGTGGTTTTGAATCGATTATACACACTTTCTTTGGAGATGTGAGAAAAGGTAGAATTTCTACAGAATTAAGATGCCAGTTGACAGTTGTGGGACACATATTTGAAAAAAAATTCAACCTTGCCTTGAAGGACATGGAAATATAATTTACATTAGTTTTAATTTTTAAAAGAACAGAATCAAAAATCGCCTACTGTATTGAATAAAGCCTATAAAGCACTTCGACGCTGATCCAGCCAGACACTTCGGGTATTTTGGGTAGTTTTAGAAATGCTATAAAAAGGCTATCTAAAGGCTTAACGGCCTTCTTCACTCAATTTTAAAAGAATTTTATGGTATTTTAGTAATTTTATGTTTATTCTAAGCTTTTCTTGTAATTTTTTAGCCAAAGTTAAGAAAATTATGAAGTTTTGGGAAAAAAAATAAGGGAAAAACTCTATATTAAAATTGTAAACGGTTAATCGAACTGTTTTAAGCGATTATTCGGATCGAATAATTATTTGAGTTTTAAATTATTTGTTTCGACATTAACCGAAATAGAGGCGATTAATCGAGGAATCTGTTAATCGATTAACCGAATTGGAAACACTACTTTATTTCGGCGAATTCATTTGCAAAAAACTACTTTTTCATGTTTGTTTTTCAAATTTGCACAAAACAGAATTTAAATTTGTTCTCCAGCGCATTTTTAAAGGTCATAACTGCGCGTTTTACTTTAAAAAAGTTGTCATTACTGTTTAGACCTGTTGATTTTATTATAATTTCACTATAACCGTGAGCGCTGTGGTGTAATGGTTAGCGCGTTGGACTGTTACACGTAAGGTTGCGGGTTCGATCCCCATCAAAGGTAACATAAATTTACGAAAAATAATATGTGTTTTTCTATCCCTCATACACATCGCAGAATCCTCCTTCGGTGTTCCAATAGGTACAAAATTTACGAAATCGAAAATTTTTTTTCGAATCGAGTTACGCGGTAACCCCCCATGGCAATGAACAGCTTCAACAAAGTTCGCACTCTTCATCAGATTCAACATCTCGCGCAATTACAGTGTTGCCACATTTGAAGCCCTTCATTGTTTACCACGTTTCACTTATTCTCTATCCTCTTTCCGAAGAAAGCAACACGTTAATTAATAGGAAAAATTTTCTGAGTGTTGCTACTCTTAAAAAAAAAAAAAAATAACCAACATCGAATCAAATCTCCTTGATTTATCTTTTAATAGGACATTCACATGAACGAGATAACTAAATCCCATTTTTGTTCTTTATCTATTACCACATTAGGTAATTTTTTGCCACTATATGGTAATAGAATAAAGTCATACCTTTTTTAATCTCAGTTCGGTAGTTCGAATGTGTGTTCTTTTTAACTGGATCCACTCCGAATGCAATTTAAGTACCTAATTTCGTAAAACACTTGGGTGAAGTGAAGGGAACTTTCAATGTAAATTGTTTTTGTAACAAAAACAATTTCTACAGAAATAACGCAACACTTCACCGAAGTGTTTTAGAAAATTACCCCTTAAGTTTATTATTTTGGTTTTGAATAGATGGTATTTTTTTATCCCAATTTTGTTTTTGGCACTATTTTTTGCTCTCAACTAAACGCCTTCCTTTTAATCCAAATTTAAAAACATTCTTAACACTGTATTCCCTGACAGTAGCTCATTATTCAGAAGTTTTCTTATTACTTCACCAAGCATCCAAAGTTCTATGCCGGCATTCCTTTTTTTCCATATATTTACATATTTATAGAGGAACATTACCTAGTAGCAAAAATTACTATTTCAGAACCAGTTATGTACTAGTTTATTTGAACCAAGCAACTAGTACAAGTTCTACCGCCCCTCCGTACAATTGTAGAATTTAACATGGAGTTGTCATAGGAATGGGGTCATTTGTCGCCAAACTCCCACTTTGGTACTAGTTGTAGAACTAGTTTGAAAATTACAATTCAAGGACGAAAAATAGGGATCAAAACTGTTACTAATGTGACACTAGCGGAACTATTTCTGAAGTTACTCTTTGGAAATATTACTGTACTGGTGGCTTAAGACCTTAATTACATAGATAAAAAACAAAGATTTTTCTTTGATGAAACGTAGATTAGATCGATAGTTTCCTCTTACATTAACCTAATGAAATTTAAAGTATTTTGTGTTTTCGATTTCTAATCAGAATAAAATATTTAAGTGTTTATTTGCAAACTCACCCCTAAATTCATAAACGCTTTTTAAAATTATAGGTTTATTGAACAAATTTTGTATGAAAATGACGTTTTGTAAACCTGCTATAACTTTACAAAGCATTTATGAATTGAGGGGTCAGACTATCATATTAAAAACAAATGTAAACAAAACTAGAATTTCAAAACTCTTATTTAAGTTTAATCTTCTGAAATAGTCTCTGCGTATTTTCAATTAAAATATTAAGTACACTAATCTTTCAAAATTATTGTTTAAGGCCCGGTATTTTGTTCAAAAGAGCGAAAAAATTTCGCTCTATGTTTGGAGCTCAAAAACTATAATAAAAACATTTAAATGCACAAATTTTTTGTGGTCTATAAAAAGTTACAATCATAATTAATCCAAATGTCACTTTTTCGCTACATTTTCAAATGATCCTGTCTATTAAATTGATGCGAAAAAATTCCACCGCAATTTCGCAACAATTCCACGCAAGTGAAAAATCATTTACCGGGCTTTAAGCACCGTAAGTTGTTTGAGTTTCACGTGAAAGAACTGTTATACTCCATATAAAAAAAATAATTTTTCGCGACAATGAGTTTCACGTGAAAATTGTGTAGACTTTGTTTTCACGCAAATTTAATGTTCAAGACTATTATTTTTCTTGTGAAAAAGTTTCATTTATTATTGACATGTGATTGGATTTTTCAAATAAAATAAAAAAATTATTAATTTTTCGAATTTAAAGTAACTTTTGAGGCATTTTAAGTTCGAGTGAAAATTTTCCACTTGAAAAACAACTTACGGTGCTATAGGTCGGATTAAACTAGTACATAACTGGTTCAAAATGATTATTTTGAGAACTAGTTTCTTAACATAGTCAAAAAACTAGTACTTAAACTTAAAAATTACATTTATTTTACTTACCTGTGCACCATTATTGTTCACACGTGAGAGAAAACTGCTGGATATAGAGCAGCAAGCAACCCTAAATAGCTTAAATAATTCACAATAGACACATTTAGAAGTGTTCTTGCTCTATCTCTAGCGGTTTTCTATCGGGTGTAAATATGCCTTAGGCATAGTAAGTTGTTTTTCACTAGGAAAAATATCACTGAAAAATTTCTTTAGAAACCATAAATTGTTGTTTAAAAGATGTGATGGAGTTAATTTCGATTTTTTATGGTTTCTACCAATCAGCGTTATTTAACAAAAAATGAGCCAATTTGAGACACCATGGTCTCAAAAAAGTTAATTTTGATATTTTTTTTTTTTTGAAAATTTTTAATTAAAGGTTTCTATATCGGTTTTCATGTCAAATGGCACTTTTTACATTTTAAAAATTTGGGGTTGTTTCGAGCCCATGTTCCTATAAGGGTTAATTTCTATTTTTTTTATTACTATGTATAAAATTTGGTGTTAACAGAGTTATTTCGACAACTTTTAACAAATTGCGCAAGAAACAACACATTGTTTTGATACACTTCCAGGAAAAATCGAAAAATTTCACATTTGACATTGGTAAAGAAAAGGTTAACGTTGTCGGAGTTTTACAAAATTTTTGGAAAACAATCTCTTGTATTAGAATTAAAAGAAATCGGAAGTTATTTTGTTACAGCTAGCTAAAAACACAAAAATGAATACTATTATCTAAATTATTGGCCAAAATCACACTTTTCTCTAAAATTTTCAAATTTAAAACTTAAATCGCAAGTTGAAAAATAAGGTCCACCCTACTAAACAGCTTGCAAAACATTCTCTTACACAACCACTTTTTTGTTGTTGTGATCTAAATTTTAATATCCTGTAAATACCCTACGGGAAATTTTAATAAACTGTCACCGAACTGGCCCCTTTATATGAAATAGACTGGTCACTTTTACATGGCGTTGTCATAGGAGGTGGAAATTGACCCCTTGTGACCTGTCACAAGACAAATCCCCGTAGGGCAAGTACAAATAAGCTAAATTGTCTGTTTTTGTTAATTTTTAGTATTAAAAATCGTCAAATCTGGCATCAGCGCATGCAAGAGAATGTTTTGTAAAACATTCATTGCAGCCGTTTAATCAAAGAGTATATACTTTATAAACTATGCTACTCACGGTTCTCTTGACAATAAGCGAACTGGGGCAAAGAGAAAAATGCATAAGAAACCCTATTTATAAAAAAATGCGACCAAATAAATAGAGCCAGGGTTGACCGAGACGAGATGGATACCCACTAGTTTCAAAACGGTATTTGAAACAGCGCAGTAAAAATCATAAGATGGTATGTATAAAGCGGAGAATACACGAGGGAACATTCGTAAAAAAATGCCCATTTTTTTGTGAATGTGTGTGTGTGTTTGTGTGCGTGTTGACATCGTACAATTCGTGTTTATAAAATTTTTTGATATTTTTTGTTCCCTACTCAATGTTCCTTCGTGTATTCTCAGCTTAAAAGTTTGGTGGTAAGCATAAATAAAAAAAGTTTAGATAATCTTTACAGGGTTGCCACGTATTGATTTCGAAATCTTAGTCGGATTTTTTTTAAGTTCCAAAAAAATACGTATTATTTTTTTTAATATTGTTTAAGTAGACTTTAACTTAGAGAACAAATTAAAAATATAAATTATGAAAAAAAAATATAGGTCCATTGAAGAATATCAGCAGGTCAATTGAACTTTGGTTGCATCTTATTTGGGTGGTACAGGTCTTTGAACATACCAATTTTCGTTAAAATTTTCGCACGATTTCTTAATTCAGAATATGGGTCAATAGCAAAATGTATAATTTGATTAAAATTCCTTGAAGTTAGTTCATCCAATATCGCTTAAATTATGCGATAAAACAAAATTTTTAAAACGTATACGTTTGATTTTATTTCTATGCAAACGTTAGAATGGGCGTGATTGCAGTTGGCCTTGTCGATGTCGAAAAATACGCCTGCTTTTAAATTATATTTTTTATATTGAAAATTACAAAACAATATATAACTATCGCGGCAAATTCATTGCAATTTAGGTGAACTTTTTGTAAAATTTTGCAAAAATTGTTTTTATAACGACTTTATAGTAAAAACGCCTAACTATCGATATCGACAGCACCAAACGCATCAACCTGATTAATAGCAAAATGTATATTGATTAAAATATATTTAATTTAGTTCGTCCATTATCGCGTAAATTATGCGATACAACTAAATTTTAAAACGTATGCGATACATTTTATTGCCAAGCACATAGTTTGAATTTTTTTTCATACATAAATTAGTGAATTAGATGGTTAGCTTAAAAATTAAAGTTAAGACACTGTCACAAATATTTATATTTTAGAGGATTTTAGAATGTATAAAAATATGACTTGTTGTCTGTTACCGTTAATAACAAAACTTTAAAAGCTGATTTCAATGATTCTCTGGAAAAATTGTTTGCCAGTTTTTGTATTACCACATCTTAACTATAAGCTTATAAGATTTAAATTACGATTAAGGGCCTTTAAAGTACGTGATTTTTTTTTCACGAGAAAAACTGAACGTGGGACTTTAATAACAAAAAAACCAAAAGCTGTGAAAAAAAATAAAAAAAGCTGTGTTTTTATCTGTTGTTTTTATATAAGATTTTTTTTCTTTTTGTTTGTTTTTTTATTATTTAATACATACTTTTATCTTTTTTTATTGTAAAATTAAACTTAATTGTTTGTTTTATTTTTTTTTTATTATTATTAAAACTAACTATTTACATTAATAATCATAAGATTTATATAAAAAAGTAATAATTATTCTTTTTGAGATATTTTCTTTTCAGTTTAATGAAGAAAAAAAGAGAGAAACCCCTTAATGATGATTACAATTCAGCTTCTAGATTTTTAAGCTAAAAATACTCTTTTTTAAGAATGGAATAGATAATGTTCTCTCCTTAAAAAATAATAAACAAATAACAGATTTGATTACTTAAAAAATGTTATTACTTTTCTAAAAGAAAAAAATAAAAACAAAAGAAAAAAAAAACAAGATCTTGAAAATAAGATCTTTTTATACATATTTAACATCGAAACATTTTTTATTCATCTTTTTATTTTTGTTTAATATTTTAAGAGAAGAAAAAACTTTATTTTTTAAAGAGATGAAGATTAGGAGAGTTGCTATGTTTTTTTATGTTAATTTACTTCAATATTAATTTTATACATTTTGTTTAAGCATAAATGTAAAATTCGTTTTCTTCTTTTGTTTTAAGTTTTTTTATATATATATATATAGTTTCATATTATCATGGTTTTTGTTTCCATTTTAACATTAAATGATAAAAATTAAAAATTACAAAAAAAAACTAAATTTTTGTTTATGTACTAAAGTAGTATTTTTTTTGTTGGTTTTGTTTATATCATACATTGCTAGGCTAACACAAATCTTGTTTCATAAGAACTATTCATTTTTGTTTGTTGTGTGGGTATGTGAGGAGAGTGTAAATTTTATAACGGAAAGTATCGAAAATAAGGGATCATTTTATAGGCAAATGCGATATTTACGGTAATAATTTATAATTAAAAAAAAAGATAAATACCAAAGAAATTTCAAAAACATTTTTAGAACGATAATTTTAATAAAATTTGGCTAATTGGTATAAGTTAAAATGTAACACCTCTAATCAAGTAGTATACAAGTTAAAGATTTAGGTTAGAAAGTTGTAGTATTTACATCAATATTCTACAATAAAAACACACAAATTTAGTTTTTTTTTTTTTTTTTTTTGTAAATACTAAAATAGAATTATTTATTTGGAATTTTTTATTTTTTTATAAAATAATTTTTAGATTTCATATTAAATTTTGAAAAGTAATAATTAGATTTTGAATAATTTTTTTTGAGCCAGCATTCCTAAAACTATTTGAAACAATCGTTTATTTTCGTTTTCATGTTTTTCTTTTTTCTTTATTAAAACACTTTTTAAGAATTATTTTTAAACGAATTTATTTATTTTATTTTGCACCCCAGATAGCAAACTTTAGATACGTTTTTGAGTGTTGTTATTTTATAAGTCAAAAATTAAATAAAACACAAATTTTTTAAATTTTAAAATTTTTTGTCAATCGTTTTCTAGAAAATATTAGCCTTCTGAAATGAATCATAAAATGTACAGAAATATGAGGCAAATTATGAAAAAAAAAAGATATGAATTCGACATATATGGATTCATACAGGGGGGTTACCCCGTAACTCGATTACCTTTTGTAACAAGAATAGCTTAAGCATAAATCTTACTTTTTTAATTTTTATATATAGTGTGCAAGGTTAAGAATAAAAATAAATTAAAAAGTAGAATTTTTATACCGATTTATTTTTTTAACAATGTCTGTTCCCGTACTTTACCGAAGTTACACAAACTAGCCCAAAGTCGTTCCCGTACTCAAAATTGCATGTAAATTGTTGTTTTTGGGCTATTTTGGGTTCCCGCGGGTACATGTGCATTAACGAAATTTTAGCTGATATCTACATGTATGTTCATGTACGACCATACATGAAGACGCATGAACATGTATGATCGTATATTACCTCAAATTTCGTTAATGCACATGTATGGATATATGTGGATTTATGTATGGAGATTTATGTATCCATGTATGGAATAGCATGCATGTTTATGAGCATGTGCGAACATACATTAAATATGCATGGAACCATATACATATGATGATTTTTACCTGGGCAATTCAAAAAAAGCTCAAAAAATTATATTTTGAGCCTATAGAATCTTTTTAAATCCTTTTTTTTTTTAGTAATTTTTGAATAAAAAAAAGATTTTTGAATGAACCACTTTCATAGAAAAATTTCAGCTTTTAATAATATATTTTAAGCTCTTTTCTGATTAATTTTTGGGCTCGTTTGCTGGCTGGGATATTTATTATTTGTAAAAATTATAAGGAATTTGTTTTAAAGTAAAATATGAACATTTTAAGCTAAAACATCACTTGATTTCAAAGTTATTTTCAATCCAGGGGGCAGATTACCGCAGTCGTGATCGAGTTTCTTTCGATAATAATTTATTATTAGACCATATATTTTTTTTCTATTTTGAGGACCCACAACAAGAATCTGAAGTCAAAATAAAAAACAAACAAAAAACCGGCAGTGAAAAGCTTAAGTATACGATTTAAAGTAATTTGGTGAAAACAAGAAAACATATGGAAAATTTAATTTCATATTTCTTAATATGTCGTGAAAAATACCTGAATTATTAACGATTTTCTCAAAATTGAATCCAAAAACATATACAATATCTAAAATAAAAAACAATATTCCTGTAAAATTTAATAGTAAAGTATTGCAAATTTTAAGAAATACAAATTTACAAAAATTTTTGAACTTTCAAGTTTTTTACTTTTCTTTGGGTTACAAACAAACAAAATCTCTTATTTTACTTTAATAACTGATTTTTCACGAATTGTATTACCAAAAGTTTTTTGTTGAGAATTTTTAAAAATGTTTCATCTGGTTAACAAGCAGTCTCTTATTTTCGTTACTCTCCATTTTTTCTATTTAGTTTGTTTGACTTATCAAAAAATTCAACAGTTTATTTTTGTTTTGCTATTTTATAAAATATAAATTAAAAAGCGTTTAAAATTTTACATAAAAAAATCTGTTACTTTAACAAAGAAAAATCTTTTTCATTTAAGCATTTTTTTCGCTCACTTTTAGCCGAGTTCTTACAGAAAATCTGTTCTTCAATTCAAATGGCTGGAGGCAAAATGTTTTAAGGGCTGTTTTTTTTTTTTATTAAGCTGTAGTTTTGTGGAATGGTATATTTTGTTGTTAATGGTGTGTAATTTTATTATTGTCTCAAATAGTGTTCAAACAGCAGCAAACAATTGCTCTATAGTGTTGTTAAATGTCTTCTTTTTTTGGCTTTTATTTATTAACCAAGTTTTAGCCACTTCTTTGATTTGATTTACATTGATAATTTGATGAATATCTTCCATTGTATTAAAGACCTTAAATGGTAGTTATCTTGCCTCGTCTCACCTATTGATTGTCGTGGTGTTATTTGTTGTTGGAATATTATTTGAATTAGCCGTTAAAGTCGTTGTGTTGTTGTTTGCAGATGAAGAACAATTTGATGATGAACTGTTTGTCGCCATCGTACTATTATAACTGGTGATTGAAGAAGAATTTTCCATGTTCAGGACATTATTTGCTGATTTTAAATCGCTAGTGGAATTACTAATGGAAGTAAGTGTCGATGAAGAATTTAAATCTCCTCCAATCGATTGGTTCGAAGATGTGTGCATATGTAAGTTGCCATCATTGTTATTGTTATTTATATTTGTATTCATGGCTGCTATAGAGGCGGAGGAATTGGTAGTGCTGATGGTATTTGAATTGATTTGCGAAGGAGATTGTGAAACTACTTGTACGGTAGTGGTGTTATTTCCGGTTCCTGTTATTGTATTACTACTATGACAGTTAGTAGCTGATGAGGACACAGTAGCTACGGGTACTGTACGCATATTTGCGAATATGGCTTGATTGTTGGCAATACGACTGCGCAAAACAGCATGAGCCATGCCTTGCGGACCAATTTGTACCTGCATTTGGCCAGCATTATTCTTTTGCAAAGGTTTGACATTCAACAAGCTGGTATACAATACTCTTTTGTTGTTATTATCACCACCGCCGCTGCTGACGGAACCCATAGATGTGGCCACTGTGCTATTTGTATTACCACCACCATCAACTTGTGTGGCTGCTCCTATTATATTTAAAATTCTTTCTCTTTTCAATTTTCCCTGCTGTTGTTGATGTATCAATTGTTGTGGCAACAATTGTTGCTGATGCTGCAAATTGGCTTTATTCAAAACTACAGTTTGTTGTTGCTGCATTCCCTGCTGCTGCTGTTGTTGTTGCTGCTGCTGAGAATTTGTGTTGGCGACAAAATTTAATTTCAAATTTGAATTAGTTTGCAATTTTTGTGCTGCCGTCTGCAGTTCCGAAGCATTTGTAATAGTAAAATTTGTAGCTGCTCCCCCACTAGCACTTGTGGTCAAATAGATTTTATTACCGCCTTGTTGAGAAGCTTGAGAGGTTATAATTGCCGAAGTGGGTTGTAAACTGTAGTTATGATTAGCTGCTATGGCAGCTGCTGTATTATGTTTTTGCTGTTGTTGTTGCTGCTGGTGTTGCATATTTACTTCGGATACAAGTAGGGGAAAGGATGGCATTTTTATAACTTTACCACCTGGTAATTTTTGTATTTGATGTTGTTGCTGTTGTGTATTGTAAGTTAAAGCAGTCGTTGTTGTAGTGTCCTGGCCACTTATAGCTACATTAATATTTGATAAATTATCATCTTGTGAATGTTGTTGCTGTGTTAATTGCTGTTGTTGCAGTATTTGTGGCTGTTGTTGTATAATTTTGCGTTGCGAAAATTTGCGATTTAATAGTAACTTATTGATGTCTTGAATGATTAAAAAAAATGGAAATATAAAAAAAAAACATTAGATTTCTAACCAAGTGTAATTTTTTATATCAAGAATAATGTTTAATAATCGGGGAAAGGGATTTCATGTAAATACATACATATTTGTTGTCTTTAGCTTAAAAACAACATAAACTAAATATTATTGCGAATGAACAAATTTGCAATAAAATGGCATAGATTTGTTACTATATGTTTTTGCACATTTTGTTAACAATACATATTTTTATACATAATTTTTTAATATTCACCAAAAATTTGAGTTTTGTACGTTTTTGTTTATTTTGCTAAAAATTAATGTTTTTATTATTTAGCGTTTTTTAAATTTTTGAAATCAGTCGATTTTGATTTTGTTGGAATTTAAAAAAATGTGACATAGTTACATCTTTCACCAATTACATAGAAAAATAATTTGAAAGAATAAATAGCCGTTTTTAAATAAACCCAATAATATTCGAGTACAAAAAACGGAGTAGTCCAAAATTTAAATTTGTTATAAATATGTTACGTATTTTCAAGTAAATTTCTAATTCACAAACATTTGCAATACAACACAAATAAAAGATTGTAATACATTTCACAATTCATTTATTTATTTATTAATTTTTTTATTTTTGATAAAACCTCTGGTTAGACAAGAGCGTATGAACTTAATAGAGAAACTACACATCCTATGCAACTGTGAATAGAAATTGTTATTTTCTTAATAATAATATCTCCATCTCTAAAGCAGCATTCCAGTTACAAACCATGTTACACTACCCGGTTAAAAAATCAGATCCAATAAGATACTGAAAATGATTCTCTATAGTTGGATCAAATAAGCTAAAATTATATAAAATTAGATAATCTATATAACCCAACAAAAATGTGTGTAAGTTATTCAAAACAAACAACTTACATTGGTTACAATGGAGTAATATATGCTCTTTTTCTGTTGCGAAAGTATGTACTTTAATACAACTTTCAAAAATGTATATCGAGGGCTTATATACAATAAGGGCTATCTGCATATGAACCGTTTTCTGAATTATCCTTCTAAATTAGTTCTAAAAAATTTTTACTAATTCTTACATATACATTTTTTGTTAAAGTTTCATGTTTTTCGTGATTTTATTGTAGATAACCCTAATTGCCTTCGGATATGTTAATTTTGATATAAAAATTTGTAGATAGCCCTTTTATGATTTGTAAATTTTCTTTAAAGTATTATTAAAAGGAGATTTGCATTTACTTATATTTTTCTATTATTGGGACACAAAAAAAAATTGTTTGCAAAAAAACAACTAATATTTTTGTTATTTATTTATTCATAGCCATAATATTCTAACCCACCGATTCGTTTTTTTTTTTTTAATCTGTTGCATCATAGTGTTTTTTCGAGTTCCGTGATTATTTTGCAGTTTTTCTAACGCTGTTTTTAAATAACTATAATTTAAGAACTGTGCACTTTTCTGTGGTAACCATATCTTATACGAAAATTTAGTAGTTTAGTTCACGCCAGCAGTAATATGGTTTGGTCTTTACTCGCGTTAACAAAGAATTAAACGTGCTCAAATTTTAAAGAAAAACAAATAATTGGCTATTAAATGTCTTGGTATACATTTTTTGAACTATCATGTTTTAAAATTCGTTAATTTACGGAATTCAGATGACTTTCAAATTCATTTTGGAATTTCAATTTCAAAATATTTTTTACCAATTATAAAAAACAAAGTCCAATCTTAATATTAAGTGTTCAAAAATGTTTAAAGGATCCAATCAGACTCCATTAGTCTTTGCGTTCCGTGCCGTTTCTGTAACGTGCCCTGCCGAATGGCTCTCTTGTGTAGTTAGTATTTTCCGGAACAACGTATCAGCTTTTTAAATGCTGAGTTACCCAACCGTAAACGTATCTGTAACGAATCAGCTGTTTCGAAACCACAAGAAGAAATGTATACGAATGGTTGGTTGCTAACACGTAAATGTAAACGTACTTGCCGGATCATTCTGTTGAAATCAGAATTTCCTATCCGGCATCGAAACAGCTGAATGATTTTAGTCGGAAAAAATATAAAATGAATAAAGAAAATTGATTCAAACCAGTGATGGTATTTGAGAATTTTCGTTTGGTGCCTCAATGATGCCAAAAAAGTGCCAAAAAAGCTTTAAAAGTGCCAAAAAAAATTAAGCAACATTTAATGTGTCAAAAAAAATATGTTCAGCTTTTATTTCAAATATTTATACATTTAGTTACTTTAACCCTTAAATGCATGGTGTAGCCATTTGGCAACATACCAGTTTCTTAATAAAAAACGCCACTTGATGCATAAAACTCAATTTTTGGGTATTGGGGCCCTTTCTGCACAAAGTGCTCTTATAAACTATAACTCAGATTTTTTAAACAGTTATAGGAGAAATCTTGGTTTTGCTTCGTATGTTTGTGAAAAATCTAAAACACGCGTTTTTTTTACAAAAAGTGCAATATTCAAAAATGTTTGTTTAAATATTTAAAGTGGTATTCTCGCAATAAAATTAGTTTTGGCAACAATAAATGTATAATTAATATTTCATATATTTTTTTTTTGTTTCTTTTTTTTCATACACGTTAAAATAATCACAATTTAGCTATTTGTCAATTTTTTTTGGTATTTTTCTTGAAATGTACACGCCTTTAGAAATCATATATAAAAAAATGGCTAAAATTGTAGAGATCATGCATTTAAGGGTTAAGTAAAAAGACAAAAAAAAGGCGAGCAACTTATCTAAAAAGTAACCCGAGTTTAACATTACCTACCACAAATATTTTCATATAAAAATGCCATTCTTAACTATAGTAAAGCACTAAACTTACGTTATTTTATGATAAGTTAGCAGGTCCAAGACTTTCAAAAAATTTTACAATTAAATTTGACAATACAATAGAATCAATTAAAGTTTTTCTAATTTTATCCCCGTTGCTTTTATTTTTAAATATCAAAATAATGATTAAATTGTCCCCGAAGGACTGGAGGGTGGTCCAAAAAATTGTAGATATTTTTAGTGTAGCATTTGTTTTTTAATTTTGCTACCCCTTCTTAATAGGCGTGGCTTTTCATGAAAAACCAGCGATATAGACCTTTTATCAAATTATATAGAAATTTTCGTAAAAAGTGCCAAAATTCTATGGGAGTGCCAAGGTGCCATTGAACATTCAATAGTGCCACAAATTGCACTTTTGTGCCACTTTTACCAACAGTGATTCAAACAACAAATAAGGAATAAAAATTAACAAATAAATGGAAAAATTTAGAATAAGATATAAAACCACATGAAATTTATGCTAAATAGTAATGTCGTTTACGGTAATCTATAAGTGTACTTTTTAGCTACGGCACGGTACAGTTACATCACATTTACCTTTACGGTCCCATAATCCGCCCTTAAGAGATTAATCAGAACTGGGTCGATAACGAAAGCGAGAATTGCTTTTTTATATATTTTGTATGGGAAGCAAAATGTCGCCATGTCGTCCGGCGATTTGTCCACATAATAGAATCTATTCTATTTTCGTGACGACACACTAACACACACTCAAAATATTTGTCAAATTGTTGCCATATTTTTAACTAATTATGGGAACAGAGTTGCAGAAATTCGTATCAGAGTTGCAAAAATTCGTACCTTGTTTACAAAAAATTTATACAAAAAAATGTAAAAGAACAAGAATTAATGCAAAACCAATTGAAATGGTGAAGAATTGTGGCGAAACAAATACAACAATATTCCTGTTTTGCTTTCCTTTTTTTCTAAACGTCAAAAAATGTCGACGGTCGATTATCGCTGAATTTAAATTTATTGCGATGACTTTTGCTGTCGTCGGTCGACAATCGACCCAGTTGTGATTAATCTCTAACGGTAAAAAAAGAAAATTAAAAAAATATTATTTTTAGGTTTTTATCGTGTATAAAAATTTTCGACGGCGGCTGTGACAACAATTAGACGGCGGCTCGGCTTAGCCTGTTTAGGGCATTCGTCGCAGATCTCAAAATCTCCGCTGTCAACTCGCTGTCACTTAACCTAGTGTCTTCAAATGCAATAAAATATGCCATAAAATTTACGAATTACACACAAAACAACAACAAAATTATGTTTGTACAATTGGTAGCCAACCACACCAATTCTGCAACTGGTTCCACTGCAACCGATTCCATGGCACCGCTTCCAGAACCAGATCCACGGATCTCATATAGAAGGTATGACCGACATAGAATCAGTTCTAGAACCAGTTCCAGCACTGATTCTAGGGCAACCGGTTCAACTTTGGAGCTATAGAAGTGGTTGCTTTTGGGACAATTTCAAACAAAAATAATCGGTGTTACAATTGACTGTAGAAGGGGTTGTAAAAAAAAGTAGCTATTCTACAACCGATTATTCGGAACAGAATTTTTTTTGTACGTTACTTACAAACTAATTTAATTATTTTAATTATACCTTAAATTAATTTAATTATACCTTAAAAGAATTCTTTTGCGCGGTGCACGGACATTCAAAAACGATAAAAAAATACGAATTTCAACACGATTTTCTAGAACTGTGATGTGGTAGAAAAATTTTGAAAACAGATTTAGTTAGAATCAGTGAGTTGAAATCTACGCCAAATTGCAAACCGTAGTCGAAAATATATCTTTACAGAGATATTATATTTTCTTGATTTTAAGAATTGAAAATAAAATGAGTAGTTACATTCATAAAAAATAGTTTGGCAGATAGTAAATTAACTAAAATGAGAAAAAAAGCGATTCTAGAATTAGTTTTTAAGTCCAAAATTAATATTAACAGATGTACAACTGAAGCGTTTGCCATCAAAAACTCAACGTCAGATGATGGCTCCTTTTGAATATAAGCCCTCGATATATAATGTTGGTTTGTTTTCTTTTCTTTGTAAATACATTATCATTTGTCATTACGAATTTATTAGATATTCCATTTAAAAAATTCAGTTAAAACCACTAATTAGTTAAAAATTACCTTGAAAAAAAAACTGATGAAATTAGGAGATTATTTTTGTTATATATTAGTAAGATAGAAACAACAGAAATAAAACTGTTAAATATATAAAATTTGAGTTAAAATTATGTTGACATAACAGTTTGTTTTTGCTATTTTTAGTCTACTAATATTTAAAATTTTCTGCAGATTTTACAGTATAATTTCTCATTTTCAGTTGGAATTCTGCAAGTTTAACAGTTTTATTTTTGCTGTTTTAATTTTACTAGAATTTATCAAAAATCTGCTAATTTCAGCATTTTTTTATGCAAGTTAATTTTTAATTAAACCTTTCGAACTAATTACGAAAGTTTGAAAGAAACAACGAAACTCTTTTGTAAAATGCACACAAAATTTTCGTAGATTTTACGAAATATTTTCGTAGCGCGAAACAACGAAAAATTTCCGACAATGTGCGAAAGGTTTCGTATATATTGCGTATGGATTTTTTCAGTGTACATTTCTTTGCTTTCTTATTCATTGTATAAACACTTATTCATACCTGTACTCTCTGGGCCATTCAGCTGTCGCTTCTGTGCCGGTCGACTTGTCCACACAATTTTATTACCCGTTCCCGCAACTGTGCCATCAGCATTAGTTGCTCCAGCCGCCGCTAACATACCAGCTGGTGTGGTAGTGACATTTGTAGAACCTATTTGACGCCAAACAATTTGCTGTGTTGGTTGACCTACCAATTGTTGTTGTTGCTGCTGGTGTGCCAACTGCTGTACAGAATTACGAGCTGAAGTGGTAACAATAAGGGGACCCGTTGAATTGGACCCATTTCCTCCAGGCGTTGCTGAGCCAATATGTTGAACACCTCCAATATTTTGTACTGTCAATTGTTGACCACTACTGGTATTAATAATATTAACACCTTGCGTACCAGATGGGGCTTTCTGCAAATAGATTTTTTGAGAACCAGTCGCAGCAATAACATCACCCGATGATGTGGTAGTATAAATCATTTGTCCCGTAGAATTGTTAACAGACGATGAGGCTCCTATGGGAGTAAGAGTAGGTTGTCTCATAATTGTTGCTGGGGCGGTAGTTATCGATGACGTTGGTACATATTGAGCTATTACGGAACCGGTGGAGGTATTCACCAGATCTCTTTGCATAAGCAGTTTTTGTTGATGTTGTTGTAAATGTAATTTACGTTGTTGTTGCTGTTGTAGCTGCAATTGATGTAATTGTTGGACAGTAACATTACGAATTTGTTGGGTGGTAGTATTTGGCTGTTGTAAAACTTGTATGGTTGTCATTTGCTGTTGCTGCATTTGTTGGGGAGGAGGATTAGAAGGAGCTTGAAGTTGTTGATGTTGATTTTGTTGCACTGCTATAGACTCGTTTTGATTTATTGTAATGGCATTTCCTATTACTTGTACTGGTGTAGAATGAGTCACCAAATGTTGTTGTTGTTGTTGGTGGGGGTGGTGCAGATGAGGCTGTTGTTGCTGGGACTGTTGCAGTGTTTGTGAAGTAATCATAGGTGTGTTGGTTTGGCCCATCTGGATTGCTTCACGTCGTTGAGAATTAAGATTAACCATATTAACAGAAGACGTCATTATAAGAGGAGCCTGCTGTTGAGAAAGTTGCTGTTGTGTGTTTAGGTTTACCATGGATGTCATAATAAGAGGCGGTTTAGTTTCTATTACGTCCATAGGTTCTGTTTTTATCGCAACTTCTTCAATTTCCTGTGGTGGCTCCTGTTTGGGTTCTTCTTTCTTAAAGAATGTTTCATCTTTAACAATTTCTTTTTCTAAGGGAGAACAATTAAAAGAGGAACTACCTACGGGGGCTAAAAGAGCGCAAGATTTTTTGCCACCTTTTAATTTAGTGGTCTTTTTACCAGCACCCACTGATCTATCACCTTTTTTCGTCGTATGATCATCGATGCCGTCGAGCAGCCCGGCTGCAGCTTCAACATCGCCATCAACTTCGGCATCAACAACATTTTCACCATCTAAAATGCCATTCCAAAAGTTGGTAGCCTGATTCAAAGTCTTGATATCATCAATTTGAACCTCTTGCAAAATATTATCCAACATATCTGCATCATCGCCATCTCCAAGCAGATTAATATCATTCAGTGAATCACCACTGAAATTTAAATCCAAACCGCATGCCGTACTGTTATTTGCCGCCTCTGGACTTTTATTACTGCCCCGTGTTATGTCACTCATGTAGGGGGAATTTTGTAACAATTGTGTGTCAGCTTCTAAATCTTCGTACTTGAAAGCAGGTGTAATAAATGCGGTATTGGCATTATCCACTTTCCACAAATTTGACTTTGTGTCTGATGTTGCCAATGATTCTGTTACGAGTTCTACAGCTATTGGGGTAGTTTGTGACCAATCTACTAAGGGCGATGATGATATCTTATAATCCATATCCAAAGACCAGCCATCCAGCTCCTTTTCTATTTCTGTAGGTGTTTTTGGACGAAAATGTAACCAATCTCTACGTATTTCCGATAACAGTTCATTACAAATATCTAAACGTTGTGATGAAGTGGGCGAAGAAAGTCCAGTCAACATTGTGAATTCTTCTTCATCGCCGTCATGGGGAATATCTTCTATCATAGAACAAGGTGGTATTGGTGTTCTGCCTCTGTCTCTATACATATCTTTCACCCTAATAACATCGGCAATTTGATTTAAACAAGCCACCTCATTATCATCATCATCACTACCAGTTGTCATAGTTGATTTAAAATTAAATCTTTCTCTATTTCTTCTTAATGAATCTTTATCGGCTTCATCTATGACTTCTTTTTTAATTTTAATAAGATTACTTAACTGAGCCAGATTTACATTTTCTTCATCTTCCATAATGTCAGCTGAGCTTAATTTTTGTATACTACTTAAAGGTTCATTCGAATCATCGCCGGCCGATCCACCTATTGAGGTAGCAGAAGATTCAATCAGTTCTTGTTTTACAACTCTCATTGCTGAGTCTGCCACCCCTCCAGCTGCACTGACAGAGGAACTACTATTGACGCTGGTTGTGTTGACACTTCCATCATTTTCCTGAACTTCCTGTACTACAACTTCAGTTTTTATCACATTAGTTTTGTCACTTAAACTACAACTACTACTTCTACCATTACTAATGTTTTTATTAACATTACTACTACTATTGTTGTTGGTACCTATGTTGCCAACAACAGATGAGGACGAGGAGGATGTGAATGAATTGTTATTGTTCACATTATTAAGTTTGTTATCCATAGAAGAACAGGAAAAACGTTGATGATTTGGCCAATTATACGATAATGGTGTTGCCAAGCTTAAATCTTCATTACTTCTTACACCATTGACTTTTTCTTGCTTAATTTCGGAGGAGCAGGAGGAGGTAATAGTATGATTTAACAAATTATTTACACGTTCATTTAGACCACCACCATCCGCCGTCGTTAAAGATTGTGACAACTTATATAATAACCTACGAGTAGCCATTTCTACCATATTCTTCTGTTGTATTGTAGATGAATTTAATTTACGTTGTTTAATTTTTTCGGTTTGTTGTTGTTGCCTTCTTCTTCGTCTACTATTAGCCATCGATATACAGGAGTGATATTGTCTATCCCTTTGTATATCTAAATCATCATATTCATCTTTTAATTCTTCTTCATCCTCTGAATATTCGTAATCATCGCATTCTGCTGCAATGCCTTCATCCTCAATTAACATTTCTTTATCGATGACATTATTGGTGAGTAACAGATGTGGATGATCTATGATTTCTTTCTTAATTGTAATGGCGGGTGTATTTGCAATATTTACAGATGTTGATGTTATAAGTGCTCCAGCAGCAATTATGTTAGTTGCTGTATTTGCCGATGGCGGCACTAAATCAACAACAGTTGGTGGTGAGGCGGGTTTTGTTGTATCTTTTTTAGTCGTTGTATCGGAGGTGGTGGTTGCTGATGTTTCTAACACTTTTGTCTCGAGTATTGTGTAATCGAGTTGGGACCAGAACTCATCGAAATTCGTTGCTACACGATCGAGTAAAACACGTCCACCACGACCCATACGTCTTCTAGCAAAACCTATACAACGGGGTCTTTAGATGAATTAAGAAAAGGGGATATTAAATATTTGATTTGCAAAAGTAGTTTTTTTAAACTTAATAAGCATACCTTGGATGCCTAATTGAGGTGAGTGTATAACGATATTTAGTGTCACCAAAGCCATGATCCTCTTTAGGTTCCCAAGGCCAATTGCCAGTATGGGATCTCGTCTAAAATATTTGCAAAAAAAAACAATATTTTTAATTCATATTTCATTAAAAACACTTGAAATCGCCAAGGACAAATCTAATGAAATTTCATATATTTATTTATAGCCAAAGCTTTAGTTCTATTACATTTTTAGGTTTTAAACAGGTAGTATATTTTAATAAAAACTAAAAAAAAAATATTTTCAAAGGAGAACTTAATTATTGCGTACTCTAAAAATAATGAAGGACCGTCACCCGAGGTTGAATATGTCAATATGTTTTAAAACCGCGGGTTGTGGTCCAAAAGTACATTAAAAATTATTTTAGCATTTTTTCTGAATTAACTTGACAATTTTCCGTAATTGAGACCAAATTTTAAACAAATTGGTTTTCGATTTTATTAAAAACCTTTACTGCTTACAACTTAAAAAAAGTAGACCAATATGTATGCATTATTTTTTGGAATTTTTATCCTAATAAGCCCTATTTTACAAAACGATTCAGACCTATGTTGCAAAAAACAAACAATTTTTTTTTTTTCTGCCAAATAAATATATGGTTATTTTTTCCTAATCTGCTAAAAATTACTCATTGTCCATATACATTAAAAAATAGTATTCACTGCAAAATTTTTTATCTTTTGGAAAAAGCTAATTTTTTACAACCGAAACAAAATAATATAAAATTGCATGTTTTTAAAGATGAATACATTTTGAGGCGTACATGTGGTTTAGAAAATATAACGTCAATGTCATAAGGTCGTCGACAACTCTGTATAATTATATGAAATTTTATTGCAATACCAACTGTCAAATCAATACGTGTAATAAGCTTACCCTTAAATAATCGCAGCCTTGTTTTCTTCTAAATGCAAATGGAGCCTCTTCCTCACTTTCCGAACCAATTTTGTGCGCTAAATCTTCTTCTTCGGTTTCAATATTTGATTCATTTGGCGCAGGCGATGAACTTTGACGATGCAGGTGATGTAGATGATGCGGCAGATGTGGATGAATTGAATGAGACCCGGGTAGACCACCAACAACACCAGCAACATTGGCACCTAAAGCAGCTCCTGTGGTTGCTGATGTTGGTATTACACCAATACCAGCTAAATACTGTTGTTGCTGCTGTAGATGTTGTTGCTGTTGTTGCTGCTGTTTATCACGGGGTACTTTATGTTTACGTTTTTTATATTGTCGTTTTTCTTTGCGACTACCCGTGTTTAATGTATCTATTTGTTGGAGAGGGGGAAATAAAGAAGTTAAAATTACAAAATTATAAATACATTAAAATTCAAATGTAATTTTTAATATGTTATATACCCATAGCAATATTCGCGGAATTCAGGAACTGCGATGCTGAAGAATACAAATGACCACCTGGAGTTGTTACATTACCTGCTGATCCCGGTGTGAGCAAACCTGTCGTACTTAAGACATTATTCAAACCAGCTGCCGATGAAGCCACACTCGGTACCACAGCAGTGGGTGTAGCTCCAGAAGATGATGAATGATGCGAGTATTGATTAGCATACAGTGGTGCAAAGGCGGGTCTGTAAATTTTACATTTATTCAAAATTCAAATAAGGTTTGTTTTAAAAGATATGTTAATTCTAAAACAAACCTTGAATTCTTTAGGGTAGTACTGAGCTCTGAAAGTAAAACTCCGCTAAAATCTTTGAGTTGTACTCGTTTTTCAAAGATTTCTATGGACAAATGCAGTTGCTCACGCTTTGTTTTTTCACGCCTCTTAACCATTTCCAATACCGTAGTGGCTCTTTGTAAATCTCGCCTAGTATGCAAAATAAAGATTTTTAAATATTAATTTTAATGTATCAATGAAATGTCAACGGTCATTTTTTTATAAATTTCAGAATTTTAATGTTCGTAATAACTTACTTCAACTTGAGCATCTTCTCATAGGAAGTCTCATCATTTTTACGATTCTTTCGCGTTTGCATTTTTTCAGTGCGTCTGCGAAAAGCTAAGTACGGATTATTTGATGAGGCTCCTGGTCGGTTCTCTGTTTTCACAGATAGAATCAGAGGATGTTGCTGTATTATGTTTTTACATTTAAAAAAATTACAAAAATATTTTAATATATTTTTTATACAAGTTTAAAAACAAAGACAGGCCATTTTTTACCATTTTCAGGCGTTTATTCAGCCAGTAGTCATACACGGCTATGCTGACTTCATCGTCTTGTTTGAGCAGCGCTTTTGCCTCATTTAGCGTAACCACTGTCTGACCCGAACTCTTCTCTAAACGATCCATCATTTGTTCAAATTTCAATGGTGTTAGATCTAGACGCTTTCTTTGTTGATTAACCCACAACTCATCTTCACTATCCATATCGTATTCGGGTACATCTTGTTCCAAACCAAGCGCTAAAGGAATATACCGAAATAAAAAAGTTAATATTTATTAGATTTTATTGTTTTGACTTAGGTGGTTGAACCTACGTTGCATGTGTATTAACTGTCGTGGCATACGGTAATTGGGTGGATAATTTCTATCATAGAAATCTTGTTCGGTGGTATAGACTTCTGGCGTTGGTATGATAAGACCCGTACATATCGCTCGTTGTAAATGATGTTCCTGTCGAAAGGAATATTAACATTTATTATTTATGATATTGAACGAACTAAAATATACATCATTTTTGTACAATACACATAAATATGTTTTTTGAGATTTTGCGGTTTTAAATAAATTTTTTTTTCTGTTTGATTTTTGAAAAAATAAAATTATGTATTATGTAGAATATTGTATGTTTGTGAAGATAAATTCGAATTTAACTAGCACAGGCGCAAACCACATTATTTAGCAAATACCCGTTTAAAGGTTAACAAAGTATAGGAAACAACATAAAAGCACTATAGTGGACATTTGGAGACAGATGGGTTCATCAACCCAAAACATTTTTTTAGTTCCACGAGTCTAGTTTTCATATTCCTTAGTATATATATGTCCTTTATCATTTATTTAAATTACGTAGTAAAAAAAGAGATTGCCATGTTTACTTTCCGTTAAAGTAACTAAAATTAAACATAAAGAAAAAATAAGCAGGTGTACTTATTATTTTGACCATATGTGTACTTATAATAAAATCAAAAATTGAAGAACTCTGAAAACAATTTAGGATAAGCCACTATGCAATATGAAAACTAGACCCTTGTGACAGAATAATGTATTTGGTTTTGTGAGCCCATCTTTCTCCAAAGGTCCACAGTGGCCAAAAATTCGACAGGATTTCATCACATACTTATAATAAAAAATCAAAAATTGAAGAGCTCTGAAAACCATTTAGGATAAGCCACTATAGAATACGAAAACTAGACATTTGTGACAGAATGTATTTGGTTTTATGAGCCCATCTTTCTCCAAAGGTCCACAGAAGTCATTATAAGTAAGTCCCATCCTCCGAGCATGTATGCCAAATTTAATATTATTAGCTCTGAGCAGATTTAAGGTTCTGAGCTGAGCCAAATCAGGCCAGAATAGAGTAGATCTACCGTGTTTTCTATAAAAGGTATTAATCTTATTTTTAGGCGCACTTCCCTGTACACATCTCCGTTAATTGTACCTGTTGTTATATATGAAGATGTGTTTTCGCGGAATTGGCAAATTCCATGCCAAACGAGTTACTTCAAACCCAACTTTCCAATGCCGATAGATGTTTCAAAATAACGTTTCAGGGCTGGATCTACCGTATTTCTTGCCATTTTCAAATCTTTTGAAATAAAATGTACTGCTCGGTATGGATTTTCATTCCATTTGTCGATAATTAATTTTCGTCGTTCCAATTGATTCATAATTGATGAAAAAGTATCACTCAAAGGAATCAAAATGTTATGTTGACACAATTTTATGAAGTTACTGAATATTTCCTATAAAGTTTTTCATTTTAGTTTTAATGATTTGGAGCATAGCCTACTTTAAAATTTCCAGATTTGAAAGATTACACTCCTTATACACAAAACTAAAAAGATTTTACCTATTCTTTTATTTTTATTACGTACTTAAATTTAAATATTAAATTATTTTTTAAATTTATTTATTACAATATTTAAGACCTGCTTACTAATAAAAAACAATTTGAATTTTGGTTATTTTAGAATAAGTTATCCTCCCCAAATGTATAAATTAAAATTAATTCATTATTTCATTAAAACCTTTCATTAAATCAATACAAGCATTGAATAATTTATTTTAACTAAATAAATAAAAAGTGTTAAGAAAAATATGAAACATTTGTTTTTATGAATAGATTTTTCACATAACTACTAACAAGTAGGGTTTTTCTTTTCCCGGACTTTTTCATTTCCCAGGACAGCGGGATTTTTTTAGAATTTCCCGGGATCCCGGGAATTCCCGCTCGTTAGAAAATAAATATATCCGACGTATATTAAACTTGAAAAACTCGATTTCTATTAAAACAACTTACGACAAAGTTCATCTTTTGGTTGAAACCATGAGAAAAACTAATTAATATATTCTGAAATAAGGGCTTACACCCATATTCTATTTTTTATTAGGTGAATGGACATTGTTATGACAATTTTTGTCATTGTTTTAAAGTTTAGAATGCGGGAGTTAATATAAAATATCCATGTCTTCCACTTTTTCTAGATCAATAGAAAATAGATTTGTATGAAAGGCCATCTTAATTTTAAAAATTAAGTTTAAACGGTTTAACGAATTGATATAGAAAAAGTGAAATAAAGTGTTGGACCAGCTTTGTAGTACGAACGAAGATCGTACTATTTGTGATAATAAGGAATCAAAAAAATTATATTTCTAGATGTTTTGTTTCAATGTAATTTTCGGTAGTATTCATATATAAGTATTTTTATAAAAAAGTTTAAAAATGAGTATTTTTACACAAATTTTTAGGCAAATCGCCTAAATCTTTTTATAGTTTTTTAACTTTAATTAGTATTTTTTGAATTTAAATTTTGTATGCCACAAATCTATTTAAAAAGAAATTATTGAATTTTCATAAGCTGTATTTAAGCTCATACCTATCAACGTTAAGTATTTAAGGCAAATCTACGTTGAATCGATCAAAGTAAACAAAAATTATAAACAGCTAATGTTTAGAATCGAACGTATGTCAGCATAACTTTTTAGAAAGTAACGCTAAAAAGTTGTGTTACACGTGAAAATGTATAAACGTTGAGTTTTCAAACGTTGATAATTACCCAGGAGGAAATTGGAGACGGTACAAAAAACAAAGCGCTGTGAAAGCGTTTGTTGTCAATGGTACAAAAAAGAAGTATTTTCACAGCGTTGAAAAACATTATTTTGGATTGCTTTTAGAACGTTCACAAACAGTATTTTATGAGTGCTTTTCATACAAAATTTACAACCGTTTGTGAAATAAAAACACTGTTAAAACATTGCTTTAAAGCGTTTTTCTAACGTTTGCAAAAAGTACTTTAGCAGTACTTCTTTTAAAGAATATATAACCGATTATTTAAAAAACACTGTCAAAACATTGATTAAAAGCGCTTTCAAAATGTTCGAAAAAGTGCATTCCAAGCACTTTTTTAAACAAAATTATTTACAGTTAAATAAAAAATGCGGGATAGTATATAATTTGGAATTTATTTAAAAGGCAGTTAAATCCATATGTCAGAGTATACTTTTTAAAATGTTTGATCAAAATGATAAAAAAATAGTTTTTTTATGTACATACAGTGGTGGCAAATTTAATAGGAACGATTCAAGTTTGTTCTAATTTTTTTTTTCGTTGCCTTTATTTTTAAAAATCAAAATAGTGGCTAAATTCGCCCCGGGATGCAAATATGTGGTTTAGAATATTGTGCAGAATTTTAACATAATGTCTGTTTTTTCATTTCGTCACTTGTTTTAAGTGGGCGTGGCTTTCAATGAAAAATTAGCGATATCGACCTGTTATCAAATTACAGAGCAAAATTTAGCGAGTACTGATTGGATCTTTACAAACTGTATATTTTTGGAAATCCTACAAAATTTCCTTAACTTCAGCATTATTTTTATCTAGAAATAGTTGCCAGACTTGAAATGACAGCGCCTTAAACATAAAAAAAATTTCTTTGTTTTTAGCGATTTTATAATAAAGTTAACCACACTGAAATTTTAATAGGAAATGCTTTATACTTAACATAGAAAAAAACTTTTTTGTTATATCGTAGCAAGTATAGCATAAAACTATTCACTTTAAAATTTCAGTGTTGTTAACTTTATTTTAAAATTGCTAAAAACAAAGAAATTTTTTTTCATGTTAAAGTCACTGTCATTTTAAGTCTCGCGAACATTTCTAGATAAAAATAATGCAAGACTTAAGGAAATTTTGTAGAATTTCCAAAAATATACAGTTTGTATAGATCCGATCAGTACTCGCTAAATTTTACTCTGTAGTTTGATAACAGGTCGATATCGCTAATTTTTCATTGAAAGCCACGCCCACTTAAAACAAGTGACAAAATAAAAAACATACATTATGTTAAAACTATGCACAATATTCTAAACCACATATTTGTCTCCCGGGATGAATTTAGCCACTATTTTGATTTTTAAAAATAAAGGCAACGTAAAAAAATTAGAAAAAACTTGAATCGTTCCTATTAAATTTTCCACCACTGTATATATAATTTTAATTATATATTATTATTTATAGCTGTGTTTTCGACTTAACTATATCCGTTAACTCAGAGATCTTAAAGTACGCGAAAGCGTATTTGAGATGAAAATTATTACATTACTTTTCGTATGCACGTTAACTTGCAACGTGAATAATTATCAACGTTGAAAACTAAACGTTTATAGATTTTTGCATATAACATTATTTCTTCGCGTTACTTCCCAAAAAGTTTTGCTGGCATACGTTCGATTATACCGCAACTATTATAAACATTAACGGTGGGTCTCATACTGCAGGTTTAAACTTAGGTTAATAGTTAACCCAAAAATTTGTTGTTGTTTTGTGTATATGTTTTTGACATTTTATTTTGTTTTTAGTTAAGTAAAAGTTAAACCTACAGTATGAGACCCACCGTAACTGTTTATAATTTTTTTATACTTTAATCGGTTAAACGTAGATTTACTTTAAATACTTAACATTGATAAGTATGAGCGAAAATACAACTTATGTAAAAAGAGTTATAGGAGTAGAGTTCCTTTTTTGTTGGGAGGTTTACATATTATTTCTGCAAACATTTTTAACTTTTTTTGTTTTAAATTAACTAAATATTTAGTTTTTTAACTTAAAATTTTAATTAATTCTTGATTTAAAATGTTCTTTATTTTAAGTTAACTTGCATACGAAAAGTATAGTGTTAGTTTTCGTCTAAAACGCGTTTTTATGCTCTTTGAGTTTTTTAAAAGAGTTAACGGATATAGTTTAGTCGAAAACACAGCTAATATCATTTTGAAATGTTTAATTTTTTACGTATATTCCGCAATTTCAATTGGTATAAATAATGTTTTACATTTCTTTATATTTCAGAACAAATTTTTTGTATTTAAATATTTAGATTTCAAAAGTTTAACGCTTCTAAATACAACAGATTTGTTTGTAAGTGATAAAATTTTAGTTGAGAATAAAACAACAGTACAAGCATTTTTTTCTGTGTAATGTTAAAAAGCCGCAATAAAATACTTTTTATGTTTAAGTTTATCAATTTAAGGCTCGATTACTGAATGTCCAGTTAGCTACTAACTGGGACTTTAACTAACACATTTGTTATTGTTTCCCATATAAAATCTGATTTTATCTGTCGGCAAAATTTTAATTGTTCATTCCGTAATCGGGCTTAAGTGTAGTTTTCATAGCTTTACAATAAATTTTAATTCAAATTCAATAAAATAAAATTTATTAAAAAATGTTAATATATAAAAATGTTTTAAAAAATGATTCCCATTTTTGTATTTAAAACGAAGGCAAAGTACTTTATTTGTTTATTTTCTAACGATTTGACAGCGTTAAAATTGGTATGTTGTAATAACGTTTATAGACCGTCGAGAAAGTACTTTAAAATTTGTTTTTGGAACGGTTTGACAACGATATAAAAAACCACCCTGAGACCGTAAATCATGGTTATCATTTGGGTCGTTTTCACAACGCTCTGAAATTGTTAATCAGAATGTTCTACATATGCTAGTTTGTCGGTTGAAAAAGCATTTTAAAGTTATTTTTCTGCAACGCTTTGAAAACGTTATAAAATACCACCCTCACACCGTAAATCATGCCCAGGTAGAAAATTACAAAGGGGCCAGCACTGGCAAAGCACGGAAATGGGTGGTATGGGTGCTTGCTAACAGTGCTTTCCCAACGCCCAAATGATAACACCGTTCCACGGTGGTACCAATGCTTTACAAAGCACTGGGAAAGTACCCAAAAACATAAAAATCAAATGCTTTCCCAATGCCCAAATAAAAAAATTAAAGTGCTTTATATATTTAATCCTTTAATTCCCAGTGGAACATAGGGCCGCTTTACCCAGGTGGAAATTGAAGACGGTACAAAAAACAAAGCGCTGTGAAAGCGTTTGTTGTCAATGGTACAAAAAAAAAGCATTTTCACAGCGTTGGAAAACATTATTTTGGATTGCTTTTCGAACGTTCACAAACAGTATTTTAGAAGTGCTTTTCATACAAAATTTACAACCATTTGTGAAATAAAAACACTGTTAAAACATTGCTTTAAAGCGTTTTCTAACGTTTGCAAAATGTTCTTTAGCAGTACTTCTTTTAAAGAATATATAACCGATTATTTAAAAACACTGTCAAAACATTGATTTAAAGCTCCTTCGAAAAAGTGCATTCCAAGCACTTTTTTACAACATTGTTTAGAGTTTAAATGTAGGAGAGTATTTAATTTGGAATTTATTTAAAAGGCAGTTAAATCCTATGTCAGAGTACACTTTTTAAAGTGTTTGATCAAAATGATAGAAAAGTTTTATATATATATATAATTTTAATTATATGTATATTATTATTTACAGCTGTGTTTTCGACTTAACTATATCCGTTAACTCAGAAAAGATCATTACTTCTTCGCGTTACTTCCCAAAAAGTTTTGCTAGCATGCGTTCGATTATACATAAACTATTATAAACATTAACTGTTTATAATTTTTTTATACTTTAATCGGTTAAAAGTAGATTTACTTTAAATACTTAACATTGATAAGTATGAGCAAAAATACAACTTATATAAAAAGAGTTATAGCAATTGTCTCATTATTTGTGGGGTAAGCCTCATTGCAACCCAGTGCAACATTTTTGCGTGTTTATGATATTAAAGCTTTTCGTTTTGCAGTAGAGTTCCTTTTTTTGCTGGGATGTTTGCATATTATTTCTTATTAAAAAATGTTAATATATAAAAATGTTTTAAAAAATTATTCCCATATTTGTATTTAAAACTATGGCAAAGTACTTCATTTGTTTATTTTCTAACGATTTGCAAGCGTTAAAATTGGTATATTGTAAGAACATTTATAGACTGTCGAGAAAGTACTTTGAAATTTGTTTTTGGAACGGTTTGACAACGATATAAAATACCACCCTGAGACCGTAAATCATCATCATTTGGGTCGTTTTCACAACGCTTTGAAATTGTAAACCAGAATGTTCTACATACGCTAGTTTGACGGTTGAAAAAGCATTTTAAAGTTTTTTTTCTGCAACGCTTTGAAAACGTTATAAAATACCACCCTCACACCGTAAATCATGGTTATCATTTGGGGCGTTGTCAAAACGCTTTAAATTTGTAAATCGATATATTCTGAAAACGTTTGTACCACCTTTTAAAATGATTTTAAAACGTTTTCACGATCGTATTTTTCCACCTGGGTAACTACACCCAAATGATAACACCGTTCCATTTAATGCTTTGCAAAGTATTCAGAAAGCACCAACAAGTAAAAAAATCAAGAGTTTTTCCTGCCACCAAATTATGAGCCCTCATCACTGAAGAATTTAAATTACTCTTGGAGTTATTGTATTGTGGAGTCAATAATTATTTAAATATTCACTCTATTTTGTAGATTCTTTTTCAAAAATAAATGTTTAAGGAAAACACACGCAAGGTCACCATTTCAAGCGTTGGTAAAGCGTCCAAATTTAGTGGTTTGCCATTACTTCTTTTTGTAAGACCGCGGTCTACTTGTGCTTTACCAGTGCTTCTTTTTTGTTACCACACATAATTTCTACCTGGGTGGTTATCATTTGGGACGTTGTCAAAACGCTTTAAACTTGTAAATCGGTATATTCTGAAAACGTTTGTACCACCTTTTAAAATGCTTTTAAAACGTTTTCGCAATCGGATTTTTCCACCTGGGTACCCACGTTGCAAGTTAACGTGCATACGAAAAGTAATGTGTTAGTTTTCGTCTCAAACGCGTTTTTGGGTACTTTAAGTTTTTTGTGAGTTAACGGATATAGTTAAGTCGAAAACACAGCTATAATTGAATTTTAAATTAATGGCCTGTTTATCTATTACGAAAATACTCACAACGATAGCAATTGATAATATATGGGCAACAAAAACAAATTTTCGTTACTTTTCTTTCGTTTAGACAATTTTCGTAATACATAAACAGGGGCTTACATAGAAAAAAAAATCCAAAGTAATTTGAAGAAAGCATCTGATGCATTATTTTAAAAATAAAATATAAAAATACAACTGAAAGAAAGCAAGAGCAATTTAAATTTAAATGAAATTGTTTGAAGTAAAAAAAAGTCGAAATACTTATGTATATTAATTTAAAATACGAAAATATTACTAATTTACTAATTTGGAACTGCAATATTGATGTGGAAATGTATATTTTTTTATGAAATTTGTTCTTTTCTAGTGGGCACCCCTATATTGAAATTACAACGCTGAGTACTTGCCGCCAATAAATATATTTTTGCGCGCCAATACTATGATGTTATTCTCATTACTGCTCTGTTAAACAGCTTTGTTAACATTGGTTGGCCACATGTTAAATTATATAACTTAACATAATGTGTTTAAAGTTAAATCAGGGGTTTCCATCAGCTGCTTTTAAAAATGATTTATGAGCCAAAAAATTTCACGCAAGAAACAGAGGAATAACAGAAGGAATATAAAGAAAATAAACAGCGAATGAGATAAAATTAAGAATTTTCATAAAAAAAATTTTCAATTTCAACATCAAATTGTTGAAATTTCTAAAATGACCAGGAGACTGGAAATAGCATCTTTGGAAAGTATATACCCTAAAGCACCAATGATCAAACTTTCTTCCAGGAACATTTTTCTAAACTTTAGTTGTGACCACATTAGTTGTCACTTAAAAATTCTGTATGAACTTTCATAATAAAATTGTACAATGTCAACATTAAATTGCTCCAATTTCTAAGACGACCAGAATAATGGAAATGGCATCTTTGGAACAAACATACCCTATTGTAAAAAGGATAAATATTTCATCCCGGAACTTTTTCCATGTATTTGTTTTTGTCATTAAAAATCTCTTCATTGATTTTTCTTATTTAATTTTAAAATGTATTATATGTGACTTGGAAACTGCAGTTTTTACTTTTATCATGACATTATTGTCAATAAACAATTTTGCATATATTTTTGAATGCAATTTTTACTATTTTAGTGGGCAACCCTATATTGAAATTACAACACTAGGTACTTGTCGCCAATAAATTTCTGATTAAAAAAATATACTGCACTGTTAACCAGCTTTGTTAACATTGGTTGGCCACCTGTTAATTTCTATAACTTAACATAATGTGTTTTAAGTTAAATTAATATTTCTAAATTGACCAGAAATATTATACCACAATGGCTGGAAAATGTACATTTTTGATTATCTATGACATGATTTTCGTCCAGGAACCTCTGTTCAATTTTCCATAGTGACCACCATGTTCACCCATGAAATTTCACTTAAAAGTACATTATTTTAATTTAGATTGCTCCCAATTCTAAATTGACCTGGAAAATTTCAGGACTAGAATTGGAAAGTTCAGCCATAATTTAGTCTGTAAAATGATTTTCATCCAGGAACCTCTGTCCAATTTTCCATACTGGCCACCAGTTTCATCCATGTACTTAACATAGATTCTAACAATTTTAGCGTCCTTTTTAGAACTTTCTAAATTGACAGGGATGATTTTAATAGCAAGGCTGGAACATACATCACTTGTATTATCTTCAGCATATACACCATTGAGGAACCTGTTCCCACACTCAAAAAAAAAGTCAGTAAAGTCAGCAAAAAATGTTGCTGTGTCAGCAAATTTTTAGTCAGGAGCGTGCTTGCAAAAAAGTTGGTAATTTCAGCAAAAGGTTTGCTGAAAATCAGCGAGCTGATTTTTACCAAAAAAATAGCAATCTTCAGCAAAAATTTTGCTAACACTTAGTCGACTGCAAATGAAAAAAATCCTTGCTAAAATCACTAAACTTGTTGCTGAATATTAGTAGACTGAAAAAAACTCAAAAAAGCGAAATTTTACTTTAGTTAATTTATTTGCTGAAAATTTAAATATAGAATATGTGTGGAGTTTTTTTTCTTTTTTTGTCATTTCCGTTTCCAGACAAGCTGCGACATCTACATCTTGTCTATCTGGTTGTCGTCCACGCTATGCTTGCGGTTATCAGCACAATTTTTGTAACAAAAAAAATTAGTAAAACATCAGTTCAAAATTAGTTTAGTGCAAAAAAAATATAACTAAAATTTTTGCTGAAAACGGAATTTCAGCAAAAAAAATTGCTGAAAACTAGTACACTTGATATACAATACGTTTTACTAATTTTTCTACTAACTTATTTTTTTGAGTGCAGTTGTCCGTTGAGGCTCCAAACATTTCCCACAATTTGGCCTAAAATTACTGAATATAAAACCTTATTTACAAGTATTCCTTACGTGCGTTTTCAAAAAAAATAAATGATGAAATTTATATACACCCTGCTTCACAGATTGTGTTCATTCCGTCAGTCGGACCACGCCCCTATCGCCCATTATGCCTGAAATTCATAACCCTTCATTCCAAAAATTGTAACATGTTACTGTTAAGTAGTTAACAGAGCTCTGTTAACGAAATCGGTTTGTGTCTTTGCTAGTTAAATTTACATTTATCTTCACAGACATTAATGAATTGTGTAGAATTTTTTCTCTCGAAAATTTAATATACGACTTTTATTTTGAAACGGTGACATTTCATCTTAATTGTGATTTGTCTTTCGTACAATAAAGATTTTTTACTTTCACAATTTTAACAAAGATTTGAGGCCTTTAAAGTTTGAGTTAAAACGTAAATATTTCTTCGTAAAATATTCAATTTTATTTACTTTGCTTACTGATTTCTTAATAATTTTCTAAACTTAAGAGCGATGCTAACTTAGCTCTTATTTTTTTATGTATGTGAAGATAGCTACGAAAGTTAAATACGTTCCACAAAAATGTTAAGGTGTTAACAGAAGCTGTAAAAAGTGTACTTATTTATATTTTCTTTGCGAAAATATTGTTTATTAGTAAATTATTGTAAAAATTGAAACCGCTGGTCATACGTTGATGTCCTATAACTGTTATCTGCTATTATGCATGCAATGGATAAATTTAAATTTACTTTAAAAAATATAGTGGAACCACATGACCCATGTGGCCAAAACGGGAAAAGGTGGGGTAACCATTTCTACTTCAGATTAAGGCGAAGGAATAGTAGATTACATAATTGTATCAATTGTGTCCCAAAACCGCTTCAGATCGGAGATATAAATTTTTGAAAAAATGGATAAATTTAAATTTCCTTTAAAAAATATAGTGGAACCACATGACCCATGTCGCCAAAACGGGGAGAGGTGGGGCAACCATTTCTACTTCAGATTAAGGCGAAGGAATAGTAGATTACATAATTGTATTACATGTGTCCCAAAACCGCTTCAGATCGGAGATATAAATTTTTGAAAAAATGGATAAATTTAAATTTACTTTAAAAAAATATAGTGGAACCACATGACCCATGTGGTCAATTCAGGAAGAGGGGGGGTAACCATTTCTACTTCAGATTAAGGCGCAGGAATAGTAGATTATATAATTCACAGATTAATACCAGATGTGAAACCAATGACAGGTGTCAAAAAAGTATTCTCGAACCGTATGGTTTTGTTTACATGGAAGTCAAGTCAAGAGGGAGTTAACAATATAAAATCTACACACATTTTGTATTGCGCATTTTTTGTATATATCCGTCTCTTTTTAGATTATTGTGCTTTATCTTTTGTGTTTTCTGTAGGCCATACTGCCCAAATCAGCTGATTCATATCTGGTATAATTTGTGATATAATTGTATAACATGTGTCCCAAAACCGCTTCAGATCGGAGATATAAATTTTTGAAGAAATGGATAAATTTAAATTTCCTTTAAAAAATATAGTGGAACCACATGACCCATGTCGCCAAAACGGGGAGAGGTGGGGCAACCATTTCTACTTCAGATTAAGGCGAAGGAATAGTAGATTACATAATTGTATCACATGTGTCCCAAAACCGCTTCAGATCGGAGATATAAATTTTTGATAAAATGGATAAATTTAAATTTCCTTTAAAAAATATAGTGGAACCACATGACCCATGTCGCCAAAACGGGGAGAGGTGGGGCAACCATTTCTACTTCAGATTAAGGCGAAGGAATAGTAGATTACATAATTGTATCACATGTGTCCCAAAACCGCTTCAGATCGGAGATATAAATTTTTGAAAAAATGGATAAATTTAAATTGCCTTTAAAAAATATATTGGAACCACATGACCCATGTGGCCAAAACAGGAAAAGGTGGGGTAACCATTTCTACTTCAGATTAAAGCGCAGGAATAGTATATTACATAATTGTATCACATGTGTCCCAAAACCGCTTCAGGTCGGTGATATGAATTTTTGAAAAAGTGGATAATAAATGTAATTAATATCTAAACATGAACGAAAAGCGATTAAAAACCGCTACATTAGACGAAAAATAGCTAAATTGACAACAGTTCATGTAGACTAAATACCATCCAATCCTCTCACCGCCTGTTAAACACTATCTTAAATTATATATTAATGTCAACTGGTACATATTAGACAAAATGTGCAAATATTACTAGATATACAGATTTTAATGTTTTTTTTTTTTTTTTTTTTTTTGTTTTGGGACACATGTGATACAATTACGTAATCTACTATTCCTTCGCCTTAATCTGAAGTAGAAATGGTTACCCCACCTCTTGGGGGTCAAGGGAAATTATTTCCAAATGCCAACCTCACCCACAGTCCACCTTGGACATGGTGTCCCCTGTTAACGCTGACGAGGCTCTGACGACCGAGTATGGGCGGTATAACCCGGTTCCCACGGCAATCGGACTATGTGCCGGAACGATTGACGATTGAGGATGTATTCGAATCTTCGAATTTATCCGAGCAAGGATTGCCACTCCGGCTTTAAATGAGAATTGTTAACTACAAATTCTCATTTTAGAGCCGTTACAACAACAACAACAACAACCCCACCTCTTCCCGTTTTGACCACATGGGTCATGTGGTTCCACTATATTTTTTAAAGTAAATTTAAATTTATCCATTTTTTCAAAAATTTATATCTCCGATCTGAAGCGGTTTTGGGACACATGTGATACAATTATGTAATCTACTATTCCTTCGCCTTAATCTGAAGTAGAAATGGTTGCCCCACCTCTCCCCGTTTTGGCGACATGGGTCATGTGGTGCCACTATATTTTTTAAAGGAAATTTAAATTTATCCATTTTTTCAAAAATTTATATCTCCGATCTGAAGCGGTTTTGGGACACATGTGATACAATTACGTAATCTACTATTCCTTCGCCTTAATCTGAAGTAGAAATGGTTACCCCACTTCTTCCCGTTTTGACCACATGGGTCATGTGGTTCCACTATATTTTTTAAAGCAAATTTAAATTTATCCATTTTTTAAAAAATTTATATTTTCTATCTGAAGCGATTTTGGGACACATGTGATACAATTATGTAATCTACTATTCCTGCGCCTTAATCTGAAGTAGAAATGGTTACCCCACCTTTTCCTGTTTTGGCCACATGGGTCATGTGGTTCCAATATATTTTTTAAAGGAAATTTAAATTTATCCATTTTTTCAAAAATTTATATCTCCGATCTGAAGCGGTTTTGGGACACATGTGATACAATTATGTAATCTACTATTCCTTCGCCTTAATCTGAAGTAGAAATGGTTGCCCCACCTCTCCCCGTTTTGGCGACATGGGTCATGTGGTTCCACTATATTTTTTAAAGGAAATTTAAATTTATCCATTTTATCAAAAATTTATATCTCCGATCTGAAGCGGTTTTGGGACACATGTGATACAATTATGTATTCTACTATTCCTTCACCTTAAGCTGAAGTAGAAATGGTTACCCCAACTTTTCCTGTTTTGACCACATGGGTCATGTGGTTCCACTATATTTTTTAAAGTAAATTTAAATTTATCCATTTTATCAAAAATTTATATCTCCGATCTGAAGCGGTTTTGGGATACATGTGATACAATTATGTAATCTACTATTCCTTCGCCTTAATCTGAAGTAGAAATGGTTGCCCCTCCTCTCCCCGTTTTGGCGACATGGGTCATGTGGTTCCACTATATTTTTTAAAGGAAATTTAAATTTATCCATTTTTTCAAAAATTTATATCTCCGATCTGAAGCGGTTTTGGGACACATGTAATACAATTACGTAATCTACTATTCCTTCGCCTTAACCTGAAGTAGAAATGGTTACCCCACCTCTTCCCATTTTGACCACATGGGTCATGTGGTTCCACTATATTTTTTAAAGCAAATTTAAATTTATCCATTTTTTCAAAAATTTATATTTTCTATCTGAAGCGATTTTGGGACACATGTGATACAATTATGTAATCTACTATTCCTGCGCCTTAATCTGAAGTAGAAATGGTTACCCCACCTTTTCCTGTTTTGGCCACATGGGTCATGTGGTTCCACTATATTTTTTAAAGTAAATTTAAATTTATCCATTTTTTCAAAAATGTATATCTCCGATCTGAAGCGGTTTTGGGACACATGTGATACAATTATGTAATCTACTATTCCTTCGCCTTAATCTGAAGTAGAAATGGTTGCACCACCTCTCCCCGTTTTGGCGACATGGGTCATGTGGTTCCAATATATTTTTTAAAGGAAATTTAAATTTATCCATTTTTTAAAAAATTTATATCTCCGACCTGAAGCGGTTTTGGGACACATATGATACAATTATGTAATCTACTTTCCTTCGCCTTAATCTGAAGTAGAAATGGTTGCCCCACCTCTCCCCGTTTTGGCGACATGGGTCATGTGGTTCCACTATATTTTTTAAAGGAAATTTAAATTTATCCATTTTTTCAAAAATTTATATCTCCGATCTGAAGCGGTTTTGGGACACATGTGATACAATTACGTAATCTACTATTCCTTCGCCTTAATCTGAAGTAGAAATGGTTACCCCACCTCTTCCCGTTTTGACCACATGGGTCATGTGGTTCCACTATATTTTTTAAAGCAAATTTAAATTTATCCATTTTTTCAAAAATTTATATTTTCTATCTGAAGCGATTTTGGGACACATGTGATACAATTATGTAATCTACTATTCCTGCGCCTTAATCTGAAGTAGAAATGGTTACCCCACCTTTTCCTGTTTTGGCCACATGGGTCATGTGGTTCCACTATATTTTTTAAAGGAAATTTAAATTTATCCATTTTTTTAAAAATTTATATATCCGATCTGAAGCGGTTTTGGGACACATGTGATACAATTACGTAATCTACTATTCCTGCGCCTTAATCTGAAGTAGAATTGGTTACCCCACCTTTTCCCGTTTTGACCACATGGGTCATGTGGTTCCACTATATTTTTTAAAGTAAATTTAAATTTATCCATTTTTTCAAAAATTTATATCTCCCATCTGAAGCGGTTTTGGGCACATGTGATACAATTCTGTAATCTACTATTCCTGCGCCTTAATCTGAAGTAGAAATGGTTACCCCACCTGTACCTGTTTTGGCCACATGGGTCATGTGGTTCCACCATATTATTTAAGGTAAATTTAATTTTATCCACTTTTTCAAAATTTTTTATCACCGATCTGGTGTATAATACATGTTATACAACTCTTTAATCTACTATTCCTACACTAACACTTTAGTAAACCACTATCCCCTAGATTCATTTTCCGGTAGAAATGGTTACTCCACTTTTCTAACTATTTTTTCGAATTATGTGCTAATTGCATATATTATAAATTGTAGGATAATAGCATATTAAGAAAAAAAAATGTTGTTACGGGCTGGTTAAGTTATCATTGTATGACCTTTAAAACATTATTTCCAATTTAAAAACAGTAATATTTGCATGTATAATAGTAGATAACAGCTGTGGGTGATCTACGTATGACCACCGTTTTCAATTTTCCAATAAGTTACTATAACAAATAATATATTTGCGAAGAAAAAAATAAGGAAATACATTTTTTACAGTTTCTGTTAAGAACTTAACATTTTTGTGGAACGTATTTAACTTTCGTAGTTATCTTCACAGCCTTTATTTTTTTCTCTTTTGAGTTTTTGTTTAAATTAAAATGAATTGGGTATAACATTGGGGATTTATACATTTAAAATTGAAATAAGCTTAAACTTTCCGGGCAACACTGCTCCCCAATAAAATGAAACAGTATTGCCAGAAAAAACAAAACAGCAGTCAGCGCCATATGTTGCATTAAAAACCGGTATTGCCGTTCATCAGGGCCAAGGAAGACCCCTGATTTTTTTACTCTATAATTCTCAATATCAGTTTATGGTGTGACAGTTCGTGTTTAAAAAAAACAGCCAGGTATTTTAAGGCAAACATACACGTTCAATATTATTGATCAATGTTTTTAAAATCAACCAATCAGAACAAAGTATTTAAAAATAAAATGTTGTTTGGTTGATTTTTGAAAAATTTATCAATAATATTGAACGTGTATGTCCTACTTTATACAATTTTATATAAAAACTACACAGAAAGAATTTACAAAAGTCTTATTAAATTTTTAACATCTTTCTCATACCAAATTTGTAAATACAATAAAAAAACTTTTAAAAAGGCACAAACAAAAAAATTTGTAAATCTAAAAAAAATTTTTTTTTGTAACTTTGAATTTTTGTTTTAAAACAGTGTTTATATGAAAGATAAAGGTGCGTTTACAATGACGGAGTACTCCAATCTGTAGCAAATTTATTTTATTTCTCTTTTATACTAATACATTTTTATATTTTGCTATCTCTTTTTGTTCCACTCCAGAGTCAAACTTGTTTGACTCTAGAGTACAGATTTTTTCTACTCTAGAGTTAACATTGGTCTGTTAACTGTTTTACATGACAAATATACCTTAAAAAACACATCACTAATTTACTCACATCCCTAATTGTCAATAAATTAGAAAACAAAATATTTAAAAAGCAAAAATAAATACAAATTCTGTTTCATTTTGAAAATAAATAAAATAAAAAAATATTTAAATATGCAGACAGTGGAAACTGAGTGAGAAAATTCCCAAAAACTGGGTAAGTACTGATATGTCAAATAGTTTTTTGAAGTAACTCTACTCTGCATTGTGAACAGTTAACATTTTAATCTGTGTTGCAGAGTAGAGTCACTCTACCATTGTGAAAGCGCCTTAACAATTAACAAACGAGTTATAAATATTTCAAAAATAAAAATTGTTAGGAATAAGCAGGGATGGAAATGCTCGCTCGCTCGGGCTCTTGCTTTTTTAAAAAAAATAGCAGAGCCCGAAAAAAAGCTCGCTCTTTTTTTTTTTAAACGAGCTAAAAAAAATTAGCTCGCTCTTATATAAAAATGAAAGTAGCTAAAAAAATATAGCTTCCTCAATTTTTTAAAACAAGCGAGCTCAATGATTACGCTCAAAAAATTAAAAAGAGCTTATAAAAAAAACACTCTTTTCCAAAAAATAAATCAAGTATTATGAAAACGTAAGCTCTTTTCAAGTAAATTTGAAAACTCTTTTGGCTTGTTTACAAAAAAAAAAATAAATGAAATATTTAAATATTAAATACAGCATTTCCAATAGAATTTCAAAATAAATGTTAAACATTGCTGTTAACTACATATGTGTTTAATTTATAAAAGGAAAAATGGCCGAGAACTTTCTAGTTTAATTTACTTTATTGGAAAAAAATATTATACAAAAAGTTAGTAGTTATTGAAAATTCATAAGCTATAGTTTAGTTTTAGAACAGGGTGTTCATATAAGTATAATTATATATTTACACTTCAAAAATACTATATGTTAACAAATGAAAAGTGAATGTTAATACTCCAACAATATGTAAGGGACTAAAATACCCAAATTTATTATAAACTATCGTGGTTGTTTGCAAAAAAAATTTTCTAAACCGGAAAATATTTGCATTAACATATTCGTTTGCAGAATGTTAATCGCCAATTAAATCTTTTAATTAATTTTCTGCACCATAAAGCCTTTTTTCGCATTACGCCATTATTTTGCAAATTTTTAAGTGCGGCTTTTTGAAATTTATAACCCAAGGACAATAACAGCCATATATTATGTTTAAAATTGGTCGCTATTTGCAAAAAAAAAAAAAAAAATTCGAAGAAAATTTTTTCCAAAAATGAACATCTTTGCATTAGTATATTCGTTTGCACAATGTTAATCGCTATTTTAAGTTTTTTACTTAATTTCTGCGCCACAAAGACTTTTTTCGCAATCCGCGATTATTTTGCAATTTTTTTAAGTTCCGTTTATTATTTATAATATAGGGACCAATAATACCTATTTCATACAACAAAATTTGGCGGCTAGTTGCAAAAAAAGAAATCGAGAAAAAAAATTTGCAAAAAGCAAAATTTTTTTATCAATATAATTTTTTGCAGAATGTAAGTTGTTGATTAATCCCCGTATTCATAATGAAAAGTTAGTAGCTCCTTATACATCGCACACAACGAGCTGTTAACTAGAATGTTTTTAGGCCTAGCAGCTTGTTAGGATAGAGTTTATTCATAATGATTTCTTAGCACACCGATTAAGAGCAACCCTGTGTTTGAAAATACAAAGCTTTTTTATTATTGTGAATGGATTTTTTTTGTTTTTTTGGCGTTTAATAACAGAACATTAGAAGGAATTTAGCAACAATACTAGAATGAGTTTAAAAACAGTATTATGAATAAAACTCATGTTAACTTTATGCTTATTTTTCATTTTGAATACCGCTGTAAGTTTTTAATTAAATTTTTGCACCATAAGGTTTTCGCGTTCCGCCATTATTTTGCAATTTTTTAAGTTCTGTTTTTTAAAATTTATAATCTTGCGACTATAATACCCACTTCATAAAACAAAGTTTGGCGGCTAGTTGCAAAAAATAAAAATCGCGAAAAAAATTTGCAAAAGGAACATTTTTGCATCAACATATTTGCTTGCAGAATTTAAATCGCTGATTAAGTTTTTTGATTTAATTTTTGCACCACAAAATCTTTTTTCGCGTTCCGCCATTATTTTGCAATATTTTAAGTTTACCCAGTCAGAAATCGCCAGTGGTACAAAAAATCAAGCACTGGCATACCACTGGGTAACCATGGTATTAAAAATAAATGACTGGCAGAACACTCATTTGGGACGCTTTGCCAGCGTTTGCGAAAAGCGTTTTACCAGTATTTTTTTTACAAAAATTTCGGTGGTTTATAAAAAGAAACCACTGGCAAAGAATTGGTTTAGAGTGATATGCCAAGGTTTGCAACCAGTGGTTATCCAGTGCTACCTAGCCAATGCTACCAGGGGTACAAAAATCAATTCATTGGTAGACCAATGATTTTATAAAAATGCTGACGCTTCGTTAAAAAAAGTTTGTATTCAGAAGGTTCCGAGTTCAAATCGGGTTGCAAGCAAAAAATTTTTTTTGGATTTTTTTTAATTTAAAATTTTTTTGTTTTACAAAATCAATTTTTTTGTTTGAGGGAAAGCTCCTTCAAGACCAACTTTTTTTTTGCCCTCCCAACACTGGCATACTAGTTACAAAAAATTGTTTGCCAGTACTAGCATTTTGGCACAGCCAGTAGTTGTCCATCTATTATCACTCATTTATGTGTTTAGCCATTAAATATTATATGTCTCGTTAGCTCAGTGGGTAGAGCAATCGTCTGCCAATCTGACGGCCTGGGTTCAAATCACGGCGGGACCAAAAAAATACATATGAACTTTTTTTAAATTTTATTTTGGAAAATATATTTCCAGACCACCTACTTATTGGTTTTGCCAGCGTTTTGCCAACGTTTAAAAATTTTGTTAATCCAGTGCTTTTCCGGCGCTTTTTGAACAGCCGGTCCTTTTGTCTAATGATGTTATCATTTTGGGAATGGGAAAGCACTTTTTGCCAATGCTTGTACCACCTGTTAAAGTGCTTTGCCACCGCTTTCCCGTTTGTATTTTTCTGACTGGGAATGCTTTTTGTTAAATTTAAGATCGTACAAGTAAATTGAAGAGAATAAAAATTGAAAACGTTTCTTCGAAAATATCATTCTTGTTGAGAAGGTTGTATTCTCTTGACTTGTATATGCCTCTCTCAATTAGGATGCGTGTGGCACATGCCTTGTTGATGCCTCATATATTGTATTGTGTCGAGGTATTTTCCGCTACCACAGGCGGTGAATTTAATAGGTTTACCAAGATTTTTAATATAATTATTAGATATGTTTTTGGCCTAAGAATTCACTCTCATGTGACTCCGTACGTAATCCAATTTCTTGGGTGCTCTTTTGTTAATTATGTAGGTATGAGGTTATTGATATTTTTTACAAAGCAATGGTGAATTGGTTTTTGGACTATATAGTTGACAACTTTCTTTTGTCTAACTCGGAAAGAAACCCCTAATTGGTATATCCAACACATCCCAGCAAAATATTGGTAATGACACCTCATTACTATCTACATTACCAAAAATGATACATCATTACCTTTTGCATTATTTTATAATATAAAATAATGACTTCCTAATAACGGCCTTGTGTATTCATTGTTTCTAAATATAAAATAATCAGCCTTATTGCGGTTGTCGTTGTCGTATTACGACAGCAGGCGTTGTCGTTGTCGTTTTTATTATATTTTGGTATTGTGTAAAATATACGACAGAGAATATAATAAAATTAAATATTTCATCTATTTTTGTGGTGTTTTCATAAAATAATCAAAAAAAATAAATTTTGTAATAATAAAACGATTATTGTTTCATAAAATCAAGGTGTCAGAGTGAAACTTTTCATTTTAAGGATAGTGTGTTTTTCCACAAGTTTTAAAATACCCAGTGCGTTAAATTTTTTAATTTTTGTTTTAAAAAATTATTATTTAAATAAAAAAATTTCTTCTTTAATTTAACTTGTTAATATATTAAAGTGATTTTATGTTAAATTTCACTTATTTTAATACTTTTTTTGAAAGTTTTTTGAGGATGTCGTGCACAAATATTTATACGACAGTTTTTGGTGTATTGACCGAAAAAAACGACACTCGCGGTACCAAAAAATACTTTTTGGCAAAAACGACAAATTTTCTTGTCGTATACGACAACCGCAATTAGGCCGAATGACTTACTCGTAATAGTTTAAATAAGTACTTTTTACACAGTTAAATTTTATACATTTTTATTTATTATATGTAAATATGTTTTATGTTTAAATTTTTATGATGTGTCCTAAAATTACACCCTAGAGAAAACTTAATTTTTTCTGAATGTATTTCCTTAAGCTAATAATATTTGCTTAACTCCTTATTTTTAAGAATCAAGTAAGCAATCGGATAACCACTTATAATTCAACATTTTGTAAGCATGCGTGTAACCACTTATTATTCAAAATCTCATAACTACTTATTTCTCATTTTTTCGTAAGCGAGCGGGTATAAAAAAACGACCACGCCAAACAAAAATAATGAGTTTAGACGCCAAAAAATAAGTTGTGCGGAGCTATGAATTTCTATTATATAACCACTTATTTGGTAATGAAAGATTTTGCTGGGATCATACTACTATGTTCGAGCGATCAGGCTTTTAAGAATATGGAACGATCTACCTCTATACCTGAGAGGTTTTGCTTTTTCACCCCAGGTCTTTAGGCGAAAGCTTAGGGATTATGTTGCTATTCATGAGTTATAGCTTTTTGTTTGTGCTGCCATTTTTATCTCTCTCAACTTTTTCTTTTTTTTTATTATTATTATTATTATTATTATTATTATTATTATTATTATTGCTGCACTTAGGAAAATCTAGTGATTTATTTAAAATATCTATTTTTGTTATTCAAGATAATAGGGGTTTTCATATAAACTCGTAAATACCTTGTAAATCTTGTATAAATACAAACTATGTATATTTTTTATGTATGGCATTTGACATTAACCTCATAAATATACCAGATTTACACCGTTTACGAGTAGAATACGAGTTTATATGAAAACCATTAATGTTTTCATTATTTTTTATATGATAGTTTTACTGTATTTTTTTTAATTTTTTTTTTTATTATTTATTTATAGAGCAATTCCATATGAAAACGATCAAAATTGGCAAATTTTTGGACGACCCCTCTCCGATTTTAAAATAAATAGTCTCAATCGATTGCCCAGCAAAAAATAATGTACCTACATATTTTTTTTTTTTTTTATAGTGACTGGTTTAGTGGTGGTGTACACCACTGTCATGTGACAAATTTGAAGAATTCTTCATAAGGGACCTCATTGAAAGTTGTTTAAAAAAAACTACTAAAGCGATCGCAACGAGTGATAGCTCGTTGGAAAGGTATTGAATCAGGCTTTAATTGAAAAATAAAATTTTCCTAATTTTTATCAGAAATTTACCTTTTTTCCCATGAAAATTAAATTTTCCGATTTTCCACAGAAGCTCCTAAATTTTCCGGCTAATTTTTTTTTTTTTGCATTCCTCATAATTTTTGCTTTAAGAATCAGCAATAAAAAAATGGGCCCCGACTCCTTGTTTGGACAGGAGAGGAGCATTTAAGAGACCACCTTGTTCTCATTGTTTTTATATTTTTTATAATTGAATTATTTGTAATTATTTAACATTATTTTATTTTATTATTAAAAATACATTTTAAAAATTATTTTACAGTCAAAAATACATTTATGAAGAAAAAATCAATTTTTTTTAAGAGTTCCAAGTTGAGTGTGTAGTGAATATGGTCTGCCTGCCTTCACAAGATCGGCCATAAATCCATGGATAATAGCAGCAGTGGCATGTAATGGCACACCAAACCCGACTGAGGCTACAGGTCATAAAATGTTTTGTAAATTTTTTAAATTACCAGGTAATAAATATTTCGCCTAAAATGACACGTGCAGAAACAAGTCATAAAACACGGATTTTCCATAAATATGGCGAAATATTTTTTACCTGGTAATTTAAAAAATTTACAAAACATTTTATGACCTGTGGTCGGCTTATTGGCAGTAACCAATTAAGTCCCTCTTTAAAAAACATTTTATGACCAGTAGTTCACGCAAATTTTCTTATTAAAGAAAGGCAAATATCGCTTATTTTTTTTTACCAAAAAATAAATATGCGATCGCTTTAGTAGTTTTTTTTTAAACAACTTTCAATGAGGTCCCTTATGAAGAATTCTTCAATTTTGTCACATGACAGTGGTGTACACCACCACTAAACCAGTCACTATAAAAAAAAAGAAAATATGTAGGTACATTATTTTTTGCTGGGCAATCGATTGAGACTATTTATTTTAGAATCGGAGAGGGGTCGTCCAAAAGGTGATCGCTTTCATATGGAATTGCTCTATATTATTATTTTTATTATTATTTATTTATATTATTATTTTTATTTAAATTATAATTTTTTTGTAGTAGTTTTTATTAATCATATATGGCCTTCAGTAGGCTTTCCACTACCGATTTCGGTAATACCGAAATTGTCGAAATTCCAGCCATTTTAACAAATTCGAAATACCGATTTTAGAACGATACCGATTATTAGTATTGCATACAATTTTTTCTGTTTATTATTTTCATCTTTTTTAGAGAAATTTTAACAAATTTGACAATAAATTTGTGTTTGCAATTCTGTTCAAATTTTATATTTTAAATATGCAAACATTAATAAATACGAATATATTGCATTTTTACTCAACAAGAACTTTGCACAATGCAAAAACTAAAATTAACCCAGCCAAAAAATATCTGATTATGATTACTTATAAATAGTACGCCTTTTGCAAGGGTTATGTCCACTAGTCTGAATTAATTCAAACATAAAAGAATGTTTTTCCTAAAAATGTTCTCGAGAGAAAGTCAAAATATTTTTGTGATAAGCGAATTAATTTTAGTCAATAATATGTCTTTGCGAATCAAAAAATTAATTCGTGTGAATTATCTTTATATTTTTTAATTCGCGAATTTAGAACTCGGTTTTTTTATCATCTTTGAAAATAATTATTTTGAATAAATTCTTCAAAGCTCTGATCTGATTTATTTATTTATTGAAATATACTTTATAAATAAATTTAAAAAATATATAAAAAAAAGCGCGGGGTAACTGGACCATAATGCGCGTAAATTATAATAACTTATAGATAACAGACGTGCTGGAATAACAGCAACACGTGACAAAGCAACCATTGCCTTCACAATGGAGGTTCAGCGAGATAATGCCCCAACACGCCATAAAAAGAACAAATGCCGATGGACTTAACACGCGCACAACCGACCATTGCCATTGCAATAGAAGCGTGGACGATGTCTCCAAGGGTATTCGCCCGGTTTGCATGTGGTCAGACTACACAGTCTAACGGCATGCTGAGACACGCTTTAGAGTATCGTAAAACAAAAACGATTAACCGTTATTCCTTATTAAATAATATAATACAGGTACGAGATAACCTTCTTCATCGGCGACTCACGGCTAACTGAGATGATCTGATTTATATTTCGCGAATTATCTCATAAAACAAATTATTTGATCGAATCAAAATTGAATCAATATAAATTAGACCAAATCATTATCTCACTTTGTTGAATATCAAATTATTGATTTAAAATTATTTTTTTTTTTTATTTGTATTGATTTAAAATTTTTTTTTTTTTTTATTTGTATTGATTTAAAATTATTTTTTTTTTTTTTTTATTTGTATTGATTCAAAAAAGAATTATATTTTTCAAGATCTGAATGAAACACAAGAGAGAAGATTAAGCCTGCTTGGAATCAATAATTTTCGTACGCAATTTTGAAATTTTGAGATGTGCTATATCTAAGTTTACGCGCTAAAGCTGGTTTTACACGACATGTATTTGTCATATGACTTGTCACTTTTTGCATTGTAAAATTTATACATGCCGTGTGAACCCTTTCAAACATTGCATGTGTAAAACCCATATGCAAAAGGCATATGACAATATTTTAAATAGAGCGCGTTCTATTTTGACCTGACAAACCAAATGTAATCAGCTGTTTTTGGCAAATAAAAAAAGGAACTTGGGGGCAAAAAAAAAACAAAGTTAAAACTAGAAAAATTTGATAAAAGCTGTTAAAAGCAACCAATGTCAGGCGTAATTACACATGTACGTTTAAACGCAAAAATTATAAACCTTATGTATTTGCTCATTTTGACAGACATACAGAATTACATATGGGTCCTTAAAGTGACAGGTCAAATGACAAATACATGTCGTGTAAAACCAGCTTAAATAATAATATTTATATGAATACCGAAAATACCGAAAATTCGGTACTGGAAAATTTTTAATGCCGAAATACCGATTTCACAATACGGATTCGGTATTGGAAACCCTAGCCCTCAGGGCTTTGTTTATATAATTTGAAGTTAATAAATTCTGTATTTATTATAAAAAAAAAAATCGATAAGGTCAGCAGGATGGAATACGTATTTTCGGTTCCCGTTTCTAAACTATTGCAAACACAACTCAAACTCATCAACGAAATTTTAACAAAGATATTTTTATCCTCTGTTATTACTGGTTTTGCTTTGAATTTTAATTCTTAAAGTATCGCAGCTGGTTCTATTCAACTCTGATCAGCAGCTTACGAATCACAGATCTACTGAACGATAACGAACCGCTTAATTTTAAATTTTAAATGCCTATTCTAATTATATTTCACCTACAACATAAATCCATGTTGATAGTAAACAATTAGGCATAATAAATTATAGTTTTCACTGTATCTAGTGTTGAGATAGTTAAACTTTTAATTGGTAAATGTTTTTATACTTAAAAAAATTAAAACTAAAAAGAACTCACCGACTCTTCCTCTTTTTCCATGCCACTGGGCATCTGGGGTACCGCTCTATTAATAGCCGAATACTCTGGTAAATCAGGCAACTCCTCTGCTAAATAAATCGGCATTTGTTTGGAGGGATCAAGGGCACGAGCCCTAAATGATAGTTTCGACATGATGCAAATGTTTTTTTTTTGTTTTTCTGGTTCTCTGTTATTTTACAAACTAAATTTGGCTTTTGATTTACAAAAAAATGTGCGAGAACTAAATTACGGTTTGTTTTTTTGTTTAATATGAAGATAATAAGACGGCAGAAAGTTTTAATATCCTTGTAACGAAGTCCTTAAATATTGTTGATTATGTTGGAGTGGTATTGGACAAAAGCCTAAAGATTTTTGTTTAGGAGTTGGTATTGGGAACAATAATCTAGGTTTAAAAGCCTCCTCTGGTTGTAAAAGAATATCAACAGCACTGCTGATATTTATTATGGACAATGTTGATGTTACGGGATTTGTTGCCAAATTACACCACCGTCTGTTATAGAGATGATCTAATTCAAATTCAACTCCCCTTATACTCGAATGTTGTAAAAACTTGAATAGTTTTAAAACTAATATGAGTATTTGTAGTTTTTGGAGGTTAATTAGATTCTGCAAAAGAATCTGTTGAATTGTGGAACCAGTACAGGTTCTTAAAAAGAGCTTTACGCCCTTTGTTTTCTTGACGTTTATACTCCTCGTCGTCGTTGTTGTTTTTATTGTGTTGAAAGGTAATTTTTGAAATACACCTTCTTCTGACGATGAAGTTTGTCTTGTTAATTTTGTTCTCTTTGATGTTGATGGTGTTTTTATTGTTGTTGTAGAGATCAACAGTGGTACCACTAAGACCCACAACAATATATTCTGCGGTTTATTATTGTTATTATTAACAATGTTGTTGTTATTAATATTTATTAGTTTGTATTGACAATTACAACTACTACTTTTTTGCAATGGAAGCAACAATAACAAATCGTGTGGGCTATAAGACGACGACATTGTTCAAATTGAAATCGAAAAACTTAAATAAATTTGCATAATTACAATCATAAACAACAGCATTTGTAAACATTTCATATTTTTAATTCAAATTGTTTATAACACAGCAGCACGGCAGCAGCAGCAAGGGCAGTTGACGATGATTTGCAAAATTAAACTGCATTTTTTAAGGAAAGCATGTTCGCGGCTTTTTTATTTAAAAACTTTATTTTTATTTAAACGATTTTCAATTACTTTGGTTGTATATTTTTTTAAGATTACAGCACATTATGTTTTTATTTCAATATTCTTCTTTTAGAACTTTTCAGAACTAATGCAATTTTTTTTTGGCGAATTCAATTATTACTATTTTCAATTGATGACAATTTGCCACGCTATTATCTGTCAAAAAATTCATACAATTACAAAACTATTCTCAATGCATTTGTATAAACAAGGGGTTGAGAAGTGAAAGGATTAAAAATAGTGAGTGTAAGAAATTGTGGGTTATTTTTTTAACATTTTGAGGCAATACATAATTTTTTCAATCAAGATTAGCATTTTATCTAGAAAAGTAATTTTGTTTTTCTAAATTAAGATGTAAACAAAAACTTGGGTTTTACAGCGAAATGACAAACGATATTTTTTGCGGCGAATTTAAAAAAAAATCTTGGTTTTTTTGCAAGCAAAAACATGCAAATATGTTTGCTTTTTTTCATTCAATCGCTATTTATTTTTTCTTTGCACACACAATATTAAATAATAATAAATTTATTATTTTGAATTTTTTAACTTTTATTGATATTTACAATTTATTTTAAAGAAAATTAACAAAAATATTTTCTAAAATGCTGTTTTTTCGCAGATAGCGTGGTTGATATACGCCGTAATGGCGGCTGAATACGAACTAACTTCGTTAAAAATAACAAAGAGGACAATCTCGAAAAACACTTATACACCTCTCTTTCTAACAAAATTTTTTTCGTTAAAATATCCACCTCCGTCTAACTCAAATAAAAACAAAATATATGTATATATATAGTTTTTGCATTCACTCAATACTCCGAAAATTCTTTTTCGTTAAACACACACACATTGACACATTTTTCACAGAGCCGCGCGCATTTATTTTCTTGGTTTCTTCTTTACACAAATTTTTTCTCTTTATACACTTCTCTTTCTCTTTAGCCTAGAATTTTGTAATGCTAGAGCAAGAAAGCTATATTAATTTAACGACTTCATTCGTGTTTTTCTTTTCAAAGCAACGAAAGACAAAAAAAAATTTTTTTAACGAAAGAAATCGATTGTTCTCATATGAATTCATACTTTTTTCACATTCAATTTTCCAATTAAATCACTCAGAATTCCATAATTTTATATGAAAATTATTTGTAATACATTGTACTGCAATGAATTTCACAATTTTCTTTAAATTTTTAATGAATTTTACGTAAAAATTCTTTATTTAATTGTGCAACGACACGAGTTTTTCACAGGGACACGTTTTTCACTGTGTAATGGCGGCGATATACATAGAGTAGAAAAACGAACTACGAAACGATGACAAACAAAATTTTTCGGAGTTTTAAGCTCACAAAAATGATACAAATTATAAACACACCCCATATTAATGATAAAAACAAATAATTTGCTATGCAAAATGTATGAAAACATAGGAAATTTTTTATATAAACGAAAAAATCAAAAGATTTTACAGAATTCTTGTAATTTCTACAGGAATTTATAAAATTTCCAGAAATAAGCTGTTTCGCATTTCATAATCAGAGATACAAGTTGAGTGACGCAAAGTCGTTTCGCCGTCGCCGACTTTTTTTGGGAGTCGAGTCGCCGCCGAAGTTGTAAAAACAGTATCTGAATTGCGAAAACGTACCACAATTTTGGAGTAATTTGCTTGCAGAATTGCTTGAATCCAGCTCCGTTAACGTTCAAGCACGCAATCAAGCATAAAAACAGGTAAATTTATTTAAAAGTACCGTTTATAATGAAAACTTCAAAAAAGCTGTGTCAGTTAATTTTGTTTTGTTATTTGGTATAAATCATTTTTGGATTAATGGCTACCATGCGCGGTTCCAGCAATTAATATAAGGGGAAAAATCATACGCTTCAGTGGCCAACTCAATGTATTTGTCTACTGTGGCGTATGATTTCCCCCTTATATTAATTGCTGGAACCGCGCATGATGGCTACAAATATGAATTTGCATGAAATTCGCTGTCATGATTATTATATTTAACAGTTTATTTTTGCTCTTCTATTCTTACAAATATTTAGCAAAAATCGGCAAAAGATTTTCTTCAAAGTCACTTTTAAATACAATAATAAACCTGCAAAAATAGCAGAAAAAGTTACTAATTGTTTTGATATTTTCACAGGTTTATTTCTATGAGTGTATAAATAAAATTTTATTGTGTCTAACTGCTTTACCAAATTTAGGTGCTCCAAGGAAAATGTTCAAGAGGTCCGTAGTACAGCCTTGAACAAAAAAGTTTTAGGGGAAGTCTGTGCAAAAAAGTCAATATTTGTTAATCGGTGTAATGTTTTTCAGGTCCCATTGGATGTTTATTTGGTTATTGCTGTTTTCTGTATTATGTATATTTTTAAATTCTGACACAGATTTTTTAAATTTGTTTTTTTTTTTTTTAATTTTGTTTAAAATTTTAAATAATGTTTTTTTATTGTTTAAAGTAGGGCATACACGTTTAATATTATTGATCAATTTTTGATTGTTTACAAATTAATTGAATGTGTATCAATTAAATTGAAAAATTCAAAATGTTTTCGATTTTTGTTTTTTTATTTCATATTATTGAAAACTGTGTGGCCAATATTGAAATATTAGTTTTTTTTAATTTGTTTTCTGTTGTTGAAAAATAAATAAAATTAAAAAAGCGCATATATTATTGGAAAATAAAAAAGTAATCACTTTAAACATGGTTTTATTTTAAGATCTGCAAAATTTTGCAATTTTTCATAGGATGGAAAATATTGATAAATTTATTTTTAACTAATATTTTTCTAATAACATTGAAAGTGTGTGCGGAAAGATCAATAAATTTGAAATAAATTATATTGACCGAGTGTGCTCGGCTTTAAAATGAATGAGGGGCCGCACGAAATTGGTTGACGGGCCGCATTTGAAAGGTGGGCCCAATATATTTTGGTGTAACAAACATCAGATCCCGTTGCTAAAATAATATTAAATAAATAATTACGAATAAATAAGAATTCCCAAGAAACATTTTTACTGACTCTCCGGTATGTACGGAATCATGAATCCGGCTTTTACGACACATTAACGGTCCGTAATGTACGTATACGTTAAAGCTTGTACACCGAAAAAAAATCCATAGTCCCATAGTTAAGGAATTCCTTAGTTGATTTAAAAAATATCGAACAACTATGATAATCGGAAGTAACTAAGGTTTTAGTTACGAGTTACGATATATGTTAGTTGAAGTGAATACTACTAATATTTACATTGAAATTGTCAAGCATTTATTAAACAAAATAAAAGGACGTGTTATTTTTAAAAATATATTTTTGTTTTTATTTTAAGTTGTATAGAAAATTGGTGAATGGTAAGCATTTGTAGTTTTCCTTCTTTTTTACATATTTTTCAATTTTAATATTGCAGATTTTGAAATTCAGTAAATTCATGGACCCTAAGAAGATAGCAAAACAACAGCCAATGTGTGTGTGTGGGCAAGAACGTACGTAACAAAATAAATAAATAAAAGTGACAAATATATAGTACGTATGGAAAAAGTGTTTTAAAATAAAATTGTTACAAAAATTCGTTATTGTTTCACTTGAAAATTTAGATAAAATATCTAAATCTATGGTTCCTATCAACCATTTTTGATTAGCAGTAGTTGATATTTGCCAAATGTCAATTTGGTTTAGCACATCGTTGTAAGTAGCTACATTTCTAGTTGAACTGCTGATATTTGAAAAAACTTAGTTGACTTCAACTAAATCAATTTAACTATATATTAGTTAGGGGTATTTTACCTATGAGATAGTTGATATTTTCGTTATAAACAACTAAGGAATTTTTAGGGTGTACGTATACGGAACATTAACAGACCGTATAAACGGATTTTCGAACATAATCCGTTTTAGCTCCGTTTGGTGTATCCGTTTCCGTACCGTTAAATACGGACTTGACTGGTGTTACCTTGTTTTTAAAATAAAAGTGATTCAGTTGGTAAAAAAATATTACTGATACGTAAAATTAGTCGGGAAGCATGAATCCGATCTAAATCAAAGAAACAAAGAAATTCAAACCAGATACATACATTAGACGGTAAGTTAAATGAAATTTAATATGTGGTTTTTGTAAGCAAATGCAATAAAGAAATATTTAGTGACACAGTTGTTGGCAGCAAAGTGTGCGAACTTGCAAAACACCATCGTGAAAACAATGGCTTAAACCTTAACTAATTTATTGTTTCTTTTAATGTAGATATTGCATTTTATTATAGGCCACTGTTGTGAATTGATGAACTGGATGGAGAGTAAACTGCACCAGATGTAAATATAATGCAAATTTATATAATCAATGTCATTATTAATAAATCTATAAAAAAATACTGCTCATAAAAATAAAAAAGGGTAAATTCCAAAAATCTAAATTCAGAATCAATCCGTTATTTACACGACATAACGGTCCGGAAACGGTCTGGCATTGACGGACTTTCAACAGACTTGTCCGTTTTTTAGATGACATAACGGTCCGTCACTGACGGACTTCAAACGGACTTGTCCGTTTTTCACACGACATTACGGTCCGAAAACGGTCCGTCAATGACGGACTTTCAGCGGATTCGAATCAGTTTTGATGTTCCTTAAGTTCCGTTTTCTGGTCCGTATACGGATCCAGAAAACGGTACGAACAAGCCAGTTTTGCCCAATATATTTTGGTGTAACAAACATCAGATCCCGTTGCTGGAATAATATTAAATAAATAATTACGAATAAATTAGAAGTTTGTTTCTAATACTAAAATTAATATTTTTCTACAAAACAATTCAAAAAAATTTTATTTTATTTGTGAAATCAGTAGAATCTTTTCGCATCATTCCAAAACTATTCAAATATCGCACGACAAAATATTAAAGTTTTGATCATCGCTTGAAGAAAAATAACATTACGGTTCCAGATTAAACATAAAACCAAAAAAAAAAAATGTATTCATTTTTAAAAATTTTTCGGTAGGTTTTATAAAACTGCGTGAATTCTTTGCACAAATTTTTATTTTATTATAAAAATTCCAAAATTTTGATACAAGAATCTGGTTTTCAATGTGTAATAATTTAACCGTAACCGCATGGAAAAATTTTGCGGTTACGGTTAATTAGTGCGGTTAACCACGGTTTCGGTTACGGTTAAAATCTAAAAGCAAACTCTACTCTAAATCCTTCAATTTTAAAGTCTGTTATGATTCATTATTTCAGAGCTTCCAAAAATTTGTTTTCTGGGTAATTTACTTTTTCTTTAGAAATGTTTTTTTTTTGTTTAAATTACACACACAAAAAACAGGGGGAATATTACCTAAGAGCAATGTAATTATACAACTACATAATTTTGAAGTTAGTTTTACAAAGTTCTAGTAAAATATGCACATTTTTTTGTAAAATATATACAATCCTAGCGAAATATATACATGTGTAGAGGAAAATATCTGAAAACTTACATATATTTTACTAGACAATTGTAAAACTTACTTCGAACTTATGTAGTTGTATAATTACATAGCACTTAGTTCCACTTGTTTTTTTTTTCTGCGTGTAGATCAAATAATAAATTTGGGACCAATTTCGAGATTCAACAATTTATTGGGGATTGTTTGGGATTTCATCTTCCAAAATGGGGAGATGGGCTAAAACTAGTGTGGCAACATCACTGGTAGTCACTTGGAGTTTTTTAGTACTTCACAACTATGCTTCACAAAACAAGTACTCAATACAACACAAATACGTAAATAAATTCGCGTTTAAATAAATGTAAACAAATAAATTAATTTTCAATTTTGGAAAAAATATAAATATACTGCAAACGTTCAAAATGTATCCCATAAGTTCCCAAAAGAAATATTGGACTTTTAACAATTTAATTCAATTAAATGAGTTGCGACAAAAACAGAATCAAAAATTTATAGAAACTCATTGCCAAGAAATGGATGTAAATATGACTTAAAATTGATAAAATTTATATTCGAGCTGGGTGCGGTTGGCGTTGTCGATAGTTAGGGGGTTTTCTTTTTACTAAAAAGACTGTATAAAAACTATGCAACGTTTTCCAAGCTAGTTCACGTCTTCTAATGGATCTCTAAATTGCAATGGATTAGCCGGGGAGTTGAATTTGTAAATTTCAGAATAAAACATATCGTTTTGTATGTAGGTTTTTTTATTTTATTGATATCGACAAAGCCAACCGCAATCAGTTCTTTTAATTACTGCTATTCCGAAAATTTATTTTTAAGGAACAACAACGATTGGATTATTTTTTGGACGCTTCTGAAGAGCGTTTGTTATTGAAACAATATGAAATTTATTTAAATGATTTTTGCCGACGTTTTGAACCCATAATGCCAAAATGTGTGGTAGGAACTGCTTTTAATTATTTTAAAAGGTTTTTTTTACACAACTCTGCCATGGACTATCATCCTAAGGAAATATTGTAAGTTATTAAGCATATAATATAACAATTTTTTATTATGGGCGAAGGAAAATTGAAGTGAGTACAGGAGATTCATTTGTCCATATTGGACATGGTGTATCCTGTTAACACTAACGGGACTCTGACAATTGCGTATGGCCTGTTTGGACCGGCAATGGGACTAAATAGGCGGGACGATTCAAATTATTTATTCAATAAATTATCTAAAGCCTTGTAACAACACCATTTTTTTTTATTATCAAACAAGCTGATTTGTAATTTTATTAAATTTTCAGGGCGACTGTTGTTTATTTGGCTTGTAAGGTAGAAGAGTTTAATGTATCCATTGGTCAATTTGTTAGTAACATTAAAGGTGATCGCAACAAAGCCATGGATATTATTTTGTCTAATGAATTATTACTCATGCAACATCTTAATTATTATTTAACCATCCACAATCCATATCGTCCCATAGAAGGGTTCCTCATAGATATAAAGGTAACTTCATGAAGTTCATATTTATATAAATTTTATATACTGTTTTTCCAGTCTCGCAGCTCTATGTCAAATCCTGAACGTTTGCGTCCGCATATCGATAGTTTTATAGAGAAAACTTTCTTCACCGATGCCTGCCTTTTGTATGCTCCTTCCCAGATAGCTTTGGCTGCCGTATTACATGCCGCTGGCCGTGAACAGGAAAATCTTGACAGTTATGTAACGGATAATCTATTAAATGGTGCTAGAGAAAAGTTACCAGCTCTAATAGAAGCCATTAGAAGTAAAATTGTGTAAAAGTTTATAAAAGCCTTTTAAGAAATTGTGTATATATTTTTCTCTTTAGAAATTCGTTTAATGGTAAAACAGTATGAAATACCTTCTAGGGATAAAGTCAAGATAATTGAGAAAAAGTTGGAAAAGTGTCGTAATCAAGAAAATAATCCAGATAGTGAAATGTAAGTACTAAAATGAAATATATGTACCTACATATTTTTATCCAAAAAAAAAAATTTTTTTTTCAAAGATTTTTGAAGAAAATTTAATTTTTTAAATGAGTTTGCGGGGCATGTCTTGTAAAATAAAGTATTGTACGAATCAAAAACAAATAACTTCAAAATTTTTCAACAGCATCAATTAGAGTTGGCATTTGTTTTTTTTTTCACAAAGGTTTAAAATAATTATTTCTTTAATTAACTTTTTGAAAATGGATACAAAAATGGAAGATTTTGGACATGACCCCTTTCTATTTTTACAAAACTTACATACATTCTGCTAAGTATCACGATATTAAAAGTAAAATTTTTTTTTCCAAATTCATTTTGGTACGCGTTCTATTGTTGTTTTAAGTTTATTTTTTTTCAGTAAATTTGTGAAAAAAATGATGTTCAAATGATTACAACTTTTGAACGCGTTATCCGATTGTTTTAAGGACGACTAAAGACACTTAGTAAAAAATGTATTTATTGCGATAACTTTTGCAAATTTAATGTGTTTATAACTTTTGAAGAAGGTTTATTCTTCTTCTTAACCTCAAACCTACTAAATTAGAATTTAATAAAAATACATATTAATGACAATATTAATTGTATTTGGTCTATACGACGCGTTTGAAAAAACAACACTTTACTATAAAAAATAAACAATGCCCTGTTGGCTGTCCGTCTCCAATATACACAAATTGCCTGCACTTGTACGTACAAACCATACGTCAATGTGGCAATATTTGTGAAAAGGTGACACGGAGGAAATAAGAAGATAAACAGAGAAAATGTTTGTATATGTCGTGTTTGATCACTTCTGAAATTATTCATATAGAGACAATCTGACAATAAAAATATAAACAATAATACAATTTAATGGAAGATCACTGATGAAGCCTGTCCATAAAAAGGCAGAAACTAGATCTAGTCTGATTTGCAAATTTAATGTGTTTATAACTTTTGAGGAAGGGTTATTCTTCTTCTTAACCTCAAACCTACTAAATTAGAATTAATAAAAATACATATTAATGACAATATTAATTGTATTTGGTCTATACGACGCGTTTGAAAAAACAACACTTTACTGGAAACTGTTTTGCTTGAAATTTTGCAAAAACAGTTTTCAGAGGTCACCCCATATTATACTAAAAGTTGGACTATGGGGATAACTTGGAAAGCTATGCTGACATATAAAATTTTTCAAAAGTCGCGATTTTAACGTATAGGCCGCTACAGACGAATACATTTTTTTTGTTGAAATATTTCCTTTTAATTGCTTCTTTACTAAGCAATATCATTTATTAAGGCCAATTTTGCTTTCAGCGATTCAATTGGCTAAAACCTTAAAAAACCGTAAAAATCAATATAAAACGCGAACATATTTAAGCCTAAATATGAATACAGGTCCTGTGCTTACATTTCACCACAAAAAATTTATATTGATTGCATTTGAAAATTTTTGTATATAAAAAACTAAATGGAAAACCGCAAAACTTTAAAGGCATTTCGCGGAAAATATGTACCTTAGATCGAAAAATAAAGTACGCCATTGTAATCAGCATGTCCAAAATATAAAGAATTGATGGTCAGAGCTCTATTAATTTTTAAAAGTCAAGATTTTGTCATGTAGTGTTATGTTTATTTGTGAAAATTCAAAAAACTTTGTTAAAAAAAAGCGTTTTTCTTTTGAACCCATTTGCGTTCCAATTTGAAATTTGCACAGTCTGTAGCTGAAATATTAAGTTATCTGCTTCAATAATTTAAAGAAAATTAAAGATGGGGTTTTTGAGATATTTGCAAATTAAGGATATTTTTCAAATTGTATTATCCTTTTTGCATTCAACAATTTATTTTTGCAATTTATTTTGAAAGTAGATTATATAAGCATGGTCATGTTTAAAGTGCTGCAAATTTAAGTCTGGTGACTATTTGTAGATAAAAATATACAGTTTGTACAAAACCGATCAGTACTGCCTAAATTTTTCTATGTAATTTGATAAAAGGTTGATATCGCTAATTTTTCGTTAAAAGCCACGCCCACTTAAAACAAGTGACAAAATGAAAAAACAATCATTACCTTAAAATTCTGTACAATTTTCTGAACCATCTCCTTGCCTTTCGTGGCGAATTTATCCACTATTTTGATCTTTAAAAATAAAGGCAACAACAATAAAATTAGAAAAAACTTGAATTGACTTGATTGAATTGATGGTTGGCAACACTAAATAATGGTCGGCGATACTAAATAAATGTCAAAAAATATATTTTTATTCTACATATTTAAAACATTAACCCCTCAATTCATAAACGCTTTGTAAAGTTATAGGAGGTTTACAAAAGGAAATTTTCGTACAAAATTTGTTCAATAAACTTCCTATAATTTTACAAAGCGTTTATGAATTTAGGGGTTAACTTTTTGTATGAACATTATGTAAAAACAGCCAAATTTTGCAAATAAAAATGCAAATAAGGTAAGTTAAAATTGTATTTTATTTATTTAATTGTATATTGGAAATAAAAATTGAATTTCTTTGCCGCTTTCAGAAAATGACGAAATGCGTAGCAAAATAAATTCAATTTCGATAACTGGTTGGTTGCATAATTTAGATCAACCAAAAAATAAATATTTTAAGATGATTAATTGTTATTTTAACGTGTGTTTTTTTAATAAAAATTTATAAAATACGTCACAGTTTTTTTCTTCGGAGTTGTTATCTGGCGACATCTTCTTTTCAACTTATATCCACAATTATTTTTTTTACTTTCCAGATAATAATTTAGCGATATCGCCCATTTATCTTCTAGATGAATTGCCTTCGTATTTCTGTGAAGTGTTGGATTCGGCACATGTTTTCTACCGAATGGGATATCTTCCGCAATACGAAGACGATTGTTGCCGCAATGAAATTTTTCTTCCAGGCAATAACGATTGGGGAATTGTAATCGTATTGCTATGTTTGCTGGGATGCTACACAAAAAATATTTAAATGTGTGTGAAAAAGTGTTTATTGAGAAAAGAATCCGTCAATCATGACAATACGTAGAAGACATCCTGATCATATCAACTTAAAGAAAACATTTATTTTCGGCAATAACAATATCGTATTGAGAAAATTTCCTCCGTCGGGAACAACTGTTGCTCGAAAGCAATTCCACATTATCAATTGGAAGATAAAAATGTGATATGCATTGCTAAATAAACTCCCCGGTAGAAAATAAACGATTTCTTTTTTTATACCGAGCTTTCAACCTCCGGAAATTTACAAACATAAAGCAAAGTTAATATTTTTAGCTAGGTTGATACATGTATTTCCATTAGGCGAAACAAATAATTTGTATATATGTATGACCTTGACCTTTGACCCTACAGAGTCTAAATCTGAAACAATTTTTTTGGTCACGTCTTAACAGTGGGCGGGTCTTTAATGTTGCAAAGTTTTCTAAAATTATTTTAAAAAGTACTCATCGGATTTGGATAAAAGGTATATCATTGGAAAGCTTATAATATTTCCTTCTATCTGATATATAATATTATATAATATCCGGAAAAGAGTAATTATTTGAAATTTTTAATTTTTTTTTTTACAAAAACGCGATTTAGTTTCACATTCCTGTATTTTTATTTTCAGGGTAGAAGATTGACAAAAATGATACATCGTTGGAAAAATCAATAGCCTCATTTCTCAAAATGCACCTAATTTTTTAAAGTTTTGTATTTTGTAAAACCCGGTGATGACCGCGGTGATTGTCCGTGTTGACTTACGTAGTTTTTAAATAAAATGATATGAAAAAGGAAATTTTGTAAATCGGCAAAGTGTTATTTTGATCACTTGAATTGTCAAATATATCAATTGCATTTTTTAGGTGTTGGATGAAAAATAATGCAATAAAACCAAGGTTGGCAACCGATACCTTTATAATACCGTTATCCGCTTCAAAACCCTTTCAAATTGATAATCGATACCGATACCAATACCGAAACTCTTAATTTAAAAAAATATTGGTATCCAAAAACCTTTTCCCTTAATACCGTTATCGTACCGGTATTGAATCGGTTTCTAACAAAATAATTTTGTTTTACGTTCTTCGCAAAAAAATATAAATTGTTTTATACAAAATATGCAAAATTTAAAATTAATTGAATTATTTCAGTATTTTTAATAAAAAATCGTATTGCTAGCAGGCGTATTGCAATTATTTTTTTAATTTGGTTTAGCAACATTGTTTGCAACAATAACAATTTATTGTGGAAACACAATTTTTCAACAATACTGGTACGTACCGGTATTGATGTTTCGGTATCGGTAATACAGATACAAATGAAATACCGTTACCATTACCAATACCGAAACAAACAAAATATAGATACCAATACCGATACCAATACCGTTATTCGTTTAGGTTTCCAACCTTGAATAAAACACCAAAAACTTAAAAAAGCACTAGAAAAAAGTAATTAACGATAAGTATGATAAAAAAAAATAAATGGATAAGATAATCCATCGGAATAAAAACAATTATAATACTTTTTTTTTTTAAATCTTATTGAAAAAGTACAGTGCAGAAAATTAATTAAAAGACTTAATCGGAGATTAATATTCTGCAAACGAATATATTACTTCAAAAATTTTTCTTTTTCCACAATTTTTTTTCGCGAATTATTTTTGCAACTTACCACCAAACTTTGTTGTATGAAAAGTCCCTAGATTATAAATTAAAAAAAAACGTATTTAAAAAATTGCAAAATAATAGCGGCAAGTGAAAAAAGTCTTTACGGTACAACAAATGAATTAAAAAACTTAATCAGCGATTTAATTTCTGCAAACAAATATGTTTATGGAATAATTTTCCTATTTGCAATTTTTTTCGCGATTTTTTTTTTGCAACTAGCCGCCAAACTTTGTAATCTCTAGATTATAATTTAAAAAAAAAACGCACTATAATGCAAAATAATAGCGGAATGGGAAAAAACACTTTATGGCAGAAAAAATTAATTAAAACACATAGTCAGCGGTTAACATTCTGCAAACGAATATAATGATGCAAAAATTTTCAATTTTGCAAAAATTTTTTTCGCGATTTGTTTTTTTTTTATTGCAAACTAAGCACCAAACTTTGGTGTATCAAATTGGTATATATAGTCCCTAGATTATGAATTTAAAAACACCACTTAAAAAATTGCAAAATAATATCGGAACGCGAAAAAGGCAAAAACTGAATTAAAAAACTTAATCAGCGGATTACATACCGCAAAAAAATATATTGATGGAAAAATTTAATAAATTTTTTTTTACCACAAAGACTTTTTTCGCGTTCCGCGATTATTTTGCAAATTTTTAAGTGTGGTTTTTTTAAATTCATAGTCTAGGAACTATGACATCGATTTATTACACCAAAGTTTGGTCCTTAGTTTGCAAAAAAAAAAAAAATCGCGAAAAGATTTTTTTTCCAAAATGGAAAATTTTTCAATCATTATATTCGTTTGCAAAATGTTAATCGCTGATTGTGTGTTTTAATTAATTTTTTTCAACGATAAAGTCTTTTTTCGCGTTCCGCTATTATTTTGTAATGTTTTAAGTGCGGTTTTTTAAATTTATAATCTAGGGACTATAATACCCATTTCATAAGGCAAAAAAAGAAAAAAATGGCGAAAAAAAAATTTCCAAGAAGGAAAATTTTTCCATCAATGTATTTGTTTCCAGAATGTAAATCGCTGAATAAGTTTTTTAATTAATTTTTTCTACCATTTTTTAAAAGATATTTTTTTTGCTCATTCAAACGAATTTTGTATTGTATTTTTTTTTCTTTTTGTTTAGATTTTTATTCTATTTTAAGGGATACCTATAATAAATTATATGAACTCCAACAAAAAACGGTTAAAATTTTTCTATTTTTGCAGAAAGATGTCTTAAATGTAACTATTTGACAATTCAAGTGATAACGTAAAAATCAATTACGAATACGTAGGGATTTATAAAATAACATTTTTTAATCCCCACGTTAAGGCGGGTTTCCGCATACAGCGTAATCGTCGCCGAAAACAGAAACTGAAAAACGTTGTTGTTCGTCACCGTTTCGTTGCTATTTCGTTTTCGTTTCGGTTGGGGGCGTTGCGACATAAAATAGAAACTGAAACGAAATAATTGTGTTCTATATTTTTAGTTGTCATTTTGAAGTGGATAAGAACATGAAAACTATGAATATACAAAGTGCTATTGCAACTCAAGAAACAAAATTATTGTAAATTAACTACACTCATAGAAATAAATCTGTAAAATCAGAAAATTTTGCAAAATTTTAGTAAACTAAAAATGGAAAACATAAACTCATATATCTACCAAATTATTGTTATTTTTAAGCTTAATTTAGTTGAATTCAAATAGCGGTCTATCCTGCTGAAATCAGCAAAAATATTTGCTAAAAAAATTGTTAACTGCCGTTTTCAATAGGCTCGATTTTTATTTGCATTTAAAAAAATCGAAAAAAAATTTCGAAAATTTTTCTTAATTTTTTAGGCTACTACACACAGAAAAAAATTGCCAACCGAATTGCTAAGCTTATTTTGGTTACTACAACCAATAAATTCCGTTGGTAAAACCGTATTGGAATGTGATTTCTAAATATTTTGGGTATTGCAACTAAAATTCAGTTCAGTTAACCGAATTTTGTTGTGATAACCAATATTCGGTTGTACCAACCTATTTTAGTAGATGTAACCGAATTTCAGTTGGAAAATGAAAAATTTTTTCTCTGTGTGCAAGTATTCAGAAAAATTTTTTTTTTTAACTAAATGTTTTACATACTTTTATCTATTGTTCGGTGCAAAGAGATAGCACCGTTGCCATTTCGTTAGTTTTTCGTTGCTGATCGGCGCCGTTACGTTCCTAATTTTCGGCGCCGATTTCGGCAACGAACTTATTTTCGGCGCAAATGTATGGTATTTCGTTTTCGGCCCCTATTACGGTGTATGCGGAAACCCGCCTTTAGGTGAGTGAAGTATAGATGATGTGATGAACGTAGGCGATTTATAAAATCAGGCCACAAGACTTAGGGTATAATCTGACGGTGAAATATACATACCTAGTGATCGGTCGAAATTTGGTTAAATCGCGTTTATTTAAGAATTTTAAACGAAGTTAATAATTACGCATTCCCATCTCGGGATATTCTATAATATTATACATGTTCTTGGCCTGACATAGAGGTGGCGGTATAAACAGCAAAAAGCTTTGTATAATGGAAACTTCCATCCGTCATATGAACACATGTTAAATTTCATTTTGATCTGTCAACTCATTCGTATAGTAACAGGTAACAGGGACAAGAAATTCATAATGATATGGTGAATGTGTTAGGTGAAAGTGCTCCTTCATATCGTCATATGAAATCAAAAAAGCCGTAAGTAACAAAAAATTCAAAATCGAATTTTTGATTGATTATGATGTACAAAAATGTCAATTACAATTGCATTTTATTGGAAAAAGAAATAATGACAAAAAGCGCGAGTTAGAGATCAACCCAACATGACTTATTCTTTTTATGCTTGACCACGCCTATCCCAGCCAATTTTTTTTGCAAAATTTTAACAAGAAACATTTTCTAATTCTAAATGTAATTGAAATTAATAATGGAAATCTCTTTCAATTATAATTACATGCAAATGTAATTGAGTTTTTTTTTTTTTTAATTTCAACTACATTTGCTTGTAATTGTAACTGAAAATTTGCCAGTAATTCTAATTGAATATGTACAAGTAATTGTAATTGAAATGTAATTGAAGTCCCCCAGGTCTGGTTTTTATATTGTTGGATAGTGAAACTAATTTATATTTGACCTATTAAAGAAGAAAATATGAAAATATTTCCTAAAAATTACTAAAAACCATTTTTTTAATTTGACTTACAGCTTTTTGGTTTCAGAAAAAATTAATCCTCTAAGGATTCATTTTAATTTTTTTGCATTATTTCTTAACTCTGTAAATAATGCAAAAATTGGAAATTTTTCTTCAAACACTAATTCGATAACCAAAAATAAGCTTAACCCAAAAAAATTTTTTAAAAAATCTGGTTTATTTTTCATTTTGTTAAGTTTTATGCTTCTCCTGTAAAATTGTTTAAATGTAACTTACGGCTTTTTTGATTTCATATGACGATAGGCAACAGTAAAAAATTGGGTTGCTGAATTTAAATTTTTATAAATGATTATTTGAGTAAAGAAACTCTAAGTTTATTTAATTATGCAAAATGTTTAAAATCAATTGGATATAATTCAGTTTATACGAGTGGAGCTAGAGTATTTGCAAGGAAAAGTGAAATTACAAAACCAAGGCTAATTAGATGTGAAGATGATGTAGATCAAATAATGGCTGAAGCTGCTACTTCAGAACCAAAGCGCAGATCAAATAATCGAGCAACTGTTGTGTTAGATGACTCTGATGACGAAAATGGAAATGGTTCAGCATTTTTATCTCCAGTCTAAAATTCAAGTATTTAAACTTTTTTGTATTATTCTTATAAATATTTTTCTTTCTATGCTTAATAATCAATACTTTTCTTATTTTGAACACTATAAAAGATATTTAAAAAGCTTACATTTTTCATATTTAAACATTATTTCTGTAAACGTTCGAAGCATTTCGTCAATAGACAAATTTAATCAATTTAAAACATTAATTGCTAATTTTCCACAACTACCCAACATAATTGCAATTCAGGAGACATGGTTTCACTCAAACTTAGTTCAAATTTATCAGATTCCTGGATACAATTGTGTTCACTGTTGTAGAGATGATGGTTATGGAGGAACATCTGTGTTTGTACGAAATAACATCCAATATACAGTAGAAGTCTGTGAGAGTAAACTTTTTTGTAATACAATTGTTTTATCACTGGAAAACATGAAAATAAATGGAAGACCGCTGAAAATTATATCTTTTTATCGATCTCAAAAATGTTGTTTAACTAGTTTTATCGATATTATTGAAAATTTAATGGATTTATATGGTCGTAGTTATTGTATTTTTGTTGGGGATTCAAATATTGATTTCTTGGATAATATATCAGTTAGTCTGTTGAATTTACTGGAAAGTTATGATTTTAAAAATTGTCACACATTAATTACACGCCCTTTATCTGGTACATCCATTGACAATTTCTACACAAATCTTCCTAATACACTTTATATTGACGCTATAGAATGTGAACTATCTGATCACAACATGATATCCTGTAAAGTTAAAAAGAACATGCAAAATTATGAATACACTGAAGTTATTCGGAAATACTGTGACTATGACAAGTTTAAAGAATGTTTTTTAAATGATGATTCAATTCAGCAGACTGGTAATCCATCTGTTGACACTTCTAATTTGATAGAAGGTTTGTCAAAAGCAAATCTGAATTCAACGTTTGCAACAACAAGGAGAAAATTACTTAAAGATGAAACATCACCTTGGATGAACGAAAACTTGCAAAATTTAATTTTACTAAAGAAAAATATCTTAAAACGAAGAAGAAGAAACCCAAATGATGTTGATGTTCAAAATAAGCTGAAACGGATAAGTAAAGTTATTAAAGTGGCATGTCGAGAATCTATGAATAATTATTATCATGAAAATATCAGTAATATTCAACAAGACCCCAAAAAATGTTGGAGGTTTTTAAACAAAAATTTGGGAAGAAACGCTAAAACTCAAATTAAATTAAAGAATCCAAGTGGTGAGTTTATTACTGATGATGTTACAAAGTGTGAACTGCTGAATCAGTATTTTTTACAAATCCCTAAAACCATGAAGGAACAAATTCATTATTCATCTGCTGATTCGTGTAATGGACTTCGATCACTCAGATATAATACTGATACTTTTCATTTTAGTAACACAACAATTGATGAAATTTCTAACATAATATTTGCCCTTTCCACTAATAAGTCTTCTGGTCATGACCGTTTATCGCCAAGGATTTTTGTTAAATGTAATCGTGAAATTACGCCACATTTGCTGAATATTTTTCTTAGTATTCTTGATAAATCTGAATATCCAAATATCTTAAAAATCTCGAAAATAGTCCCAATACCAAAAGTAGTAAATGCTAATAGAGAATATATGTATAGGCCTATTGCACTGTTATCCGTAATTGATAAAATTTTTGAGAGAATAATTCACCAACAACTTTTAACTTACCTGGAGAATAACAACCTACTCTATGATTGCCAATATGGTTTTAGAAAGGGTAGTGGTACTGAGAATGCTGTTGTTAACGTTGTAAATTATATATGTCGTGGTTTGGATCAAGGATTTAATGGTGTAGCGGGTATATTTTATGATTTTTCAAAAGCATTCGACCTTGTAGATCATGATATCTTGTTTGAAAAGCTTAATTATTATGGAATAAGAGGTAGAGAACTAAATCTTTTTAAAAGTTATTTGAAAAACAGAAAACAATATGTCGAGTTAAATAACAATCGGAGCTGTCTTGGAGATGTTGAACATGGTGTGCCACAAGGCAGTGTTTTAGGTCCACTATTATTTACAGTTTATATAAATGATATCATGAACCTAGGACTCTCTGGTAAAGTATATATGTATGCTGATGATATATCACTATTTTATCCGTATAAACATGAGACAGTATTGCGAACGTATATGGAGAGAGACGCTGCTTTAATTTTTGAATATGCAAGGATAAATAAATTAGTCATTAATACGTCTAAAACCAAGGTCTTAAGATTTAAACCATACTTGAATAGTAATGGTGAACAGAGAAACAAGCCAGCCGCCGTGAGCCGTTTAAGCCGCCGCCGCCGGTCATTTTAGCTTCAGCCGCCGCCGCCGATTTTTTTCGGCTCATTTCGGCTGGAAGTATCAATTTTCAAATATAAAAAATTTAAAAATAAATATATTTTTTAAAAAGAATTTACTAATTCATTAAACTTGAACAACCAGAGCTAAAAACAATTTTTTTATATGAAAAGAAAAAAGTTAAAATCTTCTAAATATTAAATTTTTATAAATATAATTTTTTTAAGCTATAAAAGCTTATATAAATTTATACTGTGAAAAAAATTAAAAAAAAAAGTTTTTAATGGGTTAATATAATACTTCAGAATGCAACTCTTTGCAGATGTGTAAAAAATCAATTAATAAAAAAACGTAGCTGCTTAACTTTGCATTTAAAACTCAATATATGTATTTGGTGTACGCATTTTTATCAAAAATTATGACGAAAAATCGTTACAGAGTTGAAGTCGTGTTAGCATAGATATACGAAAAAGTTTTTAAAATGCATTAATTTTTGTTAAAAGCGTTACTTCTCCTCTTCATATAAATTCTTACAGTTAGTGTTTAGCTTCATTGGTTATTAAAATATAAGCTATTAAAGTTAAAAAACCTTACAAGTTACTGGTTACGGAGTTTACATTTGGCATATAAAATTGGTTACAAATTTTATGTATTAACCAAAAATTGGTCAGATTGTTATAAATTTTGTAAAACAGGTGACAATGCGCTGATATATATCGAAATATATAACTCAAATGTAATCCATGCATTTGAAATTAGTTGGTTAGATGGTTTTTATCACATTTTTTGATATCACCCATATATATTTTTTCAATTCTAAAATACATTTTTAAAAATGGTCCAGTTGAATATTTTGGATAAATGAGACATTTTGTAACAAATAAATGAAAAAGTAAAGATAAGAGATATTGTAAAATTCTATAATATTTAGAAAAGGACACTTTTGCGGATAAAATGCTCAAACCAATGTTCGAATTGATCACATAATTTCATCATTTAAGGACATTATTGATTGGGCATCTAATTCAAATGGGTCCATACAAGATATGTGCATCCTGCCCAAACTTTCTAACAAAGCCTCCATTCAAAAGCCTTCAAACAAGTTTAATTTCTTTGGTCTTTATTTATTCCTTAATTTGTTAAAATTAAAAAGAATAAATAAAAAAAATTGATTCCGAGTATGCTTTAATTTTCTGAAAATTCTATAAGAGGCAAAAATTGTTTTGAGTTCCAAGAGGGTTACATTTTCCCAATGTTGGGATTACTTTGGAGCCCTTTACATTGGCAAAAAAAATATGCTGGCAGAAATTAAAATTTTGCAAGTTATGTTTCAATGAAAAGGACTTGGTAGTAAAAGGGTATGTTTATAATTTATTAAGTAAAACTTGTATGTTATATTAAATATTTAGGACCATTTGTTAGATATAGTCTTGACTAGCCATGGATCTGTGCGAACATGAAACAAATCACACGTGAACCAACAACAAATCTTATATAAATTGATTTTATATATATTTTTTTGCGAGTGATTTTCTGACCGTGATAAAGTGCTGACGTTAATTGTGATCTCTTTTCTATAATTCTATTTAAAATTAAAAGCAATAACATTTGTTTTAAGAAAAAACTTTTTTTTTTACATTGTATCAGTGTTGCCATAACGGCGATTTTCTCGTCAGATCTAGCGATTTTATTTCGCCCCTAGCGGGAAAAATTGTCCTGTAGCTATTAGCCAAAAATCTAGCGACTTTTTTATCAGCCGTAATATAATTTTTAAAACTCGGTTTTATGTTGAAAAATATTATAAAACTCGCACATTGATATTCCTTTATTATAAAACACAACATCTTAAACGATTTTAGTAAAAAAAACTCTAAAAATACACATTTCGATAAAATATGGGTATGCACTTTTTCATCGTACAACGCCCTCTATTGTGTATTCGCAATACTAAGATTAATTCAATGAAAATCAGGACTCATTATTTGAAGCTTAATCGTAAAATTTTTCATTATTTAATTTATTATTATTTTTCTTATTAACATATTAAAGAAATTTTTGAGTAAAAACTGCTTTAAGTACCATTTTTCAACAATCTAGCGATTTTTGGGTCTGATCCAGCCATTTATTTTGAAAATTTGTTGGCAACACTGCATTGTATATTGAAATCAACAACAAATTATTACTTATTATTAAGTAGTAAACAAAGGGAATGGATAGTAGCAGCGAGTCTACTGAAGAAAGCGATATTGTCTGGTAGACAGTCGCTGAAAACAAAACAACGAAACGACGACAAAATCGATCACCAGGATTAGTTAAGCATGCAATCAAAATAAAAAAACTACCAACAATGATGATTAGGGCAAGGAATTCCATGCAAATGTATGTTATTTCTCGATAGTCCAAAACTAATATAGACTAAACATTTATCCGAATCATCAAATTTAGAACAAACTGGCATCGATTTGTAGTTGCATATTTTGACATAAATGCATGTTTTTGCATATTTCGACTTTAAATGCATATTTGGTGGCTTTCTAATGCATATTTTGTGCTTTTTAATGCATATTTGTTCATATTTTTCATTTTTAGTAGCATTTTTTATTTTGTAAAAAAATATAAAAAATTGATACGTTTTCATATTTTGATTCAATCAAAATAAACATTTTTAAAACTTTATTGACCTATGGGAAATCTTCGAGTTCTGTGTTTGTTTGCAAAATAACTAACTTAAATATATTTTTAAGTTTTAAAGTGCATTATTTTTGCAAAAATTATAGTTTTTAGTGCATATTTTTTATATTGTTAGTGCATATTTTTCTTTTTTAACCGCATATTTTAGGCGCATATTTTTAATTTTTAAGTGCATGAAATTCCTTGCCCTAATGATGATATACCAAGTACCTACTAGCAACAACATTTTTGCTGCACTTGATGTAGACAATAATGATGATGTTAATTATATTAACGATAATGCTAACAAAGAGCTGTGTGAAGAAAAACCGCCTTCAATAATTATTCCAAATGTTTCAGATATTAGAGCGATGATGAATAACTTTTCAAAAATAGTAAACCTTGAATAGTACAAGGTGGACAGGTAAGAGTAATGGCAAAAAACGTAAAGGCATATAGAGTGATAGTAAAATATCTATCTTTCGTAAAAAAACTTAAACGTTTTCAAATCACATTACAAAATGTTGATTTCAGCCGATCAAGCCGCCGCCGCCGCCGATTATTTGGTTGCGCCGCCGCCGCCGATTTTTATCCGGCTCAACCTCAATCGCCGCCGCCGCCGCCGATTTTTTGCTTGCGCCGCCGCCGCCGATTATTTTGGTCGGCTTGTTTCTCTGATGGTGAACCTTTCAGTGTAAACGGTGAGGAAGTATTTGAGTGTCATTCGATTAAATATTTGGGAGTGAACCTACAAAGTAATTTATCATGGAATTTACATATTCAGGAGCTTAAATCAAAAATATCACCAGTAACAGGAATATTGTATAAATTTAAAAACAAATTTAATGAGGAGACAAAATTGATTCTTTATCAAGCATTAATACAAAGTCATCTAAATTATTTGGTGTTAATATATGGTAGTAAAAACAGTACTGAACTCAAATCTCTGCAAAGAGTACAGAATAAAGCACTGAAAACCGTTTTTAATTTACCTCTTTTGCACCCCACATTAACATTATATAAGAATGTATCCAAAAATATTTTACCTATATATGGACTATATAAAATGCAATTACTCCTATTTGTATTTAAATCATTGCACAATATTGGCCATAATACAATAACTTTCTCAAGAAATCAAACATCTTTTAATACTAGAAATAATTCAAATTTGAGAACTTCGAAATGCAGACTCGAAACCACAAAGCAAAGAGTTGAATATATTGGTTGTTTGGAATTTAACAACTTACCAGAAAATTTAAAAAATATTAATACAATCTCAACTTTTAAATTAACTTTAAAAGAATTTTTATTGAATAATTTGGAAATGCTTTTAACGTAATATCTTTTTATTTTTCTACAAATGAATATTGTTAATTTTAAATTAAATGAAAATTAAATTGTTATATATTAGTTAATTTTTATTTTGATCATATAAAAAGCCAACTCGCCTCAATAATGTCATAGGACGCTGAGGCAAAACAAACTGTGAAACAAAAATTTGTAAATAAACTAATATCATACAAAAAAAAAAAAAAAAAAAAACGTGGTCGTACAAAAACTGCAACAACTCCAGAAATCATAGCTAAATTCCATGATGTGGTATTAGACGATCGACGAGTGAAAGTGCGTGAAATAGGAAATGCCATAGGCATCTCAAATGATCGAGTACATTTTATTTTGCATCAAGAATAACAGATGAAAAAGCTTTCTGCAAGATGCGTGCCGCATTTGTTAACAGTTGATCAAAAACGCATTCGAATGAAAATTTCAAAATTCAACGAATTGAAGTACGAATTGCTCGACCACCAACCTTATTCTCCTTATTTAGCTCCGTCTAACTTCTATCTATTCCCAAATTAAAAAAAAATTCCTTGCTGGCAAACGTTTTACCTCGAATGAAGATGCAATGTCAGCTGTAAACGATTATTTTGAGGAGCTTAAGGAAAATTATTTTAATCAAGGGATAGAATTGCTAGAAAAACGTTGGACTAAGTGTATTGAAGTTTCAGGAGATTATATTGAAAAATAAAATAATTTTAAAAATCTAGCTCTTGTTTTTCATTGTTAGGCTAAGAACATTTCAAACTGCACTTGTATATAAGAAAATTGTATAAGCTTTAAAATGTTATTCCTTTTATCCAAATCCGATTAGTACTTTTTAAGATAATTTAAAAAAATCTTTAAAGTCCTGACCACTGTTAAGGAGGCGTGACCGAAAAATAATAATTGCACCATTCAACTCAGCGTTAGTATTTTATTCGATGGACGAAGTTTTATTAATTTCTTAGCCATTTCGTTAAACTTTATTTAAGTCCAAAAAGCTTGCCCATTAAAACATTTGTTTTGTCCCATTTGTCTTCTTAGCAATCAAACACGTGGCTTTGCATTTTCCTAACAAGCGTCATTCGTGTAAAATTTTTAAAAATATTTTTCCTTAAAATTTTTGAAATTCCTCATTTACAAATTAATAATTTCTAATATTTTTTCAACATTTTTTTCAGTTACAAAGAGCGCATGCGCAAAATGTATTGTGATGACGATTTAGAAGTCGAGGATAGCTCATACCACGTAGCGGATTCTAGTGCAGATATGTCAGCTCTCAATATGAGTCAATAATGTTGATAATTCTATTGTTCTTCTTCTTTTTCTTTAAAGAAATAAACTAAAAAAAAAAATTAAAAAACTTTTGCATAAAAAAAGAAACTAATATTCAGATTCTACAAAAACTCGGGGTAAGTCCATAAATTATATTACTTACTTACCTTTTGCATTATTATAAACTATTATTAAAACATTTTATTTGAATTTATTTTTTTCTATATATATATATTTTTATTATTATTTATATTTTCATACTTGGTTTTTTTTTAACAATATTTAAGATAAATTTGTTTAAATTGTATGTATTTCAAGTATCTTATGTATTTTTTCACTGAGTTTAAATAAGCTTTACATTTTTATTTATCATAATTATATTTTTCTAATAACTCAAACTTAACGAATTGTGCCTGACATTTTAATAATTTTCCTACCGCTTTTTACACTTGAAACAAATGTTTTACATTTCCGATATTCACAATCTGCCTAGTAAAACAGCACTCGGTCTGGTCTAGTGTTGTCGTAATATAAGAAGACTTTTATTCAAAACAAAATACATGTATTTTGAAATTGCTTTTTTATAGTTGAACGAACATAGGCAGATTTTGTGAATACGTCTTTCATTTTTATTTATGTTAAAAAAAGTTTTTTTTTCTTTGCATTACTTAACTTTTTATATCTTTAAGTGCTTATGCATAATAATTTGAAAACCTTATAACACGTTTATAAAACGAATTTTATATAAAAAATATGTTTTATAAAGTATTTATAAATTTTAAGTGATTATGCATGTGGCCTATAATATATAGAATATATTTTTTTAAATAATATAGCAAGGTAAATAAGAATTAATTTTACATTATTTTTTAATAGTTTTTTTTTTTTAATTTTGGTTTAAAAAAATTTATCTGGAATTTTTTATTTCTGGTTAAAAATTTAGTTAGAGCCAATGATTCTTAATAACTTTTTCAAGAGTTATAAAAGGTTAACGTCAAATATTATGTCTTGGTTTTTATTACTATTACTATGATGAAATAAAGAAAGTGTCCAACGTTAAACAGCTTTTACTAATTCCAAATTTCGATTAAGATTTATTAATACAGCTTTAGACAAAAGTATGATGTTAGTTATTAACTGACATATTCAAAATAAAAATTTATCCAGTATTTTAAAATTTGTTGTGTGAATTATCTTTAGTTATTCGATAAACTTTATTTGGGAAAAATTTATTTGCATAAGACTTACTGACTTGATTGTTTTCAAAACTTTTCCATTTAAAATAGCTTTTTGTTTGATTTTAATTAAATTTTTCATAAATGCTTATTTTTAATTATATGTAAGAATAAGTCAAAATATTAAATATATAAAATTTGTTAATCAAAGATAAAGATTATTATTTTTAACCGTGTTTTAATAACTTAGGATTTTAAGATTAGTAGTAATCTCATTCGTATATTTAGAAATTTTTCCATACAAAATATCGATTGTATTTCTAAAAACTGAGAAATTCATACATTTTTCAAGCACACAAACATTTTTATGAATTCTGATACAGTTTTTACATAATATTTACATATTTTTCTTACGAAAATTTATATTTAACTGTTTAAAACTTTTTTCCAAAAAAATTTTTGCGTAAGGCCAGTATTTTGCTCACAAGCTATGTTTCAAGACCAAAAAATATAATAAAAACTCACAATTTTTTTACCACAATAATACGAAAACTAAATGTCACTTTTTTGCAAAATTTTTAAACGAATTAATGGCAAAACATTTTTTATACGGAGTTTGACATCTTTTTTTTTTTCTTGCAAAAATACGAACAAAATACTGCCCAGGTAGAAAAACACAAACGGCACAATGTCGGCCCTGTATTGGAGATGGTAGTGTATATGTACTTGCAAAGCGTTGGATTTTCAGCTTTTACTTTACTGGCATGTTGTACGTAGTTATTTGCCAACGTTGGCACAGCCTCGCGATTTTTTTTGGTATATCCCATTTAAAAAATAGTTTAGTAGTTTGCTAGCATTATTTTTTTATTTTTGAGAGTAAAATTTGTAAGATATCTGTAATTTTTTACTGATTAATTTTTACTGGACTTTACTGGAAAAGTATCTAGACGGATTTATGTATAGATTTAAAAATTGGCTGTTTACACAGAAAAAAATTTAAGCGAACTGTGAGAAAAAAAGTAAGCTTAAAAGTTTTTATAATATAACATAAGTAGCAAATAAAAACTGATCAATGGTGGACTCACTAAAGTTGTGAATTTCAGTTTTAAAGCGTGTTTAATTAACTAGCTAGTTTACAAATTGTTCAAGTATTTCTTAATTCTATTATTTCAATATTTCATTCAGTGCCTATTATTGTTTTTAAAATTCTCAAGCTTTTAATAATCGGCAAATAATTGTTAAATTAAATTTGAGATAAAAAATAAAATTGATTTCTTAGAAAAAGTTGTATAAAATAATTGTTTTTTTGTTATTTTAACAAAATATTTTTTTTTTTTATAAAAAAGAAAAAAAAAATTGAAAGCTTAGTTTGACTTAAAAATTAGTAGTCAAATATAGTAAAATATTTTTTTTACTTAAAATTATTTAATGTTTTGGGAAAAGCTTCTTATTATTACATAATATTAAAAATAAAAAATTTAATATAAATTATAAGATTTGAATTAGGTACTAAAAGTTAAAGTTGTTGTTCAAAATTTCATAATTTTTGTTTGTTAATATTAGCTGTCCTGTTTAGATTCTTTTTGTTTTTGATTTGTTGAAATGCTGCTGTTAAGTGTTGGTTTCATTTGGGGTTTGTTTTTTAAAAGAAGCTTTAAAATATTTGTATCCAGTTTTTCTTAAGCTTGACAAGAAAGATAAAGCTTAAAGCGACACTGCCTTTTCAGTTTACATATCTAGGATCAAAACCTTAAAATTTTGTTGTTGTCGTTGTGTTTTTGTAAAGTTATTTTTATCAAATTGTTATTATTATTATTATTTAAAAAATGATTTTAACAAATTATGTTGTTTACGTTTTGTTAACATAAAAAACATTTATTTGTCAAATTCATTTTTAAATAAATTTTTCGACTTTTTCAGAGCTTATTTCATTTTCAAAAGCATAAGCTTTTTTAGATTCTCGATTGATTGTTGTCTTTGGTGCGATTTGGTGGTACATGATGAAAAAATTTGTATCAGACCACTGGTATCGTATGTGAAAAAGCACTTTTTTTACAAATTTCTTTCATTGAATTCTTCTGTTAAAAACAATACAAAGAAATTTTTAAAAATCATTTTTAAGTGGTATTACACTTTGTAGTTAATTAAAATTAAAGCATTGTCTTATTGCCGCGTAACTTACAAAATCTAGTGCCACTTTTAATGATTTTAACGACGAATTATAATTTGTTATAAGCTTGGCGTACTTTTTTTCGTTCTTGTTAATGAATTTTATAAAAAAAAATAAATAACTAAAAGGTGATTTTAAACAGATAATGTTTGTTTAATTTTTACTAACTTTTAGCAAAAAATGTTTTAATAAACATGCATATTTAGGAGTAAGTGAGTAGTTGGTTGGTTGGTTGAGTTATTGATTAAGTAAATGTATTGAAACATGTTTTAAAAGTAAGTTTTTGTGACTGGATGTTGAGATGTTCTTTACAAAAAGTCCTTAAAATTAAAAGCGTATTTTGTGTAGAAAATAAGTATAAAGAAATTAAAAGAAAAATTAAATAATACATATTTGAACGAAAAAAAATCTTAAAAAATGCACACATTTAGCGTTTTACATTTAGAATAAATACATTTAGCTTATAATTTTTATTTACTTCATACTTATGAAGTTTCAGTGCTTTTTAGATTGTGAGGAATGTATGGTTTTCTGTTACGCTTCCCCAAAAATTAGGGTTTAAAAAACGAACTCTATTTAATTTACACTTAATATCTTTTTGATATCTTTAACAATTTTCACTAACGCGATTAATAAAAATTTATTTTATTTAATTTGAATGTCTACTTCTTTATATTATTTCTAATATCTCTACAATGGAATGGCATTTAAAGAGATTTTGAAAATGTTTTGAAGATATTTTGAATAACAAATGACTAGAGATATAAATATAATTTTGTTTTGTGTAATTTTTTCTACAACTTCAAATTTGCCTATACGAGTATCTTTTATTATTTTGGATTTATAAGCTTTTCGGGTTCAAACTAATGTTTTATTATTACACCGATAAAATTTCTCAGTTGTTCAGTTGAATAATTCCTCAGTTAAAACCGAAAATTTTCAAAGTAACTGAAATAATTATTATCAATTATAGTTTCTGTTAAATGCAACATTTTTTCATTACCCTGCATAAACAAAAATATAAATTTTTTATTGTATAAATGTTTTCAAAAAATAAACAAAATTTAAAAAAAAATTTTCCTTTTATTTTTACATATGGTATGGAAATTTGGCTCAAAATTAAGTTTTTTAATAAAACAAACCTCGTCAAGAATATGCATAAAACAAAACGAATAAAAAAGTTAAAGTCGGGCATGCCGACTATATAATACCCTGCACCAGTCTGGTTAAAAGCCAACTAATGTTTGGATCCGAAATTCGAATGGGTTAAAACGGACTTGTGTCAAAATTTTCTATAAAATGTGATAAAAGAAGAGAAAACCGAAAATATAGCCCATGTTGGCGATACGTCCAAATATGTACCGATCAGAGAAACAAGCCGATCAAAATAATCGGCGGCGGCGGCGCAAGCAAAAAATCGGCGGCGGCGGCGGCGATTAAGGTTGAGCCGGAAAAAATCGGCGGCGGCGGCGCAACCAAATAATCGGCGGCGGCGGCGGCTTGATCGGCTTGATAGAACATTATACACGTAATTTAAAGATGTTTAAGGTTTTTTCCAAAATATAGCAGTAGAAAATTGTACAACAAATTTGGAATTATCAAATAAAAAATAATTTTAAGTTAAATTCATCGATAAAAATTACAAATTTAGGATTTTTAGTTTTTGAACGGACCTAGAAGGTGAGATAGTTGGGCTTTCCAAATATATACAGCTGCGAAAAAAAAAAAAATAGCACCAATTAAAGTTTTTTCTAATTTTATCCGCGTTGCTTTTATTTTTAAAGATTAAAATAATGATTAAATTGTCCCCGAAGTACTGGAAGATATTCCAGAAAATTGTAGAAAATTTTAGTGTAACGTTTGTTTTTTAACTTTGCTACCCGTTCTAAGTAGGCGTGGCTTTTAATGAAAAATCATCGATATCGAGCTTTCATCAAATTATATAGTAAAATTTAGCGAGTACTGATCGGATCTGCACAAACTAAATATTGTTGAAAATTCTATAAAATTTCCTTAAATCTTGCATTATTTTTATTCACAAATGGCGGCCAGATTTAAAATGACACCGGTTTAAATATGAGTAAATTTTTCTTTGTTTTTAGCGATTTTAAAATAAAGTTAACAACACTGAGATTTTAATATGAAATGCTTTATACTATAATGTAAAAAAAAAGTCTGACTGATCTGTTATATCGTGGTAAGCATATCATAATAACATTCGCTTTAAAATTTCATTGTTGTTAACTTTATTTTAAAATCGCTAAAAACAAAGAAAAATTTACTCATATTTAAACCGGTGTCATTTTAAATCTGGCCGCCATTTGTGAATAAAAATAATGCAAGATTTAAGGAAATTTTATAGAATTTTCAACAATATTTAGTTTGTGCAGATCCGATCAGTACTCGCTAAATTTTACTATATAATTTGATGAAAGCTCGATATCGATGATTTTTCATTAAAAGCCACGCCTACTTAGAACGGGTAGCAAAGTTAAAAAACAAACGTTACACTAAAATTTTCTACAATTTTATGGAATATCTTCCAGTACTTCGGGGACAATTTAATCATTATTTTGATCTTTAAAAATAAAAGCAACGGGGATAAAATTAGAAAAAACTTTAATTGGTGCTATTTTTTTTTCGCAGCTGTACATATGTTTATATATTCAACAAAATTGTGTGGAAATATTTTCAAATAAAACTGATTTTCTTAATTTTTTCTTATTTTGTTTAATTTTGACGGCTTTTAATTACAATATTTTGTTAAAAAATTTGTTATTCTTAATTCAGAGTAAAATGAAGTTCTACTTTAATCGTTTTAAAATTGTCAAAGTTATACATTTATAAACATGGAATCTCTGCATTTATAAGAAAATTGAAAAAGTTAACCTTAATGAGTGTGCAAACAAGAACATCGAGATGTCTTATAATAGCTGAAATTAAATGTTTAGAAAAATTACGATAACTTTTTCAATTTTCAATTAATTTAAACAAAAGAATCTGATTTTACTAAAAACTAAACCCACTTTCAGAATAAATTACAATAGTAAAGAATTTTTTAATACTGTAAAAAAGCCGTCAATATTTTTTAAAAAAACTTTCAACATATTTCAGTTACAAAAACTTTCCAAGATTCAAAATCGGTTGAAAAATTGCTGAATTTAAAATTGTTAAGTGCTTGAAGTCGCTCAAAAACAGAGTTTTGACACTATAACCCCTGTTCTGAATTCCGAAACTTTTTAATCAGAGTAGTTTTGTAAAATCACACAAAATTCAAAATGTCGGAAATTTACTGTTTCCAACAAATTTTAGCATGCTGAAAAATTTTAAAATAAATTTTAACATATCAATTTTTGCAACAAAATATTCCTTTTACTTTCACAAAGCTTTTTCAACACAAAATAAAACGAAGAAAATAATTCGGATGTGGATCACAGAAGAGCAAAAAAATTCGGAATGTTTCACTTTAGAATTTTTTTATGTGGATTCGGAACTTAGAAATAAACAAACTCTATTTTCACTCAAAATTAAATGTGTTTTTAGAATAAACTACAAAAAAATATGGTTCGAAAAAAATTATGCTCGAAAAGATGTCAAAGTTGAAAAACTTAAAAGAAAAGTAAAAACATTCAGATATTCACCCCTGTTCTGAGTCCCGAAACTTTTTAATTAGAGTTGATTTGTAAAATCACACGGAATTAAAAATTTCGAAAATTTGCTGTTCCTACCAAATTTTAATATTCATAGACTAATTTTAAAATAAATTATTATATAATAATTGTTGTTAAAAAATATATATTCGTTTCACTATCATCAAGCTTTTTCTACACAAAATAAAACGAAAAAAATAACTCGGATGTGGATCACGGAACAGCAAAAAAATCCGGAATGTTTCACTTTAGAATTTTTTTGTGAATTCGGAACTCAGAATAGCGTCGATTATTGTAAATATCTCCCCAATTTTATAAGTCGGCCGAGAATTAACTTACTTAACATTTTTTTTCGTCCGCAATGTCTTCAAAATGTGTCTTTTGATAATAATTTTAGGTGTACTGAAATTTCTGAAAAATGTGATGTGATCTACTTAACCAAACCTACGACCATAGATTCGAATGAATTAATTCTTTAATTCACTTTTGGATTTTTAATTAAAATTTACTAATATATCATTCGTTTATACCATTCCTTATGAATTCATTCACTGGCATCATTCTTTTAATTTTTATGCATAGTGAATGAATTCTTTAATGAATTCATTATTTTTATAATTATCTTTCACGTTTTATTCGGTTTTTAAAATATTAAAACAAATGTTTGCGTGTTTAAATTTTGGTTAATTACCTTCATTATTTTTATTATTTGATATCGATATTAAATCCCTAAAATAAGCCACATTTTTATTTAATTTGTAATTATAAACTAAAGTGTTGTCAGAATCATTGGTATATTCATATCTTAGTCTTTTACGGATTGAATAAAATTACTTGATTGATAAGCCATTTTGTAAAAGATTAGAATTAATGAAAAAAAAATAGGAAAATTCTGTGATACTAGTCGTTAGGTTAAACTGTGATTTATTTAGGTTGTAATTATTTATTTAAAGTTTTTATTAAATTGCGTGTTGTGATGTCCAATTTTTAATCAATTTTAAATAAAATACTTGACAATGTAAATAAGTAAAATTAATTAAATTAATAAAATTCGCACTCCAGAAGAAGTTGAAATACCGTCAACGAAACGTCGAGTGAAAAGGATGAAAAAATTTGATTCTTATTTCATTTTAACATTTAATTGACCATAGTTAGCCCGTAGATAGAAAATTCTATAAATAAAGTATTGGTCACAAAATAAACTCGAAGAAATTAATTATTTAAATTGATTGTAATTCTATAAGGAATGTATTCAACATAAGAATGCATTCTATTTAATATTAAACTTTGGAAATGAAGCATATGAATTAATTATAAAGGAATGGTTTGATGGAATGATATATATTCAATTTCTAAAGCTGAATTCGGTTTTGTGCGAATTAAGCTAAAATTGCATATCCGAATTTCCCCGAAATATGTCAGAAGTTTTCAAGCAAAACTTCCAACTTAAGAAATATTTATGATAAAAATCCTTCTTAGCTCTGACTATAAAACTGGTTATTTTATTTCTTTTGAACTAAAAAAAATACTCTTGATGGTTCAGGAAATGATGAAGTAGAAAATTTGTTTTAAAAATGGTATTTGTTTTTAATTTTTTTATTTTGGAAAATTGATACTTCCAGCCGTAATGAGCCGAAAAAAATCGGCGGCGGCGGCTGAGGCAAAAATGACCGGCGGCGGCGGCTTAAACGGCTCACGGCGGCTGGCTTGTTTCTCTGGTACCGATCCTATCTAGAATCAACAGGTTTTGTTCTTGGGACCATGTGAGTCAACGAACCAAATTTCATTGAAATACCTTCGTATTTGTGACCTGCAGCGTGTAAACAAGCCAATTTTGGGGGGACCCTTATATGGGCACTAGGTCTAAACATGGACCGATTTTAACCAATATAGGCTTCGTCGTCGGGCTGACATAAGTTGGTGTATTAAATTTCATCAAAATATCTTAATATTTGCAACCTGTAGATTGCGCACAAGAATGCATGGATAGACAGACGGCCGGACGGACATCGTTAAATCGAAATAAAGTGATTCTGAGTAGATCGGTATACTATAAGGTGGGCATAGGACCAACATTTTTTGGTGTTACCAACATCAGCTCAAACTTATTATACCCTCTCCACGTAGTGGTGTAGAGTATAAATATTTCAAGATAAATTTGAATTTTTAATTAGGTTTTTTATGATAAAACATTATCTCGAGCAGTTAACCTTAACCATGGGTAACTAACCAATACTAAATATTTATCCCTAGGAAAATTTAACCATAATAATAATATTTCAACTCTGGGTAGTTAATCTTAGTATGAAATGTCAATAAAAACAAAAGGAAAAACAAAAATTAATAACAATTTTTTTTTCAATACGGGAAAATTAAAAGTTTTTCTCGAGGTTTTTGTGTGTTTCTGGTCATAAAAAAAATAATACACTTGACCATGTCGTTTTTTTAAGATTCGCAGTCGCTAAATACTATAAAATGATTGTGTTTTTGCATACTACGCGAGGTGATTTATTACGTACCGTTTTCTGGATCCGTATAAGGACCAGAAAACAGAACTTAAGGAACATCGAAACTGATTTGAATCCGTTGAAAGTCCGTCAATGACGGACCGTTTACGGACCGTTATATCGTGTTAAAAACTGACAAGTCCGTCAATGACGGACCGTTCTGTCATCTAAAAAAACGGACAAGTCCGTTAATGCCGGACCGTTATGTCGTGTAAATAACGGATTGACTCCGTTTATAAAATGCCGTTTTCTGTCCGTATCCGTACCGTTTTTTTAAACAAAAACGGAATTATATCTCTACCTAAATTTACCTTATTAATTATCAGCAGTAGTTTTTTTTTATAGATTTATTAATAATATCATTGATTGTATAAATTTGCACTATATTTACGTCTGGTGCAGTTTACTCTCCATCCAGTTCATCAATTCACAACGGTGGCCAATAATAAAATTCAATATCTACATTAAAGGAAACAATACATTAGTTAAGGTTTAACAGATTGCTGCCAACAACTAAATGTGTCACTAAATATTTATTTCTTAATTGCATTTCCTTACAAAAACCATCTTTAAAACATATATTAGAATTAATTAAACTTACCATCTAATGAATGTATCTGACTGAAGTTCTTTGTTTCTTTCTGTTAGGACGGATTCACGCTTTTGCGACTTATTTTACGTCCCAATAATATTTTTTTGCAACTGAATCACTTTTATTTTAAAAACAAGCTAACACCAGTCATGTCCGTATTTAACGGTACGCAAACGGATTGTGTTCGAAAATCCGTTTATGCGATCTGTTAATGTTCCGTATACGTACAAGCTTTGATGGATACGTAAATTACGGACCGTTAATGTGCCGTAAAAGACGGATTGATGATTCCGTACGTACCGGAGAGTCCGTAAAATGCTTCTTGGGTAAGTATTTCGTGCTGATCGAGACAACCGCGCATAAAATTACAAAAAAAAAACTGGAAATTTTGTGATAGATTATTAAATTAAGGCAATTTTACGTGATCACCACATCAAAGTGAGTAGAAAAATAATCGCTGTGCATGATTTTGTATATTTTTGTAGTTGCGAGTCAAAACTGTGGTTTGTCCAGGGGTTCCTCACATACTTTTTACAATATTTAAAACATGATTGGTTAACATTTCGTTAATTCGCGAGTGATTTCTATGCGCTTTTTTATATTTAAGAATAAAATTCAGTAGTCTTGTACTTCACGTGTACCAAAATTCTGTAAAAAAATTTTTTTTTTCCTATTTTCTTACATGAGTAGGGTGACCATTTTTTTCTGACTTCAAATCAGTACAAATTTTAAAAAATATCATAAAAAAATGATTATTCAGCCAACCTAATTTGTTGTCAACCGAATGGTTTGGTTGAGGCAACAAAATTTTTCGGTTAACCATCCTAACCTTACTCATTTCTCCCTATAGAGACCCCAAGACAAAAATATATTTTTCGCATATGAAATTTCAATGATCTGTTCCCATTCCTTTTCTAATTTTTTTTTAACAAAGTGATGTAATATAGCCATGGACCCCAGTACCGGTGTTCTGTAACTATGTGAGAAGTTACTCACATAAAAATTGCAACTCTACGATGTGTCTACGATATTTAGAACAGGGTGAGTCACAAAATTTTCAAAATGAATATAAGTAAATTTTTTTTACATACCTCTGGCTAAATTTGACATTATGATACTCACTCTGTTTTAAATATGGCAGAGTTGCAATTTTTATGTGAGAAACTTCTCACATAGTTGCAGAACACCGCTACAGGATAGTTAATTCTTCCGAATTTTTATTCAGGCCAACGAATTTCTGTTGTCACGAGCAGATTGCATTGTCTAAATTAATTTGCTATAGTTACAAACTAACCAATCGATTGGCTACAAATTTAGCTGTCAGAACAAATCTTTTTTCTATTTTATAATTTCTGCATGATTTCTGAAATAAAAACTTCACCTTTTGGCTACGTTTTTCTACAAAAACACGTAACGTTTTTAAAAATGAAAATTTTAAGTTTTTGTGTACTTTTTCCTATTGAATATTCCAAAGATTCGAAAATGTTTCAATAGAAATACCCACATGTATTTCTTCAGATTTTAAGAATTTTTGTACGGAAAAATCTTCAGATTTCGATGGCGTTTTCTATACTCAGAAAGCAGAATCATTCTGACAACCGCTCTGACAACAGGATAATTAAAATATTTTTAACACAGTCAAATAACTGTTGTATCAACTGATGTTCTATTATCGCAATGGAACCATTTGATTAATTCGGTTGTCACCACATATCTTCTCTGTATATGAAACTACATATTAATGCATGGTGCAGCCATTTGGCAACATACCGGTTTTTTAATAAAAAAAACCCACTTGTTGCACAAAACTGCATTTTTGGGCATTAGGGGTCCTTCTGTACATAGTGTTTCTATAGTTTAGCGCAGAATTTTTAAATAGTTAGAGTAAAAATTTTGGTTTTGCTCTGTATATTTGCGAAAAATCTAAAACACGCCTTTTTTTTTACAAAAAGTGTAATATTCAAAAATATTTGTTTAAATATTTAAAGTGGTATTCTCGCAATAAAATTCATTTTGGCGACAATAAATGTATAAATTATAGTTTATAGATTTTTTTTGTTTTTTTTTTCTTTTTTTTTTATACACGTTAAAATAATCACAATTTAGCTATTTGGCAAAAAAAAAACATATTTTTCAATAAAAATCACCTTTTTTTTAAAAAATAATTTTTTTTTGGTATTTTTCTTGAAATATACACGCCTTTAGAAATCATATATATAAAAAAATGGTTAAAATCAAAGAGATCCTGCATTTAAGGGTTAAAGCTGCGCTTTAGATTTTTTTAATAATCATCATTACAAGTTTAATTTATTAAAATATCTTATGTAGGGTGAATTGTTCTAAAATAATTCGTTAAGTTTCTTTTTTAAGTTTCTTAACCACAAAAAATTTCTATGGTTAAAGTTTAGCATTGGTTAGAATAAATACTTGGTTAAAATTTAGATAAGTTATTCAAAAAATATGTTTACCAGTGGTTAAGGCTAGTAGAGGTCTTAACCAGGGCATAAATTGAGATAAGTTAACGAGCCTAAATTCTTTAAATTTTTTTTATTATAGAATGGAAGAATGTTCAACAAAGTTTTACTCTATTTGAAGTCTAATAAATCAAGGTTGGTTAACGAAATAAATAACGGTAAGGGTAACGATAACGGTATCGAATTTCGTTTGTTTCGGTAACGGTAAAGGTAACGGCATTTAAGACTGTTTCGGTAACGGTATACCGTTATAGGTCAGAAACTTGTCTTGTATATCCAATGCATAAAAGCATAACTGGAGAATGGTTTGGAATTTTTGATTCGAATTAAGCAAATCTACGTTAAACCGATTGTAGTACAAAAAAATTTTAAAAACGTTATGTTTATAATTGTTTTGTTATAATCGAACGTACGTCAGCAAAAGTTTTTAGCAAGTAATGCGAATAAGTTACGTTAGATGTGAAAATGTATAAACGTTGAGTTTTCAACGTTGATAATTATCCGTGTTGAAAGTTAACTTGCATACGAGAAGTCATATGTTGGTTTTCGTCTTAAATGCGTTTTTACGAACTTAAATTTTTTTATGGGTTAACGGATATAGTTAAGTCGAAAACACGGCTTATATTAAATTTGCGTGAAAATAAAGTCTAAACAATTTTCACGTGAAACTCATTGTCGTGAAAAATTAGTTTTTTTATATGGAGTATAACAGTTTTTTCACGTGAAACTCAAACAACTTACGGTGCTTTAAGCCTAAACCAGATAAACGCAGTGTCGGTCGCAGTGCGACGTTTTGTCGATAAAGCAGTTTTTGTATTTTTTTTATTTGTCACTGCCGAGAAATTAGAAAATTTTCTAAATAAACAAGAAATATTTTTAAACAACATTCAATAAGAAATTCCTAAAAATATTAAAGTTTTCGCGTAATTTAAAAACAAAGTTTGACAGCACTGCCACTGTCCACTGGCACTTTCACTATGTGGTTTGGGCTTTAAGCACCGTAAGTTGTTTGAGTTTCACGTGAAAAAACTGTTATACTCCATATAAAAAAAATAATTTTTCACAATGAGTTTCACGTGAAAATTGTGTAGTCTTTATTTTCACGCAAATTTAATGTTCAAGACTATTATTTTTCTTGTGAAAAAGTGTCATTTTGTGTTTTTTGTGATTGGATCTTTATAACAAAATAAAAAAGTTATTAATTTTTCGAATTTAAAGTAAATTTTGAGGCATTTTAAGTTCGAGTGAAAATTTTCCACGTGAAAAACAACTTACGGTGCTTTAAGTGTAAAACTTTTAACAAATAAAATGATTTTTAATCAAATTTTATTAGTTTAATAAAAAATTTCAAAAAAACGATCTCTGGCGAAACTTCATTGATTTCATGCAAAAATTCAATAATATGAAGATATTTATCTCAGTGCAGTAAAGTTGGTTACGCCATAGAGTAAGAATAAACAATAGAGATTCACTTACGGTCTTGGCCCCAACAAAATTTTGTGCAGATTACGGGCTCCCCAATGAGAGAATTTCCCTCTCTTTTGAGCAAATTTCCCTGAATTCAAAGCAAATTTGTCTGCAAACTGAGAGGATTTCTTTGATTTCAAAACAAATTTCCCCTGTTTAAAAGCAAATTTGAGCAAATTTCCCATACTGAACCTTCGTAATCTGCACATATAAAAACCAAGAGAAAGGTTTTTGCAGCGTGAGCGGGAATGACATGGTGTGGTTACGCATATATAATGGACAAATAGCATTTAATCTGGGAATTAAAAATTTACTCAAACGTATATCACCATTTTGGACCCCATAAAGCTATCACACGATCATGATTAACTGAAAAAATGTCTGTTATGATTTATCTCGGTTAGTTTTAACGTATTTTTCAAAATATACTTTTATTTAAAATTTTTTCTGGCAGCCCTGGCTGGCACCAGCAGTGTCGTACCCAGACAGAAGCTTGGTCTCCACAAGAAAGTCTGAGCTCGAATTGGAAATTTTTTTCATTAAGCTGGGCTTACATCTTTTAAACCTAGTATGCTAAATTAATTGGTGGTAGTCGTTTTTTATTTATTTATAGTTAGAGTTTGGATAATTTGTTTAATTTAAATTAACTAAAAACAATACATTGGATTTAAATTTTTGACAATGTGTGGAACATGGCAAGAAAATGGTTTTTTATATAAAAAAATTTAAAAATGCAAAAAAATTTGTTTCTGGAAATATTTGCTAAATCGTGTTGGAATCAACCAGTGCGAATATTTTTTTTTTTTTGGAAAATAGTTTTCCTTTACAAAAATGACATCATTAAAAATATAAAATTTTTACTAAAAATCGTTTTCGTGGCCAAAATTTTTAATCGCAAATATCAAAATCACAGAAAATATTCTATGATTTGCAATTTATAAAAAATTTTAAGATTTAGTATTTTAAAAAGCATTTTGGAAAATTTTGAATAAGTAGGATTCCGATATCCCGTGTGGGACAAGGAAATTGATGAAAAAACCAGGACAATCTTGCGAAAACGCCGACATCTGGGGTTTGGGATTTGTAATAAGAAAACAAGGGTGGTAAGTACTGTACATTTAGTTAGGTCCCAGCTGGAAATTTTGTCTTAAAGACATTTGCAAACTGCCTATTTGTCATCATCAAAAGAAATTATTCTTAACTCGCGTGGACTGGCTGCATATTTGACAGTATCTCATAGTAATAAAACTATATTTGAACTTAATAAAAAAAAAACAGCGATCCTCAAAATTAAAAACATAAGGATGTCTGAGCGAGTAGACATATACACCATAATCGATTTAAAACCTACATGTACTAAATTTAATTAAAAAAAAATTAAATTCAAAGGAATATTCTTACAAAATTAATGTAATTTGAATAAGAGCTCCATTAGTATTGTAGTATCGTAAAGTATCGTGTCAGCTGTTTGCTTACAACTAGTAATAGTATATACAACTACATACAATTAGTTTGGAAGTAACATAGATTTTACGTAAGAAAATCTATTGAAAATAGATCTCTACCTCACGATACCTCATTTCGCCGCACTTTACTTCCAAACTAATTTGGGCTTAAAGCTATATTCAAATAAAATTTAAAGATTTGAATTTAAAAAATGGGGTATAAGAAACTTTATAAAATTATTTGTATTATGGTTAAGGTAAACGGGTAAGGCGATGAACTAACAGGCACAAGGCTTCTGGTTCGAATCTTGGCAGGTGTGATACCATATGAAAAACTTTGATTTTTAATAGAAAAAAAAATTAAAAGGAAAGAAAGAAATAATAGTTGAATATTGAAAGTAGGGGAAGATAAGAAAAGCGCAAAAATATACAATATATAATTTTTTAATTTAGGAGATGATGACAACTTACTGACCTATGCTGGAAAAGTATTGACGACTTCATAAATTATCATTTATTCACCATACTGACCTCCTACTGAATTGTCGTGATGACATTTTTATATTTGTAAGAAAATGTCAACAGGTGTCTATAAGTATTTTATATGGAAGCGGATCAGCAAGTTAGCAGTAACATTGACATGTGGTTGAGTCGTCATTAAGACGTCTTTCCAGCTGGGGTTTGTCATATTTTAACTTGGCGATGTCATTGGCAGTAATATGTTTTCATTTTATATAGGCTACACATTACCATGTTATATGTATATGAAATAGGTCAATTCCATTTCCAAGGTTTTGCTGGGTAGCTACTATCAGACATATTTACTATCAGACATATTTTTAAAAGAAGGAATTTTCAATTTTTGAGTTACAAATTTTTAGCTGAAAATATCCCCAATACTTCCAATCGATCTTATCTCGAAAACTAATCGAGTCAGAGCAATCTTTGTAGAAACACACAATGAATCCTAGAACGAGAATGGTGTTAATTTAAAAATGTCTGTAAGCAAGAGATAAATATTAAAAAGTGTATATAAAAATCGCTCAAACAAAAATATGCAAACAAATTAAAAAATTTCTTAAATTTTATAAAATAATAACAATTTTTAAAAAAATTCAAATTGGGAAAAATAATTCAAGAATTATTTAAGAATAAATAATATTAACTTAACAATTAATTATGTATAAGCAAGAGATTCGACTACATAAATATTAATTAAAAAATAAGACAACAGGCTAAAGATGTTATAAGAATGTATAAAAATCGCTTAAATCTAAAAATCATCATCATAGGAAAAACTGAATGCACAAATTAGAAAAATACCCCATATTTTGAAAACTGAGCGAGCTAGAGCCATAATATTTTTGCACTCAAATTAATACGTCTTTAATTTAACAGAAAGTAAAGTAAATCTTATTATTAATACTAAAAAAATTTAGTGGGTTATTTTGTAAAACGCAACGACTTGCGTTGCCTTGATTTGTGTGTAAATTGTTATTGTTACAAAAACAATTTGTATGGAAAACAACGCAACGCAAGGCGTTGCGTATTACTAACCCCTTTAATAACATGTCCCTGAAGATGTTGGGAAAGTTCAACGAAACGTCAAATGAAATCTATATAAATCGGGGGTGTTCAAAAATTATAATCACATAAAATTATTCGTTTTCACTTAAATTAACGTGTTGTTGTTGAAAAATGGATAATTTTATGTGAATTCGTTTTACATAACACCCCGGAATAATCAATTTTGAAAATTAAATAAATAAATTCCTTAAAAGCCCGAGCTGGAAAATTCTAAATAAAATTAGTAGTAAAGTAAGAAAAAGTCAACTGTATTAAACAAAACCTTAAACTTTTCTTTTTTTGGGTATAGTTAAAAAATATAAAATTAAAATTTGAAGTAAAAATTTGTTGCTCTTCAGAGGAGCAATTCTGTAACTTTTTAACCACAAAATTCGGTAGTTAAATTGACAAGTTTTCATATTAGAGTGACAACTTAACTACCGAATCTTGTCGTTAAAAAGTTGATGAATCCCACTACAGGATTTATAAAACTTAGTGGCACAGTTTTTTTTTGATAGCGGTACAGCAAAACTTCAAAAGTGCAACGTTTTGTTATAAAACCGTCGCGGTTAAAGTTTTGTCGTGAAAAGATGAAGTTTATGTATAGTTGATCTTTTAATTGGTAAATGAATGTTTTTCGTTGGCTTTGAGATCACATATTATCACAATTACTTTCAAATTATTTTCAAACTAAAGAAAGATGATAAAATTTTTACGAGTAACACAAATTACAGAGAATAAAAATTGAAAAAATTCGATAAGGCTAGCAGGATAAAATACGTATTTCCGGGTCTCGCTACGAAACCATCATCAGTATCCATGCAATTATTCATTAATAATCATGGTTGGCAAACCCTAATCCTAAAATACCAATAACGATTTAAAACCCTTTCAAATGGCCGTTAACCTCAAAATACCACTAACGACATAAATTACCGTTAACATTAAAATACCATAACGAAATTAAAAATACCGTTAATCTAATTCTTTCTCTCAAAATCGAATATTGACTTTCAGCTTTTGTTGAATAGCTGATGCTGTTTGCACACACACGTAAGATTTCACAAAGTGACGGTCTGTAAAATTGTCAAAAAAATTTCAAAAAGGACTATCGTTAATCTTAAAATACCACTAACGAAATAACTTAAAATGCTGATAACCTCAAAATACCTTAACGGAATAATTTTAAAATAACGTTATCCATTATCACTAACCTTATGAATCGGTTAATAATTGATGATGATCTATTCAGAAAATATCAATTGAAATTCAGAAAACATCAATTGAAATTCAGAATTTACATTTGAAATACAGAAAATATCAATTGAAATTCAGAAAATATCATTTGAAATTCCGAAAATATCAATTGATATTCAGAAAACATCAATTGAAAAAATCAGTTTTTTCGCTCTCCAGAAAACCTGTTAAAAACCACATAGCACTACTTGCAGCCAAGCCGACGATATGCATTTTTTTAATGAAGAGAAGCAACAATCAGGAAATTCTTCTTATTAATTAATGTGTTGCTTTCTTTGGAAAGGGGATACAGAAGAGATGAAAGGTGGTGAAAGATGAAGGGCTTCAAGTATGCTAACACTGTAATTGCACAAGATATTGTATTTGAGAAGAATTGTTGCGCGTCATCTGAAGGTGAGCTAGCGAACTTTGTTGAAGCTGTTTAGTTCATAGCCCTGTTATATTATTTTACTTCGGTGGGGTTAAGTGCTTTGGCAACACCGAAGGAGGACGCTGCGATGTGTATGAGCGATAGAAAAATCATACATAATATTTTGATGTTGCAGTCGCTGGGAATCGAACCCGCAACCTTATTTGTAACAGTCCAATGCTCTAACTATTACACCACAGCGCCCACAAAAAAATTAAAAATTAACGGTTCGTTGTCTTTCAAAAAATCCGAGCTTCATAAGTTGTCGACCAGAGTTGAATTTCATAAAAACCAGCAGCAATACTTTCAGAATTAAAGTTCAAAGCAAAAACAGTAATAACTGAGCATAAAAATAGCATTATTAGAATTTCGTTGATGTTAGTCTAATTGCTTCGAATTCGTTTGTTTCACATTCAATATAAATAGATGATGATGGGTTTGTGGCGAGACCCGAAAATACGTATTCTATCCCGCTGGCCTTATCGAATTTTTTCAGTTTTTATTTTCTATTATTTACTTGTAAAAATTTTATCATTTCTATTTATTTGAAAATAATTTAAAACAAATTGCGATAAGAATGTTATGTTAACTCAAGTCGAACAAACAGCAGTTTTATTTATTTTTTTTAAAAAGTCTAGAAAATTGTGCGGTTTTTTATCTAAATATTCCACTGCAATTTCGCAGCAATTCCACGCAACTGAAAATAATTTTTTTTATATGGAGTTTGACAGCTTTTTCGCAAAAGTACGAACAAAATACCGGGCTTAACGAAGAATAGCTTATGTTAAAGGCAGTGTTGCCATTTTTTGAATAATTATTAAAAAACGAGTGTTTTCATACATTCGTTGGATAATGGCATTTTTGTGTAATTTCACTCTTTACAGAAATTTTCGTAAATTTCAGAGAATAAAATGATTTTGTCTGTGAAACATTTAATCGGGTCTAATAAATTTATTTTTAGTAGACCCGATTACTGAATGTTCAGTTAGCTACTAACTGGGACTTTAACTGATACATTTGTTGTTGATTCTCACATAAAATTTTAATTTAACTGTCGGCTAAATTTTAATTGGACATTCAGTAACTGGGCCTTAGTAGTAAAAACAAATGGAATTGTTGTTGAATTAAATGAAATAAATTTGTTTTTAACAACATTTGCAACGGTCTTTAACTACAAAATATGCCAAAAATATATCGTATCAATGTCAATTTACAGTATTATTTGTCCTATATGATACGAGCCAAAAATGGAACAACTTTTTCAATTTATGTGCGGTTTTTTAATGGTACGCGTGCCATAGTTTTATGAGCTCTGACATATAATTTATTGGCCAACATATTAAGTCTGCGATTAAATACGTTATACCAGCGTTTCACAGCTGCAAAAACTGAAGCCTCTTCAGCAAAAGTTGAATTTAATTTGTCTATTCACTCTAATCCACATTTTTTAAATTTTTTGTAAACAACACAAATAATGCTCAAATCACAAAAAATTCTAAGTAAGGTTGTGGTGAAAAATGTTAATCTCGCAAGTATTAAAGTGGCCAAGGCTTACAATATAAATAGTTACCCTCGTATTTTATGAATCTGGTTTTAATAAACTATTTCATTGAAGCATGGCGAAGTAAGGACTGATTTTTATCACGTAAATCACAACAATAACAATACTGACGTTTTCAAAATCAAAGAAAGTCGGCTTTAATTATATGTACAGGTTTTGAGTCGTTCGAAGATTAAATTAAAATTTTGTTTAAATTTTTTAATTTGAAAAGAAATTCTAGTTCCAGTGAAACTTATAGGTTTTATGCAAAAATTCATTAATATCATGCAGATAATTCTCTCAGTACACTTTCAAATTTTCTTTTGTTGGTATATATTTTGTTTTAATTCTTTTCAAAGTGACAAAACGTTTCAAATAATTTATCCTTATCTTCCAGATGATAAAAATGTGATATTGCCATAATATTTCCATTAAAGCTTAGGAGTGAAAACAACTTTTTAATACTTTTTCCAAACATCGCCAAAATATCTTCCAAATAATAAATAGAAGATAATTTCAGAATATTAACTACATTTTTAACTATTTTCTCATAACTAAAAAAGGAAGATATTGCTTTACTATCTGCTTAGAATATATTATCCCAATGTTTGCAGGATATTCAAATTTAATCCTGTTCGTATATACCCAGAAAAATTGTGCCTGTTAAATCAAGATTGCATGTTATCGAGAGTTGTTTACCTATTATTCTTTACTTTGTTTTAAACAACACTTATTAAACAGATAATTTTTGGGAACACCATACCCGTCCAAGTCGTAACTTTAAAATATATTAAACAAAAAATGTTCGATCTTTTTCAAATGTCAAAATTTATATAGTATTCATTTCGCAAAAACTTGCGTTTTGCCAAACATTATTATTTTCATCTGAATCCTTGAAATCTGAAATAAGGGGTCATATAATGGGTGCAAACTAGAAAAAGTTTTTTGTTTTAAAGATAAATTATTTTATTAAAAAAAATAAAATTAAATTAATTTAAAAAAATTGCTCAATACTTTATATTTTTCAATTAGACAGCTTATAGTAGTAGAATTCAAATCCGACTGCAAATGAAATTTAGTTTTCATTCAAAAATAATTATGTTTGATACAATTTGCAATCGAATTTGAATTTTACAACACAAACGATTGACAAAGAAATTTATCTTACCAATATATTTTTATATATGAATAACATTTAAAAATATTTTCTAAATCTTGAATTAAATTTGAAAATATTTAACATAAGTTCATATAAAAGAAAATATTGGAGAAGTTTTTTTAATATTTATATATATTACCATTATTATATAAATATTTTACTATTCAAAAAATTCATCAGATTCTCAGTACTGAATATGAGATTTTGAGGAATTTTTATTATTGAAAAGAACAGACAAATGTCGATAAAGTGCTTATTTTTTGCGACGTTATATTCTATTTTAGTTGTTCATATTAGATCATTTAATTTCCTTACAGGGAATAATCCGTAAAGAATGGAATGATTTGCTGAAAAATTATACAGTGAAGTGATATTATAGTGATATTGATTGACGGTGAAGGAAGATTTTGGAAATACCTATTTTGTTTTAACCAATAGATACTCGTATAGACCTTTTTTTTTGAAATTGCAAAAAATATGTTTTTTGTTTTTGTAAATATTTTTGAAATAACTACATGCCGATCTAAATAACTAGTTTATTTAACTTTTTAACTAGAAAAGTGCTTTGTTTCAAGAATTACATGCTACATGAGAACCAAACATGTTTTTCTCACAGTGCAAAAAGTGCAATGGTTTGAATTTTCCAAATATTGTGCAAAGAAATATATAATACCTTGTTCAAAAAAAAAAAATTAACTGAATACTTTTAATTTCGACATCCTAAATAAAATGAGTATACCCGTGTAAAAAAGTTTAGATCTGACCAGATCTTTTTGGTTCTCAATAGATATGATTTAATCTAATTAGATCCTGTACCAGATGACATCAAATATGATCAGATATGGCATATGTGATAATACCTTATGGCAAGATCTGATAAGATCTAGTGCCAAATTTGTTCAAATCTAAAGTGATCTGGACAAATGCGCAAGATATGCCTAGATCTGATCAGATCTGATTAGATCTCAAATTTGTCCCCAATTTTGAGATCTGATTAGATCTGGTAAGATCTACGAAGATCTGGCCAGATATGCCTAGAGCTGATCAGATCTAATTAGATCTCAAATTTGTCCCCAATTTTGAGATCTAATTAGATCTGGTAAGATGTGCTGAGATCTGGCCAGATCTGATCTTTTTTACACGGGTACCCCCTTTTTTCAAACATGCTTCAACAGGTGTAGATAAATTAAAGAGAGTAAAAATTACAAAACAGAAAAACTTAAATTATTAAAACAGCAGCTTTAAAAGAAAATTGAAAAAGAAAATATGTGTGTATTTTAAAATGTTCTGGATTTCGTAAGAAAGCTAAAATTTAAAAAAATATTTATTTTATAATACAAATAATCCGAAACACTCCATAGTAATGGTATGACAAACACTGTCAAAAGTTTGATTTAAAAAAAATTAGGCATCTTGGAAGAAAATTTTATCAATTCCTTTTTTGTTACGACAATAGCTAATAATCTATAGTCATAAAGTCAGTTTTATATCGCCTTTTAACTGCTAGTGTTTGAAAAATCACTCTGGCGTGTTTCGGGTTAAGAAATTGTTATAATTGCAATTTTAACAGGATTTCAATAAAATTATTGTTTACTTCAACAAATTTTGTTTAAGGCCCAACATTATACCAAATTTACAGGTGTATTTTTTGCAATGTGTCGTCAAAAACTAAAGTTTTGTAAGTAATAGTTTTTCGGTGCGTATGATTAATATTAAATCCAGTTGACAAACTTGAAATCCAAAACACCTCTTAAATGTATTTTTAATATTTTGCGAGATTTTGTTTAACAAACTACTAAATATATGAAAAATACAAAAAATAATTAAAAAATTTTAAAATAGTTCTTTTTATTTTTGATTGTTCTTTTTTGGAAAATAAAAATTTAACAAATAATTTTAGATTAGCCAATAGTTTTGTTTTTTTTCAAATTAACTACATACTTAAACTACTTAAAAAATTATAAGTTTTTTACAAACTACGTAATTAACTTTTTTTATAAATAATGTTTTTTTCGAAAAAAAAACATTGTTTTTAATGTCATTTTTGCTGAATACAGTCATTTAATGAAAATACAATGATATGATTTTTTTCTAAATTACTTGACTAAATTATTAAAATATGTTTTAACTAACTAAATAACAATTATAAACTAAATAAAAATTACAAAATTAAAAACAAAAAAAAAAATTCTAGTACTCGTTTAAAACAATGAAATGGAATTTTTTTGAAACGAAAAATTATAACGAGTATTTTTTCTATAATGAGCAAATATTGATAGAGATGTGTAGGACTAAGTTAAAATTTTAAGATTTAAAGCTTCAAAAATATTTGTAATATTTTTTGTAACATCGTATTTTTGTTACACATGCCTTTTCCAAAATATTTAATAAATAAACTACATGCCATCAACTTTTAAAGCCTCATTTTTGTTTCTCAGAATCTAAGGATTTTTCTTAGAATTTAGCGGGTTATTTTCTCCCTTCTGGGCAAGAGATATTTAATATAATTATACTTATAGCATTTTTTATTCAGTTGAAAATAAAGAAAAAAATAAAAATTGGTGTTTTAAAGTAAAAAATAAAAAAAATATAAATTAACTACAATGCTTAAATTAAATACTATGTTCACACTAATACACGCATTGTTAAATTTAAATAATCCCATATTGAGAGTATTTTTTTTTTACTTTTTGGCGAAATTCGAATTTTCTATCAGGGTGCGCCGCGGGTTAATATTGTCCAATTTGGCCCAAATTTTCAGAATTGAAATTGAAGTGTCACCAAATTCTGCCGGCGCTCCAAAGAACTGTACAAAAAAATTTCCGATGCAAATCGTTGTCACTCTAATACTCATGCATTTCATTTTTCGTTGCAATGACATCGGTTTTGAGCATAAACAAATTACCAAGGACTGTTATTTGCGACGTTACTCAGAACAATAACGTTTAAAAATTCAGAAACATGGCAATATTAGAATTTAATGTTCAGTTCACAACTTGTTTCAATTAAAGTTCTATATGCAAAACTGAAACTATTTAACTACTCAATAGGGTATTGAGTACTCGTAAAAGCAGTCGGCATTGACTACTTAGTACCCAAATATTCATTACTTTTACAACTCTTTGATTTTTATGGCAATGCAGCACAACAATAACGAAGTAATTTTATTTTATTTTTGTATGCAAAATTTGCTTTATATGCCAAAGAGTGGTGTATACTGTAAAACAATGCTTACTAAAGGCTCCATTAGTCTGGTAGTATCGTAAAGTATCGATTCAGCTGTTTACTTTCAACTAGTGATATTATATACAACTACTTAGTTTGGAAGTAGATTTGACGTAAGAAAATCTATTGAAAATATATTTCTACTATACTAATGAGGTATTCACCTCACTTTACTACCAAACTAATTTGAGCTTATTTGTTAAAATTGCGGGTATAGAGAAAAGTCGATGCTGAATATCACAGATTCGAAATAAGATATCGAATAACGGGTTTCGGAATCAGAAAGAGGGAAATTACAGTATATATGATCCATTCTTAACTGAATTTTTTTAAATTTGGTCAGTGGGTCAAACCAATAATAAGCTGTTTGTTCTAGGTGTAAAAGACATTTTATATAAAGACCTGGGGATTTTGTCTTTAGTGAAACTGTTTAGTTGTTATTCACTAATATACGAAGTTGTCATTAAAAAATCTAAAATTTTCGGATTCTTAAGATCTTTTCTTGCGAGTGATTGAACATTGGGGAAATTCATGTCAAACTATCATGACATTTGGAAGCAGTCTAAACGATTTCAATGAAATTGAAAATACATGTTTTAGAAATTAATAAAAAGTGTTACAAGATCGCCTATAATTTTTTTAACCAGGTTAAAAGAGAAAAATATCTTTAATTTTTTTGCTGAAGTTGCTAAAAATTTCACTCAAAAAAGTTTGTCAATTACTTCATGCCAGTTAGTTGTGAAAAAACAGTAGTTTCGATTTTAACTGTTATCAAAAAAAAAAAAAAAAAACAAAAAGATTCTTTTTTTCATAGCAGTATATTTGCGACCTGCAGCGTATAAACAATATAATTTTGGGGGGCCCCTTATATGGGCACTTGGTCTAAACATGGACCGATTTTAACTAAAATCAACAGGCTTCGTCCTTGGGCCGACATAAGCCAGTGTACCAAATTTCATCAAAATATCTTAATATTTGCGACCTGTAGATTGCGCACAAGAATGCATGGACAGACAGACGGACATCGTTAAATCGAAATAAAACGTGATTCTGAGTCGATCGGTATACTATAATATTTTTTGGTGTTACAAACATTAGCACAAACTTATTATACCTTGACCACGTAGAGGTGTAGGGTTTAAAAAATGTAGGGCGAACAAATGAAGCAAAGCGTCAGCATTTCTATAAAATTTATGACTGGGTAGCACTGGGAAAACTGTTTTTGCCACCGTTGGCATAGCGCTCCAAGTCGATTTTTTTTCGTTGGATTTTTTTAGAAATCACTAAAGTTTTTGTAAAACAAAAACTTGCAAAACACTTATTGAAAACGCTGGCAATGTGTTCCAAATAAGTGTTCCTCAAGTAATTTATTGATGATTTTTGTGCCACTGACAATTTCTAAATGGGAAGCTATATAATTTAAAAATATGAATATCTGTTTCAGTGTGAACGTATTATAAAATTTTTTGATTTAAAATAATATTAAAATAAAATTTTCTTTTAAAATAATAAGGATAAAAGTGTCAAGAATATTAAAATTTTAGATTTTTTTGTGGACTTTTTTTACAAACAAATTTTTAAATTAAATAGTGTGCAGAATTTTTTTTCATAGAATTTTAATTTTTTTTAATATAAAAATGATTTTTTTTTTATTCAGTCTTTAAAATGTTAAAATACGCCCTGCAACTTTATAATGTTTCTAGAATTTTTGGAGTTAAATTTTCTTTTAAATAGAAAATATCCTTGAGATTCTAACAAGGCCTTAAAAATATTCTTAACACTTTTTTTTTTTTTAAACAAAGAGGTTACAAAAATTTTAAGCTCTAAACTAAACTATAACGTTGGATTTCACACTGACGGTTTATGAGCTAACCATTAGTTAACTCAAAAATTTTGTATGTTAAAGTCAACCTTTCAGTATCAGACCCATTGTAAATTAAATATTGGATACTAGAGAATAGAAAAAGTTCTACATAACAAAATAGTTCAACAATAGATTTTAAAATGTAATTTTTACTTTTTTGCTGTTGTCTATAGCATTACAAACTCTACAAAATACGATAGTTTCTTTTTTATGGTAGAATATGTGAAAGTAGTTGTGTAGTTTATAGTTAGAAAGTTTTGTCTATTAATTTATCTATGTATTATAGAAAAAGTAGTAGAAGACCAAAATGTATGTAATGGAGAATGTAATAAACGTGTATTTAGCAATACTAATATGGTAATTAATGTGACAATAATGTATGGTATGTTTGATGAAGTGTATAAATTTTTACTAGAATTGCACATATCTTCCTCACAAAAGCACATATGTCCATTGCCTGAACTTTCCATCATGCACACATGATCGACCATAAATAAATTTATTTGTAATTGTGACGTACACATACGTCTAACAACTTCATAAGCTATATCAGGAGGAGGGGGAGGAAGAAAATTTTGAATTATCATAATATTAATTCTTGTAAAATTTTGAAATTTGCATTTACAATTAAAAAAAAAGAAAAAACCTGAACTTACGTGATTTTGAGTGCCGCACCATTTTAACACAACAGCCATTACAAGTCATCAATGGTGGCTGATCTCTTGGCAATGCAGTGTAGTTAAAAGGATCCTTACATCTAGCATCAGTCCAGGAATCACATTCATAGCAATATATAGAACGTGCTAATGATGGGTGTTTATTTGTTAAAGAAAAGGAATCAATATTAGTAATCGGGTTTAATAAAATAACTTTATAAAACTTTATAAAAATGCAGTTTTCATTAAATTCTAATAACAACTACAAAATTAATATAAAAGCATTCGACATTTTTTGTAAATTGAAAACGAAAAAACAAGCATAATTTTGGTTAATCGTGCATTATTCATCAATAGGGCTCGGAATTTCATGTAAATACATGTTTTTGTCGTTAGCTGCTGGAGAAAACCGTTAACCAAATATCTTTGCGAATCGACAAATTTGATATAAAATGGCACCGATTTGTTAATGCTATAAATGCATATTTTTACATACTTTGCTATAAATTCATATTTCGACATATTTTGCCATAAAAGCATATTTTTTCCATATTTTGAAATTTAACTAAAATCTTTGTATTTGCACAATTTATACCTTTTATAACAAATATTTTTAAAATTTATAAAAAAATTTTGAACATTTTTTTTTATAACGAAGACAAAAAAATATCAGAAAAAGTCAATGACTTCCCAGCCAACATTTTCTGAGCGCTCAGAAATTATGACTCATAAGAAATACGAGCATTTTCAGAGTGCTCAAATTTTAGAGTCAGAAACGAAACATAATAGACTCTTATTTATGAGTGTATTCAAAAATGTTTGAACATTTTTTCAATACTCATAAATGACTCAAAAATTAATCATAAATGACTCATAAATGGCTCAGAAAATTCGAAATTTCCAGTAATGCTCATAATTCGTAGTCCTTTATGAGTCATAAAAGTGCGCTCAGAAAGAGGATTTATCGGTGAACAAAAACACCCTCATATATCTATGATTTCAGAAGGTCTAAGGGCTCTTTTATGTGTCTTTTCGGACTCCAATTGTACACTAGGTTACTTTCAGACAATAATTAACCGTAATTTTCAATGTTTAAGCTACTTTTAAAGACAAATAATACAAAAATTGAATTAATAATATATTTTTAAAATTTGAAATGCATATGTTTTTTTGTTTTAAATACATATTTTATGTACATAAAACACAATTATAAGTGCATGAACTTCCGAGCCCTATTCATCAATCTACATAAAGCAATCAATAATTAACAACTTAAATAGTCCATACAAATACTGCGTGTTATAAATTGAAATAATACTGTACTATATTCCTGTGTAAATATATCACTTATAAAACCTTACACTAACTGCAGAAATTACTAAAAAGTACTATAAATTTTAAGTTAAAATATTAAGTTAAGATAAAATATTTAATACCCAATTTTTAATACAATCAGTAGGTAGTACTTTTTCAAAACTTCTTGTATTTACTTGTCTAATTTAATACAAATTTTAAATAAAAAGCTAGAAGTTTTAAAAAACTACTAGTTGGTAGTAGTATAAATTGGGATTAAGACTTATTGGAATAGCAAAAAATAGCAAAATGAAAATAATATTTGACATAAGAGACGTGTTCGTAAATAATGTTTAAATCGAAAACCTGGAAATAATTGCAATAGGATTAGAGTTTTTTACTACGGGATAGCGGGACTCTTTTCAAATTTCCGTGGATACCGGGATTTCATCCTCACTATAAATTATTAAATTCGACACAATTTGTACTTGCAAGGAGAATCTGTTTCTGAGTTCCTGCAGATATGGATGAAATTTGGATGTGTGATAGAGGGGACAAAATTAAATAACTTTCCTTTCTAAACATATATTTAACCCATTTTTTTACCAAGCATATATTCTGTGCGATTTTTTTTTTTTGACAAAAATTGGTGTAAGTAATTTAAATTGTAACTTTGATATTTTTTAAAAAATTCATTTTTATATTTTAATAATACAAATTTCTGTGAAAAAATTGCAAAAAAATTGGAATTAATTCTTTCGCAGTATTGTTAAGAATTTTTTACCAACTATAATTTCTCAGATTTGTATGATTCTTTGCTGGTTGCCAGAAAATAGCTCATTTTTGATATTAAAAATAAAAACGGTTTAATTTTCTGCATACTTAAAATTTTTCAAATACGGAAACCCCTTTATTCGATCAGATAATTTCTTTTTTAAAGTACATACTGAACGAAGATTTTTTCCTTTTCAATATTTTCTCATACTTTTTTTAATCGAAATTAGGACATCACTTTTATTGCGCCGATCTTTATGATACTTTAAATATTTTTTGAAGAATGTGCTTTAAAAAAAGTAAAAAAAAATTTTTAAATTATTATATGGCATTTAATTATTATTATATAAATATATTTTTTTTTTAATTGCATTTATAGGCAAATCCTCAAATTATTACAAGCTTTTTACTGTCTTGTCATATCGCCTGCCCATTAAATGTTATAGGATGGTTATAGGCTCTAAAATGTAGACATGTCTTTTAGACACAGCAGAAAAAAATGGGTTAATATGTTTTCAAAATTTGATACCCAATTTGCATACATTTCTTTTGAACAAACATTAAAAAATCCAAAAAATTAAAAAACGGGGACATTTTTGATCCCACTTTTTAACCCCCAAATATGAGATTGGGCCGCTAAAAAGATGCATTTGATTATTTTTTCTGTCTTCTCTATCACATATCCAAATTTCATTTAAATCTGAGGGAACCACACAGACCTTCCATGTATATATTTATTAAACTAAACTTTTAAAAAGTTTTTTTTTTGAACGTTTCAGATGAAAGACGTGTTCCAGGTGTAATTAAGGACCTTAGTTTGTATTCTTTTTCGTTATACGTTTCAGACAAATTTTAAATATTAAACCCTCAATTCATAAATGCTTTGTAAAGTTATAGCAGGTTTACAAAACGTCATTTTCATACAAAATTTGTTCAATAAACCTCCTATAATTTTACAAAGCGTTAATGAATTTAGGCGTAACTTTTTAAATTTTCTAATACATGCTTTAAACGATTTTAAGTGAAACCCAAAAGCAAAAAATATAGAATAAAATAAAAATTCGTGATAAGTATGTGTTTGAAATACAAAAAAGATTAATGGAAATTCCGAATTTTCAATTTCTTTTTAAAATATTAATAAAAAAATGTAATAGTGCTCCGCTACTCCAGCACTGTGAATCTGGCTTAACTTTTATTACCACAGATTATATATATGTATATAGATGGGTAAGAAAATGAGTAAACTGGTATGTTAAAATAGTGGTGGTATACAGAAAGGGATAGAATAAACCAAAAAATATGGTATACAATTTATATGGGGCTTTTTATTTCATTCTCGCTCTGCAAATCACCCAAACTTTTTTTTTTTTGCATATGCCATTGTTAAAATGTCTGTGTAGTCTGTGGTTATTACTGGGGCAAGGAATTCCATGCAAATGTATGTTTTTTCTCGATAGTCCAAAACTAATATGGACTAAATATTTATCCGAATCATCAAATTTAGAACAAAATGGCATCGATTTGTAGTTGCATATTTTTGCATATTTTGTTAAAAGTGCATGTTTTTGCATATTTTGACTTTAAATGCGTATTTGGTTCCTTTTTAATGCATATTTTGCGCTTTGGATGCATATTTGTGCATATTTTTATTTTTAGGAACATTTTTTATTTTGTAAGAAAATATAAAAAATTAATACATTTTCATATTTTGATTCAATCAAAATAAACATTCTTAAAAACCTTATTGACATAAGAAAACCCTTCGAGTTCTGTGTCTGTTTGCAAAATAACTAGTTATAACCATAGTATACGTTATTAACTTTTACAATACACTCAGAGAAAAGCTTTTTTGTCCAATATAACAATTTTATAAATATCTATGAAACGTTTCATTAATAAACGAAAGAATAATAATCATATCATAAACTCAGGGAACATCTGCATTCAGAATTTGTTAGTTGTTTAAGTAGTATTTCAGTTTTGTTGTTTCAAGTGAAAATAACATTCATTTGTAGAAGAAATATAAATTTTAACTACGTCATAAGTCATTAAAAAAACAAACAACATAACATACTGAGAATTCAAAACATTAATTTTATTCAGTCATTATTATGCAGGGTTGGCAGGCAAGATACCGTTATGGCTTTAAAACGCTTTCAAATGAATACCGTTATGCTGCTTACACATGAAGGAACATTCGTCAGAACATGTGTTTCATTTTTGTTTACATTTTTTAATACAGATGATACCACACCCAACAAAACCTCAAACGAGACATCAGTTCTGTTTGTTTGTCGAACTAATCACATCAAAAATTCGCGGAAAAGAATAAATTTAATTAATTTGTTAATTTTTCATATGCTGCTGTTTTTTTAATTTTATTTTTTTAGCTACCACATTTTATTATGGGACAAATTTCGCAAATTTTTATATTCATTTATAAAATTAATCCAATTTTCATTATTTGTAATTGTCGCCATTTTCGTCTCTTTTATTTTCTTTACTGCGCAAATTACAAAAGCAAATCACAGCACGACTGCTCTCAATGAACTAACACGCAAAAACAATAAACATCGATACACACGATGAAACATTGAGTTTGGAAACACAAAATATGAAAAGATTTTGATAACACGAATTTCAACACGAAACATTGATACACACGATGGAACATTCGGCAGAAAATGGTCATGTTCTGACGAATGTTCCTTCGTGTGTAAGCAGCTTTACCCCTAAACTACCGTTACCGAAATAACCGAAATGCCATTATCCTTAAAATACCGATACCGAAATAAGTGAAATACCATTAAAATACCGATAACGAAGTAAATCAAATACCGATACCCTTAAAATGCCGTTACCGAAGTAAATGAAATATCGTTATCCTTAAATAAATAAAATACCGTTATCGTTATTTATAATTCTCTGCTTTTGGTAATTAGATGTTGTTACACACATTCAGATATCAATTCTGTTTTGCTTTGATTTTCGTCTGTTCATTGTAAAAAATTTAAAATACTGGCTACCGTTAGCTAAATAACTGAAATATTATTAACCTTAAAATACCGTTACCAAAATAACCAAAACACAGGTATCCTTAAAATATGTGTCTTGTGAAAATATTTATAATTACTAGGGCACGTTACATTGGACGTAATTCTAGGAAACATTGTGATGAATCTCTTTCTTTAAGCGTATGTGTGGCGTTGAAAACTAATTATAGATAATTTTTGATTTTATCGCTTATATTTGAGTAGGTGAGCATAGATGCCAACTTTTTCATACCAAAAAGCGCAAAAAAGTTACAAAAAAGGGTAAAATCGCGTAAATTTCTATTTAAAAACGGGTAAAAAGCACTTAATAATTTTTAGGGCCTTTCAAAAGAATTGTCAGTTCTTACCCTACACTGAGAGAAATATCTGCATTATATTAATGCATTTTTGCATGAAACCAATGAAGTTTCACTGGAATTCGTCCATTGAAACTTTTCATTGAATTAATGGAATTTTTCATAAAATGTTATGAAAAATGTCATTTCGTAATTATTCAAAATTATTCGATTTTTAAAAACTTAGGGTCTTGTTTTATAGTCAGAAGAAAAAAGGATTTTTGTCTTGAATAAATAAATATGAGAAAAATTTCGTTTATATTTCTGACTATACAAAACTAGCCCCAAAATTTTTCATATAACTAGGATTCTGCTAAATTTGTGTTAAAAGTGATACGTGTATAACGGAAACTTTTTGCATTTGGTACATCAAAAACACTACATTTAGCGCCAAAAGCAGTATTTGGCATTTAACATACAACTTTCCTTGATATTTTAACGTATCGTTATGGAAATAAAAGCAACTGTTGCCATATTTCTTGATATTGCTATAAAAACAATACATGTAAAAAACCGCAAAACGCGCTAATTAAATTTTGAAAAAGCACCAATTTAGTGCTTTTTTCATTTACGCGTTAGATCAATATTTTTCGCGTTTTGGCACATCAAAAAGCAGCAGATTTAGCGCGAAAAGCACTAAGTTGGCATACCTGTAGGTGAGATGCAAAACTCGTTCGTTACACATTAAATAAATTTTGAGAAGAAGCAAAAAACTGGTTGCAGCCAATTAAATTAACAAAATTAGTTGAATGCTTTAAATTCTTAAATGTTACGCCATTCTTGATTAAAAACTCAACAGTTGAAAAATCGAAAATATTCTCACAAATCGCCTAAGAACTGTCAGAATCAATTGTCATCTCGTTTTTTTAATTTTTGTAACGAACGAGTTTTGCATCTCAGCTACTCATTTATAAGCGATATAAATAGCACGATTATGAAATTAAATTCTCAAATAACTTTAGCATAAATATTAAGGTGTGCTTCTATTGCAAATTGTCTATTTCGATTTAACACCCATAACTTTTTGTTTTATTTGATCACAAATTTACAAACTAAAAAAACATTTTTTTTTTTTGGAAAACGGTAAATTCCTTGATTAATCGCAATTAAAGTTTTTGATTTAAAATAAATATGCTGATCACGAAAATATTAAAATACTTTGAAATCTAAGACTGATGTGAAATTTGTGTTTTTCATGCAGTTATCAGGGTTATTGAAAAATTTTATTAAATATTTAAAAAATCTAAAATTTTTTCTTTTAAATTTTTTAATCTATGCAATTTGATTATTTGAATATTATTTTTTTTTAATTTCCTGAATGTAATGAAAAAGTATGATTTTTAATAAAAATTAACTAAATCAGGAAGGTTTTTATTGATTTTTTTATGATAGTTAAATTAAAAATTTTTTAATAAATTCGTCATCAGTCTATTAAAACTTAGAAGAATAACTTCGTCTGAATTGGAGTGTTTATTAAGCGGGCCATATATTTGCAATATTATGGTACAACTTTCCAAGTGGTGCAAGCATATTGACCGTGTATGTATTAAATTGAAGGTTGAGCAATATTATGTAGTAAATCAAAACACTTTTGATTTTTATTGGACAACTTGAAATATTGCATAATCTATTGGCAACACTGTACAATTTTAATTTTACGCTGTTTATATTTATGTGCATTTTGAGGTTATGTTGAATTCATATATTGCATACAATATTGTGGCGATCTTTTGTTACATACATGTTGCAATTTATTGTATGGTGTGTAGCAAAACGAGAAAAATACTGTGCCATTTTATTCGACATAATATTGCAAATGTATGGGGGCTTAATAGAAAAACTGATAAAAAAAATAATTGTTTACCAAAGATAAATTTGGATTAGAACCTAGACTTTATACACTAAAAGATTATGGGGGTTATTTTGTAATACGCAACGCCTTGCGTTGCGTTGTTTTCCATACAAATTGTTTTTGTAACAATAACAATTTACACATAAATCAATGCAACGCCTTGCGTTGCGTTTTACAAAATAACCGACTATATATTTTTCAAGCAACTATGATTTAGATCATATTAATAAGTATTTCTAAGAGTTACACAATGCCTTGGGTAGATAACTTCAAACATAATAATATGACAATAATATTTATACAATTATTTTTTCTTAAAGGTATTTTAAAAATGTTTTTGGAATAAAAACAAAAATGCAATTTTTAATTTCAAAATTATAATTAATTATTTAATTTCTTTGTAACTACGACAAAAAGCAATTACGTAATCAATTGCGACAGTTTTATTGAATTTTTCGCGAAATCTGTAGTTGTCCGCTGTAGTCCCAATTATGTCTTATAACTTGGAATGTGTTATTTTCAAAGGTATTAAAAAATATGAGTAAATTACACTTAAAGAAAATGCAAGTAACATAAAATTTTATTAAAAATATTGAGACAAGTAAAAAATTTATCATAAAAAAGAAAACTTTTTGTTTTAAATTATATTAAAACCGGGTTTATTATGGCTTTCATATGGTCTAGCTTTACATAATTAATGTTGGCAAATAAAAAATGTTTAATTCATTCAATTCAGCATAATAAATAAAAGGATTTTTAATTAAATTTATATGTAAAAAAAACACCAATATATATTTTTTTTTTGGAAATTATGTCAAAAATTTAATTCTGAATTACATTTGTAAATGCAAACGAATTTACACCATTTTTTAAGAGTAAAAGGATAAAAACAATGAGCAATGGTAAAATTTCTTTGTATGAATTTAACTAAAAAAAGAAGGAAATTGTTTAAAAAATTCATACTTTGACATTCAGCTGACACTTGTGGAACCCACACGAATAAAAATACTCCAAATAAGGCTGCAACAAGAAGAAGGAAAGTAGTAAAGAAAAAAGAAAATGAAAGGAGAAATAAAACTATGCCCAAAATTGATATTATTGTGAATGATTTAAAAATAATAAATAAATCACAATAAGTAGATATGTAAAAAAGTTCGAACATTGCATAAATCATCATAAGATACCTTAAAATCCTGCGTAAATTAACATTTTTTCTAAAACTGCTTTCAAAAAACCTTACTTAACCAATAATTTTAAATATATATATTAAATAAAAATGATTAAAATTTCATGTATATTTTTTTTACAGTGTATGTATATTTATTTGAAAAATTTTTTGTACAAAATTATACAGCCAACTACTTTTAAGTCTTTCTTACTTTTATTGATATGCATTAAACATTTAACAGAAAAGTAAACAAATTTTGAAACAAATTATTACATGGAAACTGTGAAGGGGAGGTTAGTTAAACAAATCTTTTTATTACAAAACATAAAAAATGTCATTAAAAACAAACAAACTTTAGTTTTGAAAACAATGTTGCTCCTTAAGAGTTTTTTTAGATGCTGTTTCTGGTTTTGTTGGAAAAACTTACATGGAAAACAATTGTCGGCTTGGGTAAATTTTGTTAAGGCGTAAAAAACTTAAAAAGTTTTAGATCAATCCAATAAAACATCAGAGTTTTTTTTTATTTAAAATATGTGTGAAAAAAACAAAAAATTAACATAAAAATTAATTTGGAAAATAAATAAATTTATGAGTAATTAAATTTTAAAGGGATCATACGAAAACTCTAAGAAAAATTACCTAAAATGAAAATGGTTTAAATGCATACTATAAAATTTCTAAAAAATAGTCCTTTAGTATTCTTGCATTATATTTATTATAAATCGCTTTTGATTAGAGAATATTGAAATAAGACTTTTATTTTGCTTAAAATAATTAAATATGATAGATTTGGATAAATGGAAATTTTTGAGGAAATAGCTATAAATTTTATTAAATATTGCAAACAGTTTTTTCGCATTAATTTAATTGAAAATAAGTTTGATCCATTACGAATATAAATTTTGTAGTCGAAAAAGTTTTCGAGAAATTTTCATATTTCACAGAAAATAATTTTGTATCTGTGGCAGTCTATTATCCTACGAACTCGATAAAACCTTGAGAAAACGTAAAAAGTAGTTTTTAAGTTTTAAGCAACGTAAGTTGTTTCGATTTCACGCGAAAAAACTGTTATACTCCATATAAAAAAATTATTTTTCACGACAGTTTCACGTGAAAAATATGTAGAGTTTGTTTTCACGCAAATTTAATGTACAAGACTATTATTTTTCTGGTGAAAAAGTGACACTTTGTGTTTAATGTGATTGTGTCTTTATTATAAAATTAAAAATTTTTCCACGTGAAAACAACTTACGATACTTTAGTAATAACATGTACAACATTGTTCATCGAGAAGTTTAAAGCAAAAAATAAAATTCAGTTATAACTGGCAAAAAAACTAACAAGTATCGCCTTGATTTTTCCATACACTGAACCAAAAACAGCGGTGAAAGCAATCAAAATTCTTATTAAATTGATGAATGGGTGATCCCTACACTCAAAATAATACGTCTGTTGGCTGGACAGAAAAAATTGTTACTTTATGGTCCCGGGACCCTCCCCGGTCCTAGTCCATATAATCCCTAAGGGCATGTAAGATCATTCCAATGGAGCAAACATTTTATCCGTTTTCCTCTATCTCACTTAGTTTTCGAGATATGGGCCATTTTAAGAAATCGAGAGGGAAAGAAATAGCGCCATCTTTAAAACTTCGGATACACTGGTGGCGCCATCTACCATATAATAACAGAAACATGAAAATATTATATTTTAACAATAAATTTTGTAAAATTTAACGAATGGGTTCTTAAAAATTAGTTATAAATAGTTTTGAAAATTAACACTCAAAACTAGTTAAATTACTGAGGATTTTTAGTATAGTGTTAAATGAAGATAACTAAAATCTTTGTTTAAATCAGTGTTTCGACTTAAAATTAGTCAAATCGATTTGAAACCAGTTTGATAGATTTTTCTACTGACGTATTATTTTAAGTGTAGTAATAAACATATTTTTCAGAAAACGTTCCCGAATCTCAAGGCAAACATTGTTCTAAATAATTCTGAGTTTTCTTATAAAAAATATATGTATGTATATTAGAGCGACTCACCTTATATGGACAGAAAAAAGTAAAAAAAAGTGCCCCCCTCAAAATAAACATTGGTTTGTTTTATGATGATTCCCAAAATATTTCGGGTCTAGCAATGAGATCTGGACCATTATTGAAAAAAGGTTTTTTTTTTAGTTTTTGTAAGAAATTTGCATCTTATAATTAGCTGAATACAACATACTCAATATGGGTATCATATGAAACGTTTTTTAGAGGCGCGTCCAGCGGTATATACTTATAACATGTTCAAGCATATCCTGACATGTCCTATTTTCAACGTTATTCTATAAAAAAAAAAACACATTTTTGAATCTTTTGTACGGAGATATTTGTGATTGAAATGTCAAACTTACATATCATAATCTATAGACGATTTAAGTGAAACGTGTTTCAGATTTTTGTGAAATTCGCGATTTTCCACGTTTTATCAGAAATTCTATATGGTAGAAACAATATATTCTAAATAGAGGAATATGGATACCGTAGCTTTTCTTTTGGCAAGTAAATCATCGCTGAGCGGATATAGTTTAAAATTTTACAAAAAGTAAAAAAAAATATCTTTTTTAAAAAAGGTCCAGCTCGTGAGATCTCATTGCTAGACCCGAAATATTTTGGGAATCATCATAAAACAAACCAAGGTTTATTTTGAGGGTGGCACTTTTTTTACTTTTTTTCGTGAGTCGGTCTAATGTACATATGTATATATAATTGGTAAAAAAAAAAATCTAAAAAAAATATTTCATATTTTCAGATTTTCTTGATGGAAATATGTAAAGCTAAAATGAATGTGATAAAGTTAAACTGAATTCACTGAATTTAAGAGATTTAACTACGAAAACTTCCAAAAAAATTAAGAACTTTTCAATTTGTAAGCATTTAAGAGATCTCCTAATTCTGAGGGATAATTAACAAAAAAGATTTCAAAGTTATCCGAAAAAGTAAAAATGTTTAAAGATTAAATTAAAAAAAGCTGTCTCTACTTCTCAAAACTGTTCCATCTATCCCATTGTGTACATCTTTGCTATCACAGTTGTTGAAAAAATCATTTAAAATTTTATATTCATTATTTTATTTTTTTAATGTTTAAAATAAACACACTCTACTTAATATTGTGTTTATTTTAAACAACTCAAAAGTATTTTTAGTAGTTTATTTTAAAAATAAACATTTATGTTTTGTGATGCTTATTAAAATTTTTATTATTTGCAACTTACCTGTTATTGTTATAAACCATTTATTTGATGCTAATTGTTGTTGTGTAAAAAATGCCATTTTTAATGAATTTTGAATTTTTGTACAATATTGTGAGTGTGTGTGTTTGAAGACTACGTTTTTTGAGACTTTAATAATGAAAGATGAAATTGAGAAAGAAAAGAAAACTATATTTAAATTATCTACATTTATATATAAATTAAAATTAAATAAAATTAATATTTATAATACCTTGGCTTTTCTTTTTTTGTAAATACTTTCTGGTATCAATATTGATGTTCTACAATATTATTGCGAATATTTTATGTATTTGAACGGTAAATGTTTTAGCCATTGCTGTGCATCATGTTTTAACTTGAAAAATTAAAAAAGGTAATTAATTGAAAACATGTATTTAATTTTATTTAATTATGTGTTGTTAAAAATAAATTCCATTTATGATAAGCAAATTATGCGATTTAAGGCTTCATTAGTCTAATCGTAAAGTAAAAGACGTATCTGTAAACAATGGGTCATATGAATTAAACTTAGCAATACTTCGAAGTATTTACTTTGGGCTTAGGAATGGCTTTTAACTCCAAATTTACCAATTGGCTGGTAGAATAGCATAAAATGTAAACGAAAATTAAATTTCTAGTCTACTCCCAAGCAGACTAGATTTGTGAAATAATTGCTTAAAAAACCCTGTATTTCCCCTATTAGTAATATTTATTTTTTATTCATATGAGCTATTGGGTTTTTAAGCAATTACTTCACAAAACTAGTCTGCTTGGGAGTAGACTAGAAATTTAATTTTTTAATTTTCGTTAACATTTCATGCTATTCTACCAGCCAATTGGTAAATTTAGAGTTAAAAGCCATTTCTAAGCCCAAAGTAATTACTTAGAAGTAATTGCTAAGTTTTATTCATATGACCCAATGGCTTATGAATAGGGTAAGGAATTCCATGCAAATTCATGTTTTTTCTCGACAGTCCAAAACTAATATTGACTAAATATTTATCCGAATCATCAAATTTAGAACAAAATGGCATCGATTTGTAGTTGCATATTTTTGCATATTTTGTCAAAAATGCATGTTTTTGCATATTTTGACTTTAAATGCATATTTGGTGCCTTTTTAATGCATATTTTGTGCTTTTTAATGCATATTTGTGCATATTTTTCATTTTTAGGAGCATTTTATATTTTGTAAAAAAAATATAAAAACTTGATACGTTTACATATTTTGATTCAGTCAAAATAAACATTCTTAAAAACCTTATTGACCCATGGAAAATCTTCGAGTCCTGTGTCTGTTTGCGAAATAACTTACTTATGTTAAATAAATTTTTAAGTTTTAAAGTGACTTATTTTTGCAAAAATAATAGTTTTTATTGCACATTTCTTATATTTTTAATTTATATTTTTCTTTTTTAGCCGCATATTTTCCATTTTTAAGTGCATGAAATTCTTTGCCCTACTTATGAATAAAAAATAGATATTACTAATAGGGGGAAATATTGGGTTTTTTAAGCAATTACTTCACAATTTAAGTCTACTTGCGAGTAGACTTAACATTTAATTTTTGATTTTAGTTTATATTTCATGCCGTTCTACAAATCTATGGATACATTTGGTATTAAAAGTCATAACTTCGAAGTAATTGCTAAGTTTTATTTATATGACCCAATGGAATGTGTTAAAATAATACATACACTCATAAAAAAAAGCCCGTACAAATAGTGCAAAATTCTGCTAAAATAACAGGAAATAGTACCTGTATTTGCACCAGCAGAATTTTCAATTAAATTGAGAATTATGGTCTGCTAAATTTAGGTAAGCTAAATTTTACACACTGCTAAATACACAGACAATTCCAGTTATTTTAGCTAAGAAATTTGAGCTAAATTCAACAGAAACATTACCTGATTTAACTGAAAATTTCTGCTAAAATGTCGCTTGCAGTCTTGGTTTTGGGGCTTTACGGATCTGTCCCGAGAAAGGTCCATATTTATTTTTGGGAGTATAGGTGACTTATGAATATTGATAAGTTCAGAGTAACGAATTTTTGTCCATTTTGCTCTATCTCGCTTAGTGTCCGAGATATAAGCCATTTTGTGATTATACAATAAAAATATTATGAAAATATAGCGCCATCTATATGTGATATTGATAGCAGAGACACAAAAATATAAACTTTGGGAAATAATTGGGGTTTAAATTAGCTGAAAAATTTGTAAAATGAAGAAACATAAATTACTTAAAATTAGGATGCAAAGTTAGTTCAAATACGGATGAAAGTAATTGTTATGCTAAATGGGATTTACAAATATATTAGTTCAATCCTAAATTTTAAGACAAAACAACAGAAAAATCAGTTCATTTGCGCCAGAACGCGTTTAACAGACTTTTGTACTAACTTTATTTTATAAGTGTTTGTATTTAAAATATTTTTGTCTTTTTTATATGCATTGAAATTGTTGTCAAGTAAAATCGTTTAAAAAGTTCTGAGGAATATAGGAATTTTCTATTTTATTACTCGACATTTAACTCCATGTACAAGACAAAGATAAAAGAACAATATTTTTATTTTTTTATACTCTTTTTTATTCATTACAGCCCTACGGGGAATGAGGAGTCAATTGTCCTACAAGGACCTATCCCGTGACCGGTCAACCGAAATCATATTACTAAATTATTGCAAATATGAACCAAAGAGATTGAATTAATTTTCTAATTATTTTCTGATTCGTTACTTTCACTGTTGCTTTTAAAAAACTTGACCGATACCGAAATAAACAAAATTCGGGGCATATTTTTAAAAATATTTTTTTAATGAGTGTTATTTTTGTTCGGTTTAAGATCGAATATTACAAATTCCAAATAGAATTTATAATTTATTTTACAACCAATAGAGAAAAAACTAATAAAAAAAACTTTCCTAGAACCAATGGTTGACAATTAATGCATTTTCAAGTGTTACCAAATTCACTATCATCAGATTGCCTTTATGGGGTTCTCTCTTGGCTCTAATGTAGATTTTAGTTTTTTGTATATATGTATGTATATGTTCAATTTCAAAGAAAAGCATTTGAGAAGTAAATTCAAACATTTTTACTTATCCATTTATTGGTTGTTAATGGCCCTATGCTCCAACTTGGAACGACGGGAATGAATATATATATATATATATTATATATATATATATATATATATATATATATATATATATATATTTATTTTTTTTACAATTTGGTTATTTTAGCTCTTATTTTATATTTCTATAATTTTTTGCTAAGAAATTTTAAGTTTTGTATTTTCAACGTTTTTTTAATGTTAAAGCTGTTTTAGTTTTAACAATTGGTATTTCATTTAACTTTTCTTTTTAACTTAATAGGAATTTTTAAATTTTTATTTATATTATCAGAGTTTTTGAGGTAATTTTTAATTTTTATTGATTTTTTAATTTAATTATGGCCAACGCAAAAAACGAGTCATCAGCCGTTAAAGGACCTATCCCTTGACCGGTCAATCGGGGGAATATTCAAGGCACTTCCACTATATTTGTGTGTGTGTGTGTGTTAATGTTGTTTTCTTTTCTATTTTTTTCTTTTCCATTTTTTTTATTTGTTTGTACTGTTTGTTTTTTCTTTTTTATTTCAACAGAAACGAAAAAGATATAACTTTACCATCAGCCAGGCATCATGCACAAGCAACATTAGCTCAGACGGTAGAGCGTTTGCCTTACAAGTAGAAGGTTGTGTTATCGAGCCCTACTTTGAGGCCAAGTGGATTTTTTTTGATTCTTAATTTTTTATTAGTTTATTTGAAAAGCTATTTTCAGACACACCACCTTAAGTGTCACAAGGTGTCTAAACTGTGGCAATTGGTCCCTTTCAGTGACAACGCCATGTTAAAGTGACGTGTCTCTTTCAAACAAAAAGACCGATCAAGGACCGGTCCCTGCCCCCTTCGGACCTATCCTGCGGGCAAACTCCATACTTTTACAATTATGGTAATGCAGCAAAACAATAAGGAATACATTTTTTTTTTATTTTTGTGTGCAAAATTTTCTGTATACGCCAAACAATTATTTATACAGGAAAACAATGCTTATTAATTGTTAAAATTATGGATATACAGCAAAGTCGATGCTGGATATCTCAAATATGAAACAAGATATCGAAAAACGGATTTAGGAATCAGAAAGGGGGTGTATATAATATATATGATCCATTCCTAACTCAATTTTTTCAAATATGGTCAGTGGGTCACACCAATAATAAGCTGACGAGATAAGTTTTATTGAAATCCCGTGTTTCATACAGTAAAGGTTAAGGGTCATATGAATAATCACTTTTTAAATTTATAAATGGCTTGTAAAACTAATTTTGCATACAAAATTTATTTTATAAACGTGTTACAAGGTTTTCAAATTATTATGCATTGACACTTTAAAGTATAATTTTTAACATCGAAAATTGAAGGTCTTCGAAATCAAGGATATGGCATCACCAAAAAAATAAGTTATAAAGACATCGTTATCGCTAGATGGTACTTTGTTCAAAAAATTGACCATTTTGTTTTTTTTATTTAAATTTAAGTAATAACAAACAACAAAGCAAAAAAACAAACGGATATCTCAAATTATATTATTTGAATATATTCCGCGCTTGTTTTTTCCTTATTTTGAGCAGTTTTCATCAGTTTTTGAGTTTTTAAATATAGGCTCAGCTGATACTAAATAGTTGCTCAGGTAATACTAAATTTCAGCGCCCTCTATCGATGAGTAGTATAAGTTTTGATTTCCTATCTCTATAATTAATAGTCTCTGTTCCAAATATTCAATACAAACAATTACTCTAAATTAAATTTGACATCAACACCATGTTCCAAAAAATTTAATAAAAAATTTTAATCAAATACTAAAATATGACATAAAATTCATATAAAATTAACGCACGTTGTTTTGTTTTATATTTTTTCGATACATTTTTTTATCTAATTAAATTCTCAACATTAATGAACCATAAATTAGAAAGACAAGATTGACGTCAAAACAGCCAAATAATTTAAAATGTTTTCTTTTTTGAACAATTTTAAGAGAGACAAAATTTTGAAAGAATAAAAAACATTATGAATTTAAACATTTTTATGTGCTACAGCTAAAATGCATTTTCAGCTATTATAATACTCCTGCTTTTAATAAGCCAATTATTGTTAATTTAACGAGCCGCCAACACTACTGCTAATCAGTTGATGCCATCATCTTCATACTCATTCTTCTTTAGAATATTTACACTGAGGTAGGCCAGGCAATCCGGCTGGTACGAGAATACAAGATACCCAGCAAAACCTTCTATTACCCGGTAATGACTTTGGTAGGAAGAAATAAAGGTAGGTAACCTCTTACTTTTCTATTACAAAACCTAACCTACAAAAAAAAAAAAAAACTTTCAGATAAGGATTTTTCAAAAAAATGTTGTTTAAATTTTTGAACCGAATATTAATTTTAAGTTCATAGATTTTTAACAAAAAATGTAATTTCTAAAATTTTTTAAGGCACATCTACACGAGAGAGAAAATTGCTAGAGATAGAGCAAAAAACACCTCTAAATAGCTTAAATCATTCATCATAGAGCTAATTAGAGGTGTTTTTTTGCTATATCTCTAGTATATTTCTCTCTCGTGTAGCTGTGGCTTTAGAAAAACGAATCATTTATTCAAATAAAACATCCAAACGTATGAATTTAAACGTAACATGTTTACCTGTTACCTCTAGGTTACAAATAACCTTAAAGTAATATGTTTTTTTCTTAAAATTTCAATTTGTAATTAAATTAAACTTTTCATATTTTCAACAAAAAATTTGGAAAAAAAATTTATAAATTACTTTTCTATTACAAGACCTATTATTCTAACAATGGCATGTCCATTGATGTAACTCCTTACTTAGTAACATGTACACTAAACTTACAGATAAGGAGTTTTCAAAAAAATTTTGTTTAAATTTTTAAACCGAATATTAATTTTAAGTTCATAGATTTTTAACAAAAAATGTAATTTCTAAAATTTTTTAGAAAAACGAATTATTTATTCCAATAAAACATCCAAAGGTATGAATTTAGTATTGCAAGTAATGCAAGGGGAAAGTGTAAGGGTCCAAAGTAATGAAAGGGTAAGCGGTTTGATATATTACCAGGTAATATGCATAGTAATACCCACATGTTACCAAGGTTTTGCTGGGTGTGGTAGAAATTGTTGATAGACAATCAGATAGACATGAGAACAGACAGTATAGGAATCTTGTATCTACGAATCTAACGAGTGCATAAATTTTTGCGATGTTTATCAATTTAGAAATCTCTTATTTTAGGATTTATTTTCTATTAGAAAAGTGGCCATAATAATGTTCACATTGAACTTTGGCAAAAAGTCAAAAACAATTTTTGTAATTTTTATTTTCGATAAACAAAAAATGAGTCGCTACTTTTTTAAATACCTATATTTAAAAACAAGAACATTATAAGGAAAAACGACTATCCATTGGAGAGTAAATCTTGTCTATTTTGACATAGTGCAAAAATAAAAACAATAAAAGAAAAGTGTCACAAAGTATAGTCGGGGTAGTATTGAAATAATAAATTAATTAATGTTTTATGGGGCAACATTGGGTAGGTTTACCAGAGAAATCCGTTACCGCTACAATGGATTTCTAGCGTTCTATGATTACCTTAATGTGGTGAACGATGATACTTTTGTTTTTGTTTTAAAAATTTAATTTTTCTTCGATATTTTTTTGATGTATCACCAACTTATCACAAGTACAGGGTGGCCCAAAAATATTCACCCGTTATTGCTTTGCTATATTTTTAAAATGAAACTGCATAATTAATTTTTTTTTAAATGTTTATTTGGACCTTTAAGTTTTTTTCCATTAATTTTTGAAGATATTTACAGAATTTTTCATCCTTCTAGCGAGAACTTCGGCGATAAGATCTCGTACTCTTGTCAGAAATTCTCTTTGAGAGCTTCCAGAATCTGTGGCTTGTTCACTTAGAGGCAGTGTTACCATATATTTTTTTAGAAAAACTGTAAATAAAAACTGTTTCTTTATAGAAGAACTGTTTTTCGAAAAAATTTTAAAAATCAGAAGAAATTTTGGGATCCCGAAATATCCTGGGACTAAAATATTATCCCAGGGTATCAATTTTCAAAATATCGAGATTTGATAATTTAATAGCCTTTGGCATTGATAGTAATCGACTTTTTGCATAGCCTCCTAATAAAACTTTTTTTTAAAGAATTTTGGTCTCCCAGGCCCCAATCTAAATTTAAAAAAATTCATCGAATTCCGAGATTAACCCCTGACTTAGGATAGAATACTTTACTGATCAATTTAGTACTTCAAAATATTCTTTATTGATTTGCATTCCACATAAAATTGACTTTCATTTGATTGAGTATTGTTATGTCGGGAATTGTTTGTTTGAAAAAATTATGTTTAAGCGTTAAACAATGGTGGATCTGGTTAATATAATTTTATATAACTGCAATAAATATTTTGATATAACCATATAAAATTATACTCAACAATATATAATTCTATAAAATCATAAATGATTATATAAAAAATATTTTTACTCGGCATAGTAAATTCTCAACACAAAAAAACAGAAAACAGCTGAATATGGACTAATAATAACGAAAATGAAATCGGAATTAAAAAATGTAAAATGTAAAATGTCAAATCCAATATGGCGGGCATAAGTTTTAATTTTTTAACCCTTTGATGTCCGATTTTTAATATATGAATTTTGTGACCAGGCTTTATGGAAATGTAGATCTATACAAACAAATGTTTTTTTTTATTAAATTTATTTCTTAGCAGCAACCTCTTAAGGAAATATTTATAATTAAAGCCCAAACTTTTAATGCTGCCGGTTCCGAACGGGTTACTATTTTTTTAAACATTTTAGTTAATTAAAAAATATAAAAAATTATGAAAAAATTAATGGAATCTGTAAAACATGTAACCTCATCGCAGTAGGTCCTGGAAACCACGAAATAAAAAGATTTGTACACTGAGAAAATTGTTTTCACTTCAGTAATGAATTTCGTCATAGTTTCAATGAAAATTGTCACTGGAACTCGTCCATTGAAACTTTTCATAGAATCTATGAAACAGGTTTCATTAAAGTCAATGTTTATGAAAAGTTCATAAAATAAATGAAACTCTTCATAAAATTAATAGGCCACTCCTCCAATGAATAATCATTTAGCAAATGAAAAGCCTCATAAAATCTATGAAGCTATTTCATTTACTATTATTTATTATAGTTGGTTGTTGTTGTTGCTAAGCTGGAGTGGATAAATAAAAAGTATTTAGCAAATGCAAAAAGCTCAATAAAATTGTAACATATTTTACGGAAGTATAAAATATATCTAATGAAAGAATTCATTAAATTAAAAAGTTTAATAAAATTTTATAATAAGCTTAATTGTTAATGTTTCGAAAAAATATGATTTATAAAAAATTTCATAGTCCAAAATTAATAATAAAAAATTAATTTCAAAAAATTTCATATATATAAAAAACATTTTCATTAAACTTATGAAGATCTAATTTATAAAATTCAATGAATTTTTTTAACGAAATTATGAAATTTTATGAAGGAAAAGTTATGAAAAATTTCATAATACTAATTAAAAATTATACACATAGTGAAATGCTTCATTGATTCTACGAAAAAAATTCTATGAAATTATATCATTAATGTCATGAGTAGGGTTTTTCTTTTCCCGGACTTTTTCATTTCCCGGGACAGCGGGATTTTTTCAGAATTTCCCGGGATCCCGGGAATTCCCGCTCGTTAGAAAATATATAAATTCGACATATGTTGTAAAGGGTTGTTCAACAGGGACGCTACAAAAATAGAAAGACAGGGACAGCAAACGACGCCATATTTCTTGCCGCTCTTTTGACATTTCTCTTCAGTAAGGTTTGCCATTTCATGATGGAAAGATATACGAGCCAACAACGAGTCGAAATTATTAAAATTTACTACCGAAATTCGGAGTCAGTCGCCTCAACGTTAAGATCGCTACGTCCAATTTATGGTCGTCATAATCGTCCTAGCAGATCAACAATTGAGCGTGGGGCTACGTCAAATCTATGGTCTATGCCAACAAGCCAGCGACGATTGATGAACTTCGTACGAATATCGAACGTGAAATTGCAGCAGTATCGGCCGATTTATGCTTGAAAACCGTAAAAAATTGGGTTCAGCGTCTGGACTTCTGCAAGCGTGCCCGTGGTGGCCATGCAAAAGAGATCGATTTCCATACATAATGCCATCGAACGTACTTTCACAGGAATAAAGAATTTCATTGATATACAAAACCGTCTTTGTTTTATTTAAACTTTTTTACTTTTGTAGCGCTCTTATTGAAAAACCCTTTACTTTAAAAACTTGATTTCTGGTTAAACACCGTCCGACAAAGTTCATCTTTTGGTTGTACCCATGAGAAATTGTACTTAATAAATTCTAAAAGGATGGCTAAATATAAAGAATCCATGTCTTCCACTTTTTCTAGATCAATTCGTTTAACAATTTAAATCGTGAATTAATATTTAGGTAATATATTTATATGGAAGGCCGTCTTAGAAATATATTAACTAAATATTAATTGGCGGTTTAAACGGTTAAACCAATTGATATACAAAAAGTGAAAGACACGGGTATTTTATTTTCATCCCTTTTTTCAGGATATATTGGAATAGTTAATGGGTGCGAACTTGTGTCGGACCAGTTTTATAGTCAGAACTCAGATCGATTTGTTGCTTAAATATTTTCTAGATCAAATATGAAATATTAAATCCAAAAATTTCTATTTCTAGATATTTTGTTTCTTTCTACGCAGATTTTCAGAAGTATCCGTCTAGAATTATTTTTATAAAATAGTTTGAAAGTGAGTATTTTTCACACAAATTTTTAGGCAAATTCGCCTGAATCGTTTTATAAAAATAGACACTAAAACATTATTTAATAGTATCTAAACTTTAATTGGTTTTCTTGAATAGACATTTTTTATGCCACATATTTTTCATATTTAGTGGCATTTTAAATTAACATATAAAAAAATCCAAAATAATTTGAAAGAACATCGGATGGATTATTTTGAAAACAAATAGTATTTAAAAAATACAATTGAAATAATGGAAGAGTAATTGAACTTTAAATGAAATTATTTTAAGTTAAAGAAGCTCAAAATACTTATGTCAATTGAAAATACGAAAATATTACCAATTTTTTAATTTTAATGCCTATTTCATTGGAGGTATTTGGAACTGAAATAATGATGTTGGAATGTCGTATAAGGCTGGTTTACACTATAAGATTTTCGGTACGATTTTACTTCAGTATACATGCAAAACTTATAGGCAAGATTGCAAAACCTTTCCGAAAATCTTATAGTATAAATCAGTTTATACAAATATTGCTTTATTTGAACAAAGATCATAATTTTAAAGAAAAAAGTTTTTTCCGAAATATGTACAAGTATTTTTGTCGGTAAACTTGGTAATGGCTGATAAAAATTTTTTCGGTTTAACTAAACCAAATTCAACTGACATCCGAAAACAATTTGGCCTAATTCAGTTTATTAAATTTTAAATCGTATTTTTTTTAATTTGAAATATTTTTTGTTTAAATTAGTTTAAAAAATCAATGCTTTAAATTTAAATAAAGCTTCCAAAATTGCATTAATACTAGCTTAAACTTCTGTAAAATAATAAAAAAAAAAATCCCGGGAAATCCCGCACAAAATTCCCGGGATTGCGGGATCCGAAAAAGCGCGGGATTCCCGGGACATAAACCCTAGTCATGAGGGATAATTATTTCAGTGTGGGTTAATAACTGCTTATGAAAATGTTTAGTTCTTACTCAAATCGGTACAATTACAATTGGATCCACCAGTTAAAATAATAAATTTCTGATGTAGGATTCATTACCGCAATCTTGGATCCGCCATTTTGAGTTAAACATTTTTTATTTCTGATTTGTTATCAGCGACCTTAAGACCTGCATTAGGAATAATTTATTTTCCTAAATATTACAATTTTAAATTTATGACCGCCATATTGAAAAACTTTTGCATTCAAAAAACTTCCCGATTTGTAATCAGCGGCTCCTAGACCTATATAATTGAATATTTTAAGTCCAATATATTAAAAACTAAAAATTCATGGCCGCCATTTTGGATCCGTCAATTTTAATTTTAAATTTTTTATTTCAGATTCGTGTGATCAGCAACTTCCAAGTCCCCCTTTGTGATACTTTTTAGTCTCATATACTCAATATTCTAATTTTGGCAAAATTCCATGAAGCTGGCCCACAGTGCAACTGGAATAAATAGATATTAGATGGGACAAAACCTCCAAAAATAATTGAATCACATTGTATCTTTTTATAACTGATTTTATATTTTATTTGATCCAATTATACATAACCAATTTCACAAAAAAAAAAACCCACATGCTTTTATAAGTTTTAAATTGCATTTTAACCGTTACGTATACATAACATAATATTTCGTACTATTTAAAGTAGTAAATTTGACAACTTTTATGGTTTAAATTTCAAAAACCATGCTATTTTACAACGTGCTAAAGTTAGCACTTAAACTATTAATTCCTTCAACATTTTTCAGTATTTTTTTAAAATTATTTTAAAATGTTTTTGTTGTAATTTAAAAAATATAAAAAAATATATTGTTTGATAAATTACGATGAACAGATGCAAAAATACATAAAATTTATAAAATTGTTAATTTTAATAAATTTAAAAAAAACTCGTTAATTTTTAGAAAACAGTACTGGCAAAGCACGTTTTAAGTAGTACCGGCATTTCGTAACGTCGGCAATTTCTACCTGGGCACTTAATCACTTGAACTGTGAATTCTTTAATTCCTAACTGACACTTCTTCAATTTTTTTAATGTGCCCATAAAGGGTTAAACTGTTTTCTTCTAGTATTCCTTGCAGAATTGTCTTCGAAAAAATTTGATATTTTAATTGAAACTTTGTAAATTTAAATAATTGGCTTTTAGATTTTTTTAAAAACAAGATAAATGATTAAATAAGCTGTCTAAGCTATAATTAAGTCATTATAAAAAAGCTTCTTAATAGGATAAGAACAAAAATTACATACTTTATTATGTATAAAAATAATAAAAATAAAATAAAACTGTCAAAACGTTTTGTTCACACACAACGACAAGAATAATTTCAACTTTGATTTTATTACTTTAGTTGCTGACTGTGGTACTTTGCTTGTTGTTGAGGTTGTTGTTTTTGTTTTGATTTCATATCCTACTTGTTTTTGTTTTTACTATTGTATGTTCACACACACTTTCCTCTTTTCTGTTGTTGGATTTTTATGAGGACGACTGACGGGCTACTGGTACTATTGCTGCAGCATAGGTTTTTTGTGTTTCATAATTATCGATTAGTGCACAACACGGAAAAAAGTGAAAGAATGAAAAGTAAAAGAATTGAAGAAATTTACTATGGCCCACTGATATTTTAAAGATTTTTTCGTCACTTTATTGATTTTGAAAATGGAAAATATTTATTTTTTTTTTTATTTTTTCGAGTAATAATAAATTTTGATTTAAGTATAAGTTGTTTATTAAAAAATTTATAAATAAATATTAAATTTATGTTTTCTTAAAAATAAGATTTTTCTTCAAATTTCAATATTGATTATTTTAATATGAATGAATATTTTGATTTTTCTTTTAATTTGTGTATTAAAATATGAACAAAAGTATGTTTTATAATATTTTTAAATAAATATTTAACTTTATTAATATTGTATAGTTTTTTCTCAATATTTTATGTATATATTCACATAATTTTTTTTTTTTTTCAAGTTCACACTTTTTTTCTACTAAAAACTGATTTAGCTTTTTTCACTTTCGGTGTTTAGACGACACTAAAGGGAAAATTTTTCATACATATACAAGAAGAGACCAAAAAATATTTAGGCAGGTGGTTGTTAAAGAAAAAGCTTATAAAAGCTTAATAGAAAAAAGCTTCGAAACAAATGAAAATGAGAGAAATACTTGTAAACATGCTTTGCAAATGTTTGTAGAAAATTGCTATTTGTTTAATAACAAACAAAAAGGTTGTTGTAAATTAAATTATCAATTAGTTGCTGTGAGTGCTTTCGGCTTTTAAGCCGGATTCACAATACTGCAGTACTGTAGAGTGGATTTTGTTCCTTTCTTTATTCCACTTACATACTTTTTGTATCATATTTTAGTACACTCCACTCTGAAGGGTGGAGTACCCCAGCATTTTTAAATCTGGCTTTAAAGTCAAACATTAAAAAAAATACCTGATCAAAAAAATGTTTGTATAGTCATATCTTGTTTTATCTTATATGAATATATATTGTATATCATATATTTTTATATATTGTCTTTTATAAAAACAGATATCAATCATATATGGGTATTTTCAGGGCTACCAATGCGACATTCGTACGCCTTTGAAGTGAAAAGAAATCTTGATAATTTTTTTCTTGTTTCCATTTTTCGATAGCATTTTAGAAGCACTATGTTTAGTGCAAAAGGTAGGTTTTGTCGATTTGTTGTTTCCAATATATTAGCAATAAGCATGTGATTCCCAACGCGACAAAAAATAGAAGTCGTTTTCGCTGGGGGTAAATCGGAGCAAAACGGATCTTGTTCTCTTCACTGGGAATGAGATCAGGGGGCTCAAACTGTTGAGATTGAACGGCGTTGAGCTTACACTTTCCGATAGTGCCAGCTATTTAGGAATTATCCTTGATAGAAGGTTCCTATGAAATCTGAATACGCAGACTAGAGTGTCTAAGTTAGCTGCTGCCATTTATAGCTGCAAAAAGGCCATTGGTGTGAACTGGGGTATCAACCCCCGAAATTGGCTTTTTGGTGCAGTCATCAGAGCCATACCGATGTATGGAGTGTCTATTTGGTGGAGTGCGCTGGATAAGGCTAATTACCGGATGAGGTTCGAAAGGATTTTGCGAACAATGGCGTTGCAGGGGGACGCCTCGGTGCGTGTTGATTATCGCAACCCACAACCTTCGTTCGATTTTGAGTTCAAGGCTCGGATACCGGACAGATCGGAATGGTCAGAGGGGCTCGACCTACCTATGGGGCTCTCGAGATTTATACGGATGGCTCCATGAAGGATAGAAGAGTATATGTGAGTCGCTATAATTATCGACTCTGCTTTAGGCTGCCGGATCAGTGCAACATTATACAAGCCATACAGCGAGCTATGTGCTGGGTAAGGTATCAAGGAATATCCTCAGAGGATATCGTTGTTTTCACCGACAACCAAGCGGCCACAAAGTCCCTAGTAGGTGCGTTTACCACCTCATCGAGGACTGTCCATGAATGCCGGGTATCTCTGGACGAGATGGTGAGACATTCGCAATTGACACTAATCTCGGTACTGGGACATGGGCACAATGATGACAACAATGTTGCGGATGAACTAGCTGCGCGTGGGATGATGCTTCACGATGGAGAGATCGATCACACGCGCGGCATACCGCTCACGGCGAGCAAGCAGCAGGTTGAGCGTCAATACCTGCAGCTTACCTCGGCCAGGTGGGCAAATGAGCCAACCAGCTTGGGTACGAGGAAGGTGTGGCCTACCTATGACCGTCGTCGTACTGGCAAGATCATTGGGTTACCCCGTTCCCACTTGGGGAACTTGCAGGCGGTGGTGATGGGACATGGCGGATGGGACTACACTGTAATGATTTCTGCAGGAGCTGTCACGATGAGGAAGAGGAGACTCCGTTCCATCTGCAGTGCCAGTGTCCGGCGTTCACGAACAGGAGGACTGTTCTCTTTGGTTATCCGTCTCCTGGACCTGTGTGATGCTGACATTGGGAGGTTAAGTCTGTTCATCAGGAGGTTTAACTGGTTCGGTTCGGATCCTAATGTCGCCTATCGGCTTTACAGGTATCACAACACGAACACGATTTGCAAGACCCACGTGAGCTGGCCTATGTGGCGGTTGCCTCAGGAACCCAACCTATTAATACAATTCAGAAGCGATTTTTTGCCAGCTTTTAATTTTTCGGTTACGGTGGACCTTTTTGTGGAAATACCCACATGCTATACATAATGAAATATGACAGATCTATTGTCATATATTATTAAAAATTACCATATATAACATAATATGTAATCATATATGGTGGCTTATAAGCTATATATTTTGAGATATAATAATATATAAGGGTTCATTTTCTGAAATTAAATTAAGAATATTATTTTTAGATCTAGAAAAATAATATCAAGAAGTTTAATTAATATTAGCTCAGGAATATCTGTTATATTAATATTTAAAAAAAAATTTAAATCTCCTCAAATTTGACCTCTTACCACAGTGGCAATTTAATGTATTTATATTTTGGCCTAATTTTATATCCCGGCCAAAATAGTATGAAATTAAAAGAAAAAAGAAAAATTTGCCTAAAAGCTAAATAAATGCCAAAAATCGCTGTTTTCTCGAAATCCGCTCAAAGAAAATCTCTGCCGCAGCCTAATTAAAAAACGAAATCCTACAATTTTTGTAGTTTTTAATCTCTAATATGTTCTTAATAAAACCTAAAAGTTCAATCGTTGATTTTTTAAAATTTCTTTAAAAAAAATTTAAAAAATTTAAATTTGTAGATTTCAAAACAGTGTTTAAGAATTCCGAGCTTCTTTAGCACTAATTTAAAACGAGTTATCAAACATAATAGAAAACAATAATTCTTATCTGAGTTCGTGGAAGTTATAGAATAAAAAAATGTTTCCGTAGTAGATTATTTCAATAAATATTAAAATTTGGACCCGAATTTCTTGATTAAATGGCCTGCGACACATCAGTTGCCTGGGGAAATTGTTTTAACTCGGCTGATTTTTAACCGATTTAAGTTTTTATTGCTTTATTACAAAGAGAATTCACTCTTAATTACGATTCTTTAGTGTTTTTAATTCGAATTAGTTTTAAAATACCAATGTTTTCGAGAAAATGCACAAAAAGTCATATTTTCCCTTGTAATCCGTGTTCCAAACTTCAGGGACGATGCGGCACGTCTTCCCGATTATCCTAATTTTTTGGAGGACGTAGTTTTACACCCAAATAAATATTTCCAGGTGGTAGCACGGTCAAAAACTCAAAATTTATTTTCCTCCATACAACCTTGGAGAACTCTAATGTATTATGTGTGTGTGTATGTGCTATTTTTTTAACTTATTTGTTTTTTAAACTATTACCAAAAAATAAAATCGTAATTTCGATTTAAAAATTTTTCTGTGCTTCTAAAGCTTTCAATTCGTTATTTATTGCTCAAAATTGTATATTTGTTTAATATTATTGTATTAAGATTCAACTGAAAAAAAGAGAATAAAAAATTTCAAAAATTCATATCTTTTTTTTAAATACAAACGCCCTCTTAAAAATTTTAGGATCTTTTAAGATCAATTAGAGGTTTTATTTAAAAAAAATTGAGCAAAAAAAATACTTTTTGAGTTTTTCGATTTTTAAAATTGTAAGATTGAAAAATTTTTAATTTTTTCCCAATATTTTTTTTTGTTAATATTTTTTTTAATACGCCTAAATGTCCTCTTTAAAACGAGCTAAGAACCATTTTTGTAGCTATTATAGTTTTCGAGATATTCAAAAAATAACCTCGTAACAAAGCAAAAAATTAGAAAAATTATAACATTTTTTGAAAATTTAAATATTGCATAACTTTCGAAAAAAAATTTTGTAATATTTTTCTTTGGCAAAACTTCGTTATTTATATGAAGAAAGAAAAGTTCTGACCAAAATTCATCCAAATCGAAAGGGGTCGATTCCAACCATTGGTCGATTTGAGATGGAATGACCCATAAATATAAATCGGCTTCAAATAACATAATCAAAGAAATAAAATTCGAATAATATGGTCTCTTATAAAAATTTGTTGGTTGTATGATTGCAGCAGATTTTATTTAATTTGTTTGAATAATGGATTTGTAAGTCGTTATTTAAACAACATATGAGGGTTAAAAATGCATTTTTATATAGGGTATATGTTGAAGTGATTTGGAATATCTTTATAGCATGCGATTTTGTAAAATTGATTAAAATTTACTAGTTAATATGGTTTTAAGCTTAACTGGTTTAATATGGTTTAATGCTTAACTGGGGTTATAGTATTATGCTAAATTTTTATTGAATTCAATGACTTTTCAATTTCTTTATAATATTAAGTATTTTGATAATTATTATGCGTGTTTGTTTACATGCTATTTTTTACTATCATTACCATTTTTACTACACCATTTTCAGTTTTATTTCAGAAAATTCAAATTTTACAAAATTGTCTAAAAATGTTTTAAAATTATTCAAAAATGATTTAAAATTGTCCAAAAATGTTTTAAAATTCTCCAAATATATTTTAAAAATGTTTCAAAATTGTCCAAAATGTTTCAAAATTATCCAAAAATGTTTTAAAATTTTAAAATTCTGGAATACAAATATAGTTTTTTTAAAAACATTTGGAATTTTCTCAAATACATTTGGAAAATTTTGAAATACAAATGGGATTATTTGAAATACATTTGGACAATTTTGAAATACAGATTTAAAATTTTTAAATACCAATGAATAATTTTGAAATATATTTGGACATTTTTAAAATACAAATGGAATTTTCTTAAATACAAACAAAATATTTTAAAATATATTTGTAATATTTTAAAATATATTTGTATAATTTTGAAATACATTTTGTAAATTTTAAAATACATTTTGGACAATTTTGAACAATATTTGGACAATTTTGAAAAATTTTTGGACAATTCTAAAACATTTTTGGACAATTTTGAATGATTTTCGGACAATTTTAAAACATTTTTGGAAAATTTTAAAACATTTTTGGATAATTTTGAAATATTTCAGACAATTTTGAAGCATTTTTAGACAATTTTAAAATATATTTGGACAATTTTAAAACATTTTTGGACAATTTTAAAACATTTTTGGATAATTTTAAAACATTTTTTGGACAATTTTAAAATATATTTGGAATTTTCTGAAATAAAACTGAAAATGGTGTAGTTTTACTTAAAAATCCGTTCGAGTACAAAAAAAAAAAAAAATAGAAAAAATTCGTAAAAAATTTAAGGGGAAATTTTACTAGTTTTTACCAGCAAAAACTATTAATATGTTTTTTTGTTTAGCAAATGATAAAATTGAACACATTTCTATGTAAATCGTTATTAAATTAATTAAATCTTATGATTCGCTTTAAAGTTTGCAATCCGCGAACGTTTTTTGCGATTTTCGTAAATTTTTTGTTTGTTTGTTTACTTTTGAATATTTTCAAAACTTTTTCACGATTTCTGAATTTGATCATGTAGTGTCTAATTTGACGGCTTGTCAAACATGTTGGAAGAAAAACAAAATTTTTTGATTTTTCGGCAGGTTTGACAAACACGCTTAGAGTGTAATGGAAAAATTCATCAAACATTACGGAATTTTACATTTTTAATTAGTTTTTTGTAACAAGAAAAGGGATAACGTTAATAAATAAACTAAAAATGCAAAAAACAGAAAAAAAATTAAATTCAAAGAAAAAAAAAATAATAAAAATAATTTCGTCATTATCATCCGCTGTGTTAATTTTGTGTGTTTTGAATGTAAATTTTACAGCATGCTTGACCGTGTATTCAAAAAACCATTTCTTGTTTATCAAACAAGCTGGACAGCATGCTTGATCGTATAAAGGCCGCTAAGAACACTGTGACGGGTGTGACCTTACAAATTTGAGTTTTTAAAGAATTATGACTTTCAGGTTATATTCTGTAAAATTGTCCATAGAACGCGCACAATTATTTTGATGTACTTAATTGGTTAAAGTATTTTTGATTGTCTTACTGTCTGCAAAAAACTATTTTTTCTTAAAAAAAACTATTTAGAAAATGTGACGGGTGTGATCTCTTTATGTGACCTAGTATGAAAAACTCGAATAGTTTGAAGACATAAAACTTTTATTGACTTCAGTTATATAACCAATAGTGTCCGACCGAACTCACTTTTTTAAGGCCGAAGCCGAACTTTGGCCAAAATTACTAAGTTCGGCCGAAACCGAAGCCGAATACTTTTGTGTTTGAATAAAAATACAATTTCATTATTTAAAATGCGGAAACCAATTTCTAAATATTTCTAAATTGCAAAAACATAAAAAAGTTGTATTTTTTGCTCTTTAAGTAAAAATTAAGTTAAATATGTGCATATTTATAAGTTACTATACAAAATTGAAGAGCTAAATGTTGCAAAATATTGATTTATAGAAAAGTTCGGTATTCAGCCAAAATTTTGCCGAACACCGAACTTGGCCGAACATCACTTTTTGGCCGAACTCCGAAGCCGAATACTCGGTCGGATACTAATAACCAATATAAAGATAAACAGATAAGAAAATAATCAGACATTTAAATTAATTCCGTACATAGTACATACAAAAATGGAGAGTAGAGTTTTCAGACTATACTTATTATGGTACAAAGTTTTGCCAAATTGATAAAAATAAAAAAAAAAATTAATTTTTCCATTTATTCATAATTGTCATTCTCAATTGACCGAGTTGTATTAAAAATAAGTAATTTTTTTTCTGTGTAGGGCAGTTTTACGTTAAATTGCCTAAAAATAAAAAATTTATAATTTTTTCCATTTGTCCATAACTGTCATTCTCTTGTAGACATCAACTGACCGATTTTTATTAAAAATAAGTGAATTATTTTTTTCCTGAGTACGTGGAATTGCCCAAATATCTTTTTGATACACACAATTTGTATAAATCTTTTCCTTAACTCTGAGTCTCCACTAGACATTAATATTACCTGACCATAGCACTATAGGTAATTTGAACCATTTTTGTGGCAAAAAGTAATTTTTTAAACATTCAAGAATGAATTTTTTTGTTGGTATTCAATTAAGAACACATCAAAGCAAATAACGGCAAGTTTTGTTTTTGTAAAAAATTAACAACGACTGTTTAGCAAGTGGTCAAAATCATTGTGAGCAAAGTGTTGAACGCAGTATATACAGTGCAATTTGGTCGAATTTTTAAATTTCTTTAAATAGTTAAAAAAAAATAAATTTAAACTAAATATGGAAAACAAAAGTGATAGTAAGGGCTTAATGATTTAAGAGAAAGATTTTATTAAAAAAAATTTGTTTTTGGCGAAAAAACAATTATTTCTGACAAGTTTTAATTCAAGTTTTTTTTCTGAAAAATGAACTTTGAATAAGCTTTAAAAAAGTTGTCCGAATTAGGCTGTGTTTAAACAATCAGAAACGTGTTAAATGAAGAGTTTTGAGTTTAATTTGTCAATTTCATGTTGCGATTTTTTGTGATTTTTGAGAAATATCATTTTTGGTAGGCCTCCGCTTGCAAAATAGCGAAATTGCGGAAGTTTACTTGAATGAGCAAAAGAAAGAGGAGAAGAATACTACTGTTTACAATTTTATTGTTGGTAAAGCTGGGGGGTAACCGCGTAACTCGATTCAAAAAAAAATTTTCGAAATCGTAAATCTTGCAAATATTGTTAAAAATATAATTCTGTTTAAAAATTCTACTTTTTAATTTATTTTTATTCTAAACCTTGTACACTACACATACAAATTCAAAAAGTAAGATTTTTGCTTAAAATTTTCATTTTACGAAAGGTACAAAGTTACGAGGTAACCCCCCTGAATGCGGCAATGTTTTGAATGAGAAAGCGGCTTATGGGAAGGATAAAGTGCAACATTTTTGTAAGAATATCTCAGTTAGATGGGAGAGTTCTCATAGGAAGAGAAACATATTTCAGATGCAAAGCGAACTCTGGCTAAACGCTGTGTTTATTTTGGCAATTAAAACTAAGCCAACTGCAGCTTCAATAGGGCTTCCAAAGAAAGAGTATCCTGTGAAAAATCTAATCTGAACCAACAAAGAGGAAATTTTAAATAGCTTTATTAAAAAATGAAATTAAAAATGAAATGAAATTACTTTAGATAATGAAATGTAAAGCAAAATTTTAAATAGCTTTATTGAAAAAAAAAATTGTTTCTACAAAAGTTTCCACTTGTTCAATTTTCTACTATAATATGCCCCAGATTTTTTTGAGATTTTGGACAAAAAAAGTTTGCATTTTACACAGTTAACATTTTTACCCAAGCAAATCAGAAGAAATTTTAAAATTTACGCCGACATATTGGATCCGCCATTTTGAATTTGAAAAATTTTACCTCAGATTCGAAATCAGCAACCTTGAAAACCCACGCCCAGCAAAATCTTTCATTACCAAATAAGTGGTTATATAATAGAAATTCATAGCTCCGCACAACTTATTTTTTGGCGTCTAAACTCATTATTTTTGTTTGGATTGGTCGTTTTTATAAGTAGTCACGCTTACCCGCTCGCTTACGAAAAAATGAGAAGTAAGTAGTTATGAAATTCTGAAGAATAAGTGGTTACAAACATGCTTACAAAAAGTTGAATTATAAGTGGTTATCCGACTGCTTACTTGATTCTTAAAAATAAGGAGTTACACAAATACTATTAGCTTCAGGAAATACATTCAGAGAAATTATAGTTTTTGCTAGTGTGTATTTCAGAACTCGTCATAAAAATGTTAACACAAAACAGATTTACAAGTAATAAATATAAATGTATAAAATTTAACTTTGTAAAAAGTACTTATTTAAACTATTGTGCGTAAGTCATTATTTTATATTTAAAAGCAATGACTACAATAGGCCGTTATTAGGAAGTCATTATTTTATATTACAAAATAATGCAAAAGGTAATGATAGATCGTTATTGGTAATGCAGACAGCAATGAGGTGTCATTACCAATATTTTGCTGAGCGTATATAGATTTTCATCCTTCAGTGATTCCTTATAGTTTTGGCCAGAAAATGGGGTCATTTTACATATAGTGCATAGGTGTAGATATAAAATTAAAAAAAGACCTTAAATAACTTTATAACTACCCTCGTTATACGTTTCTAAATTGAACAGCTGCTTTGGAAATACCATTAGAAAACACATATGTTTAGAGAAACGATGTTAAAACGGAACATACTAACATCTTATTAAATTTGTACTATTTTTTTTTTTGTTTATTATAAATATATTTTTTGTTTTTGGTTAATAAAATGAGTTATCATAACGATGATGAAGATGAGGGAGATAAAGATACGGGGATGTTATTAAATCTAAGCCAAAAATCCAGTATATTTGTGGGTAAGTTAAAAAGCCTTTAAACGGAAAACCTAATCCAGCCATTATCTTATTTTCCTAGCGGATCAAACGCCCACTCCTACACGACTTATAAAAAACTGCGAAGAAGTTGGTTTATTTGAGGATTTACGAAATGTTAATCCCTTTGATGAGACATTTCGCAGAGCCTGCGAACAAAATGTAAAACATGCAAATAATGGACATCAACATTTTCACATCGATGAAGATTCATTACATACACCACAAGTTTTTCCTCAATTTGATACGGCCGTTGAGGGGGGTATAATTGCTGGAGAGGATTTGACAAAACAAACTTTGGATACCCCCGTTGTTTTGGATGTTTCGACAGTAGAGCATATTTTAGATGTTCCACAAGGACCTGCTAGTAAACCAAAAAGTGCTGAACATTCTCTTACAAAATACAGAGCAATAGCAGAAAAAGCTGCAGCTACTATTCAAAATACAGGAATTAGTTTTTTACCTTCCACAGTACAATTTATACAACCACACATAACAGTAACATTTCCCACAACTACGTCTACAGTGACCCCAAATTCCACTATCTCCAACACTCAAACCATAACCAAAACGTTAACTAAATCCAAACCTTATTTATTACCTAAATTATCGACTACCACACCAACAAAAGATTCTTTAACGTCAACAGCACCCAGTTCCTCCACGCAATCATCAACACATCATCCAGAACCTAGTAGTGCTAGTATGACACCAACCTCTCAACTGCCCATAAAAGAACGTTTAAAAGCCATATTGAATCAATCGAGTAAAACAAGACCAGCAGAATGGTCAGAGAAAACGTGTACAAAACACTTTAATTCTAAATCAAGTTCTAAATCTTTTAACCATAAATCCTCTAAAGATGATACTATGGAACGTAGAAGAGCTGCCTCAACGCGCTATCGCCATAAAATGCGCAATGAACATAAAGATTTGAAGAAACGTAATATGGAATTACAATCGGAAAATGATAAACTAAAGCAGAGAATTAAGCAATTGGAAACAGAAGTTTCTAAATTACAATCAACAGCATTGCAACCAATATTAGGTATGTATTTATTACATTTTTCACACATTGTGATTTCTTTTCTCCAAAATATTTTATTTCAGCTCCTTCCTCTTCGACCGCCTTAGGTGTTCCTGCTCAAATTCAAATTCCTGCCTCTACTATACATTTGGTTATGAATATTCCCAAATTAGTAGTGCCTTGTGGTTCGAGTAATTTAACTACTCAAACTATATTGAAAAATCCTATTTCTTATAGGGTAGAAAAAAATTAATTATATTTATGTTAGAGTTAAGATAGATAAAGTGCCTTGTTTTTATTTATATTTAGTTTTAATTGTGTATATAGCAGTTATAATTTTACATCAATGAATTAAAAAATAATAAGTGTGTTTCCTTTAGGTTATCGCTGTTAACCAAAAATATCCCAAACAACAACAATTTACAAAAAATTTTGAGCACAGGAACGCTTTTGGGCATTTTTGGTTTACCGCGGTGAAGTACGGAAACAGACAATATGTACATTCAAACATTTTTCATTTGCAATCTTTGAGTTTTTAATTTTAATAAACTATCGAATGTCTGCAGTAGAGATAACGAAGTTTCACTTGATTTACGCGTGATCGTGAGTAATAATTACTATACACACGTCAGAATTTCGTGACCTAGAGCAATTTTTTACTACACGTGAGCGTGTGTGAACGTGAGTAGGCAAAAATGCTCGTAGGTGAATGGTGTGTGATTAATATTTTCTTTGTGAGCGTGAGTCAAAAATTACTCTGTCTGTAGTCCGTTTTTATATCCGTAAAAGAGGTAAAGTGTTCATCCTTTAAGAACTTTCCCATTGAAGAAGTATGTTTTCTTTTAAAGCCACTTAAATTCAAAGAAATTTTGCTATTAATATCTATCAGATTCTGATAGATTTCTTATGTATAAATTCTAAATTTATCATTTTTAAGTCCAAAAAGAAGGCTGTTGGATGGACCACTTCCATAGAAAAATGTTAAATTTTAGTAATATTTTTGAGGCCATTTTTGATTTATTTTTGAGACCGTTTTCTGGCTGAGGAGCCATAATAAAAAAACTTGTTCATTAAAAAGTACATCCCAGCAAAGATAGATGATCATGAATTAGCTCCAAAAACGAAGACTCAGAAATAAGATTTTTTCATCTTTTCCTATGAAAGTGGTCCGTCCAAAAGAGCCTCAAAAAAAGAAAAGTATAAAATAAAATTTTCTTTATAATTTTAGAATCTTTTTTGATTCTGAATAAATGAACAACAATCATTTTTAGACAGCTTTTTAGAATGAGTTGATGTTTTTTGTTGTGTTTATTAACTAATGCTTTGCAAACAGATTCTGCTAATTTTAGCAGTTTTTTCGCAGGGAAAATTTTTTGAAGGGTAGACCTCTATAAGATCTTACAGTTGACGTATTGTGTAAAAAATTTGGCTAAAGTGCAGTTTAGGGGCATAACTCCGATCACTCTAAAATTTATATCATAGGTAGACATTTTTATTGTGTGCCGGAAAATAAGTTTTTTTTGTACGACACGCCCCTTTTAGACTGGGTGGGGCTTCAAAGTTGAAAGTAAAAAATGTGTACCAAAGGAAAGGTTTCTGAAATATCTTTTCATGGAGGTCGAATATGACTAAGGTGACCATTTTTTTCTGACTTCAAATCAGTACAAATTTAAAAAATATCATCAAAAAAAAAATTATTATGCAGCCAACCTAATTTGTTTTCAACCGAATGGTTTGGTTGAGGCAACAAAATTTTATCATTACCTTTTGCATTATTTTATAATATAAAATGACTTCCTAATAACGCCCTATTGTAGTAATTGTTTTTAAATATAAAATAATGACTTACTCGTAATAGTTTCAATAAGTACACTCAAAAAAAAGTCAGTAAAGTCAACAAAAAATGTTGCTGTGTCAGCAAATTCTTAGTCAGGAGCGTGCTTGCAAAAAAATTGGTAATTTCAACAAAAGGTTTGCTGAAAATCAGCGAGCTGATTTTTACCAAAAAAATATTAATCTTCAGCAAAAGCTTTTCTAACACTTAGTCGACTGCAAATGAAAAAAAATCCTTGCTAAAATTACTAAACTTTTTGTTGAATATTAGTAGACTGAAAAAAACTCAAAAAACTTGTAGCGAAATTTTATTTAATTAGTTAATTTATTTTCTGAAAATTTAAATATAGAATATGTCTTCTGTTCCCGTACTTTACCGTGGTTACCCAAACTAGCCCAAAGGCGTTCCCGTACTCAAAATTATGTGTAAATTGTTGTTGTTTGGGCTGTTTTGGGTTCCCGCGGGTACCCGCGGTAAAGTACGGGAACAGACATAATATGTGTAGAGTTGTTTTCCTTTTTTTGTCATTTCCGTTTCCAGACAAGCTGCGACATCTACATCTAGTCTATCTGGTTGTCGTCCACGCTATGAATGCTGTTATCAGCACAATTTTTGTAGCAAAATAAATTAGTAAAACATTAGTTCAAAATTAGTTTAGTATAAAAATATAACTAAAATTTTTGGTGAAAACAGAATTTCAGCAAAAAAAATTGCTGAAAACTAGTACACTTGATATACAAGACGTTTTACTAATTTTTCTACTAACTTATTTTTTTGAGTGTACTGTTTATACAGTTAAATTTTATACATTTTTATTTATTATATGTAAAAATATTTTATATTTAAATTTATTTATGACGAGTCCTAAAATCACGCACTAGAAAAACTTAAATTTTTGTGAAAGTATTTCTCTAAACTAATTGTATTTGTGTAACTCCTTATTTTTAAGAATCAAGTAAGCAATCGGATAACCACTTATAATTCAACATTTTGTAAGCAGGTGTGTAACCACTTATTATTCAAAATCTCATAACTACTTATTTCTCATTTTTTCGTAAGCGAGCGGGTAAGAGTGACTACTTATAAAAACGATCACGCCAAACAAAAATAATGAGTGTAGACACCAAAAAATAAGTTGTGCGGAGCTATGAATTTCTATTCTTATTTGGTAATGAAAGATTTTGATGGGTACAGACCCCAGAAAAAAATTTTTTTCACATGAAAAAATCCAGTTTTTTAAGTACAGGAAACGGACCTATTATTTATAAATTTCAATGACATGTTACCATTCCTTTTCTATTTTTTTTTTTGTAACAGATTGATGAAATATACCCATGTTACGAATGGAGTCAAATATGACCCCAGGACAGTATGAACGTTAACTCTTCCGAAATTTTATTTCTGTTGTCGCGAGCAAATTGTATTGTCTTAACTAATTTTCTGTAGATACAAATTAACCAATCGATTGGCTACAAATTTAGCTGTCAGAACAAATCTTTTTTCTCATTTCTGCATGGTTTCTGAAATAGAAAAACTACATTTTGGCTACGTTTTTCTACAAAAACACGTAACGTTTTTAAAAATAAAAATCTGAAGTATTTGTGTATCTTTATTCTATTGGAAATCCCATAGATTCCAAAATTTTTCCACATATATTTCTTCAGATTTTAAGGATTTTTGAACGGAAAAATCTTTAGCTTTTGATGTAGCTTCCTATACCCAGAAAACAGAATCATTCTGACAGTCGCTCTCACAACCGGATAATTAAAATATTTTTATCACAGTCAAAAACCTATTATCGAAATGGAACCATTTAATAAATTCGGTTGTCACCACGAATCTTCTCTGTGTATGAAACTACATATTAGATTAAGAAATTTACATGTAGAAAAATCATTTTGAATGCTTTCTGATAGAGAAAACCTCTCACATTCACAAAAATTGATCCTATAAAAAAAAACTATATTGTGCTATTGTACTAGAAAGGGCAAAATCCTTTCTTACAAAAAAAAAATTAATATTTTTTTTAAATGCCAAAAATCAGTACAAATTTTAAAAAATCTGTACAAATCAGTACACGACTTTTTCATCAGTACACGTGAGCAAAAATCAGTACATGTACTGATCAAATCAGTAAGAATGGTCACTGGTACGAATATGAGCCTATATATTAACCCCTTGTGGACCAGTTAAAAATTTCTCATTTTTTTCATGACTTTTTTTTTTGTGAAAAGCCAATTTATTCAAAATTATACCTCTATAATGATAAGTTTCCTATACACATATGGAAGACCCAGACTTTGAGCATTCGATATAACATGACCCCACAGCTTCTTAAATTTTAAAGTTGTTAATGGTCAAACTTTTCCCTCTTTTTTTTCTTTTGGTGTTAACTTTTTGCTGATCGGATAAGTACTTCCGAACTTATTTGAGTTTTAATGTTCAACTTTAAAACCCATTCAAAAGGAAGCGTGTCCGACAAAAAAAATATTTTTGAAATCAGCTCAAAAAGTAACAGTTTGAAAAAAAAGTTTAAAAAATCGGGACTATGACCGTAAACTTCACTTGCTAGTTATTAGGTCCATTCGATTACTTTTCTCAGTCAAGTCCAGTAAGAATTACTCAGTACAAACTTTCAGAGAGTAAGACAAGATTTACTCTCAAAATAAAATTTTCCCAAACATGTACGCGAACAGAAAATTTGCAACAATTTGCAAGTTTGTACACACAGCTGATTACAACACCAAATATACAAATAAATTTTAACTGGTCGCTATGAAAGAAGAATATTTTTAATGTTAAACCTTAAGCAGAACATTTTTAGAAGGTTTTCTTATCTTTTACAAAATTTATTTTGAAAGTTTTACTGCTTTGCATTTCCATAAAATAATATAATTGGAAAATAATTTTTTTTATTTACCATAAACAATCATATGTTTTCGAAACATATGTTTTTTTCTGCTTGCAAATTCTTACTGGCCAAAATTTATCCAGTAAAAATTTGCAAGAAAAAGAAGAAGACTTAGAAACTCTCAACATAGAACTGTCACTTTATTCTCTCTTTTTTCTTTCTGTTTACTGAGTATTTATGTAAACGAACGCCATCCAGTAAAAATTTGTACAAATTTGTACAAATTATCCAGTAATCGAATGGACCTATTACCGATTATAACAATTTTTGTGTTTTTAAATATAAGCTCAGCTGATACTAAACTGAAAATAGTTGCACAGGTAATATTAAATCTGCCTTAATCAGTATCGTTTCAGCTATGTGAATGATAAAATATTACTTGTTTTAGTGTCATATTGCATTTATTACTCATAAGACGTCGAAACGATAATTATTTAGTCCTTTGAATGGGTTTTGAATTGATAACCCAGCCAGCAATTTCGGAGCGCTTATAAATAAGATTCTTAAATGGCTCATAGAAATGATTTTCGTTTTTTGAAAACACTCTTTTTTGGAAGAAAATATGAACCCTCAGAAAACAATCCAAAAAGTTGTCTCTACAATCTAAAAAGCTGTCTCAAAATGAGGATTAATTTTTCGGACTCAAAGAAGATTCCAAAATTATTTAAATTTATCAGGAAAATTTCGATTTTATACGTTCTTTTTTCTGAGTAATTTCTGAGTACACAGGGGGCTCTTTTAGACCGATCACTTTCATAGGAAAAAAAAATATGTTTTTGGAGGTCATTTCAGAGTCATTAATGATCATCTTGCAACAAATTGAGTTTGGGGTACAGTTCCGATTTTTTTGATTTCTTTTCTCCAGATAGTACTTTCTGGGCTGAATAAGAAAAATAAATATATGCCGTAAAACCTATTGATATTTATTAACCCATTACGAACCGGAATTTTTAGAGCGAGCTTTTCGAGAAAATCCTTTGTATATCAAAAATGTGCTTATATAATGGTATGATTTGTTTACACAAGATTGTATGTAAGATTACAAGGTTTAATTTGAGGTACAACTTTTGCTTTTAACCCTTATACGGGCAAAGTTGTAAGGGGTTAAAGTTAATTTTTTTTGTTAAATAAAAATTGAAAGAAAAAAAGTAGTTAAATAGGAAAATAATTTTGTGTTTTTTCTTTTATTATAAAAGTAATAGTTTTATTTTCCTTATTTTGTTTTTTTTTACCGCTATTTTCGCAATTTCTGTTAAAATTTAGCCAATAATATGGCTGAAGAAGAAGCTATAATAGACCCTCTTTAAATTTAGGTTTTAAATTTTAAGTGGGTTATAGAAATTCACTAGGACCAAAAATAAGACTGATTAGTTAACCCATTGAGAAAAAATAAACTTTTCAAGAGACATTTTCATGGTAAGAAATCGCGCGAATTTTTTTCTTTCCAAATATGGCTATTTTTTTGCGAAATTCTAAAGTCTCACCATAAAAAAGTCTCTTGAAAAGTTTATTTTTTCTCAATGGGTTAACTAATCGGTCTTATTTTTGGTCCTAGTGAAAGATATTTATATAACTATATATTTTACATGAATTTTTTTGAGTTAATATAAAAAAAATAAAACTTTGAGCCCCAATAACTTTGTTGTTTGATGGGTTAAGAGGTCGAGCTATGTCTTGGATGAAAGGTGTAAGTCTTGACAATAAATTAATATGTACAAATTATATTGTTATATACGCAATCTTAAGAAATAAACCCCTTTTTTGTTAAAATTAACCTTCTAAAAATTAAAAAAATTTTAACTGGGCCGCAATGGGTTAATTGATATACAAATTTTTACAGCCATATAAAAGATATTTTAAATACCTTTCTAATGGTGTGCGTACTGTCCAAACCCGACCGCAAATAACGGAGTTATAAGCAAGTCCAACTTCGAACTTTGAACCGAAATAACTCCCGAGATAGGTACGACCGACAAAAAAAAATGTTGTTGTGGAATCCCAATAAAAAGTTTGACCTGTGGTAAAAATTTTGACCTGATCGGAGCTGTGCCACTAAACTCAACTTTAACCAACATCTTTGTTTGCTGGGAATGGTATTTTCAGGCTGGTGCTTCCCAACCAATTTTAAAGCCGGCACTAATTTTTTATTTACCCTCACTAGCGTAATCAGCCAACCATCTCTATTGTTTACCAATTACCAAAATAAACAAATTTCAATTCCACGTTGTTGCTTTGGTATTTTTTCAGTGTATTTTACGCATGACACATCTGCGGTGTTTCATCATACTAGACGGTGTTCCCTATTATTGATTTTCTTTACACATTGTGTAAAAAATTTTAACAGAGCAACGAAGAAAATTTTCATCGTTTTTAATTGCAAAAATTATTAATAATAAAATAGACATTATTTGAGCGACAACAATAAACAAACAAAAAAGTGAAAAAATGGGTGATAATGAACAAAAGGCTTTACAATTAATGGCTGATGCCGAAAAAAAGTTAACACAACAAAAGGGGATTTTCAATTCTCTATTCGGAAGTTCGAATAAAGTGGAAGAGGCCATAGAATGCTATCAACGGGCAGGAAATATGTTTAAAATGTCCAAAAACTGGACAAAGGCTGGTGAGTGCTTCTGTGAGGCCGCTGGTTTACATCAAAGGGCCGGAAGTCGTCATGATGCTGGCACTAATTTTGTAGATGCCTCAAATTGTTATAAGAAAGTTGATATAGATACAGCAGCATCATGTTTGTTAAAATCGATAGATATCTATACGGATATGGGACGTTTTACAACAGCGGCTAAACATCATCAGAGTATTGCTGAAATGTATGAAGCTGATCCGAATACCTTATCCAAAGCGGTACAACATTATGAACAGGCTGCCGATTATTTTAAGGGAGAGGAATCTGTATCATCAGCTAACAAATGCATGTTGAAGGTGGCTCAATATGCTGCTCAATTGGAGGATTATGACAAGGCCATTAACATCTACGAACAAGTGGCCACCTCTTCTTTGGAATCATCTTTATTAAAACACTGTGCTAAGGAATATTTCTTTAGGGCTGCGCTTTGCCATCTCAGTGTGGATATGTTGAATTGTCAACATGCTTTGGAAAAGTATGCCAATCAGTATCCAGCATTCCAGGATTCAAGAGAATATAAATTGGTAAAAACTCTATGTGAACATTTGGAAGAACAAAACATTGAGGGCTTTACCGAGGCTGTTAAAAACTACGATAGTATTTCTCGGTTGGATCAATGGTACACCACTATACTATTGAGAATTAAAAAGGCTAATGATGAAGATCCTGATTTACGTTAAATATTGAGATATTTATAAGAAATCAGTAAAATAAGAAGTTTATCAATTGAAAAGAAAAAACAAAAACTCCCTCTCTTGTATCTCACATTAACTAAAAAAAATATTAGCAAGTATTGAAAAATTGTTTTTTGTCTTAAAAAAAATAAAATTAAAAATTATTCCATATTATATAATAATTATAAAAATAAACACTACACCATTGGCAAAGTATTTCATTTATATTTGAAAATATTTCATTTATATTTGAAAATATTTAATTTAAATAATAAAAATTGTTTACTTTCAAATTTGCTGATTTCAATTTCAAAATTTCTAATTGAAATTAAATATCTTAATATTTCCGAATGTAATTCATAACATTCCAAATTTATTGCAGAAAATGAATTTGATTTTTCATCATAAAATAGTTTAAAAATATCCAGTTTGTTTTTGCTCAATTAGTATTTTTTTTAGAATTGATGTCAAAATGGAAAGTTTTATAATACATACATATAATTTTATGATAAAATTAAGCAATTTTTATGTAAAATTGTTAAATTTAAATGAAAAATTTATAAACTATAAATGATTTTTTTTGAAAAAAAGGAAATGATGTAGTAAAATTAATTTGAAAAATTAATATTAAATAAAATATATATTAATGTATTTATATGTAATTAATCTAATTCTTCATATGTTTATCATTAATTGTACTACTTACCTAAGAGTGATTGAAATTGCAAACACAACAAATTTAAAGGTGTTTAAATTTAATAAAGAATGCTTTAGTCGCTACTATGATTTTGAGGGGCGTTTTCTTGAATTAATTTGGGTATTAGTTTAGTATATTTATATTTTAGGCACATTTACATTTATTAACTTTTGTTGTATCTTGTCAAGGATAAAAATTCTTCTTGGATTTTATCCAACTTAAGTTCAACGTCATCTAAATAGTTATATGAACTTTTTGTTTTTGCATTAGTTTGGGGATGATTAATAGAAGAAATCTGTAAAATAGTAAGAAAAGCCAACAAATACTAAACACATGAGCAATAGATCAATAGATATGTCTTTTTGTTCAATAATAATAATAACTCGTGAAAAAATGTTTATTTAATTAAATTCGTGAACTGGGTTAATATAATTTAATAAAACAATGTCTATATCAATATATTTTTGAATATAATTTGATGCAATTGTATCGGGATTTTGGTCTTATTGATTTTTTTTATGCATTTATATATAAGTTAATTCATTTATGTTATGTCGTATAAGCAATATCTGAATATATAAATAAACGATATATTATAAAACTTAATATAATTGTATAAATTTGATTACTTTTAATTAAAACTGTTTTTTCACGGGAAAATATATTTAAAATTTTTTTTACTTAAATGTTGCTTAAGTAAAATGTTTTCAAACAAAACTTCCTACTAAAAAAAATGTTAGTAAAAATTCTCCTATCTTGATCAAATTCAGATATTTTGTAAAGAAAAAAAATCTAGAGTTGGGTAGTCTAAAGTTAAATTTTAAAAGTTATGTGGTAAACAACAACAAATATGACAGGTAAAGTCCCATTTAGTAGTGGGGTAAGAAGTTAAAACTGGTGCAAAAAATACCAACTTTTTTGTTTTTCAATTTCTTCCGTATTTTGTTCAAATAAACTTTATAAAAATGTTACATTTTCGTTAATTTTAGGGTATTTTATATGGACATGTACAGTGGCACGGCTTTCAACATCAGATATATTAATGCTTGTTAAGTTTAAGCGGACGCATATTTTTTCTTTTCTCAATATTCCTGCTATTTCCGGTCTTGCCGAGTTTTTCCAATGAGTTTTTTCATATTTTTCAGAATGCTTGACGGACATTTTTAAAAATTAATTCGTAAATTTAATGTAGGCCCTACTAAGTGTTAATTATGTATTAAGTTTTGCCTCTTTCAATTGATATACAGGTGCGGTCAAAAAAATAGCACCAAGCCAAACAAAAATATTCTTCGTTATACATATATTTTTAATTAGGTTAAACTGATCTTATTGAAAATGTGTCATAAGAAATATAAAAGACTGTAACAATATGAAATTAAAAAGTGTGCATTTGGCTTTTTCTTTTATTATAAATTTTAAACTTGTTTAAAAAAACTTAAAAAACACTCGGTCAAAAAAATAGCACTACTGGACAATTTGCATGAAAATTAAATATTTAATTTTAATTAGGTTAAACTGATCTTATTGAAAATGTGTCATAAGAAATATAAAAGACTGTGTAACAATATGAAATAAAAATGTGTGCATTTGGCTTTTTCTTTTATTATAAATTTTAAACTTGTTTAAAAAAACTTAAAAAACACTCGGTCAAAAAAATAGCGCTACTGGACAATTTGCATGAAAATTAAATATTTAATCAATGAATAAATTGAAATAAGTTACTAATTGTGCATTCATTATTTATATGACATCTAAAAATAATAAAGTTAATATTCTGTTGCATGCCCATTATTGAAGTTGAGCTCCAGATTTGCTGAACAGCCGTCCAAAGTGCTCCATTACTGGTTGGGTGTATTTGAGACGCTCCCTTCTTTATATCTGCCCATGAGTTTTCGATTGGATTGAAATCTGAGGACTGAGCGTCACAATCCAATAGGTAACTTTGTTATCTTAAAACCAATTATTCGCAAGTTTACTAGTGTGCCTCGAGTAATTGTCTTGCTGGAAAACACACGCCAGCGGCATTTCCTCAGAAGCACACGGTAGAATTACTTTCTGATCCAATATATGGGTCCTACACCATAGTGAGAAAATCATCCCCATACCATAATGCTAGAACCTCCATGTTTAATAGCTTTTGTTGGTGATTTTTGGATTAATTTCTGCATTATGGGGTCTTCTGACCTAGAATAGTAATGTCTTGCTCCAAATAAAACAATTTTGGACTCGTTTGTCCTAAGAACATTTCTCCACTTTTCAGCTGGATATTCCAAATGTGCTTCAGCGAACTACAAACGATTTGCAACATGCTTACGTGAGAGCAGTGGCTCTTTTCCGAGACTACATGCGTTTAATTTGTTATCTTGCATTCTCTAAAGAACAATTTCAACACTTACTGTTAAATTTAGTTCCTTCTTAAGCTCTGCAGCTGGCATCAAATATGTCCTTTTTGCACTGCCTGAACAAACGCTTAACCGTTAATGGTGACAAAACGCTCTTGCGAGCACATATCATAGTTTTAAGTAAATTTTATTGCATTTACATTCATTTTCTTACAACATCAAACCAATTATTTATTATTTATGCTCAGAAACCATATTTTTATAACAGCGCATTTTCAGATATAAAATGCTTTTCATTTGCAAAATAAATAATTCCATTACTTGCAAAATAAATAATAAAATGTTTAATGACATTTATTAACAACAATAATAAATTATTTTACCTTTAGTTTCTTTTACTTTTATTTCAATTTTTAAATCAATATTTAATTTTTTAAGCATTTTTGCATGTTGATGCTATTTTGAAGACTGCCCTGATACAGAGTCTTTTTTTCTAAGATCGGTCATGAGTAAAGAACCGTTGACATTTTGTTTTGGAAAAAAGGACTCTCAGAGAGAATACACTTAGTATAACGATATCGCTTAGTTATGTCCAAATAATAACCGTATAATTTTTGTTTTGTTCGAATGAAAAATAATTTTTCATTGGCGCTATTTTTTTGACCGGCACTGTATAATATGATATGCAAATAAGGAACCTTCTAATAAAACAACAATAATTAAAAACTTAAATTAACATACAAAAATGTATTAATCGATACTTGTTAAAGAACGGTGTGAAAAAGTGGCGATTTTTGCCGACGGAGGAAGAAGTAAGACTTTAACCCCTCAATTCATAAATGCTTTGTAAAGTTATAGCAGGTTTACAAAACGACATTTTCATACAAAATTTGTTCAATAAATCTCCTATAATTTTACAAAGCGTTTATGAATTTAGGGGTAATTCTCCAAACCAATTGGAAATATCTAAAAATCGGTCATATTCAAGAAAGGTATCCTTAGCTTTTTCACAGGCAAATGTATCAAAGAATTACGAAAACATTAAAAAAAGTTAGTTTCGAGTCTTGTATGTCGTAAATTACTTAAGATAATATCACAGAACTATTTTATTATTCTTCGCAAATGTATAAATAAAATAAAAGATACCACTTAATCCTTTCCAGCCTAAAGTCAATTTTTATATTTTTTTAAAACTGAGGAAGCATATCAAAAAACGTTGCAGTAAGCATTTTTAATTGTGTTTGTATCGTTAAGTGTAAAAAATAGCGAATAAAGAAAAACTAAAATTCATAGACATATACTAGCAGATTTTAAAGATACATCAATGGTTGAAGTCTGTTAAGTACAAGAAAAGTAATCCACAAAAAACTAAGCGAAAATTACTAACCCAAAATTGGAGTAGTTTCTTCTTTGGTGGCCTTTGTATCACTTACTATAAAATATATTTTGTTTATCTAATGTCAATTTTAAAGGCCCTGGTTAGCAGATTACACTGATAAATAAATTATTAATGTTGGACCAGAAATATGATTTTAACGATTTTATAGATAAAGCCTTAATAATGCATATTAGTGTACACTAGTGCTATGACTCATTTTTAATAAAAATTTTACCTATCACCAAGTGGTAGGCAATACCAAGTTAATAATAAAAATCGTGTTTGCGGGTCATTTCGGCGAAAAAGCCTACCGCACCAAATTCAATTTCTAAAAATAATTTTTGCTCGGGGATTTTGTTAAATTTACATAACGAATTATTACAAATATTATAGTAAACAACAAAAAATGTATCCAAAAGTCCCTCCAAAAAGGTTTCGTAATTTTTACCGTAAATAGCTTTCAATAAGCATATGTAGTTTGAGTCTCATTTGTTTAAAACTTCGGAGAAATATTTTAAACTAAAACCATATAGACCAAATTCAACCCTTTTGGTGCGGGAACTTTTTTGACAGCAGCGAAAAAGTAAGAATGCGTTTCTTAATATTTTTTTATTGCCTTTTTGGCTAGGGCATGTAAAATTTGCTATTTGCAAAAAAAAATCAAATAGTCATAACCCTAGTGTACACAGAAATTAATCAGACAAAAGAACTAACAAAAGAACTTACAAAATCGAAATTTTCTTCATAAATTTAAATTAATTTAAATATTTTATGAGTCTGACAAATTATTATTCATTTTGAGAGATCTTTTTAGATTATTGAGACAAATTTTTGGATTGTATTTTGAAAATTCATATTTTCTACCAAAAAAAAACAGTGTTTTTTGCTTTTCCAAGATTTATATACGAACAATTTTGTCGCTGTATTTCAAATGCAAAAGGCTAGGGGAAAGTAAAGGAAAGTAAATCGAATGCACTTTTTCTAATTAATAAGAACACAGGAATGAGTGTGGTACAAAAACTCAAGCACTGACATACCATTGGGTAACCACGGTGTTAAAAATAAATGGGACGCTTTGCCAGCGTTTGCAAAAAGCATTTTGCCAGTATTTGTTTTACAAAAATTTCGGTGGTTTATAAAAACAAAAACCACTGGCAAATAATGGACTTAAGAGTGATTTGACAAGGTTTGCAACCAGTGGTTATCCAGTGAAATTGCCAGCGGTAACAAAAATCAATTCACTGGTAGAGAAATGATTTTATAAAAATGATGTCGTTTCGTTAAAAAATATTTGTAGTCAAAAGGTTCCGAAGTCAAATCCGGTACAAGCAAAAAAAATTTTTTTTTGATTTTTTTAATTTAAAATAATTTTTGTTTTTTAAAATCATTTTTTTTTTGGAAAGCTCCTTTAAGGAAAGCTCCTTTAAGGCCAACATTTTTTTTACTCTCCCAACGCTGGCATATTAATTCCAAAAACTGTTTGCCAGTACTAGCATTTTAGCACAGCCAAGCTGTTATCACACATTTATGTGTTTAGCCACCAAGTATTATATGTCTCGTTTGCTCAGTGGGTAGAACAGTCATCTATTAATCTGACGGCGTGGGTGCAAATGACGGCAGGACCAAAACAATACATATTAACTTTTTTGAAATTTTATTTTGGAAAATATATTTCCAGACCACCTATTTATTAGTTTTGACAACGTTCGAAAATTTTATTCCTCCAGTGTTTTTCCGGCGCTTTTTGAACAGTCGGTCCTTTTGTCTAATGAAGTTATCATTTTGGGAATAGGAAAGCACTTTTTGCCAGTACTTGTACCACCTGTTAAGGTGCTTTGCCACCGCTTTTCCGTTTGTATTTTTCTGACACCGCGGTTACCCAGTGGCATGCCAGTACTTGAATTTTAAGATTATTTTTTTTCAACTCATTTTGAAAAAAAAAAATTTCATTCGAATTGAACTTTTCTGAAACAGGGGTGTTTGTATAAAAAACGTATAAAAAGTTTAAAAATATACTGATAGAAAAGAAATCTTTAGATTTTAAATATTTTTCTAGAGGAAAGTGATTACTTACATTTTTAAGGTCATTATTTAATAACTCCTGCTCCTGGCAGAGTCTTTTGATTTCCTCATAATACTTGGAAGATAAAGGTTGGGTCAATGATTGCCCTAGAGACTTTTGTGATAGTAATTCTATATCTTGGTTATGTAATTCTTCTTCAGCCCACATTAAATTTAAATCATTACGCATGCGCTAGAAAGAAAATAGCAGGAAATTTAAAAATAGTTTTGTAAAAAAAATCCAAGTCATACATACTTCTTTTTCTATGTGGTCCTGCAAGCAGTGCAATTCACGTTCCTTTTGTAATATAGTCTTACGTTGAGAAGATTCTTGTAGAGCTGCAACTACCTCACCTTTACGATGTCTTATCTCTTTTTGATAAAGTAATAACATTTTGCGTTGGCAGTTTATGCGTTCCTCTTCACGTTTTAAAGTAGATTGATAATATTCTTCAACATCTTTCATACGTTTTGTATGTTCCTCTTGACGCAAACCATTTTCCAAACGTTGTATTATTTTTAATTCTTCCAATTCTAATTCACGCATACGTCTGTCTAAAGCCGTGTGAACTTTTTGCAAATCTACTACTTTGTCTTCATATTTATTTAAACATTTTTTGGGATAATTCAGGAATTTAGGATACACATTATGGGGTATAGATTGAAAGTTTGAAAAATATCTTTTCGGGTGTATGGAATGTGGGCATTCACTTAACAACTTAAAAGCTTTGGCTATTAATTTCTTAATATCTATAGGATTTTGTTCATGGAATAATTGTTTTATTATGTACTTGTCTGGTAATCTTACGATAACTTCTTTTTGCATTATATTATATGCCACCACTACAAAAATTAAAAAGTACGGAGGTGCCGAGAGTATATTATCCCATAAACATAACCATTGATCTTCATCTAAGACTTCTGAAAAAGAGTTTTTCAATAAAGACCAGGCAAAGATAGAAGGCATTACATCTTTTGCTTGATAATAATCATAAAGGAATTTGTCAAAATGTTGTAAAATATTATTACATAAACCCAAATAGTTTGAGGGTTCTAGTGGATGGTATTCAAAAAATAACTGAAATTGATTTAATATTAAAGTAACGCATACTTCAAATGTTATTAAAGAATTTTGTTGGAAAATTTTTACAAAAGGAAATATAAGTGCAGTTATTGCCTCGTTATAGGCTAAAACTTTACACCATTGAGCCAAACACGACCAACATTTCTCCAGGGCTCTTTTTAAAGTAGCATTTTTTAGTTGGAAACTTTTCAAACGTACAGCAACTTCAGTAGGTGTACCCATTTGTAAGAGATCTTGAAATTGTGTTTTATTATTTGGTAATTGTAGCAGAGAACACCATATCAAAGAACGATATTTAGCAGGATAGCAATGAAATTCTTGTAATATCTGCTGTAAACGTTGAGGTGTTAATAATTTCTTCAATTCTTCCTGGAAACGGCAATCCATTTCATTTGAGGGTATTTTGACGAGTTTTGTTTTTTTAAAAGCAGTTCTTAAAATAGACATACATTGTTTTTGAGATTTCAATACATTCATTAAATGTGTTAAAGACCATACAGAAAGTTCACCAGAAATTTGGGAAATCGTTAAATATTTAAAATCTAAGGATACTGATAAACTTCGCACTGGTCCGATGTCCACTATTAATTTGAATTCAGCATTTACACAATCCAATAAAACCACCGATTTATGATTTGTTAAGCCGACAATTAAACTATCATTAGGTTTGGACATTACGGCTAGTTTCAACAAAACAAAATCTTTTAACCGATACATGGCAGATAATTCGAATGTATAATTACTTAAAGTTATTAGATAATTATCCCAAGTGCTTAAAATCATAAAGGAACCATCAATTTGATAGGCATAAGATAATATCAAACCATCTAATAAATTCTTATTTAAACTATAGCAGGGATATTTTAATTCAGTTGCAAAATCTAATGAAAACTCTTGTATTTGCTCGGATGGTAATTGTAACTTTTTATCTCTCAATTTTATGGGATACACAATACGAACAACTTCCAAAGAAACTGCTGACCATATATTTAAAGTATCATTAGTAAAACAAGTCATTATATGATCAGAATAGGGCAAAAAAGAGGCAAATTTTAGTGACATCGAAAGTTTATCAAAATCTAAACGATGTGAACAGTTAAATGTATCCAAATTGACGAGTAAAGCCGAGTAACCGGAACGTATTAAAGCAAAACTTTTTGGTTGTAAAGGTTGACCAGGAAATGAAATTTCATATATAGGTTCAGATGATATATTGGAAGACTGTAGAAATTTGGAATTTTCTGAAAATAAAATAACAGCACAATCTAGTTAGAAATTGATTTCAATAATATTGTACCGTATCATTTTAGGCAGTACCAAAGACAGAATAGTGCGAAAGATATTAACGAAATCTACTTTTAACTACCCAGTAGCAAATGTTAGTTCAAGTCGGAAAAGTACTAATTTTTGGACTAGTAACACAAAACTAGTTCTCATAATAATCATTTTTTACTAGTTTAATAGGATCTATGGAGACCGATTAAATTAAAATGCGATATTTGAAATTTTCATTTTGTTTACATTTGTTTTTAATAATAATTCAAAGTTTGCGAATAGCAAAATTTAGCGTAGCGTTAACATGAGTTTTATTCAGAATACTGTTGTTAAGCTGAACCTGGTATTGTTGTTAAATTGCTCCTAACGCTGCGTTTACATTTGCACCGAAATCCCGAGATTTCGATAATCCCCACTCTGAAAAATCAATGAAGAAAGGCTTATAGACGTTAAATATTTAGAGAACACATTTATTAAACCTGAATATGCAAAATAAAGGGTTCAAATTTCTTAATTTTTGTAAAATGTTATCCTATTTAAGGACATTTCAGTATTTTATTAAAATATACTGTTAATTGAATTTAATTTTAAAAATTTGTTAATATCTTTAGCTTCAAAAAATTATGATACCTATTGCAAATAAAAAAATCAAAAATATATTTTGAATGTGAATTAAAAACAACACATTTGTACCATTTGCTCTGCAGTTTTATTGAAAAAAAATTAGAAGTGTAGGCATTTTGGATTTTGAAAATCCTACATTCTGGAAAATTTTTCCAATGAAAAGTCCTTAGTTTCTTGTGGAAAAATAAATTTTTATGATTTCTTCATGTAATTGAAGGCAAAGTATTAAAATCTTCTGAATATTAAATAGTACTTACCAACATCTAATAGCACTAACAACCCTTCTTTTGAACCTAAGATATAGTTATTAGAGTTTTTTGGGGAAGGCACAATAACACTGGGCTTTGGTAACAATTCAGTATGACGCCAATAACGTTTTGTAGTAAAGTCCAGAACAAAAATAGTGCCCCTGGTTCATTAAACACAAAAAACGCATAATCTAGAAGTTATATGAACCAAAATATACCATTGCACTAACCTTCTATCAATGGCCACCATTTGAGTACCGCGTATATTAAAACAGCAAACACATAAAACAATACGAATCATTTTATCATTTTCTTTGATTGTATGATGAACAGTTAAAATATTGCTAAACGGAAATATATTTTTATAAATAAGAACTCTAAAAATCGAGTTGCATTTCCTCTTACCCGCTAGTTTGTTCCTTTAACTGGAACGGTGTCTTTATCATTCTTTCCTTTAATTTTGTAGGTGCTTCTTTTCTAGATAAGAAAAGCGCCGTCTCTTTTTCAGAAGCCGGATTTATTTGATCGACCACATTTGCTTCCTGAAAATTTTCCATAATTTTAATTACATTTTCATATTTCCCACGTACCAAGTAAACAGTGATGTCAACTTCTTAAAAAAAGCAAAACGCGAAGACAGGCCATTATAAAATGCCAATAAGAGTTTAATCACATCAAACACAGCAGGCGGCAGCAGACAAATTTTCCCATACACATACATAGTTTGTATCACAAATTATACCAGATATGAATCAACTGATTTGGGCAATATGGCCGACAGAAAATGATAAAAACAAAACGCAAAAATTTAAGAAAAACACAAAATATAAAGCACAATAATCTAAAAAGAGACAGATAAATACAAAAAATGCGCAATACAAAATGTGTGTAGATTTTATGTTGTTAACTCCCTCTTGACTTGACTTCCATGTAAACAAAACCATACGGTTCGAGAATACTTTTTTGACACCTGTCATTGGTTTCACATCTGGTATTAATCTGTGGTTTGTATGAAAGGAAAAAAATGCCGAGCAGTAAAGTTACGTTTACACTTGCATCGAAATACCGAGAAAGGCAATGGAGAAAGGCATATAAATGCTCAATTTTGAATAAATCACACATAGTTAGCTCTAATAAATGCATTCTCTAAAAATCTAACGCCTATAATGCGGCCTATAGACTACTCAAGTTACTTGCACAATAATGAGTTTGTGAAGGTCAGTTGCACAGTGTGGGGCCTGGTTTGTGTACTTGTACAATTATATTTTTAGACTTGAGTAAAAATCAAAACGATTTTGTTTTTTAAGCAATATTTTAGAACTTGTGCAAGTCATTTGCGCAGTGTATGCTGAAATTAGCACATTTCAGCAGTAATTTTTGAAGAGTGAACATCATAAATACGGATAAAAAAAATTAAAAATATGAATAAACGTAAAGTAAAAAATGTTAATATAAATTTATTAACATCACCAACAAATTTCAGGTTTTTGGCCTGCGCATAGTGTAAAATAAAGCTTTTAAAGACTAATATTGCCTCATAGCAATAACAATCCGCTACATGTTTCTGCTGCTACATGTAAATTAAAATGAATATTGCACAGTTTACTTGAATGGTGTGTGACGAGTACGGTGACTTGAACAAACTAGTTATTGTGCAAGTGACTTGCATAGTCTATTTGCCGCATAAGCTCTTCTTCATAGTTTTTTCGGAGGTGTGGATATAAAAATATCGAGAATTCAATGCAAGTGTAAACGCAACTTAAAGCAGCATTGAAGGAAAGCATACAGACGTTAAATTTTTAGAAAATATATTTATTAGAGCTAACGCTTTTTTCAAAATTGAACATTTACATGATTTCCTTCATTGTTTTTGCAGAGTGGTGAATATCGAAATCTCGGGATTTCAACGCAATGTAAGCGCAAGTTTAGTATATTAAGCCAACTATGTTTAAATTCTACCGATTTTTTTCTTGTGAGTGTATATGTTCTTAAGCTGCGTTTACACTGCACCGAAATCTCGAGATTTCGATATTCACCACTCTGAAAAAATTGAAGGAAATCATATAATGTTGCGCTTACATTCCGAGATTATGATATCCACCACCCATAATGAAGGAAATCATATAAATGTTCAATCTTCAAAAAGTCACACATAGTTAGCTCTAATAAATTCATTATCTTAAAATGTAATGTCTATATATTTTCCTTCATCGTTTTTTCGGAGTGGTGAATATTAAAATCTCGGGATTTCGATGCAAGTGTAGTGTTGCGTTTATACTGTTACACTGGGTAATATTGCGTTTACACCTTCATCGAAATCCCGAGATTTCGATATTCACCACTCTGAAAAAACAATGAAGGAAAGCATATAAATGTTCAATTTTGAATAAAGCACATACAGTTAGCTGTAATAAACACATATTCTAAAAATTTAAAGTCTACAAGCTTTTCTTCATTGTTTTTTCGGTGGTGGATATCGAAACCTCGAGATATCAATGCAAGTGTAAACGCAATAAAAAGGACTGCATGATGCATTTATATGCGGATGTGGAATATTCACTAAACATTTTTTCAATTCAGAAATCTTTAATTATTATTCAGAGAACATCAACTCAAATATACTAAATCATGAATTAAGAAGATATTACGTTTTCTGAATTTCAATTGATGATTTCTGAATTGCAAAACGTGTGTGAATTTTTCACAGCCTGTTTTAAATGCATTCATGCAGGCCTTTAGTTCTTACTGCACATACAAGAGAAAAATCAAAAACTTCTTTTTATTATTTAATGTTTTTTATTGTAGTTTTTAACACCTATGAGATTAAAAATTTATGTGGAATTTGTTTTTCCGCTTCTATTTAATATACATATAAAAAACTCAGCATTCGTATTTCTTTTGAATGTACCAATGTTTTTAATTGTTGAGTAATAGTCGTTTCTACTAAATGATTTGTGTTTTTGTTAATTACCACTGTATTACTACTTTGATGGTATATATCTGATCTTTCATCATGGAATTCCTACAACTGATAATTAAAACATACCACCATACGGAGCATCAAATTCATTCTCTCTCATGGCATAACCGAATATAGTTAAATAATTGATAATATTACTAATCAATGTTAATGAGCTAGCCATCCAAGTAATCTGAAACGAAATAGCAGTATATTTAAATGAGGTAATAAACAAGGAAGGTAAGTGTGCCGGAGGTGGAGTAAATTTTGAACTTACCACTCCACTATGAGCTAATACAATCGGTAAAGCAAAAGCGCTTAAAACCATGCCGGCTGTTAAAAATAGCGCAAATTCTGTTTTAGGATTTGTCTCTGAGCCAGGATTAACCCTCTTGGCTATCAGCATCGGTAAGACGGATAGAACGTAAAATAGTAAAACAAAAAATGGATAAAATATTTTTGGTTGAGGCACGGCACAAGCCAAAATCAGGAAAGTCATGCCCAGGCATGTCATAAATGCACAAATTAATAAACTGCAAGTGGATAATAACAATAATAATGAAATACAAATTATTAAAACTTCTTGAAATTCCAGTCTCCTACAAACTTACGCTGTTTAGAAAGTTCCATTTGTAATAAGATTTTATAGAAAATTGTAATATTAGTTATAATTTGCATTTTGTTCGTTGTTAATTTGTTTTAATTTTACCTTTTAATGCAGCCATTTTAGTTTATCTTTATAAAAAAAGAATTTTTCCTTTTGTAAATTTTCTCTTTGTATTAATCACCAGTCAGTATATTTATTATATTACAGTAAACAATAACAAAGTTAATTGGAAACCAATAGGAACTTACTGAAATAAAAAGACAGAGTGGTTTTGAAAATGTTTCTATAACATAGTTATTTAAATTTACAAGACACCCTGCTACAATTTGACTTACAAGGAATGTTTACCCAGTGGTAGAGTTGTGAAATTTCGGTATTTTTTGAGTACTCAATACTACTCAATACTTTTCAATTGAGTACTCGATACTACTCAATACTTTTAACGGTTTTTTTAATTTAAAAATAAAAATTATAACAATTCACATACACGTGTTAAATAACTATTGTTATTTACATTTTAATTAATTTAAAACATTTTAAATAAATTAATTAAATAATTTTTCCCAAAAATTCGTTACAAATTTCTTTGCTTCACAAATAGAGTTGTATTTTCAGAGCTGTATTTTTAGAGTACTATTTTTAGAGTTGTATTTTTATACGAAAAATACACATTTCTACGGAAAATTGCATCTTTAAAAGTATTGAGTAGTACCGTTTTAGTATTGAGTACTCAAAAAAACAGTCAGTATTGAGTACTCAGTACCGGAATACTCAATACTTTTACAACTCTACCCAGTGGTATGATATGTGATAGACAATAAAAATCTATAAGGTTGACGCAGGGGTATGGCATCACCAAAAACAAAAGTTATAACGACATCGTTGTCACTAGATGGCACTTTGTTCAAAAAATTGACAATTTTCTTTTTTTATTTAAACTGAAATAATAACAAACAAAAAAGCAAATAAAAATAAAGGAATTCTCAAATTTTATTATTTGAACATATTTTGCGCTTGATTTTTTCTTATTTTGCGCAGTTTTTAGCAATTTTTGCGTTTTTAAATATAAGCTCAGCTGATACTAAAGTGATACTAAATAGTTGCTCAGGTGATACTAAATTTCAGCGCCCCCTACCGGTGAGTAGTGTAAGTTTTGATTTCCTATCTCTATAATTAATTGTCTCTGGGTTGACGAACATAATTTTTTCATTCAATGTTGTACGAAAAAGCACCAAAAACCTGTAAAATTACTATTTTATGTTTATTATGATAATAAAAATAACTGCTTTAAACTGTTCCTAAATTACTGTACTTTCCGTTAGTTGTTGTTTTCTTAAATAACCGTCATAACTGTTGTTTTGCATTTTTCTATAGAAAAACAACTTTAATTACTGTTCAAAACAACAACTATTGATTACTACATAAATAACTGTCATGTAGTAACTGTCAAACTTTTTTGAGTGTACGCATGCTTATGTTTTCTTATTTTCGTATCAAAATTTCATTGAAATGGAGAGAATCACACATCTGATCTTCATTGTAAGAAAAGGCCGAGAAATCTGAAAATTTTCTTCTTCTGAATTTTTGAAAAAGAATATTGAAATAAATATTTTGGGTAACCACAAAAGTTTTAAAATAAATTTTTGACATCCGCAAGATTTTGAATTTGTATGAACTAACATTTTTGAGCAACTCGCCACTTATGTTTCTTAATTTTTGAAGGAATTTTAAGCTAAAAATAATAAAATGAAAAATCGGTTTACCGTTGAAAATAAACCGGTTTTCGGTTAACCGAGGTTTAGGAATTTCGGTTAACGGGTTTGCAAAAAAACTGAAATATGAACAAAAAATCGGTTTTTCTGTTAACCGCTTTCGAAGCACTATTTAATATTTCAACGCGAAAAACAATAAATATATTGATATATTTTTTTTTTTTCATTTCATATGTTTATTTGCAAGCTATTTTACAATAATAAGCAAATTAATTCATAATAATAATGACATAGGTCTTAATCTCCAGTGAGATCAAAACATCTAAACAAATGTATACTTACTACGTAAGTGTATACTATTTATAACCTATATTTACAAGCTTTTATATTCTAATTTTTGTACATATTTACTTATGAAATTATATGCTATTCCCTGAAAGGTAAGTCCAAAAAATGATGTCTTTTCAGTCTGTGTATTTCTTCACTATCATCCAGTAAGCTAATTGCAAGTGGATTAGAGTGATTGCTAAGTCTTTCAACATATTTTGAACTAAAACTATTAATTTCCTGTTTGACTTTTAGTATCATTAAGTCCTTGTGTATATTATCGTTAGTAACAAACCATGGCGCATCTAAAATTATTCGAAGCATTTTAGACTGATAACGTTGTAGAATTTCAATATTGGAATTACTTGCAGTACCCCAAAGTTGTATGCCATAAGTCCAAACGGGTTTCAATATAGTTTTGTATAGTAGAAGTTTATTTTCGAGGCTTAGCTCGGATTTTTTACCTAATAACCAATACATTTTCTGAGTTTTAATTTTTAAGTGGTCTCTTTTAGCCACTATATGATTTTTCCATGTTAATCTTCGGTCTAAGTGCATTCCAAGGTATTTAACACAGTTAGATCTAGGAATTTCCGCACCATTTAAAAATACTGAAGGGCAATCACTCCTTCTTAATGTAAATGTAATATGCGATGATTTTTCAGCATTTACACAAATGTTCCATCTTATTAGCCACGTAGAAATATTATTTAGATTTATTTGCACCTGATAAGAGGCTTCGTTTTGGCAATAGTTACTAACATTAAAGCTGTGTCGTCTGCATAAGTAGCCACAGTAATATCTTCATTTACCGGCATATCCGATGTGTAAATAGTGTAGAGGACTGGACCCAATACACTACCCTGAGGGATACCAGCTTTAATTTCGTATATATTGGAAAATTCATCTTTTACTTTTACATAAAAATTACGATTTTGTAAGGTGCAGGAAGAAGCTGTTTTAATTTAAAGAGGAGACCTGGATGCCACACTCTATCAAAAGCTTGCTTAACATCTAAAAATACTGCGGAGCAATATTTTTTACTTTCTAGCGCATTCCTTATTACATTCACTATACGATGACATTGTTCGGGTGTTACGTGTTTATGTCGGAATCCAAACTGATATTCAGGTATAATATTCTTAGTATCTAGTATCGGTTGCAATCTTCGTAAAAATAGTTTTTAAAAAATTTTGGAAAATGTAACTAGGAGACTTATTGGTCTGTAGGATTTAATATCATTTTCAGGTTTACCGGGTTTTTGCACCATCATTATTTCAGCACATTTCCATTGGTCAGGAAAATGATTTAGTCTTAAAATTGAGTTAAAGATTAGCGTTAATAAAATAATAGCTTTTTTTGGCAAAGCTTTTACATCTTTGGCACATATCTTGTCATATCATGGTGTTTTTTTGTTATTAAGTTTCAAAATTTCTTGTTCTACTTCTTGGGGTGATATATGCTTAATGGGCAAGTCCATTTGGCATGGACTTTCTAGGAAAGTAGTTACCGAGTTTATATCATCTTCATTATTAAAAGAAAATGGTTGAAAAGTAGATTCTAGATACTGAGAAAAAGCAATAGCTTTGCTCGAGTCCGATTTACACCACGTGCCGTTTAGATCTTTTATGACAACATTTCGTTTAACTGGTCTTTTTAGATATTTTGTAGCATTCCATAATTTATGCTCGTCGTTCTTTGATGGATTAAGGCTTTTTAAAAAATGGCTGAATTGATCATTCTTTATGTCAGCTAAACGTTGTTTTAATTCATTAGTAGCTCGATTTAAATTCGTTTTATTTACAGTGTTTCTTGTTTGTTTCCATATCCTTCTTAATCGTCTTTTATTTCTTATTAGATCTCTAATTTCTGCAGACACCACAACTCCATTTCGACTCCTATTTTGGGTTTTAGTTGGCGTTGACAAAAAAGCTGCTTCATGAATCAAATTTGTAAAATATTCAACAGCGTTGTTCAATTCCGTTTCATCTTTTATGCGTATATTAAGATTTATATTTTTTTCTAACCAGTATTTAAACGAAATGATATCGGTTTTGGAAGAGATAACTTTATACTTTTCATCAACCGATAAGCAGGCTGTGTTCTAATTAACTATAAGAGCAGAATGATCAGAACTAAGTTCATCGGTATCTAAAATATCCAAAAGATTACTAGGAATGCCTGAATATACAATATAATCTAGTAAATCCGTGGTTTTTCTAGGATCGCTTGGCCAATAACTTGGACGTCCTGTAGAAAGGACGGAGAATTTATTTTTCTGTATACAGGTATAAAGTTCCTTGCCTTTGGGGTTACAAAGCCTAGAGCCCCACCATTGATGCTTTGCGTTAAAATCTCCTCCAACGATAAACTTAGGACCGAGTTTAGTAAAAAAGTTATCATAATCTTCGCACTTTACATTATGTTTTGGAGGGAAATATATGGAATATATAGAAACATAATTATTTCCGTCACTAATTTGTATTCCAGCCGCCTGAATATGAGGTTTTTTGTAATTGTCAAGTGCAACGTATTTTAAGGAAGATTTAATCAAAATTGCTGACCCCGCATGGGCCTTGTTGTCTGGGTGATTGCATGAAATTAGATCATATCCTTTTATTTTAAAAAATGTTTTATTAGTGAAATGTGTCTCAGATATTAGAAATATATCAATATGATGTAAGTGCATAAAAGTTTCTATTTCTGTAGTGTGATTTGGAAGTCCGTTGGCATTCCATATTCCTATACGTAAACTTATTTGCATAACTTAGAAATTAGCATTGTAATCATGTTGAGAAGATTGGCTAGCATAGCTTCAATTATATCCATTGAATTATTACCGTTGTTTATATTTGAGTTTCTCAATGCATCAGAATATGACTGTTGGTTATTGTTAGTATTTGATGCAAAATTGTTAAAATTTCCATTATTAAGTTGTGGGAAATCATTTGGATTTTCATTATAACTAGTATTTTGACGATTATTATGAGAGTTGTTGCCATGATTTAATCTTTTTTGAATTAACTTTCGATATATATGGCACCCTTTGTAGTTTGATCTTTAAAACAATTAGCACAACGAGCTGGCATATTCGAGTCTTTTTTGCACTCTGCTGTAGGATGATTTAGCCCACATTTTACGCAATTAAATTGCCTCTTGCAATAGGCCTTTGTGTGGCCGAAAAGCTGACATCTGTGGCATTGTACCAATTCTGTAGTTTTTCTAGGAGGTTCAACGGAAATAATAGCATGGTTAAAATGTTTAATGTTAAAAATCTTCTTGTTATTCTGATTAGGTTCCAAATCAATATAGAACATAGCTAGTGGTTCCTTGTTTACCCTACTTCTAACATTAGTAACATTACGTACTTCATGGCCTAAACGTGTCAGTTGAGCTTTTATGTCCTCCACCGGAGTTGAGTGGTGAAGACCTTTAATTACTACCCTATAGGAACGTTCCTGCTTTAATTGATATGTATGAAAACCTATTTTACGACCATCTAAGTATTTTACCAACTGTCTGTAATGATCAACTGTTTTAATCATAAGCCTGACCTGATTATCTTTTAGTGACTTATAACTAAATTCTTCTTTTGGGATAATTACACTTATATTACTTATCATTTTATTAATATCAACTACATCTGGAATGTATATAGGTGGTGGTTTAGGTGCTGTTGGTGTTTCATTGTTATTATCTTCTTTTTCGTCAGTTCGCTCGTTGTCTATATCATCATTATCATCATCATTTTGCAGTAACTCAAATTGATTGCTGGTTGATGGTATATCATCGTTGATCATTATTGACTTGCGTTTGTTTTTGTACAACTTTGGCGACCCAAGCTGATGACGTTTTCTTGTTATTACTTTCTGCTGCCAGTCTAAAGCACTATCTGCTTCAGCATCATCTGCAACAGCAGCCATAGTGTTGTTTTAAATGTAGCAACAATTAGTTCACAGTGGTTTGTTTGTTTTTTGCACACTGCAATAAAGTTTTTGTGGAGATTAAAGGGCGGATTATGGGACTGTAAACGTATATGTGATGTAACTGTACCGTGCCGTAGCTAAAAAGTACACTTATAGATTATCGTAAACGACATTACTATTTAGCATCTATTTCATGTGGTTTTATATTTTATTCTAAATTTTTCCATTTATTTGTTAATTTTTATTCCTTATTTGTTGTTTGAATCATTTTTCTTTATTCATTTCATATTTTTTCCGACTAAAATCAGTCAGCTGATTCGATGCCGGATAGAAAATTCTGATTTCAACAGAATGATCCGGCAAGTTCGTTTACATTTACGTGTAAGTAACCATTCGTATACATTTCTTCTTGTGGTATCGAAACAGCTGATTCGTTACAGATACATTTACGGTTGGGTAACTCAGCCTTAACTCTCTTTTATTTAAACCGTTTTTTTTGTGTTTTTTGTTTTTGTTTTTAATTGTAACTATTTTTATGTTTTTAAAGAAATTTACATAAAGTAAAGAAATTAACACGTCTGTCTACTATCGCAGTTGGTTAGAGACGATTGATATTTTTAAATGCAAGAAAATATTAATTTTTTTTATTTATTTTAATTTATTTATTTTAATTAATTCATTTATGTTAATTAATTTATTTATTTTTATTAATTTATTAATTTTAAGTTATTCATTTATTTTAATTAATTTTTCCAAACTTCCACCGGATACACTAAAAAATGTTTGTCGGTAGAATCTACTGAAAATGCCTGTTAAAACACAGGTAACGAAAAATAACTAACAAATGCATTAAAAATAACTAACAATGTCGTAAAATCACTTGACAAAGTTTTACTACAAAAATTTTGTTACAACTGACAAAATGGGTAGAAACTACTGTGTTTTACAGTTAATTCTTTGGCTATTATAAAAGTATATTTTAATTCAAAAAAAATCATTTTTATCTTTTGAGTACAAAAATATGTGTACTTACTTCAGCCCATTTAAAATTTGAAGTAAAAATTCCAAACCATTCTCTACACGCAGAAAAAAACAGGGGGAATATTACCTAAGTACTATGTAATTATACAACTACATAATTTTCAAGTTAGTTTTACAAAGTTCTAGTAAAATATGCATATTTTTTTGTAAAATATATACAATCCTTGCAAAATATATACATGTGTAGTGGAAAATATCCGAAAAAATACATATATTTTGCTAGAAAATTGTAAAACTTACTTCGAACTTATGTAGTTGTATAATTACATAGCACTTAGATAAAGTTCCCCCTGTTTTTTTTCTGCGTGTTGTTATTATGCTTTATTGCATTGGAAATGCAATACAAATTTCTGATTTTTATTTGCAAACTACGAATATATGAATAGTAACAAATATAAACTAAACGAAAATTTTTAAAATTAAAAGAAATTCAACGAAATTTTTTAAATAAATAACAAAAACAACTGCTTACTGTAAAAATACTCTTTTGGTAGTTGTTGATTATGATATTAAAAATAATTGATTCAACAACTGTTACGAAATTACAGTATTTTACGTTAAGTGTTTTATTAAATAACTGTCATAAAAGTTATTATGTATTTTTCCATAGAAAAACAACTGTAATTACGGTTAAAAACAACTACTGATTACTATATAAACAATATGGTCAGATCTTTTAGACATGTTAAACATAAAACTATTATCGAATGGCTTTCTTTTTCAAACATAAATTTCATGCTGGAATCTAAAATTACCTTGGAATTTATACCTGAACATAAATTTTTAGAAATTGTTGTGATGTTATAAAAAAAGCCTATTGATTTCGGAACAATGTGTACAAAAAAGAGTATTTATTAAAGTACATGCAAACGGATGTGTAGAAGATCAAAGAAGACAAAAAAATAACTATACCGAAAAAATTCTTCAGGTGAAATACCCATTACTGAGCCTCAGTTAAAAAAATGAATTGAAGATTACCAAGTTGTTAGTTGAAAATAGTGCCAATGTGTGTAACTGAGAAATCGGTTACTTATAACAATTTTTTGATTAAAACTCTTACAATAAATAAGAATTTTACATTTTTTTAACTTTTTATTCATATTTTTATCAAAAATGTCATTAATAAATTTTTTTATAGGTTTTCATGGTAATTCGTGAATAGTTCTTCCTGATTGCTTTCTTCCTCAATAAATAAAGAAATTTTTTTAAAACCATACCAGCTGCAATAAATTAACAAAAATTTATCTGAAAATGTGATTTTCCATCTGCAATTTTTTCAAACAACTGTATTCCATTTGTATTCTAATTAATGGCGATCTTTTGTGGATCAAATACGTTTTTAAACAAGCGAAATAGTAAAAAACTAAAATTAATTTCAAATTATAGTTTTCTTCTTATTAACTTTGTCGTTGAAGAACATTTGACAATTTGAAAAAATTTGTTTTTTGTATTTAGAGGGTAACAGAAAAAGATTTTTATTTAACTAAAACTTTAGTGAAGTTTAATTATTTCAGTGATCTCCTTTTGACGAGATGCCAGATTTTCATACACTCACAAAAGTTTGTCGGTAGAATCTACTGAAAATGACAGTTAAAACAAAGGTATATGCAGTTAAAAAGGCGACAGAGGTATTTACCTTTAAAATAACTAAGACTTTTGTTATTTTTAACTATTGAAAAATACCTAATAAATGCATTAAAAATAACTACCAATATCGTAAAATTAACTGATAAATTTTTACAAAAAAAATTTTAAAACAACTGAAAAAATCGTTAAAAACTACTGTTTTTTACAGTAAATATTTTTTATATATTATATATTTGAATAAAAAAAAATTTTTTTTCTTTCGATTACAAAAATATGTGTAATACCACATGCCCAGGGTTGGCGGTATTCAACGAAATTTTTTATTTTTTAATAACTAACAAAAACTACTGTTAACTGTAAAAATATGTTTTGGTAGTTGTTTATTATATTAAAAATAACTGATTTAAACAACTGCTACGAAATTACAGAACTTTTCGTTAGTTGTTTTCTTAAATAACCGTCATAAAAGTTGTTTTGTTTTTTCTATAGAAAAACAACTGTAACAACTGTGTTGTGTTTGTTTGCAAAATAACTACTTAAATATATTTTTAAGTTTTAAAGTGCATTATTTTTGCAAAAATAATAGTTTTTAGTGCAAATTTCTTATATTTTTAATGCATATTTTTCTTTTTTAACCGCATATTTTAGGCGCATATTTTCCATTTTTAGGTGCATGAAATTCCTTGCCCTAATAATTACTATATTTATCCACTAAAAGGCATTAATTTACTATTTTTCATCAGGCTAATTGAACAAAAATCGCATTCAAGCCTTGATTTCTGTTGATATACACTCAAAAAAGTTTGACAGTTACTACATGACAGTTGTTTATGTAGTAATCAGTAGTTGTTGTTTTTAACAGAAATTACAGTTGTTTTTCTATAAAATTACCTTGGAACAGAAATTACAGTTGTTTTTCTATAAAAAATGCAAAACAACTTTTATGACGGTTATTTAAGAAAACAACTAACGAAAAGTACTGTAATTTCGTAACAGTTGTTTAAATCAGTTATTTTTAATATCATAATAAACAACTACCAAAACAGTAATTTTACAGTAAACAGTTATTTTTGGTACACCGATAAAATTTCTCAGTTCCTCAGGCACAATAAGAACAATCGCTTAGTGAAACCCCGTGGAAATTGGGATACGCGGTGTAAAAATAAGTCGGGAATAAAAAATATATGAGGATAAGTTTGATTTTTATATAAATAAAAATTTTTAATATTTTACTTTTTAGAGGAAAGGAAGAAATATAAAGATAAAAAGGAGTTGAACTTAAAACAATCGAAGATGTATTAGCAGAAGCCGTACTATTGTACAATAATTAGAACTTCTGTGGCTGTTCGTACGACATATAATTAAGATTAAAGAAGAATTTTTGTCAAATGTATTATTGTCATATTATTTTGTTACTAAAATGTTATTAAAAATGTAAATCTGTATTGGAAATTTCTTTTAATTGGTAAAATTTGCAGTACATTTCGATATTTTTTTAAATACTTGGTTACTAATTACTATGTAGAAAACTTTTTAAATTTCAACTAAAATATCGTTCTTATTAACTAAATTCGCGGTGACATAATTTTCAACTGACAATTTAGTTATTTAGAATTAATTTTTTCAACTGATACTCAGTAAGGGGTATTTCATCTGAGAATCAGTTAAAAATTTAGTAAAAAGTAACTGAGAAATTTTTTCGGTGTAGTTATTTAAAAAATAAAAAATTTCATTGAATTTTAAAAATTCTTGTTTAGTTTATATTTGTTATTGTTGATATATTTCTAGTTTCAAAATAAAAATCAGAAACTGGAGAACGGTTTGGAATTTTTACTTCGAATTTTAAATAGGCTGAAGTAATAATGCATACTTTTGTAATCCAAAGAAAAAAAATCCTTTTTTTTATTAAAATATACTTCTATAAACAAAAAGAATTGACTGTAAAAAAAACAGTAGTTTTTACCGATTTTGTGAGTTGTTTTAAAGTTTTTGTAGTAAAAATTTATCAGTTAATTTTACGTCATTGGTAGTTATTTTCAATGCCTTTGTTAGTTATTTTAATTTTATTATTTAAAAATAACAAGAGTTTTAGTCCTTTCCTCTAAAAAGTAAAATACCTTTGTCACCTTTATTGCAGTTGTAAATACAGAAAACGTTTTTTTCAACATATTAGCCGGATTTTTTAATCACTTGGATTTTATAAATCCAAAAGTTGGTTCTCAAAGTGCTCAATAGATGGAGTTAGTTTCCACCTATTTTAACAGAATTTTTCTATCCGACCTTCGTTCACCCTAAATTTTAATAATAAACACAATGATGCAGGATTTTATTGTAACTTTAAATTCTTTAATATATTTTATATAAAACAGCAAGAAACAGTATTTTTTTGAGTTTCATCACATTAATTTATATTTCTACACAATTAAAATATTCCACTGCAATGTTTCATAATCACCAATTAGATTTATTAAATTACTTACAGTAGCGTGAAAAATTACCATTTCTATTTCAGCTATTTATCCATGTCCAAGAAGGAAAATAAGTATTTAGAGAAGTGTAGTTTTTTTTCTAAACATATTTTTTTGTTTTTACAATTTTTTGTTTCTCTTTTAACAGATAAATAAATTCAACTTTGTTTTTGGATTTAATAAATCCACTTTTTGTATGAAAATCCACTTTTGTATAATTATATCCGTATAATTTCTATAATTGGAAATAACATTAGGTGTTAGTAAAGGAATATTGTTGGATTTGACAGATTTCTAACTGAATCATTACTGTGTGTAAATTTATATTAAAATTTTTTACTTTACGTTCATTCACATTTTTAATTTTTTTTATTCGTGTTTAAAAAAATTACTGCTGAACTATGCTAATTTCACCATACACTGCACAAACGACTTGCACAAGTTCTAAAATATTGCATAAAAATCAGAATTGATTTGATTTTTACTCAAGTCTAAAAAATGACTTGTGAAAGTACTCGAATCTGGTCATACACTGTTTAACTGACTTGCACAAACTCGTTATTGTGCATGACTTGAGTAGTCTATTGGCCGCATATAGTACCAGTGAGTGAATTCCTTTTCTTAAGTAATTAACTGAATTCGTTCTGAAAAACTCAAAAACAAATTCAAAGAATTAATTCAATTTCTGTAGTTCTTTTTATTAAAGCAAGTGAATCAATTTCTTATTGAATTAATTCACTACTGAATTCATGTTTTTAGCCACTAATGGTGGTGGGTCTCATACTATGGGATTAACTTCAACTTAACTATTAAACAAAGGAAAATGTAAAAGAAATAACTAAAAATTACGAAATTAAACTAAAAATTACGAAAATTAATAATGATTTATTGCTTATGCCATTTTTATTCCGAACAAGTTCATGATTTTACTCAGTGGGTAGAGCTCGTATCTGCCAATTTGACAGCCCGGTTTAAATCACGACAGTGCAAAAAAAAAAAATAATACATACGAACTTTTTTAATTTATTTTGGAAAATCTATTTACAGACCACTTATTTTTTGATCAGCCGCTCCTTTTGTCTAATGATGTAATCATATTGGGATTGGGAAAACACCTTTTGCCAGTACTCCCAACAAACCAAACGATATCGTTTCGAATTCGTAACGATATCATTTCGATGATAAGTTTGTCCGAGAATGATATCATTAACGATTCATAAGTGACAGGTACTGTGAAGAAAAATGCACATTCGTTAATGATATCGTTTTTTCATGAAATAACGATATCGTTATGATATCGAAAATATCAGGCAGCGCGATAATATTTTCGTCATATTCAAAAATTTTTATCGTTATTTTATCACTATTCCATGAAAATATGATATCATTAATGATATCGAAATAAACAAACATAGGTGATATCTTTAACGATTAAATTAGAACAAAAAATATGATTTTTTCAGAAACTTTATCGTTATTTTGAAAAATTATGATATCATTACGAGTTCATATTTTTGTATCATAAACGATAGCAATTATGATACTTAATATGAAATCGTTAATGATACTGTATCGTTTTATGGTTTATTGGGCTTGTATTACCTGTTAAAGTGCCTTGCCATCATTTTCCCATTTGTATTTTTTCTGACTGGGTTTAGATAGGTAGACTTAAATTTTGTTTTTAAGTATGAACCAAAAACTTTCATTGAACATTTCCCAGGCATAATATAAATAAAGCGCATATGCGTATTAACTGTGTAATGAAATTCATTGATGAAAAATATGTGTCCTATCCCAATGCCCAAAAATAAAAAGAACACTTCTAAAAATAAAACAGTGCATGGAAGCACCATAGCTCATACACAAACAAACCAGCAAATAGAGAAAATAGTTCGGAATGAAAACTTTGTTATTGTTATTGTACGACGAGGTTTATTTTTTTGGCAAATTGTTGCGCCAGTGTTGTTCAAACACCACCCTACAAACGTTCGGAAACTTTTCTTCGTTGCTACAAAGCTTTAAAATTACGCATGCGTTGGGAAAACAACAAAGTTATATGAATTTACATAGAGTGCGAAGGGTTTGAACTAATGGGTAGATATTCCTCACCATTTTAACAGAATGCGGAGGTGTTATAACATTTTGCGTCACAAACACGAGCCATGATTTGAAAACTTCTTAAATGCAAAAAACAGTACAGCGGGAACATTGAACTAAAACGTATCGAAACGAACTAAAAACTCAACAACCATTAACCAACGCTCGTCTAAGAAAAAAGCTCATTAAATATTACAGTTGATTAAAATTAAACCACCACATAAAGAAAATTTTGCCAACAAAGCATAGGATATAGAATTTAAAAGAAAAAAAAAACATTTGGTAGACACATCAATTAAATCTTTCAACATTTTATAATAAATTTCAAAAATTTAACAAAAAAACTTGTGTAAAATTTTAAAATCAGTTAACTACCCTTATGTTCAAATGAACCGAAAAATCAATAATTTTAAAACATCTACAAGATTAGACTCTAAAGGTTAAAGGCATCGAGGCTGCAATACAATGACCGGCCATATGGTACATTGGAATATAAAGAAAATTCATAAAATTTTTTTTTAAATAAAAAAAAGATATTTACAAAGGTTTTGGTAAAAAGTATAAAACATTTTCCGTTAATTTATCCATACCTAAAATTTTGTTTAAAAAAATGTATTCGAGAAAAACATACAATATGTTAGAATCAGTGGTGGGCGGTATATATTTGAAAACACTTGTGGCCATTATTATAATGTTTAGCATTCTGGGTCAATGCGAAATGTCAGTTTATCCAGGTGAGTTAAAAATAAACCTAAAGATTTTTGTTTTTTCCTAAACATAAAAAAATAAACAACTGCACTACATTCAGTTAATCGTTTTACCCCTTCACCAGTTTTTTCTTATCTATATACTTAAGTACAAAAAAATTAAAATTGTATTTAACCATTTTCCATATGTATGCAGAAAAGCAAAAAAAAAAAAACGTATCGAGTATATTCCCTTATATCTATGTATGCATCAGCTACCAGCAGCAACCCATTTTAAAATTTTCCATTCATATTATGGTTTCCACCTTTAAACATTCCTAAAATTAGCCTCTAATAAAATTTCAGTTTAAATATTTGCAAACATGTGTGTATCTGCACTGGGGTTTTTATACAGTTTCTTAGTAAAACTACCCAACCGAAACCTAGCGAATAATCTCAAACGAAGTTATAATGTTAACTAAAGAATACAAAAAAGAACGACTTGTTGTCGACATTTAGACGACTTCCGCTTTTATCTGTTTCCAATTTCAAATGAAATGAAAATAAAACGAGTAAAAAGGTTAAAGTCGGGCATGCCGACTATACAATACCCTACACCAGTCTGGGTAAAAGCCAACTAATGTTTGGATCCGAAATTCGAATGGGTTAAAATGGGGCTTGTGTCAAAATTTTATATAATGTGAGTCAGCGCACCAAATTTCATTAAAATATCTTAATATTTGCGATCTGCAGTTTGTAACCAAGCCAATTTTGGGGGACCCTTATATGGGCACTAGGTCTAAACATGGACCGATGTTCACCAAAATCAATAGGCTTCGTCCTTGGGCCAAAATAGGTCTGTTTACCAAATTTCATCAAAATATCTTAATATTTGCGACCTGCAGCGTATAAACAATATAATTTTGGGGGGACACTTATATGGGCACTAGGTCTAAACATGGACCGGTGTTAACCAAAATCAATAGGCTTCGTCTTTGGGCTGATATAGGTCGGTGTACCAAATTTCATCAAAATGTCTTAATATTTGCGACCTGCAGCGTATAAACAATATAATTTTGAGGGGACCTTTATATGGGCACTAGGTCTAAACATGGACCGATGTTCACCAAAATCAATAGGCTGCGTTATTGGGCCAATGTAGGGCTGTGTACCAAATTTCATCAAAATATCTTAATATGTACGACCTGCAGCGTATAAAGAGTATAATTTTGGTAGGACCCTTATATGGGCACTAGGTCTAAACATGGACCGCTGTTAACTAAAAATCAAAAGGCTTCGTCCTTGGGCTGATATAGGTCGGTGTACCAAATTTCATCAAAATATCTTAATATTTGCGACCTGCAGCGTATAAACAATATAATTTTGAGGGGACCTTATATGGGCACTAGGTCTAAACATGGACCCGTGTTAACCAAAATCAATAGGCTTCTTCCTTGGGCTGACATAGGTCGGTGTACCAAATTTTATAAAAATATCTTAATATTTGCGTATAAACAATATAATTTTGGTAGGACCCTTATATGGGCACTAGGTCTAAACATGGACCGATGTTCACCAAAATCAATAGGCTTCGTCCTTGGGCCAACATAGGTCTGTGTACCAAATTTCATCAATATATCTTAACAGACAGACAGACGAACGGACGGACGTCGTTAAATCGAAATAAAAAAAATTCTGAGCCGATCGGTATACTATAAGGTGGGTCTAGGACCAATATTTTTTGGTGTTACAAACATCAGCACAAACTTATAATACCCTGACCACATAGTGGTGTAGGGTATAAAAACAGAAAACTTTTTACATACACTTTAGATCAGAGTCAGGCATCAGTATGAAAAGTTAAAAGGTAGGAGTTTTTTATAAAGGGATACCAGATGTAAATATTTTAAATTTATTTAAATGTTTATTTTGGATTTTTCTTTTTAAGATTATTTAATTTTGCCATTCAGTTCAGTTCAGTTCAGAATTCATTGCATTTTTCTATAAATTATCAACTTATAAATTTGTTTAAGTAATATCATAGTTCTATTAAGGCACGTCTACACGAGAGAGAAAACTGCTAGAGATAGAGCAAAAAACACCTCTAAATAGCTTCAATCATTCACAATAGAGCTAATTAGAGGTGTCTTTTGCTCTATCTCTAGAAGTTTTCTCTCTCGTGTAGATGTACCTTTATAAATATTAATTTTAATAAATTTGATTTAATTTTTTTAAAATTGCTTTACATTGTGTAAAGGGCAGATTACTGAACCGTAAACGTAAATGCGCTGTAACTGTAACGTGCCGTACACTCAAAAAAGTTTGACAGTTACTACATGACAGTTGGTTGTGTAGTAATCAGTAGTTGTTGTTTTTAACAGAAATTACTGTTGTTTGTCTATACATAAATGCAAAACAACTTTTATGACGGTTATTTAAGAAAACAACTAACGAAAAGTATTTCAATTTCGTAACAGTTGTTTAAAGCAGTTATTTTTAATATCATGATAAACAACTACAAAAACAGTAATTTTACAGTAAACAGTCATTTTTGGTAGTTATTAAAAAAATAAAAAAATTCCTTGAATTTTTTTTTAATTTTAAAAATTCTTGTTTAGTTTATATTTGTTATTATTGATATATTTCTACTTTGCAAATAAAAATCAGAAACTTGTATTGTATCTCCAACGCATAAAATCATAATAACTGGAGAACGGTTTGGAATTTTTACTTCGAATTTTGAATAGGCTGAAGTAATATGACATATTTTTGTAATCGAAAGAAAAAAAATATTTTTTTTTATTAAAATATACTTTTATAAATAAAAAGAATTGACTGTAAAAACAGTAGTTTTTACCGATTTTGTCAGTTGATTTGAAATTTTTGTAGTAAAAATTTATCAGTTAATTTTACGACATTGGTAGCAGTGTTGCCAAGTCTTTTTTTACAAATCCCCCTAAGTTGTCCAAAAAAACCCCCTAAATTTGCTCTAGCACTAAAAAACATCCCCCTAAAATAAATTTTCCCAAAATTCAGTAATTTTCTAAGTTTTTAATTCAAATTATTTTTAATAATTATAAATAATTGATTTTTTTGTTATGAAAATAAAAAACTTCGTTATATTTTAGCTGGTTTTCTTTGCTTTCCTAGTCACAGTCTAAAATTTTTCAACTTCAAAAATATGTAGGCTAAAAGAAAATACAAATTTATGTGAAAAACTATCGACAATTTGGGAAAACCAATCATCGAACTCTAAAATTGAATTGTTCTTTAATGCAAAACTACCCCTAAAATGCTTTTCTTACCCCCCAAATTTCCCCCTAACAAATTGGTATCCCCTAAAATTCCCCTAAGCGGTTTAAAACCCCCTAAATCTAGGGGGAAAACCCCCAACTTGGCGACACTGGTTGGTAGTTATTTTTAATGCATTTGTTAGTTATTTTTCAACGGTTAAAAATAACAAAAGTTTTAGTTATTTTAAAGGTAAATAAATACCTTTATCGCCTTTTTAACTACATATACCTTTGTTTTAACAGTAATTTTCAGTAGATTCTACCGACAAACTTTTGTGAGTACATCTTAAAAGTGCACTTATAGAAAACCGTAAACGACATTACTATTTAGCAACTATTTCATGTGTTTTTTTATTTTATTCAAAATTTTTCCGTTTATTTATTAATTTTTATTCCTTATTTGTTATTTGAATCAATTTTCTTTTTTCATTTTATATTTTTTCCGACTAAAATCATTCACCTATTTCGATGACGGATAGAAAATTCTGATTTCAACAGAATGATCTGGCAAGTACGTTTACATTTACGTATTAGTAACCATTCGTATACACTTCTTCTTGTGATTTCGAAACAGCTGATTCGTTACAGTTACGTTTACGGTTGGGTAACTCACTCTGTTGGAGTAAATATGCTCAATTTCAACTTATCTTTTATATATTGAATGAAACATTTTTAAAAAATTCGAAAAGGTGTATATTGTCCAATACAAATAGGTACGCCTTCACAAATCATCATCTCATCTGGACTGTAATTTTATCGAAATAACATCTCATGATATGGCTGAAAAATTGGACTGGTAGTATTCCATCCATCCAGACAGACTCATGGAGTAATTTCGTAAAACACTTCGCCTCACTTCACCTCTTTTTTCCGATTTCCTATTTTTAAATCACGGTAATAAAGCTCGCGTTCACTTACGTGGTTTTCTAATAAAATTGTATGAAAAATGGAATTTTGTAACCTAGTGTCTTGAGATGAAATAAAATGATAGCAAGCAATTGCCAAAATGATTTCATCACAAGTGAGGAGCCTCAATTTCAATTTTATTGCAATATCATGATATCGCTGACATGCAAGCGGCTCTTGCGATGACGCCAGCCATCAATTATCACTTTTCGTTGTAATTTTAATTTTGTAGTAAAAAAATTACAGAAATTTTGGAATGAAAGGGCAGGGAAAGGTTTAATTATTTATTATTTGTAGATAAAAATTAACAATATTGAATTTGCTGTTGTTGCTTTGCGTGTTATTTTCAAATTTCATTACACATTTTATTGCATTTGTAAGCTAAATATGGGCACTTCAAATTATTTTCATGGCATCGATCTTTCTCTTAATTCAACTTCGCTAAATATACTGTTGCTCCAAATTTGTTGCCCACACAAATTTAATTTTCAAATGATTTGAACCATGAAACATTTTTACTTTTTATACCCTACACCAATACGTGGTCAGGGTATAATAATATTGTGCTGATATTTGTATACCGATCGACTCAGAATCACGTTTTATTTCGATTTAACGATGTCCGTCTGTCTGTCCATGCATTCTTGTGCGCACTCTACAGGTCGAAAATATTAAGATATTTTGATGAAATTTGGTACACAGACCTATGTTGACCCAAGGACGAAGCCTATTGATTTTGGTTAACACCGGTCGTGTTTAGACCTAGTGCCCATATAAGGGTCCCCCAAAATTGGCTTGGTTACACGCTGCAGGTCGCAAATATAAAGATATTTTAATGAAATTTGGTTCGCTGACTCACATGGTCCCGAGAACAAAGCCGATGGATTCTAGATAGAATCGGTCCATATCTGGACCTATCGCCCATATAGGCTATATTTACGATTTTCTCTTTTATAATTATATAGAAAATTTTGATACAAGTCCCATTTTAACCCATTCGAATTTTGGATCCAAACATTAGTTGGCTTTTAACCAGACTGGTGTAGGGTATTGTATAATCGGCATGCCCGACTTTAACCTTTTTACTCGTTTTAAAATAAAGTTATTGTACCATTTTTTATTTGTCATACTATCTACTTTCTTAATACTGAATAAAAATCCCCGAAATATCTCTTAATTTTTTAGTAAATAACAAAGGCAAAACAGCATCTGTTTGTAAACTTTAAAAACTGAGTACCTATCTAGATAATTTTTATAGTTTTTTTTTCTCTTATCTTTTTCTCAAATTTTTGGTTAACATTAATTAAAGATGGCTGGGGAGCATATTTTTGAAAGTAAAATTGAAACTACAACTCTGTATCCAACACATTTTGCATTGGGTTGTTACCCTAGTCAAATAGATTTCGGACTAGAAAACTAATTTTTTAGTGGTCTAGACTAAAATAATATTAGAAAAAATATTAAAGTGCTTATGCATAATGATTTGAAAACCTTATAACACGATTATAAAATGAATTTTGTATGTACTTTTCACTTATAAATTTTAAAAGTGGTTATGCATATGACCTTAAGTATTTTATGTGAAATTCGTATTTCTTTCCCGATGTACTTTTCGAAATTCTTGATATTCATTTATGAATAAAATCAAGCATACAGACCTTTCATTGATGTTTCCTAGCGTTTATAATACTTTTTTCACTTAAAAATGTCTCTTTAAGAAATTTGTGATTTCTATGAAAATACACTATATCCATCTTATGAAAACCAGGTATGGAAAGTAGTGGTAGGTGCAGGCAGGAGTGGTAACATGTATGGAAATATGTAAATTCCATACATGTTACCACTCGAATCGAATGAATATTTTCTTATGAAGAATATACTAAAATTTGTAAAACATGTCTTAAGTCTAAATCTCAAAAAACTTACCCCTCAATTCATAAATGCTTTGTAAAGTTATAGCAGGTTTACAAAACGTAATTTTCATACAAAATTTGTTCATTAAACCTCCTATAATTTTACAAAGCGTTTATGAATTTAGGGGTTATTCTACAGCCGAAAACCTTAAAAAAACGAAAACTAACGGTGGGTCTCATACTGTAGGTTTAACTTTAACTTAACTAAAAACAAAATAAAATGTCAAAAAAATGTACACAAATCAACAACAAATTTTTGGGTTAACTATTAATCGAAGTTTAAACCTGCAGTATGAGACCCACCGTAATAGTTTTGGGTTTAGTATGAATGGAGTATTAGCTCGAGTATTTTTGTATTTTAAGGTTCACTTATCAGGACACTTATCTGGCAACACTGTTTACATATATATTGCATTCAGTAGTAGTAGGCTACTCAACAAACAAAACCTCTCTCTCCATTGGTGGTCGTGGTTATGTGATATGGTGGTTGTTGAATCTAGAAGCGGTAGGGGCTCTTTACGTGTTTTCGTCTTTTTCTTCTTTCTACGTCACAAAACCTGTATCATATATTTATAAAAACAAAATATATACATAATAACTACAGTATATTACTGTCCGTTTTAGTCCTTACAAAGAAAAATTCTCATACTACTGTATGCACGTATATATATTTGAGATTGAACTTTTTTTTTATTCCGTTGTTTCATATAAAATGAAAAAATAATTATATGCTTTAGAAAACCAATATTCAAATGCTTTTCGATTTGTATCAGTTTTATATTTATTAGCTGTTCTTCTTCTTCTTTTAAATTTTTTTGTTCTAAAAATAGATATTACAAAAATAGTAGTAGTTCTAATAACTATTTTGATATACATATAAACATATTTGTATATGGACTTTGGTTAATTGTCCTTCAACACGAAAAGGTAATAAAAAGAGTTTGTTGAGTTTTCTTTATAGTTTATTTTCTAATTTTATATACGTAGACATTAAAAATGAACGAATGTAGTTTATTCCTTTTGCTTAAAATAGTTTTCTTATTTAAGTAGTTATTTTTGAAATAATGATAATGTAAAATGCATAAGGGACAATTCACAGGTCGACTATCCATATTAATTATTTCCCAATATTTGAGTTAAGAATTGTAATTTTTTTATAAATTTTGTTTTGAAAATGACGTATTGTGTTCCCAATACTGGGAAAGCGTGTTTATCCATCTTAATTCTATAGATACAAATTTTTTGATATGTTTTTAGACGATATAAATTGTGACCATAAAAGACCTATTGAGACAATATTCCTAAAAATAATGACTGGTCAGTCGAAGAACCTAGTCTTATTTATTGTATTGCTAGAATTCTTCACACTCTTTTAGCAAAGGCTAGATGCTTTTATCTTCTCACTTCCAGATCTGAAAATAGATATTCTCGAGACAGTTTTAAAGAATATGTTTCAACTTTTCCCTATCATCTAATAAATCACGGTATCTAAAATTATCACTAGCCAGTCGTTCAAGAACCGCGATCCAATGGAGGCCTGTTATCATCCATATTAGAAGGCTGCAGTCGCTGCTAGGTGGAATTAGGAGGAGGTTCCGTGTCATTGGATTTCCATATAACTTTAGATATATATCTAAGTCATCTCATGTTTCCTTATTTTAGTAGTGTATACTTCACGTTTGAATACTGAATCAGTGAATGAACGCCTTTTGCTCTTTTACTAGACGATGAGAAGCGTATACTCCCGGATGAGAAGCGTATACTCCCGGAGATCATTGAAAAGTTTTGCAGTTATCAGAAATAGTGTACGACTCTTTGGTACTGGTAGTAGTCGGGGTCCTATGCAGATTTCTTTATAGTCTAAATGCGCCTTAATCTAATTGAAATTTTGCTGATATGTTTAACTGAAATTTTGTATGGGAAACAACAACAAATGTGTCAGTTAAAATCCCAGTTAATAGCTAACTGGATATTCAGTAATCGGGACTTAAAAGCACAAATAAGTGGTAGAAAAATCTGCAAGATATGAATGCCTAGTTAAAATTTAACCAACTGAGGAACAACAACAATTTTCTTCCTTTCTTTTTCGCACTTATGTACATACATGTTTTTTGTACGATGTCATCTCTATTTTAGGACACTCTACTATGCAAAGTGAAGTATTCCAGCATTATGAATGTGGCTTAAGTCTCGATTACTGGACATTCAGTAATCGTGAGGTATATCAATGTATTAGATTAGATTAAATACTTCATATTTATTTTAGTATTTCCTTGCAAAACATACATGGCGAAAAAGCATTGAGTATTGAAAACATGCCTACTCAACATTGTCCCAAGCTCTCTCTTTTACATAAATAACAAGGTTAGTATTACCACAGGTATTACCTAGTTTAGGTGGAATCCAACGACTTATCTTGACACTATAGTGTTTACTCCAAGTCATACTCTTGTCGCCAACTATTTAATTTTACCTAGTATAGCTTTTAAGCTGGATTCACAATGCAGAGCATACAGTACTAAAATCGAGATAGTGTGATATAAAAAGTATGTAACTACGAAAAAGAAAAGAACAAAATCCACTTTGTAAAGTGGAGTAGTCCAGCATTGCGATTCCAGCTTTATTATAGAACTAATACTAATATGCTCTTGTATTTAGTTGACCAAAAGTTTCTATTTTAGTGGGGTTGTTCCTTTGGGAGTTCTTTTGTGCACCCAGAAAACTGATTCCTTCTAACAACCGAAATCGTTGCCAATCGAATGGTTCAGTGATTGTTATTGAAGCAACCGAAATTTTGTTTTAATAGCCAAATTTCTTGTCTCAATTGGGATTTTGTTTGCCACAACGGAATTATTATCTGTTTTCCCTGCAAGTGATAATTCTGTATTATAGCGCTGCTTAATTCTGACAACATTATTTTGTGTCTTAGAAAAAAAAAACATTTTTTGGTAATGAGATTGTAAATAAGTCTGAGCGATTAGTCTTCTAAAACACGACTAAAGATCTTGAGAAATCTACCAGTCGTTACCGAATTTTTACGTTTATAAACTTGCTGGTATGGACCTTTCGGGTCCATGGCTAACCGAATTTACAAATTAAAACCCATGACTGCTAACAAATATATACCTTTAGATTTAACTCAGCAAATGACTTAGAACTACTTGTGTACTTCTTGATAACTATTTACATGTTCTATATAAATAACTGACCTTTAATTTTCACCTCTAGTTTATTTAAATTAACCGAATATATGTCCATTCCTTTCAGGTCTTCGCCGCAGGCCTTTGCAACAGTCCCCTGCTTCCTACGAAGTCAATTCTGACTTTTTGACCCAATTAATGGAAGAAAATGCCCGTAGACGTTTACAACAACAATTTGAGCAACATTTGGAATTGATTAATATGCAACTAATGCGACAACGTCAACGAGAAGAACGGCTACGAGAACATTATCGTCAGCAACAATTAGCAGCAATGGCAGCCGAAAATGAAGATTATGAATATATGAGAAAATTTAAAGAGCAACCCGACAACAGCGTCAACAATAACAATTTGCAACAATATGACCAATATGATAATACAAATTCAGATTTCAGTTATAAGTATCCCACTATTAATAATTTGGATTCTGGTAGTGAAGGTGGTATAAATTTCGCTGTACCTCCCTCAGATCCCCGTTATTATGAAGTTGACGATAGAACAGATAACGAGGAAGATACAGATAATAATGAAGAAAATGAAATTACAGGAGAGGATGATGAAGGTGAAGTTGAGGGTGTGGAAGTTGAAAAGGAAGAAGATTTAGATTCTCGTGTCTTGGAGGAATATGAAGAATACAAACCAAAAGAAGAAACAAGTAAGGTAGGAAATAAGGCTGACACTAGGAGTGAGGTTAAAGAAACTGTGGAGTCTACTATGATTTTGTCACCCGCCCAAGCTGGGATGGCACCATCTAGTGCCGGTGGTACAAATTTCCATAGGATTAAGCCTCAAACAGCAGCAGCTGCGGCAGCTGCTGGTATAAATACAATGAATGTAAAACAAACACAAAGTGGTGTTGCACCTGCACGACAAGATATTACTTCGTTGATAGATAAATTACAACCCAAAGAGGATAAAAATCAGCAGGGTGATATTAATGAATCCCACATGGTGGTTCGAGAACATTTGGGTATGAAAGGTGAAATGGGCATGTATGTGGTAGCCTTGATAGCAGGCGTAAGTGCAGCAGCTACGGTGGGCTTATTTGTTTTGGGAATAGCCTGGTACACGTAAGTTTTCTTCTTCATATAAAGAAAATAATTCTATAATAGCCTTATTTTTTTTTTAATTTTAAGGTTCCACAATAAAAGTAAGGCTGCTGCGGATGTAGAATATCCTGCTTATGGTGTAACTGGGCCTAATAAAGATATTTCGCCTTCGGGAGATCGCAAATTGGCTCAAAGTGCTCAAATGTATCATTATCAACATCAAAAACAACAAATCATTGCTATGGAAAACCGACAAAATAATGAAGAAAACTGTGAAATGTCATATGTAGAAAGTGATGATGACAATGAGGAAGGCGATTATACAGTATACGAATGTCCCGGCTTAGCACCGGTATGTTTTACAAAATAATGCCCCTCCACTTTTTTCTTTTTATTTATTTTTACCATTGTTATTTTTTTAATAATAGACTGGAGAAATGGAAGTCAAAAATCCTTTATTCTTGGATGATACTCCTGTAACACCAGCTTTGGGTAATCATCCAATTACTCAGGTTTCGGCTCAACAGCCTACAGTTAAAAAGATTTTTGAAAAATCCCACAATACCACAAATAATGCAGCTTTGACACCAACAGCATCAGTGTCTGTCGATGATAAAAAACAAAAGAAAAGCAAGAAGTAAGCGATTTGATAATAAAAAACAGTTTAAATATTTTAACTTCTTAAATTTTTTTTGTGTAAAAAGGAACTAATATTAAAATCATCCTCCTAACCTCACATTATTTTTACAAACCAAATTTAAAACTTTATACTTAAAAATATAAATTAAACACTTTGGTGTTTGAAACATTTGAGTTAAACTCTGAAAAACAAGAATAAAACCAAAATAGCAGTAATGTTTTTTTTTTTGTATGGAATAAAATTCCCTTCTTTGAAAACTTTTGAAGAAAAATTCAAACAAATCATACATATTTTATAATTTTTTGTTTGGACACATCTACACGAAAGGGAAAAGCTGCTCGAGATAAAGCAAAAGCACTTCGGAATTGCTGAAATCATTGACAGTGAAGCTACTCAGAGTAGTTTTTTACTCTATCTCTAGCAGTTTTCTCTATCATTCAGATGTGCCTTTAGGTATAAGTTAAATTTTTCCAATTTCTTCCTTAACTATAAGAAAAATCTTAAATTATAAAACTAAATCCTTAAATCATTTTTAACATAACAAGAAATGAAACACTATACACATACTTATAAACATTTTACATACCGATACTTATTTATATTCACAAGAAACAGTTTATCCGAGCCTATATTTCTTCATCTTTAAATAAAGCTTTATTTAAATAATTTATTTGCCTTAATAAAAACAAACCAAAAACTATTATGCGAACTAAACAAGTATATTTATAGTGAGCCGATTTCACAATCTTAAGTTTGGATATGTTTTCGAAACTCCTACACATAAAATTACAATTACGTAAAATTACATGCTATTTCTTGGATGTGCTTTTTATGCTAAACCAGTGGTCTAATCGCTATTTTCGATATCGAACAAACTAACGCAATCAATTTAACTAATTATAAATGTGTTCTATAGTAATGAGTTGTTTTTTCAAAAGCGTCGTATAGACCAAATACAATTAATATTGTAATTAATATATATTTTTTATTAATTCTAATTTAGTATGTTTGAGGTTAAGAAGAAGAATAATAATAATGTTCATTTGCATGCTATTTATTGCTAGCATTTTTTACTAGTTTAAGTCAAAAATCCGTTCGAGTACAAAAAAATAGTCAACACTAGTGAAGAATTTAAGGGGAACTAGTTTTACTAGTTTCTCATTTCATTTTATTCAGTCTATGGAAATCAAAATTCCTTACCTAGTGTCTTGACATGCAATAAAATGATAGCAAGCAATTGCCAAAATGCTCTCATCTCAAGTGAAGACACTCAATTTCAATTTTATTGCAATATGAGATCGCTGACATGCAAGCGGTTCTTGCAATGATGCCTGTCATCAAATGTCACTTTTCGTTTTAATTTTTTTTGTAATAAAAAAATAACAGAAAATTTGGTAAAAGAGAATGCGAATGAGTTTAATTATTTATTTGTAAATAAAAATTAATTTTGGATAACATTTTGTGTTTTTCGAGAGAAAAATCTATGATATTTCATAACCATGAAATGGTCAAGTGCTCACCACTTTGCAGGCATCATTGCAAGAGCCGCTTGCATCGATATCATGATATTGCAATAAAATTGAAATTGAGTGTCTCCACTTGAGATGAAATCATTTTGACAATTGCTTGCTATAGTTTTATTGCATGTCAAGAACCTATGTTAGCACACTACCGGTGGGTCTCATGCTAAAGGTTTGCGGTGGGTCTCATACTGCAGGTTTAATCTTTAGTTAATAGTAAACCCAAAAATTTGTTGTTGTTTTGTGTACATTTTTTTGACATTTTCTTTTGTTTTTAGTTAAGTTAAACCTACAGTATGAGACCCACCGTTAAGAGTTAACTAATAGTTAACCTAAAAATTTGTTTTCGTTCTATATAAAATTTTTTGACATTTTCTTTTGTTTAATAGTTAAGCTGCGTTTACATTTGCGTCGAAATCCGGAGATTTCCATATTCACCACTTTAAAAAAGCAATGAAGAAATTTTTAGAGAATATATTTATTAGACCTAACCATGTGTGCTTTATTCAAAATTGAACATCTTTAAGCCTTCCTTCATTGCTTTTTCAGAGTGGTGAACGCAACCTTAGATTAAAGTTAACCCTACAGTATGAGACCCACCCTATTACTTTATAAAAAAAACTTAAACGTAGTTTTTATGCTTTTTTCACAAAACAATACAAAAATATATGATTTCGATCATTAATTATGTATCGAATGAAAAGGTGACAATTTAAGCCCAAATTAGTTTGGAAGTATCGTAAAAAAACTAACATATCATTCTCATAATGAATAAAAAGGGTATAAAAAGTTACCCCTCAATTCATAAATAAGTTGTAAAGTTATAGCAGGTTTACAAAACGTCATTTTGTTACGAACGTTTTTGTCCAGTGAGGATTCCAGCTAGCGGTTTCACCATGAGATACCTCAGACGGTTCCATATTTTAATTTATTTATTTACATTTTTTTAGAAGAAGTGTTTTAGGTATTTGTATTTGTATTTTTTTTTTAATTTATTTTCATTAAATTATTTTTTTTTAATTTATTTTATTAATGTATTTCTATTAATTTGTTTGTCTTAATTTATTTTTCTGAAAAGCCACTGTGGAGGTATTTTTTTTTATTATTTTGTTTAAATTTTTTTTATTAGTTTATTTATATTTTTTCAAATCAATGTTTTTTTGTGTTTGTTTGCATGTTTAGAAATTGTTCAAGCTAGGTCTATCATATCTAATTTTTTTCAATTTATTATTTTTAATTAAATTATTTTCCCTTTATATATTCTCTTTAGGTATGATATAAGATTTTTTTTATTTATTCTTATTGATTTATTTCGGTTTTTATAAAGTAATATTTTTCATTTAGATGTTTATAAATTGTTCTAAAATTATAGATTTTGAAAAATTTAGTACAAAGTCTGTGGAACGTTTACGTATTGAAATTAGAGTATTTAGAGAAAATTTTGAGTAATCGGGGATAATCGAAAACTTATTGATTTTAGCAAAAGTTTTGATAGAATTTATAGGATAATATAATCAGTTTTCAATTCAATTTAAATTTTTTTTTGAAATTATCAAGCTTATGCGTGTTAGTACTACTGTTTTCTTCCAAATTTTGTACTCGGAAATTTTTTCTCGGCATAGTTTTAAATAGGTATGATAAATAGCCCGTATATGACGAGGAAAAGAATAAGAGAGGTACAATTTGATTTGAACAGGTCGACACCTAACGTAGCATATAAAATTTTTAAAGCAAATACACCTAAACCGAAGAAGAAAAAAAAATCCAGGAAAAATCTTGAAATGGCTCAAGGAGGTTCGGATGACAATTCAATGCGGGATTTAACCAATTCCATAATGTCTGGCAACCCGAATTTACCACCGGCAAGCCGTGATATAGTGGATGAATTATTAGCGCAGGGTAGTAGTAGGCAACAACAAAACCCAGTAGTTCCTAGTAATGCAGTTAATGTCGAAGATTCTATGAGAAGATTTTTAGATCAGGGAGTAAATCCACAGTTGGCGGAGATGAAAAGGCAAGTTGCTCAATTAACAGACACAGTTAGTAGGCTAAGTGTTGTTGTGCAAACAACCCAACAAGAAAATAAAAAATTTATGGAAAGGCACTTACCAAATGGTTCAAGAACTTCTAATGGGGTACCTAGGCCAATGGATATTACAGGGATTCAGGCAGCACAATCCTCGAGAACCCCGTCTGAAAATTTTGAAGTTGATTACCACCGAAACTCCAGCAGAGTTCATATTGACAAATGGGGCATTGAATTTAACGGCGACAACAACAAATTGGCCGTAGAAGATTTTGTCTTTCGGGTCGAGCGCTTGCAGAGTCAATATGGAGCGACTTGGAGAGAGGTTCTCGACAATTTTCATTTGCTCGTTAAAGGGGTAGCCGAAAAATGGTATTGGCTGTTCATACAAACGAACTATGTCACGGAATGGTCCACATTAAAACAGGCCTTATTAAAACAATACCAGTCCACAAGATCTAGCTTCGAACTAATGCGGGATATGGTGGAAAGAAAGCAGCAACCTGGTGAAACAATTGATGCGTTCTTCTTCACTATGACTCAACTCCGTTCGCGTTTAGATATCTCAATGCCAGAATCTGAAATGATTAAAATGATAAAAAGAAACCTTAGGGAAAGTATTGGAAAATTAGTATACCCAATGGCAGTACAATCGGTAGAGGAATTAAGAATCGAGTGTGTGGAAGCCGAAAAGACATTTTTAAAGAAGGAGATAAGGCCACAGCCACCACCGTTTAACCGTTATGCTAGGCAGGTAAATGAAGTTGTGGAAAAACCATTAGTTACATATCTTACCCCAGAAGAAGAATGTGAAGAATTGGCGACTTTAAGAGTCAACAGGTTCACTGATAGGCCAACCAAAAACCCTTTAGTTTGCTGGAACTGCAAAGAAAACGGTCATGTTTTCATGGATTGTCCGGCCACTGAGAGGGCACTATTTTGCTACCGCTGTGGGAAGCCTGACGTGATATCTCCGAATTGCATAAACTGCAAAGGCAGAAATTTTCAGAGGAGCGAGGGAGTAGCGGGGGACCATCGTTCCAAGGAGAACCCGCAAGCCAACCTGCAATAAGAACAAATGAAAAAAACATCACGAATTTAATAAAGGCAACACAACATTTTAACAAAATCATTCCCGAACTTAAGCATCAATATAATTTTGAACAAAGAAAAGCAAATTATGAACGCGTGAGGAGTAGAATATTCAATGAAGAAGTCCATATCAGAAAACGAATATCCAACAGAGTCCGAAAACTTAGGGAAAAATTTGCTGAGAGAAGGCGAATCCGAAAATTGGTTATAGAAGCTATAAGATCAGCCGATGGAAATACAGCAGACGCTCGAGTTTTCGCTGAGGTCGAAATAAACGGTGTTACCACAACAGGTCTTCTAGATACGGGTGCTTCTGTAAGTCTATTGGGTAAGGGTTGCAGAGAATTCGTAGGGAAAATAGGAGTTCCAATAGCACCAATTTTTTCGGTAGTATCAACAGCTGCAGGGAAAGAGCATAGATTACTGGGTAAAGTAGTATTGAGAGTTAATTATAGAAACAGAACGGCAAATATAGTTTTTTACCTTTGCCCAGAATTGGAGCAATCCGCGTATTTAGGTGTAGACTTTTGGAAGATTTTTCAATTAGCACCCGATATTATAGGGGTTGCAGAACTAGATATTGGCAAGCTTCAAGAAGAATATCGAGTGGAGAATCATAAGTCTAATCCTCATGCATTATCGGCAGGACAACAACGGCAATTGGATGAGGTAATTGAAAGGTTCCCGTCATTCGAAAAATTAGGTTTAGGGTGTACAAATTTGGAAAGACATTCTATCAAGCTCATAGAGGGTGTTGAGCCCGTTAAAGACAGGTATTACCCAATTTCGCCAGCTGTCCAGGAAATAACCTATAGGGAAATAGATAATATGCTAGAATTAAAAGTAATTGAGGAAAGTGAAAGCCCCTGGAGTAACAGGACGACGGTTGTTAGAAAACCAGGCAAAAACCGGTTCTGTCTTGATGCCAGGAAATTGAATAAATTAACGGTGAAGGATGCTTATCCTTTGCAAAATATTGATGGCATAATTAGTAGGATTGATGAAACGTATTTCATAAGTAGCGTCGATCTGAAATATGCGTTTTGGCAGATCGAATTAGACCAGGAAAGTAGGCCATACACCGCGTTTACTGTAGCCGGAAGACCACTCTACCAGTTCCGTGTTATGCCGTTTGGCTTATGCAACGCGGCGCAGAGACTTTGCAGATTGATGGACAAAGTCATACCGCAAAGATTAAAAGAAAACGTTTTTATATACTTAGACGACCTTTTGGTAATTTCAGGCGATTTTGAAAAACACATTAGTCTGTTAAAAGAAGTTGCCCAATGCCTAAGGAACGCGAATCTTACAATAGGACTAAAAAAGTCACAATTTTGTTTTCAACAGTTGAAATATCTCGGATTTGTAATAGGTGGTGGAATGCTGAAAACTGACCCAGAAAAAATTCAGGCAATAAGGGAAATCAAGATACCAAAATCACCTCGCGAAGTGCGCAGCTTTTTAGGTACTGCAGGGTGGTATCGCCGATTTATAAAAGATTTTGCTTCCATATCAGCTCCACTCACTGATACACTGAAGAAAGCAAAAAAATTTACAATTACCCCTGAGGCAATAATAGCATTTGAAAGTTTGAAGAACGCCCTAACAACAGCCCCAGTTCTACGTCATGCAGACTTCTCAAAAAGATTTTGGATCCAATGCGACGCCTGTGATTATGGAATAGGAGCAGTTTTATACCAACTGAACAGTAAAAATGAAGAACACCCGATTGCTTTCTACTCTCAAAAATTAAACGCATGTCAAAAAAATTATAGCGTGACGGAGAAAGAATGTTTGGCAGCAGTAATGGCTGTAAAAAAATTCCGTCCATACGTCGAAATGATGCCGTTTACAATTGTGACTGACCACGCAAGTTTAAAGTGGCTAATGTCTTTGAAGGACTTAAGTGGAAGACTGGCCAGATGGTCACTCCAATTGCAAGCATTTGATTTTGAGATTGAGCATAGGAAAGGGTCAGAAAATATAGTAGCAGATATGTTATCGAGACTGCCAGAAGAAGAAAACATTAATGAAATTTGCATTGAAGATATTTTTGATTTTGAAACAACAGAGTTTGAGAATGAAGAATACGATGATATGAAAACAAATATTCTAGAAAACCAAGAAATTCTACCAGATCTGAAAGTCGAAGACGGCATGGTTTTTAAAAAAATTGATTTTGATCGGGGTGACGAAAATGACTGTCAATGGAAACTTTGGATACCCACAAACATAACTCATGCAGTAATTGAAAAGGCCCATTCTACTCTGACAGCTGCTCATGGAGGAACAGCTAAAACACTTGAAAGATTGCGGCGATTCTTTTATTGGCCAAAAATGGCAAGTCAAGTAAAAATGTTTGTGAGAAATTGCCAAATGTGCAAAGAGACAAAACCGTCAAATCAAAACCTTCGACCTGAAATTGGAAATCAAGTGGTCACAGATCGACCGTTTCAAAAGCTTTATTTGGATTTTTTAGGAAAGTACCCACGATCTAAAAACGGTAATTGCTATATTTTCATCGTGCTGGATCACTTTACAAAATTTACATTTTTGAAAGCAATGAAAGAGGCCACCACAAGTAACGTGATAGAATTTTTGGTACAAGAAATTTTCCATAAATTTGGCGTACCGGAAATAATACACAGCGATAACGGTTCCCAGTTTGTTGCGAAAAATTTTGAAAATATGATAAAAACGTACAAGATACAACATATAAAAACTCCTGTATATTCACCAAGCAGTAATGCATCGGAAAGAGTAAATCAGTCCGTCCTAGCTGCCATAAGAGCATACTTAAAGGATGACCATAGGGACTGGGATTTGTATTTATCAGAAGTCGAATGTGCATTAAGAACATCTATACATTCAGCTATCGGGTTCACTCCATTTTTCGCACTATTTGGGTATCATATGTACACGAGCGGAGCGGATTACAAACTGGGGAGAAAACTTCAATCTCTGACCGATCACCGAATACTAATGCGAACAAACGATAAGCTAGAAGCCATTCGAGAGGAAATCAAACAGAATATGAAAAAAGCTTACGAAAAGAGCGCAGAGAGATACAACAAAAGAGCTAGGTTGGTTAAATTTATGCCAGGACAGGAAGTGTACCGACGAAATATGATTCAGAGCAATTTTGGAAAAAATATTAGTGCAAAATTTTGCAGAAAATTCGTAAAATGCAGAGTAGTCAGACCTGTCGGCAATAATAGCTATGAGTTGGAAACACTGCAAGGCAAATCTATTGGTGTGTATCACGTAAAGGACATAAAGGTTTAAGGTATAAAAGGGAACTAATTTTATGAATATTTCAAAATCAGGTCACATGGAGATAATATTATTGCTGAATCTATACAGCCAAACATTTTATTGGAAATTGTCCAAAATATTACACAAAATGTAATATGCGATCCGACCTAAAATGTTTGTTATCTAATAACCCTAGTTCTAATGGATTAGGATGGTGATTTTATGGGGAATTTTACTTACCAGAGGAGGAATTGGGAAAGGCAAACTCTGGTGCAATAGTAGTATTATTGGGAAACTGCAATACTTTTTTTTTGGGAACGAACTGTGATGTTTTTGCTTGATTGTGATGTCCTTTTTTTTCGTGTTTATTTCTGCATATTTATATCTGCATATCTCAGTAGTTTTTGTTGTAGTAGAAAACCTGAAAATATTTTGGAAAAAGAAAAAGACGGGTTCACAAAGTAAACTCTTATATCACGTATGTTGCATAAGAATACTTCCCGTAAAATTCTGTGATTCAATTGCGATCATCCTGGTTGGTGGCTATGGTAATAGCATGACGGAATCCTTATCTATGGAATCTCTGAGACTTTTTCACGAAAAAGTATTCCAGAGATACAGGCCACGTTGTTTAGGACAGCTGTATTCCAAAGGGGGGGATGATTAGAGGCTTAATCCGGATAACGAAAAGATCTGAAATGGAAAATTTTTTTTTGTTTAATATTGATTTATTTACACCTTTTTACAAGATTTTAATGTTAAATCACGATAAATTAGATTTTTGTTTATCTGTGAGGGAAATTTTAAGTCACTGAAATGACAAAAATAGTTTTTAGCGATACACTCAAACAGGTTTAGCAGTTAATACATAAAAGTCTGTACAAATTATTACACACAGACGAAAATATTTTGAAATCAAGGGAAAACAATTTTATGAAACAGCTTAAAAATCAAAATAAGTTTTTTTATCAGTGTTCTAGACATTTTGTATAAATGAAAAGTGGTCAGTTGATAGTAAAACATGTCAGTTTTTTTTAATGCAGTGTTAGTTTTTTTTTATCAGTTGAGAACTGAAGTTTCTTTCGTGCTTTGATCACTTTCTTTTTTTAACCGCACGATAATTTTACGGTAATTTGTAATAGATTTGACCGACAAACTTTTTTTGAGTGTAAATTAATGACGATCGTAAAGGGGTGTATAATGGGAAGAACCCATTAGAAGGGAGAATTTAGCCTCAAAAGCATATTTTGTGGGCGTTCGTTTTAATCAGGCACGTGAAGTGCTGCAATTGGACTATATTGTACCAATTACATGGGATATGAAACAGATCTTTGGATCATTACGGGGGGCCACTATGTTTTTTTTCTTACCTAGGAAAATACCGTAGTCGGTTGTTTAAGGGGGCCACAGATCAGGATTTCCGCTGATGCCACGGGGATCACAAGTGTCAGTAGTCACAGGGTGGATGGCAACGGTTCGAAAATTGTAGTTTTCTGAAAGGGGAATATTAATTTGGCACAATGAGACTCTTTTCTCAAGGTGTGGGAGTTCCCCACGTTTTTAGTTCAACTTGCCTGTATTTTTGTCCATTGGAGGATTGCCCGGCTAACTCTGAAACCATTTGCAGAGACAGGTGTTCCCCACGTTGGGCTGGTTGTCTGAAGGGGGGTAACTTCGCCCGCACACCGTATCCTATTTCGGGAACTCTCAGAATACGGAGTTTTGTTGCGGGGGGGCGTTCCCCGTTTCGCTCCCAGTAGTGGCAACGCCACTGGCAGCACATTACTTCACCCCCCACGTCAAAAAAATTTTTGCGTGGGGACGTTTTATGGGTGAAGCCTTGGGAGGGGGTTGGGACGTCCATGGATCGGACCTACAACCCCGCGTCCTGTTTGGATTTTTATTAAGGCCAATGGGGAGGGGTTTGCGGCCATTGGAGAAACTACCTCCAACCCGTGTCCCAGTTGTGGCAGTTTTTTTATAATTAAAGAGGCCTTTGCTAATGGAGCGGACCAAACTCCGGCCTCAGTTTCTGGTCACCTTTTTTTCTCGTAAAGGGAGGGCTTAAATCCAATGGAGTGAACCAACTCCGGCCCTATTCCCTGGTTCTTGTTTTTTTTTGTTGAGGCAAACATTGTAGTTGGTGGCAGAGTCACACCACCGTTTGCCCCAAGACTCTGTTTTCATCTTTTGTGCTGAAAATAGAAGAAAATACAAGGGAAAAATTAGTAGAATTTGTTTTACTGATGGAAGGAACGATACGTTTCTTTTTTACCATCAGTGTATACTTACCTGGCAGTCCTTGACCCGGAGCATCTAGGGAGCTGAAAATAATGGAAAATGAATTAGGAATTTTGCTGTAGAATAAAATTTAATTAATAGAAAACAAAATACTTACCATGTGTTGTGACGTCTGCTTCTGTTTATATGAAAAAGTATTTCATAGATCCACGTCATAAGGCTAAAATCCTGCCGCGTCTAGCCGCCGGGGTATTTTAGTTGCCGCCGCCACCGAATTGTTTTTATCGGCAATTAACGTGAAAATGCTAGCGTTTTTAGTGAAAATGGAACTTAGGAAAATCTGGGAATAATTATTTCTATTAATTTTTAATAATCCCATTTTCGTAAGTCCTTTTGGGTATGAGCCAACTTTAAGCCGCGCCGCAAAGTAGTTCTTGAGGGCAGAGCGGCCTAATAATTGAGACGGCGGAGATCTCTGGGTGGAGTAGTGGTTTGTTTACTATTTGTTTACAAAATAACATTGTTGGTGTAGAGGCACAATTCTATAGTAAAATTGGTACCGTAAAAAGGGGAAAAATTTGTAAGAAAATAGGAGTGAAATTTCATGGTTGGATTTTCCATTCTAAACGACAGTTTCAGCGGATGGGTTAAAAATTTATTTTGAAAAGGTAAATTATGAATGAAAATAATTGACTACTGAATTTTATGAGACCCTGGTAATTTAAATTATACAGGATAGGATAATTTGGCGATAGGACAAAGGGAAAGGATAACAAAAAGTTTGGAAAAACGAAAGGATATTGAGAATAATAAGTATTTCTAGAAAAATTCGAAAATGTATTTTCTGAAAAAAGATGGAGTTTTGGAGGGAAACAATTTTAACATATAATGAAACATACAAAATATTTTGGATAAATAGGTATAAAGATTTTGGAAGGAAACAGTAAGAAAACAGTAAGAATAATGTAGGCTGGTTAGTTAAACTAAAAAACGAATCAGTAATAAGCAAAGATTTAAAGCGTTCGGTTCGAAATTACGGAGTGCAGGACACTAGCGTAACTAAAGTGAATAATCAGTAAAGTGAAAGTGCAGTGTTAAATACCGAACAATTTTAAAACAGTTAAAAAAAAAAAAGAAGGAAAAACAACCAAAAGACCAAGTACAGAAATTAAGAATAAACCAGAGGTCATTATAATTAATAGAAATTTTCTAGTACCGGCAGTGAATTCGGTGAAGAAAAATTATAAAACTCAACGCCTAGTTCAAAGGCACTTAAACAAATTTGAATTGTGTAACTGTGAGACTTACTTACCTGCTGTAAATTTCCGGGTCCAAGGCAACAATACGGAAAATCTGAGGAAGAAGATATAGTTAATTTTGAACAAAGAAAAAAAAAACGTAAGTTTAGTGTAGAAAAATTTAGAAAAATTTCAAGGCTAATTTCCGGTGTATTCCTAGCTGGCTATACAACAATCGGAAGGAAGACGGTTGAGGGTGGAAAGGGCTTTTGAAGGCGAACATCCTGGGGGTGCTAAAACCAGGAGCTATAGAATCAATAATCAGCCTTAACGTCCATTGGTATAGCCAGGTAAAAGTTTTTTATACGTTCCATAAAATTTAAAAAAAGAAAGCATCGGGAATCAAGTGAACCAATTAGAAGGAGTGCTTTTCGAGATTTCTATTATGATTTCAACCAGTGACCGCAGAAGTAAATGTTTTAAAGCTGATAGGGAATGTTGAAGCTTTAAGGAAAGTCAATTGAATGAAAAGGGTAGTTTACACATAGGAAAAAAAAGGATAAGTCGATCCACCCTAATCGATAGGAGGAATAAGTTTTTGTGTAAATATTGTATTTGTATAAAAGGGAAAAATATTAAATGTTTTATTTTTAAATTTATTTGTATTTGAGTAATAGGTGCATGTTAGGGTTAATAAATGAATATTTTTAAGTGTTATACGTTTCTATTTATTTTCATATAGAGCCTAAAAGTCGGCTTAAATGTATAAAAACTTTAAGATTACCTTCTTTTTCTATGCCAGAAATTCAACGCCAGAATATTTTAGTATAAACAAATTTTTAAGATAATACTAAAATCTCAAAAGGTTAAAAATTATAATTTTATATTAAAATCCTAGTAAGAATATTTATCTTGAGGGGTCACAACATAGTCGGTTTTTTTTTGTTGTGAAACTAATCTGTAGAGTGGCAGATTTTGCGCTAACCTTAGGGAGCTCCTTCAGGGACAAATTTCAGGAAAAAGATCGGTGTCCAAATTGAGAAAAATTTCTATGTTTTGAGCCTAGAGTAGGAAATTGTAAAAGCAAAATTTAAAGAAACCGGAAACGGAAGTTAAAAAGGGATTTTTTTTTTGTAAAAGAGATAAAACAGGATTTTAGTTAAGCAAAAGCTAATAACAACATAGGTAATAATTAAAAATATTCAGGCAAATTACTGGCGAAAATTAGCAATATTGAAAGAGTGTAAAAATCGGAAAATATTGGCGAATGTACTTACGTTTATAAAGTAAAAATAATAAGAAGGTTATGAATAGTTTTTTTATTGCATGCTATATTTTTTTTAAGTTAATGTATAACGATGATTTTTAAACAGTAGTTTTTTTTCGTGAAATATTAAAAAAGTTAGGAAATCTATTAATGATTGAATTAGAGTGTTTAAGGTAAATTTATATAAATAAAAGAAAAATGTTATTTTTGATGTGAAAAAAAAATAAGAATAAAAAAATGTTGGCTTAATTTGTTAAGGGGTACAAGGCAATGATGGTAAGTTAAAGATGGTGAAAAGTTGAGCGGGTTTTGGGGTCGTAGTAAAATATGAGTTGGACAACTACACGACCATGGTTGGGCGGGCGAACGGAGACCAACATCTGTCTCCATAACGTAATGTGGTGTGTTTTGAGTGTGTGTAGTTTTTTTTGTAGTTTGAAGTCGATTTCAATTTTTTTTTATGCCGAGCGTTCCCAGTGGGAGGGTTGGAACCGTCTGAGGTATCTCATGGTGAAACCGCTAGCTGGAATCCTCACTGGACAAAAACGTTCGTAACAATTTTCATACAAAATTTGTTCAGTAAACCTCCTATTATTTTACAAAGCGTTTATGAATTTAGGGGTTAAAATATTGTATTTTTTATCCTTTTCTTGTGCATAGAATTAAATGTCAAGTAATAAAATATAAAATTTCTATTTTTAACAGAACTTTTTTACGATTTTACTTGACAACAGTTTCAATGCATAGAAAAAAGATAAAAATATATTTCTATATTATTTTAACACATTGAATTGATTATAGATCAGAGCTTCGAAGAATTAATTCCCTAATTCCCTTTTTTTGAACTGAGTTTATATTTTGGGAATGAATTCCCTGACCAAACTTAAGGAATTGAATGAATTCCTTTTTTTTTTTCATTCGATTTATATTAAAGGAATTCATTAATTTTTTTCTAATGCCTTCATAAAATTTTATGAATTCATTCAACAAAGAATTCATTCAATTCTAGTTAATTCAACTTTTGGTAAAGGAATTCATTCCATTCTAGTTAATTCAACTTTTGGTCAAGGAATTCATTCAATACGAGTTAATTCAACTTTTGGCCGAGGAATTTATTCAATTCTAGTTAATTCAACTTTTGGTCAAGGAATTCATTCAATTCTAGTTAATTCAACTTTTGGTCAAGGAATTCATTCAAGTTAATTCAACTTTTGGTCAAGGAATTCATTCAATTCTAGTTAATTCAACTTTTAGTCAAGGAATTCATTCAATTCTAGTTAATTCAACTTTTAGTCAAGGAATTAAATTTATTTCGTTTAATTCCCTAAGGAATTAAATTTTTTTCGTTTAATTCCCTAGGAATTAAATTTTTTTCGTTTAATTCCCTGAATTAAGTTTTCAATTCCTAGGGAATTAAACAAAAAAATTTAATTCCTATGGAATTAAACGAAAAAAATTTAATTCCTTAGGGAATTAAACGAAATAAATTTAATTCCTTGACTAAAAGTTGAATTCACTAGAATTAACTAGAATTGAATGAATTCCTTGACTAAAAGTTGAATTAACTAGAATTGAATGAATTCCTCTACTTCAAATTGAATTAAATAGTGTTGAATGAATTCTTTAGTGAATGAATTATTTAATTTTAGTTCTTTATGCTTTGGTTAGGGAATTCATTCTATAAATTTGAATTCATTCACAGGAATTAATTCCTGCTTATGTCTTATTGATGAATTCATTCCTTGAATTAAAGAATTGAATTAAATTTTTGGGAATTCATTCCAAAAAGTAATTAATTCTTTAAAGCTCTGTTACAGATACGTTTTTTTACTATACGATTAGACTAATGAAGCCTTTATTCGCTATCGGACGCAATCATCCCAAATTAAAAAAATCGATATAGAATGCTCGAAATCGAAAGCAGCGATTAGACCCCAGAGTTACAGGGGTTAAATTCTTCCCTCAGTCTTCATAAATGTATGGCATTTAAATAAAGAAATTTGCGTAAACCAACAATCCGTATAAAACTAAGTATTTTAATTTAAAGGGAAGATTGTGAAAAAGGCTGTATAGTACCTATATAATATATAAAATCAATAGTTGTCAACCATATTGGTATACCCAAGGACACAAACCAATATATATTTTTTTTGCTTAGACTCAGGAGATAAGATTTAGAATCAGAAGATAAGATTTAGAATCAGGAGATAAGATAAGGACATTTTAAAAAATTTTGCGTAGTATCACACTAGTAAGAAATGAGCAAACTAAGCGTAGACAAAACCGAAATTAGTTCAAAATCCCTGTTGGTTTGTTAATTTAAAAAACCAGAGCTGACCCAGATTTTAATAATACTAGGGTGTGTGTGAAACGGTAGCAAACTATTCTTTATGGTAAATTTTTGACTGTTTTGAGGTGAATAAAATTTTACTAGCCCATAGGGCTTCCAATTCCTTCAAAAATGTTCATATAAAACTAACAAACTAGTGTATTTAAGTTTAATACTAAATTTAACCAAAACCTTATAGTTAACAAAAACTTGTAGTTTTCGAAAACCATACTCAAAAAAGTAAAACAGTTACTACATGACAGTTGTTAGTATAGTAATCAGTATTTGTTGATTTTTACCGTAATTACAGTTGTTTTTATGGAAAAATACAAAACAACTTTTATTGTAGTTTATTTAAGAAAACAACAAGCGAAAAGACTGTCATTTCGTAATAGTGGTTTAATAAATCAGTTATTTTTAATATCATAATAAACAATTACCAAAGCATTATTTTTACATTAAACAGTTGTTTTTGTTAGTTATTTAAAGCACAAAGAATTTCGTTTTTCGTATACTAGTGTGTAACTCATTATTTTTCGCGACATCGCCATACAAAGCTAATAAGACATGTAATAATAAAAGTTACCATTACCAGGTATGTAGTTACATAACCACATATTTGGTAAATGATTTTCTACACTGTGTAATTACATACATTTTTGTAATGGAAATAAAAAAAAATTATTTTTTTTATTAAAATATACTTCTATAACACCAAAAGAATTAACTGTAAAAAACATTAGTTTTTTCAAAAGCTTGTATCTCCAATGCATAAAAGTATAATAACTGGAGAACCGTTTGGAATTTTACTTAAAATTTTAAACAGGCTGAAGTAATTACACATATGTTTGTAACCGAAAGAAAGGAATTGCTTTTTTTTATTAAAATATATTTTTATAATACTAAAAGACTTAACTGTAAAAAAAGAATAGTTTTTACCCATTTTGTCAGTTGTTTCAAAATTTTTGTAGTAAAAATTTGTCAGTTAATTTTACGACATTGTTAGTTATTTTCAATGCATTTGTTATTTCTTTTTCAACAGTTAAAAATAACTAAATTATTGGTTATTTTAAAGGTAAATTTAATTTGTCGGCTTTTAACTGCATATCCACTCAAAAAAGTTTGACAGTTACTACATGATAGTTGTTTGTGTAGTAATCAGTAGTTGTTCTTTTTAACAGTAATTACAGTTGCTTTTCTATAGAAACATGCAAAACAACTGTTGTGACGGTTGAGAAAACAACTGTCGAAAAGTACTGTAATTTCGTAACAGTTGTTTAAAGCAGTTATTTTTAATATCACAATAAACAACTACCAAAACAGTAATTTTACAGTAAACAGTTGTTTTTTTAGTTATTTAAAAAATAAAAAATTTCGTTGAATTTCTTTTAATTTTAAAAATTCTTGTTTAGTTTATATTTGTTATTATTGATATATTCCTAATCAGAAACGTGTATTGTATGTCCAATGCATAAAAGCATAATAACTGGAGAACCGTTTTGAATATTTACTTCAAATTTTAAATAGGCTGAAGTAATTACACATATTTTTCTAATCGAAAGAAAAAAACTGTTTTTCTATTGTAATCTACTTTTCTAATACGAAAATAATTAACTGTAAAAAAACAGTAGTTTTTACCCATTTTGTCAGTTGTTTTTAAATTTTTGTAGTAAAAACTTGTCAGTTAATTTTACGACAATGGTATTTGTTTTTTCAACAGTTAAAAATAACAAAGTTTTAGTTATTTTAAAGGTAAATACCTTTGTCGCCTTTTTAACTGCATATACCTTTGTTTCAACTGTCATTCTCAGTAGATTCTACCGACAAACTTTTGTGACTGCAGAGACACTTGCCGCAATAAAACACGATTTATTCAAGTTCAACTGAATTTGACAAGCAGTATGTGTTATCAACTTGAAAGCAAAATCTTGATCATGTAACCTCACTGTTACGCACACTTTTCTACTTGTTGACTTTTTTGTTGCCCGTGTAAGGGGTGCGCAAATAAAATGCTTACTACATACAATTTGAGTTGCATGTCAATTAAAAAATTTTAAAATATAAAAAAAGGGCAGCACACCCTTGACAACTTCACGGACCTTCACTGCTCTAACCATTATTTGTTGTATACTTAGAGAATTATGCCGGTAAAATTAACTGAAATTGCAGTTAAAAAAGTGTACCCTGCAATTGCATTTGAATTAACTACAATTGCAGTTATTTTTAACTGAAATTGTAGTTCAGATAATTGAAATATTAGTTAATTGCAAATCCAATTGCGGTGTAGACTGTTTTAACTGTAATTGAAATTATTTTTACCTACATAATTCTCTTAGTGTATAACTTATATACGTTTTTACATTTTTCAGAAGAAACTTAGTAAATTTTCCTAATTTTTTGATTAAAAAATTTTAAAACTTGTATAATTTATACAAAAACATTATTGGCAAACATTTTCTTGCGTCTACTGACATAATTAATATTTTTTAATTTTTTAAAGAAAATATTTATTGTTTGTGTCCTATTCCTTGTAAATGTATAGTGAGAAAAATTTGTAAAAATAAACCTTCAATGTAGGATATTTGGAAAAAAAATTAAAATATAAATATATGTATGAGCCTATTGATTGCTCATTTCATATAATTAACCAAGTCAAAACTATGTAAACTACTAATTAATAAAGCCAAATTCGATTTTTTTACCAAAAAAAACCTATGTAACTCAAAACTACTCCTCTTAAGCACCTATTTTATGTATTTATTTTATAACAAAAACTTAAAACATTGACTAAATACCAACTAAACTTGTAAATTTTTTTAGCAAAATTATTTAATAAATACAAAACATTTTTTATAAAATTTTTTCTATTTAAAAAACATTTAAGTGTATAAAAAATATTTATCAGAAAGTAAAAAACATAAATATAAAACTTTAATCTGAATTTTAAAAATCCTCTTTTGACATTTCATTTTTAAATGTACCCGTATTTTAGATTAAATTAAAAAAATCATTATTATCATATTGGAAAAAATCAATTATTTAAAAAAAAAACATAGAGAGAAAAGTGATTTGAATTATATTTAAATATAGAAAATACAACTACAAAAAATATCTGCGTCAATTTTCAAAATGATTCAATTTTTTTCTAAACAAAAACTTTAAATTTAAATACAACCCTAAAAACGAAATAAATTATTTTCAAAATTAAAAAAACTTAAAATTTTTATAATTTTTTAAAAATTGGTTAAGAAATAAGAAAATATTTTTGTTTACCAAATGACTGTAATTAAAATAACTATTATAATATTGAAAACTTTTAATAGAAATAGTAATGAAACTGAAAATCAGGCCTACTTGTTGATAAAAAAAACAAAACTTTCTACTTAAAACTGTTATAAAAAATTCAATGAGGATTGTTAATTAGCAACAAATTTAAAAATAAGTAACTCTTTGTCAAAATTATGAAAAATTTTCAGAAAAAAAATCGTTTAAAATTGTATAGAAAAACGCTCAAAGACAATATCAACAGGTGTTTAAACCAATATAAACATAATAAGAAGCTTAAATAGTAGAATTTCTAAAATTAAAACCGTATAAAATAAAAACAGATAATCCTGAAATGTTGAAAAAACTCAGACTAGACAAAAAAGGTAAACATTTATAAAACGTTGAATAATTGTAAATATTATTAATTCTTTGTGTTAAAAATTCCTTATTTTTTATTAATTTTTATTTATGTTTTAAAAAAATCTTTAAAAGATTTTAATTTCAAAAAATATTTAACAAAAAATGAACACAATTGTTAACAGGTATATTAATAAAATAATTTAATTATTTTCTTTAAAATAAAATTTATTCGAAACATTTTGTTTAACAAAATATAACATACAATACAACATTCATAAATATATTACATATATGTATATCTTTGTGCATAAATAAATATAAATAAATATTAAAGCGATTACAGCCGATAAAGAATATGAAAATCATATATAAAAATTATATATCTACTTATATATTAAATATGATCATATAAGTATAAGTATACATATACATATAATATATAATGAAAATAAAAATATTAATTATACAAAAAATAAAAAAATCTACAACAATATATAAAAAATATTTATGTATATACACACACAATAAAAACCAAATAAATATAAAATAACTAACCTAAAAAATTATTATGTGTCTTTGTATTATCGGATCTGTGGGCTAAGTATTCACTTAAAATTGTACCAATTATGCCATTTATACCAATTATGCTATTTATGTCATTTATGCCGAATTTTATTTTCTTATTACCTTTTGTACATTCGCGAAAATGTATTGGTGTTGTTTTTGTTTTTCTTATGTATTTTGGAAACGTCAGAAGTCTGTCCACCGTAGTCTTGAAACAGAATTGCTTTTGAAATACCAAAAGAATTAACTGTAAAAAGAGTAGTATCTACTCATTTTGTCAGTTGTTTTAAAATTTTTGTAATAAAAATTTATGAGTTAATTTTACGCCTTTGTTAGTTATTTTTAAAGCATTTGTTAGTTATTTTCAAGAGTTAAAAATAACAAAACCTTTTTACTGCACATACCTTTGTTTTAACTGTCATTTTCAATATATTCCACCGATAAACCATCATTATTGAGCGGACATTTACTCCCGAAGGGAGGGGGGATCTTGCGGCTACGGATTCGGTTTATACATACACTCACTAAAGTTTGTCGGTAGAATCTACTGATAATGACAGTTAAAACAAAGGTATATGCAGTTAAAAAAGCGACAAAGGTATTTACCATTAAAATAACTAAAAATTTTGTTGTTTTAACTGTAGAAAAATAACTAACAAATGCATTAAAATAACAACCAATGTCGTAAAATTAACTGATAAGTTTTTACTACAAAAATTTCAATATAAAAGTATATTTTAATAAAAAAAAAATAATTTTTTTCTCTCAATTACAAAAATATGTGTTATTATTTCAGCGTATTTAAAATTCGAAGTAAAAATTCCAAACCGTTCTCCAGTTATTATGCTTTTATGCATTGGAGATACAATAAAAGTTTCTGATTTTTATTTGCAAACTAGAAATATATCAGAGCTTTGAAGAATTAATTCTTTTTTGAATGAATTCACCACTAATCGAATTTAAATTTCTCTGGAATTGAATGCATTCCTTTTCTTAAGTAATTCACTAAATTTGTTCAACTGAACGCGTTCATAAAATAACAAATTCAAAGAATTAATTCAATTGCAATAGTCCTTTTTATTTAATCAAATGAATTAATTCACTGGTGAATGCGTTCAATTTTATAAATCGAACGGAAGAAAATTAATTAATTCTTTACTGAATTATTGCACTACTGAATTCGTTCAATTTCATTTTCGTTCAGTGAATTAAAAAAAAATAAAATTACATTCAGTGAATTAAAAAAAAATATACGTTCACTACAATATTGCTATATTAGCTGTGTTTGTGCGGCATTCCTATCAATGATATCTCGAACAATTTTGACAGTAGATAGCCGGAATACGTTGAAAAACTGTCAAAATCATTCTTGATAACACTGATAGAGAGTCACACAAACACAGCTATTTTCAAAAAATAATCCCGATATTTGATAATGTTCAGAGATGGCAAAGTGGAAACGATTGAACTTTTATTTTGAAAAATCATTGTTTTTCATGTTTATTACTAGTTTCAAACTTATTTTTATCATTTTAATTTAGTGATCTTTGGCGAAGTTAGAATGAAAACAAAACAAAAACCTCAATTCCCATCCCGGGTGCTATCCACACATACACTAAATGTACATACACATCCATGTAAAGAAAATGTGAATGTATGGATAAAAACAACCGTCACCGCAGCCGCAGTCACTTAATTTGTGTTTCTCACCGCAGCGGAATTCACAGCCGCAAGGTTGTATCTGGTCTTATAGTTTGCGGTTTTCTAGCGATTTTAGTGTGTCGTAATCGACATATTTTGAATAAATAGTTGGCAACATTGCAACAGATGGTTGACATTCGTTAAATTTGCTTTTTCGTCGGTGGAAAAGTTATTCTGTGTGTGCAGAGATACAAGTAGACACAAAATCTTTGGCGGCGGTAACTAAGCAAAATATTATCGGCAGCGGCACAGGGTCGGCTTATGCCGATGTATTTAACAAATTATTTATTAGCTTTAAAATGATAAGTTTAGTTTGTTTATAGATCCTTGCAGGGATCTTCAAAATTCGCCTTTTTATTTTTACGCTTACAACTTTCAGATTTGCTAATGAATTTGATATTTTTCAAACTTCATATCAAGCTACAAATTTCTTTCAACAATTCCGAAAATATTTGAAGACGAATCAAAATTTAAAACCAAATTAACATGTCGTTAACATTGGGAACATTATTAAAATTCGATCGAAATCCTATTTGGCTTTAAAATTTTCTAATGTAAATGATATGAATTTCGAATTTGAATCAAGTTAAATGGAAATCTAGTGAAAATGACACCGGGGCTGAAGGATTTCCGTGTGGATTTCGGCTTGAAAGATTTACTGACGTTCATGTTAAGCAGAGCTTTAAAGAATTAATTCCTTAATTCAATTTTTCAATACTGAATTAAAAACTCGATGAATTAATTCACAAAGCACCATATATTGAATGGAATTAATTCATATTTGTTTTCGTTCGATTTATTTTGTTACGAATTAATTCAATTGCTATAGTTCTTTTTATGAAATCAAATGAATTAATTCACTGGTAAACGCGTTCAATTTTATAAATCGAACGGAAAAAAGTGAATTAATTCCTTACTGAATTAATTCACCACTGAATTCGTTCAATTTCATTTTCATTCAGTGAATTAAAAAAAATAAAATTACGTTCAGTGAATTAAAAAAAAAAAAAATTACGTTCAGTGAATTAACGCCTGTTTTCTGCCTTTCAGTAGAAGAAAACATTTATTTAAAACTTATGCTTCCCAGTAAAATGTAGATGCTTGAGTATGACGTATTTCATTTATACGTTTTTACAATACAATGTTTTTTTCTACTGAACGGCAGAAAACAGGCTTTGAATTTAGCGAACGTAATTTTTGTTTTTCGATTAAATGAACGTAATTTTTTTTTCAAACGTGTTTTTTTTCTTTTTTAATTCACTGAACGTAATTTAATTTTTTTTAATTCACTCAACGTAATTTTATTTTTTTTTTAATTCACTGACCGTAAATTTATTTTTTTTAATTCATTGAACGAAAATGAAATTGAACGAATTCTGTGGTAAATTAATTCAGTAATGAATTAATTCACTTTTTTTCCCGTTCGATTTATAAAATTGAACGCGTTCACCAGTAAATTAATTCATTTGATTTAATAAAGAGAACTATTGCAAAGGAATTAATTCTTTGAATCTATTGTTTGATGAACGCGTTCAGTTGAACGAATTCAGTGAATTACTTAGAAAAAGGAATTCATTAAATTCTAGAGAAAATTGAATTCGATTGATAGTGAATTCATTCAAAAAAGAATTAATTCTTCAAAGCTCAGATGTTAAGAAAGCAAAATAAGTTAAAATTTTCTTTAGAAGCAAAAATAAGCTCTAAAATAAAATTTAGACATATAATTAGGAAATTAAAAAATTATCGGCTTAGCTGCCACTACAAGCTAACAAATATAACCCGAAACTAGCCGCTCACTTCGAAGACGCCGCGACTCCCAATAAAGTCGGTGGCGGCAACGTATCGTCTTTACGTCACTCAACTTGTACCTCTCTGTGTGTGTGACAAGAAATATTAAACCATTCTAAAATTGATACAATTAGATAAGTTTCATTTATGCATATAATTACAACAATAATTCAAAATTTTCAAATAAAATGTTAATAAAAGTAAATTTAATAGAAAATATATAGTATGTGCTATTTTTTTAATGTTTTAAATACGAATAAATAAAAAATATTGAATGTTTTTAATGCGAGAAAATATATATAAGGGTGAGTTTGGGGTTTCCAAATGGAATAAGTAATAATATACAAAATCACTTAACCCCACCTCAACTGTGTTTTATATTAAATAACGTAAACTTAATAACACAAATTAAAGAAGGAATTTTTGTTCTAGCAAGTTTTTTGTATGAGTTTTTGCACCCATTCTAATGGAGAAAAACAACTAAAATGTCAGAGGATGTTTTATAAATCCACATTACGAAATATGTAAAAAATTCTTTGAGAACTAAAACATAGAAGAAATGATTCATGTTTTTATACCAATCTGAAGTTAAAAAAATGTATTTGTCTGATGGTTGGGGTGATAAATCTACTATATTTTAAAATGAAACTAGTGCAATATTTTGTGTATTAATTGGTTTTGCTTTGAAGACTTCGCAGAAATACTTATCCTGTACTTTTTTTGTATTCATCGCCTTGAATGGCATAGATAGAACGTCAAACCTACATACTTTTCATTGATGATGGAAAGGTCAGGTAATCTTTAAAAATTTCAAATCACACAGTCATATCACAGATAAATTTGTTTTATTTTTCTTTTATAAAACTTTAGAAAATTTTGTTTGAATACTATTTTTATAAATTTAAAATTATTAAAAATATATATAAAGGGTGCGGATATTGAAATGTTACCAATTCGAATTGCTCTCGACTTTGTATCTATTACAAGATTTTGCTATAGCAAAGTTATAACACATACAGACTAAACAAATTAAAATACGTTGGATAACATTTGGGACGAGTTTTTAGGATGTCAGTTAAACTTGGTTTAGTTAAACCGAAAACGAATTATGTCAACCATTTCCAAGTTTATTAACAAAAATTTCTAGGAACAACTTTTTCTAATTTAGAATTTTGGTCTTTATTCCAGTTATAAACTGCCTAAAACTAAGTTTAAAGATAATCTACATCCTAAAAACTGCGCCTTAGACCTTTAAAATTCGGTTTTTATACTTTTTTACGGGCAAATTTTATTCCAAATATTCCAAATTCTATAATTAAGAACAAAATACATATCGTTGGCTTAGTCGGCAAATATGTCGTTTTTTTAATTTTTCAGGAGTGACAAAAAACTGTAACTTTTTTTGGGTTAACTTTTTTTAAATCTGTAAACGCAGTTTTAGTCTTTAGTTCAACATTTTTCTGAGCGCTCAGAAATTATGACTCATAAGACTCTAAAATACGAGCATTTTCAGAGTGCTCAAATCTTAGAGTCATAAATGAAACATAATAGACTCTTATTTATGAGTGTATTCAAAATTTTTTTTAATTTTTTCAATACTCATAAATGACTCAAAAATTTTTCATAAATGGCTCATAAATGGGTCAGAAAATTCAAAAATTTCCAGCAATGCTCATAATTTGGAGTCTTTTATGAGTCATAAAAGAGCGCTCAAAAGAGGCTTCATCGGTGAAGAAAAACACCCTCATATATCTATGACTTCAGAAGGTCTAAGGGCTCTAATGAGTCTTTTCGGACTCCAATTGCACCCTGGGTACCTTAAAAGTTAAAATAACTAAATAATTATTTAGTTAATCTTTAATAATGTTTTGTCTTTTTAAATAAACAAAAATCGCATGTAATTCTATTGAAGATATTTGTTGAAACAAAATGTGTGTTGTTTTTAGCTGGACTTAGCATGTGGTTTTCGATGTTGTTTTTTTTTGGATTTGGCAGAATTGCTTACCACTGCATAACAACAAGAAAAAACAACATAACGGCATTTTGTTTTTTGTAAATGATGTGTTTTGAGTTACACTAGCATACTACATCAAAAACTCAATTTGCATTAAAATTGGACTTGACAGGTTTGCCGACTATGCCAACGATATATTAAAAGTAGGGAATGCAAAATCCCGCACTTTTTTATTTCCCGGGAAAGCGAGAAATTTATCTTGAATTCCCGGGATCCCGCAAGGGAAATAAATTAGAAAATATTTTATAATAATTTTAAAATTTTTATAAATAAAATGTCTTAAAGACCTCAAATTTTCATGATCGCGAAAAAGCTCAAATAGTTTTTCTTTTAATTTTCGCAGTGGGAAAAAATTAATTTTATATTATAAATTATATAATTCTAATTATATATTTTTAAAAATTTAATAAACTAAAACTAATGTTTAGACTAAAAAACTTGTCCGCAAAAAAAAAAAAAAAAAATAAATAAAAAAAATTAAAGCAGAAAATAATTTTATAAAATTGGAAAAAATTTTTAAAATTATGGGAACGAATTTTAACTTGCAAATTTTTAAAAATTAATGGACAAATTTTCTTTAATTCTGTACAAAATAAATGCGATTCAAAATTTTTATACAACGCCATTTGAGTGGTTTTAAGAGGCACTAAAAGAAACTTAAAATCTTCAACTACACAAATTTATCAGTATGTTTTATTCGAAAATCTTACTACTTTTACTTAATCGCTGTTTTGGTTACTTTGTGAATTTTTCCAGCTAAAGGTAGCAAATTGTAGTAAGTGAGCGAACAAGCCTAATGTAAAATTTTTACTATTTTTAAAAGATTGGAAAATTTTGCATAAGAAAATTTTAAATAATTGACTTTATTATTTTAAACTGCAAGTTTTGAAATCCCGGGATTCCTTAGCTGACCAATTAAATATTCCGGAACATTTCCTATTTTTATTTTCTGAATAAAACTTATTGTGTTAAATTCAAGTTTTTGCTACTTCAGTGATTCTAACATAAAATTTATTGACGTATAGCGATTACATTTTAATATGGACCGCATTTCTTTATTTTGTAGTTATTGAAGTCTTCGTATTTAAGTTGTTGTGCAGAATGTTTACAATATTGTCAAACCAAATTCAAAGTGTGGTTTTATCATAGTATTATAAATGTTTATAGATGTTAATACCAATATTTGCTTTGTTAGTCGTTTAAAGAAACCAATTTTTTTTTAGCATGTATGCATAGGCGTACCTATACCATTTTTCTGGGGTGGGCAAGCGACCTATTAATTTTCTGCTATTTATTTACCCATTCTCACACTCTTAATCCTAAAAACCACTTTCGGCATTATGCTTACAATTTTTTCACACAAAAAAAAAACTTAAAAATGATTCCTTGCCTTCTAATAAAATTTTCATAATTTTCAAAATTAAATAATCCTGGTAGCTTATCCTATCAAAATCGCCATGTTTTTATACAAAATTCTGAATAGTGCATTTATTTTTCTGAAGAAAACCTCGTACAAGGAATGTATTCCAAGCTATATTCTCAGATTATTATGAAATTTAGATATTTAATAGAGAAAAGAAATCCAAGATCAACCTGTCTAATTCGTCTACCTCGGACGAACCCTATCTAACCCCATATTCTGACCACTTAAATTACCGAGGTGGACAAAAATAGTGAGATGTTCATCTTACAATTTTTGTTTCTACAAAATATTGAAATTTCATTAAAATAACATAGTAGTGTTTAGTTTGAAGTAACTTCCTTGTTAGATATAAACTAATTATTCGTTTAGAAAACTATGAAATCTAAGATATTTAACTCACCAAAAAAAGATTCTGCGTTATTTTTCTATTATTGAACAACTTTGCGGTTCTAATAATTTTTCTTAAAGAAAAACTCTTATAGTGAATTTTATAATCAGAACTAAGATAGAATTGTTTCTTACATATTTCTTAGGTAAGAATTTTTCATTTCTTATTTATGAAATATTTAAAACAAAAATCGATCTTAGTTCTGAATATAGAACTGGCCCTTAGATTTCAACAAATTATCTGCCTAGGAAACCAGCAGGATTAATTCCCAAACCAAAAACACAGGATTAATTGATATTAAAAAAAAGTAATATTGTGATACTTTTCGCCATCAAAATCATAGATAAAAGAATTGTAGGTAGATTTTTAAAAAATTCTGGGGTGGGCAAAAATTAGTCTAGGGTGGGCTTAGCCCACCCCAGACCGGCCTAAGTCCGCCAATGCATGTATGTGATCGAATATGAACATAGACGGTTATATATGTGTTCGTATATCATCATACATGCGCATAGCTTTTGATATATGTCCACGTTTATTTCGATCGGATGGATTTTGTAGACTCGAAAGAAAATTAATGCTCCAACTTACTCACGGTCTGAGAATTTCTAATTTTTTTAAGCGATTTGGCATACGGGGAACTAGTTGTGGCTCACAACTCTTAAAAGATTAAAAAAGTAAAACTTTTCAAGTTTACAACACTAAATTATGGAATGATTTTAAAAATAGGAGAGATTTTCAGCTTTTATCTTTAAATCTATCATAAAAAACTAGTTCTTAGAGATTTCTTTTAGCAATTTTTTCTAACGTTTAAATGTGCCCTTATATTTGATTCCGAAATTATTTTCCCAGATACTATTAATTCTAGAGATGGGAAATAAAAACTTACAGTACTCACCGGTAGGTGAGCAACTATTTAGTATCAGCTGGTCCTATATTTAAAAACTCAAAAACTGCTCAAAATAAGGAAAAAACATTCGTGGAATATATTTAAATAATAAAATTTAAGATATCCGTTTGTGTTTTTGCTTTGTTTTTTGTTATAATTAAATTTAAATAACGATGTTTTTATAACTTATTTTGTTGGTCATGCCATATCCCTGTCTTTTCCATTTCCATTGTAAACAAAAAAAAAAAACTAAGAAGACAGTGAAAACGTTTTCAATTAGCTTAAACGGTCGATGTAGTAGAAGAATCTTGTCAAAATCGAAGATTTTAAATGTGTCCTAAATAATATATTTTTAATAAAAATAATATTTCTAATATTTTTTTTATTCTATTAAACTTACTTATACGGGTTTTCTTTGAGTTTTACATCATTATTTCGAGTTAGTGGTTTTTAAAATACATCATCGGAACGCATCTCTCATTTTTGTATGGAAGTGAAGTCTTTTTTATGCGGTTTTAATTTATGCGGGTTTTCCCAGAACGCATCCATCGCATAAAAAAGATCTTATTGTACTGTCAAATTTTGTGCATTTTCCGTCATTTAGTGTGTTTGGCAGCTATTCAAAGCATAGAACCTCGTGCATTCTTGTAAAAATTAAAAAAGTAAATTTCGAGTGCTAATAAAATATATATTTTTTTTTGGCGAAAAATAACTATCACTCAAACCAAGGAAAATCTTGATTCTGCATTACTGAGTTTCATTGCGGTCCCACAAACACTAGTGACGTCGAACGTTTTGGACGGCCAGTTGAGGACAGTATATACGAAAATTTCGAAAAAAAAAAAATTACGATATGGTGTTGGCCGAACGGAGAGTAAAAGTAACCCAGATTTTTAGAAACGTATAAATTTGTCCACCCAGTGCTTTGTATTAGTTGAAATAATAAATAAAAAATTAAAAATTTTTGTGATAGAATTATAGCACAAAGGGCATACAAAGGGTATCGAACTCTGCTTTTAAACCATTTATATTATTACGGTTTTTACCTTGTTGCAGAACTATTATACACATATTTAGGAGAAGTTTTGGGCTCCAATTCAAATAGTTTTTATTTTCAAAAAGATAATGCACCATATCATAAAGCAAAAATTACTATGGGATTGTTCAGACAGCATTTTATTCCGCTCTTAGATTGGCCATTAACTTCTCCCGATGCAAACCCTATCGAAAATTTATGAAAAATCAATGATCTATTATACAATTTCTGTGCCCAAATTTGTGAAAAATGTGTTATGGCGGCCTTGGTAAATCGATTAAAACATCCCGTTAACCTGGGAGATATGAGAAGATATTTTTCTATGCGGTGCAATGAAAAATATTTGAAAAATCAAATTTTCAAGTATAATTGTATATGGCGACATGTATGCAAATATACAGTCCGAGATTATTTCATCAACGACTATATAACTAAAAGACTTTCCAACTATCTCAAACTCTGTTAAAACACTTTCTTCTTAATTTGTATCGAAAGATGTATTTGTATTTTTCGATACAAAATGTCAATCTTTGAATGAGAGAGTTGAAAACCTCCTGATTTCGTCATTATACAAAAAAGTTTTATTAAAGAAACTTTTACAAATATGAAATTTTTTGCCTGAATTTTGGTGCACATAATACTTGAAGGTGTTCACATGTTATAGTGACAGATAAACTCTGAACACTATGATGTTCATACATAATCTTTTAACCTTATGATGTTCATACATAATTTTAATATATTTTGGGTTTTTGTGCATGAAGTATCAGATAAAACTAAAGTTTTTTTGCAGTGCTATATAGTTAGTGCAATTTCTTAATATCCCAGTGTAGAAAATCATTACCAGATATGTGGTTATGTGACTACATACTTGGTAATGGTAACTAGTTACTTTTGTTATTACATTTCTTATTACCTTTATATGGCGATGTCGCGAAAAATAATGGTTTATGGTTACACACCAGCATAGGAAAAATCAAAAAATATATCGTTACCTATGTGCTTACCAGTACTGACAAAAATAATGAGTCTAAAAATAGATTTTCAAAAAAATAAATTATATAAAAAAAAACATTTTTTATTGTATTTTTTTTTAATAAAATTTGCTGGTGCGGGAATCGAACCTGGGTCTACAGATTGCCAGTCAATAGCTCTACCATCTGAGCTATATCGACATGTAATATTTAATAGATAAAAACATAATTGACCTGCTACACACAAGTAAGCTTACTCGCCAACATACAAAAAATCAAAAAATATGTGGTTACACATATCCTTACCAGTGTTTAAAAAAATATTGAGTCTAAAAATAGATTTCAAAAAATTTAAAAAAAATTTTGAAAATTATTTTCGATTTGAAATAATGATAAAAATAAGTAATAACTCAAAGTAAGTAACTCATTATATGTTTTAAAATAATGCAGAAGGTAAGCTGGTGTCATTACTGGTAGTCCAAAAAATAATGATATGTCATTACCGTTTCTACACTGGGATTATAAAAATATATTTCTTTTAATATAAATAAAAATTTTTAAATTGATTTTAATTAAATCGTACTATTCACACATGTGATTAGAATAAATATTGGCTTATTTTGCAATTCTATTTGTTTAAATTTCTGAATCGTATTTAATGGTGTTTAGGTCATCTTATAGAATACAATTAAAACAAAAACTGTATAAAAGCTGCAACCCAATTTCAAAACAAAGGAAAAAGAAACTCAATTATAATTAAATTTATTGAAAACTAAATATCAACATTTTAACCCATAAAACGTTGGCCTTTCTTGCGATCTATTCAATTTGCTATTTTGTACAAAGCTCTCTATGATTAAAATCTACATTAAAACTAATGCATATTGAGTTGAGAAAAACACAAATTGTAAAAAAAAAAATGTATAAGAAAATGTTATTGAATTCAAATGCACGTATACAAAAAAAAAAAAAGAAAAAATAAATTCGAAACAAAACAACCCGAAATGGATGTTTACTTTAGGAATATTGGCCCAGCCAAGAAATTATTTTATATTGTAAACTTTTGGCTTTGGTTGTTGTTGTTTATCTTTTAAGAAAATAAAATACACAGACTATGTACACCATACCACAATACGAGCACATGATTTTTAAAATATAAAACCAAAAAAAAAAAATAAACAAAAACCTACACTACATACCATTTACTCCCTCTATCACGAGGTGTAGAAGGATGAATCGTGTTAAAAAGATATTCCAATAGAAAAAAATTTGTTATTCAAATTCATTCATAGAAATTAATTGAAAATCTGTAGGCTTATTTTCTATCATAACACATAGCTGAGAATTTTTTAGTTTTTTATTAAAAAATCGTACATTTTTAACGCCTTCTATTTCAGGTATTTTGTTTGATGGTTATTGTTTTCTTTGGGCAGGAAATATTTATCTGGAATTTCATATTTTATTTATACATATTGTCGACAACGCTATCATTTTATTTTACATTTTTGCCGATTATTTAATTTTTTTTTACCATTTATACATACCTACTATTTGAAGAAATTCAATGTGTAACAATAACGGTAATTGTCTACCATGCCAAATCCAATCCCGAGATTAAAATATTAAAATACTTATACACTGAACACTCCATAAGTGTCACCTACAAGAATCAGTTTTTCAAAGAAAGCAAAACCCGTGTAAAAAACTCTGATCAGATCTCAGTTGATCTGATTGTACTAGGTTGTAGCAAATTTTGAGATCTAATTAGATCTGATAAGATCTAAGCAGATCTGGCGCACCATATATAATCAGATCCAAATTTATTTTTAACTTTAAACTAAAATTGAACACAAAATTAGACTAGCAAATTTACAAAAAAAATCCCATCTTTGGCCATACCTGGGACAAGGTTATCATAATCTAAGAGAGACAACAATTTATATCTGAATATTTATACATCTTGGAAATAAAACTAGAGTATAACATTTGTAAGTTTTTGAAAACAATATGTAATTTTTTTTAACAAAACTATAAACGAGACAGTTCTCCTTAACCTCAAACCTACTAAATTAAAATTGATAAAATGCATAATAATTACAATGTTAATTGCAGCCATCCAGAGTTTTGAATAATTAATTCCTTTTTGAATGAATTCAATTTTCTCTAGAATTGAATTAATTCCTTTTCTTAAGTAATTCACTGAATTCGTTCAACTGAACGCGTTCATCAAACAATAAATTCAAAGAATTAATTAAATTGCAATAGTTCTTTTTTTTCTTAAATCAAATGAATTGATTCACTGGTAAACGCGTTCAATTTTATAAATCGAACGAAAAAAAAGTGAATTAATACCTTACCACTGAATTCGTTCAATTTCATTTTCGTTCAGTGAATTAAAAAAAAAATAAAATTACGTTCAGTGAATAAAAAAAAAAAAAAATTACGTTCACTGAATTGAAAAATAAAAATTACGTTCACTGAACTTAGAGTTGTGTCGTTCATGAACGAACTAGTTCATTTGAACGGTTCAGTTTATTGAACGATAGACATCGTTCACCATTATTCGTTCTTTTCGTTCATTTCGTTCATCGTTCATTTCGTTCTTTTTTGTAGTCATAAGAAGTTTGTATACCTTTCTTATTAATTTTATTACAGAATTAAATGGTTTTCTTAATAATTTCAAATTTTTAATAAAATTGTAATTTTCTGTAACATGTAGTTCGCCAATAAATTTTCGAATGAACGACGCCGTTCACGAATCACTGTTCAGACACAGCTCATGACAAAAAAGAACGATAACAAAAAAGAACGATTGAACTATTTGAACGAACTAGTTCAATGAATTTTATTGAACGATATGACCGAGTCACCAAAAAGAACGATTAAGCCCAACTCTAACTGAACTCAAATGACAACAACATATTTTAATAGCTTGAAGAGTTCTTAGTATTGTAAAAACGTATAAATGAAATACGTCGTAGTCAAGCATCTACATTTTACGGGGAAGCATAAGTTTGAAAAATTAATATTTATATTTTTTTCCATATTTATCTATATCTAAGTTTTTATTTTAATAGTAAAAGGCTTTATTTTTTTGTAGGTTTGAGGTCAAGAAGAAGAATAAACATTTTTTCAAAGTTATAGACACATTATTAATTTGCAAATCAAACTAGATCTACTTTCTGGCTTTTTTTTATGGACAGACTTCATCAGTGATTTTCCATTAAATTGTATTATTGTTTATATTTTATTGTCAGATTGTCAGATACAAACATTCCACTTTAAATTTTTTTGTTTATCTTCTTTTCTCCTCTTTGTCGCCTTTTTCACAAATTTAGCCACACTGACGTATGGTTTTTACGTACAAGTGCAGGCAATTTGTGTATATATGAGACGCACTGCCAGCAGGGCATTTTTATTTTTCTAGTAAAGTGTTGTTTTTTCAAACGCGTCATATAGACCAAATGCAATTAGTATTGTAATTAATATGCATTTTTATTAATTTTAATTAAGTAGGTTTGAGGTTAAGAAGAAGAATAAACATTTTTTCAAAGTTATAGACACATTATTAATTTGCAAATCAGACTTGATCTAGTTTCTACCTTTTATTATTTTTTTAATGGACAAGCTTCATCAGTGATTTTCCATTAGATTGTCTCTATATGATAATTTTCTCTCAGAAGTGATCAAACAGACATACAAACATTCCACTTTAGATTTTTTTTGTTTATCTTCATGTTTTTTAATCATGCACCGGATTTCTCTAAAACTTAATATATAATTTGTTTCAATTTATGAATTAATTCATTTGATTTAATAAAAAGAACTATAAACAATTGAATTAATTCGTAACAAAATAAATCGAACGAAAACAAATATGAATTAATTCCATTCAATATATGGTGATTTGTGAATTAATTCATCGAATTTTTAATTCAGAATTGAAAAATTGAATTAAGAAATTAATTCTTCAAAGCTCTGCAGCTATATATATGGCGTTAAAACACCACTGTACTAAAAAAGAGTAAAATAAAGTAAAATATTTATTCGGAAATAAAAGACATTCGTCTTCAGTTTAACTATACCAAGTTTGACTTACATCCCTAAACTCCACCTGAGACTAATACGTGCATAAAAAATTATAACTTAAAATCACCAATTTTTTTTTTGTTAAAATACTAATCGTTATTTGAAATTCATTTAATATTAATATTTCAAATTGTCTTCAAACAAATCAGAAGTTTTTTTTCTTTCGTTGGGCGAACTAAAAACTAAAAATTCATTAGCCTAAACAATTTTATTCAAAATTCATCTACTTAAAACTTTATTTACTATCGTTTTTAGCATTTCCCTTTCAAGTGATAAGCAACTAACATTTTTTGTTTTAACTTTTTATGTATTTCCGTACGCGGTTCTTTCGTTTTAGCATTTGTTTATTATTTATTCATAATATTTTGCTGGCGCAATTTTTTCACATTGTAATTTCTATCATGATAAAAATGGGCGTCTAAACTTGGACTGACTTGACTGACTACATAAATATGCAAACAGTAGCATACCAAACTATATATTTGATATTAAATTATATCAGTATGTATTAGGGCGTCCTGAAAAAAAAATTGATGTAATTACACTCAAATTATCCGTTTTTATGCGCGGAAGACGGAAAAAATATAAACACAATTCTCGGATGAGATCTTCAATCACCTACCAGCGTTTAAAGTTGGCGATGTTGGTGTATATTGGAAAAACAAACATTAAAATTTTTGCACAAAATTGGTATTAAAATTTTCGTAACTACGAGGTCGTTAAAAAATATTTAAAAATTTTCTTTCTTTTATTTTTTCCACTAATGCATTTTTTATGATAAAAAAACCTGCATGAAAACTATAGTTTTTTATCTTAATTTCTTTTTTTTTTGCGACATATTTCGTATTATTTATTAAAAATTTCATAAACCTAAGGAAAAAGTTTTATTAAAAAATAGTTTCATAGAAATTGTGAAGCTTTTTCATAAAAATTAAAAATATTCCACGCGCTTTGTCAAGAAAACTTCATTATATTATTAAAAAATTTCAATAAGACTCGTCCAAGAAAATTTTGTCTCTGAAGTGGAGGACTAAAGTTTTACTTTGCTCCATTAAAAATGTTCAAAATGCTCTTTTTTAACAAGCTCGTACTTATGAAACATTTGATCCACTTATAGAAAAAAATCTACAAAAATAGCAGAAAATGCAACTAAAAATTAGTTAAAAATGATGCTGCAGAAAAAATTGTTGAAACTAGCAGATATATTTGCTAAATACCAGTTAAATAAGAACAGCAAAAATAAAACTGTTAAATTTACAGAATTTTAGTTATAAGTTAACTTTTAGTTAATTGAAAATGACAAATTGTACTGTAGACTAAAAATAGCAAAAACAAACTGTTATATCTACAAAATTTTTGCTACTTTTAAGCTAAATTTAGTTGAAAGCAAATATCAGTCTGCACTGCTCATATCAGCAGAAATGTTTGCTAAAAAATTATAAACTGCTGTTTTCAAAAGGCTTAATTTTTATTTGCATTTAAAAAAAAACTTCAAAAATTTTTTTTGCGATTTTTTAGGTTACTAAGTATTTATCAAATTTTTTTTTTGCTGATTTTAGCACGTTAATTTGTTATTTTCTATTAATAAATATTAAACTCAAATATATATAAAATTCTATATATTTATTTAACAATTTTATTTTTGCTGTTCCTATGTTACTTATACATATATAGCAAAAATAATCTGCTAGTTTTAGTTTATTCGCTACTCGGCAAAATTTTTAACGAATAATTGCCGAGACCGAAACTTTTTAAACTTTTTAGTTTTCTAATATAGAAAAAATATAATAATGCATAAGTGCGTCAATTAAAATAATTTTTCTTGATCAAAATATGTATTTTTGTGAAATTTGTGAGATTTTAAATTGAATCGCTTTTTCAAATTCGACTGGGTTATTAGCCTAGAATGGAGAATCAAAGAAAAGAGCACAAAAACCGAAATACCGCTATCTTTAAAATACCGTTACCGAAATAACTGAAATACCGTTACCCTTAAAATACCGATACCGAAATAAATTAAATATCGATACCCTTAAAATACCCTTACCGATATAAATGAAATACCGTTACCCCTAAAATACCATTACCGATATTTTTCATTTTCTGTTTTTGGCAATTGCACTGGATTATTGAGTATTTTTCGTACATTAAGTTGGTAAATTGGTTCTGTTTTTAATCTCGTTTGTTTTTCGTAAAAAAAATTGAGAGATGCATCGAAAAAACTGACTACCGATATCCTTAAAATACCATTATCGAAATAATCAATAAACCGTTATCCTTAAAATACCGTTACCGAAATAACTAAAAAACCGTTATCCTTAAAATACCGATACCGAAATAAATGAAATAGCGTTATCCTTACCGATAACCGCATCGTTTCGGTTACCATCCATGATAATAAATAAAGTTTGCTGAACCTGTTTCGGTATTTACAAAATAACCGGTTTCGGTCGGAGTCTATAAAATAGATTACTATCGTCATCTTCATTCGCTGGTAGGGACTTAAATATCCCCTCCAATTTTTGTTAACTTATGTTTGCCATATTCAGCTCATTTTTACGCATCGTTTGAGTCCCAGTGTAGAAACGGTAATGACATATCATTATTTTTTGGACTACCAGTAATGACTCCCACTTACCTTCTGTATTATTTTAAAACATATAATAATGAGTTACTGATAATGACTTATTTTTATCATTATTTCAAATAGAAAATAATTTTTTAGATTTTTTTGAAAATTTTTTGAAATCTATTTTTAGTCTCAATATTTTTTAAACACTGGTAAGAATATATGTAACCACATATTTTTTGATTTTTTGTATGTTGGCGAGTAAGCTTACTTGTGTGCAGCAAGTCAATTGTGTTTTTATCTATTAAATATTACATGTCGATATAGCTCAGATGGTAGAGCTGTTGACTGGCAATCTGTAGACCCAGGTTCGATTCCCGCACCAGCAAATTTTATTAAAAAAAAAAAATCCAATAAAAAATATTTTTTTTTATATAATTTATTTTTTAGAAAATCTATTTTTAGACTCATTATTTTTGTCAGTACTGGTAAGCACATAGGTAACGATATATTTTATATATATATATTTTTTTTTTTCGTATGCTGGTGTGTAACGACAACTCATTATTTTTCGCGACATCGCCTTATAAAGTTAATAAGAAATGTAATAACAAAAGTAACTAGTTACCATTACCAAGTATGTAGTTACATAACCACATATCTGGTAATGATTTTCTACAATGGGGTGCTATTAATTGGAAAAAAAATCAAATAAGCTATTAATCGGGACACGCTAGTATGTATGTAAACATTTTTTATCAGTGTTGCTGTTTTTTTTTTATTTTAAAATGTTTTACATATTTTACCGCAATTCACTGTAGTACATTGACCACAGTATATTTTATTTTGTGTTTCAATAAAACCTTCAAAATTGTTTATTTATTATATTTAAAATACAAATTGTATAAAATATGAGCATTTCTTATTTTTTATTTTTTTTTAAGAATAAAGACATTTTATTATATCACTACCAGCAAAAAATGACATCAGTTTCAAGTGAAGGCATTATATTGTAAAATATTTTTTAATTGATCATTGCAGAAACAGGGGGGGGGGGGTTTCACTCTTTGTTTTAAGTGGTAGATAATTAGCGAGTTTTTTAATCACCTGGATTTAGAATTTTTCATACAAAAAATGGATTTATTAAATCCAAAAAAAGCTGGATTTAATAAATCCACAATAAAAGCACAAATATATGAAACAGCCTATTAATTTAATGTCAGAAAAAAATACGAATGAAAATTAAAAGAGAAACAAAAAAATTGAAAAACTAACAAATGAAAGGTTTTTCTTAAATTTTTTTTATGAAATATATTTAGAAAAAAAAACTGCACCTCACCAAATACATATTTTTCATCTTGGACATGGAGAAATAGCTCAAATAGAAATGGTAAAGTGGTGGTTTCACTCTACAGTAAGTAATTTAATTAAATCCAATTAGTGAATATTAAATATTGCAATGGAATTTTTCAATTGTATAAAAATATAAATTGAAGTGGTAAAACTGAAAAGGCAGACTGTTTATCGCTGTTTTATGTAAAATATAATTATAAATTAAAAGTTAAAGTAGAATCCTTCATCATCGAATTCGGTATTAAAAATTAGGGTGAAAGAAGTGTCGGACAGAAAATTTTTTTAAAATAGGAAAAATCTAACCCCATCTGTTGAGCACTTTTAGAAATACTTTTTGGATTTATTAAATCCAAGTGATTAGAAAAAACGGCTAATTTTTAAAACAAACAAAAGCTCGAAAAAGCTCATAAATAGAATTTATGTTGATAAATTTAAAGTTTAATTCCATATATGTAAATCGATCAATTTTTAAAGCTCAGCTTGATGTGCTTTTAAAAACAAATTAAAAGCTTACTGAATCGTAGATAATTTTGCAGCACAGCTGAAAGCTCAACCGTTTTTATTTTTACGCCCGATATTTTGTTCGTACTTTAGCGAAAAAAAGCTGTCAACATTTTTTTTGCTCTTGTGAACAAAATACTCGGCTTTAGGGTAAAATTTAAAATCTAATCTAAAACACAGTTATTTTAAAATTTTAAGTGAAAACTTATATTAAACGAAAGTTATTTTGAAATTCCAGTTTAAAGCTCAGCAACATTAATGATGAAATTTAGATTGAATGTTCAATAGTAGTTATTTTTAAAGTCCTATAAAACCTCTAAAAGCTCTGTGGTGCCTATTTTTAAATTTCTTTTCTTTTATGGGGCTCCATATAAAAGAGGATATTTAAAAAAAGAGTTATCATACCAAGAGTCACTTTGGAGTTAACATAAATACAAAAACTAAAATCTACATTATATCCTAGAGGGAACCCCATAACGACAATCTCATGATAGTCCTTGGTAGCACTTGAAAAAGCATTACCTAATTGTCAACCATTGGTTGTAGGAAAGTTTTTCATAAGTTTTTCTCTATTTTTTTTGTAAAATAGATTGTGAATTCTATTTGCAATTTGGCATATTTTTTTTTTTTAAATCGTTAGTAAGAGTCCCGTTACAATCTTATATTTATAACATTTTATAAAAAAAACTTTTTTGAGCAAATTTATTTCATATTAAAAACAAATATTAGCTGTACTTTCACCCTAAAAAATCAACATTAAACAATAAATTCAAATCAACATTTAACCGATTCAACTGACATTTACGATTCGATAATATTTATGTTAAAAGAATGTCAATAAATTTTTACAGCTGTTTAGTAGCTTCAATAAAGTTCGCCAACTTTCCAACAGATGGCGTGAAACAACTGTTCTGAAAAAATTCGACATCTTGCGCAATTACAGTGTTGCCATATTTGAAGCCCTTCATCTTTCACCGCCTTTCAACTCTTTTCTATCCACTTTCCAAAGAAAGCAACACAATTGAAAGAATTCCTGAGTGTTGCTTCTCTTTAAAAAAAATAAAAAAATATTAAATTGAATATAAACTTTCCGTAAAAAATATTGAAATTTTGGAAGAAAATGCGAGCATACTTAAAACCATCCCAGCAAAAAAAAAAAAAATTGAAAGTCATGCTTAACAGCTTAAGAATGGCATCTGTGAAAATAGTGCTGAAAGCAATACTGAATTGCAGTGCATCTTTTGCACTTGTTTAATAAGTGCTTTTATTGAAGCGAAAAAAGCTGTAAAAAGCTAGACTAGCAATCTTTAGCCGCAAGCAAGTTCGATACCCGGTGGCGGCAAAAAAAAAATGTAAAATAAAAAAAAAAAATAGAATTTTTTTGCGAGGAATTTTTTAAACTTTAAGTTGATGAAAAAGAGTTTCCTTCAAAAAGTACGGAAAAAATGTTGAAGTTGCAGTACTCCTCTCCTACGACAACTAATTGTTAAAATCAATAGTATGTCTGTTAAAAAAGGAGTACCTACATCTAATATTGAATTTACATTGTTAAAATGTTCACTAGAATGTTCATTTTGAAATCCAATCGTTTACATTAGATTATTTGACAGATGAATAGGATTTCGATCGGCCAACAACAATTTGTATGTAAACAAACTAACCTTAAAAAATAACCAACATTAAAACATTTTCTAAAAACCATTTTATTTAATGGCGGAACACAAAAATCATTTATATTATGAAAGATAAAATATTATATTTGCTAAGAAATGTGTTTTAGTATAGGGATGATTAGTTGAAAGCTAAAATATTCAATGTTTTGTCAGTGGTCTTGCCGGCGCCATCAAATCAATTTTCATAGTTTCTCTTCGTCGGATACAAAAAAATAGCCGTTTTCAACTTTAAATATTTCTATCAATTAAAAATAACAGACTTTATTATGTTAATTTTTAATTTTTTTAAGTTATTAAAATTTATTATTTATTAATTTTTTATGACATAAATAGCTGCTAAATGTTGCCACTTTTTCTGCAAACTTTCCTACTTTTCTGTAAATATGGTAGAAAAATTGGATTTCGATGAGATTTCGCTGAAATCCAAATTAAATTGGGATTTCATTTCCTATGGAAAATCTGTTTGAAATCCCAAATTTTTATTGGTTTTCCGTCGAAATCTACTTTTAACTCGATTTCGATCGTAGTGTAAATTCGCTATAAATCACACTATGCGACAGTGAAAATCGGGATGGGATGAAACCAACGGGAAATGTTATATCGGTCAAAAACAAGTTATACGTGTCCCGGCGTTTCGCTGGGTCACCCCTAGGAATCGAGATATATCTTTTTTTTGACATAACTCGAGAACCACTAGTCCGATTTTGCTCAAACAATTTAAAAAAAAATTAAAAATTACAATTCCTTTAATCTGTTTTTCTATATACTCAACAGTTTTGCCGGTAAAAATAAATGTTTGTTACCGCTACCATAAAAATCAATAACCTTTTGTTTATTACTTTTTTTTAATATTTTAGGCAAAAAATATTTTTTTCTTCATACATTTATTTTTACCGGCAAAACTGTTGTGTATATAGAAAAACGTTATATGAACAGATTAAAGGAATTGTAATTTTTAATTTTTTTAAAATTGTTTGAGCAAAATCGGACTAGTGGTTCTCGAGTTATGTCAAAAAAAAGACCACCAAAGGTCAAATCGATATATCTCGATTCCTAGGGGTGACCCAGCGAAACGCCGGGACACGTATAATTTCTTTTTTACCGATATAACTTTCCCCGGTAGTTTGAACCCTTCCCGATCACTGACCCCTACCATTTGTCTCACAGTGTCATTAATTGTAGTGCTTTCTCTACCTCTTTGGCATCTCTTTTTTTGCTGGGATATGTAGAAAGTTTTTCAATAAGCAATCGCCGACTACTTATGTACACTACAGTATCCCTAACTTTAAATGAATGCCAAACTGTATGCGGTGTTCCAAATTTTCGAGTAAAATGCCAAAAACTTTTGTTTATTGCTTATGAGCAGAATGTCCCGTGTGACACAAACTGAGTGGCACGTAGCGCCGCCCTGTTGCAACGACATGTTTTTCACATCCATTTTATACAATTTTGGGTAAAAGAAATTGGCAAAAATGGCATTGCTGTCTCCGTTGACTAACTGATGATGCCGCCAGCCTACAATTTCGAATACGTTGCCACTTGGTGGATCTCGTGTGCTTTGGTCCATTTTGCTTGTTTACATAGCCGACCATTTAACCCGTAAAGTGGAAGCAATGCGCGCATCGTTGCCACAAGAGAACACCCATATTGCTAATTAAGTTTTATCATAAATAGCAGGAAAATTAACAAAAAATAAAAACAACAGAACCGCCATGAACTGTCAAAATCTAACTGTCCCTATTGGAAAACCCTATACTTCAAAGTTGTGTACACTGTAGTGAGTGCACATGGGAAGTGATGGGGTTAAAAATGCTTTTCTAATTGCTATCTTTACACTATGATTACAAATGTTGTAAAGTATTTCCATTTTCTGTTAAATTTTCTATATACTCGTCCAAAAGGCATCTTTTCTGTGTTCTAAATATACAAAATTTTGTCTGGTTGATCTTAAATAAAATGTGTGTAATTAGTGAAGGTTACAGAGGCCGTAATGTTGCGATAAAATCATATGACGTCGTTTTTTATACGAACAGCAACAAACAAATTCTTTCATTTCTCTACTAAACTAAATTTTTTAATTACTGGAATGCGATTATTAAATTGAAAACTATTTTTTTTTCTTTTTAATTTCTTAGCAAACGCCAACGATAGAACTTAAAATAACGAAAACAACAAAATATGTATAAATTTTGAACAGAGAATTATATAAAATAAATAAATTATACGGAAGTTAAAAAAAAAAAGAAACAAACAAAATCAAAAAAATTCCTTTAAACAATCATTATACAATGGTACAAGCTGGTACTTGATAGATAAATAAAATGTGATTAAAACGAAATAGAATATCGACTGTTTAATTTTTGAATTTTTTGGATGCTCTACCAGCCACTCCAAAAAATATTGTAAAATTCTGCAAAAATTGACATGATGCGTTATTCGGAAATTTCCAGAGAAGTATCAAATGATAATTTACGTTATGTAGAATTTGGCGGTGGAGGCGGTGGCAGTCACCAAGATAATTGTCCTTTAAATTCTAACAGGGATGCATCACCTATAAGTGATATATCAAATGGTAGTGGTCCTTTGGTAAATCAATCACCAGCTTCATCATGTCGTCGTCATCATCATTTGCGATCGAGACAACGTTACAACGATGATGATCATTATGATAATATATCACTGGGCAATAAAACAAATTTAAGTGGTTTCTATGCGGGTTTACGCAATTCAAAACGTTTCTCTAGTGCCAGTGGCGGCAGCAGTGGTAGTGTTAATGGTACTGCCAGTGGGGCTGCTACCATAGCATATGTTAGACAGCGTAAAGACTCTACACAATCAACACAAAGTTGTCAATTCGATGCAGAATCACCACATAAACATGGCACAAGTAAATCTTTGAATATAAAAGGATCCAGACGTAAGCATTCAATTGGTTGCCTAAATGCTTTTTCATCGTCACCAGATTCTCCGGGAAATTATTATGGAGTGGGGTAAGTTTTCTTTTTTGAGTATTCCATCATAACATACAAATGTAAAATTGCTATAATTCCTTTCTTTCTAGATGTGATCCTCCTTCTGTAAAATCTCATAGCTTGCCCGGTCATGCTTCTGGCAATACATCATTAGATTCTATTATTTTAAGTGCTTTACGTATACCCGCCGATGAATTAGCCAATCAATTGACTTTATTGGATTTTTCCGTATTTGCTGCCATACAACCAGATGAATTGACTAGTTGTGATTGGACCAAAAAAGATAAACACGTTATAACACCGAATATAGTTGCATTTACTAAACGTTTTAATCATACCAGTTTTTGGGTAGTCCAAGAAATATTAAGTGGTGAACAGCCTAAGCAAAGGGCTGAGATATTGGCACATTTTATAAAGGTAAATATTTAAATGCGTTCAACGCTTAAAAGTTGATTATTTTAACTGGAAAACAATAGAAATACTGAATCGTACATCAATTAAAATTCCGAATGCTTAAGCCTTAATCTTTTTACAGTTATATTAAAATGTCTTTAAGGCTTAACCAACGAGCATAGAATTTCAAGAAGATGCATGCGTCTCTTCTTTTGGCTCTGGCCGACATTTGAAGAAATTTTATTTGAAGGTGATATGTTTAGGTTAAATTTTAGTAAATATTAAATATTCATAATATGAAAAAATATAATAAAAAAACTAAACCCATTAACTGTAATTTAGCTTCATGAAATCTCAGACAGAGCCAGTGAGAGAGCGCGTAACAGTACGTGAGCGACTTGCATAGAGCCTGGCATAAGTACAAGTGCTCTATGTAAATGCCAAAATAACGAAAATGTTCGTAAAATAAAACAATTTTCGTTCATTTCACAAAAATTTTCGTTATTTTGACATAATTTTCGTAATTTTGTACGTGAATTATTGTGAAAGCTTTCTACTTTGTAAAGCCTAGCCGCTTAACTATATCCGTTAAAAGCTTCGTCTAGTTATGAAGCTTAAAAATTGAACTTGGAATCTGTAGATTATATTTAAATTTGTTTATGTTTTCAAAAGCTTAATATATTAAATTTTTGTTTGTATTGTTAAAGCTCTACGGTAGACTTAAGAATTCTTTAAAGCTCTATGTTTAAATCCATAAAACAGTAATTGGGTTTTTCACAAACCAATAGCCAATTATAGACATTTTGTAGATAAATATTTAAAGCTTAATAAAAGTAGCTTTTTAGCTTTTCATATTACAAACATTGCTCAGCCATTGTCAAAAATTTCAATAAACTGAATATTATTTTCTGTATATTACAAAAGCTTAGATGTAAGTAGTTCTTTTGTTAAATGAGAAAAGTTGTTACTGAGCTTCCTACAAGTATTACTAAAATCTTAGGCCAAGTTTTCAGAACTAAGCTTAATTTTTTCCTTAAATATTTATTAACACATTTTATTTTAATTAACGTTCTTTTATTTCGCTTTTAGGTGGCCAAGAAGCTACACGAACTTAATAATCTTCATTCTCTATTTGCCATAATTTCGGCTATGCAAAGTGCCAGCATTTACCGTCTTAAGAAAACTTGGACTTTTCTCGCCAAAAAGGATAAACAAAGTTATGAACGTTTAAGTGATATTTTTAGTGATCAAAATAATTGGGAAAACTTACGAGCCTACTTAGAAAGTTTACGTTTACCTTGCATACCCTATTTGGGTTTGTTTCTCACCGATTTAATATACATTGACTTGGCATTCCCACAAAAGGGTGGTATAGAACCCGAGTCCAGGCGTATTCGAATGAATAATATCTTAAGGGTTATATCGAACTATCAAGAATCGAATTATACACATATACAACCAAAAGAGGCTACACAAAAATATTTAACATCGATACGTTATATCGAAGAATTGCAAAATATTTTTGAGGAAGAACAATATAAGTAAGTCGCTAATACAAAAGTATCATTAATATTTTATTAAATAATTGGATTTTGATTTTCAGAAAATCCTTAAAATTGGAACCTATATCTCCTTTGGTACCTAGCTCTTCTTCTTGTAGTTCTAAAGAATCATTTAATGTGGATGTTGTTACTCCTGCTTTGGCATGCCTAAATCTATCACCCGCCAAAACGGTAGGTTCTGTTCGACTACCCTCATCATCTGCTATTAAATTCATACCCGGTCATCGTAAGTGTCGCAGTTTAGGCACCAAGTAAGTTTCTGATAATTTTTTTTTTTTTAATTTACTCTTTGATATCTCATTGATTTTATATACTTCACTATATACAAATGTTTTTCTTTATCGTTCCCATTCTATTCTGTGCTCTCCACTTTTAAATCACCAATCAACCACCAACACCACTTAATTGGATATAATTGTTTTTTAAAATGCTAAAAAAAATACAACGCCTTGTATTTCATTGCAATTCATTATAAATATTGTCATATTTCAATATACCAATTAATCAATCAATCAATATTTCTTTTCTACTATTATTTCTGTTGCACTTTGTGTTTTATCTGCGCGCGTGAGAGCGCTTTTTGTTTATTTGTGTTTCTTCATTGTGTCTCTCTATCTGTAGGTTTCGTAGCACCAGTTTGCCGCGAAATTTTTCACAAAAGTGTCATTGCTCACTTATAATGCTAACAAAATCTGGCATTGTTGTCAATGCTACTGCAACACATAAACGTTGTCCATGTCATTGTCGGTGAGTTTCCGGTCATCAGCTTTAAGTAATAAAACAAAAAATTGTGAAATAAATCAAATGCTTTTTTTAAATTATGTTTACAGTGAATATTAATTAAAATTAAATTTATTGTTTTTCCATTTTTTGTTAAGTTTTCCTCATATTTTTTTTGCTCTAACACCGTTTTTGTTTGCTGATTCTTAATTGTTTGCTGTTTAATGTTGTGATGTGCATATTTTTAAAGAAAATTTTGTAACTCAAACTTTTGTAGCTGCTGATTATTCATTATTTAAAAAAAAAAAACTAATTTTCATTAATTAAAAGCTCAATCGCAGGTACTAAAACCGTTCAAATTCAGTTATGGGTTTTTTTAATTCCAAAAAAACCGACCGGTTTCTAATAATTTCTAAATTCAAATAAACTTAAACAGGTTATTATTTATAGGTTAACCGGTTTTTTTAAAACATGATTTTATCAAAACTATTTTTAAGCTAATCGTTCGATAATTCAATTAATAAACAAAATTGCTGTTTTGTTCTCTTTTATATCAAAAAAATAACAAAAAAAATATTTTTCACATGTATTAAAATAAATAGGTACAAATCCTTTGTAATTGTTTGAAATATTTTTTTTTAAATACAGGGTGACTGTTAATACATAAAACGTAATTAATTAATCCTGTGTAATTAATCAATTATTTTTTTTTTAATTTTAGTAATTGGTCTCTCATGTTAGTGATGAAACAAGAACTGTTAAATCTACAAAAATTTGCAAATAACATTCTATGCTTCTAAAATTAGTAGAATTTTTGCTGAATATTTGTAGACTTAAAAACAGCAAAAATAAATATTAAGTATTTCGGCTGATTTGTGAAGAGTGGAGGTAGAAGGTCTTCCCATTAAAAAAATATATAAATTAAATTTTGATTAACCGTTTTTTTTAAATCTTAACCGAAACCGGTTTTTTTTTTAAAGTAATTTTCGAACAAACCGAAAACCGGTTTTCTGAAATGGCCGGTTTTTTGGAGACTCAAATAGTCTCGTGTATAGTGTTGCCATATATTTTTTTAGAAAAACTTTATTTCCAAAAAACTGGAAAAAAACGGAAATTTTGAAAGGCAATAAATGCTTGGAGCCGAAATTTGAATGGGCCGAAAGTTGTTAAAATTTATCTATAAAATGGTAAAAAATTTCAAGACTTCGTCCTTGGACCGACGTAAGTGAAAAACTAATCTCAGGAACTCAATTTTGAAAACCACAAGATTTTTTTGGTGTTTGGCATCCCTTGTGTGAATGTGTTCTAATCAGGGTTTGCAGGCAATACTGCTAAAATAATGTTATCGATACAAAACCCTTTCAACTGACCACCATTACCCCTAAAATACCGTTACCGAAATACCCGGAAATACCTTTATCCTTAAAATACCGTTACCGAAATAACTGAAATATCGTTATCCTTAAAATACCGATACCGAAATAACTGAAATATCGTTATTCTTAAAATACCGATACCGAAATAAATGAAATATCAATACCTTTAAAAAAAATATACCGTTACCGTTATTTTTAATTTTCTGCTTTTGGTAATTTCACGTGGTTATTGAGTATTTTTTGTACATTAAGTTGATAAATTGGTTCTGTTTTTAATCTCGTTTGTGTTTTGTAAAAAAAATTACGGTATGCATTGAAATAACTGACTACCGTTACCCTTAAAATGCCGTTACCGTTATAACTGAAATACCTTTAACCTTCAAATACCGTTACCGAAATAACCCAAATATTGTTATCTTTAAAATACCGTTACCGAAATAACTCAAATACCGTTATCCTTAAAATACCGATACCGAAATAAATGAAATAGCGTTACCCTTAAAATACCGTTACCGAAATAACCTAAAATATCGTTACCCTAACGATAACAGCATTCGTTTCGGTTACCATCCATGGTTTTAATTCAAGTTATACCACCATTTCTATCTATGTGGAGTTTGACCAATTCAATAGTAATAGGTTATTTTCCTCAATACTAGAACATGTTAGAACCAGTTATTATATAACTTAAATAATCCTACTATACTTGTACTATGATTGAAATCATGTTTTTGTTTACGAAATTGAATTGATTGTGTGAAAATATGGCAACATTAGCAGTGTTACCATATATTTTTTTAGAAAAACTGTAATAAAAAACTGTTTCTTTATAGAAAAACTGTTTTTGGAAAAAAATTTAAAAACCAAAAGAAATTCTGGGATCCCGAAGTATCCTGAGACGAAAATATTATCCCAGGGTCTCCATTTTCAAAATATCGAGATTGGAACAATTTAGTTGCGTTTGGCATTTATAGTAATCGACTTTTTGAACATCCTTCTAATAAAACTTTTTTTTAAAAGAATTTTGGTCTCCTAGGCCCGAACTTGAAGTTAAAAAAAGTTCATCGAATCACCCTTCCGAGATGTGAACTTTTTTATTAACCCCTGATTTAGGATAGAATACTTTACTGGTCAGTGTTGTACTTCAAAATATTCTTTATAGATTTGAATTCCACATAAAATTTCCTTTCATGGGATTGAGTATTGTTATGCCGGGAATTGTTTGACGGTGTTTAAAAAACCCCTTAAAAAATTACGTTATTTGGAATTGTCCTCGATCATAAATGAAAAAATAGTAGTCAATTTATTATCCAGAATTGGCAAATATTTATTAAAAAAAATAAAAAATCAATTTAGGTTTTTTTTGCTGAGATATTATTTAAAAAATTTTTTTCAAAAAAATATGAATTTCTAAATTGTTTTTCATTTAGAAATGATCTGAAAAGGTGGCTAAAAAATGTCCGTTGGATCTATGACGTGTCAGATATGGTTTAGCCAATTTCATTCCGTGCTAATTTTTTATGAAATTTGTTATAAAAATGTTTCGTTTTTTCAGTAAGCAAATTTTATAGTGTTATATTGGCATATTTAAATTTACACAGTACAACATTTTTCAGCTCATTGATGTGGGACTCTATTCTGAGAATTGCACGTGAAAGTAGCCCCAAAAATAACAACTTCTGCATCATTCGTATTGTCAAGTTGGCTGCATTAATCGTATGGCATTCAATTTTTAATGCAGCCAACTGCAATTCTCAGAATTGAGTCCCAAAATCATGTGTTGTACTGTGTTATTACTGTTTTGATTTGTACCTAATTTTTTACAATATTAAAGCTTTATTGTAATTTTTGGGTCATATACATTATCACTTTCTAAGTTTATAAATGGCTTATAATACAAATATTTTATACAAAATTCATTTTATAAACACGTTATAAGGTTTTCAAATTATTATGCATAAGCACTAGGGTTTGGGATTTCCCGGACTTTTTTATTTCCCGGGAAACGGGAATGAAAATATTTTTGAACAAAATTGTTAATGAAAACCACCTATATAAGTAATTTTTGTTAAAAAAAACACTATTTCAGTACAAATTCAGTCTGTGTAGTGAGAATTCAAAGTAAAAATATCAGAATGTTGAACATTTGATTTCACATAAATTACTCTAAGCACTGCCAAATGAATTGCATGATTCCAGCAGAAAGCACCTACTACTGGACTGTCGGAAACAAACCGTTTCATTACACTTGGCCCATTAGATATGGTGGCCACAATGTTATTTTCCAAAGACAAATAAAACTCTTCTAGTCTTATTTCTACAATTCTTATTTCATCAGCATTACATCTTCCTGATATATAAACCAACCCCAGGTTATAAAATGAATTATTTCCGTTTATACATATGTTCAAATATCTCTTTTGTGATATTCTTGCCCATTCATGTAAAAATATAGTAAATCTCCGATTGTTAGAAATATTGCTCGATATTTCTTTTATCATGATATATCTTTTACATGATTGTAGTAATTTAATATAATGTTCTTTATATCGGTTTCATTTTTTTGCAATGCCAGGTTTTTATTATAAAAACTTTCTCGAATAAACGAAGATCTAGTTATGGTGCGGATTGACTGCGGCTAATTTGGAAACATTTCAGGAAATGTTTGCCCTACCATAAAACCTTTAATGCCTATTCAGCTTACACTTTTTTCTTCGGGTACTTTGCTAATTTTAGCTGAAACGTTGTTCTTGTTGTTGTTTTCTTCAAGAGAAGTTGCATGACCATCAATTTTTTTTTTTTTTGTGAACCAAATTTAGATGTCGGATAACCAAATTTAGATATCACCGTTAGCCATTAGTCTTTTCTTTTCATATTTATTAATGAAAACGTTACTTATAAAATTATTGACCCTTAATATAAAGGAGTATTTTAAATTTAAAGTCGACTTTATTTTTAATCAAACGGTTTTGTTCATTTTGTGTATGAAAACCTTACAAAAATATTTATATTTTCAAATATTTTGATTGGTTAAAAATAAATTAACCAATCAGAATGCTCCAAAAATAAACCAAGTCAAGGTATACTGCCACCCAATATTTTAACTAAAGTCGACTTTACCTAAATTATACATTTGAACAATTTAGATACTAAGGGCGATTATTTGTAAGAAACAAAGCTATTTTTTCATATTTCTTTTAAACATTTTACCAAGTTTTTAGGTTTTACTACTTAAATTTTGAATAAGTTATGCGAAAAATCTTTATTAGTTGAAATGCTCCTAATTACTTGGCAAAGATTTTATTTCTGTGTCAAATAAATGTATTCCCTTTCAAAAGATTTTAACAATGACATTTTTGTTTTGGTATTTAAAATGTTTTTTATGACTAAAATTAAAAAATCCTATTCGAAACAAAAACAATTTAAAAAATTTAATATTTTTAAAATTTCCCGTTTTCCCGGGAAAAATATATTATTTTCCCGGGAATTCCCGAACCCCAAACCCTAATAAGCACTTTTATATTTTAATTCTTAAATTTTAGTTAAAAAAATGAAAATGAAACAAATGTGCATGCCGATTTAAAATGAAAAAAACTGTAAAAAAAATCCATGAATTTAAAAAAACTGTTTTTTACATGAAAAAACTGGAAAACTGTTAGGCAACCCAAAAAACTGTAAAAAACAGTCAAAACCGGCTATATGGCAACGCTGAACATTAGTAAAATAGTTTGAGTGTAAAAATAAGAGAATAAGAAAATCCGTTGATAAGAAATCGCGTGTATGACCTTTGTACTCTTAACCAAACATATTTAGCGCGTGTTTAATTTTGAGCTGTTCTCAACAATTTTTGCGTTTTTAAGTATAAGCTCAGCTGATACTAAATACTTGCTCGGGTAATATTAAGTTTTTAGCCCCCACTACCGGTGAGTAGTGTAAGTTCTAATTTCCTATCTGTATAAATAATAGTCTCTGATTAAGACAATAAATTAATTCAAAATTTTTTTATATCACAGTTTGAGTTCCAAATAATTTTCTAACAAATAAAAGCTTTTTTTTCAGTATTTGCCTCCTTTTAAATCTTTTTTATTAATATTAAGGCCTTTCTAAGTCCTAACGTGTTTTTTATTTACTAACTATTGTGTGTATTACATAAAATTATATTGAAAATTTTTCCATTTCTCTCTTTCTAGCATTTTTGGTAAGTCAAATTTTTCTAATGATGGTATAACTGGTCAAAATGGTGCTTGTTTTGATGCTCATCATCATGATCATAGTATCTTAAGTCAGCAATTACAACAGCGTCACCTACTAGACGATTCTGTATTAGAACAACCCCAGTGTACCACACCAAATGGTAGCATACACATAAATTTAAGTGAAAATACTGATGTTATATCATGTCATTTACTCGAAGTTAATACTCTTAAAATACCCACAGATGAATTAAATTCCTTACAGGGTTGTGTTAGACGTAAAACAGTACAAAAAGAAGGCCGCAAACCAGCCGTAGCCTCTTGGCAACGTTATTGGTTACAAATATGGGCAAATTCTTTAGTTTACTTTCCCCCCAAATCTTTTAAAGGCAGTGAACGTAGTGACTTTAAACGAGAACCCTGTAAAGTATGTCCGCTCGATGGATGGTTTGCTCAAGTTATTGATAATCCAAAACATAAAAATACTTTTGAATTATATCATCGAACTTTGGGTACAATTTATAAATTTCGTACAGATAGTCCTCAGACCACACAGCTATGGTGTAGTACTATTTGTAAATTAGCCTTACAACAACATCGGACCCCAAAAGCATTACCCATTAATTTAATGTCCTTTGAATAAGTTATTTAAATAAAAAAATAATATAGGGACACATATAACTATATAGAAGAAAATGTAGCCGGCCAAGTTATTTTTTCAATTGAGCTTAAGTAGTGTAATGGTTTTTGTCGTAATTTTATTTTACAAAAGCTTTGCAAAAAAAAAACAACACCACGACGTTTTCAGTATTGTTTCAGAAAAATTTTCTGAAAAAGTTTCCAATTTAAAATAATTCAATATTGTTTCTGTTGTAAATATAATTTAAAAACTTAACTACATTTAAACTTTTGAAAATTAAAGTAAAACATTTTTAGATCAAAAAAGGAAAGTTTGGATAAAAATTAAACTTTAACAACTAACAGCAGATCAAATCAAACATTTTAACTTTAAAGATCTAGAAAATAATTAATTTTTTTAATTTTATGTCTTGTTCTTGAAAAGTTAAAATGGAAAATTATGAAAACAAAAATTTCTAAATTACAATTTAAAATGTTGTGTAAATAGTTTTCTATATATTTTTCATAAAATCTCCCTATAGAATCAAAATGATATTACCTACTTCTCATCACACCATTTACTCATTCACTTACTCAAAACGCTAAAAAAGATCAAGAACAACTATTTAATTTCTAAGACTGACAATAAATTAAACGAATTCTTTAATATTAAACAAATAATTGTTGTATAACATGTAATTTATTTTCCTTATACTTGTAGTGTTTCTTTATATATAAAAAAAATATTAACTCAACGAATTTTTTCTACAATATATTGATGATTAGTATTAAAAACACTTCAATTTAAGGCATTTCATAAACAAAATTTTCAGTTTCGTTAAGAGCTTCTTCATTTTGCACCTAATTATTTCTTAATTATTTATACATTACAACATCTTAATTAAGTTTTATATTTTTTTACATAACTTTTTTATACTTCATTTAAATTTTAAGTCAAATTGTGTTTAGTATATGTTGTAGAAAAATACTCACCACAAAATTTTGTTAATCAAAAAATTTATTAAAAATATATATATTGTTTAATATTAAGTTTACACAAAAGATAGAAAACAAGATCAAATAAAAATAAAATAAAAACAATAGGTAATATTAAAAATATCAAATTGTTTTTGTGTTTTTAATTAATTTTTAATTCTTATTTTCAGATTAAAGTTCAAGATTCCCTAAACATTTAGTTGGCTTTAATCTTAACAAACAATCAAGATACGTTTTCAATAACCTGATCCAAACGATATTCAAAATTTTAATTTTTATTTCTTTATTTTTTTTGCAGCTACTGTCTAAATATTGCACGTTTTTCCTTCAAGATTTTTTTATTAAGAAAGTCAAAGAAATTCAAGAATCCCTGAATATTTAATTGGGTCTAATTAAAAAAAAAAAAACAATCAGTATTCGTTTTCAATAACCTGGTCCAAAAGGTAATTCTTATTTCAATTATTTTTGTTTTAATTTTTTTTTTTTTTTCAGCAGTTATCTTTTGGATAATTTTCTACTGTAATTTTTCAACTATTACCATTTAAAAACACAATCTATTTTTTGTATTCAATAAAACAATAAAAGTTCTTCAAGGATCTGCAAAAAAAAAAAAAAATAAACTAAGCGAAATTTATTATGCTGTGCGTGGATCGGTCATCAATTTAATGGGCTCTTAATCACTGTCAGGAACACTGTTGTCAATTTAGCTATTTTCTTGTCAAATCTAGCGATATTTCAACTCGTCTAGCGCGATAAAATATGATTTAACTATTAGCGGGAAAACCATCGATTTTTATTTTAAATCAGACGACGTTTTGTTAGGTTTCTTTATTTTTATTTCCTTAACAGAATTTTTGAATCGTTATTATTCAGCGATTTATGGAAAAATTAAAAGTTCGACAAATTTAGCGCTGCATCGATAATTTTTTAAGAAAGTTCGAAAAATATAGCTATTTTTAACGATTTATCGCTAAATTTTTTAAGTTTTTTACAATTTAGCTATTTTCTAGTGACTTTTTTGATTTAGCGATATTTTTAGGAAATAAGTTGGCAACAGTGGCCAGGAATATGTTTTTTTTTACCTCACAGATTTGAGGAGGTAAATACACAAATAAAAAAAAAACGTATTTTTGGTGAAAAATTTAGGTGATCACAAATTTTTGTTATTTTTGAGTTTAAAATGAGATCTAGAATTTTAATTCATTATTCCAAGGAAATTAAGGTGTTCCTAATTGTGACTCGTTGAGACTGTCAGGACTATTTTTAAGACTGATAGTCACAACTTTCCATAAAAAACAGCGATGAAATTCAAAAAATTCAAATAATATTATGATTGGTAGCATTCGGCAGAGAAACCGGTGACTTGTAGCGCTTTGTGATTACTTACTCTGCTGAACTATGTTTTATTTGTTTTGTTTTTAAATACATTTTTTGTATTTTTACTTTGATTTTTAAAATTTTTTGTTTTTGAATTATATTTGTATGGAGCAATTCCATATGAAAGCGATCACCTTTTGGACGACCCCTCTCCGATTCTAAAATAAATAGTCTCAATCGATTGCCCAGCAAAAAATAATGTACTTACATATTTTTTTTATAGTGACTGGTTTAGTGGTGGTGTACACCACTGTCATGTGACAAAATTGAAGATTGAAGAATTCTTCATAAGGGACCTCATTGAAAGTTGTTTAAAAACTACTAAAGCGATCGCAACGAGTGATAGCTCGTTGGAAAGGTATTGAATCAGGCTTTAATTGAAAAATAAAATTTTCCTAATTTTTCTCAGAAATTTACCTTTTTTCCCATGAAAATTAAATTTTCCCATGAAAATTAAATTTTCCGATTTTCCACAGAAGCTCCTAAATTTTCCGGCTAATTTTTTTTTTTTTTGGATTCCTCATAATTTTTGCTTTAAGAATCAGCAATAAAAAAATGGGCCCCGACTCCTTGTTTGGACAGGAGAGGAGCATTTAAGAGACCACCTTGTTCTCATTGTTTTTATATTTTTTATAATTGAATTATTTGTAATTATTTAACATTGTTTTATTTTATTATTAAAAATACATTTTAAAAATTATTTTACAGTTAAAAATACATTTATGAAGAAAAAATCTTTCTTATTTTGCTGCTTATACTTAATTACAATATTTATTAAAAATTTCAATTGTCTTGGCATCATTATAAAATTAAAGTAACTTTAAATTTAGCACGTCGGCAGACGAAGAGTACCGCTTTACATTAATTGACATATCAGAAATATTTGGTATGAAGCAATGAAACTTTTGCGTTCCAGTTATAGTTTTGACATTATTATATCTGTTTTGAATTCGTCGCTCCATGGCATCGTGTTCTTTTTGAGTGCATAAAACTGTGTTAATGGCAATTTCCTTGCTTTGAATCCACGAAAACAAATGTTGTACATTTAAGATCTGGTCAGTATATGGCCTTTGCAAACTTGCCTTAGTCGCCATGCGTTTTAGGGTTCCCCCTAACGCATCGCCTGTCTAATGCCAGCACGCATTCTTTTGGTCGTAGGATGGCAAACTTAGAAAATCCCACTTTTTCTGCTGGGTATTTCTCTTTGAACTGATGGTATGCTTCGGATAGATTACATAATGATAATCTGCGCTGCTTGTGTACTTTTTCTCCATCTTCACGTGTGATAACATAGTCACGTGTACCTGGGCAGGCGCGGCTGTTGTCATCATTGAAGTAAAAATCTTGAATCAATTTCACCGTTGCTTCGCTGAGGGTCCTTGAGCCAAATTTCTTGGTGGGAGTCGCCAATATGCCCTTCTGTCGAACTAATTCTTTGCTTCTTCTCGCGATGTAAAAAGATGTTTGAAACTGTTCAGAAATCTTGCGTATAGACCATGATTGAGGCAGCACAGATAAAATGAGATATTTCTCCGGAAAAGTGGTCGCTAAATTGAATTTTCTTTTCAACTGCTCAATCATTTGTTTGCCGTCATCAACGTCATCTGCTTGACTGCATTCGTTATCAGAGCCTTCATCAAATATTGTCGCGATTGCACTCATAACCTTGCCTTTTTTCTCTTTCCTGTATTTTTCACTTCGCAACTTTCTTTTTGTAATAGGCGATTCACCTAAAGTGGTAATAGCCTCATTCAAAGGACTCAAAGACATATTGACCATCGGAATGTCTGCCTCACTATCAGATGAAACATTTTGTTCAATTGTCATTTCACTCTCGGATTGTGGTTGCATTTGTTTCAATGCATTTGCTTGTTGAGACAAATCGATTTTACACTTGGGGCAAATGAATTCTGCTTCTTCACCGTATTGTATATTTAATTCATTCATGTATCGCTTCGAAACACCAGTTAATTTTAATACTTTTATCTTTTTTGAACGATGTCCACTCTTGTTAAACGGATTGCAGCAAAATTTATTCATTTTACTTTAAATTGTCTTTACAGCTTCACTCTTTACTTTACAAAAAAAACACTTTAACACTTTCACGTTTAGTATTCAACTAAAATTTGACTCAGAGTGTGTGAAGTATTTATATTTATTTTTTGGTAAAAAATAGGTAAAAAAAAATAAGCGATATTTGCTTTTCTTTAATAGGAAAATTTGCGTGAACTACTGGTCATAAAATGTTTTTTAAAGAGGGACTTAATTGGTTACTGCCAATAAGCCGACCACAGGTCATAAAATGTTTTGTAAATTTTTTAAATTACCAGGTAATAAATATTTCGCCATATTTATGGAAAATCCGTGTTTTATGACTTGTTTCTGCACGTGTCATTTTAGGCGAAATATTTATTACCTGGTAATTTAAAAAATTTACAAAACATTTTATGACCTGTAGCCTCAGTCGGGTTTGGTGTGCCATTACATGCCACTGCTGCTATTATCCATGAATTTATGGCCGATTTTGTGAAGGCAGGCAGACCATATTCACTACACACTCAACTTGGGGCTCTTAAAAAAAATTGATTTTTTCTTCATAAATGTATTTTTAACTGTAAAATAATTTTTAAAATGTATTTTTAATAATAAAATAAAATAATGTTAAATAATTACAAATAATTCAATTATAAAAGATATAAAAACAATGAGAACAAGGTGGTCTCTTAAATGCTCCTCTCCTGTCCAAACAAGGAGTCGGGACCCATTTTTTTATTGCTGATTCTTAAAGCAAAAATTGTGAGGAATCCAAAAAAAAAATTAGCCGGAAAATTTAGGAGCTTCTGTGGAAAATCGGAAAATTTAATTTTCATGGGAAAAAAGGTAAATTTCTGAGAAAAATTAGGAAAATTTTATTTTTCAATTAAAGTCTGATTCAATACCTTTCCAACGAGCTATCACTCGTTGCGATCGCTTTAGTAGTTTTTTTTTAAAACAACTTTCAATGAGGTCCCTTATGAAGAATTCTTCAATTTTGTCACATGACAGTGGTGTACACCACCACTAAACCAGTCACTATAAAAAAAAAAAAAAAATATGTAGGTACATTATTTTTTGCTAGGCAATCGATTGAGACTATTTATTTTAAAATCGGAGAGGGGTCGTCCAAAAATTTGCCAATTTTGATCGTTTTCATGTGGAATTGCTCTATGTTTTTATTCGTCATTCATTCAAAACAAAAATTTTTTAAAATCAACAACAACAAATGTATCACTATTTGATTAAAAGTATCAAACAATTTGTACGCTACCAAAATATGACAGCGCTACCTGAGCATAGTACGTGAGCGCTCAGACTGAGCGGTTAGTGATCAGGTCGTTCAGCAGATAGTTGCACAACTGTTGTAGAACTGTTGACTGTCAAATTGCATCTGCCGAACGCACCCATTGTGTCGATACCAGGTTTTAATTTTTTTTTTTCAAATTTTCAAACAAAAATTTTATTAAATTTAATTTATTGTGACAACAAACAAGTGGAATGCAGTCACAACTAAGAGTCACAGACTGTTCGTAGGAATGGACACGTAAAATTTCATAATTAAATTTTTTGGAAAAATTTAAGACATAAAACAAAGATGATAGAGATTTGGAATCACTTGTATAGACGTTTAAATATAGAAGTTAAACAGCTAAAAGTTTTCTTTTTTTTATGGAAAATATAGGTGATCCAAAATAAAAATAAAAAAAAATTAAAAATTTAAAGTTAAAAATAGTTTTTATAAAATCATGTTTTAAAGAAACTGGTTAACCGACAAATGAATGCTTCACTTGCCAAATCGATTAACTGGATAAAGAAAAATAAATGAGTCTCAATGAGAAAAATTACAAAATAGTAAATATTGTTTTTTTAAATTCTTGTTGAATGATAAATTTTGCCGTTTATTAATATTAATATTTATCATCAGAGAAACTTGTTTTCAATATTTTACAGTTAGGGGTCAATAAAGTGTTTTAAAATCAAAGTTTTTTAAAATTCTGAAAGTGGAGTTAATCGATTTGGCAAGTGAAGCATTCAAATAATACCTGGTTTTCGATTCGGTTCCATAGGCGGCATCCCTATAGGTCAGCTCACGTGAGTCCTGCCAAATCGTGTTCCCGTTGTGATAAGGTTTTCGGTTTATTCGTTAGGGCCGGTCAGAACTAAGATCGATTTCTTTCCTATTGTAAATATTTCTTAGGTATGAAATTTTATTTGAACATTTCTTATTTAGAAATTATTTAAAACAAAAACTGATATTAGTTCTGACTATAAAACTGACCCTTAAGATTAAAAATAATTCCTATTGTAAAAATATTTTTAATTTAAAAAATTTGTTTGAAACGAATAGTTGTTTATCTTAATTAAGTATTAAAATAATATTTTTAGCTCGAAGGATTATAAACAAATTATAATAAATATTATAGATAACAAATTAAAATTAATTATAAATACGGAAAAATGTTAACGATCTTTCTTAATCATTTAAGCCATAAATTCAGCTTCTTCAAAAAAAAAAAAAAATCCGCAATCCTAAAAAAATCAATTTTATTTCAAATTAAAGTTAATTGGTTTGTTTCCGTTTGAAACTCCATTAATTCAAATACATAAATTGAATCAAATTATATAATAATTGCAGTCAAACGCCCAATAATTGAAAACTACCGCAAACACTTTATTTCTTTTATTTTTGCTTTTTAATTTACATTTTAAAGCCGATTACTTACCAAAACACTATTAAAAATTTGTTTAAGCAGTGTGTGATTTGAATAAAATTAATGTTAATGGTACAATGAACACTGTTAAATTAATAACAAACTATTGTCTTTGAACAATAAAAAAAACTAAAATTGTTCATGTCTGGTATAAATTCGTGATTTTAACATTTTTTTTTTGAGTAAACACAGTGGTGAATTTTTAATTCTATTTTATGCAGATAATTAGGTGAATTTTGAAGATTATTTAATTTTCTGTTGTTGTAAACTTCAAAGGTGTAATAGGTAGTGAATGGTATAATAATTAATTTGAATATTGGATATTAAAGCCAAAACTTGGGTATTTAATAGCAAAACGAAAGTATTTATGTTTAAATTGTTAAAAAAGACCTTGAAGTGTAAAGTGACAAATATTTATTTTATACAAAAAGCGGAAGAAATTTAAGAAAATTCCGAAATTGTTCAAATAAAGGAAATTGAAATAAATAATTTAGTAACAAAGTGTATTACGTTTAAAACCAATAATGCAAGTGAGTGTTTTTGAAAAATTTGAAGATTATTAATTTATTTGGAATTACAAAATTCATCAATTTCAGTTTTACCACTGGACCTTCTTCACCTTATTTTTTGGATTTTATTTAACATCTCCAGTTTCGGCTTTAAAAACTACCCAAACTGAAATGTAAGTAAAAAACAGTATAATCTTTAAAATGAAAACAAATTGTCAGTCGTAAAATCTCAAAGTAGATTTTAAAATATTTTTTTTTCAAAATTATATAATTTAATTTTAAAATGTCCAAATTTTATTATCAGTTACTTTTAACAATTAAAAATATAAATTATAAAATACTTTTCGATTTAGATTAAAAAAAATACAAAGTTTGATTTAAAATTGTCTTATTTAATCTTAAAATTGCATTTTTTTAACTAAAAATCTGAAAAAATAATAAATTTGAATTTAAACAATTTTTTTTATTGAGATTTTTTATAATTTAGAATTTAAATTAAAAAATTTTGATTTCATTATATGTACATATTAACAAATTTTGAAATAAAATCGATTTAGTTTTATTGGAATTTAGCCAATGAAACTTTTTATTAAATTAACCCTTTGACGACCGTACATTTTCCACTGAAACGATTTTGATTTTTTTTTTTTGTAAATTTTCGTAATCTGCGACTAAATAATACACTAAAAAAAGTTTGACAGTTTGTGTAGTAATCAGTATTTGTTCAACTGTTGTTAAAGTTATTTTTCTGTGGAATACAAATGGCAGTTATCTTAAAATCAGCTAAAGAAAAATACTGTGTTTCGCAAAAACTGTTTAAAGCAGTTATTTTTAACTCATGGAATTATGTATGTAAAATCAACTGCAAATGACAGTTAAAATAACTGTATTTGCAGTTAAAAAGGTTTATACTAAATTTACGTTTAAATCAACTGCAACATGAAGTTATTTTTTACTATTAAAAATCAACTGACAAATGTAGTAAAAACAATTACAAATCCAGTTAAAATAACGTACACGCAAATTATTGTAAAACTATACAAACAACTACAAATGTAGTTAAAATAACAGAAATAAAAATAATTGTAAAAATGTAAAAACCATGCATGGTCACCGAAACGATGCGGTTATCGGTAAGGGTAACGCTATTTTAGATTATTTCGTTAACGGTATTTTAAGAGTAACGCTATTTCATTTATTTCGGTATCGGTATTTTAAGGATAACGGTTTCTTAGTTATTTCGGTAACGGTATTTTAAGGATAACGGTATTTTGATTATTTCGGTAACGGTATTTTAAGGTTAGCGATATTTCAGTTATTTAGGTAACGGTATTTTAAAGATAACGGTAGTCAGTTATTTCCATGCATCCCGCAATTTTTTTTTACAAAGAACAAACGAGATTAAAAACAAAAATAATTTACCAATTTAAAGTACGAAAAATACTCAAAAGCCGCATGCAATTACCAAAAGCAGAAAATGAAAGATAACGGTAACGGTATTTTAGGGGTAATGGTATTTCATTTATTTCGGTAACGGTATTTTAAGGGTATCGATATTTCATTTATTTCGGTATTTTAAGGATAACGGTATTTCAGTTATTTCGGTAACGGTATTTTAAGGATAACGGTATTTCTGTTATTTCGGTAACGGTATTTAAGGGGTAGCGGTAGTCAGTTGAAAGTGTTTTGAATCGATAACGGTATTTTAGCGGTATTGCCTGCCAACCATGGTAAAAACTATATGTTTTGTTTTAAAGGAATTAAATGTGCTAAAATCGAAAACGTATTTTACAAATTGTAAAAAATAATTGTAAAAAATAATCTGTTGAAGACATCGTCAGGGGACGATGTTTTTAGAATTTCTGAAAATATTTGTTATGTTAAATTACAAACTCAATGAGAATTTCTTGTTCTCGTCTAGGAGCGTTATTAAAAATTAAAAATGTCAAAGAAAAAACAAAAACAACAACAAAGAATTTACCACTATTTGCTTTGTCATCTTCTAATTTAATAAAAACAAATTTTTATAAATACTCGTAACTTAATTTTATTCCCGAATAAGTTTAAAATTTACAATTAGGGTGTGTGCGAACAGGCTAAATTGAAACTAAATTAATATATTTTTGATATTAAAGTTGGCAATGCAATTAAGGGAACACATTTTTTGAATTAGATTATTTGAAAATCTAAACAAAATCTATTGTCAATTTTTGAAAATCGTAAATGTTTTATTTTGAAAATTTAAAGAAAAAGAAAGCTGGAAATTTACAAAATTCTGAATCCGAAATAAATTTAATGTCAAGTTGGGACCCCGCACACTTTAGTCTAAATTTTTGAAAGCTGTAAGTATAACAGAAATATTAGTTTAGTTTAACTTCAATTTAGCCAGCCCGCACTCAGCCTTAATATCACTTTTATTGTTCACTATTCATATATTGTTCTAGGTGTCTGCCTGCGAGTGATGAAATATTGTTTGTTTGGCTTCCTTTTTTTCGCCAAGTAGAAAGGGATGAAAATATTATAAAGCTGAAAGAAAATAAATTTAATATTTTTTAATATTCCCGTAAATAAATATATATTTTATATTATAGAACTTACCTTATTAAATATTTCATAAAATGTATAACATTTTTCCGTATTACGCGTCTTTGCTTTTTAGCGTTGTTTTATCACTAAAGACACAAGAGAAAACATGTTCTTTTCATATTCTTTCACTAGAAATTTCTAATCAAGCGCCATATTATCTTTGTGTGCTTCGTACACACACACACACACACTTGATAATGGAAGTATTTGTAACAAAATTTAACTGCAACTGCATAAAATAAATGTTACTAAATGTGTTTTGTTTAAAAAAATAACTGTCAAAAACATTGAAAAATTTAGCTCTAAGTAAAATAACTGCAATTGTAGTTAGAATAATTACAACCGCATTACTACACAAATAACTGTCATGTAGTAACTGCAGAACTTTTCTGAGTGTATAATAAACAACTACCAAAGAGTTATTTTTGTTAGTTATTTTAAATAGCTACTTTTGCTAGTTACAAAATAAAAAATTTCGTTTAGTTTTTAAAAATTCTCGTTTAGTTTATATTTATTATTATTGACAGACATGATACGGAGGGAATTTTACTGGAGGAGTTTTAATGAAAATTTTCAGTAAACTAATGAGAAAGTAAACGAAAAATTTCTTAAATTTCATAAATTTTCATGTATTTTATGAATCCAGTTTTAATGAAACTTTTTCATTGAGTGTATGAAACTTTTAACAAATAAAATGAAAATTTTCCCAACATTTGATGATTTTCAATGAAAAACTTCAATGAAACTCCAGTGAAACTTCATTGGTTTTATGCAAAAATTCATTAATATCATGTAAATAATTCTCTCAGTTTAGTTTCCAAATAAAAATCGGAAAACTTTATTATTTTTTCATTGCATAATATAATAATAACTGGAGAACCCTTTCAAATTTTGATTATAAATTTAAAGTACTTAGGATAAAGCAATTACACGTTAGTTTTCGAACCTAAAAAATATTTTTTTTATTAAAATATATTTTTATAATTTTAACAACTGTAAACAACAGTATTTTTTGCCGCAAAAAATTGGCTTTCTACTTAGACCCACTCCTGACCTTTATTTTTTTTTCGCTTGTCAAGTAAAGCTCGATGTGCTCGAAGGAATAAGAAATCTTTTTCAACAACTTTGACTTCTTCTAATTCGCAATTGGGACCAGATAAAGACTTTTCGCTTACTATATTTTTTGTTTTCCAACCCTTCTCTACAAATTACTGAGGACATTTTTACTCAATCTCTTATCTGGGCAATTATAAATGCCAAAAGTATATGGGGCAGCATACATACTCCGGTAATCAAAATGCTAATGCAATTCTTCAAAAATTTTATAAAAAATTTAACTTTTTTATTCAACGAAAAAGTTTCATTAAAATACTACTTTGTTGGTAGAATCTACTGAAAATATCAGTTAAAACAAAGTAATATGCAGTTAAACCTTTAAAATAACAAACAATTTAGTTATTTTTCACTATTGAAATATAACTAACAAGTGCATTAAAAATAAGCAACAATAACGTAAAACGAGTAAAAAGGTTAAAGTCGGGCATGCCGACTATACAATACCCTACACCAGTCTGGGTAAAAGCCAACTAATGTTTGGATCCGAAATTCGAATGGGTTAAAATGGGGCTCGTGTCAAAATTTTCTTAATATTTGCGACCTGCAGCATATAAACAGTATAATTTTGGTAGAACCCTTATATGGGCACTAGGTCTAAACATGGACCGATGTTCACCAAAATCAATAGAATGCGTTATTGGGCCAATGTAGGTCTGCATACCAAATTTCATCAAAATATCTTAATATTTACGACCTGCAGCGTATAAACAGTATAATTTTGGTAGGACCCTTATATGGGCACTAGGTCTAAACATGGACCGATGTTCACCAAAATCAAACTTGTTCGTCCTTGGGCCAACATAGGTCTGCGTACCAAATTTCATCAAAATATCTTTATATTTGCAACCTGTAGAGTGCGCACAAGATTGCATGGACAGACAGACAGACGGACGGACCGACGGACAGACGGACATCGTTAAATCGAAATAAAAAAAATTCTGAACCGTTCGGTATACTATAAGGTGGGCCTACGACCAATATTTTTTGGTGTTACAAACATCAGCACAAACTTATAATACCCTGACCACATAGTGGTGTAGGGTATAATAACCCGCAAGTTTTTAACTACAAACATTTTAACACAACTGGCAAAATTAGTACAAACTTCTGCTTTTACAGTTAATTTTTTTTTTGGATATTATAAAATATATTATAATAAAAAAAAGCATTTTTTTCTTTCGCTTACTAAAAATGTGTAATTATTTAAGACTACTTGAAATTTAAAGTCAAAATTCTCAGCGGTTCTCCAGTTATTACGTTTTTATGCATTGGAGAAACAAAAAAATTTATTTTTCATTTTCAAAAAAAAAATAGCAATAATAAAAAAAGAACTAAACAAGAATTGTAAAGATTCATCGGCATTTTTTGTAAAGATTCAACGACAACAAAAATAACTGGGGCCGAATTACGGCATTTGTGATCGAGCGAAATTGTTCGAAATCTGTTTTTTCAATGTGTAAATACGTAAAAACTAACAATGATAATACCATATTTTAATTTTATATCCAATCTAGGCACGAATTGTAGAATCCCTGGCTCAGAAAACTTCATCCAAATGCTTAATTTTCCGAAATAAAAATTTAATTTCGAACGAAAAATTTCGATCACGGATGCCGTAATTCGACCCCTGGTTACTACAAAAAAACTGTTTTGGTGGTTGTTTATTATATAATTAAAAATTACTGCTTTAAACAACTGTTAGTCAATACTATATTTTTCGTTAGTTGGTTTTTAAACAACTGCCAAAATATTAGTTGCTTTGTATTTTCCATAGAAAAACAACTGTAATTACAGTTAAAAATATCTACTACTGAGTAACTCTTACTACATGAGTAACATGCCAAACTTTTTTGAGTCTGGTTTCATTAAAATTATGAAAATTTTCATGAATGTTAAGAAATGTTTCACTCAATGAGATGAATGTTTTTTTTTTAAATTAAAAGTTTCATTTGTTCAATTTCAATGTATTTTTTATCGATTTTATGAAAGATTTTCTAATCAAATTTTGAAATTAAAATCTACTTGGCTGCCTCTTTTGAATTTAAGTCTTTTTACTAAATTGTTAATTCATTCAATGTCATTTTATCAAAGTTTAACTGTACTGTATTAAGAAATTAAAAATGTTTTTTCTTCATTTCAGTGTCAAACACACCGATTCATTAGAACCCGATAAAGATGGATTTTGGTCTGAAAAAACAAATTGGAAATCACGTTGGGTCAAATACTGGCAACCTAAGAAAATTTATGTACCCGTTTGGAAAAAAGTTTGGAGCCCTGTTATACAAAAGGAATGGGTACCATTGCCCAATGCACCACCAGGTTGGGAATATTCCAATCAAAACACTAAAGTACAAGAAGTTTATTAAAAATAGAATTAAGAAAATAACTTTAATTTTTGAGTCCACACTATTGGGAGAAAAAGGATTAGAAAAATTACGTGCGTAAGAAAACTTTAAGATTTATAAGATATTTTACTCCCAAAACGTTTGAGAGCATTTTAAAAATTGTTATGTTATTTAAAAATATTCGCAAACTACTAAAGTTCACGGAAAAATAGGATGACTATGCCTAGGTTCTTGCACAACCGCGACTAATTGTTGCATTTATTATGCTAAAACTTAGATAAACATAGGAAACACCCACCTTGAAACATTTGAAATAAATGTCATACAATTTTCATTGATTACCTAAGTTATTGTCAAACGACTTTCTTGGCTTACCTAAGTTCTACCTAATTAAAGCATGCAAGTATTTCCGAGCGTTTTCTCGTCTCGCTCAATCCTAGCTCTATTTATTTGGTCGCATTTTTATAAATATGTTTTCTTATGCATTTTTCTCTTTGCCCGAGTTTGGTTCAATAATTATCGAGAGAACCGTGAGTGGCACAGTTTCTCTATACAGTGTATACTCCTACATGTTTTTCTGTACAAAATTGAGAGAAATTTTCTATTCTCAAAATTTAAAAAAATCTTGTTTCTCAATAGTTTTCTCTTTCCTTTTTCCCATATTGTTTTGAATAGTTATTTGTTTTGTAACCAACCTTGCCATATTGTTTTAATAAATAATTTAATTCACTTATGTAATTATTAAATTTTTATAAAATAAATTTAGTTTTATTTCATTTTTTGTTTTGTACCTTATTTTAAGAATGACTTAGAACTAAGAAAGTTTAAGTAAACAAAATCACAAACTTTCAAAATATAATTTAAGATTAAATATAAAATAATTTAAAATAAAAATGTTTCGGGAGTATAGCAGCGTAAAAAGATTTGATGTTATAGCATTTATATTTTGGTAAAACTTATTCTAGTAGCCGGTGAGGAAAGAAACATCGGAAATACTTATTATATACAAGTTTTGAGATAGAAAGAGGTAAGAAGAACAAGTGGTTTTAAAGGTAGTAGGAGAAATTTAAAGTGGTTGAAAATTTTGAAACAAAATGGCCTATAAAACGTTATAAACGTTTATCTTGTTTTATGGGAAAACTTAAAGCTTTTACGCTCCTGGAAATTTAAAAGCTTTATTAGATTCTTGTTGTATATTATCGGCAGGTTTTTTCTGAAATTCCACACTTTGTACTGGTTGTAGTTGGGTAGATTTATTTGAAACATCACCATTGGCAGCTGTGTTATCATCTCTCTTCCAGACTACCTTATCGGCTTTAGAATCTTTACGATCCCAACCATGTTCTGGTTCTATGGGATGATGATGATGATGTTCATGATGATCATCGATAGGGAACCATTCAGAGATAATGACTGGTTTCCAGATTTTCTTCCAATCTGGTACCCATACCTCTTTCCAGCCAGGAACCCATATTTGTTTCCAGGCTTCCTTCCATTCAAGTTTTTTATCTTCAACCCAGATTTGTTTTTTGGCTGGTTTCCATATTTGTTGCCAGGCTTCCTTCCATTCGAGTTTCTTGTCTGGAACCCATATTTGTTTCTTAGCTGGTTTCCAGATTTGTTTCCACGCTTCTTTCCATTCGAGTTTCTTACTTTCCACCCATATTTGCTTCTTGGCTGGTTTCCATATCTGCTTCCAATCTTCTTTCCATTCCAGTTTTTTACTAGGTACCCATATTTGTTTCTTGGCTGGTTTCCATATTTTTTTCCAGTGTGATTTCCAAATCAATTTCTTTTTCCATAAATCATGGCTAGTATATTCCCAGCCCTCATGATCTTTACCCAAATACTTCTCTCCTGGTATGCCCAGTTTAATCCATTCTGGTGTCCAATATTGTTTCCACTCTGGTACTTGTATTTCTTTCCAAGCTGGCACTTGTATCTCTTTCCATACTGGCACCCATATTTGCTTCCAAGCTGGCACTTGTATATCCTTCCAGGCTGGTACTTTAGTGGGTACCCATATCGGTTTCCAGATTTTCTTCCAATCTGGAACTTGTATTTCTTTCCAAGCTGGCACTTGTATCTCTTTCCATACTGGTTTCCATATTTGTTTCCAGGCCGGTACTTGTATATCTTTCCAGGCTGGTACTTTTACAGGCACCCAGATTGGTTTCCATATTTGTTTCCATTTTGGTACCCATATTTGTTTTTTCGCTGGTTTCCATATTTTTTTCCAACCCTCTTTCCATGTCACCTTCTTTTTCCAGTAACCCGATTCATGATGATGTTCATGGTGATGTTCGTGATGGTGATCATGATAATCTTCAAAATCGAATCTTTGTTGTGCTACTTGTGAATTGGATACTTGTGATTCGGATGTTTGTTGATCGATTAGTACTTTATTATTTGGATTAATGGATCGTTGCCGTTGCTGTTGTTGCTGTCGAACATCTGGTAAAACTTTACTGTAGACCAAAGTGCCCAAGAGTAAGACACTAAATGCTGATAACTGAAATGAAAGCAAATTAAATATATATATTAAATAAATGTTCACAAATAGTAGTTAAAACATTGTTTAGAATCTTAAAAAAATCATCATATTCTGAGAAGTAATTTATAAATATGGTCCTGTTAGGAAATGCATCACTGTTTTGCATGTGATGCTCAGAGCGCGTTCGTAAAACATGAGCTTGCAACTAGAGCTGTAAAATCATTAAGTATTTTGGTACTGAGTACTCAATAACAACCGTTTTCTTAATACTCAATATTTAAAAATACCTACTTAATACTTTCAGAGTTGTGTTTTTCTTTATATAAGCGTACTTTTGCCAAGCACAAAATAAGAAAACGCAACTCTGTTTTGGTATGTTTTTGTATGAATATAAAATGTATTGAGTAGTAAGAATACGAATTGTACTTTTGTCCTTATTTGAAAAAAATTTTCTGAAAAAATATTTTTAATTCGCAATGCATTTTTTCGAATGCATTTTTCAATTTTATTATTTCCTTAAATTTTTTTAAACTAGTTTTTTTATTGAAAAAATTTATTGTTAAATTTAACAAAAATTAATGTGTTTCTGACCTACCCCAAGTTTAGTTTCATTTCTTCACCTTTTTGATGCGTCATTTACAAAACAAAAGTATGTGCCTTAAGTCTTTTGTTAATGCTTTATTTAAATAAAATGTATTTGTCTTAAGTCTTTTGTCTTTTATTATAGTAAATTAAAATGTTGTTAGGTAAACTCAGTGGAAATTTTGTAAAATCTTCATTTAATTGATCCGTTTTTTGTCTTAAAAAAAAAAAAAAAACAAAAGAAAAGACAACTACAATACATTAAATTAGTTCATCTTATTAAGTAGGTCAAGTAAATTTCGAGACAAAGTCAGTGGCCTTATAAAAAGTATAAAAACACATTCATTAGGGTTTCAACAATAACCAGAAAAATATAAAGAAATGACTCAACTAAATAAATATGGTAATTATTACATAATATTTGTTTTTTTTAATATATTTTTTTTTTAAACTTTTTTGTTAAAAAAAAAACAATTATTTCCAAAAAAAAGGCAGACATACAATTTAACAAAAAGAAAAAGTAAAAGATTGCAAACAAAAGCCGTGTACGTTAATGTAAATTTAAATATTTATGATTATGCCAAATTATAATAAATCATCATTTGTTTATAAGCTATGCGTGGGATTTCCTACGTAGATAACCCTGAAATATACTTCACTTAATTAGGGGCTTAATCATTTTTGAATATTTTAAACATGGAAATCATAACCAGAAGTCAAGACGTGCTTTAAAAAATACAAAAAGGAATTCATTATCATGTTTTTTGTATTGTCAGTTGTCATTTACTGTTTGTTAACTTTTGGATGTGTTAATTTTTATTTAAGATTTAAATTTTTTCTTCGGGATTTTAATAAAACTATTGCAAAATTTTGTTTATTTTCTTTTTAAATATTATATCATTTTATCTTATTAGAGCCTTGATTTTAAATAATGATTAAATAATATATGCTCCATATATATAAATATTTTTAACAAATTGTCGTAATAATCAATCGTGATGTTTAGGGGAAGTGTTAATTTATTTTTAACGTTTATGTTAGTGTTAGAGAAAGTATTTGAAGTATAACGAACGCTTAAATACGTAACCTCCACTTAAATGCAGGGCAATTTGTTAAAATTTATGCATTACTTCCATACAGGCTTGCCAGATACTTTTTTTCGTTGTCCCCAAACAAATCTTAAAATATCCCCAAAAAATCCCCAACTAGAAAAAATGTTGAAAAAGTTATAAGAACTTATCTAATTTGCTTAAAATAAACATTAGCCGCATAAAAACTACAATTAAATATAAAAAATAGCAATAAAAATATCTGTTTTTAAAAATTCTTGGATTGCTTTTGTATAAATGTCTAGAAACATTTTCAGAATTTTGGGACTTTTACGAAGAAAACCTTAAACAAACCAATCAAACCGTAAACATATTTTATTTTGAAATTTTCAAGAATTTAAGGCATTTTTAAAGAATTTTTAGATTTGAATCTGTTTAATACAGAGCTTTGAAGAATTAATTCCTTTTTGAATGAATTCACTACCAATCGAATTCAATTTTCTCTAGAATTGAATGAATTCCTTTTCTTAAGTAATTCACTGAATTCATTCAACTGAATGCGTTCATCAAACAACAAATTCAAAGAATTAATTCAATTTCAATAGTTCTTTTTATTATTTTTTTTTTTATTTCTGAACGGCAGAAAACAGGCTTTGAATTCAGTGAACTTATTTTAATTTTTTTTAATTCAGTGAACTTATTTTATTTTTTTTTTTAATTCACTGAATGTAATTTAATTTTTTTTTGTAATTCAATGAATGAAAATGAATTAAGTGGTGAATTAATTCAGTAAGGAATAAATTTACTTTTTTTTCCGTTCGATTTATAAAATTGAACGCGTTCACCGGTGAATTAATTCATTTGATTTAATAAAAAGAACTATTGCAATTGAATTAATTCGTAACAAAATAAATCGAACGAAAGCAAATATGAATTAATTCCATTCAATATATGGTGCTTAGTGAATTAATTCATCGAATTTTTAATTCAGAATTGAAAAATTGAATTAAGGAATTAATTCTTCAAAGCTCTGGTTTAATACAATAGACTTTTATCCACAATCGATATGATGTCTTTTGTATAAACAATATTTTAGATTCTGGAACATTAATCATATAAAACTCTCAGGCAAAAAAGATTTATTTTTGTTTAAAAGCTTTAAATTAATACAGAAAATCCATAAAAGGGTAAATTTGTTACTTTCTTTGAAATTATGCGAACAAACTTGTCTGATGTTTTCTGAAAACTATACAAAGTTAATATAATCTTCAAAATTTATGAAGGATTTTAAATATCCCCAAAAAATCTCCAAAAATTTTTTTAAATCCCCAAAAAATTCCCCTGTCCCCAAGTGAAAATTTTTGTACCCAAGACGAACAAAAAATCCCCAAATTTGGGGACAAAACCCCAACTCTGGCATTATTAAAACCCAGTTACCCTCTATCTCTCTCTCTCTCTCTCGCTGTGTAATCTTTTTTCTTTTTCCTCAAGGAATTATTATTTAAACTGCATTTATAATAAATTTAATTTTACTCGATTTTCATTTGCATTGTTGTACAAACAAATTCACATGTGTAGTTTGTTATTTATTCATTGTGCTATTGTTGTTGTTATTGTTTTTAGTTATGAATTATATCATAGATTTAGATTGTTATATCGAAAGAAGTGAGTGTAGTGTGTTGTGGTATGATGTGTTAATGATTTTGCGAATATATCGTAAGTTGATGATTGATTGATTGTAAATCGTGATTGTAAATTTGTATAGCAGTTAATTTTATTTAAAACGAATTTTTATGCACTTGCTAGAAAAAGTATCCGTACACTTTGAAATAAAAATTTTATACCCTAAAAATGTTGAAAATAATACACTTTTGTTAAAGAATTTTTTTTTAATAAAGTATTAAGTCATTTGTTCACTATTTTTAACTCACTCTAAAGTTTATTGTTTTATAAAAAAATAACAAAAAAAAACGTAAAAAAAAATCGAAAAATTCACAAGAAAAAGTATTCGTACACTTGAAATATTTATGTAAAAATACTAAGGTGCCTATTCCTACAAAAATTCGGTGACTCTTAGTTATGACTGTATTCCCCATGTATTTGTTGTTGCGAAGTCATAATAAATTATATTTATTTAAATTTTTGTTTAAAAACTTCCAAAAAATGAAGACCTGGTATCTATACAATCATAACATTAGCTGTGTTTTCGACTTAACCATATCCGTTAACTCATAAAAAAGTTCAAAGTGCGTAAAAACGCGTTTAAGATGAAAACTAACATATCACTTTTCGTATGCACGTTAACTTTCAACACGGATAATTATCAACGTTGAAAACTCAACGTTTATACATTTTCACATCTGACGTAACTTATTCGCATTACTTCCTAAAAACTTTTTCTGACATACGTTCGATTATAACGGAAAAATTATAAACATAACCTGTTTGAAATTTTTTGTACTACAATCGGTTTAACGTAGATTTGCTTTAAATACTTAACGTTGATAGGCATGAGACAAAATACAGCTATTGACAAATGAAATTTGAATTTTTTGATTTTTATTGTTGTTTTTTATGAAAAGTTATGACTCTCAGTCTTAAAAATAGTCTTAAGACGGTCACAATGAGCCATAAGTAGGAATAGACACCTAAATAAAATAAAATAAAATATTGTTACAGTTAGTAACTTGTCGGATATCCGTTGCGATTAAGGACTTCTGCAAGGCGATTAGGCATTGATTTAACCAACTTTAATGTTTCATCTTTGCTTATTTTGCCCCACTCATCTATTATGACGTTTTTTAGCATTTCCTTGGTTGTTATTTTGTGTTGGTGGATTCTGTACTCCAGTAAATCCCACAAATGCTCAATTGGATTGAGATCGGCTGACTGAGAGGGTGATTTCAATTGATTTTTGGTGTTGGAACCAAAAGTCTTCTCCAAAGTCCAATTTTTGAGCGCTTTACTTTTAATATTGTTTTAAAATGTTTAGATATCCAATTTGATCCATTATAGATTCCAAAAATACGAGATTACCAACCCCGTTGCCAACCATACACTCCCAAACCATTATGCATCCTCCATCGTGTTTAACCGTTGGCACAAGATTTTCTTTATTTTTATGCAGTACCTGTTTTTCGCCAGAAGAAGAAAACATTTTTTCTAGAAGTTATAAACACATTAATTTGCAAATCAGACTAGATCCAGTTTCTGCCTTTTTCTATGGACAGGCTTCATCAGTGATTTTCCATTAAATTGTATTATTGTTTATATTTTTATTGTCAGATTGCCATATTTTAAGCCCTTCATCTTTCACCACCTTTCACTTCTTCGCTATCCCCTTTCCAAAGGAAGCAACACGTTAATTAATAGGAAGAATTTCCTAAGTGTTGCTTCTCTTTAAAAAAAAAAAAAAAAAAAAACAAAAAAATTATAATTTTTCAACAACTCGTCGGCTGTAGGAATCGAATCCATGCACTCCTACATTACAAACGTAACTATACTAAAGTTCGACAGCTGAGCCATCTGAACCACGTACGGCATTGAATGTAGTGTAGCTAATTCCTACTTTTTCTTTCCTATTCAGCTTTCGAAGTCCATACGTTTTTTTCTGTTTATATCAGAAATGATAGACAAATCTTAAAATATTTTACGGACTGTATCTTCATGAATTTCTTTACCGAAGCATTCTTTGATATTAGAACCAATTTGGGAAGCGGTTATTCTAGGATTCTGTTTGACTGAGACCAAAATTGTTCGCCTCTCACGCTCAGTAAGTTTAGAAGGTTGTCCAAAACGAGGCTTCGACAATATAGGATTGGTGGATTTGAAGTTTTGAACGACGTACCGCACTGAGGTGTGGCTTCTGCCTGTTGTCCGATCTATTTCACGATAAGGTTTTCCTTTATCTCTTAGCTTTAGTAAAAATTTTAGCTCGTCAGCCCCGATTTCCTTAGTTTTTGGACTCATCTCAAAATAAAGCTTCCAAAAGAAAAATAAGTCAGCCAAATGAACTGTATGCAACCAAGTTTACTTTGTACTAAAAAAAATCAGTGTAACACAGGCTGACTTCATAAACGCAGTATGCAAAGCAACATTGCATTGCATAGTGTTCAAAAACATCATTGTCTTTTTTTTTGACAATGCCGTGAGTTCATGAATGCATGGTAATCCTTTTTAATGCACAACATTTATGAAATTTGTGCAGTGTTTTTATTTGTGATGCCTTGTGATTTTTGGCGAATTATATAATCGTGCTATCCTTGGCGCTTTTGTATGACTCAAATTTGGCATTATTTTCGGTTAGCGCTTTTTATAGAAAGGTGCTAGTTTGACGTTTTTCTAATTTTTATTTAGCGCTTTATGGCGAAACCTTTATTTAAATGTTTTTTTTATTATTTTCATAATAATGTGATATTAAATTATATTTTAACATAATAATGATTTTTAGCGCTTTTTAAATGTTTCGCATAAATTAGTTGAAAACTACCTATTTTGATCACATTTATAACTTAGCGCCATTTTGGGCCTGCCTGCGAGTTTTGTTCTTAAAAGGTTGGCATCACTTTGCGAAAAGATTTGTTTGGCAATCACATCATCTCATAGGATTTTTTGTTTTGATTTATCAGACGTAAAATCAGGTAATTTAACTCCCGCTTTAGAAAACAGATTCAGCTGATTTTGGTAGTTGTTTCTGCAGGGCGCTTTTAACTAATTTTTATTAGCTTTTGAGCTATTTGTACAAATTTACTTCAATAACAAAAAACCGAAACCGGTTTTAACCGGTTTTTTAAAGAAAACAGTAACCGAAACCGGTTTTTTAAAATAGTAATTTTCGAACAAACCGAAAACCGGTTTTCAGAAATGGCCGGTTTTTTGGACACTCTAGTACGGATACTTCTTCAAGCAAGTGTAGATCTTTCGTAGCTTTTTCTTATTGAATTTTTTTTATTTTTTTTAAAGAGAAGCAACACTCAGGAAGCAGCACAAAAGATCTATATTGGTCGCGGTGCGTAGTGCCTTCGTATCTAATCTAACACTCAGGAAATTCTTCCTAATAATTAACGTGCTGCTTCCTTTGGAAAGGGGATAGAGAAGAAGTGAAAGGTGGTGAAAGTTGAAGGGCTTCAAATATGGCAACACAGTAATTGCGCGAGATGTTGAATTTTTAGAACAGTTGTTGCGAGCCATCTGATGGTTAGTTGGCGAACTTTCTTGAAGCTTTTTAGTTCATAGCCCTGTTATATTGTTTTACTGCGGTGGGGTTAAGTGCTATGTGAACAATGAGGAATAGAAAAAACTCATACATATTACTATTTTTCATAAATTGATGTTGCCTTGGTTGGGGCTCGAACCCGCAACCTCACGTGTAACAGTCCACCGCGCTAACCATTACACCCCAGCGCCCACAATTATTATCATTATTATTTGTATTTTGTTGTTATTTATCTATATTTCTTTTAAGGAAAATAAACATTTTATTACATCATATTATTCCCGTATAAAAAAAAAAAACAGATCAAAATTGGGGACAATTTGATCTGATCAAATCTAGGCAGATCTGGAGTACCATATTTAGTTAGATCCAATTTGATTTTTATTTTAAACGAAAATTAAAGAACCCGAGTAAAAAAGATCAGATCAGGCCAGATCCCATTAGATCTGATTCTACCAGATCTAATTAGATCTCAAAGTTGGGTAGAAATTTGAGATGATCAGAAAGCTGATCTGATCAGTTCTGGGCAGATCAGCTCATATATGGCCATAAAAATCACCCAGTGTTTCAGATCACTTTAGATATGAAGGGATCTGGTACTAGATCTGATCAGAACTGGCGATGAAATGTTCCACATATACCATATCCGATCGTATATGACCAGATCTGACACCAGATCTAAGTAGATTCAATCATGTCTAATTTGATTTCTACAGATCTGATTAGATACAATCTTTTTTACACGGGAACTTATAGCTATAAAGTTAACAACACTGACATTTTAAAGCGAATAGGATTATGCTATACTTACCACGACGTAACAGATCAGTCAGGTTAATTTTACATAATAGTATAAAGCATGTCGTTTTAAATTTCCAGTGTTGCTAACTCTATTTAAAAATCGCTAAAAACAAAGAAAAATTTGCTCATATTTAAAGCGCTGTCATGTTAAATGTGGCCACCATTTGTGAATAAAAATAATGCAAGATTTAAGGAAATTTTATAGAATTTCCAACAACATTCATTTTGTATAGCTGCGATTAGTACTCGCTAAGTTTTACTATGTAATTTGATAAAATGTCATTAAAAGCCACGCCTACTTAGAACGGGTAGCAAAATTAAACAACAAACGCTGCACTAAAAATTTCTACAATTTTCTGGACCATCTTCCAGTTCTTCGGGGACAATTTAATCATTATTTTGATCTTTAAAAATAAAAGCAACGCGGATAAAATAAGAAAAAACTTTAATTGATTCTATTGTATTGTCCGTCACTGTAGGTTCCAATTAGGGTTGCCACTCGTATTTTATAATAAAGTATTGTACGTTATTTTAAGTAATTTTACTCTATACTTTATGAGAACAATAAAGTACGCGAAAATACTTTATTTCGCATTATTTGATTCTGGTTATTTTAGTCAGGCCGAAATGAAATGGGATATATTTTTTTCCTAATGGCAAGTTGATGCTCAACAACACAACATATAATTATTCAAAATTTCATAGGGCAAGGAATGTCATGCACTTAAAAATGGAAAATATGCGCCCAAAAAATTCCGCTAAAAAAGAAAAATATACATTAAAAATATGTGAAATATGCACTAAAAACCATTTTTTTTGAAAAAATAATGCACATTAAAACTTAAAAATATATTTAAGTTAGTTATTTTGCAAACAGAATCAAAATATGAAAACCTATAAATTTTTAAAATTTTTTTTACAAAACAAAAAATACTCCTAAAATTAAAAATATGCACAAATATGCATTAAAAAGCACAAAATATGCAATAAAAAGGTACCAAATATGCATTTAAAGTCAAAATATACAAAAACATGCATTTTTGACAAAATATGCAAAAATATGCAACTACAAATCGATACCATTTTGTTTTAAATTTGATGATACGGATAAATATTTAGACCATATTAGTTTTGGACTATCGAGAAAAAACATGCATTTGCATGGAATTACTTGCCCTATATATGACTATATCCAAACTTTTTAACTTGGGTTCTTACAGAGTAAAGGCTCCATTAGTCTTTGCGTTCCGTGACGGTTCTGTAATGTGCCGTGCCGGATGGCTCTTTTGTGTAGTTAGTCTTTTGCGTAACAACGTATCAGCTGTTTAATGTTGTTTTTCTTAGCAGAGATCTGCGGCAACCAGATTAATCGGTTAAGGTGGCGGTTCTGAGCCAAAAGCTGATCGGCTAGCCAACTTTAAGTTGACACATACAAAATATCGGCTTAACGGTAAAAAAAAGAAAATTAAAAAAATATATACTATTTTTAGATTTTTATCGTGTAAAAAAAATTTCGACGGCGGCGGTGACAAAAATTAGACGGCGGCTCGACTTAGCCGGTTTAAGCCATTCGTCGCAGATTTGAAAATAGCAGCTGTCAACTCACTGTCACTTAATGGATAACAAAAATTCTGTTTTCAACAGGTTCATCCGGCACGGCACGTTACATTACAGACAAACTAACGACTCAAATGCTTTTTCATAGAACAAAAACAAATCAGCTGAATCGTCACGGCACGTTACGTACAAACTAAGTATACCTTAATTCTTCGAATAAAACTACCCGTGTAAAAAAGATCAGATCTGGCCAGATCTCAGTAGATCTTACCAGATCTAATTATATCTCAAAATTGGAGACAAATTTTAGACCTAATTAGATTTGACCAGACCTAGGCATATCTGGCGCAATTGTCCAGATCACTTTAGATTTGAACAGATTTGGCACTAGATCTGATCATAACTTGCCATAAGGTATTATCACATTTGCCATATCTGATCATATTTGATGAGATCTGGTACAGGATGCAATTAGAATCAATCATATCTATTTAGATCCAAAAAGATCTGTTTAGATCTAAACTGTTTTACATGGGTTGCTTGTATATTTTTATTTTGGTGTCAGCTCAAATGGATAAGAAATGGTACCAGATCTGGTTTCAATTCTGGCCAGATCTTCTCATATCTAGGCGTGAAAATCACCCAATTTTTCAGATCACTTTAGATATGAAAATATCTGTCCCTGGATGTGATCACATCTGGTGATAAAGTGTACACTAGTTAAAATGAATCTGTAAAAATAGCAGAAAAAGTTACTAAAAATTATTTAAAAATGATGCTGCAAAAAAATTGCTCAAATTAGCTGATTTTTTTGCTAAATACTAGTAAAATAGGAACAGCAAATTTAAAACTGCCCAGCAAAAAAAAAACGTCAAAAGAAGAGAAAAAGAAGCAGTGATTTTGATTCGATATTGTGAAAATTTGGATCGGAACCAATGAATTTTACATAGGGTTGTCATAGGGTGGAAGTTTTCTTTTATGATCCTTTTGATGTTCTTTTTAATTGGTGAAAAGGAATTAATTTTTGTTCGTAAAAAATTTAAGCAAACCACTTGGACCTGACAACTTGTCTCAAAATAATTAAAGTTAAGTGCTTAACCACAGTTATAAATGTTAAATTTATATGGAAATATCTGTAGTTAGTTAGATTTGGAAAGACTTAATTTCCTTCAAAATCACATTTTCGGAAGTTGTGAAAAAGAATTGCTTTAGAAGCGGAAAACCAGAACTTAATGATACTTTGCAATCAATGAAAAATTGATTCCTTAAGATTACTTCCACGTTTTTTGCTGGGTGTTAAATATACAGAATTTAAGATGTATTTGAGTTAAATTTTTATTAATAGAAAATAACAAATTAACCTGCTAAAATCAGCAAAAAATTTTGCTAAATAATTAGTAGCCTAAAAAATCACGAAAAATTTAAAATTTTCGAAGTTTTTTCGATTTTTTTAAATACAAATAAAAATCGAGCCTTTTGAAAACAGCAGTTTACATTATTTTTTAGCAAATATTTCTGCTGATTTTAGCAGTATAGACTGCTATTTGCATTCAACTAAATTTAGCTTAAAAATACAAACATTTTTGTAAATATAACATTTTTTTTTGCTATTTTTAGTCTACTAATATTTAGCAAAATTTACTGCAGATTTTACAATACAATTTGTTATTTTCAATTAACTAAAAGTTAACTTAAATATAACTAAAATTCTGTAAATTTAACAGTTTTAGGTTAGCTGTTCTAATTTTGCTAGTATTTAGCAAACAAAATCTGCTAAGTTAACAGTGTTTTTCTGCAGCATCATTTTTAACTAATTTTTAGTTGCTTTTTTTTGCTATTTTGAAAGATTTATTTATAAAGGGTTGTTCAACAGGGACGCTACAAAAGTAGAAAGACAGGGACAGCAAACGACGCCATATTTCTTGCCACTCTTTTGACATTTCTCTTCAGTAAGGTTTGCCATTTCATGATGGAAAGATATACGAGCCAACAACGAGTCGAAATTATTAAAATTTACTACCGGCATTCGGAGTCAGTGGCCTCAACGTTAAGAGCGCTACGTCCAATTTATGGTCGTCATAATCGTCCTAGCAGATCAACAATTGAGCGTGGGGCTACGTCAAATCTATGGTCTATGCCAACAAGCCAGCGACGATTGATGAAGTTCGTACGAATATCGAACGTGAAATTGCAACAGTATCGGCCGATTTATGCTTGAAAACCGTAAAAAATTGGGTTCAGCGTCTGGACTTCTGCAAGCGTGCCCGTGGTGGCCATGCAAAAGAGATCGATTTCCATACATAATGGCATCGAACGTACTTTCACAGGAATAAAGAATTTCATTGATATCCAAAACCGTTTTTGTTTTATTTAAACTTTTTTACTATTGTAGCGCTCTTATTGAAAAACCCTTTATAAGTGTATTTAATTGAAATAAATTCAACAATGAAATAACAAACATGTTGTTTGTATTTACGAAATAAATTGTAGTAGGCTCAGTTTCAATTCAAAATTTAATTGTATTTACAATCTATTTTTATCTGTGTATTATTCAAAATGTTTTTTCTTTAAAAAAATCTGTGGAATCTAATTTAAATTCAACATCCTTCAACGGTAAAACAATACCCATAAAGCACTCAATTTGAATAATATTGCAATATTGCAATTTAATTTCCTGTATTTTTTTTTCTCGATTTTTCTTTATTAATATGAATGATGTTCACAGGTACATCATCACTATTACTTCATTCATATATTCGTTCACTCATGTGTAAATTTTTCATTTCAAGTTTTACTTTTCTTTTTAAAATGACACACAGTTTTGTAGTCGCACAAGTCTTTTATAATCTTGGTAAATATGGTTCAAATGAAATGATGTTTGTGTCTTAAATCTTTTGTTTTAATTAACAGGAATTTATATATTTACAGTGTTCATTAGTACAAAACGTATACAATAACACAATAACAGAAAAGGAAATGATCTAATAAAATGTTTAAATTACTATATGATTAATGATCTAAAGCAACAAATTACAAATCATTTTCTTTAATGCTTAATAAGTGTTAACAAACTTTTTAAAACAAAATAAAACCATAAGTTTTCACAATTAACTATTTCTTTCATCAAACATGTGTATTTATTAATATTATTGTTTAAATGGTGCATTTGTTTCCAGGTGAATAAAAACATAAACCATTACGAATTGTTTATTAAAATCATCGAAGCTTGAAATTGAAAGAAAACACTTTGATAACAAACAAACAAAAAAAAAATAATAATAATTTATATCCGTTTTAATTAGTTTTTTAGGAATTAAACAACACATTTTTCAACACTTTTGCTTAGATATTAATTTTAGTATTTTTTATTTGTATTTTATTGTTTTGGCATACCACTAGACTCCGCTGGATCCGCATGGCTCCCGGGTCATTTAGTTTTTTTTTTTTTTATTTAAATTTTGTTGCTATTTAAACAAATTTGTAACGCCCGCGTTATTAAAAAACCGTCCTTTTTTCGACAATTTTTAAACCGTTGTTTTTATATTTCTAGGGTTGTTAAAACCTTAAACTATTTCAATCCTCTGTGAGGAATAAACTGTTAAATAATTGTTAAATACTCCAGTTAAATACTCGAGTTGTTGTATTGTTACGAACAACAGCAACAACATTGATTAAAGAAAATATAAGAAATAACCGAAAAACCTGTAAAACACCAAAGACCAAATACAAAATCCAAAGAAGAAAAAATCAAAACAAAAAATTTTAAATATTTAAGAGATCTTTTACCACTGCTGCTCAGAAAGCGCCACCTAAAGAAAAAAGTGCATTGAAATCGAAAGCTTTTGTCATAATTGGTTTTGTTAAGTTTAGTTTGCGTAAAACCTTGAACTGATGATAACGACAACGTAAATATTGTAAATAAAATTACCGGCAAAATTTTGTAAACAAACTAAAAAAAAGCTTTCTTACTCTCTTTGGTTGCACTCTTGTTTTTTTTTTATTATAATAAAAGAGAACTTAAAATTTGACTGATCCAAAAGGTAAACATTGATTTACATGTTTTTTTTGTTGTTGTTTTATACCCTATATTACAGTATGAAACTTAGGTGGTAAGAACAAGTCTCCTATAACTGAGTATATTTTTATAAAAATTTCTTAAAGTCAGGAAGGTTTTTAAAAGAAACTTGAATTTGTTAGACTAATGATTCGTATTGAGGACACTCAAATAAGTGTACTATCCCAGTTGAAAATGGAATCGTATAAGACCATATATGATCATATATGGGCTCGTATATGACCATATATGAGTATAGTTGATCATATATATATGTATGTCCATATATTGTTCCATATACAATCATATATGGTATCATATATGCCCATTTATGTCCGGATCCGAAATTTGAGAATTTATGGCCGTATATGATCATATATGAGCATATATTAATCATGCATGCGCATATATGATCATTTACGACCACATCCTAAAATTTCCGATCCGAACATATATGCTCATATTCGACCATATATGCTCATATTCGACCATATATGCTCATATTCGACCATATATGGCCATATATTGAACTATATATGGACATATATGATCAGTTATAGCCATATATGATTATATACTAGCCCATATATGATCATATATGTTCATATGTGATCCCATTTTCATGGGGCTTTTTTTGTTCAGTTCTAAAAAGGGGTCAGAAAATCCCTTTAATTGAAGTGAAAGAGGTCTAAAATGTTTCACAAAAATATTTGTCATGAAGTGCTACTATAAGCCTAGTATGTAAAATACTACGAGGAACATTTTTGGTGAACATTTTAACCCTCTAACTCTTCCATTAAAGGGACTCTTTTGGCCCCATTTTAAAAAGAAACAAAAAAGACCCGTAAGTTGAAAAGTAAGAGGTTTAAAATTTTCCACAAAAATGTTCACCTGCTTTCATATGCCGATTTACAATAAACATTTGAAAAAGGGAGGACATTTGAACCCCCCCCCCCCCCTAAAATAAAATTCCGATGTGATCTTTCAATACGCCGACACACGTATATTTTTTTTTTGGTCTCCTCTACCAGAATCCATTTTCAGAACCCCGTAATCTTGGAAAACGTTCGAAATTGTTGTACAGTGTAATTTATTTAACTATGATTTTTTTCTCTCTGTACCTAACTCTCATTTTAACTAAATAAATCCTTCCAAGTTACTCTACTATTCAGCTTTAATTGAAACTTTTAGGTAGGGTATTTTAAATTCATTGCTACCTTCATTCAGACATTAATAATTATTTGTTTATTTTATACTCATGATTGTCATGATAAAAATATTAACAATAAAATTTTAAATAAAGCTTTTTGTTAATGTTTATTACATTTGTGTGTTATTGTTGCAAAAAGCATCTGTGCATACATTGTATTTTAATTCAAATGTTACCCGGTCATATATTGAAGTCAACTTTTTATTGTATTATTTAATGTAACTACATTTTTTCTTATTTGGTTAAACCACTTTTTTTTCTTTATACTCTTCATATTATTTATTATTATGACTATTTTACTTTTTCATTTCCATTTCAATTTGCATATGATCTCATATATCATTAATATCACCAACACCACCACCACCACCACCACCAACACTACCAATAGCACCTCACCTTTATCACATTCGAATTGGTTTAACATTTGGCAGCTATCATGAGTAGCGAAAAATTGCATAAGAGTTACAAAGATGCAAGATTTTTTTTTTTGATTTTTTTGGTTAAATAATAACTTTATTAACACAAAATTTAAATATAATTTTGGCCTAACCAGCTGCCTACATACATTATCTGCAAAAAATGTCAGAAAACCCGTAAAATTTTGTATTTAATAATTGTGTAAATTGAACATTTATGGAAATTCTTAAGCAATGTAAACAAGGTTGTCACGTATATATGCCAACAAAGTTGTTTTATCATTTGTGTTATTTGTATATTATTGTGATAACCCTCATTTAAAATGAAGAAGAAAAAAGTTGTAAATTACAGACCAAGAGGTTAAAGTTACTTAATACATAGAAACGTATTAAAATTATAATAGCTATTGATTTTATTTTGGCTTTGTGTTTGATTTCAATAAGAAATTTTGTATTCAATTGATGTTGTCCATAATTTATGGTTAATTATTTGTTTAATATGCGCATTTTGTTTTTATTTTTATTTTTAATAACAATTAGAAGTTCAGTTAATGGTTTATTATTAGTATTTTAAATGGAATTAGAGTACATTAAAGAAATAAACGAACTGTGTTAAAGTTATACTGTATGTGTCTTAAGTCTTTTGTTTTGAATTCAATGTTCTTTAACACTTTTAGATGAAAAACTGCCTTTAGGAACTGTCAACCTTTTAGTGCATATTTTTAACTAAAAGAATTAAATTATTTCAATAGAAAACACAGTTTACTACATTTTAAGTTAACAATTTCTTTGTGTACTCGGTAGGGTTAAGAAGCAAAAAAGTCGTACTATTTTAGACTGAAATAAAATTTCAAAAAATTCAGAAAAACTGCTGATGTTACCGGTGTGTTTTTTTTTTTTTTTTTTTTTTTTTTTTTTTTTTGATAAATACTACAATAGTAAAATAAAATGGCTAGATTTTTATTTACATTAAAAAAAAAAAAGTTTAAAAAAATCTTTGAAAAACATTTTGCTGATTTTAATAGGCAAAGTTGTTATTTTCTATTAACTAAAATTTATCTCAAATACAATTAAAATTCTGTATTTTAACAGTTTTATTTTTGCTGTTCCTATCTTTTTTTTTTTTTTTTTTAAAGAGAAGTAACACTCTGGAAATTCTTCCTATTAATTAACGTGTTGCTTCCTTTGGAAAGGTGATAGAGAAGAAGTGAAAGGTGGTGAAAGATGAAGGGCTTCAAATATGGCAACACTCTAATTGCGCGAGATGTTGAATTTTTAGAACAGTTGTTGTGCGCCATCTGATAATGAGTTGGCGAACTTTGTTGAAGCTTTTTAGTTCATAGCCCCTCGCTAACCATTACACCACAGCGCCCAAAAATAGCGCCTAAAACTTAGCAAAAATAATCTGCTAATTTCAGCAATTTTTTCTGCAGTATTTTCTGGATTTCAGCAGTTTTTTCTGCATTAACTAATTTTTAGTAGTTTTACATACAAATTTTCCAGTCTGTTTTCTATTAGTGTATGGACTTTTTTCTATAGAAAAATTCCAGATTCTGAGGAATTTTTCCTTAGGAGAATTCGTCAACTATTACGAAGTACGGTACTTTTTACGTTAAAAGAATTAAATATGTTAAAATCCCAAAACTTATTTAATAGATTGTGAAGAATAATCTGTTGTAGGCATGTCCCTATCCGGATTTCATTTTTGCCTAAGGGAATCATCTGGAAACGACACTTAAAATTTCTAGAAGTATTTTTTAGGTTGAATTACAAACTCAATGAGAATTTCTTGTTCTCGTCTAGGAGCGTTATTCCAGATTTAAAATATCAAAGAGAGAACAAAAATAACAAAAAAATTTACCACAATTTGCTTTGTCATCTTCCAAAATACTACTCCTTAGTTTTGACGAATCCAGCATTTTCGTGACATCTACTTGTTGATAACAACAAAAAAAAAACACAAATTACTACCAAAATAGTTGTGTATTTTCCATAGAAAAACAACTGTAATTACAGTTAAAAATAACAACTACTGATTACTACACAAACAACTGTCTTATAGGAATTCTTAAAGTTGTTGGGCGTGGTATTTTAAAAAATCTGTATCGGCAGAAATATTGAGCGAGAACTAAAAAATCGGAAAAATAAATGTTAATAAAAACAAAAAATTAAAGTTAAAAAAAAGTTTAAAGTTTAAAAAAATAATAATAATTGTTTTATTTCCCTTTTGCTTTTCTTAGTCTACATGGAAGTTAAGAGACCCGAATATTATGTAGAATTTAGAGAGACATTTGATAAAAATTTTGGATTTGGAGCCTGTTTAGTCTATACCAGCTTTGGTAGAGAAATATTTTTTTTGAAAAGTTTGACATAGATCGAACAAATTTTCTATATGTGGAACTAGTTGGTAGAAAATGGAGAAATTAATTTTTCATCTCTGTGCCCTGTGTTAAATGTTTCATTAAATATTTCATTCCATTTTCTTTCCATTGTCTAGTGTCAATTTTACTCGTTTTTCGTTCTGTTCCATTTAATTTCCCGTTCCATTTCATTCCCTTCCCATTCGCTGGTGTTTCAATTCCACTGCATTCCATTTCAGCCCATCTGTCTTGTCTTTTAATTCCCCTCGTTTCCCGTTCCATTTCATTTCCCGATTTTATTGTTAGTGTGTTCTGGTTTCTACCGAAATAGGTTAAGGCAGGCGGTTAAAAGAGCACTTTTTTCTGTTTTGATCTCCCATTTTTACCACGTTCCTGGCAAAGATTTCAAAAAGTAGCTCCCAAGTGAATTAGCTAATACTTCAGAGAACACATTTTTATATTTTAGGTTTCTAGTCAAAGTAGCCGGCCGTCAAGAGGGAGACTTTCCCCTTTTGCCCCTCAACGTAGGAATTACCGAATATCTGAGCGGATGTCTATACAGAAGAAGTATCCTTGATAATAAATATCAGGTTTCTAGCTCCAGCGGTTGGCGCTGGGTGATGTGAGTGAGTCCAGTTAGTTACGAGTGAGTCCAGTTATCGTCAGATTATTGGTTTGACCCATACACTAAAAAGACAGTATTGAGAAAAACGTCGAGAAAAGTCGATACTGGATATCCAAGATACGAGATATCGAGAAAAGGTTTTAGAAATCAGAAAGAGGATATTTACATTTAATATAATCCGTACCTAACTCAATTTATCCAAAAATGGTAAGTGAGTCAAATCAATAATAAGCTGACGATACGATTATGCCACTTATTTTAAAAGTGGTATAAGTCCTCTTGTTTATAAATGGAATTTTAAAAGGTTTTGCCTTTAAATATATCTAAAACTTTAAATGGCAACTTTTGTAAAAAGTTTTTTTTACGAATCTTATCAGGCGACATTAATTTTTCTTTATGCCAAAAAAATTACACTAATTTAGTTTATGCTAAAAAAATTACATATTTTATTGCGAAAATCTACTTTTTTCAATATTGAAGGGACTTATATCACTTATTATATGTAAAATAGGGCATTTCGTTTCTTAAGCAGGTTGTCGACTATAGAAAAATAATTTTTTTTCGATTTTTTTTATATTTTATTAGGATGGAGCATACTTTTCTCTATATGCTGCGAAAATTTCAATAAAAAGTTCGAAATAGTTAAATTTCCACATGTTTTTTTTTTGTAAAATGTGTTTCAGTCTCAAAGTAACCCAGCAAAAATAAATGGAATGACTTCTAAATGAATCACTTCCTTCATTACATCACAAAGAATTACTCCCTTAGGAATGGGTTTTAAACAACATGTAATGCTGCAATAAATATATGCTAGTCAGAAGTTCTTTTTTATGGCTGATAAGAAGTTAATATTTTGTATGGGGGTTGCATAGGAACGTGCTGGCACAGAAATCAGAGGGTTGCGGGTTCGAATCCCGCCAGGTCGGAAAAATTTTTTTTGCAACTTTTTTTTACACAATTAATAATTTTTTTTGTTTTTTATTTTTTTCCAATTTTGTGCACTCAAAAATTAATTTTTGAAACGATTTAAATTTTTTTTTTAAATTTTCTATTAATTTTTCATAAAATTTTATGGAAATATAAAAGTTCTAAATAAATATGAAATTCTTCAAATATTTTTTTTTTTGTTAAAATACCAAAAAGTTAATATTACAATTTTGTTTGTATTTAAAAAACTGTAATTTAAAAAATACAAACCATACGTCAATGTGGCATTATTTGTGAAAAGGTGACACGGAGGAAATAAGAAGATAAACAGAGAAAATCTGAAGTAGAATGTTTGTATATGTCTGTTTGATCACTTCTGAAATTATTCATATAGAGACAATCTGACAATAAAAATATAAACAATAATACAATTTAATGGAAGATCACTGATGAAGCCTGTCCATAAAAAGGCAGAAACTAGATCTAGTCTGATTTGCAAATTTAATGTGTTTATAACTTTTGAGGAAGGTTTATTCTTCTTCTTAACCTCAAACCTATTTAATTAAAAAATCCATTTTGATCAAATTTTGACTAAATATATTTAGAAACTAAATATAACAGCAAAAGAAAAATCCTGTAAACATTTTAGTTAGAACTAGTAAAAATAAGTTAAAAATTACCTTGCAGAAAAAAACTATTCTTTATCTACTAATATGCTGCAAAAATTTTTCCGGATTTTATCAAGGTAATTCGTTATTTTTAATTAACAAAAAGTTAACTTAAATGTAACCAAAATTTTTGTAAATTTAACAGTTTTATTTTTCCTTATCTTACTAGTATTTAGCAAAAAACAATCTGCTAATATCAGCAGTTTTTTTGCAAGGTAATTTTTAATTACATAATTTTTAGTAGCTTTTTCTCATATTTTTACAGCTTTATTTCTTTCTATTAGTGTATTATTTTTTATAAAAAAAAAAACACCTTAAAAAACAACTTTATATATTTTTCCAATATGTTATATATTTTTGTTAATAAAAAATTAAAGAAATGCAGATAACAACAATTTACTGAACAAGACTGCTAAAAGTCAGCTATCAGTTATAACAAGCGATAGCATAGGGGTTATAGCGTCTGCTTGAAATGTCAACGAGTGTTGAACCCACACTCGTTGATGATTTTTTTTGTATTAAATTAAAATAAAAAGAAGTGAAAAAAGCATTTCCTTTTCATTGGTTCAAATATACATAATTTGTTTTAAAAAAGAACAACTTCCTATGACAAGCCAATGTTAAATTCATCGGTGAAAAACCCGAAAAAGAACAACTCCCTATTCAACAGTTGCAGTGCTTTAACTACTTCTTATAACACGGCAGAATAAAATGATAAACGCGATGTAACAATTACAATCCAAGGATGTAACAATTACACGCAGTCCGATTTAGATACGGTTTTTTCTTTTATAGTCAACAAGAAACTGTAGTCCTTATCGTGGCCCTTTTTTGGAATTTTTCAGTTTGTGTGGCAACTTTGTTAAAAATTAATTTAAAAAAATAAAAATCGGGCCACGATGAGGACTAGAGAATTTACCTGGCATTAAAAATCGCTTTACATTTTTATTTTCCGCTAACTAATGAAGGCTGCACAGTGGCAGCCGATTTTGGCTTTTTCAAAAAAGGCCAATAATGAAGTGGCAAACCTGGCGATTTTCGTTGGCGAAATTTAAAGCTAACATTTTTTGAAAATACTACAATAAAATGTATTTGAAATCAAAAAATAAAATAATAAAAATATGGTTATTTGAATTTTTGACAACCGTTCAAATATACCCTTTAAAATAAAATGATGTTACAATATTTACCCCCTCTTAAAACGAAATATACAAAATTTAACAATATGTTTCCATGTATTTTAATTGATTCTTCAACTGAAAACAAACCTTAACAAATACTTTTTAAATAAATTTCAAAATGACCCCTTAACTAAATGGGTAAAAACTACTGTTTTTTTTAAGTTAATTCTTTTGGTATTATAAAAGTATATTTTATTAAAAAAAATTTTTTTTTCGGTTACAAAAATATCTGTAATTACTTCAGCCTATTCCCAAGTTGAAGTTAAAATTCCAAACGGTTCTCCAGTTATTATGCTATTAATTATAGAGATAGGAGCTTAAAACTTACATAATTCACCGATAGAGGGCGCTGTAATTTAGTATCACCTGAGCAACTATTTAGTATCAGTTTAGTATCAGCTGAGCCTCAACAACTGTGAAAACTGCTCAAAACAAGAAAAAAACAAGCGCGGAATATATTCAAAAAATTTGAAATATTCGTTTGTTTTTTGCTTTGGTGTTTGTTATTAGCCGTTTTTTCTAATCACTTGGATTTAATAAATCCAAAAAGTATTTCTAAAAGTGCTCAACAGATGGGGTTAGATTCTCCTTATTTTAAAAAGAATTTTAAATTTTTAATACCGAATTCGATGATGAAGGATTTTACTTTAACTTTTAATTTTTAATTATATTTTATATAAAACAACGGTAAACAGTCTGCCTTTTCAGTTTTATCACTTCAATTTATATTTTTACACAATTGAAAAATTCCATTGCAATATTTAATATTCACTAATTGGATTTAATTAAATTACTTACTGTAGACTGAAAAATTGCCATTTCTATTTGAGCTATTTCTCCATGTCCAAGATGAAAAATATGTATTTGGTGAGGTGTAGTTTTTTTTTCTAAATATATTTCATAAAAATAAAAATTAAGAAAAACCTTTTATTTGTTAGTTTTTCAATTTTTTTGTTTCTCTTTTAATTTTCATTCGTATTTTTTTCTGCCATTAAATTAATAGGCTGTTTCATATATTTGTGCTTTTATTGTGGATTTATTAAGTCCAACTTTTTTGGATTTAATAAATCCACTTTTTGTATGAAAAATTTTAAATCCAGGTGATTTAAAAAAACGCTAATTATTTAAATTTAAATAAAAAAATTGACAATTTTTTGAACAAAGTGCCATCTAGGGATAAAGATGTTTTTATAACTTATTTTTTTGGTGATGCCATACCCCTGTTGCAAACTAGGAATGTGTCAATAATAACAAATATAAACTAGAATTTTTAAAATTCAAAGAAATTCAACGAAATTTTTTTATTTTTTAAATAACTACCAAAAATAACTGCTGACTGTAAAATTACTGTTTCGGTAGTTGTTTATTATGTTATTAAAAATAACTGCTTTAAACAACTGTTACGAAATTTCAGTACTTTTCGTTAGTTGTTTTCTTAAATAACCGCCATAACAGATGTTTTGCATTTTTCCATAGAAAAACAACTTTAATTACTGTCAAAAACAACAAATATTGATTACATCTACACAAACAACTGTCATGTAGTAACGGCCAAACTTTTTTATGAGTGTATGTGTCTTAAGTCTTTTTTTTTTTTTTTTTTGATTGTCCTTTAATCGATTAAAATCATGTTTTTAATACTGTTAAACATTTCCTTATTGATAATCTTAATTTATGATTAATTTCTTCGATACCACAACAATCTTAGGTATAATATTAAAAGCTGAAACCCATTATTGTGCGTATTGTGTCAAGTGAGTATAAATTGCATAATAATAGGAAATCATAAAAATGTATTTTTTTCTTCTCTTAAACGCACTGTGAGAAAAAAAAAAACACACTACACACGATTAATAAAAGAAAAATAAAATCACCTGAAAAACAAGCTGAATATATAAACAAACATACGATACATAACAATGTAACAGAGACGAGTTGACCAAAAAATAGAAAAGTTTTTCATTTTCATATTTTTTGGTTTGTGGCTGTGTAATCAATAATAAGGAAGTGCTTTATGCCACAACCACACAACCTCAAAAACAACATAACGACAACATTACCAAAAAGCCAAACACATGTGTAGATATAAGCAGACAACACTCTAATTTACTTTAGTACACCAAACTAAGAAAACGATTAATAGAAAAAAAAATCTGGTAAACGACTTTTTAGTAATAAAAAAAAAAAAAAAATTTTGTATATATACAAAATTATCCTCGGTTTATAAAACAGAAAGGAGAGTGTGTTTTTCTGTAGTTTGTTTTCATGTTGGTGTCTATTTAAATGGCCACCACGCATTTATGGTAACTTGTCGTTGAGACATTAAATAAATGCACTGGAACATGTGTGGCTGCTTGATCGGCCTGTATGTGTTGCAGATAACAAAGACGCATGCCAAAAGCTTTTTAACAAGACTTTTTCAATTTATGTATGCTATTTTTTCAAATTATTCAAATAGTTTAATTTTGTATTTTCTTATCTTAAAATGCCATCAAAATTGCATAAAAGTATATGTTATGTATATATGTTACACTTTGGTATTATTTCAATAGACCATAGCACTGTTCGTTTGGATTGCCGCATTCATAGTTAAACTAAGGCAAATTTAAAATAATGTCAATAAATATTTATCTATAAATGGAATAAATATATACATATATACTATTTTTGCTACATAACCAATATTATACAAAGTTAAGTTATAAAGCCAACTCCTAGTAGAAGACTGGTCATCATCAAATCATGCGTGTTTTAAGATTATGCGTTTATTTCCGTTTATACAGACTTTTTTCAGGTTGACATTTATACACAATATGTTGCATACTACAGCTTATTCATATGTTCATTTAAAATCTCTTCCTGTTTTTGCCCATTTTGTCAACTTCAAATATAATTACCAAAACAGCAACATCAAGCTAACTACCAAAATTTAAACCACTAGCCATCCACCAGCCAGCCAGTCAGCCAGACAGCCAACCATTGCGTATAACTATAATAGTTTTAAATTGCCTTAAATGCCAATTCCTAGCGAAAAAAAACCTGTAAATATGGGTAGCATTAACCATAAGAGTATAATCTATTTAAAATTTTCCAGTCTCCCAAAGTGTACAAGTAGTTTTATATTGATATGTTGGACCACACCATTTCTGAAGTATTTTTATTTTTTATTTTTGGTTTAACAACCAAATTATCTCATTATGATTTATTAGCAAAACTAGTTAATTTCCGTTTTTGTCGCCTAAGTTAAGGCAATTTGTAACTGTACTACTTAATTTAATAACAAAATGTGTTAAATCCTTCCTATTTTGCTTATGAAGTGCTGAAAATTTATATGGAAACTAAATGGAATTATACTGAAATAGTTTTTGAAAAAACAAAAGACTTACGACACAAACTTTTTACTTACCCGATGAAAGAAGTTGCGATATATTTATATACAGTATAATTATATATAGTCATAGATGTAATTCCACATCACTTGATACATAACTTATCGCATGGTATAAGTTGATCCGAAAAATTAGTTTATCAAATTTTATCAGATTACAAGGAACATTTTTGTCGAAAATTTCAATCCTCTAACTCTTCAACTCACGTGTTTTTTTTGTCCCTTTTTAAAAAAAGGTACAAAAAGTCCCTTTAATTGAAGAGTTAGAGAGTTGAAATGTTCAACAAAAATGTCTCTCGTAGTGGTTTAAATCCAGTTTTGTTGGACATTTGAGCGCCAATTTTGTATAAGTACGAGTTTAACCCTTAAATACATTTTAAGTTTTAACTTATTTTTGCAACTGAAGTTAAATTTTCAACTTTGGTGTCTTCAGAGACTTACAGTAGAATTACATGACAAATATTTTTGCGGAACATTTTAATCCTCTTACTCTTCAATTAAAGGGACTTTTCTGACCCCTTTTTAGAAAGGGGCAATAAAGCCCCTTAAGTTGAAGAGTTAGAGGGTTAAAATATTCTGCAAAAATATTTGTCATGAAATTCTACTAAAAGTCTCTGAAGACATCAAAGTTGAAAACTTAACTTCAGTGCCAGAAATAAGTCAAAACTTAAAATGTGTTTAAGGGTTAATCTGGTACTTTTTGAGAATTGGCGCTCAAATGTCCAACAAATCTGTATTTTAGGTGAATCTTCCATTTTAGATATAAGATGTGTTCAGCGGACCTATTTCTGTTGAACATTTTAACCCTCTAAGTCTTCAACTTATGGGTTTTTTGTCCTTTATTAAAAAGGGGCCAAAAAGTCCCTTTAATTGACCAGTTAGAGGGTTAAAATGTTCCACAAAAATGTTCCTCGTAGTATTTTACATAAGTTCGCTGAACACATCCCATACCGAAAATGGAAGATTCACATGATTTCCTATGCCGATTCAAAATAAACATTTGAAAAAGAGGGGAATCTTATATATATAATTTGATACATTTTGATATAATTTGATATAATTCTAGAATATAGTTTTGATATCTGTAATAATATTTTTTTCTATGGATTTGAAAATTACACGTGATTTCATTTTCACTAATATGCAGAAACCGAAGATAACAATAATTTTTAATTTTTTAGAAAAAAAAACCGCATATACACTCATAGAAATTAATCTGTACAAATAGCAGAAAAAGCAACTAAAAATTAGTTAAAAACGATGCTGCAGAAAAAACTGTTAAATTAGCAGATTTTTTTTCCCTAAATAGTATAAAATTAAGAACAGCAAAAATACAACTGTTTTTACAAAATTTACAAAGTTTTAGTTATATTTAAGTTAACTTTTAGTTAATTGAAAATAACAAATTGCTAAATACACTGTGAGACAAATGGTAGGGGTCAGTGATCGGGAAGGGTTCAAACTACCGGGGAAAGTTATATCGGTAAAAAAGAAGTTATACGTGTCCCGGCGTTTCGCTGGGTCACCTCTAGGAATCCAGATATATCGATTTGACCTTTGGTGGTATTTTTTTTGACATAACTCGAGAACCACTAGTCCGATTTTGCTCAAACAATTTTAAAAAAATTAAAAATTACAATTCCTTTAATCTGTTCATATAACGTTTTTCTATACTCAACAGTTTTGCCGGTAAAAATAAATGTATGAAGAAAAATATATTTTTTGCCTAAAATATTAAAAAAAAGTAATAAACAAAAGGTTATTGATTTTTATGGTAGCGGTAACAAACATTTATTTTTACCGGCAAAACTGTTGAGTATATAGAAAAACGTTATATGAACAGATTAAAGGAATTGTAATTTTTAATTTTTTTAAAATTGTTTGAGCAAAATCGGACTAGTGGTTCTCGAGTTATGTCAAAGAAAAGATATATCTCGATTCCTAGGGGTGACCCAGCGAAACGCCGGGACACGTATAACTTGTTTTTGACCGATATAACATTTCCCGTTGGTTTCATCCCATCCCGATTTTGCTGTCGCATACTGATATTAGTAGATTAAAAAATAGCAAAAAGAAACTGTTATATCTACAAAATTTTTCTTATTTTTAAGCTAAATTTAATTGAATGCAAATAGCAGTCTATCTTGTTAAATAAAAAAAAAAAAAAAATATTTAAGTAGGTTTGAGGTTTAAAAGAAGAATAAACATTTTTTCAAAGTTATAGACACATTATTAATTTGCAAATCAGACTAGATCTAGTTTCTGCCTTTTTTATGGACAGGCTGCATCAGTGATTTTCCATTAAATTGTATTATTGTTTATATTTTATTGTCCGATTGTCTCTATATGATAATTTAGTCTCAGAAGTGATCAAACAGACATACAAACATTCTACTTTAGATTTTTTGTTTATCTTCTTATCTCCTCTTTGTCACCTTTTTCACAAATGTTGCCACACTGACGTATGTTTTTTACGTACAAGTGCAGGCAATTTGTTTATATCGGAGACGGACTGCCAGCAGGGCATTTTTATTTTTCCAGTAAAGTGTTGTTTTTTTCAAACGCGTCATATAGACCAAATGCAATTAATATGCATCTTTATTAATTTTAATTAAGTACAAAATATATTTGCTTAAAAAAATTCACTTGATTTTTATTTGCATTTAAAAAAAAATCCAAAATTTAAAAATTTTGCTTGATTTTTTAGGCTACTAATTATTTAGCAAAAATTTTTTTTCCAGATTTTAGCAGATTAATTTATTTTCTATTAACAAAAATTAAACTCAAATATAACTAAAATTCTGTATATTTAACAGTTTTATTTTTGCTGTTCCTATCTTACTAATATATATCAAAAATAATCTGCTAATTTAGCAGTTTTTTTCTGCAGCATCATTTTTAAATAATTTTTAATAGTTTTAACTAAATTTTTTACAGACTTTTTTCTATTAGTGTAGAAACAAATCTCCAGTCTTGTGGACCAAATTGTGGACCAGTCTTTCAAACAAATAGAAGTCATACGTAATTCTCGTTCCGTTGATCTTATTGATTGTATGTCATGTCTCAGTTTGTGTTATCCAATCATAATTTTCTTATTGCAGACAATTCATGCATGGGGTGATGCCCCGAAAACAATTGTATTGTCTATAATTATATCAATTTATATCAAGTAATACATACACTTTTTTCATCGGGGTAATTCATGTACATATATTTTGAGTGAAATCGCTTAACATATTTAAAAATATTTTGAAAAATTGCAACTTTTAAATAAATTTGGTCAAAGGACACCAAACTGTATGTACCTACATTTATGTATTTTAATCTGGGTTTAGGGGATGTACACTCAAAAAATTAAGTTAGTAGAAAAATTAGTAAAACGTTTTGTATATCAAGTTTACTAGTTTTCAGCAATTTTTTTTGCTAAAATTCCGTTTTTAGCATGAATTTTAGTTATAATTTGTTAAGCACTAAACTAATTTTGAATTACTAATTTATTTTGCTACAAAAATTGTGCTTATAACAGCAATTATAGCGTGGACGACAACCACTTTTGCTGAGATTACTATTTTTTGTTGGTAAAAATCAGCTCGCTGACTTTTTTGCAAGCAGCTCCTGACTAAAAATTTGCCGACACAGCAACATTTTCGGCTGACTTTACTGACTTTTTTTTTGAGTGTATATATATCTAAGATTTTGATGATAATATAAGAGAAAACCCTGTAAAACGAAAATATATTATTAAAATGTATGTAAGAGGTCAAAATATTCAAGTCAGACAAGCCGACTGAATATATAAAAATAGTTTGTGATAACAATTAAACTTTTTGTAAATACAACTAAATTATTAATTGAAATTGAGCCCACAATTGATTTTGTAAATACAAACAACATGTTTGTTACTTGATGGTTGAATTAATTTAAATTATCGTAAATAGCCAACAAACAGATTTGTTGAAATTCAAAGCCAATTTTAAGAAACATTGTTGTTGACTTGATTGTTAAATTTTTTTCTATTAAATAGTTTGTCATATCAACAAACAAGTTTCTTGAAATTCAAATCAAAATTTTCTTTTAAATACACCTAATGTTTAGATAAAACCAAAACTTCTTACCGTTATTTTTTTTTACCATTTTATAGACAAATTTTGATACAAGTCCATTTCAACTGGTTGGAATTTCGGACCAAACATTAATTGGCTTTTAACCAGACTGGGGTAGACCGACTGACAAAAAAATTAAAAAAATGCCCCTCTCAAAGCATACCTTGATTTGTTTCATGATGATTCCCAGAATACTTTCGGCCTAGCAATGAGATCCCACGATATGGACCGTTTTTCAAAAAAAAAATTTTTTAGTTTTTTGAAGATTTTAGGTTTTAAGCTAATACGCGTCCAGGAAAAAAAAGTGCGCGGTACACCTTCAAATATAAATATAAAATTATTTTTGCAAGGCGATTTCGAATTTTTTTTGCCGAACGTAGGGGTCGCCATTTTTAATTTTACGTTATAACTTCGGCATTTACAGTCGGATCTTAAAGTGTGATATATCTCGAGGAGACCAATGTTTTGCTATAAAGGAAAAATTCAATAAAAAAAAAAATAAAACAGCGACCCCTACGTTCGGCAAAAAAAAATTTTTTTTTCTGTTGCAATTATCGAAAAACTTCATTAGCAAAAGCTTAATCATTTTTTACGAGCTTTAATTTTCAGACATTAAGGTGATACATTAGGGTGGTAGGAACTGAGATCTGGTGGGTAAATACTAGAACGGGATACTTGAGGTCAATGGCCCTTCGAAAAAAAATTGCTCCCCTCGAGACAAAAACATCGAAGTATCATACTTTAAAATCCGACTGTAAATGCCAAAGAGATAATGAAAAATTTAAAAAAGCAAACCCTACGTTCGGCAAAGAAAAAATGTTTTTTTCGAAACCTCCTTGCAAAACTAATTTAGATTCGACGGTGTAAGGCGAACTTTTTTTGTGGTACGGTCTACGGCACACCCTTCAAAACATACATTCCCATACAAAACTACTGGAAATTTTAGTATTTTTTTAAAGGCAAGAAAAAAAAAACAATTTAACTTGATAGTAGCCGTGTTTTCGACTTAACTATATCCGTTAACTCATAAAAAAATTAAAAGTGCATTGAAACGCGTTTAAGACGAAAACTAACACATTACTTTTCGTATGCACGTTAACTTTCAACACGGATAATTATCAACGTTGAAAACTCAGCGTTTATATATTTTCACATCTAGCGTAACTTATTCACGTTACTTCCTAAAAATTTTTGATAACGTATGTTCGATTATAATGGAACAATTATAAACATAACGTGTTTACAATTTTTTTATACTGCAATCGGTTTCACGTAGATTTGCTTGAAATACTTAACGTTGATAGGCATAAGACAAAATACAGCTAGTGTAAGTTTTCCTCCTCAATTTTCAACACAATTGGAGCTCCTACATGAGAGAGTTTCATTATAAGTTAAATTATTTAAAAGTTAATTACGGAAAATGTAGGTCATTGGATCTTTTTCGCACATATTTTTAGTGGTCACGGGGTAGGTACTTTCGGGCCGGTCCTGTTTTGACCAGTCACGGGCTAGGTCTTTCGAGTCCTGTCTCTTTGTACCGCTCAAGGCACAGTTCACGGGGTAACCAAATTCAGACCGGACGTATTTTCAATAATGACAGGGTTTATTTGCACTGTTCATGCGACAGGGCCTCGCAGTCAACTGATCCGTTTTTTCTCCACATGGGTATTACCAGGGTAGCGATTTTCATGCACTTAAAAGTCGAAAATATGCGCTTAAAATATGCAATAAAAAAATGCAAAATATGCACTTAAGTGGAAATATGCACTAAAAATCCAAAAATATGCACTAGTAATCCAAAAATAAACGCTTTAAACCAAAAATGCACTTTAAATTCATCCATTTTTAAAAATCATATTTATTATTAGGGAGCGTTTGGTTAAAAACTAAATCCAATATATGGGTGAAATCAAAAAATGTGATAAATTTCTGGGCGAAATTTGTGAGAAGCAAAAAATGTTAATATTTCGGTTTTTTCTTAATAGAATCAGTAAGTTTAGTCATTATAAACCTAATTGCAAAAAATCTCTTCTACAAGTTGTGGCAATAACTTTTTTTGCACAATTTTAATTTTTTTTTGTTGTAACGGAGTTTACATTTCTGCAAGCAAAAGATATATGTAACAAAAAAAATTGCGTAAAAAATTTTCTTCAATTTATTAGTTTTTCGTATTTGGGTTTTCAACTTGCTTTCCAATGATATATAATTTGTGTTTATCAAATTGGCGGTTTCGCGAATAAAAATACAATTCATTCCGCGAAAATTTTTTTTTATTTTTTTCTTAATTTTGTATTTTTGGTCCTTTTAAATGCTTTTCAAAAATATAAAATTTTTTAAAATCCAAACAGCGGTTGCGCAGTTACAAAATAATATATTAAAAACATAACATTTCGCGATCAAAAAATTCTTAAATTGTGTGAAACTAATTTAATTTGTCAAACTAATGTCAGTAACGACTCGAAATATCGATTCAAAACCAATGAAATGCAAAATCAATCGTTTTCCGCTCCAGCAGCTTAGGGTAAAAAACTGATAACTTTTTTTGATTTGACGCAAAATTATTAGTTGAATTGTCTTTTGACGCATAAATATTAGTTGAATCACCTCTGTTTATGGTTATTTTAAAATATTTTAAACATTTATCTACATTTATTTGAATGAAATCTAATGCAAACAATTGTGGTTACGGATTTTACAGTTACGGAGTTTACATTTGGTTACTTTTTTCGTTTTCTTTCAGAAACGCTTTGTCAGAATTTTTTTTCCGAAACAAAATCGCATGATGCCTACAAGGTGAATCCAAATATGACATTGTTTTTCTTACTCGTTAAATAGTTTGGTGTAAAAATTAGGAACGGAGTTTACAACATTTTTTCAAATCTTATTAAAGACATCCTTTTTCATCTCGAGAATGTTACATGCTGCAGAAAAGCTTCAAGTTTGTTATACTGGATGATTACCTACAGTCCAACGATCATTTGAGTATAAATAACATTATACTTTTCGCAATATAAATAATAGATAACTCCAAAATTCTGGTATATGCATTTTTATCAAAAATTATGACGAAAAATCGTTACAGAGTTGAAGTCGTGATAGCTAAGATATACGTAAAAGTTTGTAAAATGTATTAATTTTTATTAAAAACGGCACTTTTCCTCTTCATAAAAATTTTTACAGTTAGTGTTTAGCTTTATTGGTTATTAAAATATAAGCTATTAAAGTTAAAAAACCTTATTAGTTACTTGTTACGGAGTTTACATTTGGTCTATAAAATTGGTCACAAATTTTATGTATTAACCAAAAATTGGTCAGATTGTTATAAATTTTGTAAAACAGGTGACAATGCGCTGATATATATTCCTAGTTAAGTGTTGCGAATGATCTTAAGCCAAACAAAATTTGAAAAACAACAACACCACACACAGAAAAAACAGTAGGCACCAACAATGGGAATTTGTAAAAGCAATCACATTTTCTTTGAAATTGAAATTTTATTTCCAACAATTTGTTTGTTTGAAATATTTGTAACTCGTTTGTAAATTGTTATCTTTCATATAAAAATTGTTTAAAAATAAAAATTCAAAGTTACAAAAAAAAAACAATTTTTTTTTTGGATTTACAAAATTCTTTGTTGGTGCCTTTTTAAAAAGTTTTTTTTTGTATTTACAAATTTGGTATGAGAAGGGTGTTTAAAAATTTAATTAGAATTTTATAAATTCTTTCTGTGCAGGTTAACTAAATATATTATCAATAAAGATTTAATTTAGTAAATAGATAAGTGATTCCAAAATTTAACTAACTTAAAATGCCACACAAGTGAAATTTCTTCCTTGTAAGAAAATATCAAAAATTATTAAATACATATAAACTGTAGACTTGTTTATCGTTAAAGTTCATTAAACTATATAAAATAAAGGAAAAAAATCAACAATATGATGTCGATGCTAATATCTTAAACGCCCTTCACTACGCAAACTGCATTTAAAAAACACTTTTTTGCAGTCATTTCATAATGGGTGATCAATTAAAACTAGTTTACCGTATTAACTTACACAATGCCATAGTATGTTTGGTATTTGAAATATTATATAATTGAAATCAAAAACATTCAACTGTTCGTAAAAATCCTTTCCGGTTTTTCTATTTCTATTTGGTCACCTATTCATGTCTTCATGCATGTTCGTATTTGAGCATATGATGGCCAAGAGCAATGCCACGCGGCGATCAACTACCGCATGCATGCACATATGAATGCAATTTTTGTATTTGGTTAGATTCCAAGGCAGGTAGAGTGCAATCAATGATATTTAAAGCACTTTGCAACATAAATAAAACCAAACAAACATTAACCAATGACTATAACCAATGTTGCCAGTTTTGACGATTTATCGTAATTTTGACGACTTTTACTATCGAAAATAGCCAAATGACTATTTGACGATTTTCCTCTTCAATAGGAAATATAGCAACAATTGTTCAAAAATATGTTATTTTTCCATTATCTAAATCAATAAATCTGAAAATTTATTCAGGTAATTTATAAATATTTATCATAAAATTTTTATTTAAGGTAGTAATTTTAGAATCTGATGGTTTTTTGTAGGAAATCTAACACAGAATCTGGTAATTATTTTTATTTAAATAAGTTTTTCATAAATCTCTAATAAATGTAACGGAATGTATATCTCATATCGGACTCTTTTCATGTAAATTCTTTAGTGGGTATCTCTAGACTAAGTACATTAAAATCTAAAGTTTTTCGATACGAACATTTTTTTTATGTGAACTTTTTCTTTCGAACAATTAATTTCAGTACATGGTAAATTTTCAATACATACATAAAAATTTTTATAAAATACTTCGGCGAAGTGTTGCGTTATTTCTATAGAAATTCTTTTTGTTACAAAATCAATTTACATTGAAAGTTTCCTTAACTTCAACCAATTAAATAAAAAACTAAAGTTTTAGAATTTTTCTTAAATTACAGCTGACACCGAAAACCAGGCGGTGACGATATTCAAAACGCAATGACGATTTTGGAGATTCTTTCAAAAATATTTGACGATTCTTTACTCAATTAACCTGGCAACACTCACTATAACAACTCTGCATGTATGTTGGTTGTTGCTTTATCAACATACCATAACATAATAAAGTTTGTCTATATGACAATGTAATTTGCAGTTTATTAAAATATCATAAAAATATCTATTGTATAATTAAAACATGTATAACATAAAGTGAAATAATAAATTTTGATCCTTTTTGCTGCTATATTTAGGTTATTTATAAGCCTTTCACAAACCCTTCACCTGAAAATACTTTTCTAAAATTTTATAATTTTAGTCAACACTAGTGCATGGAGACGTTTTTAACTACCAAAATTACTGGACCTAGATCGACCTTATAGTATACCAATCGACTCAGATTGATTAATTTGATTCTGATTTGATTCGTTCGTGCATGTAAACCCTGTGATCAAACTGCATTTCACGGCAAAAGTTTACTTTTCGGGCACCCCTAAAGATCAGATGTTTTCGACTCAAAAAGAAGACTTATGAAACTCATAAAAGACTACAAAATTATTAAAATTTATGAAAAAAACTTTTTTCCAAGTCATTTCTGAATGAACCATCTTCATAGGAAAAAGCGAAAAATAGTTATGTTTTTGGTTTAGTCAAGCTTTTTCTTATCCAGCAAACAAAGATAATCATGAATGACTTGGAAATGAGATTCAAAAACATAAACATTTTTTCACTTTTATATGAAAGTCGTCCGTTCACAAGAGCCCCCTGTGTATTCAGGAATGACTCAGAAAAGAGAACGTATAAAATCGAAATTTTCATAATTTACCATTCCTATTTTACCAGTATTTAGCAAACAAAATCTGCTAATTTAAGTGGTTTACTCTGCAAGGTTATTTTTAATAAATTTTTAGTAGCTTTTTCTGCTATTTTTACAGGTTATTTTTATTTCTCTTCCAACTACCAATACTCAATTATTTTATTTCTATTTCTTTTCGTTATATTTAGTTAATTTTCTTTTATTAAAAATTTCAAATTTGGTAAAAGTCGACTAACCAACACCCACTTACGCAAAAAATTTTGACCACGCAAACTCACGAAAAAATTTTTTCTACTCACACTTACTCAGGTTCACGTGAATTATTAAATTAAGATTTCAGTCACGCGTACTCACGCGTGATTTACTTGAATCACGGAAATTTCTGATGACATGCCCATCTCTAATAGGAAGTCCTCAGAATCTAAGGGTTTTTCTATTGGAAAAGTGATCAGAATTGGAGGGGTTTTCTATAGGAAACAGTCCTCAGTTTCAGTGGGGGTTTTAATGGGAGGAAAGTTCTTTTAGTCAAAGGGATTTTCCATCGGAAAAGTATCGTATGGTTTTTGCAGGAAAACGTTATGTGCGTCTGAGGATTTTGGTTGAGGAAAAGTTGCCGAAATATGAGGGCTTTTATTTAGCAAAAATTTCTTTCTAGGGAAAAAGTTCTCAGGATTGATAATTTTCTGCAGGAATGTATTCAGACCATGTGGGAGCGTTTCTTCAGGAAAAAATCATAACAATCTTATGCTTTTTCTTTAGAAAATGTTCTCAGAATCCAATAGTTTTTCTATAGGATTCTTCTTCACAATCCGCGGGATTTTCTGATAATTTTTTTATAAAGTCCATAGAGAATTCACAGTTTCTGACCGTTAGATTTTAAGCTCTTTTTCCTATAGAAAAAGCCTCAGATTCTGAACACATGTTCCTTTGGAAGCAGTTTAAGATTCTAGACCTTTGAATAGAAGACGGTTTTCAGAACCAAAGGCCTTTTTTGATAACAAAAACACAATAGGAAAAGTGACAGGTATTTATGTTACCGAAAATCCTTAGATTCAAAGCTCTTTAAAAAACGTCAGCTTATGGGCACGTTTTATTCTTTTTCTTTTAGAAACAACCTCACGAAAAAAGGATTTTTGTAGCATAAAAGTATTTTTCTTTTATTTCAAATTAATTCGAAACTGATCGCAACACTTAATATGCTTCGTTTAGGCACGAATGCATTAACGATGTGACTATTTGATTCACCGGACTCAGATTCCACAAGGCTAGAAAGAATAACTTGAAACTAAATCTTTAAAAGAATTTATCCTGTTAAATGTAGATCTTGCACAGGCACATCACAAGTACTGGCCTGGCACACGTTTTAGTAACAATTTATAATAAAACAATTTTTACTTCTAAAGGAGCTTTAGTTAAAGCAACAACTATAACATAGAGAAAAATAATAACTTTGTTAAAAACGTGTGATTTTCGTTGTAAATACTACATGAAATAAATAAGTAAAAATGTTTGAGTTTACTTCTCGAACTGTTTTTAGCTTTGGAGTTAACATAAATAGAAAAACTAAAATTTACATTATAACCTAGAGAGTACCCCATAAAGACAATCTGATGATAGTGCTTGGTAGCACTTGAAAATGCATTAATTGTCAACCATTGGTTCTAGGAAAGTTTTTTTTTTCATAAGTTTTTTTCTCTATTTGTTGTAAAATAAATTGTGAATTCTATTTGGAATTTGTCAGATCAACTAAAATCTGCGATAAAACAAAACATTTTATTCTATATTTTAAAATTTCTTGAATTTTTTCAAATCTCAATCTTTATGTATTTTTTCACTACTATAATAAGTTAGTAAATTTCAAAAATTTGTGTGTAAAATTTAAATTTATCAATAAAATAAAAGAAATGTGCGCATAACATGTTTAATTATAAATAGATAATGGCTACACTCAGATAAAAAAGTTAGTAAAAAAATTTGTAAACAGTTTCCAATCGCACTTTACTATTTTGATACTGATTTTTAGTATAATTTTTTTTAGTAATCACTTTTGCTATTCTCTTATTACAAATTACGCATTTTTTTTACTAATTTTCGCTGCTGATTTCAGCAAAACATTTTACTAATTTTTCAAAACCGGGTGCTAAATTTAAAATTTTATTTACAAGAATTCGTTGATTTTTTACAATTCTTGTTTAGTTTATATTTGCTACTATTGGTACATTCTTAGTTTGGAAATAACATTTAGAAAATTTTATTGTATCTCCAATGCATAAAAAGCTAATAACTGCAGAACCCTTTACAATTTTGACTCCAAATTTCAAGTACAATGAAGTAATTAATACGTTTGCTACAATCGAAAGAAAAAAAAATTTTTTTTATTTATTTTTTTTTTTGATTTTACAGTTTGTTTATTTTTTAGTACACTTTTTTGCTAATTTCAGCAGATTGGTTTTAAATTACAGTTTACAACAATTTACTGAAATTTAGTAGCTGCAACTAATTATTTATACTAATTTCATTGTACTAAAATTATTGATATTTAGTAAGTTTTTTAACTGATTTTAGCAAATCGATTTTGAATTGCAGTTTACAACAATTTTGCTAAAATTTAGTAGCGGCAACTAATTTTTTATACTAATTTTGTTGTACTACAGATCAGTAGACATGTGGTGCTAAAATTAGCAAAAAAAAAAAAAAATACCGCTGGGCTCAAAACAGTTAAATTTCCCGTAATAACAGCAAAATTTTTAGTGGCAATTAGAGACTTTTTTGGTTGAGTGTTAGATTTCTGATAAAAATTTATTCACCCCATAAAAACATACAAAACTGAGGGTGTATTCAAAGTGATAATGCGTCATGAAACTTTAAATGCGTTCTTCTCAAAACTTCATTTTCACACACTAGGTCCCTTTTCTCGGAGAAGGTCACATATATGTATTTTTATTGGCAGCATACAATAAGTACTTGTTGTACAACCTTCATTATCTATTTTATTTGTTTGAGTTAATTATAGTAAAACAAATATATTACTCTCATTCTCTCTTTATTCACTTACACCCAGTGCTGCCAACCCATTTTGTTGAAAAATCGTCAATTTTAGAAGAAAAAATCTTCAAAATCGTCATTTTAGGAATGAGAAATCTTCAAAAAATCGTCAATCCAAAAATCCCTTGTACATATATCAATAAAAAGAATAAATTTACCAAAAACCCAGTTTTTATAATTATAATAATATACACAGAAAAGAACCAGGGAAAACCTTAACTAACGGTAAAGGTATCCAAATTTAATAATTCAATTCAGATATATGATAGGAAAAAATTTAAGATTTAAAAAGTTGAATCAAAAACTAACCTATTTTTCTATGAAAACATGTCTGAAATTCACGAAATTTGGATATGTTTATACACAGAGTTAAGGTACTCGAGAACACAAACATTAAATACCCTTATTGTGAGTCCAGGGTTGCCACTTATTTGAAATGTTGAAAAAGGCTCTATGGAACGACAACGAATATCGACACCCCCTATACAAAATTGAATAGAGATAATTATGTGTACATTTGAGATAAAATCTCCTATTCGAAAAAATAATAACTGCATAAAAAAAATTGGAACTCTTCGGGTATATTTTGTATACCTATAGATACGTCTCCAAAAAAGCTTACAATTGTTAACCAATTCGACTTTGAAATTATAAGAAATAAATTAAAAACAGAAAATTGTGTCAGTTCTGACCCTACTTTTAACCCCTAAACATGAGATTGGGCGCGAAAAAATACGTGTACATTATTTTTTTCTTCTATATCACATAGCGTAAAAAATTATTGTGAATATTTTTATTTATGTAGTTTTTATTAAAAATGCAATTTTTTTAACAAAAAATCATGCCAGTTGGCAGCGCTGCTTACACCCAATCTACTAGAGAGAATACCAATACCAACTTATACCAGAAACACTAAACTACTTATCAATACGCATTCATATTAGTAGGCACACAGACACTTGTGCATACAGATATATCTGTCCACGTCTTTAATACCAATAAGACCTTTTCTAAACGCTGCTACAATTAACGGTAATTGCCATCATATTTGGCCGTTTTTATGACATTATTTTACCGGTTCAATTTCGTCATATAAGTATATTACCGTTATAATACCGCTAAAACGCCAAAAGAGCAATTTATAACGTTAATTCGCTGATAATAAGAAATTGAAATGGTATAAACCAAGAAAATAACAATATGAAAATATACAAACCTCTATTGATATTGAGGTTTAAAAATGTTCAAATCGGTTTTAGTTTCGGCATTGTAAACAATTGCGGTTATTTTAAAATGAAATGCTGATCAACCTTGTTTAGAAGCAATAAACAATTACTTAGTTGCCATAATTTACTTCGAATCTTTTGTAGAAGGCAACAAAATAAATTGTTAAAAGCGCACGCTATAAATTTCAATAATGGTCCAGTTAAGGGGTTAATTTTTGTTTTGTTTAAAAAAGAAAATACTATATTAAGCTACAAATGAATAGACAAATTTGTACAATTTATTTAAAATATATAATTCATTATAAATTTAATCAAAGCTTAAAACAAGTTTTATTTACTGTAAGTTAAGTCAAAAGTTTTAATATAAGTCTTTCTCTTACCAAAAGCCTTATTTAACTTCATAATGAAGTTAAGCTTAAAATTGGTACAAAAGAGCTTTTTTTTAAAAATACCAAACTTTCACTTTTATATTCGAAAAAAAACTGTTATAAAAAGTTTTTAATACTAACACTGAAATTAAGATGGCGCTGTTGTGGACTTTTTTGTATTAAATTTCAAATTAATTAAATTGTCATTTTAATTTTTTTCCAAACATAATTAACAAATAATTTCGTATAAAACTACAGTGTTTTTGTTTTTGTCTTTTTTTCCCATCTCATAAATATTATCGGGTGTAATTATATACACATTTTACATGTACCTACATTTCACTAAGTAATAGAGTAATTATCATTTGAAAAAAAAATTGCTTTTTGTTTGAAGTGAATGAATGCAAAATTAGTTAAATGCATCCATAAATGCTGGCTGGCTGTTGGTGGCTGATTCTGCTATTGATGTATCTGAGGAAGTCATAAAAATCTAATATGTTGTAATAAATTTGTTTGAAATACACACACTTAATTCCCTACATTTTCAAAATAGTTTTTGTTAACAAAAAATTAATTCTTATAACAATGGCACAAAATTGAAATGCTATTCGTCATATGTTTTTTTTTTGTATAAACTGGTGAAGTATACTGCTACTGCTACTGCTGCTGCTTCTGTGTTCATTCATGTGTACATTTTAAACGTCATTATCATCATCGACATCACCATCTCAACAACCAACTCTTAAACTGACAATAGTATTTAACATCAATTTGCATTTAATGAATTGACCATAAATTAATAAATATGGTAGATTGTATATAAAAATTGTTTTAATAATTCTTTAAAATTAATACTAAGAAAAAATGTTAGCAAATTTGTATTAAACAAAGAAGAAAATATGGGTAACTACACCTTACATTTTTTTTTTTTTTTTTTGTTAATTTACTACCATAAAATTAATAATCACTGATGAAGCCTGTCCATAAAAAGGCAGAAACTAGATCTAGTCTGATTTGCAAATTTAATGTGTTTATAACTTTTGAGGAAGGTTTATTCTTCTACTTAACCTCAAACCTACTAAATTAGAATTAATAAAAATACATATTAATGACAATATTAATTTTATTTGGTCTATACGACGCGTTTGAAAAAACAACACTTTACTATAATAAATTTTTGTTTAATATAATACACAGTGATTAAATTTAAACACAAAAATGCTTATTTTATAGACAGTTCTATATAAATACAATAATATAGAATAACACTGTGGAACAAATTCAGGTTAGCAAAAGTTAGGTCGATTCTGAGAGTGAGGGGTAAAAATAGAGGCTAAATTAGAAGACCCGTATCGCGGCGTTTGCTTATGTTTTGCTTATGCTTAGGTTTTGCTAACCTGAATTTGTTCCACAGTGTAATACTAGGGTCTGTAAATTTTTTTTTTGAATTTTTAACCGGGCTACCCACTGGAAATATTTATTTGAGTGTAAAACTGCATTCGCCAAAAAATTAGGATAATCGGACATCGGAAAGACGTGCGGCATCGGCCCTGAAGTTTGGAACACGGATTACAAGGGGAAAATATTACTTATTGTGCATTTTCTCGAAAAATTTGATATTTTAACACTAATTCGAATTAAAAACACTAAATGATCGTGATTAAGAGTGAATTCTCCATCTAATAAAGCAATAAAAACTTAAATCGGTTGAAAATCAGCCGAGTTATAACAATTTCCCCAGGCAACTAATGTGTCGCAGGCCACTTAATCAAGAAATTCGGTTCCAAATTTTAAAATTTATTGAAATAATCTTCTACAGAAAAATATTTTTTTATTCTATAAGTTCCAAGAAATCAGATAAGAATTATTTTTTATATGTATTGCGTTTTGTTAACTTGTTTTAAATTAGTGCCAAAAAGGTCGGAATTCTTAAACACTGTTTTCTAATCTACAATTTTAAATTTTTTAAAATTTTTTAAAATAAATTTTAAAAAATCAACGATTGGCCTTTAAGGTTTTATTAAGAACATATTAGAGATTAAAAACTAAAAAAAATTGTAGGAATTCCTTTTTTCATTTGGCTGTGGCAGAGATTTTATTTCAGCGGATTTCGAGAAAACAGCGATTTTTGATATTTATTTAGCTTATATGGAAGTTTTTCTTTTTTCTTCTTTTAATTCCAAATAATTTTGGCCAGAATATACCCTACGGGAAATTTTAATAAACTGTCACCGAACTGGCCCCTTTATATGAAATAAACTGGTCACTTTTACATGGCGTTGTCATAGGAGGTGGAAATTGACCCCTTGTGACATGTCACACGACAAATCCCAGGACAGGTCCCTGAAATTGAGAGTTCAGTAACCTGTCCTAGGATTTGTCTTGTGACATGTCACAAGGGGTCAATTTCCACCTCCTATGACAACGCCATGTAAAAGTGACCAGTCTATTTCATATAAAGGGGCCAGTTCGGTGACAGTTTGTTAAAATTTCCCGTAGGGTAACAACACAAGACTAAATTTTTCAATCCTGAAAATTAGGGCAAAATATAAATACATTAAATTGCCCATATGTAAGGTCATAGGTCAAATTTTAGGAGACTTTAATTTTTTTTAAACATATTAATATAACAGATATTTCTGAGCGGATATTGATGGAATTTCTTGATATTATTTGTTAGGTCTAATAGTAATAAAAAATTTATTTTCCTCCATACAAGCTTGGAGAACTCTAATTTATACACAGCGCATTGTGTGGTGACGTTTTTTCGATCCACAGTTTACTATTGAGACATTTGGTTAGCTTGGGGACTGCCCTCAAACTCTTCCTAGGTCTAGCGAATACTTTGAAGACATTTTTGACAAATATACCGCATAGTTCGGGGACATCACCAAAAAAGTCCCCAAACTATGTACATTAGAGCGTACCACCTTACAGGCAACGTAGGGGTCGCTATTTTCCATTTTTCGTTATATCTTTGGCATTTACAGTCGGATATTAAAGTATGATCCATCGATGTTTTTCTCTCGAGGAGAACAGTGTTTTGCTCTAAGGGCCATTGCCTCAAGTATCCCGCTCTAGTGGTTACCGACTAGATCTCTGTTGCTACAACCCTAATGTCAGAAAATTAAAGCTCGCAAAAAATCATTAAACTTTTGCTAAGGAAGTTTTTCGATAAAGCCAGTAGAAATTTTTTTTATATATTGGTTGCCGAACGTAGGGGTCGCCTTTTTAATATTTTTTTCATTGGAGTTTTCCTTTATAGCAAAACACTGGCCTCCTAGAGGCAAAAAAATCGATATATCACACTTTAAAATCCGACTTTAAATGCCCAAGCTATAACGAAAAATTGAAAAAGGCAAACCCTACGTTCGGCAAAAAAATTTTTTTTTTTTTTTGAAATTGCCCTGCAAAATTACTTCATATTGGAGGGTATGCGGCGAACTTTTTTTTTGCGGAACGGTCTAATTTACATACTTATATACACATATATTACATCTATAGGTATTGTATGTTTATAATTAAACATATTGTGCATAACTTATTTCAATTTGTTGATTAATTTAACATTTACAAACAAATTATGTAAATTTACTAACATATAATACATTCTAAAAAATGTTTGTAAATTTACTACTATACGATGAGTAAATTTGAGTTTAATATAATATGTACATAGTAAATAAATATAAACACAAAAGTAGTAAAATTATTTTGTACACACTTCCAGATTCAATAATACACATCTAATATACATAACTAAAGGAATTATGTGTTTATAACTAAATATGTTGTGCGTAGATTTTGTAATTTTGTTGATAAATTTAAATTTTACGCATAAATATTTTTAAAGTTACACTAATAAAAAAAAAGTTTGCAAAAAATTTAGTTAAAACTACTACAAATTAGTTAAAAATTATGTTGCAGAAAAAACTGCTAAAACTAGCAGATTATTTTTGCTATATATTAGTAAGATAGGAATAGCAAAAATAAAACTGTTAAATATACAGAATTTTAGTTATACATACATATATGAGTTAAATTTTTGTTAATAGAAAATAACAAATTAACCTGCTAAAATCATTAAAAAATTTTGCTTAATAATTAGCAGCCTAAAATATAACAAAAAATTAAAATTTTCGAAGTTTTTTTCGATTTTTTTTAAGGCAAATAAAAATCGAGCCTTTTTAAAACAACGGTTTACAATTTTTTTTTATCAAATATTGCTGCTGATTTAGCAGGACTTGTATTCAAGTAAATTTAGCTTAAAACTTACCAAAAATTTTATACATTTAACAATTTGTTTTTACTATTTTGAATTTAGCAAAATTGTCTGCAATTTTTACAGCAGAGTATAACTAAAATTCTGTAAATTTAACAGCTTTAATTTCAGCAGTTTTTTCAGCAAAGTAATTTTTAACTAATTTTTAGTTGCTTTTTCTGTTATTTTTACAGATTTATTTCTATGAGTGTAGTAGCAGAACTTTTTCCTACTATAAGTAGGCTAAGTTCAAATAAAAATTAACTTGAGTATAATTAATTTTATAGGCCAATTTAAAACTCCTTCATACACTCTAATTAATTTTGTTTAATTTTACTCCACTTATAGTTGAAAATTGTTATACTACTATAAATATCCCAGTGTAGAAACGGTAATGACATATCATTATTTTTTAGACTACCAGTAATGACACCTACTTACTTTCTGCATTATTTTAAAATATGTAATAATGAGTTACTAATAAATACTTACTTTTTTCATTATTTCAAAACAAAAAATAATGTATTAACAATAATGACTTATTTTTGTTATTATTTCAAAAATAAAATAATGTTTTAAATTTTTTTTGTAAATATTTTTGAAATCTATTTTTAGACTCAATATTTTTTCAGCACTGGTAATGATATATATAACCACATATTTTTTGATTTTTTGTATGAGCTATATCAAACATTACACTCTAATAAATTTTTATTTAAATTTACCCTATTTATAGTAGGTAACTTTTTGCCTACAATAATATCGGTAAAATTACTCTATGGTTGTAAATTTAAAATGATACACACATTGTGTGTAATATCCGTACATACAATGTGTGTAAATTTATATTAAATGTGTGTATTCAGATATTAGTTACGGATGCGAATTTACCGGTTTATGTGCCTAAGAAAACATTTTAAAGTAGTAAATTAATATATATAATGCCTAAAAATGCAAAATTCTCCCAAAATTCTTTTTATATAAAATAACTAAAAAAAATTAATGCGTTTTACTTAAGCGGTTTTTATTTACAAGCAATTGAAATCAGTATAATTCTCTCTATTTTAGTTTGTTCTATGTTAAAAATCTTGGTATTACTTATGTTGGTATATTTCACGATTTATTATTTTGCATCACACGCATCACTGCCAGAACTTCCTGCTACACTTCCAAATCCACTAATTGTTCTGCACGCTACTGCTAGCATTTATATTACAGATTTCACTAGCGGCAGGCTGTAGAAAAGAGAAATATAAAAAGCAAATTAGGAAATCGTATATTTTGAAAATCGGAAATTTATCAGAAAGGGACTTTTTAAATGCCTATATTTTCTAATTTTAACCGTGGAGAAAACAAATGATTCTCGTTATTTAAAAAGTAGACCAAGTGAATTTTTACAAGTCAAAAGTAAGAAAACACTTCATGGGAATATAGTTAATCGCAAACTCTTTTGTAAATCAAGGTTTCTCAAAAAAAACGAACGCCAGACCTACCATTGATACTCGACCAGTCATTTTTTACTGAATTTTGTTTGCTGAACACGAAACTACCGTTTAATTGCACCGGGTTTTTTTTCAGTTTGTGAGGTACAAAATCTTGAAGCAAATTTTGCCCACATATAAGTATTTAAGTGAATTTTTATTTTTTTAGTGTAAATACATAAATATAATGAGTGAAACAAAATCAAAAGAATTATGAATAAATGAATTTTTATCAGAGGTTTATAATTTATTTGGGAATGGGTAACACCCATCGCGGGAAGGTCGGATTACATCCACCTGTTAAGGGAGATCTTTTCATTTCAGTGAAGCAACTACAAAAGGGAAAAAAAACTACAAAGAGAAGAGAAACTACAAAGAGTCTGAAAAAGCAACGAAGAGAAGCAACTACAAAAAGAGAAGGAAACTACAACTGGAAGGAAAACTACAAGGAGAAAAGAAACATGAAGAGACAAAGAGAACAAATACAGCAAAACACACACACATATCTAACACGGGGGCATAACTTACACAATAGCTACAATGAGTACACACTTTTAGTCTCAAAGGCATAAAGAAGCAAAGCGACTGGAATGCAGCAAGCAGAAAGTATAAAAGGCGATCACCACAATCCGTCGGGATCTTTTTGTGTTAAGCACGCGAACGAACAAGACGTGGTAACAGGCCGGAGCAACACAGTGGTAAGAACTAACTTGGTGAATAAATTTTATGTGCAGTGCTTAGAGTAGGGTGTATCCTTAAGGTTGATTGGTAACACCAAGTCAACAGTGTAGGTTCCTGGTTTACAACCAGAATAGCAATAGGGCTCTGGTTAACAACCAGAAATAATCCGGATTACATCCGTAAGCGCCGATAGGATTACATCCTACTCGGAAGGAGATTATAGGGCACTGGCACAGGGCTTTAGCAAATATTTTGGTTTACAACCAAAATCCTAGGAGTGTAGAAATTGGGTAACACCCAATAAAAGTGGATAACATCCGCGCACGGATTAACATTCGTGAAAGTTTAGGGAGTTCAGGTAGTCAGGAGAGTAGATCACCAGTGGTTAGCCGGCCAAGCAACGCGGAGTGACAGCGTTCCCACCGCAAAGGACATCAAAAGTTGAAATACATTAAATAAATGTGATATTGAGAAATCAATAAATAAAGCGTCACGGAGTAAAAGAAATAAAAGAAAGTGTTTTTTAATTATTCAAAAAATATAAATTTTAATGCAAGGACCGCTGGACTAGCTGAGTTACCCCAGCTTCAAACCCGGGTTAACCGGAGGTTCCTTACATTTGGCGCCCGAGCAGGGACTATACTTCACGATTAAAACGAATTACATAAAGGAGATATCCAACCGGAAAAAAAACGAGAAAATCAGTTCAAGGGCAAAGAAGATATGGTGCGTTGTAATTGGGGTCTACTCTCTTCGTAGAGAACAGTTGGTTCACTGCATGGCCGAATTCAGCTTGGAGGTGAGTGGCACGGTAGAGGAATTGCGGAAGAGGTTTGCTGGATTTATAAGTCAGGGTGACCACAAAGAAGACGTTATCACTCGATTGGAGCAGCTGGAGGCACAGCACAGTAGAGTCCCGTCTCCCATTCCACCAGCGGGAACTTACGCCGACGTTCCGCCTGGCGGCAGCAATGCGTTGGGTGTTCCACCACCACCGAGAGTGACGGCCGCCAATGGTGAAGCAGCAGGGGCACAGCTAATTCCCGAGATGACGTACGCCTCCGTAATTGACACAGTGCGCAAGTGGTCTTTCAAATATGATGGTGGTAAGGACCCCATTGGCTTCATTGAGCGCGTTGAAGAATTAGCGGAAGTGTACGGTTTAGAGCGCAACATGATGCCTCGTACGATGCCCGAGTTACTAAGGGACAGGGCACTCATGTGGTTCCGGAACAACAATCGACATTGGCAAACGTGGGCAGCTTTCCGGATGGATTTCCTGTCATTTTTCCTACCGCCTAGATACTTTGAGGACTTGGACGACGATATCCGGAAAAGACAACAGAGAGGCCGCGAAAGCTTTAAAGATTACGTTATCGTCATGCAGAACATGATGCGTCACGCTAATTATACAAGAGAAAAACAACTTGACCGGATATTCCGCAACGCTCACGTGGACTACCAGATGTATATTCGGCGCAAAGATTTCAGTAACCTCGATGAGCTCATCTGCATGGCCGAGGAGTATGAATGCATTAGAGCGAATCACCCGGAAATAGGCCGAGACCACCGAGATGGCCGCCAAAACTCAACTCGAAGGGACGATCGCACCAGGCAAGTAATCCAGGAAGAACCACAAGCCATCAACCCCAGAACGGCTTGTAGAAGATGTGGACAAAGTGGGCATGGTTTCCGGTTTTGCCAAAACCAAAGCGTTTTGTTTTGTTGGGAGTGTGGCCGCAGGGGGATTCGAACAAGAGATTGTTGCCGAAGAGGTTCGGGAAACTACACCGGTCCGCGCCAACAGCAAGGGGAAGCAGCGGCCCAGAACCCACACCCCTTGCCACAGTAAGCGCCTTTCGTCAGACTGAACACCGTCTGCTGGCCACCGTTGACCTTGGCAACCACAAGAAGGAGGTCACAATCGATACAGGTGCATCAAGAAGTTACGTAAGTCATGACTTGGCGGATGAACTGAGAAGTGAAAACGAGGTTTTGAGAGCTGATAACACCATAAGTCTCGCCGATGGTACACCTGTGGAGTTAAGAGAGGAGATAAGAGTCGACGTAAGCCTAGGAGGGAAAAGTAGCAGACTGGAAATGGGCGTAATGCCAAACATGATCGACAACGCGCTGCTGGGCCTTGATTTCCTACGGGCGGTCAGGGCGGAGATACGAATTGGCAACCAGGTAGTGCGGTTGGGCCCAATAGAACAACAACAGGAGCGGTGCGCCATGGTAACTACGAGTGGGACGGAAACAAGCATGGGTACAGCAAATAACGTGGAGGCAAAAATAGAGATGTTCCTTAACGAAGAGTTGGCGAAGTTCGAAATCATAGAAGGTCCCACCCCACTGGCGAAGCATTCAATCGTGCTGAAGGACGACAGACCGGTAAGACAGAGATACATGCAACGAAACCCCGAGATGCAACGACGAATCAATGAAGAGGTGGACGAGCTATTGAAGAATGGGTGCATTGAGCCGTCCAAGAGTCCCTATAGTGCGCCAATCGTGATGGCTCCTAAGAAAAACGGTACATATAGACTCTGTATTGACTACCGTCTGCTAAATGCCCGAACAGTGGCCGACGCATACCCGCTGCCACGAATCAACCACATCTTAGATCGACTACGTAACGCCAAATTCATCAGCAGCATCGATCTGAAGAACGGGTACTGGCAGATACCGATGGCCGAAGACAGCAAAGAGTACACGGCGTTCACCGTAGCGGGTAAAGGATTGTTCCAATGGAAGGTGATGCCATTTGGTCTGACCTCAGCGCCAGCAACTTTTCAGAGGACGCTAGATAGGGTGATTGGGCCTGAAATGGAACCACACGCGTTCGCATATCTGGATGATATTGTGGTGCTTGGAGGATCGCTAGAGGAACATATGGCGAATCTGCAGGAGGTGTTCCGAAGACTTAGAGAGGCGAGACTGAAAATAAATCGTGAGAAATGTAAGTTCTTCCAGAAGGAGATTAAGTACCTAGGCCACGTGGTAAACGAAAGCGGTATTCACACTGATCCCGACAAAATAGCGTCCATTAGCGAGTTGGCACCACCTCAGAGTGTGCGAGAGCTGCGAAGGTGTCTAGGTATTGCGTCATGGTATAGGCGATTTGTTCCAGAATTCTCGAAGATAGTACATCCGTTGACGTCACTCTTGAAGAAGGGTAAGCATTTCCGGTGGAACCAAGAGCAGCAGGAGGCCTTCGACTTACTAAAGAGGTATCTCACCGAGGCTCCTGTGCTGGCATGCCCGGATTTCACCCAAAAATTTACGCTACAAACAGATGCATGTGATTACGGCTTGGGTGCTGTGCTAACACAGGAGATCGAGGGGCAGGAACGAGTGATAGCTTACGCGAGTCGACGATTAAACCAGGCCGAGATGAATTACTCACCCACAGAAAAGGAGTGCTTAGCGATTGTGTGGGCTATAAGGAAACTGCGACCGTATCTCGAAGGGTACCACTTTACCGTAATCACCGATCATTTATCCCTTAAATGGTTAAATTCCATAGAAAGTCCGTCTGGAAGAGTGGCAAGGTGGGCGCTGGAACTGCAGCAATATAGTTTCGACGTGCAATACAGGCGGGGTAAGCTAAATGTAGTGGCGGATGCCTTATCTAGACAGCCTCTAGAAGGGTGTCAAGCCATACACGAGAATCCACCAGAGTGTGCATGGTGGAAGAAGAGGTGTGCAGAAGTGGTCCAGTTCCCCGAGAAGTTCCCGGACTACATGATAATAAATGGCCAGCTATACCGCCACATTACAACCCGAGATGACGACGAAGAATGTGCGCCATGGAAACTATGCGTCCCGGTATCTCAGAGAAGACGAGTATTAGAGGAGAATCATGACTCCCCAGCGGCTGGTCACCTGGGTATTCGAAAAACGACGGCTAGAGTATCCAACCGATACCATTGGCCCGGAATGTTCCGGGATGTAAAGGAATACGTACGAAACTGTCAAATTTGCCAAATGTACAAACCAAGTCAACAACTACCGGCGGGTCAAATGCTATCAAAGATCGCCGAAGAGCCCTGGTCAGTAGTGTGCGCAGATTTTGTGGGCCCACTTCCAAGGTCAAAGCACGGGAATTCCATGCTGCTGGTTCTGACTGACAAATTTTCCAAGTGGTCCGAATTAGTGCCACTGAGACGAGCGAATGGTGAAACGCTACGAAAATCATTCCGCGAGAGAATTGTGGCGAATTATGGTGTTCCCAAGATGCTGATCACCGACAACGGATCTCAGTTTACATGCAAGGCGTTCCGAGATTTTCTGCACCAATTAGGCGTAAAACATCAGCTCACCGCTCCCTATACTCCGCAAGAAAATCCCACGGAAAGGGTGAATCGTACCGTGAAGACGATGATCGCGCAATACGCGGGTGTGAACCAACGGACGTGGGATGACCCGTTGCCGGAAATCCAGTTAGCGCTGAACACCGCCAAATCAGATTCCACGCAATATAGCCCTGCATTTCTGGTGCAAGGACGGGAGCCCCGGCTGCCTGCTGCCTTATACGACGAGGTCACCACGGGATCGGGAACCGTGACCCAAAGCCCCGAACAAAAGAGCAAAATGATGAGAGAAGTATTTGAAATGGTTCGGAAAAATCTTCAAAAAGCTTCGAAAGACCAGGCAAGATATTACAACCTCAGACGAAGGCGATGGAAACCTAAAGTCGGAGAATTGGTCTTGGTGAAAGAACATCATCTGTCTAACGCAGCGGATAGCTTCGCTGCGAAGCTAGCACCGAAGTTCACTGGACCTTACACTGTTTACCGATTTGTGTCCCCAGTAATCGTAGAGCTACGCCAGGAGGGGCGAACGAGAAACCGCACCGCCCATGTCAGTGAACTTAAATGCTACTGCGGAACCATGGGTCCGGAGGACGTTGACGGCGGAACCGAATTGGCGCAAAAGTGAGATCTGTGGATGAAAATCAATCCCATTAACCTTTAAAAATGTGAAGGAGAAAGTATCCGGGAGGGGAACATTGGAAAAGGGAAAAAATATTGAAATACCGAGAACATTGAAGTGAATAAAACGTAAGGAAAATAATTTTGGAAAGTGAACCCGGTAACGTCCAATAAGAATAACCATAATAGCTCTATTTCCGCTCATACCTATTAAAGTTAAGTATTCAAGGCAAATCTACGTTGAAACGATTAGAGGAAGGAAAAAAAGGGAATTTTAGCAGCCATTATTTATTGTAGGATACTAATCCTAAAAGGTTTTACTCGGGGAACCGTACAACCAGTCCTGATTCGCGACAACCGCGACGTATGGTAACACCATATAGTCAGCGGCAATAATAATAATAATAATAATACTAATAACAATTATAATAATAATAATAATAATAATAATAATAATAATAATAATAATAATAATAATAATAATAATAATAATACTAATAATAATAATAATAATAATAATAATAATAATAATAATAATAACAATAATAATAATAAAAATAATAATAATAATAATAATAATAATAATAATAATAATAATAATAATAATAATAATAATAATAATAATAATAATAATAATAATAATAATAAGGATAATAATAATAATAATAATAATAATAATAATAATAATAATAATAATAATAATAATAATAATAATAATAATAACAATAATAATAAGGATAAATAATAACAATAATAGTAATAATAATAATAAGGATACATAAAATGTTTTTACTCGGGCATCCGGACAATCACGGTTAATAACGAAAACCCACAACAACAGACAACGGCAACGGTGGGAATAACTTTACGGTTGCGGCCATGGTTATGGTAACAAATGATTGCATGAAATCAATCAATAGGGTTTGGGAAACCCTATTAGCAGCATCCCCAAAATATGGTAACACCATATAGTTAGTGAAAACAGGGATGTAGGATATCGAACAGCTGTCACACGAATCCAGCTGACATCCATGATATGGAATAATTGCAAATTTTAAATAAGTCGACAGACATTTGTGTGGCGGACTTGCAGCCATTTTAAATCAGTCAGCGATGGAACACAAAACCGAGGGAGACGTATATCGAGTGAAAGTATCGGCAACCGGCCGGGTGGTGGTCCGACGTTTGTCAATTGGGTAAGGGTGAAATGTGAGGTACAAAATCTTGAAGCAAATTTTGCCCACATATAAGTATTTAAGTGAATTTTTATTTTTTTAGTGTAAATACATAAATATAATGAGTGAAACAAAATCAAAAGAATTATGAATAAATGAATTTTTATCAGAGGTTTATAATTTATTTGGGAATGGGTAACACCCATCGCGGGAAGGTCGGATTACATCCACCTGTTAAGGGAGATCTTTTCATTTCAGTGAAGCAACTACAAAAGGGAAAAAAAACTACAAAGAGAAGAGAAACTACAAAGAGTCTGAAAAAGCAACGAAGAGAAGCAACTACAAAAAGAGAAGGAAACTACAACTGGAAGGAAAACTACAAGGAGAAAAGAAACATGAAGAGACAAAGAGAACAAATACAGCAAAACACACACACATATCTAACACGGGGGCATAACTTACACAATAGCTACAATGAGTACACACTTTTAGTCTCAAAGGCATAAAGAAGCAAAGCGACTGGAATGCAGCAAGCAGAAAGTATAAAAGGCGATCACCACAATCCGTCGGGATCTTTTTGTGTTAAGCACGCGAACGAACAAGACGTGGTAACAGGCCGGAGCAACACAGTGGTAAGAACTAACTTGGTGAATAAATTTTATGTGCAGTGCTTAGAGTAGGGTGTATCCTTAAGGTTGATTGGTAACACCAAGTCAACAGTGTAGGTTCCTGGTTTACAACCAGAATAGCAATAGGGCTCTGGTTAACAACCAGAAATAATCCGGATTACATCCGTAAGCGCCGATAGGATTACATCCTACTCGGAAGGAGATTATAGGGCACTGGCACAGGGCTTTAGCAAATATTTTGGTTTACAACCAAAATCCTAGGAGTGTAGAAATTGGGTAACACCCAATAAAAGTGGATAACATCCGCGCACGGATTAACATTCGTGAAAGTTTAGGGAGTTCAGGTAGTCAGGAGAGTAGATCACCAGTGGTTAGCCGGCCAAGCAACGCGGAGTGACAGCGTTCCCACCGCAAAGGACATCAAAAGTTGAAATACATTAAATAAATGTGATATTGAGAAATCAATAAATAAAGCGTCACGGAGTAAAAGAAATAAAAGAAAGTGTTTTTAATTATTCAAAAAATATAAATTTTAATGCAAGGACCGCTGGACTAGCTGAGTTACCCCAGCTTCAAACCCGGGTTAACCGGAGGTTCCTTACAAGTTCACAAAAAACTCTCTTTGATTCTATCGCCGGATAAGACAATGTCCCGTTAAAATTTAACTTTATATTTAAAATTTATATGGTAAACAAAACAAAATAGCTAACAGGACATAGCTAACAGGACATGGTGTTAATGGTGTTAAATTTTCTATTTGTTTTAAAAAATTCCTTAGAATCAAATGGCGATTACTTTTTTCGTCAACGCAGCGTCAAAGTGATATTATAATTGAAGCTTAATGACCATAGACTCGGATATACTCCGCTACCATTTCAACTCCCACCATCACGCCTACCTTTAGGCAAATGTATGGTTTTTGTTTTAGAAATATGTAAATATGAAAATATTTGCCATTACGTGTTGATGTCCTAATTGCATTTGCACCTCTTCCAGCTGTGAAGTTCGTGCTACTCCACGTGCAACACCCGAGTAATATAAATTTAATTCAGTAACCAGACAGAACGCACAGTAGAAGATCATCCACGGGAGCCATTATGGGAACGTCGTGCTATGCATATAGAAATAAATTCTTTAAACCTCTTTATAAAATTTTAAAATACGCTTACATTTCCTTTTTTAAATAATTTTTATTTGCATACATACCTCTAAATAGACCAATATTGAACATAAGCGCTGATCAGCAGTCATAAGTAATTTGTTTTGATATTCTTTTGTTTTCTTTTTATTAATTTTTGATATTTTTATTTTTTCACAAATAACAAAATGACAAATTTTTTATTACTGTTAAGTGTTTGTACATTTACGCATTTTGTGTCTAATATTTATTTTTAAGCACAAAATATTATTTGTACACACAATATGTGTAATTATAGATAAAAAGTGTCTATTAGCACATTTTATATGTATTTTTGTAGACAAAAAAGTGTATATACGATTTATACACATTTGGTGTCTAAAGTTAGACATTTTTCGCAATATTACACAAAAATTCACATACTTTATAGTAGTGAATTTACAATCACTTTTTAGAGTGTACATGTCGATATAGCTCAGATAGTAGAGCTATTGACTGGCAACCGGGAGTCCCAGGTTCGATTCCCGCACGAGAAAATTGTATTAAAAAAAATTTTACATTAAAAAAATATTTTTTTTTATAAAACCAATTTTTTTGAAAATCTATTTTTAGAATCATTATTTTAGTCAATACTGGTAAGCACATAGGTAACGACATATTTTTTGATTTTTCGTATGCTGGTGTGTAACTCGTTATTTTTCGCGACATCGCCATATAAAGGTAATAAGAAATGTAACAATAAAAGTAACTAGTTACCATTACCAGGTATGTAGTTATATAACCACATATCTGGTAATGTCCCAGCAAAAAAAATTGCAAGTAATGCTTACAAACTACTACTTTTAATGCTTCACTAGTATCCGTTAGTGTATTTTTACTGCTTTTTTAGAAGTTATTCTGAACAACTTCAAAAAATCACTTCTTTCATTGCTTCCCAAGTATCCGTTAATACATTTTTACAGCTTTTTTAGAATTACTTCTGAACCACATCCAAAAAATCACTTAAGTATTGCTTCTAAAGAGTAATTGCTCTAAAAGTGATCGTAGAAAGTCATTTTGGTATCATTTGGCATTTTCAAACAGAGGGTCGCGGGTTCGAATCCCGGCGGGACCAATATTTTTTTATTTTTTTTTAAATTTTTTTTTATTCTATTAATTTTTTTTTAATATTTATAATTAATTTGTTTAAATTCAATATTTTTTTAATTTTAAAATTTTTAAAAATCTGTATATATAAAAAAATGGTGAGAAATTGATTTTTATGTACCTGTAAAAATAGTACTAAAACCAATATTGAATTGGATAATTGAATAAGTACTTTTATTGAAGAGAATAATATATATTATATAATATAATATTGCCGGTGGCGACAATAAAAAACTTTTGTAAAATAAAAAAAATAATTGGTGAAAAAGAGCTTCCTTTGCACTCGTTCAAAAGTCCTGGAAAAATGTTAAAGTCAGAGTAGTCCTCTCCTATGACAACTCAATGTTAAAATCATTAGTGTTTATGTTAAAAAAGAAGTACATCTAGATCATCAATTGTAGTGCTTTTTCTACTGCTTCGGTATCTCTTTTTTCGCCTAATACAGGCCTGACATTCTAGGCAGATTTCTACATGGAAAAAACCTCAATTGTACTGAGAATTTTTATATAAGAAATAGTTCTAGTATATCCTATAGAAAAAATCGCCTTTCTATATTAAATGTCTTTCTGTAGAATATACATGAGATTCAGAGAATTTTTCTAATAAAAAACCCTCAGACTTTGAGAACTTTTTACTACAGAAATGTCTCAAATTCAGAAAACTTTTTTCTATAGCAAAGAATCTGAGGGATTTTCTATGGGTAGAAGTCCTCTAAATTGGAGGGATTTCTGTAGAAAAAGTTTTAGAATGCTAGGGGTTTCTCTACATGATCTAAGGGTTCTTCTATTGAAAAAATGTTTAGATTTGGATGAATTTTTCTATAGGAAAAAGCCCTCAGAATAAAAGGAGAAATTCCTCGGAATCTGAGGGCTTCTATTGCAAGACGTCCTGAGAATCAGATGATTTTTACCAAAACAAATCAAAAGAATCTGAAGATTTTTCTTAAAAAAGTTACCGGAATCTGAGAGCTTTGTGTTAGTCCCTTAAACCTTGCAGTTTTTCTGCAGGAAAGGGTCGCCAAAATCTCTGAAGGAAAAGTTCTCGGAATCTAACAGTTTTATGCAAGAATGTGTTCAAAACCTAAAGGTTCTGATTTAGGAAAAGGTTCTCAGAATATAATATTGTTTTTAAGAAAGAACTCCTCAAGACTTGCAGAAAAAATTGATGACAATGTTAGGCTTTTTCTTTCGACCAAATTTGTCAGAACCCAATAGTTTTTCCATAGGAAAATCTCTTCAAAAACCTTTGAAATTTCGGATTTTTTTTTGTTCTAATGTCCCTAGAAAATATGTCTGTTTCTGATTGCTTTTTCCTATTGAGATAACCTTGTACCGAGTTTAGACATAAAAGTTAATCTCGTTAAAGTCGGACTAATTGCTTAATCAAGCACTATACAAGTCGATTAAATCCTCTTTTATTATTTTTGATCTTGGTATTACACCTAAATGACTGTGCATTAATACTACTAATTGTATGCAACTCTGTTTTATGATATACTGACGGTTGGCAACACTAAAAAACACATACACAAAGCCATATAAAAATTAACTTTAAGACGCTGCCGCAAAAATATTCTGGCGCTGTAGACAAATATGTTGCTAACGCCGACATTTTTCATGTTCATCATGTGCCTGATCGCTATCGGTGTCACCTTGGTATTTTAAACTGACAGAGTTAGACTTTTAACTGTCAAAAAAATGCATGTGTAAACGATGAATATTAAAAAGCTGGATAAACTTTAATCAAGTAGATAATCAATAGATAATTAATTAATTAGATTAATTAAAAGAGAAATTAATCTACTTGATTAAAGTTTATTCAGCTTTAATTAATTAATTTAATTAATTAATTGAAAGTTTAATTAAAAGCCTTCTACATTAAAAAAGAAGCTTAATTTTTTTTTTACTTTATGCAGTACAATTGAGAGCTTAACTGTAGTTTTTTAGAGTCCAAATGGCCGTTTTATAGTCTAAATCAAAATTTTAATCTAAAAGCTTAATTTTATATCTTTTTGTAATTCAATTCAAAGTTTTAAAGCAGGTATTTTTACAGTCCTTTAAAAAGTTCAATTTTAGTCCAATTCTAAGCTGCATTTTAGGTATTTTTAAACTCCAACGAATAGTTTCGCCATAAAAAAAAAATCAAAATTAATTTTAACTGAACCACCCATATGATTGTAAAAACTCATAAACCAATCATTCAATTATGTTTACAAAATCTTCATTCAGATTGTGTTTTATTGCAAACGTTTTTCGTATTTTCTTTTGTATATTTTTCTGTTAAACTAATATTTGTCAAGCTCAATTAATCTGATTAAGTATGTTGTTTTTTTTTTTTTTTGTATTTAAACGAAAATATTACTAAATTCTATTGTTTGTTTGTATATTGTGGCTGCTATTGTTGCCATAGTCAACTTCAATGCTATTGTCTTTGGCAAGATTCTACTATGCATTTTTTATGTGAATAATGATTTTCTTAACAAGTTTGTGGTTAAAGTTTTTTTTTCGATTATTTTTTTAGCAACAAATTGTCGACAAGTTTTGGTTACAAAAACTACAAATGACTATTTAACAACAACTATAATTTATGATTAGTTTTAAAGTGACAAGTTTAACACTTCTTTTGTTTGTTTTTTATAGTAGGTATAGTCTGGTTGATGTTTCGTTAAAATTATGGTATTATCTAAAACCCAACTTTGTGTCTTAAATCTTTTGGTTGTTGTTTTTTTTGCATCACCTCTGTCTTTGATAATTTAAGTTAATATTAATTTGTCCATATTTAGTAACAAAAATATATAATAAATTAAGCATAAAGCTACATTCACAGTGATGGAGAACTCCACTCTACAGAGTGGATTTTGTTCCTTTCTTTTGCGCACCTACATATTTTTTGTATCATGCCATCTCTATTTTAGTACACTCCACTCTGCAGAGTGGTGTACTCCATCACTGTGAATGTAGCTTTAAAGACAAATGACAATATTAGAAATAATGTCAAATACATATGATACAATGAAATTGAAGCAGTTAAAGATTTTTTATATTAAGGGCCGTTAAAATTTAGCCGACAGTTAAATTAAATTTTATAAGGAACACAACAACAAATGTGTCAGTTAAAGTCCCAGTTAGTAGCTAACTCGACATTCAGCTATTTGTCCTAAGTTATAAATGACTAATTTAGTATGTGCACGAAGAGAAGTGATATGGTTGCAGTATGATCACGGCCATAAAACTATTGTTCTCTACTGCCATAATTGATTGTTGCAATCAAATTATTTCTTCCTACATTACCCCACTTCCCACAATAGACCATATTCCCCTATTTAAAGAAGATAAATTGCAACAGAAGATAAACTGTAACACTTTTAAACTAAACAACATGTTGCAGTTATACTTAGTGTACAACATTTATATTTGAAACAGCAACCCCTGGTTTAACATCCATATCTTAAAGCGTGAATACGTACAAACACTTTTACCATGCAAATATTAGCGTGTTTGTGTCTTAAGTCTTTCGTTTTTCCTGCTCATTTATATCAATTAGCAATACAATTTGTATCGTTGATTGATTTAAATTAATTCCTATTTATTTAGCTAGTGTTATTAAACCAGTAGCTATGTTATTTTTATCTATACTATATTTAGTTTATAATGTGTGCATAAATTTACACATCGTTAAATTTGTTTGGTTTGATTTTAAACAAAAATATTTTTACTGTCACGCACAAAAAAAAAACCAACACCACAAAATGAACGGGGTGTTTCTGTCTATTTGCTTGTTAAAGCGTGAATTGTGGCTTAACAAAAAAAAAAAAAACAAAAGTGTCCGTTCATACAGTTTTAACTACTTAATTTTTACTACATGCTTAAGATCATGACGAAGACGATAATATGATGCGAAGTGATGTTTACCTTTTGAAATGTGTGTTAAAGTTTTTTTTAGTGTTTTTATTTGAGTCTTGGACACTTGAAATGATGAATAATTATTTCTACACTTGTATACGAATCTCTATCATTCAGTTGCCATCATTTGTTTTACAGAGTACGTATAAGTTATTATTATTTATATTTTTAAAACAAAAGCTTCAACAAGTGCATTCATGTTTTGGGGTTTTTGTTTAATATCATTGTAATTTTTTTTTAATTTTTTTGAGTAAGTTTATTTAGTACATATGATGTTGTATGTATTGTTTAACAAAAGTTTTACATTCGTTATTAAGTCTGGTTAAGACTTTATAAAATGACCTTGCTTTATATCTATTTATTACTTAATTTTGCCTCATCATACAAAAAGTTGCGTTATATATTCACATGTGAAAACATTTTATATTTATTAAAATTTAATTTTATAAAGCCATTATGTTGTTGATTTTTTGATATTTAAATATTACTTAATTTTTTTGTAAAGCACATATTACCCTGTGCAACACTATTTACGGGTGTGGATAATTCCTACTCCAGATAAATGTATTAGATTTGTATAGTAAAACCGTTAAAGAGTTTGGCGCTTTGTGGGTGTAGTGAAAGTTCATTTAAAAGCAATTTATGTGGAGTTAAACTTGGCAATTCAAGGGAATTTAAAAATCCTGTGGGAAAGTTAACTGATTCGATTTCTTCCACCACTTTATCAATAGATATCTTAAAAGCCGGATACTTCGTTATGGGTGGTTTTAAATATCGAAATGAATTTAGAAGAAAAATGCATTATTTTTTTAAGGTTTTTTTCTTTTTTTAATAAATTTGTTTAACCTTTTTGTAGAGTATGTTTTAATGTTAAATTTAACATTTCTGGCTTTATGGGTTTGCAGAGGTCATTAAAAGTGCTCATTTGCCCATTTTTGCACCTCTCTGTAAAAATTTTATAAATGGCTTGGCCGCAGTGCACTGTGGGCTAGGATCGCCGTTCTTTGGATAAGAGTACAATTTAGATAAAGTGAAAATATGTTTATATATTCAAAATCTAGGACTCTTGAATATTTTGTGAGTGAAATATTGTATCATTATATTTACTCGTTGTTAGTTGGCGATAGTTGAAAGTCAAAGTTTTCTAATTTTGTGACATTTTTTGTTTAGCGTAGTTTTAGTTGATCTGAAGATTGTTACAATGAGTGTTATTTTTGTTCGGTTTTAAGATCAAATATGACATATTCCAAATAGAATTCATTTTACAACAAATAGGCTTAATATAAATACAAAAACTAAAATCTACATTATAACCTAGAGAGAACCCCATAAAGACAATCTGATGATAGTGCTTGGTAGCACTTGAAAATGCATTAATTGTCAATCATTGGCTCTAGGATTTTTTTATTTATGTTTTTTTTCTCTATTTATTGTAAAATAAAATGTGAATTCTATTTGGAATTTGTCATATTTGATCTTAAAATCGAACAAAAATAACACTCATTTTTTTAATTTTATAATGATACAATAAACAAATCATAAATAAACAATAATTTGTTCTAAAAACAATCTCAAATTAGAAAACTGAAACCAGTTATAAAACAAAATAGAAACCTGTTAAATATTTACGAAAAAAGTAACGAAATTATTAATTGAACCTCAACAATATGGGTTTTTTTCAAAATCTTATATTTTCAAAAAAAAAGCTCCCAGAGATATTTGAAAAAACTTGAATGCTAATGTGTTCCCTAAGATGTTTTCTACCTAGGTCTTTTGCGACCGTTCATAAACTTTCGAGATTTTGCCCTTTAATTGAAAAAGTACCTTCGGATCTCGCTGATTTCCAGGATTCCAGAGTTTTAGCAAAAACTAAAAAAATAGAACTAAAAATTAACTTAAATTCAGGTTCTGGTTTTCTCATACAGACTATCTCCCTAAAGTCCAGGCTTGTGGGTTATTTAAGCGTTAATTCTCAATAAGTACGAAATTAACCTTTAAACACATTTTAAGTTTTGACTTATTTCTGGCATTGAAGTTAAATCTTCAACTTTGATATCTTCAGATCTTCTATTTAGTAGAATTTCATGACAAATATTTTTGCGGAACATTTTAACCCTCTAACTCTTCAACTTACTTGTCCCTTTTTAAAAACAGGCCAAATAAGTCCGTTTAATTGCAGATTTAGAGGGTTAAAATGTTCCACAGAAATGTCCCTCGTAGTGTTTTACATAAGTTCGCTGAACACATCCTATACCTAAAATAGAAGATTCACATGGTTTCTTATGCCGATTTGCAATAAAAATTTGCAAAAGTGGGGAAATTTTAAAACCCCCAAAAACATAGGGCCAGACGTAAACATTTAAAACGCCGATACACGTTTATTTTTCTTTGATCAACACTGCCAAAATCAGTTGTCAGAACCTTATTTTGTTTTGTACAGTGTAATTTATTTTCCAGAACATAACAATTTTAAATTTACGGCCGCCATATTGATTCCGAAAAAAAATAATAAAAAAATCAGACGACATAAGAAATTTAATGAAAGAATTGTTTGTCGCCATATTGGATCCGTCATTTTGAATTTTAAAATTTTAATTTCATATTTTTAATCAGCGGACCCTGGACCTATATATTGAAATTGATTATTTTAAGTCCAATATACAATAATGAAAACTAAAAATTCATGGCCACGATCGTGGATCCGCCATTTTGAATTTAACCCCTCTTTGTGATACCTTTTATCAGGGTTGGCAGGCAATACCGCTAAAATACCGTTATCGATTCAAAACCCTTTCAACTGACCACCGTTACTGCTAAAATACCGTTACCGAAATACCCGGAATACCGTTATCCTTAAAATACCGTTACCGAAATAACTGAAATACCGCTATCCTTAGAATACCGATACCGAAATAAATGAAATATCAATACCCCTAAAATACAGTTACCGAAACAAATGAAATACCGCTATCCCTAAAATACCGTTACCGTTATTTTTAATTTTCTGCTTTCGTTAATTGCACGTGTTTATTGAGTATTTTTCGTACATTAAGTTGATAAATTGGTTCTGTTTTTAATCTCGTTTGTTTTTTGTAAAAAAAATTGCGGGACGTATCGAGATAACTGACTACCGTTACCCTTTAAAAACCGTTGCCGATATAACTGAAATTCCGTTACCCCTAAAATACCGTTACCGAAATAACCCAAATATCGTTATCTTTAAAATACCGTTACCGAAATAACTCAAATACCGTTATCCTTAAAATACCCATACCGAAATAAATGAAATAGCGTTTTGGCCAAAATTCAATGATGCTGGCCCACTGTGCAGCGGTATAAGTTGGGTAATTAATGGTGCCATTATCCTATTTGAACCCCCTTTTTACCACATCGTTATTAGAAATTCTAAACAAGTTTTCTTTAGGGAATTAGCGAACCACCATTTTTAAACATGTTTTTGGCGAAAATTCCAAAAGTTATCTTATCAGTGAATTTATCCAAACTCCGGGGGATAAGTTCGTAGTTTCAATTTCAGGTTTATAGCTAAAAATTAGGAAAATTATTTTCATTCGAAAAATCGCTAATATAAAAAACATGTTCAAATCGATAAATATCACTGAAATCCAGGATGACTCCATTTCATTTTGTTCCCTGTGTTTAGTGTTTTAATTCCACTGGTTTCCTTTCCTTTTCATTCCATTTTATTTCACTTATCTAGTGTTTCAATTCCCGTCCTATTCCATTTCGTTTCCCAATTGTAGTTTTCCATTTCTAACTCCGTTCCCTGTTCCATTTCCCTTTCGTTCCACTGGACTGGTGTTTGAATTCCACTCGTTCCCCTTTCCTTTCCATTTCGTACCCCTTTCTATTCTATTCCATTTCGTTTCCAGTTTCATTCAATTTCAATTCCAGTGTCTAGTGTTTCAATTCCACTCGTTCCTTGTTACAATTCATTTTGTTACACTTGTCGGGTGTTACAATTCCTCCCGTTTTCCGTTTTGTTTCATTTCGTTTCCCAACTTTGGTGTTCCAATTGCATTCGGTTTTTAAATTATAGGTTTAGAATATTCCCCCCAGGCCATTAGGGGGGACTATTCGTTTTTTAGTAGAAAATATGAACCCTTAGAAATAAATTCAAAAAGTTGACTTAACAATCTAAAATGCTGTCTCAAAATAAGTGATAATTTTTCAGACTATTGAAAGATTCCAAAATGATTTATTTTATTATTTTTCGATTTTATAGTTTTCTCTGAGTCCTTTCTAAATACAGCTGCTTACCACTTTGATAGAAAAAAGCGCAAATATGTTTAAATTTTTGGAGCTTATTCTGAGTCACAAATTACACTGTGATACAAATGGTAGGGGTCAGTGATCGGGAAGGGTTCAAACTACCGGGGAAAGTTATATCGGTAAAAAAGAAGTTATACGTGTCCCGGCGTTTCGCTGGGTCACGTTTAGGAATCGAGATATATCGATTTGACCTTTGGTGGTCTTTTTTTTTTACATAACTCGAGAACCACTAGTCCGATTTTGCTCAAACAATTTTAAAAAAATTAAAAATTACAATTCCTTTAATCTGTTCATATAACGTTTTTCTATATACTCAACAGTTTTGCCGGTAAAAATAAATGTATGAAGAGAAAAATATTTTTTGCCTAAAATATTAAAAAAAAGTAATAAACAAAAGGTTATTGATTTTTATGGTAGCGGTAACAAACATTTATTTTTACCGGCAAAACTGTTGAGTATATAGAAAAACGTTATATGAACAGATTAAAGGAATTGTAATTTTTAATTTTTTTAAAATTGTTTGAGCAAAATCGGCCTAGTGGTTCTCAAGTTATGTCAAAAAAAGATATATCTCGATTCCTAGGGGTGACCCAGCAAAACGCCGGGACACGTATAACTTGTTTTTGACCGATATAACATTTCCCGTTGGTTTCATCCCATCCCGATTTTGACTGTAGCATAGTGTTTGCTGGGAATGCAAATGTTTTGAACTCGTGTGTTACCTAATTTTCTTGCTTTTGGATGAATCCTGCTGCTTGTAAATGTTTTGCAATTTGCTGCTTTAGTGACTCTCAAAGATTTTGCAAGTTCTTCTTGGGTTTGACAACAATCTTTATCGAGTAATGCCTCCAATTAATCATCTTTGAACTTTTTGGCTGACCTCGGCAGTCTTTGTTTTCCGTGTCAAAATTACCACTTATGAACTGCACAAACCATCTCTGGCACGTGGAAATGGATGGAACATATTTAGGATAAACTTCTTTGAGCAATCGATGTGCTTCAGCTGCACTTTTTTCTAATTGAAGAAGTCAAGCAAAACTTCCCGCAAATGATGCTTTGTTGGCATAAAATTCGACATTTTCGAAGCAAAAAAAATTATGTTGTTTACACTATTTCTTTCAATGACTAAGTGAGAATAAATGACAGCTGTGTACCCTTCAAAATGCCATATAGTTATTAAAGACACAAACCATGTATAAAAAATACGCTACCTGTTGTGAATCCCACATTTTTAAATTATACACTCAATATAAGCAGTAAAAAAAAAATTTAGTTTCATTATATAACCACTTGTTTGGTAATGAAGGATTTTGCTGGGATAATGTAATTTTTTTATTTCACCGAATTTTTTCATCATAATTTCTAAAGCATACACAGCGCCAAACACTTTGGGGATTTCTGTAAGAATCGTCCACTTTCCAGGCCACGACACTCATTTTGTTGTCTAGTGTTGTTAATCTACTATTCTAAGATTAGTTATGGTAAAAATTTTGAAGTTTTTTGTGCTAACTTATGGCTACCTAATTTTTTTTAAGGTTTTGACTATTACTTAACATTTGACTTTTATTTATTTGTTGATTTAATTTTGCAAAGTCACTTAAATTAAAAATGATATGTGGTTTTTTGAAATTATTAATTAAAATTCCAAAAAGGTTACTTAAAACATAAAAAAGTAACACAACAATCTGCCGCACAATGGGTTAGAATATTTAAAATTTGGTAATTTTTTGTTAGTAAAAAAAAAGCCTTAAAATGTAAAATCTTTATAAATGTTCCCCCTCTCACAACAAATATATAGTATAAAGGTATTTTTAATTATTTTAACGTGCGTTTTCGGTGATTTTTAACGCAAAAGTGTTGTAAATGTTCGAACAGCATTTAATTTTTATTTAAGAATCACACAATTTTATTTCTCTACTCAGGGAATTATGTATACAATGGTTAAAAATTACAATTAAAACAACTGCAAATGTAGTTAACTGAAAAGGCCATGACTGCGTTTTTCATAACAATAAGCAAAAACAAGTAATAATTTTGAACTTAAAAAAAAAATAACTACATAGTAAAAACTCAACTATAAAAATCGGCCAAAACGACCAACATAAAAAAAAAATACCTGTATTGTAAAATCAAATAGAAAATTAAAATCTACTACATACATAGTCAACATAACAAACAATACTACTGAAATACTAATTTTAAAATTTATAACAGCACACTTATAAAAAAAAGTTACTACAAAAGTCTGTTAAACGCGTCCTAAATAAATTGAACTAATTTTTCTGTTATTTGTTCTGCTAAAATAACAGGAACAATTTTGACCTATTTGTACGGACTTTTTTTTATGAGTGCAGGCAAGGTTTAGCCTGAAATTTTTTAATTTTTAATTTTTAAAACCCGTAGGTCCTTCGGAGAATAAATTATTTCCAAAATATTTTGAAAACACTTCACTGTGTACTGAAAGGCAGAAAACAGCTTTTGAATTCAGTGAACGTAATTTTTTGTATTTCAATTCAGTGAACGTAATTTTTTTGAATTTCAATTCAGTGAACGTATTTTTTTTTCAATTCAATTTAGCACTTAACCCCACCGAAGTCAAATAATATAACAAGGCTATGAACTAAAAAGCTTCAACAAAGTTCGCCAACTCACCATCAGATGGCGAGCAACAACTGTTCTAAAATTCAACATCTCGCGTAATTACAGTGTTGCCATATTTGAAGCCCCTCATCTTTCACCACCTTTCACTTCTTCTCTATCCCCTTTCCAAAGGAAGCAACACTTTAATTAATAGGAAGAATTTCCTGACTGTTGCTGCTCTTAAACAAAAAATAAAAAAAATTAATTCCATTCAATATATGTGACCTTCTCCGAGAAAAGGGACCTAGTGAGTCAAAAAACGAGTACTTGGGAAAATCGATAAAAATGAGAAAAACATTAAAATTTTAAACTTTAAATGCGTTTTTCTCAAAACTTCATTTTTACACATATGGTCTTTTACGAATATGAATAATTTATTGAATTTTTAATTCAGAATTCAAAAACTAAATTAAGGAATTAATTCTTTAAAGCTCTGACTAAGCGTTAATAAATTTTATAATCTTAATCGTTGTTTATTTTTTGATTTTGATTTCGGTTTGAGTTTAATTTCAAACAAAAATTTAGACATTTTGTACCTTTTCGGGGTTTTTTTTTTTATTAAAGATCCACACAACTTTATTTCTAACGGAGTTTCTGATACAACAAAAATAAATCTTTTTGCCCATTGTGCTCTGCCATGAAGAGTTAGTTACTCATTTAAGTTATTAAAGCTCTAACAACAAATGTAGATAATAGTGTGACCCCAAGTCAGCCAGTAAAAACCATATACAAAAATTATATTATATTTTAGCCAATAAAAAAAATAAACCCAAACAAAACTATTCCAAGTAATCTTTTTCAAATAAATTTTAAAGATTTTTGTGCAATGATCCTCAATTTTGATTGATTTTTATTTCTATTTTTTAAACTATCTTCAACATCATCTTTATTTGTATACACAACTGTAGTCAATTTAATATTTTATGTGACATTTCAACTTCAACGTTTTGTATTATTCGCATTTCTTTAATTTTTTTATGATTCGTTACACAATTTTTTAGTTTTATCTAATCTTTGTAAAAGAGGAAATCAATTGTTTGTGTTGTCTTTCTGCGATTCACCAGGAATATGTTAGTTTCTCTTCGCAAGTGTTATGTTTATTTGATTATGCCCGTTTTTTCCTTATATGAGAAGGTGTTGATTTAGTAGTCAGTTTTTTTGTTGCAATTGCTGGTAATATCTGTGGTACTGTTTACTATTTTGGTGTTGAAGTTTTGTGTGTAAAATGTGTCTCTATTTTCCACTAGAGTGGTATTTTGACTGTAAACCATAAAACTTTATAACCTTTTTTATTGAGTATATTTGTTTTTGGTTTTTTCTACTATGTGTTGCATTATTATACGTTTCATATTATTAATATACAGCATAGTCAAACATATAAAGCAATATGTTAGTGGTGTTTTATTGTTACTTGAACTCGAACTTTTTTATTTAAAGTTGTTGCAATTACACACAATGTTTTAAGGTTTTGTTTAGATCAACAACAAAAAATCAGGGGAAAGAAACTAAGGTAAACTACTCTTACTTACACAGACAGAAGTTTTCTGGACGAGTTTTAATGAACTTTTTCAGTAAACTAATGAAGTTTTCTTCACAAGGTAAATGAAACATTTTTTAAATTTGATGAAAAACCTTCATATATTGTGTGAATCCAGTTTTGGTGGCACAGATAGTAAGGAGATGAGAAGCAGTGAACTAGTTCCTACACCGGCTAAGAAATCCTGAACACTTGAATGCTTCTTTCGACACTCAACAACGTGATTTTTCCAGCGGACATTACGTTGGATTCTCATGCCCAGAACATCAAGAGCTTCAAATTTCTCAATATTAATACCACCCATATAAACAGCTGACTTTGATGGCCCCATAGTCCTATGGGTCAACATTAGGGTATTCAATCGATTAATTGTTATTCGATTAATCGCACAATTTTTCTCAAAAATTGTTCGAATAATTCAAAATGTCCAAATTTCGAATAACGAATAATACGAATAATTTCTTACGATTAATCGATTAATCGAAATTGGTAGAAAATTACAGAAATGTTTAAAAAATATAAATTTTTTATTAAAGTAAATATGATAAAAACTCCAAATTTATTTTTAAAAAATTGTGGTAAATAATTTGCTGTACACTCAAAAAAATAAGTTAGTAGAAAAATTAGTAAAACGTCTTGTATATCAAGTGTACTAGTTTTCAGCAATTTTTTTTCTGCAATTCCGTTTTCAGCAAAAATTTTAGTTATATTTTTTTAGCACTAAACTAATTTTGAACTATTGTTTTACTAATTTATTTTGCTACAAATATTGTGCTGTTAACTGCATTCATAGCGTGGGCGACAACCAGATAGACAAGATGTAGATGTCGCAGCTTGTCTGGAAACGGAAACGACAAAAAAGAAAAACAACTCTACACATATTCTATATTTAAATTTTCAGCAAATAAATTAACTAAAGTAAAATTTCGCTACAAGTTTTTTGAGTTTTTTTCAGTCTACTAATATTCAGCAAAAAGTTTAGTGATTTTAGCAAGGATTTTTTTCATTTGCAGTCGACTAAGTGTTAGCAAAACTTTTGCTGAAGATTACTATTTTTTTGGTAAAAATCAGCTCGCTGATTTTCAGCAAACCTTTTGCTGAAATTACCAACTTTTTTGCAAGCACGCTCCTGACTAAAAATTTGCTGACACAGCAACATTTTTTGCTGACTTTACAGACTTTTTTTTGAGTGTAGGCTTGTACCTATCCGAATTTTATTCTGGCCTAAAAAAATAATTAGGGGACGACCTAGAAATATTTGTTAGCTTTCATGTTTTAAGTAGGAGAGTCAATAAACATCTTAAATCCCAAAGAAAAAACAACATAAAATTATCACAGTTTGCTTTGTCATCTTCCAAATTACTACCCTGTTGTTGTGACTTATTTAGTAAAGTTGTGGTATCTATTTACGTATAATAAATTTGTAATTATTTTTTACGACTTTCTTAATGTTGATATTAAATGAAAGCATAAGTAATTATTATAATTAATGATTATTAGAATTATTAATTATAATTAATGCTCAATGTAATAAAGCTTGTATGTTTGATGAATTTCAGAAGAGTTACTGAATTTAAAATTAAAATTATTAAATACACAAAAAGTGTATGAATATTATTTTACAGAAAATTTTTTCGATTAATCGATTAATTATTAAAATTTTGTTCGATTAACCGATTAGGAAAAAAACCCGAATAATTATTTGCACGATTAATCGATTAAAATAAAAAGCCGATTAATTGAATACCCTAGTCAACATACAATACTGGCTCTTGCGTGGATTAAAATCAAAGCTAATTACACGACCCCACTCGGAGATTGTCAATAGGTCATGATTGAGTGTGTCATTCATAATCAGCGTTTTGCATCCAATGACAAATTTTGCTGTCTTCTGCGAAAGCGTATATAGGATATGAAGTTTGACCAAGAAAGTCGTTTAGAAAAATAAGAAAGAGAGAAAGAGAAAGAACGTAGACTTGCGGTACACCTGCATTTAACTGAAACTCTTTGGATGGGACTATAACAAATCTTTTAGTTCGATCCCTGAGAAAGCTCGATATGAATCGAGAGAAGTTATCACCGACACCAAAAGCAATAAGCCTTGACACGAATGCTTTATACCACACACGATCGAACGCCTTGGAAATATCTAAAACAACTACTTTACTTTCACCAAATCTGTGAATGGACCGACTCCAACGCTCCGAAAGAAACGCCATCAGGTCTCCCATAGAACGGCTTCTACGAAAACCATACTGTCGATCGTTGAGAGGTGAGTTGGACTCGAGATAATTAACAAGATGGTAATTAACCATGCTCTCCGTAACCTTTGAGAACGCCGAGCAGATTGCAATTGTCGAGCAGATTGCAATTGTGATCGGTAATTGTCAGGGTTGGTAGCCGCACCCTTTTTGGGGATTGGCTGGACACTGGCAACCTTCCAACATGATGGAAAGATACCTGTGCATTACGACGTGCTAAAGAGGGCTGCCAATGGACGCGATGCTGGAATTCCATCTGGGCCCGTTACCTTAATTACGTCGAGATTCGTAAGAACCCTTTTAACGGCTCGAGAACGAAAGAATATGTTAAGCATATTATCTGATACTCTTTCGAGCTCGGGCAGTGGTTGATCGCTTTCCGGCAGAAATGAATTTCCCACAAATAATTCAGCCAAAAGGTTGGCTTTATCAACTGGCTCAGTGAATATTTGGTCATCCTTTATAAGAGTTGGAATAGAGGAACTAGCATTATTACTTACTCTTTTAAATAATGACCAAAAGGTCTTACTGCCCCGAGGAATAGCAAGAACTTTGTCACGTGGACGTTGTTCGTACAGAAGCTTTTCACGTCTTAGTATGCATGTGCGCACCAGTTTATTAATGAAGTACTTATTTACACGTCAATTACTGAATGCTTCCTCTCTAGATCTGACTGCATTTTATCACCGAGGGGTGCAAATGACTTTACTTCATACTTGTTAGGGTGTGAAGTAGAGCGTACAACGATTTTTCATACTTTAAGATTCGACTGTAAATGCAAAACGTTCAGCAAAAAACAAAAAATTTTTTTTCGAACGCTGTGGTGTAAGGTTTAGCACGTTGGACTATTACACATAAGGTTACGGGTTCGATCCCCACCCAAGGCAACATCAATTTATGAAAAATAATAATATAAAGTGGTGGCAAATTTAATAGGAACGATGTTGTTAACTTTATTTTTCATCTTTAAGACACTGTCATTTTAAGTCTGGCGAACATTTCTGTATAAAAATAATGCAAGACTTAAGGAAATTTTGTAGAATTTCCAAAAATATACAGTTTGTATTTATTCGATCAGTACTCGCTAAATTTTACTCTGTAATTTGATAATTTTTCATTGAAAGCCACGCCCACTTAAAACAAGTGACAAAATAAAAAAACAGACATTATGCTAAAATTCTGCACAATATTCTAAACCACATATTTGGCTCCCGGGGCGAATTTAGTCACTATTTTGATTTTTAAAAATAAAGGCAACGAAAAAAAAATTGAATCGTTCGTATTAAATTTTCCACCACTGTATGTGAGTATTTTCTATCCCTCATACATATCGCAGCGTCCTATTTCGGTGTTGCCATAGCACTTAGCCCCACCGAAGTAAAATAATGTAACAGGGCTATGAACTAAAAAGCTTCTACAAAGTTCGCCAACTCTTCATCAGATGGCGCCTAACAACTTCTAAGATTCAGCACCTCGCGCAATAACAGTGTTGCCATATTTCAAGCCCTTCATCTTTCACCATCTTTCCCTTCTCTATCCCCTTTTCAAAGAAAGCAACACGTTAATTAATAGCAATAATTTCCTGAGTGTTGCTTCTCTTTAAAAAAAAACTTCCGTTCATCACGCGAAATGTTTCTTGGCTCACCGCGAAAGGCGATTATGCGCGGCGAAAAGTTCGACGTAAGTGCCAACGGAAGTTGTCACATTCGAATGGCAAAGCCAGGTAGAGCATTAAAATCGCCGTCAACCACGGTTTCATTATTCGAGCAATTCTCAAAGATTGGAGATATGGAGTTGGAAAGCGAGTCAAAACAATTTTTTCCAACCGAATCAATTCAATTGTTTTGAGAGTGTCCAGAGACAGTTAAATTCGGTATCATGCGCGCTGAATTCTTGCTGCCACTGGTACACAAAATCATGACGAACGCATACCGCAAGTACCCTGTGAAAGATAAATAGATAAATAGAAGGTGTTAACCAGTCAATGAATTACTTCTCTTAAGGTATCTTTCCCCTAAATCAAGATTAATATCATATATTGTAAACATCCTCCTTACCACAAATGGTGGTGTAATAAATTTTACCTTCGTCTTCACATTTTAAAGTACGAGTGCATCCATTTCTACATTGCATTGGTTGGTATTATTGTACAATTATGTGGTTGTTATTGTTTTTATAGGAAATTAATGATGAAACTGCAATGAAAGAAGCTGCTTGCCATTGGTTTTCTGCTTTTGTTGTTGTTTTTATAAGAGTGGTGGTATTGTAATGTTTCCTTGAAATTGTCTTGCGTTTGGCAAAAAACTAAACAAAACTCTAAAAAACATTGAATGTTAAATACTTGTAGTTTTTTTTTTTTTTTTTTTTGTATGAATGGTAAAGTTTTACAAGTGCTACACGGTCACAAAGCCAAAAAGTGGCAAGTTGAAAGAAGATGAACAAGAAATACCAAATACAACAACAACTACTCGTATATATAAATTTAGTTTTTGTTTTTGGCGGGAATTTAGTTGTTGTGGCGAATTAAATTTTCATGATTTTTGGCAGTTGGTCTAAAGTAAGTTGAAGGCTCTGCTGTGTGTTGGGTGTACATACACTTTATATCTTTTTTCTTTGTTGCAAGGGTTTTGTGTCTATAAGATGATGTTTTTTTGGCAGAGGTTTCCTGTTAAAAATTATTATGTAATATTGAAGAAGATTTTAAAAGTTTAAATCGTGTTTTTCGGAGTAGTGAATGTTGCCGGCAAACAAGTGGGTTTTTGGTTTCTTATCTAACTTCCGTGTCACATCATGTTAATTTTAATCTTTATGTGGTAATGTTTTTATTTTAACTAAAAAAAAAATTAGGTAAATTAAGGCATCTGTTGAGGTAAATTGTTCAATTAATGATATAATTTTTTTATGGTCTTCTTCTTTTCTTGCTTTTTCTCGTGTTACTGAAGGAGTTGAAATTATTATGTAATATCAGGGATTGGTGGGAATGTTTGTTTTTGTTTTTTTGGTGACAAAAAAGTTTATTTTTATAGGAAAAAAAAAATAAAGTTAGCGAAGGAATTTTTTTTTAATTGAATAACATTTTGGAGTTTTGGTATTTTTTTTTTAAGTTTTATACAAATTTGAAACATTATGGATCTGTGGAGGAATAAAGTTAGAATGATTGATTGTATACAGAGAACAGAAAATCATAGTTACGAATAATTCATTAATTAAATCATATTTAAATTAACATTTTATATTTTTACAAACATTGTTAAATTATGTATGAATCTTATTAAAATAAATATGATTATAGTTAAATCAAACTTTTTCATATTTAAATTAATGAGTGAACATTTTATATTTTGTTTTCACATTTAAAAACTAAATATGTTAAATTAAAAGAAGAACAAACTTACAAGGAGAGTCTGTTTGTAGGTTCCCTATTTCGATGAAATTTGGATATGTGTTAGAGGGGACAAAACGAAACCATAACTGCCCAAATTGGTATTTGGGGGAAAAATTATGTTCCAAAGTTATTCGAAACTTTTTTGTTTGAAGACTTTTTTTTTAATATTTTTAGTACACCAGTTAATAGATCTGGAAAATACCTTTAATTTGATACCAAATTTGTGTATACAAAAATCAAAATCCACAAAATCAAAATCGGGGGCATTTTTGGCCCCATTTATCAATCACAAGATTAGGTCACTAAATAGGTGCACATTAGACCGTACCGCAAAAAAAAGTTCGCCGTACACCGACGAATCTGAATTATTTTTGCAAGGAGGTTTCAAACAAATTTTTTCTTGCCGAACGTAGGGGTCGCCTTTTTACACTTTTCGTTATATCTTTGGCATTTACAGTCCGATCTTAAAGTACGATACATCGATCTTTTTGTCTCGAGGGGACCAATGCTCTAAGGGCCATTGACCTCAAGTATCCCGTTCTAGTATCTAATCACCAGATCTTAGCTGCTACAACCCTAATGTACGACCCTAATGTCAGAAAATTAAAGCAGAAACTTCTTTTTATTTTTTGTTGCCGAACGTAGGGGTCACCTTTTTGAATTTTTTTCATTCGATTTTTCTTTTATAGCAAAACATTGCTCTCCTAAATGCCGAAGATATAACGAAAAATTAAAAAAAGCGACCCCTACGTTCGGCAAACAATTTTTTTTAAATTGCCTTGCAAAAATACTTTATATTTGAAGGTGTACCGCGCACTTTTTTTTTGCCCGTAAGGTGCTGCTGTCCAGTGCACATTAGACCGCATCACCTTACATGCAAAAAACAAAAAAGTATTTTTGCAAGGCAATACCAAAAAAAAACTTTTTTTGCCAAAGGTAGGGGTCGCCTTTTTTAATTTTTCGTTATAGCTTCGGCATTTCAAGTCGGATTTTAAAGTATGATACATCGATTTTTTGCCTCTAGGAGGCCAGTGTTTTGCTATAAAGGAAAAATCCAATAATAAAAAAATTAAAAGGCGACCCTACGTTCGGCAACCAAAAAAGTAAAAAAATTCTGCTGGGTTTATCGAAAAATTGCCTTAGCAACAGTTTAATGATTTTTTACGAGCTTTAATTTTCTGACATTAGGGTGGTAGCAACTAAGATCTGGTGGGTAAATACTAGAACGGGATACTTGAGGTCAATGTTCCTTAGAGCAAAACACTGGTCCCCTCGAGAGAAAAACATCGATGTATCATACTTTAAGATCCGACTGTAAATGACAAAGATATAACGAAAAATAAAAAGGCGACCCCTACCTTCGGCAAAAACAATTTTGTTTTTAAATTGCCTTGCAAAAATACTTTATATTTTAGTTAAGTGTTTGTAACCGTCGCATAGGACAATCGTAATTAATATTAGAATTAATTACTAAAGAATTTTTTTATAGTTGATTTCTAGGAAGAAGAAGAAGAAAACATTTTTATTGAAAAATTTAACAGACACAAGGGAATCACCAGACTGCCGCAGTTTCGTCTCACCCAAAGACTCGTCAGTGGTTAGTTTATGTGTCAACTGATCAAAGTAATTTTTAATTGTTAATTTGTCTCTATATGAAAAACTTTTTGTGTATTGCCATGACCGGGGATTGAACCGGCAGCCCTCTGCACAGGCTATGACTCGTAGCATCACCTCTTAACAAGTTACACCACGGTCGGCATAGTGCTGAGTGTGGCTAATTGAAGTTTTTTTTCAATCACAGCGTATACAATGTATGTTTTGTAATCAGAAGAGCCAGAATTAACTAATACTTGAGCAATTTTATTTTTCAATTAGAATGTTTCCTCTCTTAATCCTATTGTTTTTTCTCCTTTTTCACAAGTAATTATCACATTATGATGCGCTTTTTTCACATTCAATAGTTGGATACCGAGTGTTGATTGGAGAAGTTGTGTTGCTGCTGTGCAACAACATTCGAAGGTGTACCGCGCACATTTTTTGCCTGTAAGGTGGAGCGGTCTAGCGCACATGCTTATTCTGTCCTCTCCATCGTATACCAAAATTTCATCTAAACCTGGGTAAACCCCACAGCAGATCTGATGTTGCGTTACATGCATCGAAATCGCGAAATTTCAATATCCACCGCTATGCAAAAACAATGAAGTAAAGCTTATAGACATTGAACTATGGGAGAATGTATTTCTTAGAACCAACTAAATGTTCTTTATTCAAAATTAAACATCTATAAAATTTTTTTCTTTATTTTTTCAGAGTGGTGAATATCGATATTTCGAGATTTTGATACAATGTAAACGCGATCTTATTTGTTAGTTTGATTTAAAAGCTGTATCTTTTTAATTTAGTATTGTTTCCACTTGATTTTAACACGTGTATATACATAACTCGGTCCAAATTAAACAGATATTTAAACTTCTCACATGGTTTTTGTACTTATTCATATTTGACAAATTTATTCAGTTCGAAGGACCGAATATTGTATGATGTTTAAATTCATATTAAAAATATTGCTGGTTACCTATATTTAAAAAAAATGAAAAACAAGTTTCATGTAGGCTACTAGAAACCAGTAATCTAAATCACTTAAAAATCATTGGTCCTTCGAACCAAAGTTAAATATAATACTATAAAAGCTTTAATATTAGCTGTTAAGCTCATTACAAACTATCGGTAAGGTAAATTCAACTACTAATATTTAAAAATCAGTGGAATATTTAACAACTGATATAATTTTTTTTTTATTGGTGCAAAGGACCTAATATTTGGATTGAAAAACTATTAAAAAATATTAACAAAAATTTTAAAAATTTATTTCACAAATTAGAGAATTTTTTGTGGTTCAAAGGCAAACAGATTAGATAAAAATTCCAATAGTCTTGAAAAATCGAAAAAGTAATAGGAAATTTTGCAAAACAGAGTATTTTGCAATAAAATCTTAAATAGTCGATTGACTTGTCGACTGGTTCGCAGGACCAAAATAAATATATATGATACTATATTTGATAAACTACTATCGAAAATGTGACATCTGTTTAGTATTTGGCTATAAAGTATTTCTTCTCTTTTATTTAACTTTTTTTTTAAATAATTTATCAGATAAACTATCATACATATTTTGGTCCCTTGAACCACTAAGAAACTGTTTCTTAAATTTCTAAAGGTAATTGGAAGATTTTATCGCAATTTAAGTCCTTTGAATTGACGTTAAATTGTAAAATTTTCTATTATTTCTATTTTGTTATTTTTTCAATATTTTCGTCCTTCAAACCAGTCGAAAAAGTTAATTCTGTTAAAATGTTTACTAAAACTCTGTATCGGAATTTTTCCTATTATTTCTTAAATTTCTCAAGACTAATGGAATTTATTATCTCAGCTATGATTCTTTAAATTATTAATAAATTGTCACATTTTCTAGAGATTTTTCAGTGTCAAAAATTTTGGTCCTTCGTGCTAATCGAAAAATACGATACCATTTAAAATTTTACTTAATAATATTCTGTATCTTAGAATTTCCCTTTAATTTTTAAATGCCTCAACACTGTTTGAATTTTTTTATCTCATGTTTGGTCCTTCGAACCAAAAAAGTTCGTTAATTTGAAAAAATTTCTAATAATTTTCGATTTCTCAAGATTTTTTGAAATTTTTCTCTAAATTCAGGCCTTTCGAACCAAAAACATTATCTAAATTGTAAACGTTCATAATAATTTTTAGTTTTTCCAATATTTTTGGCGAGATTTGCTCTTAATTTAGGTCCTTCGAACCAACATTATCACTATAACATATTATTAAGCAAATTTTTAGCATTTCTCCGTATAATTTCTCCATATTATTTAAAATCTATTCTCTATTTCCTCTTTTTTTTTAATAAAACCAAATTTGTTTTAAATTTTTTTCTTTATATATTTTTTTTTTAGTATTTATATTTATCAACACAAAAAATACTTTTAAACAATAACTCAACAATTCGATTTTTTTCGTAAAACTTTTTTCATATAAACAATTTATTTTTTTAATATATTTACAATATTTTTGTTAATTTTCTTATCTTGTTTTATATAAAATTAACTCTTAATATGGATTTTAAACAGCCTCTCATATTAAGAGTAAAATGACTAATTTGTACAATCTTATAATTAAAGAACAAATTTTGGTTCAAGAGAACAAATACAGTTTTGAATGGAAATGAATGAAAACTTAAAATTAATAACAACAAATGTCTAAAATATGAGGAAAACTTAAAAAATTTTAGATTTTTTATTTAAATTAGAACTGAAAATGCTAAAATATATAACATTTAATAATAACATGAAATGATTTTGGCATTCGAAAATAATTTTTTATAACAAATATTTAGTTTAACAATATTTTTTTACAGTTTTGAATAATAATTGAACAAAATTAATTAGATTTTTTTGTTTATTTAATCCGAAGATTGTGAAACTAAAACAAAAAGTTTTTAAATTTTAAACAAATTAAATTAGAATATTGCTTAACAAGATCTTTGAAATACTTAATGAAGATTTCGTGAATTTACCGCAAATTTTTTTAAGTTAACAAACATTTTGTTAATTTAACAAAAAAAAAAAAACTTTGGAAACTACAAAAGAACCAATCAGAACATTTTATTTTTAAATACTTTGTTCTGATTGATTGATTGATTTTAAAAAGATTGATCAATAATATTGAACGTGTATTCTTGCCTTTAAACTTTGCTAATTTAACAAAAGCTTTTTAAAACTTTGTTGATTTAAGTAAAATATTGTTTTACAAGGTTTTGTTAATTTAACCAAGAACTTTGTGATCCTTAAAAAAACCTTTGTAAATTTTTTATAAAACCTGGCTAATTTAACAAAAAAAAAACCTGTGCAAACATGAAAAATAGGTCATTTGAAAAAAATTGTTTGTGAAATATATACACCGAAAAAATATGTTTTTGAGTTAACCTTTTTTGAAACTGTGAAGCATATGCATCTTTGCACCAAATTTTGGGCAAATAAAATAGGCTAAACCATTCACTTATGCCTAATAAATTTTTCTGTTTTCTTCTTCCTTCTGTAAATTAACTTTAAAAAATTTTGTTAATTCAACAAAAATATTTTAATATTTACAAAAAAATGTAGTTAGTCTAACGACAAAAAAAATCATCAATTCCATAAAAATTTTGTTAATAAGCAAAAAATATGTTAACGTAATCAAAACTTTGTTAATTTACACAAAATATTGTTAATTTAACAAACGAACTGTGAATACTCGTAATGGATTTTACTAATCAAGGAAACTATTTATCAAAATTGACAAAATTTTCTGTAAATTTAACAAATATTTTCTTAATTAAATAAATATTTTATAAATTTTTTAAATATTTTGCTAATTTGACAAATAGTTTGTCAATATATATATTTGCAAATTTAACAAAATATTTCGTAAATTTAATAAATATTTTATTGATTAAATAATTATTTGATTAATATATTAAATATTTTGTCAAATTTTAACAAATAACTTGTCAATTTATTAATATATTTCATCAAATTAACAAAATCTTTCTTTAATATAACAAAACATTTGATCAATATTTCCTTACCAAATATTTGTTATTGTAATACTTAATTATTTTCAACTCTTAAATCATTTCTTTTAATAAATTTCCTAAATGATATTAAATTTGATTTTCTGAAATGTACACACATGAAAATGGTAAAAAAAAGAATGAAAAAGGAGTTCTTATATAAAGACAACAAAATAATAATGATTTCAGTACTGTGGCAAACAATCAAGCATTACTCCCCAAAATGCTTTGGTTTTTGTTAAAAAAAAAAAAAATTAATACATATTTATTACCTAAAGATTTTGTTGACGTTGCGAAAAGTTAATCCCAACCATGACTGGTGGGTACCCAGACTTTTTCCCATACCGGTTTCCACACCTTTTTCCATTCTTGTACTTTAACTTCTTTCCACACTGGCACCTGTATTGATTTCCATTCCTCTTTCCAGGCCTCTTTCTTTTCGGTGGCCCAGACTTGTTTTTTCTCTATACGCCATATTTTTATTTTTTCTTCTACCCAGGTTTCACGTTTTTCTTTAATCCATATTTGTTTTTTAACGGGTTTCCACACTTGTATCCATTCTATCTTCCATTCTAGTTTTTTCTCAGTTTTCCATTCCTGTTTCTTTTCGGTTTTCCATTCTTGCACTTTTTTGGTTTCCCATTCTTGTTTTTTCTCAATTTTCCATTCTTGCACCTTTTCGGTTTTCCATTCTTGTTTCTTTTCGGTCTTCCATTCTTGCTTCTTTTCGGTACGCCACACCTTTTTCCAAACGGGTTTCCAGATTAATTTTTTACGCCATAAATCGTGACTGGTATACTCCCAACCCTCGTGATCTTTGCCGAGATATTTTTCACCAGGAATGCCCATTTTAACCCATTCGGGTACAAACATTTTCTTCCAATCTGGTACTTGTACTTCTTTCCAAACTGGTACTTGGATTTCTTTCCACACGGGCACCTGTATCTCTTTCCAGACGGGTACTTTAATTTCACGCCATACTGGCACCTGGATTTCTTTCCAGATAGGTACTTGTATCTCTTTCCATATCGGTACTTGTATTTCTTTCCATATGGGTTTTGTGATTTTCTTCCATTCTGGCACCTTTTCCTCCTTCCAGGCTGGTACTTCTCTCTCTTCGATGTGAGGCTTTTTGATAATCTTCCAATCTGGTACTTTTTCTTCTTTCCACACTGGTACTTTTACCTCCTTCCAAATGGGTATTTGTATTTTTTTCCATTTTGTTTCCCAGGCTTCTTTTTTGATAGTTTTCCAGACTTGTACCCAATCTTCTTTCCATACCAGTTTCTTTTTCCATACACCCTCTGGAGGATGGGCATATGCAAAGCCCACTATGAGAGCACAGCTGGCACCCAAGAGCTGTAACGAATTTAATAAAGAGAAAAAAAAATATTCGAAAATTATTGTTAATTGTTAATGATTTTTTTAATTTAACAACTTGTTAAAAGTGTGATAAATGTTTCATTTTAATAAATTTCAGTTATGTTGAGTGTTTTAAACTAATTAATCATAAAATGTTGTATTATGTGTGTTATTTTTAACAAGTCTTATTTAATGATCATTTAATGTTGTTAACAAAAAAAAATTTAGTGTTTTTCTTATTGTTTTGTTGAAAGTTTGTTTTTTAATCAAGTTTCACATTAAAATAGGTAAAATTTTTTAAATAATTGAAATTATTAATGATTAAAATAATTAAACTTTGCAAAAAGAAAAAAAAAACTACTTTTGTAGATTAAAACAAGTGAAAAACTTTCCAAAAAAACAAGGTAATAACAGGTTTTTACCGTAAAGATTACCACGTAGTGATAGTTACCTTTGCATTACTTTAAAGTAGAAAATAATGACTTACGGATAATAAGTTATATATTATTGAAAAATAATCATCTATTGGCATTTGATTAAATAAGCACCGATTAATTATTTTTTATACATTTGTTTTGATCATTTTACAACTAAGGCCCGATTACAGAATTCTCAGTTAAAATTAAGCCGACAGTTAAATTCAAATTTTATATGAAAGAACAACGAATGTTAAAGTCTCAGTTATTAGTTTTCTGAACATTCATTAATCGAAAAAAGAAAAAAATTTCAAGGTAAAACGTTTTTTTGCAAAAATCTAAAGATGTTAAGAGGTTCATAAAAAACGTTAAACTCTTTTTAGTAAATTGTTTTTTATTTATACAATTTTTTTAAAGAATTAAACATAATTATCCACTAAGCTTTAGCACCACTGAAAATGATTTCATTTATAATTACACTGTGCTGTGAATTTTTTTAACACTTTTTTTTAACAAGCTGGGTACGCTACTGGTAAAGCTTATTTAAGTACGCTGAATTCAATGGTGCTGGTCGTTTTTGAAGTTAGCGCTCGTATTTGCGATATAAAATTTAATTTACAAATAGTTTAATATACCATAAAACAATATTTTTATACTTTTGGGATACATTCTGAATTTAAATCAATCCAACTCTGTTAACCCTTTCGAACCCAAAGTTGCCTACAAGCAACTTCGTTGTTATGTGCCTATAACTCCCGTTATATTTATTTTATTTATAACGAATTTTTTTTTACTCAGTAGCAGTGCAGTTCCATAATGCCTGTGTATAAATTTCATATATTAGCAGGCTTTGATAGTGTTCATTTCAGAGCTGTTTTTCCTAGTGTTCATACACATTTTTTCTCACAGTAAATTTGACGGAAAAATAAATTTTTTGTTTAAATTAGTCTCAAAAACTGTGTGTGATGAATTAAATTCAAAAAATCATAAACTTTTATGTAGAGTTTAGTAATAGAAAAAATATGAAATTTTATTTAAAAAAAAATCTTATCCCGTTCGGGTCCGGTAGCATATTAATGTATGAATTTTAATTCTAAATATCTCCGTTAGGGGGCGCTGCAAAGCCATAAAAGTAATAAAAAATATTTATTTGGCATATATCTACATTTATACGAAGTTTGGTCGGAAAATTCCCAGCCATTTAAAGTTGGGGTCGAAAGGGTTAAATTCAATTTTTCGTTATTTTTTTCTTTTTTTTTGGTAAATTTATAATTAAAAATGATCCCAGAAGTATAAAAATATAATTTTTTTGGTACCGTGGCGTCAAAATTCGCGAATACGAACGCTAACTTTGAACAACGGCTATCACCATTGAATTCAGCGTACTCGAATTAGCTTTACCAGTGGGGTGCCCAGCTTACTAAAATTTGCGTCTAGCACAGTGTTATTTATTAAATACATGTAACCAATTATTGTGTATACAAGTTAATAATGTCGATTTTTTTGCTTGAAAAATACATTTATTATAATAACAAAAATAATTGATACATTATTCAAAGTATTGTCCATCGTTAGCCACTACTTTTTCCCATCTTTCTGGTAGCATATGGATTCCGGGACAAAAGAACTGCTCCGGTTTTGGGGTAAAGAATCAATGAAGTCAATTTCTGATACCCTGTTCTGAGTGAAGCGTATTCCAGTAAGGGCGTTCTGCATCGGTCGAAACAAATGGTAGTCAGAAGGGGCAAGGTCTGGGTTATAAGGCGGGTGAGCCAAAACTTCCCATCCACTGTTTTCCAAATAGGTTTTGACCGGCCTTCTAACATGTGGCCGAGCGTTGTCATGATGGAAGATTTTTTGTTGTTGTTTTTTTTTTTCTTTGATATTTTCAATGTTTAATAACGCTCCTAGACGAGAACAAGAAATTCTCATTGAGTTTGTAATTTAACTTGACAAATATTTCCAGAAAGTCTAAAAACGTCATCCCCTGACGATTTTCTTAGGCAAGAATGACATTTGGATAGGGACATGCCTACAACGGATTATTTTTCACAATTTGTTAGATACGTTTGGGATTTTAGCATATTTAATTCCTTTAATGCGATTATTGACTCATGTTTGGTCGCATATTGATTGATTGCTCTCTTCAAACGAATCAATTGTGTTCGGTACAAGTCCCCTGTGATCGTCTGACCCAATTTCAATATCTCACAATACAAAACACCCTTCTGATCCCAAATACAGAGCATTACCTTGGCGCCATGGATATTCGGCTTCGGCGTTGATTTGGCTGGTTGGCCGGGCTTTACATATGACTTTTTGCGCTTGGGGTTATCGTAATGTATCCATTTTTAATCACCAGTAACAATACGATGCAAAAATTACTTCTTTTTGTAGCGTTCAAGCAGCATTTCCGACATGCAAAATCGCCTTTCAACGTCTCTCGGCTTCAATTCCCATGGGACCCAATTTCCTTGCTTTTGAATGAATCCCAATACTTTTAAACGTAGGGAAATCGCTTGTTGTGTGACTCTCAATGATAATGCAAGTTCTTCTTACGTTTGACAACAATCTTCGTGGAGTAATGCTTCCAATTCCTCATCTTCAGACTTTTTCGGCTTACCAGGCCTCTCCTTGTCTTCTGTATCGAAATCACCACTTTTGAATCGCGCAAACCATCGTTCACAAGTTTTTTGAGTTGGTGCATGTTGATCGTAAGCTTCGAAAGTATATTTTTCTTTTTTTCCATATGAAATGCATAAAAGGATAATTTTGATTTTCATATATTTATCCCGGGTTTCAAAATATTTTCAATATTAAACAATATAAAAAAAAATGCTGGTTATTTATTTGAATATTAGATAAAATATTATTATAATCTTAAGTCTAATAAGATGTCGACTCTGGAGGTTATAACAGCTTCGATTCGGGATGGCATTGACTCAACAAGTTTTTGCAATTCACTGGCTTATGCTGAGCCACTTTACGTTTCATCACGTGCCATAAATTTTCGATAGGATTTAAATCCGGGAAGTTTTCAGGCCAACCCATGTACTGAATACCGAGGTCCTTGAATTTTTTTTGCACCTGTAAAAACGATTTAAAAGATTATTTCATAATTTTTAGCTACAAACATGCGAATATAATGATACTACATATTTATAATCAAAACTTGCCGATTTTGCACGGTAACAAGGTGCGGAGTCATCCTGAAAGATATCCTTACTAGAATGCCCGTATTGCTCCTCCACAATAGGCAACACAAGTCCCGTTGTAACTTCGCCATATTTTTCTCCGTTCATAATTCCATCCACAAACAATAAAGGACTCCGTACATAATAAGGAAAACATCCCCAGATCATTTAATTCTGAGGATGCTTGACCGTTCTAATTACGCATGTGTCCTTAAATCTTTCTCCTGGGAAACGTCGCACGTACGGAAGATTGTCGGCACAGTGCAAGTTAAACTTGCTCTCATCAGACCATATAACGTTTCGCCATTGGTCGAGAGTCCAATTGCGGTGCATTTTGGCTTACTTTAACCGTTTAGCTCTCATTTCCGAATTCGCGGAGTCGTCTGCGAACATTTTCCTTACTAATGCTAACTTGGTGGAGATCTCTTCTTATTTCGACGGTACTTTTAAAACAATTCTTTAGGCTCATTCGGTGTATAACGGTATCTGTTCGATCAGATATCTTTCTCCTAGTTCTTTTCCTGCTGGTGCTCTCTAATCGGTCAGCTTGGTTCTTTTTTTTCAGCAAATTTATCACGGTTGGATGACTACAGCCTATCCGTCTTGCAATTTCGCGGCAAGGTACTCCTTCTTCCTCCAATGTAAAAATAATGACCTTTTGGTCTCAAGTCAACCGCTTATATTTTGGACTCATTTTTTAGGTCTATCTGTTTAATATGCCACTACTAATTTATAATTATTTTAATTTTTTTTCACAATATTCCGTATATATTTTTAGTTTGAAGTTTCTTGCGCAGATTTATTTTTATATATATAATTGCGATACAGCAAAAAATACCGTCATAATTTGTATTTAAACAAGCGTTTGTCAAACAAAATTCCGTGGTAAGATGTGCGTGACCGCAGGCGTAGGTGCTTAATTTGAATTTAAAACAAAATTCAAATTTGAAAGGATCATTCAAATAAAATGAATATAATTTGAAACTGCTTACAGGAAGATTCAAATAAAATTTAAGATTTGAATTTGAAAAATGGAATTTAGCAAACTTTTTAAAAATATTTGTATTACTATGGTTTAGGTGAATGGAAACAGAAGGCTTCTGGCTCGAGGCTTGGTGAGTGTTATACCAAATGAAAAACTTTGAAATTTTTAATAGGAAAAGAAAGATAGGAAAGAATGAGCAGTTGTGGAAGTATGATAAAAAACGCAACATTTTTTAAAGCTGTTTTTAAAAGTTTAGGTTACTGATCCATGCTGGAAATATCAGTGACGACTTTTTAAGGACATGTCATCATTTATTCATCACAGTGACCTCCTGGTGACTTGTCGTGATGACATTTTTACATTTGTATGAAAATGTCAGTAGGTGTCTACAGGTATTTTGTATGGGAGCGGATCAGCAAGTCATCAATGACAGCGACATACCGCTAAGCCGTCATGAAGACGTCTTCACGAAATTTCCAACTAGGTTGTTTATAGTTTATATAGTTTATTACACTTAAAGAATAACAGCTATGTATGTATGTAAGTATGTGGGTATAAAAAACAATTTTTTGGAGACCAAAAACAAATGTCCTCCACCATAAATAAGGGACATTAATATTGTCACTCCATTTCTGACACATCTTAATATTGTATAATAATTAGTCCTTTTGAATTTCTAGTGAAATGTCCATCTGTTTGTCCGTCCCTCTATTAATCACAATGTCCGTCAATTATAGAAGTTTTTGGCTTTTGGTCTTTTAGAATAGTTTAAAATCACTTGACTTATTTCTGGCATTTAAGTCAAATTTTAAACTTTGATGTCTTCAGAGACTTATAGTAAAATTTCATGACAAATATTTTTGCCGAACATTTTTTTAATCTAACTCTTCAACTTACGGGTCATTTTTGTCCTTTTTTAAGAAGGGACCGAAAAATCTTTTTAATTGAAGAGATAGAGGGTTAAAATGTTCCACAAATATGTTACTCGTAGTGTCTTAGAGAAGTTCGCTGAACACATTCTATTCCTAAAATGGAAGACTCACATGGTTTCCTATACCGGTTCACAATAAACATTTACAAAAGGGGGAAAATTTTAACCCCCCCAAAAACATAGGGCCAGACATGAACTTTTAAAACGCCGATACACTTATATTTAGTTTGGTATCCTCGGACAGAATCAGTAATCAGAACCTTGTTATTTTGGAATAAAAATTGATTTTGTTGTACAGTGTTGATTCCGATCCGAATAATCGGACGATTTTTTTCTACGAGTACATATAATATTAAATATATTCTAAGATTTTCTATAAGAAGAATTCTTAGAGCCACTTTTATAGTCAGAGCTAAGAATGAAATTTTTCTTAAATAAATATTAAGTTAGAAATTTTCAAACAAAATTTGTTTACTTAGGTAATATTTAAGACAAAAATTGTTCTTAGTTCTGACTATAAAACTAGTCCATAGTTTACCACATATTTTTTTATTTTAAGACATTTTCTAATTGAAAATTTCTTACGATAATTTTTTATACAAAATTTCTCGGATATTTCTTATTCATACGCAGACTAATTGCCTAAATAATCAGATACGATAAATTTTTCTTAAGTTTTTTTTGCAAGATTTTTTTTTCACTACCCTTAAAAAAGAAGTCCTTAGATTCTTTAAAGTTTTGAAATCGATGTTTTTATAGCATAAGTTCTTAAACTTGAGGTTATTGTTTGGGACAAAAGAATTTGCTGAAGGAAAATTTATTTAAACATTATTTTTTTGTAAAAGAATATTATTTATTATAGAACTATTCCGTAATTTTATTTCGGTTTGTATATTGTTCATAGAGGCATGATCACATGATTTTTTTAGAATTATGTTCAGTTTTATATAAGTTATTTTTTTTATAGTAAGTTTAAAAAATTTAAGAAAATATTTTAAAATTTAATTCTTTTTATTTTATCATTTTAAATTATTTTGAAGTCACAAAAATAATGTTAGTTCAATAAATTGTTTACACTTTTTAAAATTTTACATTTTAAATTTTCTATAATATTCTTGTAATATTCACATACAACTTGTAATGTAATATTTTTTTTATAAAATATTTTTTTTTTTATAAAATTTTTGTATTTTTTCATAATTTTAAAATTTGTCCACACTTTAAAACATTTTTTTAAATTTTTTATATTTTTTTTGATTTTTTTTTTCAAAATTTTTTATTTTATGTAATCAAACACCCACCAATAAATTTAGGGATCTCATATTTAAACTCCCCTCGTTGCCGCGTTAAAAGGCGTTAAACTTTATTTAGCACCAGAAATTGTCTACCTCTGTTGAGGTCTTCTAATATAACTACCCACATTTCTCCACAGTGGATCTATTTATATTTTGGAAATGATCATCATCAACCATTAAAACTTAAAAACGAAAACGCAGTATAGCAGTAGCAGCACTCGCAGTGTCAGTAGAGTACAGCAGTGGCAATGTAATCACAACAAACCGACGAAAAACCAAATAATCTGATACAAAACAAACCAAGTTAAAACAAACCATCAGCACTAACCAAGAAAAGAGCATAATTTTACTATAAACTCAAAATTACAATTAACAATATTGCAGTCTTAAAATCGTACATACAACAGTCTACAAAAAAAGCGCCAAAACGGCCAACTAACCAAGCAGCTACAAACAATAAACACCCCATTCACTCATAGGAATAAAAAAAAAAAACAAAATAGTAAACAAAACAAAAAAATGAATGCAAAATTTTTAGCGATTATTTTTAAACAAAAAAGAGAAGATTTTTGAAATAACTGCTTTATTTTACTCTCTTCTCATGATCACTAAAAAAAAAATAACAAAATCTTTAAAATCTCTTAGGCTAATCTAGCTTTATTTTGTCGACGATTTGGCGATTTTTCTGGTTTCACTGGTTTGAGAACAGATTTTTCCTTTATTAGTTTTAAAGAATAAAATTAGCAATCTCATGTTGCCTGAGTGATATATAGAATAAAAAAAACTTAATTCAGTACTTGGCAAACGACAAAAAGTGGCGATGACTTCTAATCGGCAATAATTTATAACCAGGCTTGGCGTCAATACTGCTAAAATATCGTTATCGGTACAAAACCCTTTAAACTGACTACCGTTAAACTTAAAATACCGTTTCCGAAATACCGTTATCCTTAAAATACCGATATCGAAATAAATGAAATATCGATACCCCTAAAATACATTTACCGAAATAACTGAAACACCTTTAAGGTAGAATTAGTTTGTAGGTACCGTTCCGTGACGCATCAGCAGATTTGTTTTTGTTGTATGTTAAAGCGTTTGAGTTGTTAGTTTGTCTCTAACGTAACGTTCCGTTCCGGATGAATCTGTTAAAAACAGAATTTTTGTACTACGTTAAGTGACAGCTAAGTTTCAGAGATCTGCGCCGAATGATTTAAACCTGCTGAGTCAACCCGGCGTCTAATATTGATAACCATCGCTGCACAGTCGTTCCAAACAAAAAAAAAATGGTAATAATTATGGATCTTCTAAACTGCTAATCCAATCCAAAAGATCTAGGCTTTTAGAAAATTAGTCTTTTAGCCACCGTGTTCTAGTATAGCGTGTGCTACAGGGTGTCAAAATTGACCATCTCGGGTATACAAAAGCTTAATCGTCATACAACTTTTACAAATGTGAACCGATTTTGTTGATTTTAGACTTTTTGTAATCTAGGTTACAAGATAAAGAAAAAACATGCTTAAAGTACTGGAGTAGGTCTTATAGTTTAAAAACTAATTAACTCTGAGTTTCAAAATCTTCATTTTTTACCTTGACTTTTCTTTGGTTTGGTTACCACGGCCTTTCTAAATTTCAGAATGGAAACTATTTTCAATTATCTCAAGCCGTCTAGCAGTGATAGACTATTAAAATCAAAACTTTTAAGTGTGCCCTGAAAATGGCATTTTTTTGCAAAAACGGCGGTTACTTCATTCACTTTTATCTCAAAATTTTTAAAATGTTTTTAATATATTTAAACATATTTTAAACAAATAAATGCTTAATAGTACAATTCAGAACATTTTTAAACATGCGCCCTACGCCAAGCATTGGTCAGAAATGATGAACTCTTGAATAAAATTTAATGTGTTTGAATTAAAATTAAACACACTTCAAAGGATTTGCCTATAAATTTCCCGCCGTCCGCTCAAGAACATCGACAGTGGAGCAAATTTTGTGTAAAGTCATATTTTCAAAAGCATTTTTTTATTTCTAAAAAAATATATTAAAATTTTTTATTTTTGTAAAATTTGATTTTTTTTAAGTTAAAAAGTTAACAATTGGCATACCTTACAAAAATCGTTTCGTTACTGTTAATAGTTATTTTTTCATAAAAAGTCAATGTTCTATGTAATCAGAGCTTTGAAGAATTAATTCCTTTTTGAATGAATTCACTACCAATCGAATTCAATTTTCTCTAGAATTGAATGAATTCCTTTTCTTAAGTAATTCACTGAATTCATTCAACTGAATGCGTTCATCAAACAACAAATTCAAAGAATTAATTCAATTGCAATAGTTCTTTTTATTAAATCAAATGAATTAATTCACCGGTGAACGCGTTCAATTTTATAAGTCGAACGGAAAAAAAAGTAAATTAATTCCTTACTGAATTAATTCACCACTGAATTCATTCAATTTCATTTTCATTCAGTGAATTAAAAAAAAAATAAAATTACATTCAGTGAATTAAAAAAAAAATAATAAGTTCACTGAATTGAAAAAAAATAAAATAAGTTCACTGAATTAAAAAAAAAAATAATAAGTTCACTGAATTCAAAGCCTGTTTTCTGTCGTTCAGTAGAAAAAAACAATAATGTACAAATAAAAGTTTTAAATAAGCAATTTTACAGCGTGTGCTAGTAACAAATTAGAAACCGGATGCTGTTTATCAACCTACATGATTCAAAAATAAATCCTTTTACTATTAAAAATAAAAACTTTACAGATATAGATAAATTTGGAAAAAAATATAACTATATAACCAGTTTGAAAAATTAATAGTTATATTTTTATCCAAATTTATCTATATCTGTAAAGTTTTTATTTTTAATAGTAAAAGGCTTTATTTTTGAATCATGTAGGTTGATAAACAGCATCTGGTTTCTAATTTGTTATTGGCACACGCTGTAAAATTGCTTATTTAAAACTTTTATTTGTACATTATTGTTTTCTTCTACTTAATTTTTATTCGTAAAAAATTGGACCTGACAACTTGTCTGAAAATAATTAAAGTTAAGTGCTTAACCATAGTTATAAATGTTAAATTTATATGGAAATATCTGTAGTTAGATTTGAAAAGACTTAATTTTATTCAAAATCACATTTTTGAAAGTTGTGAAAAGGAATTGCTTTAGAAGCGGAAAATCAGAACTTAATGATACTTTGGAATCAATGAAAAATTGGTTCCTTTATATCACTTCCACTTTTTTTGCTGGGTATGTATATGAAGTAGAATTTCATAACACGGGGCGTTTTCTCCCTTTCTAAAAAGGGGTCACAAAAGTCCCTTTAATTGAATAGAAAGAAGGTTAAAATGTTCCACAAAAATATTTGTCATGAAATTTTACTATGTCTCTGAAGACAAGTTGAAAATTTAATTTCAATGCCAGAAATAAGTCAAAACTTAAAACGTGTTTAAGGGTTAATCTCGTACTTATTCAGAATTGTCGCTCAAATGCCCAACAAACCTGGATTTTAGGGGGAAACCATGTGAATCTTCATTTTAGGTAAAGGATGTGTTCAGCGAACTTATGTGAAACACTACGAAGAACATTTTTATGGAACATTTTAACACGCTAACTCTACAATTAAAGGGTATTTTTTGGCTTCTTTTCAAAAAATTTCAAAAAAGACCCGTATGTTCAAGAACTAGAGGGTTAAAATGTTCCTCAAAAATATTTGTCATGAAATAAATTCTACTTTAAGTCTCTGAAGACTTCAAAGTTAAAAATTTAACTTCAGTGCCAGGAATAAGTCAAAACTTAAAATGTGTTTAAGGGTTAATTTTGTACTTATTCAGAATTGACGCCCACAAACCTGGACTTAGGGGGTTAGTCTGTATGAGAAAACCAGGACTAAAAATGTCCTTCATTTAAGGTAATATTTAGTCCTATTTTTTAGTTTTTGCTAAAACACTGGAATCCTGGAAATCAACGAGATCCAAAGGTTCTTTTTCAGTTAAAGGGAAAAATCTCGAAAGTCTATGAACGGTCGCAAACGGTCGCAAAAACCTAGGTAGAAGACATCTTAGGGAACACATTGGCACTCAAGTTTTTAAAATATCTCTTGGAACATTTTGGAGCTTTTTTTTCTTTGAAAATATGGGATTTTCAAAAAAACCCCGTAATTTTTGTCGTGTTGTAGTGTGTAAGTACAAAAAGTACTTTCAAATGTCCCACGGACATTGGCCCACGCTTATAATCCCTAAACGGGACATGGGTGTTATGACCACGAATTTTTCGCATTTAATTCCCATAAACATAATTGAGATTATGACCGTATGCACAATAATCATATTTCCCATGAGCATTGTGGCCAATTATTGTGGGGATAATGATTGTAATTTGTTTAGTACAGAGATTGTTTTTTTTCTTAACTGAGTCGTTGTTAGAAAAATTCCAGAGTAGAAAATGCCCAAGCTTGGCCGAAGGCCCGTAAAATGGAAAGGCATTTTTAGGGAATCTGGCGTTTTAAATACCCCATAGTAGAAAACCAGTAAGCCTGGCCGAAGGCTTGCTACACAGAAACCCATTTTATAGTGAAGCTCGTGTTGAAAACGCCCAAAGTAGAAAACTCCTATCTACACAGAAGGGCATTTTTAGCAAAGCCGGCATTGGTAATAAACTAGGGAAGAAATTCAATTGCAGCATGATTTGCAAAAAGAGTTCAGCTCCTAAATTTCGTAAGGTTCAACTCTAAACAAAGATTTTGATGTTTTGGCAATCACATTTGGCGCTTTTTATTTCTAATATATTGTCATCACCAATTTTGCAACTCTCCTTTAAGCCATAATTATAAAAATGTTCAAAACAAAAGTAAGAGTATTTCTAGTAGAGGCATGTCATCTTCATCATTATGATAATTATGAAGATAATCAACAGTATTTTCTTAATAATGAGTGTACGAGTATGTATGGTGTCTGACATCTGTTTAAGCAAGTTTGTTTGGCAAAACGGCATTGAGTTTTTTTTTTTTTTTTGTTTAGTTGAATTGTCATTTAAAGCCAACCTGCCTCAAAGCAAATTTCGTTATGATTTCATACCTAGATGGATTTTTCCCATCTATGTAATAGTCATCTTTGGCCTATAGTAACCTCAAGAAGAATTGTGAAAAAGAGCTGCCAACCGTCAAGATCATTTTTATTAGTCTCTTAATTAAGTCATATAAAAATATTTGTATTTCGTAGTACTATTTTTTAAGGCTATAAGACATTAATGTGAGGTTTCTACAAGGCGTTCGTTGTGAGACGAATGAGTGACTGTATGTATTCGATTTTTGTGTTGCATGTATTTTGTTATTGTATTTTCATTCGTCTGAGACAAAACGTTATCTGGAAACATCACCCAAGTTTTTTGTTTGGCAATATCTCTTACCAACATTTTTAATAACGCTTTTCTTTTAGTACCGTTTAAATGTATCACGTATTAACTAACCATCGTGACATCGATCTACTTGTTGTCAGTCATTTTACTTTGTAGTTTTTGTTTTATTATTTTCAAATTAAACCGTAATCAATCTTGTTTATCACCACCATTTGTTCAAAATACTTACCAATCATATATATTGATCGATTATTGAGTTATTTAAATTGATATCAAGGTTTTTTTTTACATTTATCGTCAATTTGTATTTGTGCAATTTCATGGTTTCTTAATTTTTATAATACATATTTGAAAATAAAAGCGTCGCAATAAATTTAAATGCTCTAAATTTTTTCAAATTAAAATTTAATTTTATTATTTCGAAAAAGTTTTGAAATTATTTACGTAAATAGTTTTTAAACATGTGCGCCTTGGAATGAACATAGAATAAGAACACCACCGATTTTTTTTATTGATTATTCGAAAAATTCAGAAACATTTTGCAATCAAAATCTTCGATCGAGGCGGTTTTTAAATTTTCTCAAAAATTAAAATGTTTCTAAAAGGTTTTGATACATTCAAAATCTGCTTTTAGAATTGCTCTATTAAGACATATTTACACGGGAGAGAAAACTGCTAGACACAGCAAAAAAAAAAAAATCCCTAAAAAGCCTAAATCATTCACAATAGACTTATTTAGAGGTGATTTTTTGCTCTATCTCGAGCAGTTTTCTCTCGCTTGTAAATATATAATCTAGATAACCTGATTTAATAAATTTCAATTTACATGAATTTGTACCCTAATAGAAAAAAGTCTGTAAAACATTTAGTTAAAACTACTAGAAATTAGTTAAAAATTACCTTGCCATAAAAACTGCTGAAATTAGCAGATTATTTTTGCTATGCATAAGTAAGATCGGAACAACAAGAATACGATTTAAAACTGTTAAATATACAGAATTTTATTTATATTTGAATTAATTTTTTTTTAATAGAAAATAACTACTTAACTTGATGAAGTCAGCAAAAAATTTTGCTAAATAATTCGTAGGCTAAAAATCAGAAAAAATTGAATTTTTGCAGTTTTTTTATTTCGAGCTTTTTAAAATCAGCAGTTTAGGTACTATTTTTTTAGCAAATATTTCTGCTGATTTTAGCAAGAAACACTGCTGTTGGAACTCAAATAAATTTAGCTTAAAAATAACAACAATTTTGTAGATATAACAGCTTGTTTTTGCTATTTTTAGTCTACTAATATTTAGCAAAATTTTCTACAGATTTTGCTGCAAAATTTGTTATTTTCAATTGCTTAAAAGTTGACTTAAATGTAACTAAAATTCTGTAAATTTAACAGTTTTAATTTTGCTGTTCTAATTTTATTAGTTTTTTCTGCAGCATCATTTTTAACAAATTTTTAGTAACTTTTTCTGCTATTTTTACAGATTTATTTCTATGAGTGTAAACTTATAGTCCCTGGGTGTAGCAGTCCCTCTAGCGTTGATTCTTACGTTTTTTTCCATTTTTCTCTTTAACATTTATTTAAAATGATGTGACAAATTTCAAATAAAAACATTTCAATATTTTATAGGAAAGTTTCACAATAAATCAGATTATCCTATCGTTAAATCAATTCTCTTAGTGTAGAATGTAATGCTGTCAATTCGAAATCTAAAATAAGGAACACTCAGAAACTGAAGAAATTGAAAATTGAACGTTTTTAGGATAGTTATACGCTTTTAAAGAACTGAAAACTCTGTCGCCTTTATAGTACCAAGTGAGTTATGTAAGCACCACTTACAAAATTAAAAACCAATTTTACTAGTTTTCCATCCCTGTGATAGTAAATAATAACCATCTTAATATCTGACCTACATATTCAAACTGTTCTGTTTGGTTAATTGTATAAAATTTAAAACATTAATAATTCCTAGATGCCCTTCTCTTATTTCCAACAAGATGATCTTGACTGTAATGTTGTACTTGATTGCCAAGCTTGAAAACAGCCCTTTTGTAAGAAGAAAAATCAAAAATATGTTGAGTTTCAATTACAAACTATTGTGGAGTGAAGTGCAACTTTAAGTACAAATACCTTAGTAGGATTATGTATAAGTATTTACATTCAGAAAACAAACACCAATCAAGTTAATTCAATAATGAAATACTGTGAACATTTGTCTCAAAGAGTTTCTGGCTGACTGGTTGGTCGGTTAGTTAGTTAGCGGGCAACATATTGGAGGCCCTATTGTGTAATAATAAAAACGTATACATATTCATATAATTATTGAATAAAACATATTAAAAAAAAATAGCAATAATAATGATTTGTACATTTTATTACTTATATGCTGTGTGATGTAGGAAAAAAAATTCCAAAAGAAAAAAAAACATTACAACTCTTATAAAACTAATTACACAATGACAAAGCCAGAAAAACATGAAATAAATTCACTTATAAAAATGGTACAATAAAAAAAATTGGGTCAGTCGATCATCAATTTACTTATGTATGTACCTGGTACATAAAATAATGCTGGTTGGTATGTTAAACATAAAAACAACAACAACAACAACAACAAAAATGTAAAGTAATTTTGCTCCAAAAAAAACCAAACTTGGTCAGTAAGTTTAATAAATAAATAAAACAAAAATAAAATCGGGTTCAATAACTACTTCAATGACTTCTTTTTTACTCTATTTTGCTAAATGGTCATGTCTTACCATAAAAATAAAATATGCATGTTGCAGCATCTTGATTGCAGCATAATTCATCGATGTTGTTGCTGTGAAATTTAATTGAAGAGTCAGTTACACACTCCAGCTAAATATCTTAACAAACTACATAACAAGTGTAACAATTGTACTATGGACCAGTAGTTTTTATAATATTTGTAAATAAAGAAAAAATTGTTTTTTCAGCAAAATATTTTAAGTATATTATTAAGGGTTTTCACAAGGGGTGTGCTATTTGTTGTATCGTTGTATCGTCCTAACAAAAAACAGAGTTGTTAAAAATTAAATTGAAAAAATACAACATTTGAGAATAGCACGATACAACATTTTTACGTATGTTTAGTGTCCTATGTTTGAGTGTGCTAACAGATAGAAAACTGAATAGAAAATCGTTGTTAAACACAAATAAAAATTTTAACAACTCTGTTTTTTGTTAGGACGATACAACGATACAACAGATAGCACACCCCTTATGAACAACCTAATTATACATTTCATTTGGGCCAAAATGTTATTATATTGTAAATTTTTTAATTTATTTTATATTTGTTTCTTATTTTTTATACACATTTTTTTTTTTTTTACATTAGACCAACACTCAGGGGATGCCCCCTACTGATGCAACGCTTTGTGTTGATATTAGGAAAATAGGTTATGGGAAGGAGGAAATAGGGAGTAGTGTTTATGAACGTTTGACTTGAATTTCTCTAAATTGTAAGTATCAGGGAAGACATCGGCGGGGAGTTTATTCCACATACGGGCGGTTCGACTAATGAACGAATTCTCTCTATAATGCGTTGTGCGACTAACTGGACAATCGACCACAAACGGATGAGATCTACTAGACAAGCGTGTGTGGCGGCCAAAAACACGTGACCCCGGGATAAGTACACTTATCTCAGCAGAACACTTCCCATGGTAGTAACGATAGAACAGTGTTACACAACCCACATTCCGACGATGCTCCAATGAGTCAATAGAGCTGGATACCCTACTGTCATTAATGAGCGCCGACGCCCTCCTTTATACACGGTCCAAAAGCTCCAAAATAGACTTTGAAGCCCCTGCCCATATATGAGAGTTGTATTCCATCTTTGGCCGTATATAGGTGGTATAAATAGTGAGAAGATCAGAAGAAGTGAATTAGTTCTTACACCGGTTAAGAAAGCCAAGACACTTGAATGCCTCTTTAGACACTTGAATGACGTGATCCTTCCAACCGACATCACACTGTATTCTCATGCCCAGAACATCAAGAGCTTCAGATTCCTCAATACTGATACCACCCATGTATACAGATGACATTGATGGCTCAGCGGTCCTATGAGTCAGCAAACAACATTGGGTCTTGCGTGGCTTAAAATCGACCCTATTCACGCGACCCCACTCGGAGATTGTAATTAGGTCCTGATTGAGTGTGTCATTCATAATCTGCCGCTTGCCTTCAACCTCCACAAGGCTTGGCCTATGATCAAAGGAATATGAATGGCAAATGTTGCTGTCATCTGCAAAAGAGTAGATAGGATTGCAAGTCTGACAGAGAAAGTCATTCAGAAAGATAAGAAAGAGAGAAGGAGAAAGAACAGAGCCTTGTGGTACCCCTGCATTCAACTGAAACTCATTAGATGAGACCCCATCTATAACAACTCTTGTAGTGCGATCCCTGAGAAAACTCGATATGAATCGAGAGAAGTCATCACCGACACCAAAAGCAATAAGCTTTGATACGAGTGCTTTATGCCACACACGATCAAACGCCTTGGAAATATCCAGCGCAACCACTTTGCTTTCACCAAATCTGTGAATGGACCGACTCCAACGCTCCGAAAGGAATGCCATCAGGTCTCCCGTAGAACGACTTCTACGAAAGCCATACTGTCGATCATTAAGAAGCAAATTGAATTCAAGATAATTAACAAGATGGTAGTTAACCATGCTCTCCATGACCTTCGAGAGCGCTGAGCAGATTGCGATTGGGCGGTAATTATCAGGGTTAGTAGCCGCACCCTTTTTGGGGATTGGCTGGACATTGGCAATCTTCCAACACGATGGAAAGATACCCATGCGGTACGACGTGCTAAAGAGGGTTGCCAATGGACGCGATAGCGTCGAAGAGCACTGTTTCAGTACCAGCGCTGGTATACCATCCGGGCCCGTTGACTTATTTACGTCTAGATTCGCAAGAACCCTTTTAACTGCTCGAGGACGAAAGAATATCTTGGGCATAGTATGTGATACTCTTTCGAGCACGGGCAGTGGTTGATCGCTTTCCGGCAGAAACGAATTTTCCGCGAACAGTTCAGCCAGCAGGTTGGCTTTATCAACCGGGTCAGTGAATATTTGGTCATCCTTTATAAGAGTTGGGATAGAGGAACTAGCATTATCCTTTACTCTTTTAACGAATGACCAAAAGGTCTTACTGCCCCGTGGAGCAGCAAGAACCTTAGCACGCAGACGCTGTTCATACAGAAACTTTTCACGTCTCAGTACTTTGGCACACTCAGTTCTCGCCTGTTTACGCAGCATGTCAGTATTGGTGTTCTTATTCGCGCGCCAATTACTGAAAGCTTCCTCTCTGGATCTGACTGCATTTCTGCACGTCTGGTTAAACCAACACTTATGTTTGGACTTAGCCGGAATGTACTTTGAAGGAATTAAAACTTTCATTCCAAGCAAAATCACGCGTTCTACCATTTTCGCAGCGGCATCAACATCGTCATCCAACACATAGTTTTTACCGGCAAAACTATTGAGTATATAGAAAAACGTTATATGAACAGATTAAAGGAATTGTAATTTTAAATTTTTTTAAAATTGTTTGAGCAAAATCGGACTAGTGGTTCTCGAGTTATGTCAAAAAAAGACCACCAAAGGTCAAATCGATATATCTCGATTCCTAGATGTGACCCAGCGAAACGCCGGGACACGTATAACTTCTTTTTTTCCGATATAACTTTCCCCGGTAGTTTGAACCCTTCCCGATCACTGACCCCTACCATTTGTCTCATAGTGATATCAACTATATATCTTTAATAAAATTTTATTAAAAATAAAAAGTTGTTAGCCCACAGTGCTTTTACTTCTTATTCAACTTTCAATTACCTGTTCTTTTTTAACGTACGTGTTTTCATAAATATTGTGGATATTTTGAGGTTTGGAAGGAAGAGCTGAAGGATGTTTAAAGCAAAAATTATGCGTTACATGTTTATTCATGATTAAGTAATACTTATGGATCAAATGTGGATGCTTCAACTTAAAATATGTGGATATTGAACATAATCAACCAACCAACCCAACTTACCTAGACCTGATCCAGTCAGCTACAGGTGGTGGTGATTACTGTAACTCTTTGTCGTTTTCATAATAGTTAGTTGCTGGCACCAAGGTGTACTTTAACAGGATTTTTTATGTTGGTTTTTTTTTTTTTGAGTGGAGAAATTTTTTGTTGTTTTTAGATTCGATTATTATGCCAATTATGCAATTTTGGTTTTAATGTACATGCTTTATGTAATTGTTTCATAAAACACATATAAAATAATTGCTACAGTGCGAGAATTATCTGTATGATGTTAATAGATTTTTGCAAAAAAAAAAAAATAATGAAGTTTCACTGGAACTCGTCCATTGAAACTTTTCATTGAATTAATAGAATTTTTCATAAAATTTTGTGAAAACAATGAAAAAGTTTCATTAAAACTAGATTCATAAAATATATGAAGCCTTTTCAGCAAATTTCAGAAATTTTTCATTTACTTTGTGGAGAAAACTTAATTAGTTTACTAATTTTTTTTATTAAAACTCGTCCAGCAAAATTCTTTCTGTGTATAAGTTATTGAAAGAATATAAAGTACTTAAATCCTTTTACGTCCAGTAAACTTCTTTCTGTGTATAAGTTATTAAAAGAGTACAAAGTACTTAAATCCTATTACGTTCTACAAAACAAGAACATGTTTTTTGAACGCAACCACTGATTCAAAGTTTCCAATGATACCTTAGTGGTGTAGACCTTAAGTTTAGTACATAAATCTCTTTGCGATTACAGTTCCAGAATTCTGGCTAGTTTTCCGGATAGTAAAATGGTTGTTGCTGGTTATTATAATATTAACAACTCTACTTAGTTTCGTCATTCAATACAACTACCGAGGGCCTTTACATTGAGTTGTTCGCTATGCATAACCACCTGGCTGAATATGTGAATGAACCAAATTACAACCCGAGCGTTGAATGTGAACGCAAATATACTTTCGACCTATTCCGTACTTCCAACCCTGGCAGGTATAAGGTGGGAACATATTAGTTTCTCGGTAATTCAGATCATTTTACCATTTTTGCATATTTTTTTTCTCTGAACTTCATGGTGTTTTAGCAACGACTAAGAAACTTTCAATTTTTATTTTTAAAACAGAAACCGAAGGAAAAATTTGGTATCATCCTCCTTGCCACATACAGCTACGGTTCTCGTACAAATGCGAATAATTAGGAGTTATCGCATTTAATTAGTACTATTAAATACGAACGAGAATAAACAATGGTTCTCACTCGGTTCTGGCTCGGTCAACTTTTGCACTATGTGTAGGGGAAATGCGACACACTTGATCCGGAAAAAGTTGAAACGTTGGTTTTAATTTTTTTTAAAGCTTTCTGAAATAGGTATCTTCTATTCCGAAACAAATATTCTGGGTTTATAACTTTTTGAGTACACTCATAGAAATAAAGTCACTAAAAATTAGTTAAAAATGATGCTGCAGAAAAAAATGCTAACATTAGCAGATTCTTTTACTAAATACTAGTAAAATAAGAACAGCAAAATTAAAACAGTTAAATGTACAGAATTTTAGTTATATTCAAGTTAACTTTTAGTTAATTGAAAATAGCAAATTGTACTGAAAAATCTGCAGAAAATTTTGCTAAATATTAATTTAATTTAATTTATTTATTTCAATCATTGGTACAAATAAGACTTAGAGTCTCTTAAAGCACCTCAAACATTTTAAGTCACAGTGATTAAATGCTTAAATAAGATACATAAAATCTTAAAAATAGACAGTAATAATAACAACAAAACTAAAAAAAAAAACAGCAAAAATATACTGTAATATCTACAAAATTTTTGCTATTTTTAAGCTTTAGTTGAATGCAAATAGCAGTCTATTCTGCTAAAATCAGCAGAAATATTTATTTGCTAAAAAATTTTAAACTGCTACTTTCAAAAGGCTCGATTTTAATTTGTATTAAAAAAAAAATCGGAAAAAACTTCGAAAATTTTAAATTTTTTGGTGATTTTTTTAGGCTACTACTTATTAAGCAAAATTTTTTTGCTGATTTTAGCAGGTGAATTTGTTATTTTCTATTAACAAAAATTTAACTGAAATATAACTAATATTCTGTATATTTAACAATTTCATATTTGCTGTTCCTATCTTACTAATATATAGTAAATATAATCTGCTAATTTTGCTGTTTTTTTCTGCTGCATCATTTTTAACTAATTTTTAGTAGTTTTAACTTAATTTTTTACAGACTTTTTTCTATTAGTGTAACTTATCAACAGTGACTGACAAATGTACCCATTTACCAGGGCCTCCAAATTGCAGCCGGTTTTATTGTTTTCAGCACTAAATGCATAAAAAATGCATAATTTATGAATGCACAATAACTATTATGTACTCGTATACAAGGAAAAACTTAAAAATAATTACTGCCAAAAAATATTAAAATTTTTATTTATTTTTCATTGCGTTGAAGTTATTATCAACTTCCACGATTGTGACGTGTTTGACCACATTTAACAACGTATCGTCTGTTTCTTTCACCACCAGTATATCATCATCTTCCACGCACAGCTGCGGTTTTCCTACATATGAATTGTTATTGTTTTTAATATTTTTTAAACTTAAAAATTTATGATATTTTTTTAAATGTTTCATTTATGACTGTGTACTTGTGGTTCATGCGCGCAAATCCGATCAAAATGAGGAGTTGCAGAATTGTCTTTGTTGTTGTTGTTGTCTTCGTCATTATCATGGTAAAAACGCACCATCATCATGATTATCATCATCATGATCATTCATATTATGTATAATTATAGTCTTCTCTTATGGTCAACTGTAATTTGTTTACGCGTGAAGGCCGTACGTGCAATTGCATATGACGCAACAACCATGCTGAAATGTTGTTGCTTGTTTTCCTTAAGTTGTTGTCGTTCATTATTCAATCAGAAACATTGTTTTTAACACCAACCAATAAACAAACGAACAAGAAACATCCAAAACTCGTTGATGTCATCAATTAGGGAAATTTTGTTTTCGCGAAATATTTTTGCGATATTTTGATGCAATATTATGGTCCTAAATTTTATGATTTTGTAAATATTTGGATTGAAACTTCCAAACATTTTTACATGGATTAATATCACGACTGCAACAGTTTTTATATCTACATAAATATAAAATAGGAACGTGATTCACTGAATCAACATTGGCCAGCTCGAAGTACGCGAGCTAGAAATTTGCTATGTAGTTACCTCCCACTAGACGGGATTATTGGAAATTTCTACAGGGAGGGGTAGAGAGTTGAAAATTCTCCCCATTGACGTCCTGTGTAAATCCCTTTGGTGAAAAACCAAAAACTTTAAATGTGTTCCATGGAGTTCACGGAATATTCGTCAGAAACGTGAAAAAATCGGGGGTAAGAAGGTGTATAAGTGATATTTAAATACTATATAAGTGGAACGAAATGGAATGAAACGGATAACGAATGCAATTGAAATCACTAGACAATGGAAACGAAATGGAATGGAACGGCAACGTTTGGAATTGAAGCACTGAAGTTAGGAAGCGGAATTAAACGGGAAACAACTGGAATTGCAACACAAAAATTGGTAAACGAAATGGAATGGAACGGGGAACAAGTGGAATGGAATCACTAGACAATAGAAACAAAATGAAATGGAAGGGGAAACGAAATGAAACGGAACGGGGCAATGAAACGGAACGGGCGCTGAGGTGTAATGGTTAGCGCGTTGGACTATTACACATGAGGTTGCGGGTTCGAGCCCCAACCAAGGCAACATCAATTTATGAAAAATAATAATATGTATGAGTTTTTTATATCCCTCATACATATCGCAGCGTCCTCCTTCGGTATTCCCATAGCACCGAAGTAAAATAATATAACGGGGCTATGCACTAAAAAGCTTCAACCAAGGTCGCCAACTCACCATCAGATGGCGCGCAACAATTGTTCTAAAATTCAACATTTCGCGCAATTACAGTGTTGCCATATTTGAAGCCCTTCATCTTTCACCACCTTTCACTTCCTCTCTATCCCCTTTCCAAAGAAAGCAACACGTTAATTAATAGGAAGAATTTCCTGAGTGTTGCTTCTCTTAAAAAAAAAAAAAAAAAAAAAAAAAGGAGTGGAACGGTGGAATTTAAGTACTGAACAAATGTTGAAGTGAGAGTACTCCCCTCCTATGACAAATCAGTTGCTGTTAAAATAGAAGTACATCTAGATCATTAATTTTTCTTTCTTTTTCTACTGTTTTTGTATCCATTATTTTTGCTGGGGCAATGCGGTGACATGCTCAATTGCAGCATCATCATTATCAACATATTTAACTAAAATGTGCTGCCATCTGTAACTAGTATTGTTGCCGCCAACGAAATACAATTATTATTATTTGCATATATCACACAATTACAACTACACTCATAAAAAAAAGTTAGTACAAAAGTCTGTTAAACGCGTTCTAACTCAGTTGAACTAATTTTTCCTGTTGTTTTCGTTTAAATTCGTTGTTTAGCTAAAGTTGTTAGTTATCCAATTTACCACAAAAACATATTTCTATTTTACATATTAGCTATTTTTTTATAAATGATTTTGACAATGTATCACCTAGATAAATTTGTTGGCAACTTTTTTAATATTTGTGTTTTCAAAAGAAAACGATAGGGGCGCTTGATGTTTGATGGTGAATTGTGTATTGGTGAGTTTGCCGACCAATACAAATTAGAAAATTTCTAGTAAGTGTATTTTAATGTGTGTGATGAGTCATCACTGAATACGCTTCTTTTTTAAGTGTGGTGGTGAGTTTTTTGATCAATACAAATAAAAACAATATGGCGCTTGTTAAGAAAGTTCCAGTAAAGGAACGCAAAAGAAAACGGAGGTATACTGGACATTAACATTTCGCAGTTAAAATTGTATTAAAAAAATAAAATATTGAGGTTTGTTTTATAACATAAATTATATTTATTTACGGGAATACTGTTAAATATGTTATTGTTTTTCTTTTATTTCAGCCCTTTAAAATTTTCATCTAAATTCTACCTGTAGGTAGACGAAAAAAAGGACCCAAATAATACAACTTCCGCTAGCACACATATTGGCAAGAAAATAAAAGTGATATTTAGTGCAAATAGTGTTTTTGGATTGTGTAATTTATTCGAAAATTAAATTAACAATATTTACATTAATTTATTTTTACTCAATTAATAACAAAAAGTGATTGTAATTTTAGCAGCATGTTTTGCAGATTTTAACTGACCCACTTTCATTTCTATTAATTTAAATTTAATTAAACGCACATTGTTCTACATTTCTGAATGTTAACTGAATTTTTTACCTGTTTATAACCAACTAAAATTTAGCAAAAAAACATGTGCTGATTTCAACTGAGTAATTTTCATTTCCATTAAACAACATTTTTTATAAATTATTTAGGTTGTTCATAAGGGGTGTGCTATATGTTGTATCGTTGTATCGTCCTAACAAAAAACAGAGTTGTTAAAATTTTTATTTGTGTTTAACAACGATTTTCTATTCAGTTTTCTATCTGTTAGCACACTCAAACATAGGACAGTAAACATACGTAGATATGTTGTATCGTGCTATTCTCAAATGTTGTATTTTTTCAATTTAAATTTTAACAACTCTGTTTTTTGTTAGGACGATACAACGATACAACAAATAGTACACCCCTTGTGAAAACCCTTATTGTATTTGAACTAACTTTTTTACTTAAAATTTTTAGCAGACCATGATTCTCAACATCATTGAAATTTCTACTGGCCCAAATTCAGGTACTATTTCCTGTTATTTTAGCAGAATTTTTAACTATTTGTACGGGATTTTTTTTATGAGTGTAGTAGTGTGTTAAGTATAATGACAATTTGTTGCATTATTGTATAAAAAAATACCTACGTACATAGATAATTAAGTTTGTTTAACTCACAATATATACACTGAAAAAAGTTTATCGGTAGAATCTACTGAAAGCGACAGTTAAAACAAAGATATATACAGTTAAAAAGACGACAAAGATATTTACCTTTAAAAGAACTAAAATTGTAGTTATTTTTAACTGTTGAAAGATAACTAACAAATCCATTACAAAAATAACGAACAATGACGTAAAATTAATGACAAATTTTTACTACAAAAGTCTTAAAACTACTAACAAAATTGGTAAAAATCTACTGTTTTTTTACAGTTACTTTTTTTTAATAATATAAAAGTATATTTTAATAAAAAAAATATATATGTGCTCCTTTCGCATATAAAAAATGTGTAATTACTTCATAGTACTTGAAATTTGAAGTAACAATTTTAAACCGTTCTCCATCTACAATACAATTTTTTAAATTTTTATTTGCAAAACAAGAATATATCAATAATAACAAATATAAAGCAAACTTTTTTGAGTGTAATTCTCATCGTCATCATAAAAAAATGCAAAAATTAAATGTAAAATTTTAAGTCAAAAAAAGGAACCCCGAGTAAAAAAGTGTATATAAAATTATATGTGAATGGATATATTTGCAATATGTAACTGGATATAATTTCATCCGAAAAATGGTTATATTAAATTGTATCATATTGGATATAATTGTATTTACAAGGATACAAAGTTATATCAAATGATAAACTTATATCCGAATTTTGTCCCGATCAAATTGGATATAAGTTAATACAATACGATATGATTAAATTTAAATGATAAAAAAAACTTTGAATTGGAGGGCAGCAGGATTTCGGGTCCTACACACTCAGGGGTGTGATGAAAATCGAAAACGAACAGTTTTTCAATCTAGAATAATTTGTTTCGCGAAAATCAAATTGGCTTCAAATTATTATTTATCGTTTTATTTGACGCCGGACATGTAAATTAGGAAATAAAATATAATTGGTATTGTACAGATCCTAAAATATTTACCATTGAAAATCAGATCGTTTTCGATATTCATCACATGCCTGACTGTCAGCCGAGGGCTACTATTGATAATGAGTAACTATTAAAGACGTTAATGTATAAATCTGTTATTCTTTAAAGACTAGATAATTTTTTATCAAATATGGGAATTTTCTTTGGACTTAGAAATTTTTTTTAAATATGTTAAGCTTTTTTATTTTAAATAAAATTTTAATGGTTAGCCCGGCAATGCACTTCTTTTTTGTTGGAGGCTCATAAATCCCGATTTATGGAGCTGAAAATGATCTACAACAATTTTCAATGGCTTATTTCATATTTCTGCACTCAAAACTTATCGGACAAGAACAAAATATATATATCGTTGGGAAGGTACTTGAAATACCTTTTCAATGATATGCAACATGCCTAGACTTATTAACCCATTACGAGCCGGGCCATGATTTTAAATGTTAATTTTTTTAAATTGGATTTTTTAAATTAAAAAAAACTTTTAGAAGTAAAAAAGTTCAGAAAATATTAATTTAATGAAAAAATTGAGTAAAGCATATAAAAAATTGTTTTTGATCAAATATTACATTAATCTCGAATATATTAGTTAATCTCGAACTTGGGTCTGATATTAACTAATATATCGTCGGCTTGCCTGCAAGAAGTGCTATGTTTTTGGTTTTAACAGGTTTTCAGGAGAGCGAAAAAACTGATTTATATTATCCTTTTAAGATATTTTATTGACATCATATGCCCTAATGATTCACGACCTTATTTATTACAATCATTATTAAGGCATATGATGTCAATAAAATATATTAAAAGGATAATATAAACCAGTTTTTTCGCCCTCCTGAAAACCGACGATATTGTTATATATAAAAAATAAAATTAAAAATATTTTTGTATCTATTTATACATACAATTTTGAACGGTTTTATCAATAATATATTCCTATATATACAATTTTCAATAAAGCAAATACTGATATATGATTTAATATGATTACATATGAGAAAATTTCTAAAAAAATTTCGAATATATCACCATATAAAACATATAAGGTCGCATACAATATTTTATATTATCATATATTTTAATATTAAAAAATATATGTTATATATACTCTTTTTTACTCGGGACACTACAGTCACTAACCAAATATTAACATGAAGCTAGTATAATAAGTAAACATATCACAAATTAAATAGTATTTGGGTGAAATCAAAAAATGTGATAAGTTTTTGGGCCAAATTTGTGAGAAACAAAAAGTGTTAATATTTCGGTTTTTTCTTAATGGAATCAGTGAGTTTAGTCATTATAAACCTAATTGCAAAAAATCTCTTCTACAAGTTGTCGCAATAACTTTTTTTGCACAATTTTAATTTTTTTTGTGGTAACGGAGTTTACATTTTCACAAGAAAAAGATATAACAAAAAAAATTGCGTACGAATTTTCTTCAATTTATTAGTTTTTCGTATTTTGATTTTCAACATGCTTTTCATTAATATACAATTTGTGTTTATCAAATTGGCGGTTTCGCGAATTAAAATACAATTCATTCCGCGAAAAAAAATTCTATTTTTTTTTAATTTTGTATTTTTGCTCCTTTTAAATGCTTTTCAAAAATATAAAATTTTTTGAAATCCAATCAGCGGTTGCGAAGTTACAAAATAATATATTAAAAACATAACATTTCACGATCAAAAAATTCTTAAATTGTGTCAAACAAATTTAATTTGTCAAGCTAATGTCAGTAATGGCTCGAAATATCGATTCCAATCCAATGAAATGCAAAATCAATCGTTTTTCGCTCCAACAGTTTAAAGTAAAAAACTGATAACTTTTTTTGATTTCACGTAAAATTATTACTTGAATCGTCTTTTGACGTATAAATATTAGTTGAATCACCTCTGTTTATGGTTATTTTAAAATATTTTAAACATTTATGGAGTTTACATTTGGATACTTTTTTCGTTTTCTTTCAGAAACGCTTTGTCAGAATTTTCTTTCCGAAACAAAATCGTATGATGCCTACAAGGCGAATTCAAATATGCCATTGTTTCTCTCACTCGTTAAATAGTTTGGTGTAAAAATTAGGAACGGAGTTTACAACATTTTTTCAAATCTTATTAAAGACATCCTTTTTCATCTCGAGAATGTTACATGCTGCAGAAAAGCTTCAAGTCTGTTATACTGGATGATCACTTACAGTCGAACGATCATTTGAGTATAAATAACATTATACTTTTCGCAATATAATTAACAGATAACTCCGAAATTCTGGTGAATGCATTTTTATCAAAAATTATGACGAAAAATCGTTACAGAGTTGAACTCGTGTTAGCAAAGATATAGGAAAAAGTTTGTAAAATGTATTAATTTTTATTAAAACCGTCTCTTTCTCCCTTCATAAAAATTCTCACAGTTAGTGTTTAGCTTCATTGGTTGTTAAAATATAAGCTATTGAAGTTAAAAAACCTTATGAGTTACTGGTTACGGAGTTTACATTAGGCCTTTAAAATCGGTCACAAATTTTATGTATTAGCCTAAAATTGGTCAGATTGTTATAAATTTTGTAAAACAGGTGAAAATGCGCGGATATATATCGAAATATGTAACTCAAATGTAATCCATGCATTAGAAATTAGCTGGTTACATGGTTTTTATCACATTTTTTGATATCACCCATTTACAAAAATAAAAAAAATGCTGCTGATTGAAGAGTTAGCTGAAATTTTCCCTATGGCCGCAAAGGTCGTTTGAATATTTACCCCGTCTACATTGATTGTTGTGTTTATAAACTACACCACTTCGTGGACAGGGTATAATGTGTTAATGCTGATGTTTGTAACACCAAAAAATATTGAAACCAGACCTACCTTTTAGTGCACCGATCGACTTAGAATCTCTTTGGAATCGATTAAGGATGGTATATATAGGTACAACGAAGAATAAATTGAGAACTAGAATAGCTGGACATAGATCAGATCAGAAATATAGACATATTAATTCACAAAATACAGCATTATCTTCTCATTGTTCAAATTTGAATCACTATCCTGACTTTGAAAATGTATCAGTTTTAAACACAGAACATAATTATAAACGTCGTTATATATTAGAAATGTTAAAGATAATTAATACACCCACAACAAATAGAATTAACTTTAAGGCAAATACTGAAAATGTAGCACAGAATTATAGATATTTAATACAAAAGAAATAGCACACATTACATTAATTTATAACGCATTATATTAATACATTTTTTATTGTTAATTATTAATATTTTTGTTTGTTATACTTTTATACCAAAGACTTTGTTTAATGGTATAAATGTATACATACAATTTATATTTGACAAATGCTTTTAAAATTTTTTCAAACTTTCAAATTGTTTATAATTTATTAATTTAATTGTTATTTCCTGAAGATGCTATGGAGTAGCGAAATATCGAAAATAAAGAATTTTTATATATAAAAAACAAACCTTACGCTCAAGAAAATTGTGAAATTAAAAATTAGTTTTTTTATTTAAAAAAAATGTTTTTGTGTGGTTTAACTTAAAGCACAGCTGTGGTTTTTGGGGGATTTTTACGAACTTTCTGTGGATTTTTGCACATTTTTTGTGGGTTTTTACGCACTTCATGCGTACATTTACACGTGAAACATGTTTTTTTTACGCACAAATTTAGTAAATTAGCACACTAATTTCAAAATGTCATTTAATTTTTACGCACTTTCAATGTAAAATTACAAATTATTTGTGCACGAACTTAAATACAATGTGCGTACTTTTTTTCAATTACGCACATAGAGTAAATTTACCCAATTTATATTAGGAGTACAGTTTCCTACTATAAGTTGGGTAAATTTCAACAGATTTTAATTAGAGTGTACTAGGACAGAAGTTTTTACAAAAATTATAAGATTTTTGTTATTTTTCCTAAAAGCTTTGTACATTTTAAAATATATATTGTCGTAAAGAAAAATTGATATTTTTGTAATAAACAAAAAATTATTTACTTGAAAGCATTTTTGTATTTTTTCTAAATATGATTTTAATTAAGACTTTCAATACAATACATTTTATCTCAAATTCTGAAATAATTTTTAAAAATAGTACGGAAGAAAAAAACTTTCTGATTTTGCAGCAATATCGTATTTTTACAATTTCTTGCTGTATTTCGGATGAAAAATCATAATTTTGAAGGAAAATCGTCATTTGGCTATATTTGATAGTAAAAATCGTCCAAATGACGATAAATCGTCAAACCTGGTAACACTGATTATAATGCGTTTTATTCGCATTCAATAGTTGTATACAAAGTGTTGATTGGAGAGGTTGTTGCTGCTGTAGCTAATATTTTTTTTAAAAATTTTAATTTTCAAAATTATTCGAAAACTATACGAGATACATACATATACAACAAAATTAAGATCAAAATTATTACTTCGGAGAAATAAAATTGCATGGCGTACTCTAAAATTTTCAATGTAATAATAAAATCGCCAAAATATTTAAATTTTGCCGTTATACTGCCCAAAAATAAAAGAATTAAATCAGTTTTTAAATATTTTATTAATAAAAAAATTTTATAATTATATTTAAGCTTAATACAGGCCTCAGATTCTGAAGAGAAACCTCAATGGAAAAACCTCAAATTCTGAGCAGAAGTATTCTTATAGAAACAGCCTCAGTACTTTTTCCTTTAGGAAAATCCTTCGATTCTTGGCATTATTTCTTAAAAAACATCAGGTTATGTGGACCTTCTCCTATAGAAAAAAACAAGAAATACCTTAGATTCTTTCTTTCTTTTCTGCCTCAGGAATCTGTGCGGTTTCTATTAGAAAACGTCCTCAGAATCGAGTATTTCTTACAGGAAAAAGTTATCTGATTCAGAAGATTTTTCTTTAAGAAAAGTTGTCGCATTCAAAAGGCTTTTATTTTGGAAAAGTTCTTAAATTCAAACAGTCTTTCTATAGGAAAACATCGTCAAAATTCAAAAATTTTCATAATCTGACAGTTTTCTGTAGGAATGTGTTTAGAATCTGATGGTTTTCCTTTAGGAAAAAGTCCTTAGAAAATCAAAATTTTTTTACAGGTCAAAGTCATCCCAATGATAGACTTTTTCTTTACAAAAAGTTATGAGAATCCAATAGTTTTTCTATAGGAAAAACTTTTTACAATTCGCGGGATTTTCTGATAATTCTTTTCTAAAATTCATAGAGAATTTCCAGATTAAATTTTCCTATTCAAAAGGCGTCAGATTATAAACTCTTTTTACTATAGAAAAAGCCTTAGATTCTAAGCACATGTTCCTTTAGACCGATTTTGAGATTCCAGACCTTTTAATAGAAGAACCAGAGGCCTTTTTCAGGATTTTTTCTTGTTTTGGCATCCTCAGTAAGTAGATTCTAATGGGGAAAAATTAGTTTTATATCATAAAACATCAATATATTTTCTTACTTGTGTATTAAATTAATTCGAAACTGGTCGTATCACTTAATAGCCCAGTAAAAACAGACATTACCGAGTAATTAAGCGAGTAAGTAGCACACAAAGGGTTTCACTACTTACCAGGCTATTTACTCGCAACATTACTTTTGTTCGCGATGTCTAAAAATTCATGGGTGGTCTCGCTTAAAAAAAAAATTGCGAATAATGAGTTACACATAGTGAAAGAATAAGTAGGTACTCACAAAGGTAGAATAAGTGGTTACTAAGAAGTTAGGAAATAAGTGGTTACCCTACATTGTAAAATAGTTGGTCATATTGGGAAAAAAAACTTTTTACCTTGGAAAATTTCCTATTTAGTTCAAAACAAATTTATAAATAAAATTTTAATATAAAAAAATACTTAATCAGTACTTATTTAATCAATTACCAGTAAGTGATTACTTTGCACGAATATATAATTATTTTGTATTTTAAAGTAATGCAAAAAAATGACTTGTCATTACCATGTTTTTGCTGGGAGGTTTCGTATAGGCACCAATGAATTACCGATGTGACTGTTTGATCCACCGGGATTGAGATTCTAGGAGCCTGCAAAGTTTCGAAGTTTTTGAAAGACTAACAAAATTTGTCGTTACCTCTCAACTGCAGATTTTGCGTAAAATTTAAATTTATCTGATCATGTATGATCAGATCTGGCACCAGATCTAATTAGATTCACTCATATCTGTTTAAATCTAAACAGATCTGATCAGATCTATACATTTTTACACGGGTATTCCAAGAATTAATAGTACCCATGCATTTCTTTGGCAGCAAGGAAATTCACTGCATTTTGCCTTATAAAATAAATTTAAATATTTAAAAACTAAATTTTGTCATTTTGTTTTAAAACGTTTTGTTTGTAAAGAAATTGTTACAATTTAAATTGTTATTGCAACAGTTAATTAAACGCAACACAACTAAAAACTTGACATAGCACATATGTTTGTATAATTAAAGCAAAAAAATATTACTTTTTGTTTGGCATATTTTCAAAAAAACTTGGCAAAGTCATTGTTTGTTAAAAAAAAAAAACTAAACGGAAAAAAATATACAAAATTACTACAAGACAAATTTCCTTTTATGTCATCAAGCAGAACCAAGACCATACAACAAATATAACAATACAGCACTTTAGATTTGTTTTATGTGAATGGAAGTGTAAGTGTAAATTAATTGAAACTTCCTTGTTGCAAGAAAAACTCTTGCACCTTCCTCTGTATGAGCAAAAAGTTAATGGGAAAAATTATGTTGTGTATGCCAGCAGTATGTCAGTTGTATCAAATAATTAACAACTCCCGTTGAAAAACTCAATCATAATTTGCACTACTAACATTCATTTTTACAAAAATTAAAAAAAAAATTATAAATATAAAACAAATAGTTCCTATTTCAAAGAAAAATAACAAAAACAAATCATGACATGTGTTTTGGATTTTATTTCATAAAAATAGTATTGCATGCATAAAATATGCCACATTAACAAAACTTGAGATATCCCCTTTTTTAGTCTTTAACCCTTTGCCGGCCATAAAGTAAAGGTTTTACAGAAAAGTAGTGAATGGGCATATCTACAGGCAGTAAAGTGACTAGCATTTTTGGTGATTTTAATTGAAAAAAAATAATACATATTAGTTTCACCTGGATTCGAACCCGCGGTCAACTCTGTACTGTATCAAACCACTTCTTAGGATCACTTTTTGAGTAATAATGCATCACAAGCAATAATTAAGTAATTTTTTCGATGTTGTTCAGAATTACTTCTAAAAAAGCTGTAAAAATATACTAAAGGTTACTTTGGAAGCAATGAATGGATTTGTTTGGAAGAACTTCTAAGAAAGCAGTAAAAATGCACTAACGGATACTTTGAAAGCAATGATAGAAGTGGTTTGTACAGCATGATTTCCATTTTTTTTTCAGACCACTTGTTGAGTCCATCTAACGATGTCAATTCAGAAATTTAAAAATTTCTGACTTAAGATAAATTTTACAAAAAATTCGTACTTAGTTCTATTAATTTTTGTTTTGTACGGAAAGTTGTGACTTTCACTCTTAAAAATAGTCTTATGACAGTAATAACGAGTCACAAGTAAGAAAATACAGCTAAATTGAGTTAATAAAAAATAAAAAATTTTACAGATGTTTTATTGGCTTATTATTTCAGATCTCAATCGCACCCAAGTTGCATTTGTTACCGAAAAATTTCATTTTAGCCACTACTGTTTAAATTAAACTTTATTGCAACCTATTTAATACTGAATTTAGACTGAGCATGAGAATTTTTAGTTTTTCTTTGTCACAATCACTTTTTTATTAAGCACTTTTCTTTGTGTTTTTATGGTTAAAAATTAATTTAAAAAATTATTAACACATTTAAAAATATATAACAACACATAATTTTAAACTAAAACTGAAATATTTAAAAAAAAAATAAAAAATATATTTTTGACACTTGCTTTAATTCTATATTCGTTGTAACAGGGTGTATCGAAAATTAGTTTTTAAAGAAATCGGGTGTATCAAAAATACAAATTTCAGATATTTTTAGAATCTGGTTTTCAGTTTGTATGAAAATTATATGGAAAAACTAAATTAATTTTATAGTTTTCGGCTCAAAACCTAAAAATTACCAAAAACTACTAGTTTTTGCCCAGTCTAAATATACTATAAGTTACAAAAATTTCAAACAAAAAAATTGTTGGGAATAAAATTTCAATTAAAAAGAAAATGTGATTGCTTTTACAAATTCTCATTGTTTAGGGCCTACTGTTTTTTCTGTGTACAAACAAAAACCAGTAGTACATTTTAAAAAATGTTTTGTTTTTGATTCAAAATTTTTTTGAAATTTGACAGTTAAATACAAGTAGGTATTTAAAAAAAATAATAGGTTTTGGTTAAGTATAAATGTAGTGGGTATAAAGCTGTTTCTGCTTAATTTTATTTTTTTTCTGTATTTCATCTTTAAAGGGTTAAAGGATATTTGATTGTTAATTTCTTCGATACTTTGTATTAAATTTATTTTCAAAAAAAAACTTATCAATTTAACCTTTAACTTAGACAAGATTTTCATACATTTTTCTTCTTTAAAATATTTTCAATGAGATTTCATCTCGTTAACATTCAAATAATAAAATATTCAATTGCATAACTTTCAATTTCCTTATTATGTTCCACAGTTTATTAGTGTAGCAATAGTTGGTAAGTATGTGCGAATATTTTCATTTTTACTCTCTTGATCAGTATTGATGGCTTTTTGTAATATGAATTTGGCTAAAAATTTCCGGTATTCCCATCACATGTACAAAACCCCAATTGTTAAGCTACAACAACTGCTGCCACAAAAGCACAAAGAAGACGAAACATCGACGACACTTTGGTTAAACTATTGTAACTAACCAACTACCAACAAATATTGTAGTTAGCCAGTCAAGACAGGTTGCTTAATTGTATGTACCTTCTTTTTGAAAAATTTGTTGGCTTTAAAATATTTATAAAAATTCGTCATTAAAATGATAAAGATGATGATGTTCGGTTGTATGGTTAACTGGCTAAATGAAAAGTTTATAATGAAAAAATATGTTGTTGCCACTTGGTGTGGCATGGTTTAAATGCCTGTCTATCCGTCTATCCGTCTGTCCATCATGTTTTATTGCCTTTGATTGGTTTAACTTCAGGCACTAATCGTTTCGATTTTTATCTTATTTTCAGTGTTAAGCAGGTTAATATAAATATAAGGAAATGTATTTTATTTTACTTTCAGTGTGCTCTCATATTAACTATAAGCTTGACATCCTTTTGAAAACATGATTTAGCAAAACCCTTCTAAAAAACAATTGCCGTGACTATTAATAAAAAAAAATACAAATCTTATTATTTTAAAATATAATTTAACATTAACATATAAACAGTCGTGGCTATAAAATGATGACCATCTGCTAATTGAAGAATATTGAATACGGAGCAATTCATGTAGATGGGAGACCCTCTGCTCTTCATGGCATAAAATCGTCGGTGGGTGTTCTGAAAATCGATTCTACGTAAAATCGTTTATTTTCATAATAAATTACGTGTTTTTGTTAAAAATCACATGATTTTATGTGGATTCGTTTTCTAGAACACCCCCGAATGTATTAAAAGCAGGGGTCAGTTGTTATGCTGTCCGGTGGCTGGGGAAAACAATACCGGACTGAAAGGACCTATCCTGTCAGAACAAGACCGGTCTGAAAATACCTATCCGGTCACCTGTCCCGTATCCAGTAGAAACTTGTGCCAAAGTGCCTGTGCTGTGACAGGCGAATTGACCGGTCTGAATTTACCGGTCCCGTTACAGATGAAAACGGGATTGGTACAAGTGCCTGGATTTGTTTGGCATTTAACACTCGTGAATTTTTGGGGTATCTTAATTTGCTTCTATGGCGGATGCAAATCCAGTAGAAAATACACTACAATTAATGATCTAGATGTACTTATTTTTTTAATAGAAACATACTTTTCAGTGCTTTTTATTTAAAAAATTTTTTAAAACTAAAAGTTTATGTATATTCGATCTATCATTCTTTAAATTTGAATAATCTTAGTCGAAACACTAATGATTTTAACATTGAGTGGCCATAGGAAGGGAGTACTCCCACTTCAACATTTTTTCAGTAGTTTTTGAACGATTGCAAAGGAAACTCTATTTCATCAATTGAAATAAAATAAAAAAAATTAACATATATTTAGTTAGAATATTTTTCTACCTCAAGTCCAAAAAAAACTAGTTTTTAAAAACCGCTGAGCTATTCTTTCATTGGTATTCTTTCACTGGTATAAAAACATAACTTTGTCATTGCCAGATATTTTGTCTTATTCTCTTCTATAAAATTACTTATTAAGCAAGTGCAAAGGTGCACTATAATTCAGTATTTTTTTCTGTACTATTTACACACGTGCATAAAAAGCAATTTTTCATAATTTTTGTTGTATGTATTTTAAAAATTTTATAAATATTAAATATAAACAAAATAATTATAAATACTAAAAAAATTTTAAAAAGAAATACATATTGAATGTTTTTTAGTTTGACTCTAGATTATAAACTAATATCACTTTCTGTTTAAATTTTCAAATTAAAGAAAAATGTTACAATTTTCAGAAGTAAATTACAAAGAATAAAAAATTTGAAAGAATTCGATAAGGCTAGCAAGACAGAATACGTATTTTCGGCTTTCGCTACAAAGCCATCATCAGTGTCGTTTGCCTTGACGGAGTAATAATTGATAATCGTCTACTTATGTGAAAGCTGAAAGCAAATCGAATATGTTAACAACTCAACTTAGACTAACAGCAACGAAATCTAACAATGCTATTTTTATCCTTTTGTTAAATATTATTACTCTTTTTTGCTTCGAACCTTAATTCTTAAAATATCTCAGCAGGTTCTATTCATGATATTAGTTCCACCTGGATTCGAACCCGCGAAATAAACTGTATCAAAACCACTGCTTAGGTTCACTTTTTGAGTAATAATGCATCACAAGCAATAATTAAATAATTTTTTCGATGTTGTTCAGAATTACTTCTAAAAAAGCTGTAAAAATATACTAAAGGTTACTTTGGAAGCAATGAATGGAGTTGTTTGGAAGTACCTCTAAGAAAGCAGTAAAAATGCACTAACGGATACTTTGAAAGCAATGAAAGAAGTGGTTTGTACAGCATGATTTAAATTTTTTTCCAGACCATTTGTTGACGATGTCAATTCAGAAATTTAAATGTCAAATTCGTTCTTAGTTCTATTAATTTTTGTTTTGTACGGAAAGTTTTGACTTTCACTCTTAAAAATAGTCTTATGACAGTAATAACGAGTCACAAGTAAGAAAATACAGCTAAATTGAGTTAATAAAAAATAAAAAATTTTACAGATGTTTTATTGGCTTATTATTTCAGATCTCAATCGCACCCAAGTTGCATTTGTTACCAAAACAATTTCTTTTTAGCCAATACTGTTTTAATTAACCTTTATTGCAACCTATTTAAATAATAATGCGATTTCTTCTTTTTTTAATAACTTATGATTTATAATGTGTTTTTGGGAGATTTATTAATAATTATGATAATCTTAAACATTACTTTAACCTTGTAAATTTCATTTGGTATTTACGATTCGCCTTGCAGAGCTTTAAATAATTACTTCCATTTTGGAATGAATTCCCTAAAATTTAATTCAATTTTTATACCCTACACCACTATGTGGTCAGGGTATTATAAGTTTGTGCTGATGTTTGTAACACCAAAAAATATTGGTCCTAGACCCACCTTATAGTATACCGATCGGCTCAGAATTTTTTTTTTATTTCGATTTAACAATGTCCGTCTGTCCGTCCGTCTGTCTGTCTGTCCATGCATTCTTGTGCGCACTCTACAGGTCGCAAATATCAAGATATTTTGATGAAACTTGGTATACCGAGTTATGTCGGCCCAAGGACGACGCCTATTGATTTTGGTTAAAATCGGTCCATGTTTAGATCTAGTGCCCATATAAGGGTCCTACCAAATTTATATTGTTTATACGCTGCAGTCGTAAATATTAAGATATTGTGATGAAATTTGGTACACAGACCTATGTCAGACCAAGGATGAAGCCTATTGATTTTGCTTAACACCGGTCCATGTTTAGACCTAGTGCCCATATAAGGGACCCCCCAAAATTATATTGTTTATACGCAGCAGGTCGCAAATATTAAGATATTTTGATGAAATTTGGTACACAGACCTATGTTGGCCCAAGGACGAAGCCTATTGATTTTGGTGAACATCGGTCCATGTTTAGACCTACTGCCCATATAACGGTCCCCCCAAAATTGGCTTGGTTACAAACTGCAGGTCGCAAATATTAAGATATTTTAATGAAATTTGGTGCGCTGACTCACATTATAGAAAATTTTGACACAAGCCCCATTTTAACCCATTAGAATTTCGGATCCAAACATTAGTTGGCTTTTAAACAGACTGGTGTAGGGTATTGTATAGTCGGCATGCCCGACTTTAACCGTTTTACTTGTTTAATTTAAGGAATGAATTCATTAATTAGAGGAGACCAGGAATTAATTGCTGTGAATGAATTCAAAGAATTCAAATTTAGGAAATGAATTCCCTGAATTAAGTCTTTCGTTTAATTTCCTGATGGAATTATTATTAATATTAGTATTTAATTCGCTGAAATAATGTTTTCCATTTAATGCTCAGCAACTCTTAACTTTTCACGGTAGAACATTAAATGAAAAACAAAATATTTATAGAGTACTAATTTATTTTATTAAATATTTATATAATCACCATATATTTATAATTTATATCGTATAATCGCCATATTTTGCTGTTCTTAGTCAATAATTTATGTTCTTGTTTGCATTAAGTGCAAAACTTACATTCAGGGAATTAAACGAAAACGTTAATTCCCTAAGGAATTAATTAAGTGCAAAGTTGAGTGAATTCCCAGGAAATTATACCCTAGGGCAGGGGTGGTAAGACTTTTTTCGCTGCATGCCAGAAACACACAAATTTTTTTGTAAAAATTTCTAGCGTGCCACCTTAATTTTAGTTGGGTTTTAAAAGTCCTTTTTTAAAAATTTGTAAAATTTCTCTTAAAAATATTATTGCGCTACGGATAACCCCAGGAAATAACACCCAAAGGGAAAAATTAAATAACATCCAAGAAATTACTTAAACATGTTTGACGGTTATTTAATATTTGAATATTGAGATGATTTCATTATGAAAAAATCCCCAGTGAAATAAAATTAAAACAGTTTGAACATTATTGCCTTTTCATTTTTTGGGGGGTTATTCCATTATTGGTGGTTCATTTTGTTAAAAAAGTTAAATTAATGGGCGCCATTTATTATTCAAGTGCGTAAGAAAAATAGTTGAAAAATATGCTTCAGGCAAAAATTTGATTTTGTTAAAGTAAATCGCGCGTTTTTTATCATCATAATAATGAACAAAAAGCGAATATTATGGATTTGAACATATAGCTTTCTATTTCAGATGAAATGGCTTAGCGAAACACGATCAAAACCCAATTTCAAAATCCAACAAAGGGGGTTATTTCATTATGAAACTTATGTTCAAAATTTTAATTGAGGGTTCTTTAGTAGCAAATAGTTTTCCTTAAAAAAATTAATTTTTTAGATCCAATGCAAGTTGTTTTCCTGTGCAATTTTCTGGTACTTTTTATTTCTCCGATTATGAAGCATTTTCTCATCGAAACATTTAAACTTCTTTCAATCTAGAACTTTAGAAATTTTCCCAGAATTTTCTGATAATCGAATTTGCGAGTTCTGTATTAAACATATATCTTTAAACAAAAAATGGTGGCAATATAGACTTTTATTAATTTTAAAAGACGATTTACAAGCTCTATGAAAAATTTCACCATTATGGACCCAGCAAAAAAAGTTTTAGTATTTTGGAAGCAGTAAAAATACGAAGCGCTTAAAAACGCGCTACAAATTCTGCTTTACAGAGTTGCGCCACTTTATGCGTATACAATACACAAAAAATTTTGCAATTTGATTGTATACCCTGCAAAACTGCCTTAAACGAAGCAAATCGTAAGCAAGTTATTTAAAAAATTATAGTGCTACGCTATTCCCTTACGACGAAGCAGGTTTTAAGAGAGTAAAATAAAATGTAATCTGAGTCATCTCAATTGTGTTTTACCCTTATTTAGTAGAGTTTAATGTATAGACTCCACATAAACATGAGTCAGTCTGCATTTTGAAGTCGGTAAATGAATGCATTTATTTTCATAAGAAGTCGCGTTCAAATGCGCTCATTGAAAATCATTAATTTACTGCATCTTTTCATCAGCAAAAAAAGTGCATGAATTCATTTGCGGTTAAATGCACTTACGAAAAACATGAATTTACTGCAATTTTTCAGCAGCGAATAATGCGCTTTTTCTCACAAAACAACGTGCTTCCAAGCGGGCCCTTTGTATGGAAAAGGGCCCGCTTGGAAGGGATTAATTTTATTTATTCCCTTACAAAGCTGCATCCAGCGAAGCAGGTTTTTTGCTGGGGAGTTAAATCACACATTTTTGTAGCGAAATTTAACATTTAACTGAATTTTTTGCTGATCTTCTAATAGTTTAAATTTTTTGAAAATATCCAACAAAACATGGCGTGCCAGCTAAAATTCACTGACGTGCCACTACTGACACGCGTGGCATAGTTTTGCCAGCCCTGCCCTAGGGAATGAATTCCTTGACCAAAAGTTGAATTAACTAGAATTGAATGAATTCCTTAATGAATGAATGTATTAAATTTTATGAAGGAATTAAAAAAAAAATGAATGAATTCCTTCAAAATAAATCGAATGAAAATTGGGCATTCATTCATTTACTTAAGTTTGGTTAGAAAATGCATTCCCAAAATATAAATTCACTTCAAAAAAAGTGAATTAGGGAATTAATTCCTTCGAAGCTCTGATGCCATGTAATGCTTAATTGGTTTATATGTATGATGATTTTGCACTCTGTACCAGGCGTATAAAATTCAAAAGATATTGAGGTGTTTTAAAAAAGATGTTTGATCAATGCCATACTACACATCAATCAAACAAAAACCTAATTGATTCAAATTGAAATACCACCAGATTCATTAGTCAGATAATCCATATAATAACATCAGTAATCCACACAAAAACAGCAACAGAAATTTTAACATTATTAATTACAATACTAATGAATGAATACAAAAACTAAATACAAACGCGGGTGATCTGTGATAACTAGGGCTCGGAATTTCATGTAAATATGTGTTAGATGTTATTAGCTGATTATGGATTCTATAACAAATTGTCGATTATCGTCTACTTTTCGAAGTTAAATTTCTAATATTTTAATGATATTAGTTACAAAAACGTTGAAATATATAATGCGAAATTGTTGTCTTTTACTAAATTTGTTATAATATTTTAAAACTTTTATTCAATATTGAAAATATTAACTTCGAAAAGTGGACGATAATCGTCCATCGTGTTATAAAATCTGGGCACTGGAGAACACGTTAACCAAATATCTTCGCTAATCAACAAATTTGCAACAAAATGGCATCGATTTGTGCATATTTTTACAGATTTCGCTATAAATGCATATTTTGTTATACTTTGTTGCATATTTTGCTAAAAAAATGCATATTTTTAAGCATACTTTTTGAAATGTTACTAAAAACTTTGTTTTTAACTTCACAATTTCTTTGAGCTTAAGGTTAGTTTTTTATATATAATTTTTTTTTTTTTTATTTTCAATATTTCGTCACTCCATTGTGTTGCATCTTCAGGAAATAACAATTAAATTAACAAATTATAAACAATTTGAAAGTTTGAAATAATTTTAAAAGCATTTGACAAATAAAAATTTTTGTATACCCAGAATTATAGATATTTAATACAAAAGAAATAACACATACATATTACATTAATTTATAACACATATTATATTAGGTACTACATTTTTGTATTGTTAATTATTATTTTTGCTTGTTATACTTTTGTACCATAAAGTATAAATGTATATACACACAACAATTTTTATTTGTCAAATGCTTTTCAAATTTTTTCAAACTTTCAAATTGTTTATAATTTTTTAATTTAATTATTATTTTCTGAAAATGCTACACAATAGGGTAGCGAAACTTTGAAAATAAAAATATAAAAAATTTTTTATATATAAAATAACAAACCTTAAGCTCAAAGAAATTGTAAAGTTAAAAATAGAAAGAGAAGGTTAAATAAATGACAAGAATTTAAAAACTTTGTTTTTTCACAATATAAATTATTTATAAAAAATATTTTATAAATTTATAAATTTTGTGAATTTTTAATTGTTTTTATTACAAAGACAAAAATATTAGAAAAATTTAATTATTTACTTTAAGTTACTTTACTGTTTAAGTTACTTTTAAAAACAAATAATATCAAAATTTAATTTATAATATTAAAAACGTTGACATATTTCAATAACAAATGCATATTTTTAAGATTTGAAATGTATATTTTTCGATTTTAAATACATATTTTATGTCCATGAAATATGATATAAATACATGAACTTCCGAGCCCTAGTAATAACTTATGAAACCTTAAAGCCTATATGACACTTGCTAGTTTCTAGATTCTAGTTTTTTGCACCATCAATGCAAATCATATGGAGGGTACTGCATTACTAACATCAATTTGACAGTTTGATAGTTTTTCGATATAGTTGTTCTCTTCACACACATTATTTCTCACATAAGGAAATTCGTGCTCTCTTCTATTTTGGATTATTAATATTGAAACTAGCAAGTGTCATATAGGCTTTAACGAGCTATCAAACATTGAATGTCAATGTTTAATTTTTTTACCACATTCGAATTCAGTCTGCTAATGCGGAAACCCTGGCAGTGTTAGTCTCTATAGCTACGTTAAGAATAAATGTAATATGTTAATTAAACGGCCAGGAATTTGAACTTCTTTATTTTTCTTATTCTAAAATCTCAGTTAAAATTTGTCGATTCTCTTTTGTGCTAAAACCAATTATTAATACTTTTCAAATCAATTTAAATATATTTCGTATTGTTTTCGCAAGTCCAGTATGTTGTCAGCGGCTTTGTAAACGTGTTCATCTTCTTAAAATTTTGATTTATTTTCTAAATCTTGTGTAAAAATGAAATGTCTCAGTCGTTCTACACTTGGTGTTATTGTTGGCGTCTTAAATGTTTTGGCTTATATTTGTGTATCCGTTTATATTATAATAAATTTAATTAAAGTTAATACAATACAAATTGATAAAACCGCTAGAAATTACGATGCTGCACAAGTCAATGCTACAGTTGGTAAGTAACAGATACAAAAATTTAAATCGAGTAATAACCGGTAAGGAATGCGTACTTAATAACACATCGTTTCACAATTATTTACTTCAAATTTAACAATTGCGCATCCAAATTTTAATAACAATTATCTGAATTTAATATATGACGAATTTCACACTGACTTTAAAAAACTTTACATTAATAATATATAATGGGAAGAAACCACATCAACTCAACACAAAAAAGTTACATTTGTCATCTCCAATTGAAATGAAATTTATTATAACTATCGTATACCACAAGATCTCAATAAGAAATAAATTTCGGAACCCTTTCGGTTTACGAAATAAGACGTCATGAAAATTTAGTGCTGGTTCACGATCCTGACCCGCTGACTTATTTACAACGAAATTCATTCAGAAAGGAATCGAGATGCTGGTTTAAAACTTCCAACAAATGTACACTAATAGAAAAAGTGGATAAAATTTTGTTAAAACTACTTGAAATTTGTTAAAAATGATGTTGCAGAAAAAACTGCTAAAATTAGAGGATTATTTTTGCTATATATTAGTAAGATAGGAACAGCAAAAATGAAACTGTTAAATATACAGAATTTTAGTTATATTTGAGTTAAATTTTTTTTTCATAGAAAATAACAAATTAACCTGCTAAATTCAGCAAAAATTTTTGCTAAATAATTGGTAGCCTAAAATATAAAAAAAAATTTTAACTTTCCAAGTTTTTTTTGTTGATTTTTTTTATATGCAAATAAAAATTAAGCCTTTTAAAAACAGCAGTTTACAATTTTTTTTAGCAAATATTTCTGCTGATTTTAGTAGGATAAACTACTATTTGCAATCAACTAAATTTAGCATAAAAATAACAAAAATTTTGTAGATATAACAGTTTGTTTATTTTTAGTCTATATTTATTTAGAGAAATTTTCTCAAGATTTTACAGTACAATTTGTCATTTTCAATTAACTTTTAGTTAACTTAAATATAACAAAAATTCTGCAAATTTAACAATTTTATTTTTGCTGTTCTTATTTTAGTATTTTGCAAAAAATCTGTTAATTTCAGCAGTTTTTGCTGCAACATTATTCTCAACTAATTTTTAGTTGCTTTTTCTTCTATTTTTACTGATTTATTTCGATAAGTGTAGAAGTGAGTTAAGTAATAAAAAACGAGTAAAAAGGCTAAAGTCGGCCATGCCGACTATACAATACCCTACACAAGTCTGGTTAAAAGCCAACTAATGTTTGGATCCGAAATTCGAATGGTTAAAATGGGACTTGTGTCAAAATTTTCTATAATGTGAGTCAGCGAACCAAATTTCATTAAAATATCTTAATATTTGCGACCTACAGTTTGTAACCAAGCCAATTTTTGGGGGGACCCTTATATGGGCACTAGGTCTAAACATGGACCGGTGTTAACCAAAATCAATAGGCTTCGTCATTGGGCCAACATAGGTCTGTGTACCAAATTTCATTAAAATATCTTAATATTTGCGACCTGCAGCGTATAAACAATATAATTTTGGGGGAGGGGACCCTTATATGGGCACTAGGTCCCTTACATGGATCGATTTTAACCAAAATCAATAGGCTTCGTCCTTGGGCCGACATAAGTCGGTGTACCAAGTTTCATATCTTAATATTTGAGACCTGTAGAGTGCGCACAAGAATGCATGGACAGACAGACGGAGGGATGGACGGACAGACGGACATCTTTAAATCGAAATAAAAAAAAATTCTGAGCCGATCGGTATACTATAAGGTGGGTCTAGGACCAATATTTTTTGGTGTTACAAACATCAGCACAAACTTATAATACCCTGACCACGTAGTGGTGTAGGGTATAAAGAACCAAGGTTGGTTACGGTTATCGTTATAATACCGTTATCGCTAAAATACCGTTTCAAATTGAATACCGTTACCGTTATCGATACCTCTAAAAAAATTTCTAAATACCGTTATCGTTACCGATACCGTTATTTTTATGGGTAGTTACCGGTATTTTACCGGTATTTATTATTTTATATAAAAATTACAATTTTTTTATTTTTTATTTTATAATCTTGAGTGTTTTTTTTTTACAAAAAATGTATAGATAATAATTTTACTTATTAAAACTACCAGTACCAGTAAAACTAAAGTAACCAGTAACTACCGAAACAGTCTTAAATACCGTTACCTTTACCGTTACCTAAACAAACGAAATCTGATACCGTTACCGTTACCCTTACCGTTATTCGTTTCGGTAAGCAACCTTGTAAAAAACACATTAAAATGTGTCTTTTGAAATGTGGACATTTTTCATGTAAAAAATTTATTGCACATCGTTTGTTCACTTAAAAAATTATAGGCAATTTATTCAAGATACTTTAGTCAAATTTTAACGTATTTTCCAATTTTCATGACGTCATATTTCGGAAAAGTCTACTTTCCGAAATTTCTGCATCCTTGAGCTCTTGTTGTGTACGACAGTATTGGTGAATTTCATGCAACTCGGGGATGGTAAATCGTTTCACCCAAATGGTTTTATTCAATTTTAATTGATTTTGCTTTAAGCAGGAACACAGTAAAATATTTTTTTTTTGCAATTTCTTTATTTTCCATTTTTCTTATTATTCAATACAGACTTTAGTAACACAATTTTTGCCATCGCTTTGATTGTTTCTTTGGTGCTGACCGTTTTATCCATATTATTGATTATTGGTATTGTTAAGGTAAATATTTCATAAATATAATCTTTACTGCCGAATCGTCTAATATTGTCCTAATTTAGCGGCGCCACCTGTTAATGGCTCCTTGGCTTGCTATTGCTATTTTTAGCTTCGTTTGCTCTTCTATCCGCTTCGCAGTCAGTTTCGTTGGATCCATTGTGGCCGGTGTAAATATCAGTATAGTGTTTTTCATATTAATATTTGGTGTTGTACTAATGGGTAAGTTTGGACATTCTTAAGGATTTCTTTAAAAAAATTAATTAATTTAATTTTGTTTGCAACCTGCTCTTTTTGTTTCTTCTTCTAAAGGCTTAAACGGCTTAATTATATATAAAATTTATACTTTATATAGAGATATACGCGTTAAAAATAAAGAACGTTCTCGAGAAATTGTTATAGGCCGACAAATAGGTTTTACTAATGCTGATACGGAACCGCCAACATATTTCAATTTAGCTGCTGAAAAGTCCTGAATTCGTTATCTATCCACAATTACTCTACTTTTCTCTTCAGGGACGAATTTTGAGAAGGTCTTAAGTTAAATATGAAGCTTAAACGGAATTAATTTGGACTACACATGCACTCAGATAATTATGTCGATAAAATTAACTGCATTTGCTGTTAAAAAGTGAACACTGCAATTTTATTTGAATTAACTACAATTACAGTTATTTTTAAGTGCAATTGTAGTTAAAATAAATAATATCAGTTATTTTGAAATGCATTTGCAGTGTACATCTTTTTAACCGCAATTGTAGTTAATATTACCGACATAATTCTCTTAGGATGAACGAAAATTTCAATAATTAAATTAAAGTCAAAACTTGACTAAAAACGTTAATTTCTTTTAAGATAAAAACAAAATAACGGTAAACAAATGCTTTTCTTGATCCAAAAACTTGCCATGGATAACACAAATTGCTGAAAATAAATATTCTAAAACTATTTAAAATTTCTTGTGATATATTTTATTTTTAAAGCGATTTAATTAAAGTGATACGACAAGTTTTAGACAAAATTATACATGATTTTAGATAAGCTCCATCCCAGGAAAATTTTTTACAATCGGTAGCCAACCACACCTATTCTATAACTGGTTCCACTGCAACCGATTCCATGGAACTGGTTCCGGAACCTGTTCCTGGGATCCTATATGGAAGGTGTGATTGACGTAGAATCAATTCCAGAACTGGAACTAGGGCAACCGGTTCCACTTTGGAGCTATAAAAGGGGTTGCTTTTGGGACAATTTCAAACAAAAGGAATCGGTGTTAGAATAGACAGTAGAATGGGTTGTAAATGAAAAGTAGCTATTCTACAACCGATTCTTTGGAACAGAAAATTTTCCTGGGTTGTCTTATTTAAAGCATAAGCTCATGAGATTCTAGCGATACTAATTAAGAAATCTTGAATATAATTCTTTGTTAACATTATAAATAATTTCCAATAAAGATTAATTTTTTATTTAAATTTTAAAAACCGTGTGTGATTTATATAAAGCGTTAGTTAAGCATTTTATATTTATTAAAAATTTCCACTTAAAGGGTTGTTTAAAATAAAATTTGTTTAAATATTAAAATATTTATTTAAATTTAATTGATTAATTTTTTAATTATATTTGCAAGCAAACATTGTATTAGAAACACGGCAAATATATTTTTATATTTTTTCCAAACATACCTAGCAAAATTGTCGGATGCAAAGAACCGGTTGTAGAACAACTTGTTCTTGCATGCAACCTGTTCTAATTTATGTTCTATCATCGGTGATTTTTGTTTGAGTTTGTACCAAAAACAACAGGATATGTTCCTCCAAACTAGAACAGGTTGCTTTGGAACTGGTTCTAAAACCAGTTATAGAACCGGTTCTGCGACAGTGAGGCCTTCCATTTTGACTTCCAGGAATCAGTTCTAGACCCTGTGCACGGAACCGGTGGTAAAAATACCTATTCAGCAGATTCAAAGGCAACCAGTTTATAAAAATTTTGCTGGGTATATGTATATTAGGGTGTCCTTTAAAAACAGATTTGTCATTACACCCCCCCAGTTTTATTGCTAGTCCCAAATGGAAGAAATGAATTTTTCTTTTTTTTTTGGAAAACGTTAACCCGTGCCGAAAGTTGGACGAAAATGGCCCATTTTGGAAAAAAGTGTATTACTATTTAAAATTCCCAAAATTCGAAATTTTGAAAAAAATTATTTTTTATTCCATTTATTCATTGAATATAGTCAAAATGATTCAGACATGGAATCATCAATATCTTAATATTTGCCACCTGTAGAGTGCGCACAAGAATGCCTGGACAGACAGACGGACAGACGGACATCGTTAAATCGAAATAAAAAGTAATTCTGAGCCGATCGGTATACTATAAGGTGGGTCTAGGTCTAATATATTTTTGTATTACAAACATCAGCACAAACTTATTATTCCCTCTCCACGTAGTGGTGTAGGGTATAAAAACTGATACAAATCACCTACATGTAGTTACTGTGAAAATGTTTTGAGTGCATATTCGTTTATTTTTAACTACACCCAGCAAAAAAAGAGATGCCAAAGCAGTAGAAAAAGCACCATATTTTATGATCTAGATGTACTGCCTTTTTAACAGAGACACTAATGATTTTAACAATGAGTTGTCCCACTTCAACTTTTCAGTACTTTTTGAACTAGTGCAAAGGAAACCATTTTTCATCAACTGAAAATTTAAAAATAGTTTTTTAGCAAAAAAAAAAAAAAAATTATTAAACAAGTGCTATTTTCACAGGTGCATAAAAAACGATTTTTCATCATTTTTATTTTAGATGTTTTTAAAAAATATATACATATTGCTAAAATTAGAAAAATTAAAAAAAAATATTGAATTTAAATAAATTAATCATAAATATTAAAAAAAACAAGAAAAAACCTAAAGCCCAAATTACTTGAACGTAAACGTACACTAATAGAAAAAAGTCCGTAAAAAATTTAGTTGAAACTACTAAAAATTAGTTAAAAATGATGCTGCAGAAAAAATCTGCTTAAGTAGCAGATTATTTTTTGCTACATATACATATGAGTATAAGCACAATGCAAAGGTCCCCGTTTATTTCCATACAATTTGACAATTAAAATCGTGCAACGATTTCCGTGAAAGATAAATCTTATTTTATTTTCTCAACGGAATTTCTTATTCTCCTGTTTTTACTCTCAGATTATTTTACTAATGTTGCCAGATTTTCACATAATTTGAATCACAGTGCAAGTATAGTACGATTACATGGTTGATTTCGTCATGCACATTCATCAGTAATATCAAAGGATTTAACTTTATACATTTATAAACTATATAAAAAACACCAGTAACAGAATAATACTTTCACAGCCTTTTATTCTAACTAATGTCAAACAACAACAATTCGTTGGAATGTGGCAAGAAGAAAAATATAAAATATAACCCACTTGACTTTCTATGTGTTCTGTGTTGTAAAAGTAAGATTCCGTTTCCGTTGCTATTTTGTTCAATTTTTTTCCGTCACGTTTTAAGATTCCTTTTCCATTTGTATTGTGCTTATTCTCTATATTAGCAATATAGGAACAGCAAAAATAAAACTATTAAATATACAGAATTTTAGTTACATTTAAAATTTTTGTTAATGGAAAATAGTAAATTAACCTGCTAAAATTAAAATTTTCATAAATAATTAGTAGCCCAAAAAAAATCACAAAAAAATTTAAAATTTTCAAAGTTTTTTTTTAGATTTTTTTTAAATGCAAATAAAAATGGAGCCTTTTTAAAACAGCAGTTCACACATTTTTAGCAAATATTTCTGCTGATTTTGGCAAAATAGTCTATTTGCTATTTCCATTCAACTAAATTTAGCTTAAAAATAGCAAAAATTTTGTAGATATAACAGTTTATTTTTGCTATTTCTAGTCTACTAATATTTATAAAAATAAATTTAGCTTAAAAATAGCAAAAATTTTGTAGATATAACAGTTTATTTTTGCTATTTCTAGTCTACTAATATTTATAAAAATTTTCTGCAGATTTTGCAGTACAATTTTTTATTTTCAATTAACTAAAAGTTAACTTAAATATAACTAAAATTCTGTAAATTTAACAGTTTTAATTTTGCTGTTATCATTTTACTAGTATTTAGTAAAAAAATGTGCTAATTTTCACAGTTTTTTCTGCAACACATTTTTAACTAATTTTTTTTCCGCAAAAAACAAAATACAATACAGTAAAATTAAAACTAACAAGAGTTAATGTAAAACCAATTGAATTGTTGAAAAATTATTTGTTTAGAAAGTAAACAAAATTTAGTAAATAAAAATCGATTGACTTCACAATTTGAATAAATTTGGCATAAACTAATTCACTGATTGAATAAATCAAATGCGATAAATTGACTAAAAATTATTTTCGATTTCAAAAGAAATTGAATCCGATTTTTAGAGACAAAATATAATTCACTCTTTGGAGCTCTCTTCTCTATTAGTTCGATGTAATATAACCTTCTTATACTTAAGCTTTATTTTAGGTACAATTGAATTTTTATAAAGTTTTTGAATGGTAATTTATAAAAAAAATTAAATTTTTGGTACTAATGGGGTCGAAAAAGAAATATTTTTTTACTTGGTTGGCACTATTATGGAAATCCCATTTATCAACCTTAAATAGTTACATTTTTTGAGTAACTTAAAAATATTATTGGTTCCGCCAGGAATCGAACCCGTGATCATCTGTTTGGAAATAAACTGTAACAAAATCACTTTTTATTGTAGAAACACGTTTAGGGTAGTAATGCTTTAGAAGCAATACTTAAAGTCATCTTTTGGATGTTGTTCACAATTTTCTAAAAAAGCTGTAAAAATATACTAACGGATACGTGAAAAGCAATGAAAGAAGTGATTTTTTTGAAGTTGTTCAGAATCACTTCTGAAAAAGCTTTTGAAGCAATAAAAGAAGTGGTTTGTAAAGCTTGACTTCCAATTTTTTTTGGTTAACACCTTAAATATTTTTATTATACCACAAATAATAAGCTAATAAATATTACGAGTGTATTTATATTTATAAATACAGTTTTTTTTTTATAAGTTCAATTATATTTTTTAAATTCTTAAAATTTTATTGTGCTTAACTTTAACTAAAAAAATAACTTATTTTTTACAAATCACATTATCAATCTTGAATTAGTTCTAAAAGAATCAATTTTGTATTCTTTAGTTATTAACAGGATTAGGAAGTTCTTCGTCGTTTTCTTTTGAACAACATAAACTCTCTTATCTCATAATTATTTTTATAATAACGTAAATGCATATTTTATAATTTTTGATAAATTTTTTAAGTATTACAAACACAATTAGTCTTGAAACAGAGTTGCCTTTGCCATCCTAGGGTGGTATGTCAAATACATGACATTCAGCAAATACATGAGATTCAGCCATTGAGTTGATACTGTGGTAGCCATATTTTAAAGTACCAGAAAATTAACTCTCTTTCGAGACTAGTGTGGACTGTGATGGCTTTTGAATTTCCGAAACCTAGTTATTAAAAAACAACAATTTATATACATTGTCGCTGTTTGTTTTAAGTATTTATACCCCTTCAGTTGTTTTTTTCTCTCTTTTTTCACATATTTTAGCCTTGATCTGCCATTTCTTCATAAACAATATAAATAGTACCGGAGTTTCCAATATCGCGAAGTTCTTGTTCAAAGATCAATTCTTTATACAATAAATGAATAATTTTATAAAGAACAATTTGAAAAGCTATAAAATAAAAAAGATATAATTATAAGTATTAATAAATGTGAATTTAAGTATATTGAATTACATCTTACCAAATGCTACAAATAATATGATAAATTGAAATGCACTGAGATGAGTTATTATCTCTTCAGGTTTTTCCTGATTAATAAATAATTTTAAAATTGCGGCAAATAAATACAAACCATTGATAATAATACAAACTAAACTATTAAATAGCCAGGGAATTAAAAATAAATGTTTTTTCTGTAAATAAATCAAAAAATATATATAAAAGTTATAAAAACCAAGTTTGGGTATTTCATATACGAATCATACCTTAACTGAACCCCATATCAGTAGAGGAGATGTTAAAACAAAAGTTAAACATAATGATACCGAAGTACTTAACATTGATACTGTAATTAAAATTATTGTTAATATAAGTAAATTTTATTCAAATTTTTATTCAAATTCTTACTTATTTCTCTGTCCTCATCAAATGCTATACCATCTTCAATTGCTTCTTTTTTATCTTTTGTGTATTTAACAAGATTTAGTATTAATGATACTGAACCAATTATGGATTGTAGTAAATATATCGAACCAATTATAACTCCAGTTATATTTAATCTTATGCCACATAATTTTCTCATGATGAAATTCTTTGTGAAATTAAATATACTGGTTTTGTATAAAATTCTTTTGCTTGCTGCGTTGTAAAATTGCAACTAAACAATGAGAATATACTAGTTTTTTGTATTCTCGCATGATACAACCATACTAGGTAGATGCATTGGAACAACAAACACAACAAACAACAACAAAAACTGTAATCGGCTACTCTTGACACGCAGTGAAAGCATACGAAAAAAATCCCTGAACTGTCATAATAAAACTCTGAACTGTCAAACTCCCCCCAATGCATCTACCTAGTATGGTTGTAACATGGTATTCTCGTTTGTTATTTTATTCAGGGATGAAAAAGCTCGTACTTTAGTACTTTTTGTGGTACGGTTAGAGCAATAAAAGTGATATTATGGTAATTCAATGAATGACTTATTATTTAGGCCTAGTATCCCAGCAAAACCTTCCATTACCCGATAATGACTTTTAACAAGGGCATGTCCATCGAGGTAACTCCTTACCTTAATATTCCAGGAAAAAGAGTGAGGAAAACGAAGCACTGCAACTGTTGAATAGGGAGTTGTTCTTTTTCGGGTTTTTCACCGATGAATTTAACATTGGCTTGTCATAGGAAGGAAGTTGTTCTTTTTTAAAACAAATTATGTATATTTGAACCAATGAAAAGGAAGTTCTTTTTAACTTCTTTTTATTTTAATTTAATTAAAAAAAAAATAAACAAAAATCATCATGCATCGTGTGGGGTTTGAACCCAGACTTGAACATTATTGCCTTTTCATTTTTTTTTTTGGGGTTATTCCATTTTTGGTGGATATTTCATTTTATTAAAAAAAAAATTAAATTATTGGGCGCCATCAATTATTTAAGTACGTAAGAAACTAGTTAAAAAATGTGCTTTGGGAAAAAATTTGATTTTGTTAAAATAAATCGCGCGGCTTTTATCATCACAGTAATTAATAAAAAGCGAATATTATGGATTTGAGCAGAGAAATTTCTATTTCAGATGAAATGGCTCTGCGACACACGATCAAAGCCCAATTTCAAATTCCAACAAAGAAGGTTATTCCATTACGAAACTTATTTTCAGCCTTTATTTCATTGAGGGTTATTTCGTAGCACCTATTTTCGCCTAAAAAAAATAATTTTTTAAATCCAATTTTATTACAAGTTGTTTTCCATTTTTATGCAATTTTGTGCAATGATTGAATTTATAGATTTGATAAAATCGTATGAGATTGATTAATTGAATTCCTTAAGCTAGCACACATGGTAATAGAATAAATAACTAAAACAAGAAGTTGCCCAATAATATTGTAAGTGTATGGCCAGCTTTATATTAGAATTCGATAGAATGAATTCCCTGCGATTGTTTAAATATGAATTCATTCGATTTAAATCAAATTGTGTTTTAGGGAATTCATTAAAAATATAATTAACACTTCGAATCTCTGGTTACAGACAGACGTTCAAAAACATAATTCCTTAATTCGATTTTAAATCAGATCCAATTTTTAACGTATCTATATTTATTGAATTATTGAACCGAATTATATACTACTTTATACAATTAATTGGCCCTGTTCTGAGTTCCGAAACTTTGTAATTCGTGTGTAAATATCGGAAATTTGCTGTTTCGAACAAATTTTAGTATTTATAAACCAATTTCAAAGAATTTATTTTTTGTTATCAAGCTTTTTCTACACGAATTACAACGAGAAAATAAATTCTGATGTGGACCACAGAACAGAGAAAAAAATTCAAAATGTTTCACTTCAGAATTTTTTTTATGTAGATTCGGAACTCCAGCAGAACAGCGCCAAATATCTTATTCAAAGATTATTTGTTGATTATTTTCATAGAACTAAATTAAAAAAAAAAAAATAACTCAATCGAATTAAAATTAAAATTCTCTGTTCCAAAAATTGTTGGTAAAATAATTTATTTTAATTTGTAAACCCTTCTACTGTCGCTCCCAATACCGATGCTTTTTTTTTTGTTTGAAATAATTCTATTGTTATTATTATGTAGATCCAAAGTAGAACCAATTTCCTTAGAATCAGTTCTGGAACCAGTTCTAAAACTGATTCTCCTTCAGCTATGACGTTTAAGAACAGTTCAAGGGATTCCGAAACTAGTTCCATGGAAACGGTTCTAGTGGAATCACCGAATCGATTGGCAAGCATTTGAGAAAATTTTCTGGGATATTAAAATAAATAATATCTCTCTTAATTCAATTTGAAATCACTGTTTTACAGCAAGCATGATTTTTTTAGTGATTAACCAAAAAAATAAAATTTTAGTTTTTTTTTTAATTGGCGCTTCAGAGTTTAATTTTCACAACTAAATGTCTACATAAAAACTTTCCCGAACTCTGAGAATTATATGAACAAAAATAAATAAACAAATAACGTGTTTAATTTACCTTAGAGTCTGACACAAGATCTCTTATATTTCGAGAAATATTTTTTGAAAAAAAAAACGTGCCAAATACAAAAACTCATTTATATTGAGCTTAAAAAAAGTACCAAAAAGAAATTCTGATTTCTCATTACTGATTTATTTATTTTTGAATTAGTGTCACAAAGAGATGGAAAGCACCTACTGTCTTGACATGCAATAAAGTGATGGCAAGCAATTGTTGGAATGATTTAATCCCAAGTGAAGACACTTGATTTCAATATTGCCATGATGTCTGCCATTAAATGTCACTTTTAATAGTTTTCATTTTATAACTCTACTATTTTCTTGAGCTTAAGGTTTGGTTTTTATTTTTAAAAAGTTTTTTATTTTCGATATTTCGCTACTCCAATGTGTAGCAGTAGTTTTCATTTTAATTAAGCAATCAAAAAATAATGTAAATTTTAATAAACAAGAACGATGAAATGTTTTATTATTTATTATTGGTAGAAAAAAATTAATTGTTGATAAAATTTTGTGTTTCTCGAAGAGGAAACTATAATATTTCTTGGCCATGAAATAGTCAAATGTTCTCCACTACAGTGTAATTTATATCATCACATTGATGTTTCTTTGCAATCGTTTTGACATCTCATATAATTTATTGCATTTGAAGAAAATACGGGGTATGTAGGCTTTAACAATGAGATATTCCAAATTCTGTCGAATGATCACAAATGATACACTCATAGAAATAAACCTGTAAAAATAGCAGAAAAAGTTACTAAAAGTTAGTTAAAAATGATGCTGCAGAAAAAACTGCTGAAATTAGAAGATTTTTTTGCTATATCCTTGAACCATTGTACTTAGTTCCATTGAAATATCTTTCTCCTTGAGACCTATAGCGTGCGAACAAGCATAACATGCAATTTTTTTGGTAGACCGCTACTAAATTTTAGCAAAATTGTTGTAAATTGCAACTCAAAATGGATTTGCTAAAATCAGTTTAAAAATTTACTAAATATTAATAATTTTAGTACAATGAAATTAGTAAACATAATTAGTACATGCTACTAAATTTCAGTAAATTGTTTGTAAACTGCAATTTAAAATCAATCTGCTGAAATTAGCAAAAAAGTGTACTAAAAATAGACAAACTGTAAAATTGAAAAAGAAAAATAATTAAAATCAAAATAAAAAAAAAGATAAATATTTTTTTTTCTTTCGATTGTAAAAAATGTACAATTACTTCATCATACTTGAAATTTGGAGTAAAAATTGAAAACGGTTCGCCTTGTTTTTATGCATTGGAGATACATAAGATTTTCTGAGTTTTATTTCCCAAATATTCTAAAAAATTCAACGAATTCTTGTAAATAAAATTTCCTTAATTATCCACTTGTTGTTAGATTAGTATATTTTTTTGCTAAGTTTAGCACTCGGTTTTGAAAAATTAATAAAATGGTTTGCTGAAATCATCATCATCGTCGAAAATTAGTAAAAAAAATCCGTAACTTGTAATAAGAGAATAGCAAAAATTAGTACTAAAAATTTTTACTAAAAATTAGTACATAAATAGTAAAGTGCGATTGAAAACTGGGGAGTTACCGCGTAACTGGATTCGAAAAAAAAAATTTCGAATTCGTAAATTTTGTACCTTTCGTAAAAAGAAAAGTTTTAGCAAAAATCCTACCTTTTGAATTTTTATGTGTAGTGTACAAGGTTTAGGATAAAAATAAATAAAAAAGTATAATTTTTATACAGATTAATATTTTTAACAATATTTGCAAGATTTACGAATTCGAAAATTTTTTTCCAATCGAGTTACGCGGTTACCCCCCTGTTTACAAATTTTTTTACTAACTTTTTTTATCTGAGTGCAAAGTTATCAAACTTCTTCTTTTACAAATACACTTTTTTTATAAAGGTTTTATGTAGAATTTCATCGCAATAAATAAAAATTATTTAGTCTCAATTTCACGCTCTAAATTCCTGAGATGATCCACACACCTAGGGTTGATTTTAGAATTCTTTTCTCTTTCACATATTTTAATATTTCGAAATAAAAAAATGAGAGTTTAACTGAGAATACTCGTACTTTCCTAATAAGTAGAATTTTATTATAAAATAATTATGAAAATGGTCAAATCTTCTTTTTACTTTTCTTAAAAGTGACGATTTTTACATAATAAAATGCTTAAAATGAAAAGTACATATAAAATCAAAATAAATATTCACTTAATTTTAATTTATTTAAGTTGAATCTACCAAAATCCCTTTGGCATTTTGGACATATTTAGTATAACCAGCATGAAATAGCTTCCATATTACTGTGCAAAAATATAATTCCAATTCTGAAATGACAAAATACGAGTAAAATAGATTTTAGAACACTGATATTTTTCAATAAATTAAAAAAACTTACGCAATAAAATAAAAAGAGCCAGAACAAAAATTGCAGGGGCTTTTATTGTATCAATTTCCCTTGGTAATAAGTTTATGAATACAAACACCGAATTGTAAATGATCAATATCCATAAATTTAAGAGACTGGGTATCAAAAAGAAGACTCTATCCTGTAAAAGTTATATATGAAATTATAATTTAAAAAATTCTCTAGAATATTTTAATCAATACTCACGTTTACAACACCTAAAACTAATAAAACAGAGCTGAAGATTGCCGCCAAACAAAATGCCACTAAATGTATTTCAACAAAATTATTAACAATTCCACCAATTAATAGCCCAGCAAATATTGTAAAATAAGTAGCTGCAAGCACTAATGCAATTTTATATAGTTTGAGGCTTTTACCACCGAACTTTGTAGTAAGTGATTTCATTTTAAGTGATTCGAAGCTAAAAATATTTAACTGTTCCTTTTTCAAATTACGATTTCAAACTAATTTGAAGATTGAAAACCAAAAGAAAACTAAATCCCCATCAAATGCAAAAGCATTTGATACATTTTTAATAAAAAGTTGCATATGTCAGCTAAAGTTTTTGTTTATTTATTGTTCTTAATGAATTGTACTCGTAGTACGTAAAAAAGAATTTAAGAAAAACGGGGAAAGATACGCTACTACACATTTTAAACAATAAATTTATAATTATGAATGCTTTACATTCATACTACACTCAAAATAATATACATATCTGTTGGCTGAACAGAAAAATTTGTTACTTTAACAAAATTTATTCCTGTTGTTTGGCTTCAAATTAAATTTGTTGATTTTAAAACATTTAAACCATATCATCTAAGGACATGTAAGGACGCCCCCAAGGAGCAAACATTTTGTCCGTTTTTCTCTATCTCGCTTAGTTTTCGAGATATGGGTTATTTTATGAAAAGGAACGTTTTTACTATAAATTCCCGAGGGTCCCAGGCCCCACCAAGGTCCACTTTTGGATAACCTTTTCACGGAGCTGTTAGGGGTAATCGAAATTTCCAATCATTTTGCTCTATCTCTCTTAGTTCTCCAGATATGGGCCATTTTAAAAAATCGGGAGGGTAAGAAATGGCGCCATCTTCAAAACTTCGCATACATTGGTGTCGCCATCTGCCGGTATTAACAGAAACATGAATATATTATATTTTAACAATAAATTATGAAAAATTTAGTAAATCGGTTTTTAAAAATTAGTTTTTAATAAGTGAAGATAACTAAAATCTTTTTTTTAAATCAGTGTTTCAACTAAAAATTTGTTAAAAATTAGACAAATCGTTTTGAAACCCACTTGATAGATTTTTTTACTGACGTATTATTTTAAGTGTAGTCATGCTGGGATTTGAAACTGATATCTCTGGTTGTTAGCCAGATTTTTTATCCCTGAGCAATCGACACATATAACATTGGATTGCTTAAAATGTAAATGAATTATTGTGGTTCGTGTTTTTCTTCATGATGTCGGAAAATGTATATCTTATCTCCCGGCTTACAGAAAGTACAATGCAAGGTGTCTAAAATAGATTTTCAAAAATATTTGAATCATTCAAAGTTTTTCTGGGTTCAGTCAAAGGTTTTCTGGGTTCCCTAAGTTAGTATACATTCCCTTATATGTAAAGATCAAATTTCAATTATTATATGGAAAACATCGATCCCTAAATAGCCTTTTTATCGCATCGAATGCCAGTATGTTTTTCTATATCTTCTAGTCTAGGATTAGTTTGTTTCGTCTGTTTATAGATTTAATTAATGAAACGACAATAAAATAAAGGCAATCAAATATGAAACAAGCAATAGCACTGTACAACAATTCCGAACTTTTTCCAAAATTACGGGGTTCTGACAATGGATTCTGCTAGAGGAGACCAAAAACATATATGTACGTGTGTCACTGTTTTGAAAGATCACATCGGAATTTTATTTTAGGGGGGGGGGGGGTTAAAATTTCTCCATTTTAAGTTTTCAGCTTTAATTTCATGACAAATATTTTTGCGTAACATTTTAACCCTCTAACTCTTACGGGGCATTTTTGTCCCTTTCTAAAAAGGGATCAAAAAAGTCCCTCTAAGCGCAGGGTGGGATGGTTAAAATGTTCCGCAAAAATAAAGATTTCGAAAACGGATTTATAATCAATGATCGACATCAATTTGCAAACTTTAGTAAAAAATTTCATAAATGTAAGAATTGCTATTAAAAATGTGAGTAATTAGACCCCAATAACAATTAAGGGTATAATACTTGGGGTCCCAATAACTATCGGAACACACATCGAACCGAACATCGAATTTCGGCAAGAACGTTTTGCCGTTGGCACACAGTCGATCAAAAAATTGTCCGAAACTAAAACTGATAATAAAGATAAAACAAAAATTTTTTGGAATTAAAAAAAAAAAACAATAAAAAAAAATATGAAATTAAAAAATAAACCAAAGTTAATGTTTAAATTTCGCTCTTAAAGATTTCAAATTTCACATACCCAGCAAAAACAGACATTACCGAGTAATTAAGCGTGTAAGTAGCACACAAAGGGTTTCACTACTTACCAGGCTATTTACTCGCGATGTCCAAAAATTCATGGGTGGTCATTACCCTCTCGCTTACAAAAAAAGTGTGAACAATGAGTTACCCATAATGAAAGAATAAGTAGTTACTCACAAAAATAGAATAAGTGGTTACTCAGAAGTTAGGAAATAAGTGGTTACCCTACATTGTAAAATAGTTGTTCATATTGGCAAAAAAAACTATTTACCTTGGAAAATTTCCTATTTAGTTCAAAACAAATTTATAAATAAAATTTTAATATAAAAAAATACTTAATCAGTACTTATTTAATCAATTACCAGTAAGTTATTACTTTGCACGAATATATAAGTACTTCTATAACTTATTACTGGTAAGTCATTATTTTGTATTTCAAAGTAAAGCAAAAGGTAATGACCAATCATTACTTGGTAATCAGTATGGTAATGACCTGTCATTACCATGTTTTTGCTGCGTATTTCGTAAATTATTGTATTCCCAGTGTAGAAAATCATTACCAGATACATATGTGGTTATGTTACTACATACTTGGTAATGGTAACTAGTTACTTTTGTTATTACATTTCTTATTACCTTTATATGGCGATGTCGCGAAAAATAATGAGTTATGGTTACACACCAGCATACGAAAAATCAAAAAATATATCGTTACCTATGTGCTTACCAGTACTGACAAAAATAATGAGTCTAAAAATAGATTTTCAAAAAAATTAATTATATAAAAAAATATTTTTTATTGTATTTTTTTTAAATAAAATTTGCTGGTGCGGGAATCGAACCTGGGTCTACAGATTGCCAGTCATTAGCTCTACCATCTGAGCTATATCGACATGTAATATTTAATAGATAAAAACATAATTGACCTGCTGCACACAAGTAAGCTTACTCGCCAACATACAAAAAATCAAAAAATATGTGGTTACATATATCCTTACCAGTTGTTAAAAAATATTGAGTCTAAAAATAGATTTTAAAAAATTTTCAAAAAAATCTAGAAAATTATTTTCTATTTGAAATAATGATAAAAATATGTCATTATCAGTAACTCATTATTTTATGTTTTAAAATAATGCAGAAGGTAAGTGGGTGTCATTACTGGTAGTCCAAAAAAAATTATATGTCATTACCGTTTATACACTGGGTTGTCAATATTTTTCTTTTTTTTTCCATAATTTAGAGATTTTTTCGCCTTTTTGTTCATATTTTTTATTTTTATTTTTTTTTTGTCAGCGAATATTTCCTTATATTCATGTGTGCCACAATCAGAGCTTTGAAGAATTAATTCGTTTTTGAATGAATTCACTACCATTGGAATTAAATTTATAATTGAATGAATTCCTTTTCTTAAATAATTCACTGAACGCGTTCAACAAAAATAAATTCAATTAATTAATTCAATTGCTACAGTTCTTTTTATTAAATCAAGTGAATTAATTCCTTACTGAATTAAATCACCACTGAATTCGTTCAATTTCATTTTCGTTCAGTGAATTAAAAAAAAAAAAACGTTCAGTGAATTTAAAAAAAAAAGTTCAGTGAATTAAAAAAAAAAAGTTCAGTGAATTAAGTAAAAAAAAAAACGTTCAGTAAATTAAAAAACAAAAAAAAGTTCACTGAATTAAAAAAAAATTACGTTCACTGAATAAAAAGCAAAATTGAAATTGAATTAAAAATCGAAAAATTACGTTCACTGAATTCAAAAGCTGTTTTCTGCCGTTCAGTACACAGTGGAGTATTTTCAAAATATTTTGGCAATAATTCAGCCATTTCTTATTGGAATTATTTCCAAAATATTTTAAAAACACTCCACTGTATACTGAACGGCAGAAAATTTTGAATTTTGTGAACGTAATTTTTCGTTTTTAAATTTAGTGAAAGTACTTTTTTATTTAATTCAGTGAATGTAATTTTGTTTTCTTTTTAATTCATTGAACGTAATTCACTGAACGAAAATGAAATTGAATGAATTTTGTGGTAAATTAATTCAGTAAGGATTTAATTCACTTTTTATCCGTTCGATTTATAAAATTGAACGCGTTTACCAGAAAATTAATTCATTTGATTTAATAAAAAGAACTATAGAAATTGAATTAATTCGCAAAAAAAGAAATGGAACAAAAACAAATATGAATTAATTCCATTCAATATATAGATTTTTGTGAATTATTTCATTGAATTTTTAATTCAGAATTCAAAAACTGAAGTAAATAATAAATTCTCCAAAGCTCTGGCCGCAATGGCATTATGACATCATTTAGGTACTTGTTTTGTCCGATGTGCTATCCGACAGGGATTGCATCTTCTTTTCTTACATCCTTTTTTCTATAAACTTATTCCTATAAGATAGGAATATGTTAAAATTAATTTCTTTATTTAGAATGCCGTTAAGTGAGGGGACGGTGTAATATGTATATGAGTAAGTTGTTGAATTCATAAAACGGTAAATACCCCAATTGAAATTGCTGAAATTAAGTTAAAGTATACGTACGGCTTTTAAATTCTGCCTAACAGAATATTTCATACCCTTTATAATGTTCTGAAAAAATCTTTTTTAACCCATTTTTCGCCGACCGGTAATTATAATCCCCAGCGGTTATGGATATTAACATAACTTGCTAATAAAATGTTTTTTTATTTAATTTATTTTTTGTATCAATTACACAGTACAACAAAATAATAAAAATGTGATGCATCGGGATTGCGACACATCATTTCTAATAGACTTTGGGACTCAGATCACGAATATGGTCCTAGAATTTTAAAGTTAGCCCTAGTTTAAGAAATATTTGCAAAAACGTTTTTGTAGGAAAATTAAATTTTTTAATAAACTTTTTGCAATAAAATATAAAATTGAAAGGTAATAACGCTATTTTTTGCAACATTTTAAAATTATGAAATATGACCTTTAATTTGATATATTGCACGTTTTGACAGCTGCGATAATATTTCCTATATATGCATTTAAAATTGAAATTTCTCTTTTTTCACGATTTCGTTTATAAATAATCCGCGATGAAAGGAATATCTAATATTTGAATTTGTACCTTTAGTAAACATCTCATGTTACTTAATTTATCAAAAAAATCGCATTTCCTGTTTTAATTCTAAGTAAATATTGACTAAACCTGAAAAAGACTGACTTTTTTAATACCTAAAAATTAAGGAGTCTGTGACAAATCTTGAAATATAAAACCCAGATAAAACCATTCAGAAATATAAAACATGTATTTTCTAATCAATTTCAACGAAGTTTTAGACAATTGAAGTGCAAAATTTGAAAAAATAACGATTTTAAAATATGCATGTTCAATAATGTAATTTATTTCCTTTTGCCATAGTAAATTCATATAAAATTTATTTGAAATAAAAAAGATGTAAAATGTGTATTTCATATTAAATTTTCTGCAAATGTTGATGCAGAAGTTGTGATTCTTTTGATAAAAATAATTTAGTGGAATATGAATTTACGTTATATGTAAAGAGTTTGCAAATCCGATTAAGAGATTTTATTAGATTTGCAAAATAGGAATATAAGTGAAGTTTTCAATTTAATTGAAATTATATTCTAGATCCTTTACCTAATCAAAATAAGTTGATATGTTTCTAAAAGCCCAAAGTCTATATTTTTAAATCATATTAAAAATGATCCCTGATTTAGTCAGGTATATAAATAAATAAGAAATTTTAACAAAAAAACTGTCTTAGAGGAATAAAATGTTCCACAAAAATGTTTCTCGTAGTGTTTTACATAAGTTCGTTAAATATATCCTATACCAGAGGTGGAAAGACTTTTTCGCTACCTGCCAGAAACGGAGAAATTTTTTTTGGTAAAAATTTCTAGCGTGCCTCCTTAATTTTAGTTGTCTTTTAAAAATCCTTTTTTAAAAATTTTTAAAATTTGGAAATTTTCTCTTAAAAACATCATCGCAGATGTACATATTTATCAGCGCTACGGATAACCCCCATAAATTATTGGGCGCCATTTGTTATTTAAGTACTTAAGAAACTAGTTGAAAAATGTGCTTCGGGCAATAATTTGATTTTGTTAAAATACATCGCGCGGTTTTTATCATCATAATAATGAAAAAAAGCGAATATTATGGATTTGAACAGAGAAATTCCTATTTCAGATGAAATGGCTCTGAGAAACACGATCAAAAACCAATTTCAAATTCCAACAAAGGGGGTTATTTCATTATGAAACTTATTTTCTGCCTTTATTTCGATGAGGGTTATTTCGTAGCACCTACTTTCTGTTTAAAAAAAACTTAATTTTTTCGATCCAATTTTATTACAAATTGTGTTCCATTTTTGTGCAATTTTCTGATACTTTTTATTTCTCCGATTATGAGGCAATTTCTCATCGAAACATTTCAACTTCTTTCAATCTAGAAATTTAGAAATTTTCCCAGAATTTTCTGATAATCGAATTTGCGAGTTCTTTATTAACCATTTGTCTTTAAACAAAATATGGGGGCAATACAGAGTTTTATTCATTTTAAAAGACCATTTACAAGCTCTATGAAAAATTTCACCATTATGGACTTAAATCACACATTTTTGTAACGAAATTTAACATTTAACTGAATTTTTTGCCGGTCTTCTAATAGTTTAAATTTTTTGAAAATATCCAACAAAACGTCGCGTGCCACCTAAAATACACTCGCTTGCCACTACTGACGCGCGTGTCATAGTTTTGCCAGCCCTGTCCTATACCTTCAATGGAAGATACCCATGGTTTTCCCATAAAATCCAGATTTATTGGTAAATTCTGACTTATTTCTGGCATTGAAGTTAAATTTTCAACATTGATGTCTTTAGAGACTTATAGTAGAATTTCATGGCCAATATTTTTGCAGAAAATTTTAACCCTCTCACTCTTCAACTTACACGGCTTGTTTGTCCCTTTCTAAAAAGGTCTTTTTTATCCCTTTTTAAAAAGGGACCAAAAAAGTCCCTTTAGTTGAAGAGTTAGAGGGTTAAAATTTTCCACAGAAATGTTCCTCGTATTGTTTTACATAAGTTCGCTGAACTTACCTAAAATGGAAAATTTACAACCCAGTGTAGAAACGGTAATGACATATCATTATTTTTAGGCCTACTTACCAGTAATGACACCGACTTTCTGGATTATTTTAAAAGATATAATAATGAGCTACTAATAACTAGTTACTTTTTCCACAAGTTCAAAATAAAAAATAATGCATTACCAATAATGACTTATTTTTATCATTATTTCAAACATAAAATAATGTTCTACAATTTTTTATAAATTTTTTGAAATCTATTTTTAGACTCAATATTTTTTCAACAGTGGTAAGGATATAAGTAACCACATATTTTTTGATTTTTTGTATGTTGGCGAGTAAGCTGACTTGTGCGCGGCAGGTCAATTATGTTTTTATCTATCAAATATAACATGTCGAGATAGCTCAGATGGTAGAGCTATAGACTGGCAATCTGGAGTCCCAGGTTCGAGTCCCGCACGAGAAATTTTATTAAAAAAATTTTTACAATAGGTAACGACATATTTTTTGATTTTTCGTATGCTGGTGTGTAACTCATTATTTTTCGCGACATCGCCATACAAAGGTAATAAGAAATGTAATAATAAAATTCACTAGTAACCATTACTAAGTATGTAGTTACATAACCACTTATCTGGTAATGCTTTCCTGCACTGCAAAGATATACAAATTTAATGGGCATTTGTGACATAATTTTGTCTTTCCGTGAAAAAATTTTTATTCAGTTTAATTCGTAAAATGGACTAATTTAATAAAACAAAGTCTAATTAGATATCAATTAATATATTTTTGAGTATACTTAATTTGATACAATTTCGGTCTTTTTGATATTTTTTATACATTTATATATAAGTTAATTCATTTAAATATGATCATATGCATTCATACGTTACATTCTAATAGCAATATCTGAATATATGTACAAAGAAATGAATAAACCATTATAAAACTTCATCTTATTAAACAAATTTGATTAATTTTGATCAAAATTATATTTTCAAACAAATAAAATTTAGAGATTTTCCTCTTTCTTTTGATACTCATATCAATATCATAGCATATGTGAAATTACTAAAAAAAAAGGGTACACTCTAAAAAATGTTTGTAAATTTACTACTATAAAATGGGTAAAATTTTGTTTAATTTTACGAAAATTCGGTAAATATAAACAAAAAAAGCGTAAATTTTTTTTATACACACTTCCATAGACAATAATACACACCCAAAGTATTTTTAGACAATATGTGTTTATAAATAAACACATTATGCCTAAAATTAATATCCTTTTGTTTAATCAAGTTTTTACGCAAAAAGTTGGTAAATATATTAACATGTACTAGTAATAACTACTCTGATAGTTTGGAAAAATTTTAATTGAAAAAAATTTTAAATTAAAAAAAATCTAAAAGCGATTATTTTTTGTGAACAGAAAAGAAACACATTTTTATCTGGGAATATCTACCTAAGAATGAAGTTATTGTTGGTAACACTATGCGACAGTCAAAATCGGGATGGGATGAAACCAACGGGAAATTTTATATCGGTCAAAAACAAGTTATACGTGTCCCGGCGTTTCGCTGGGTCACCCCTAGGAATCGAGATATATCTTTTTTTTGACATAACTAGAGAACCACTAGTCCGATTTTGCTCAAACAATTTTAAAAAAATTAAAAATTACAATTCCTTTAATCTGTTCATATAACGTTTTTCTATATACTCAACAGCTTTGCCGGTAAAAATAAATGTTTTTTACCGCTAACATAAAAATCAATAACCTTTTGTTTATTACTTTTTTTTAATATTTTAGGCAAAAAATATTTTTTTCTTCATACATTTATTTTTACCGGCAAAACTGTTGAGTATATAGAAAAACGTTATATAAACAGATTAAAGGAATTGTAATTTTTAATTTTAAAAGGAATTGTAATTTTTAATTTTTTTAAAATTGTTTGAGCAAAATCGGACTAGTGGTTCTCGAGTTATGTCAAAAAAAGACCACCAAAGGTCAAATCGATATATCTCGATTCCTAGCGGTGACCCAGCGAAACGCCGGGACACGTATAACTTCTTTTTTACCGATATAACTTTCCCCGGTAGTTTGAACCCTTCCCGATCACTGACCCCTACCATTTGTCTCACAGTCTAATTATTGGCACATGTGGTCATTTAAATCTCATTTTAAAATTGCTTTTGGTTCAATCTTTATAACAAAATTTTATTATACCAATGATACAGATATTAACATTTTATATAAATTTCATTTATTTAATTTTTCTTAGATTTTTAAATTAATTCTATTATTTTTATTTGAAATCGTTTTCGTTTAATTTATTTTATTTATTTTAGTAACAACTCATTATTAATGAAGTAAGTGTGAAAAATTAATTTGTTTTATTTAAAAAACATGTTTTTGGGTGGTTTAACTTTAAACACAGCTGTGGTAAATGTACTCATTTTTGGGGGATTTTTACTTATTTTCGTGGATTTTTACGCATTTTGCGAGTATATTTACACATAAAACATGCTTTTTTACTAACAAATTTAGTATATTGACACACCAATTTCAAAAATTCTTTTAATTTTTACGCACTTTCAATGTAAAATGGCTCAATATTTGTGCACCAACTTAAACATAATGTGCGTATTTTTTTTTAATTACACACATAGAGTAAATTTACTCAATTTATAGTAGGAGTACAGTTTCCTATTATAAGTTGGGTAAATTTCAACATAATTTAATTAGAGTGTAGCCAAAGGGACATCCTTTGAAAATTTAAAGATCTTTTAAAAGGATACCTGACGTGATCACGAAATTCTGAGTACGCATTTTTAAGTACACTCAAAATAATATGTCTGTTGGCCGAACAGAAAAATTTGTTATTTTAACAAAATGTATTCCTGTTTTTTGGCTTAAAATAAAATTTGTTGATTTTGACGCATTTTTTGTTAAAATTAACAAACCTAAATTTAAGTAAAATCTGTTTAAATTTACCTTCCCCGGACCTAGTCCACATCATCTAAGGACATATAAGTATATTCCGCAGAAGTAGATATTTTGTCCGTTTTGCTCTATCGCGCTTAGTTTTCTAGATATGGACCGTTTTATAAATTAAAATTTTTTTGTTAGAAATTTCCGAGTGTCCAATGCCCCACTAAGATTCCTTTTTGGATAGTCGAAATTTTCATTAATTTTGCTCTATAGGGAGAGTGAAAAATGGCGCCATCTTTGAAACTTCGGATACACTGCAGGCGCTATCTGCCGAGTAATAGCATAAAAATGAAAATAATAAATTTTAACAATAAAATGTGTAAAATTTAAAAAATGGGTTCATAAAAATTAGTTATAAGGGTGATATCAAAAAATGTGATAAAAACCACCGAATTTCTAATGCATGGATTACATTTGAGTTACATATATCGATATATATCAGCGCATTGTCACCTCTTTTACAAAATTTATAACAATCTGACCAATTTTTGGTTAATACATAAAATTTGTGACCAATTTTATAGGCCAAATGTAAACTCCGTAACAAGTAACTCATAAGGTTTTCTAACTTTAATAGCTTATATTTTAATAACCAATAAAGCTAAACACTAACTGTAAGAATTTTTATGAAGAGGAAAAGTGCTGTTTTTAATAAAAATTAATACATTTTACAAACTTTTTCGTATATCTTAGCTATCACGACTTCAACTCTGTAACGATTTTTCGTCATAATTTTTAATAAAAATGCATATACCAGAATTTTGGAGTTATCTATTATTTATATTGCGAAAAGTATAATGTTATTTATACTTAAATGATCGTTGGACTGTAAGTAATCATCCAGTATAACAGACTTGAAGCTTTTCTGCAGCATGTAACATTCTCGAGATGAAAAAGGATGTCTTTAATAAGATTTGAAAAAGTGTTTTAAACTCCGTTCCTAATTTTTACACCAAACTATTTAAAGAGTAAGAAAAACAATGTCATATCATGCGATTTTGTTTCGGAAAAAAAATTCTGACAAAGCGTTTCTGAAAGAAAACGAAAAAAGTAACCAAATGTAAACTCCGTAACTGTAAACTCCGTAACCACAATTGTTTGCATCAGATTTCATTCAAATAAATGTAGATAAATGTTAAAAATATTTTAAAATAACCATAAACAGAGGTGATTCAACTAATATTTATGCGTCAAAAGACGATTCAACTAATAATTTTGCGTCAAATCAAAAAAGTTATCAGTTTTTTACCCTAAGCTGATGGAGCGAAAAACGATTGATTTTGCATTTCATTGGTTTTGAATCGATATTTCGAGTCATTACTGACCTTAGTTTGACAAATTAAATTTGTTTCACACAATTTAAGAATTTTTTGATCGCGAAATGTTATGTTTTTAATATATTATTTTGTAACTGCGCAACCGCTGTTTGGATTTTAAAAATTTTTATTTTTTTGAAAAGCTTTTAAAAGGACCAAAAATACAAAATTAAAAAAAAAATTGTTTTTTTTCGCGGAATGAATTGTATTTTTATGCGCGAAACCGCCAATTTGATAAACACAAATTATATATCATTGGAAAGCAAATTGAAAACCCAAATACGAAAAACTAATAAATTGAAGAAAATTCGTACGCAATTTTTTTTTGTTATATCTTTTGCTTGCAGAAGTGTAAACTCCGTTACAACAAAAAAAAAAATTAAAATTGTGCAAAAAAAGTTATTGCGACAACTTGTAGAAGAGATTTTTAGCAATTAGGTTTATAATGACTAAACTTACTGATTCCATTAAGAAAAAACCGAAATATTAACACTTTTTGCTTCTCACAAATTTGGCCCAAAAATTTATCACATTTTTTGATTTCACCCATAAATAATTTTGAAAATTAACACTCAAACTTATTTAAAGTACTGAGTGTCAGTGTTTCAACTAAAAATTTGTTAAAAATTAGTCAATCCGATTTGAATGCCGTTTGACAGATTTTTTTTACTGACATGTTACTTAACAGCTTAACCAAACATTAACAAAGGTTTGTTGATAAAATTCCCATCGAAATTATGAGCGGGCCCTGATAGGTTAAACAATATATTTTTCGGTTTCATACAATTTAATGTCCTCTACTGTTTATGATCAAATATCACATTGTTTACAAAACTTTATTTTAAACATTTGCCTTATTTCATCACATTTCGTTTTTAAATGAATTAGTTTGAATTGAAGTTTCAAAGAGTCATTCACACTTATTCTGGAGCAGAAAATATGAAAAATTTAACGACCAATTGTTTTGGCTTCATCTTTAAGCTCTATAACATAGCTTTGATAATTTGTGTCATAAATATTTTATTTTATTTATTACAACTTCTTAAAATCATTGGTAAGTTAAATGTTTTTCAAATAAAATGTTAAAATTTTTTAATTTTTTTTACCTAAAATATTTTTCTGTAGGTTTTGTAGATTGTATTATCCCTATACTTTGTGGTCTAACTATTTTATCAACAATCCATATTATTGTGGCTTTATCAAAAGTAAATTATGTTATTCTGCATTATTAAATTGGTTATTATTGGACAATTATTATACATGTGTTTTTTTTCCAATTTTAAGGAAATCATCTATATGGTGGAGATGAGCATGGCTTTTATTACACTTTGGATGATAATTGAATTAGTGGTTTTTATTAATATTGTATGGATTTCAAATAATATTACAGGAGTACCAATAGGTTTAGTACTTGTTATTTTCGTGTTGATTGGTAAGTTTTGAATTGCATAGATCTAAAGTATCTATTAATATTTAATATTCTGTTATTTAGAATTACAATGCTACTTTTTGTATATTGCTAAAGTTCTATTCGCCGAAGTTGCTAATAAAATTTTGCAACCAACACATGAAAACAGAAGTAATAATGTTTTGGATACACCAGTAAATGTACTAATTAATTAAAAACTTCAGCCTTCAGCCATTTTTGTGAACTTCATTTTTTATTTTAATAAAACTTTGCCCAATAAAGACAGAAAAATGAAAAATTCAAGTGCTTTAAATATTGCTGGAATTCGGCTTTATTTTAAGTATTTTTTCCAGTCAAAATCAAGTTAATACAAATTGAAATAATTTGTTTGTTTTTCGTTTATTGTCAGTATTGAAAAATAAAATAAAAACATCCAAATTCACAATTTTCCTGTAGAGATTCTAATAAAGTCTGAATTTCTTCCAAGGATTTTTTTCAGAAGGTAAGTCGCATATATTTGGAGCTAAATTCAGTCCTTGTATTCTCTTTTTTTTCTTATTTCAGAAAAGTCCTACAAACTTCTACGCTTCTAGAGAATCTAGGAACCAGTAAAGGAGACAATTGATACATCAAAGGTGTTATTCTCAAATCAAGAATCCAAAATCAAAAATGTGTATGTATGTTAAAAAGAATCTGTAAATGTAAATAAATTATACTAAAAATAATCAAAATCGTGTTTTTATGGCTTGGTTTAAGCTTGAAGTTAGGGCTTGAAAACAAGTGTTATTATAACGTTGTTTGAATTTTAATTGAACTGTGATTTAAGGCTTGAATTGAAGCATATTTACACTGTTATGTTCGATTGGAATTCCAGTGTCCCTTTTGCTGGAGTATGCTATTGAATTACAGGGTAAGTTAAGTATAAATCAAAGCCTGAAATTGGAAAATGGGACTGGAATTACGTTTGATTTCAACTTGAATTCCAGCAAAATAGTTTATTGGGTTATTAAATACAATTAAGGATGGGTGTGAACTGGCTAAATAAAACCTAAACTTAATTCAGGCTTCCAAATATCTATGAAATTTTGAAAAAGTTTAAAAAAAAAATGTCAAAGAAATTTTAAACCATTTGTCAATTTGTATTTAGTTTATAATTTATTTAGCCACCTCGCACAGGGCCTTAACCCTGTGACGACCATAGGGAAGTATGCTTGCCCAAGGGTTTTTCGTATTTATAATTGCCCAGACAAAAGATAGAGTAAATATTTCCAAAGGTGGTTTGTAAAGGAGAAATGGGGGACCAAAAATGTAGTGGGCAGAAAATCCCTACCTAGGCCCGGTTTCCCCTTGCGAGCCCTCGAAGTTGGTTATTTAGAATTCTTCATTTAAGGGGTAAAAAGCACAAACTTTGACAAGCGAAATGAAGGCAAGCAAGGGGTTTATGAGGTAAATTTTTTGTAGCATATCCATAATTTAGTTCTAGAGCACGAAAATAAAATAATAATAAAAATCGCTTCGTCCGGAACTGCAGGGTCGTCAAATGGCAAATATTTTTGGCAAGCGAAATGAGGGGTAAGGAGTGGTTCTACGGAGCCAATTTTTCTTGGCATAACTATTACTAGGTCAGAGATTATGAAAATCGCAAAATTTTCAAAATCGCTTCGGCAGAAAATGTATGGTCGTCAAATGGTTAATAGTGAATTTTGAAAAGGGCTCATGCCGTATTTTTTCTGATTTAAATTTTTTTTAAATTTTTTGTGTACACATATAGATCAATATGGTGTAAGTACGAAAATCTCATATGTGTTTTCCATTTCCAGCTAAATTTTTTAGAATCGGTTACCTATGAATCTATTCCATAACCGGTTCTTTTCCATGGAACAAGTTCTGGAACTGACTGCTGATAGTCATAATGTAAGGTATCCCAGTTCTAGAACGGTTTCTAAAGTAACCTGTTCTACTGCTAATCAGTCAAACTCCATACAAAAAGAACCGGTTTTATAACATAAATTAGAACCTATGCCTATGCAGTATAAGGTGTTCTGCGACCAGTTTTTTGGATTTTACCTTTTTACTGGGTTACTTTAAGAATATATGATATTTTAAAATGAATTTTTGAAAGAGCATTTATACACTGTGACTCAAATTATTGCCAAAATTTATTAAAATTAAGGAGTAGAGTTTATTTCTTGTTACCCTTATGGTGATATACACAATAGGGCAGGAGTGGCAAGACTTTTTTCGCTGCGTGCCAGAAACGGACAAATTTTTTTTGTAAAAATTTCTCGCGTGCCACCTTAATTTTTAAAAATTTGGGAAATTTCTCTTAAAAATATCATCGCAGATGTATCAGCGCTACGGATAACCCCATGAAATAACCCCCAAAGGGAAAAATTAAATAACGTCCAGTTTGAACATTATTACTTTTTAATTTTTTGGGGTGTTATTCCATTTTTGGTGGTTATTTCATTTTGTGAAAAAATTGAAATTATTGGGTGTTTAAGTACGTAAGAAACTAGTTGACAAATGTGCTTCGGGCAAAAATTTGATTTTGTTAAAATAAATCGCGCGGTTTTTATCTTATAATAATGAATAAAAAGCGAATATTATGGATTTGAACAGAAAACTTTCTATTTCGGATGAAATGGCTCTGCGAAATACGATCAAAACCCCATTTCAAAATCCAACAAAGGGAATTATTTCATTATAAAACTTATGTTCAGTATTTCATTGAGGTTTATTTCGTAGCACCTATTTTCCCTTTAAAAAAAACTTAATTTTTTAGATCCAATTTTAATGCAAGTTGTTTTCCATTTTTGTGCAATTTTCCGGTAATTTTTATTTCTCCGATTATGAAGCATTTTCTCATCGAAAATTTAAACTTCTTTCAATCTAGAATTTTATAAATTTTCCCAGAATTTTCTGAAAATCGAATTTGTGAGTTCTATGTTAAACATATTTCTTTAAACAAAAATGGTGGCAATGTAGAGTTTTATTAATTTGAAAAGACGATTTACAAGCTCTATGAAAATTTTCACCATTATGGACTTAAATCACACATTTTTGTATCGAAATTTAACATTTAACTGAATTTTTTGCTGGTCTTCTAATAGTTTTAAATTTTTTGAAAATATCCAACAAAACGTCGCGTGCCACCTAAAATCCACTCGAGTGCCACTACTGACACGCCTGTCATACTTTTGTCAGCCCTGAAATAGGGTCTCCAAGCTTGTATGGAGGAACATAAATTTTGAGTTTTTGACCGGGCTACCACCTGGAAATATTTATTTGGGTGTAAAACTACGTCCTCCAAAAAATTACGATAATCGGATACCGGGAAGACGTGCCGCATCGGCTCTGAAGTTTGGTACACGGATTACAAGGGGAAAATATGATTTTTTGTTAATTTTCTCGAAAACATTGATATTTTAAAACTAATTCGAATTAAAAACATTATAAAATAGTAATTTGAAGTGAATTCTGTTTGTAATAAAGCAATAAAAACTTAAATCAGTTAAAAAACAGCCGAGTTATTAAAATTTCCCCAGGCAACTGATGTGTCGCAGACCACTTAATCAAGAAATTCGGGTCCAAATTTTAAAATTCATTGAAATAATCTACTACAGAAACATTTTTTTATTCTATAAGTTCCAGAAATTCAGATAAGAAGTAAGTTTTTCTATTGTGTTTTGCTAACTCGTTTTAAATTAGTGCCAAAGAGGTCAGAATTCTTAAACACTGCTTTCAAATCTACAATTTAAAATAAAAAAGAAAAAACAACGATTGGACTTTTAGGTTTTATTAAGAACATATTGGAGATTAAAAACTACAAAAATTGTAGGAATTCTTTTTTTCATTTGGTAAGGGCAGATATTTTATTTTAGCCGAAAAATAACCCTTATAACCAGGGCAGCGACTTTCATGCACTTAAAAATAAAAAATATGCGCTCAAATTAGAAATATGCACAAAAAACCAAAAATATGTACTTAGTCGTGAAAAATTTCTTTACGAGCAACGTCTTCGTACTAAAGTTCTTTCTGCTCCACGGGGTAGTAAGAGCTTTTGGTCATTCGTTAAAAGAGTAAAGGATAATGCTAGTTCAACTATCCCAACTCTTATAAAGGATGACCAAATATTCATTGAACCGATTGATAAAGCTAACCTTTTAGCTGAGATGTTTGCAGGTAATTCATTCCTGCCGGAAAGCGATCAACCACTGCCCGAGCTTGAAAGAGTGTCGAGTACTATGTCTAAGATATTCTTTCGAGCTCGAACAGTTAAAAGGGTTCTTGCTGACCTCAACGTAAATAAGTCATCGGGGCCAGATGGTATACCAGCACTGGTGCTGAAACAGTGTTCTTCGACGCTAGCTCGTCCATTGGCAAGCCTTTTTAGTGCTTCGTATTATGCGGGAGTTTTCCCCTCGTGCTGGAAGGTTGCCAATGTCCAGCCAATCCCTAAAAAGGGTGCGGCTAACAACCCTGAAAATTACCGCCCGATCGCAATATGCTCTGCGCTCTCAAAGGTGATGGAGAGTATGGTTAATTACCATCTTGTGAATTATTTAGAGTCCAACTCACTTCTTAATGACCGACAGTATGGCTTCCGTAGACGTCGTTCTACGGGAGACCTGTTAGCGTTCCTCTCTGAGCGTTGGAGTCGGTCCATCCACCGTTTTGGTGAGAGCAAAGTGGTTGCTCTGGATATTTCAAAGGCCTTTGATCGTGTATGGCACGGGGCGCTTATTTCGAAGCTTATTGCGTTTGGTGTGGGTAATGACTTCGCTCGTTTTATTTCGAGCTTTCTCAGAGATCGCACTATTCGTGTTGTTATAGATGGGGTCTCATCCGACGAGTTTCAGCTGAATTCAGGCGTACCGCAGGGTTCTGTTCTTTCTCCTTCCCTATTTCTTATCTTTCTCAATGATCTTCTTGGTCGAACTTTCAACCCTATCTACTCTTTCGCAGATGACAGCAACATTTGTCATTCATTTTCCTTCGATCGTAGGCCAAGCCCTGAGGAGATTGGGGGCAAAAGGCAGATTATGAATGACACACTGAATCGTGACCTTTCTACAATCTCTGAGTGGGGTCGTGCGAATAAGGTCGACTTTAATGCACGCAAGACCCAATGTTGTATGTTGACCCATAGGGCTGTGAGGTCGACACTCTCATCTGTACATATGGGTGATATTGATATTGAGGAATCGGATACTCTTGATGTTCTGGGCATGAAAATTCAGTATGATGTCCGTTGGAATAAACATGTTTTTCAAATGTCGAAGGAAAATCAATAATTTTTGCAAATTTTTTTTTGTTTAATTTTCTCGTTATAAATATCTTTAATTAAGACATTAACTATTAGATATTCAGATACAGATGGGGTCTTATCGTATTAAATACCAAAATTTGCCTTGATTATTTAGATTAAGGGCGCTGCACGCATGCAAGTTATTCGCCATGCAGCAAGGATAAATTAGTTATTACTAGGGCAAGAAATTCTATGCAAATGCATCTGTTTTTTCGACAGTCCAAAATGTTCATGGACTAAAAATGTATCTTAATCACCAAATTTAGAATAATATGTCATCGATTTGTTGTTGGATATTTTTTTATATTTAAAAAAAAAATCAATATACATATTTGCATATTTTGATATAAAATGCATATTTGGTGTTTTGTTAGTGCATATTTTGGGCTTCTTAATGCACAAATATGCACAAATAATATTTTTCGTATCTAAGTATAATTTTTTATATTTGCATAGAAAAATTAAAAAAATATATAGTAGATCCCTTTTTTATATTTTTCTTTCTTAGCTGCATTTTTATGTGCTTTTTTAAGTGCATGAAATACCTTGCCCAACTTATTACATATTTCAAAATTTCCTTCGAAGAACAAACAAATAATCGTCCCTTTAAAAGAACACTATGAACTAATTTTTAAAAAATTACGATATTACCGATTTTTATTTTCAAATTTCCAAAATAACTGTGTTTGTGTGACTGTATACCAGTGTTATCTAGAACGATTTTTAATTTTTCAACGTATTCTGGCTTTTTATATTTAAAAATTTTCTGAGATGATGCTAATATCAATGCCACACAAACACAGCTTAAATGTGTACATTTTTACATAATTAATGTTTTGTTTTAAAACTTCAAATAAAATTATAATTTTTTAGTTGTAATTTGTAATTATTGAAATTTCAGTTCAACGACTTTTCGGGCATATTTTGTGTTACTGGCAAGAACTAAATCCCATATTATTTTGTTGAAATATGTTTGCAGTTCTAAAAAAAAATATAATTCCAATTCTGAAAAGAAAAGAAAAATAAAGAAAAATATTTTTTTGTTTTTAATTTTAATATTTTTAAATAACTTTTAAACATTACCACAAAATAAAAAAATATCAAGAATAACATTGGAAGGAGCATATGTTCTTTTTACAATTTGATATGTTTGCCCAGTAATACGTATATACTCAGTTTCCTTTCCGAATATATTGACGAGTAAAGCTACAAAAGTATAGCTTATCAAAATCAACAGACTCAAAAGACACGGCATCAAAATAAAGTGATTTTCCTATAAAATTAATAAAATGAAAACTATATGAAATTAAAAAATTAAAATTATTTTACACCATATGACTTTTCAATAATATTTTAATTAATTTTCGGTTAATCTGAAAATATTTTTCGCTAAAAAAATAAAGAGCTTTTACTTATAAGAATCGATTTTCAATATTATTAAAAATCTTATAGTTTTCCAAATATTTTCATACATTTAATTTAGAATATTGAAGCAACAAATAAAATCTAATATGACAGTATAATATTAGATTTTGGACTTGAGGTAGAACAATATTCTAACTAAATATATAAAAATAAAGAAAGTTAAAAAAAACAATTTTTATATTTTTATGCAAAAATTAAAAAATCACTGATGACGCCCATCCAAAAGAAAAAGGCAGAAACTAGATCTAGTCTGATTTGCAGATTAATAATGTGTTTAGAACTTTGAAAAAATGTTTATTCTTCTTCTTAACCTCAAACCTACATAATTGAGAATTGATAAAAAATGCATATTAATTACAATATTAAAAAACAACACTTTACTAAAATAATTTTAGTTTTGCCATTTTAATCAATACTTACTTTTACCACACCCACAGTTAATAATATCGAACTGATAATAGCTGACATACACAGTAGAAATACATGTATATCGACGACAGTATAAACAGTTGCAAAAACCAATAGTCCAGAAAATAGTGTAAAATTAATTGCAGCAATTGTTAATGCAATTTTATAAACCTTAAATGATTTTCCAAGGAACTCTGTAGTGAGGGATTTCATTGTTAGGAATTCTAATCCGCAAGTGTTTAAATAATTTTAGTTCACAACTGTTTGATTATACAAATCCAACTAACTCAAGTTAATTTTTGAAGTTGATGGAAACATAGAGTCAGAATAAACAACACATTTTGGAAACACATTTTGAATAAAAAGAATGCTTATCGTCGCTGCGTCTCGGAAATTAGCCATGTGCTATTTTTCGATTTTTTTTTTATTATTGCATTCATATACCTTCCTGGTCGTGCATTTACTCACCAAATCATTTCCTGATACCTCTAACGGTTTGGAAGTTAGCAAAAGGAGCTATGTCTTTCCTATAGTAAAAATGTATGCCTATGTGCTTACTACACTGTATAAATTTTTTGAATTTTAAGGCTTAAATACATAAACTTTTCTTAATTTTGCGTTACAAAATGCAATTGCTAAAGTATTAATTTTCGTTATTAAACGTTTATTCTGGCAACACCCTTATATAATGTGTCTCCACTTTCAAATAAATTGTTAGTGATTAGGGAATGCATCCCGGGATTTCCCGTCCCGGGAAATTAAGCATTTTTCAGTTCCCGCATTCCCGGGAATTTGGACCGGGAATCCCGGGATTTCAAAAAATGCAGTTTAAAATAATAAAGTTAATTATTTTAAATTTTCTTATGCAAAATTTTCCAACCTTTGGAAAATAGTAAACATTTTACATTAGGCTTGTTCGTTTACTTACTACAATTTGTTACTTTTACCACAAATGGAAAAATTCAAAGAGGAACCAAAACAATGATTGAGTAAAAGTAGTAAGATTTTCGAGTGAACGAACACACTGATTAATTTGTGTACTTGATCGAACTTTTGAAGTTTCTTTCAGTGTCTCTTAAAACCACTCAAATAGTGTTTGTATAAAAAATTTTGAATCGCACTTATTCTGTACAGTACCGGTGTTCTGTAACTATGTGAGAAGTTACTCACATAAAAATTGCAACTCTATGATGTGTCTACGATATTTAAAACAGGGTGAGTCACAAAATTTCAAACTGAATATAAGTAATTTTTTTTACATACCTCTGGCTAAATTTGACATTATGATACTCACTCTGTTTTAAATAAGGCAGAGTTGCAATTTTTATGTGAGAAACTTTTCACATAGTTATAGAACACCGGTACAGAATTAAATACAAATTTGTCCATTGATTTTAAAAAAATTTCAAGTAAGTTAAAATTTGTTCCCATCATTTTTAAAAAATTTCCCAATCTTCTAAAATTATTTTCTATATTAATTTTTTTTTTATTTTTTTTTTGTTTTGTCGGACAAGCTTTTAGTTTTAGTTTAGTTTTTGTTTATTCTATTTTTAAAACTATGTAATTAGACTTATATAATTTCTAATATAAAATTAATTCTTTCTCACTACGAAAATTCCAAGAAAACCATGAAAATTTGAGATCTTTAAGATATTTTATTTCTAAAATTTTTTAAATTATTATAAAATATTTTCTAATTTATTTCCCTTGCGGGATCCCGGGAATTCAAGATAAATTTCTCGCGGGATTTTGCATTCCCTATTAGTGATTCATAAAGTTAGTAAACGCTTGACTCGTTAATCTTAGATGAATAATGTTGTTTTGAAGATTTTATCAATAAAAATAATTTATTATAAATTAAAACAGATTAAAAATAATTTTTATACAATCTCGGTTATGTAATAGTGTAAAATAATATTTTAAGGACAGTTTAATATTACGAATACTGAAATCGAATAACGAATGTGTTTTGATTACATCAACATCACTGTTTTGTATAATTTATTTTTTAATTTATTTGTACAACAATTTGAGAAAATTTAGTGAAAAAAGGTTTAAATGGTGCAATTGTTCCAAGTTTTTTTAATTTGCGCACTACAAAATGTTAGATTCTACATAGTCTTTGCCATTGAAAAAGCCTTTAAATAAATGAAAAAATTTTCAAAAATTTATGAAAAGCTTATTTTAGGTTTGACCCTATTTTAAGAGATTGTTAAACTGTTTGTTATTATTTAAACGAATTATGCGTACTGTTTTCGCCAAATTAGCTTAAAAACGTTTAATTAAACTGTTTATAAACTTTGTGCATTAGGCTGTAAATCTCTACTCAGTCCAATCTAATTGAAAGAAGTATGTAAAAATTTTAGTTAAAACTACCAAAACAAAAACTACCTTGTAGAGAAAACTGCTGAAATTAGCAGATTTAGCAGATTTTTTGCTAAATATTATTAAGATAGGAATATGTAAATGCAGTAACCAGTATATTTTGTAACTATATTGTACAAATAAGAAAAAAATTATCTTTATTTCAGAAAATAAAATGCGTGTACTTTGGAAATTTTTGAATATTTGCTCTTCTACACTGGAAATATTATTACAGTAACTGACTGTAGTTTATTTAAAAAGTTATCCGTACATTTATATTTAAACGATTATACAGTTAAAATACAAAGAGATATATATTTTTTTAACAGTTTTTGTCTTTTATTTAAAAAATAAATTACCCAGCAAAAAAATTGCAAGTAATGCTTTACAAACTACTTCTTCCAATGCTTCACAAGTTAGTGCTTAGCCGTTAGTGTATTTTTATTGCTTTTTTAGAAGTTATTCTGAACAACTTCAAAAAATCACTTCTTTCATTGCTTTTTTTAACTCACCTACAAAAGAATGCTGGGAAAATACTATAGGGATCTAGTAAATATGATATGCAGAAATATAATATGATAATATTGGACTCATTTTGGAATCATAATGTGGGGATTTAAGGATCATATTATTATAGAAAAATGTATTTTATTATATGATTGTCGCAATCATAAACCCAAAAATATATGATGCTCCTCGAATATGGTCATCTCAACCATGTTTTTCTTTGCGTGTATAAGGCAAATACATATATAAAAACTATAACATTTAAAAAATATCGGAAAATGACAAAATTAAAAAATTTTTTTGCTCTTCTGAAAACTTGGTGAAAAACAAATAGCTAATTTCTTAGGCGCAGCGACGATATGTCAGCTTCTAATATTTTCTTTTACTTAAGTATTTCTCAAATTTCATACACTTGAAATAACAAATCTGTAATTTTATAGAAATACTCCACTGGTATAAAGAAAAACCCAAAACAATCGCAGAAAAGGCTACCAAGAACTACCCTACGGGAAATTTTAACAAACTATCACCGAACTGGCCCCTTTATATGAAATAGACTGGTCACTTTTACATGGCGTTGTCATAGGAGGGGGAAATTGACCCCTTGTGACATGTCACAAGACAAATCCTAGGACAGGTTACTGAACTCTCATAAAAAATAAAGTTCAGGGACCTGTCCCAGGATTTGTCTTGTGACATGTCACAAGGGGTCAATTTCCCCCTCCTATGACAACGCCATGTAAAAGTGACCAGACTATTTCATATAAAGGTGCCAGTTCGGTGACAGTTTGTTAAAATTTCCCTTAGGGTAGTTTCAAAAGGGCCCTACGCCAGTCTGGCCGAGGGTCAACTAATAAGTTACTACTTTTACTACAGCTGGAAAAATTCAATACGAAAAAGTAAACAAAACTTTACAATTAGTGTGTTCGTTTACTCGAAATTCTTACTACTTTTGCTACAATTGGAAAGGTTTGTTTACTTTTTGTATTGAATTTTTCCAGCTGTAGTAAAAGTAGTAACTTGTAGTAAGTAAACGAACACGCCTAATTGTAGTAAAAGTAGCAGGAAATTCGAGTAAACGAACACACTGAATGTTTGGCTTGGAAATTTTAATGGGGTGAAATGATTTTAATGGGTTTGGTTTCAGATTCGTGATCAGTAGACCGTACCACCTTACAGGCAAAAAAAAAGTGCGCCAAATATAAAGTATTTTTGCAAGGCAATTCCAAAAAAAAAATTTTTTTTTTGCCGAACGAAGGGGTCGCCTTTTTTAATTTTCCGTCAAAGCTTCGGCATTTAAAGTCGGATTTTAAAGTGTGATATATTGATTTTTTTGCCTTGAGACCAGGGTTTTGCTATAAAGGAAAAATCCAATGAAAAAAATTTAAAAAAGCGACACCTACGTTCGGCAACCAAATAAAAAAAATTTCTTTTGGTTTTCCTTAGCAAAAGTTTAATGATTTTTTGCGAGCTTTAATTTTCTGACATTGGGGTGGTATATTAGGGGTGTAGCAACTGAGCTCTGGTGGGTAACTGCTACAACGGGATACTTGAGGTCAATAGCCCTTAGAGCAAAACACTGGTCTCCTCGAGAGAAAAACATCGATGTATCATACTTTAAGATCCGACTGTAAATGCCCTAATGCCAGAAAATTAAGCCTAGCAAAAAATTATTAAACCTTTGCTAATGAGGTTTTTCGATAAACCCAGCAGACTTTTTTTTTTTGGTTGCCGAACGTAGGGGTTACATTTTTTTCATTGGATTTTTTTCCTTTGTAGCAAAATACTGGTCTCCTGGATGCAAAAAATCGATATACATATCACACTTTATAATCCGACTTTAAATGCCGAAGCTATAACGAAAAATTAAAAAGGCAACCCCCTACGTTCGGCAAAAAAAAAATTTTTTTTTTGTTGGAATTGCCTTGCAAAAATACTTTATATTTGAAGGTGTACCGCGCACTTTTTTTTGCCTGTAAGGTGGTACGGTCTAAGGGACAACAGATTATTTTTCACAATTTGTTAAATGCGTTTGGGGTTTTAGCACATTTAATTCCTTTAATGCAATTAATGTATATCCCGATTAAAATAAATTTAAGGAAAAAGGGTTATATGACCCTTACAGTTTATTTCCAAATAGATGGTCGCGGATTCGAATCCTGGCGGGAACAATATTTAATTTTTTTTAATAATTAATTTGTTCAATATTTTGTTTTATTTAAACACCCGATTAAAAAAAATTATCATGTTTCTCCATGAAACAGAAAGTAGAGAAAATGAGAAAATGGCATATTGTGTTTTTTTAAATTCCTGTTAAATTATGAATTCAAATAAATGATGTAGATTGGGGGTTTTTTGTATTGTGTTATTTTAAATAAAGATAAGTAAAACCTTTGTTTAAATCAGTGTTTCAACTAAAAATTTGTTAAAAATTAGTCAAATCGATTTGAAACTCGTTTGACACATTTTTTTCACTAACGTATTATTTTAAGTGTATAGCAAAAAGTGATAGAAATTTGGAAGCTTGTTTTTTTATAGGAAGATTCCTTGGAAGCTGAGAAAGAGTGCTTAGAAGAGTGCTATGTTCTTTCCATAGGAAAAATACCTCAGAGTCCCTTTGATTTTTTTAGTATAATTCACAGAAATGTGGGGAAAACTTCCTCAGAATCGAAGATTTTTAATAAAAAAAAAAACGTCATAAGTAAATGAGACTTTTTCTTTAGAAAAGCTGTCAGAATCTGATAGAGGACATATCGGGCAGGGAAACGAGGGCAAAGCAGATGGTCTTAATGGATTGTAGGATATTTCGGAACCTACGATCCTAATCCATTGAAAAAGAGATTTATTCTTGGTTTTGTTCAAGAGCTACCAGTATAGGGCCATTCATTAGGAAAGCGACACACCAATTTGCTTCACGACTTTCAATTTACACGAAATTTTTAGCAAGTATACTCCTGCACCTTATTAACATTTTAATTTCTAGTTTTACTTAAATTTGTTGATGTTCACGTTTTTCGCAATTTAAACTTAGGAGTTTTTAATAAAATGCATGGTGTTCAAAATATCATGTCTCTTGAACGCGTCATTCAATTGTTCTGAACTTAGTCTCATTTCAAATCTTATACAACCTTCTGGATACGGTTTTAAGAAATAATAAGTTTCTGAAAAAAGGAATAACAAAAATAAAAATGTTCTTGATTTGCAAATATCTCAAAATGCGTATCCTGATTTTTTTTTTTTGTTTTTGTTCACAATTTACTTGATATTTAATCTACAACATAAATAAGTTTCTGAGTGGGTGCCAAATACGTTTCGTGGTAAACTTTATTTTTGTAAATATCCTTTTATAAAATATTTTATATTTAAATAAAATTATACAATAGCCTAAAGAACCTCCTTTTACAACCTCCTCTCATAAAAGTTGGTGGGCTGAATCCAAAGTTTGCAAGAAATTTGGTTGCTGCAGTGAAACTATTCTTTCTTTTTAGGAATTTGAAACATTTATACCATTTCCATTTCAATTTGATCAGGAAAGCTCTCCTCGACTTTAGGCTGTTGAATCAGTGCATTTTGGGTACTCTCGATGTTCATGATGCGTATATCATTATATAATATAAAAATGGGACAGAGCATCAATAATTCTAGTCCTAAAATAAATATATTAACTTTAATTAAATAAATATATATTAAAATTATCCCTAAAATATCCAGTGATTTATTAACTGAATCTTGTCTTATCATTATACTATTTTTAAATTAAAAAACTTACCAATAACAAATAAAAGAACCATTCCAACTTGTATTCTTACAAATCCAAAATTAAAAAATCCAACATAAATCATTTCGTATATAATACCAATGAAGAAAAATATTAGCCAAGGTGCCATTAAATTATGGCGTTTCTGAAATAGTCGGAAATTTTATTATTCGTATATTAAATATTTTCTCAATTACTTTTGCAATACCGATGATCATGAGAATAGAAAATATAATCATAATGTCACACGTTATCAAGCTGATAATTGGCATCAATAAAATTTGGTGGGTATAACCTAAAAAACTAATAGTGCTTAATATAGAAAAGTTATAAATTATTGAGGTTTATATATAGTTGATTGGCAAAATGAATAATTTTCGTTCGATTTGAGATCACATTAGCATATTTTCTTTAAATTTGTTTCAAATTCAAAGAAAGATGAAAAAATTTACAAGTAAATTATAGAGAATAAAAATTGACAAAATTCGATAACGAACAGCACGATAGAATACATATTTTCGGGTTTAGTTACAACACCCGTCTTCAGATCCATGATCCTATTCTGTAAGGATTAAAATTCAAAGCAAAGACAGCAATAGCGGAGGATAAAAATAAGTAATTGTTTGAACTTCGTTAATTTTAATCTAATTTTGTGTTGATTTTGATTTGTTTCACACTTAATATAAACCGATCATTATCAATTATTAACCCATGGGGACATACATATTGAAGATGAGTGTTGTAGCGAAATCCGAAAATACCTATTCTACCCTGCTGGCTCTTATCGAAATTTTACATTTTTATTCTCTTTAATTTACTTGCAAATTTCAAATTTACTTTTATCGGGATAAACATGTATTGCACTAAAGAAATAAAATGTTCTAAAATCCAAAAATTTATGTAACAAATTGCGAAAAATAATCTCTTGAAGACATGTGCCTATTCCAATTTCATTCTTGCCTAAGGAAATCTTCAGTGGAGGATGTTTTTAGAATTTCTATAAAAATTTGTTAGGTTGTATTACAAACTCAGGTCTTGTTCTCGTCTGTGAGCATTATTCAACATTTAAAATATCAAAAAAAAAACCAACAGCAAAAATTCACCACAATTTGCTTTGTCATCTTTCAAAAAAATTGTCATCTTTGCATTTGAAAAATAATTTAAAGAAAATATGATAACTTCATCTGAAATCAAATTAAAATCATTGACTCATTTTTCTCTATCATTATCATTTAAAAATATTCAAAACTAATGAATACAAAAGAACAAATTAATATAAATGAACCATTAAAATTTTTATCAATGTTAAAATTTTTTTCAATATAAACCAAAATGATTACAAGTGGGGTGTAATTTTAAAAACGAAAAGGTGTTAAGTAAATTATAAAATAAAATTCATAATTATATGTGTATTTATTTACTTACCATAAAGTTTTCTATAAGAATACATTTTATTCAATTCCATTCCCGATTGCAGGAAAACAAAAATGCTTATTATTATGCTAATACATCCAATTAAATAACCATCTTTCGAACGACTTTCAAAACTCATACTGAGCTATTTTATTAAAAAAAAAAATTATTGAAAATAAATGTTTGCTACAATTTGTTGTGCGATTAAAATTAAACTGTATATTAATAAATGATTTCATAGACAAACTAGCAATAGTTTTATATGAGTATCCCGGTAATGCCGAAGTTTTTAAGCCCTTCACCTTTAAGTTTTTAATTGTAGATAACCGCTAAAATTATCAGCATAGCCATTCCGAAAATTTTCGAAATGATTTTAGTCACTTTTGAAATGTTTGTATTTGGGTTTCATTGAAAATTAGTGCATGGATATTTCAATTTCCTATGATATTTGTACTGTATTTCAAAATTTGGTTTAATTCACGTTCAGCAAAATTATGAGAGAAATACCTCATGTTTAAACTGCTAAAAATTGCAAACTTAGGTCATATAAAAACATAATTTTAATTCTTAGAAGACAGGAAATGGATCGAATATAAGCTTTTGTAGACAAGAAATGCGTCGAAATATTTCAGCGTGTTACAAACGGAATGAAAAAAGAAATATATCAGAAATTATATTAAATTGTAAAATTATAATTTGAAACATCAATCAAGAGATTTAATTGATAAAATTTTGTTTAAGTATGAGAATTTTAACTGTTAAAAAAAAAATTATAGAGCAATTCCATACGAAAGCGATCACGAGTTGGCCAACATATTTTTGTTTGCAATTTTTTTGTTTGTATTCATTATAACATCGAAAAAAATTAGATACGTATTTTTTTTTTTTGATCGACCGATGCACCGGCGGTTCGTGGCGGTAGGTTGAAAAATTCGATTTTTCCTCATTTTTCGAAAAACAGTTCAATTTCAAATCGTTGTAATTCCTAGACGGATCATAAGATTTGCACATACTCTAATTGCAAGGAAATAGGACGAGATTTGCAAAAAAAATTATTTTCACAATTTTCCAGGCTGGAAACTCACGGTAAAAAATTGAATTTTCCAGAAAAACTAGATTTGTCGAGGTAACGTTCTTAGGAAAACCCCCCTTTTTTCTTTTAAAATATGATAGTGCAATCTTTTACTTTTTGATTAAAAGTAAAAAAGGTGTTTGATTGTGGAACTTCATCAAGAAATCGAGATTGAAAATAACTCCTTTATAGAATTTCATATTTTTATTAATTGATAGAGAGAAACAAGTTGTACACTAGACGGTACTACCTTACAGACAAAAAAAAGATGCTCGGTACACCCTCGAATATATAGTATTTTTGCAAATAATTCAAAAATAAAAAAATTTTTTTAGTTAAGTGTTTGTAACCGTCGCATAGGACAATCGTAATTAATATTAGAATTAATTACTAAAGAATTTTTTAGAGTTGATTTATAGGAAGAAGAAGAAGAAAACATTTTTATTGAAAAATTTAACAGATCAGTTGACACATAAACTAACCACTGACGAGTCTTTGGGTGAGACGAAACTGCGGCAGTCTGGTGATTCCCTTGTGTCGGTTAAATTTTTCAATAAAAATGTTTTCTTCTTCTTCTTCTTCCTATAAATCAACTCTAAAAAATATTTTTTTTACCTCGGCATCTAAATTCAAATTTAAATTTTAAAAAAAAATTTTAAAAGGCGACCCCTACGTTCGGCAACAAAAAAATATAACTAAAAATTTCTGCTGGATTTATCGAAAAACTTCCTTAGCAAAAGTTTAATGATTTTTTGCGAGCTTTAATTTTCTGACATTAGGGTGGTACATTGGGGTGGTAGCAACTGAGATCTGGTGGGCAAATACTGAAACGGGATACTTGAGGTCAATGACCCTTAGAGCAAAACATTGGTCCCCTCGAGAGAAAAACATTGATGTATCATACTTTGAGATCCGACTTTAAATGCCAAAGATATAACGAAAAATGTAAAAAGACGACCCCCTACATTCGGCAAAAATTTTTCTGTTTCGAAATCTCCTTGCAAAAATAATTTAGATTCGACGGTGTACGGCGAACTTTTTTTTTGTGTTGCAGTCTAATGTACACTAGACCGTAGGGGTGGGTCGTACAGCTAAATTGTTGATTTGAATATTTTTTATACCCTACACCACTACGTGGACAGGGTAAATATCATAAGTTTGTGCTGATGTTTGTAACACCAAAAAATATTGGACCGATCGACTAAGAATCACTTTTTGTTTTGATTTAATTTTATCCGTCTGTTGCCAAAACGATTTTTCAAAAAGTACATTTGAAATATTTAATATGCAAATACTTGTGCAAATTTAAATGTAACTGACATTTATTGAAAACATATGATTTTCTAATGTTAGTTATGCACAAATAGATGTCACTACATTGCTAGATCTGTCAAAACAATATAGTAGTTTTTTGAAAGATGACAAAGCAAATTGTGGTAAAAGCATTTTCTTTATTGCTTTTGTTTTTTCTTTGATATTTGAAATGGTGACTAACGCTCCTAGACGAGAACAAGAAATTCTCATTGAGTTTTTAATTTAACCTAAGAAATATTTCTAGAAATACTAAAAACCTCGTCCCCTGACAATTTCCTTAGGCAAGAATGAAATTCGGATAGGGACAGATTGTTTTTCACAATTTGTTAAATAAATCTTGGAATTTTAGCACATCTAATTTCTTTAATGGCACCATAATTGTTTTTGGTTTTGTTTTAATTTTCGATATACATAAATCCTGCCAGTTATAAAAAATTATATTCAAAAAAATGCATAATAACCAGCTAATCTGATAACACTATGCGACAGTCAAAATCGGGATGGGATGAAACCAACGGGAAATGTTACATCGGTCAAAAACAAGATATACGTGTCCCGGAGTTTCGCTGGGTCACCCCTAGGAATCGAGATATATCTTTTTTTTGACATAACTCGAGAACCACTAGCCCGATTTTGCTCAAACAATTTTACCGGCAAAACTGTTAAGTATATAGAAAAACGTTATATGAACAGATTAAAGGAATTGTAATTTTTAATTTTTTTAAAATTGTTTGAGCAAAATCGGACTAGTGGTTCTCGAGTTATGTCAAAAAAAGACCACCAAAGGTCAAATCGATATATCTCGATTCCTAGAGGTGACCCAGCGAAACGCCGGGACACGTATAACTTCTTTTTTACCGATATAACTTTCCCCGGTAGTTTGAACCCTTCCCGATCACTGACCCCTACCATTTGTCTCACAGTGTAATTAGTGGGAGTAATTCAAATACTTATTTTATAATCAGCTGAAAGTGGATTTGAGAGTTATGAATATTCATCTAACAACAAATCGACATTACTAGGAAGAAAACATGGTGTATTACCAGAAAATTTCTAGATAAATTCCAAAGTTATGTGAAATTATCTTCAACAAAAATATATCAACATCAGCAATTCTGAGTAGAAGTGGGAATTCATCAATTTCTTATTTCATAAGTGGAAATACAAAATTATTAATTTCAATTTAAAAGGCAACTTCTACTGGCCTTTAATCATTTCGAATATAAATATCTTTGTTTATATTAGAATAAAAATGAAAACAAATTTTAAAAGCAAAATAAATGGGAAATTTTAACTGATTAAACAAAAATGAATTTTTAAGAGGGAAATATTCTAAGTTTCATAGTCACATTCTAGTTTTTTATTTTTTTTTTTATTTTAAATTTATCTTTTCTATTTTATAAATCAGATCTCTAAAGAATTGATTTGTAAAAAATTGGTTTCAAAGAACTTAAAAAAAAATATTTTTAATTTACGAACCGCAAAAAAAAAGAAAATAATAATAATAATAAGATAATTAGAACGAATTATATTTTTTTATGATTTAAAATGATTAAAATTCAATTTTTACAATAAATGGCTAATATTAGTGCCAGATTTTAAAAAACCGAATGATTTAATTTGCGAATTAAAAATAATTTTTATAGTCTAGACCACTCTGTCATACAGGGTATAGTGAGCTATTTTTAACTACCAAAAATAAGAGACGTATTCATAACTTATAATAAACCGATCGACTCTGAATCACTTGTTGAGTCGATTTGGCGACGTCCGTAAATCTGTAAATCTGTCTGCTCTTTGGCTTAGTTCTTCTTGGTTATTTTTTACACCATTTTCAAGGCCAAAAAGATCGAAAAATTACTAAAAGTTTATTGCTTTTTCGTAGTTTTTCTTTGGAATAAAATTCTGAATTGAATCATACCAATTTGGAATGTAGACCTCGAGACCAACTTGATAAACTTACTCTTGGACGCCTGACCCGGATTAAAAGACAAAGTTTGACATGTAAAATTTCTGGATAAAAAACAACAAAAAAAAAACCCGAAGCATATAGCCGGCATATAGCATATTTATAACCCCGTCCATTCCTATATCGGAAAATGGGGTATTTGAAATTGTTAAACTCGTTTTCATATAATTATAGCCTTCTACTAAAAATACTTGACCGAGATACACTTTTTATTACCTCCAATTATATGTATATTTACTATATTAATAGCACCATGAATTGCAATTGCCTTCCTGGAATTTGATGCGCTTCGAGGAATATGACTCAAGTCGTATTGCGGTATAGGGTTACATATAGTTGGCATTGCCGACTTTAATTTTTTATGTGTTTAAATTATTCTTTGGAAATTGAAAAGTTTTTTTTTTCATTGAATTAGTTTTTAAAGCGTGGACAAAATTATTGACAAGTGCCTGATTAGGCATACTTCCCTTGTAAAAACCCATTACTAAACATACTTATACAATTTTTTTTTTTGTAATTGATGCTTATTAATTTACAGAAAAATAAAAACAAACAAAAAAAATTGAGTGAATTAATAAAAATTTTAAACTCTTTGAATTAATAGTTCCATTGTATAAAATAGTCAAACAACTGTTCGTTATTAGTAGTTCAACATTAATTGTAATACAAGCGTGTCGATCGTCTAATTTTTCAAGCATAAATATTTATAATAGTAAAAGTATTTAAATAAAAATCATAATGAAATTAGATGCACATTTAAAACATGGTGTCCTCATTGGATCGCTCCATCTTATAGCTTTTATTATTCTTGCAATTTATCCCATGGTAAGGATAATAAAATATGTATATAGCGATGAATATGGTGGTAAGTTAAAGAATTTAATCTTTTTAACCATTTTATTCAAAAATAATTCTATTACAGATGAGCTGCCAGTGTTACCATATGAATATATTTTCCAAGTCTTTTTACTCTTATTTATGGCCACATTATCGGGATTATTGATTTTTGGTGTTATTAAGGTAATCAAAAATCAAACTTGTGCAATTTTACTTATCTGAGTAGTCTCTAGCTTTGGCATATTGTAAGATACATTTTACTAATTTATGTTATTAATTATTTTATTTTCAGAAGCGTCATTTATTTATGGCACCATGGTTAGTTTGTTCCACTATAGCCTTAATTTTTATGGTTGGAAGTTTGGTTGTTCAATGTTTTATAAGATTCGATTTCATGTTATTTATCTTGGGACATGATTTTTATTTGATTGGTAAGTTTTTTTTTTTTTTAATAATTATTGCCTATTGATTGATTAACTGAACTTTGAATTTTCTAATACTGCAATAATAAAAAAAAATTTATTGTTTACAATATTTATGTTGACATTTTGTAAAACGAAACGTTCACAAAACTTGTATCAACAATACTGGGAATTTTAAATATGTTCCATAAATTTTTTAACCCTTTAACGGTTTGTAAAAATTTAGAAAAATAATTATTTCAAAATGAACACGATTTTCAAAAATTTAAAAAACATATTTAAGTTAACTAAAAAATTTTCATAATGAACTCTAAGCAAGATTTTAAGCATTTAAAATAACGATCATTTGTAGAAAACATGTGATTTTCTATTGTTGGTTATATACAAACAGATGTCACTACATTGCTAGATCTGTCAAAGCAACAGATTAATATTTTGGAAGATGTTCACAATCAGCAAATTGTGGTAAAAACATTTATTTGTTGCTACTGTTTTTTCTTTAATATTTTAAATGCTGAATGCGAGAATAGGAAATTCTCATTGAGTTTGTAATTTAACACTTGGTCCCGTGACGATTTTCTTAGGCAAGAATGAAATTCAGATAGGGACAGATTATTTTTCACAATTTGTTAAATACGTTTTGGGATTTTAGCACATTTAATTTCTTTTTATGAAATTAATGTACTTCCCGATAAAATTAAATGAAAAAAAAAAAAACTAATGTGCAAGTGCTTTTGCAAAATTAAATGTTACTGACACTTTAAAAACATATTATTTTCTATTGTTGTTTATACATGAATGGATGTCACTGCATTGCTAGATCTGTCAAAACAACAGAGTAGTAATTGGAAGATGACAAAGCAAATTGTGGTACATTTTTTGTTGTTGTTTTTGTTTGATATTTTATATGTTAAATAACGCTCCTAGACAAGAACAAGAAATTCTCATTGAGTTTATAATTTAAATTAACAAATATTTCTAAAAATTCTAAAAACATCGCCCCTGACGTTTTCCTTATGCAAGAATGAAATCCGGATACACAGAAAAAATTTACAAAATTCTAATTAAATTTTTGAAACACCTTTCTCATACCAAATTTGTAAATACAAAAAACAAACTTTTTAAAAAGGCACCAACAAAGAAATTTGTAAATACAAAAAAAAATTTTTTTTTTTGTAACTTTGAATTTTTATTTTTAAACAATTTTTATATGAAAGATAACAATTTACAAAAGTATAGATGTGTCTTAAAAAATAATTATATCTATCAAAGTTTAATTTTTAATTATTATCTCTATTATTTTATTTCAGCAATGCAAATTTTAATACTCTACCCCGCTTACAACTTGTATTCTAATATTCGAGAACATTCCAAAAAAGTTGTGTATTCGAAAAATATTGAATATTCGAATAAATTTGAACCATACGAATCTCTAGACAATTCAGAGACAAAGAAAAATAGCGATATTTTGACACAGAAGCTACAAGTCTAAGATTTAAGATTAAGTCAAGTGGATTAAAAATTGTGCTGATGTTAGGTTCTATTTCTCGAAAATATGTTTTGATTTTTTATTAGATTTTATTAAATTTGTATATTTTTATTAAAACTCTCAAAATATAAACTAAAATAAAGGAAATAAATAAATATAAAAAAAGAAATTGCATTATCGTATGGATATTTTAATAGGATATTTTAAATCGATATTTTATTGAATTATGGATTTTAAAAAAAGATCGAAAATTCGCTGTTTAAAATTTTATATTTTTATAGTTAAATCTCAACAATGGCCTTGCAACTCTCTCAATATTTTTTATTTGAAAAAATATTATGCGGATTGGAACAGGAACGAACTCCGACTGGTTAATCAGGGATGGAAAAGGCTCACTTAATCGGGCTCTTATACCAAAAAATTTTAGATCGCTTTTACATATTTAGAAATGTAAGTAACTAAAAAATAGCTTCCCCTTTGGCTCGTTAAAAAAAAATTAAAATTTAATATTTAGATATTAGCAAATATTAGCACAACTTGCGAAAAAAAAAACATTTGCAAAAAGCGAAATTTTTGCAACAATATATTCGTTTGCAGAATGTCGATCGCTGATTACGTCTTTTAATTCATTTTCTGTACCATAAAGCCTTTTTCGAATTCCGCCGTTATTTTGCAACTTTTTAAGTGCGGTTTTTTTAAATATATAACCTAGGGATTAAATTTTTGTACCATAAAGTCTTTTTTTTTTAATTCCGCTATTATTTTGCAATTCTTTACGTGCGTTCTTTTTTAATCTATAATCTAGGGGCTATAATACACATTTCATACAATAAAGTTTGGTGGCTTGTTGCAAAAAAAATCGCGAAAAATAAAATTTGCAAAAAGGAAAATTTTTTCATCAATATATTTGTTTGCAGAATGTAAAGCGCTGATTAAGTTTTTTAATTAATTTTTTGTACCATAAGGCCTTTTTTCGCTTTCCGCGATTATTTTGCAATTTTTTAAGTGTGGTTTTTTAAATTTAAAATCTAGGGTCTATAGTACCAATTTTATACACAAAAGTTTGGTTTGCAAAAAAAAAAAAAAATAAATCGCGAAAAAAATATTTGCAAAAAGGAAAATTTTTGCGTCATTGTATTCATTTGCAGATTGTTAATCGCTGATTGAGTTTTTTAATTATTTTTTTCTACCACAAAGTCTTTTTTCGCGTTCCTCTATTATTTTGCAATTTTTCAAGTGCAGTTTTTTAAATTCATAATCTACGGAGTATAATGCCCATTTCATAAAACAAAGTTTTGTGGTAGTTGCAAAAAATTAAAATTTTGGCATCGTTTGCAGAATGTAAATCTTTTAATTAATTTTTTGAACCCCAAGGCCTTTTTTCGCAGTCCGATATTATTTTAAAATTTTTTACGTATGGTTTTTTAAAATTCATAATCTAGGGCTATAATACTGTTGGAATAGTATAATTCCATAGTATAGTTCCATTCTTGATTTTTATAACTAAATTATTATTTTCCATCCCTGGTTACAATTGATGTTTTGAGTCATACAAAGAGCGCACCTAATGACCCTGAAAACATTTAAGAGATACCTTCCAAGAAGATATTAAAGCGATATCTTCTATTTGTCATTTGAATGAAAATAATCAAGTAGTATTTACTTTGAAATTGTCTTCCTTTTATCACTTGGAAGATAATTCGGCGATATTTGTAAAAAAATAATTCAAAAATTTTATCTTTTGAATGTTATTTTAGTTTGACTCAAGATCATAAGTTAATATCACTTTCTGTTTAAATTATTTTCAAATCAAAGAAAGATGATACAATTTTTACAAGTAAATTACAAAGAATAAAAATTATTGAAAGAATTCGATAAGACCAGCAAGGCAGAATGCGCATTTTCGGCTTTCGCTACAAAGCCATCATCAGTGCCTTTCGCCTTTGAGTGGGTTAATATTTTGATATTCGTCTACTTATGTGACTGTTGAAAGCAAATCGAATTTGTTATCAACAACTCAACTTAGACTAACATCAACGAAATTTAACAATGCTATTTTTATCCTTTTTGTTATTATTACTCTTTTTTGCTTTGAACCTTAATTCTTAAGATATCTCAGCTGATTCTATTCAACTCTGTGTATGATAAACACAGATTTTGGAATTACAACGAACCGTTAAATTGAGTCAAACTAAAATAACATTCATTTACTTAAAATAACAGATCAACTAAAACATTTCCCCCTTTCAATTTTATCTTTTTTCATAACTTTTTATGACAATATTGCGGCAATATCACCTTTGTATCATTTGGAAGATAAAGCAAATTTGTTTGAAATCTTTTATCAATGTGGAAAAAATTAAAACTAAGTTTTTACAAAAACAATCAAAACATATATAGGAAATAAATTCGTGAAAAGTTAAGATTAATTGCGCGGGAAAAATCGGCTAAGATAAAATCAAGATAATTTATAAGTTGGTCAGTGGATTATGTATGCAGATATTGTTTTTCAGGCTTAAATTTAATAATTAAAAAATTAAATCGTTTTTTATTGTACCGGTAGTTTATTTAGCGATATCCCTTTTATCTTCCATATGAGTTATTGCTTTCATATAGCCTGGAAGTATTGCTTTAGTGTAACAGTTGTTTCCGACGGAGGAAAGTTCCGGAATAAGAAATTGATATTGCCGGCAATAAATGTTTTCTTCCTGGCGATATGTTCGTAGAATCTTCTTCGTATTGCCATGTTTGCTGGGTGATATTGGTTTGAGTATGTTCCTGTTCCAAGGCACATAATATAACAAATGCTTTCTCAGTGATAGAGAGTCCCCCAATCTCTTTATTATGTACACTCTTTGATTGAACATAAAACTTTTTTAAATTTTTTTTTTTTTTTTGATTGAAAATAGTTAACTTTTAACGTTAATATAACGTTTATTAATACTTGTATATGCAAACTACACACAATGTTACGTATGTATGTATTTTTCGTATCGAAAAACTTTAGATTTTAAAGTATTTTATGAAGAGATATCTCAGAGACACTAAAGAACTAACATGAAACATGGGTCCGATATGAGACATTCATCCCTTCGAAAAATATGTTGGATTTATTACAGATATAGGAAAAAAATTTATAAAAAAATTCAAGATTCCAAAATACAGTCGAACCTCGATTATTCGCGTTGTTCGGGACCAGGCTCAGCACCAGTCATAAATTTTATTACTTTTACTGAATCCCGTACAGTTAGTTTGCCAATACCATATTTTCCAGACAACAATTTAAAGGGCATATTTTTGCAATAGTCGTTGATCAGTTCTATTTTCTCATTAATTGGAAGACATTTTCTAGTTCTTTGGTATCTGATGGAGACATTTCACTATAAAAGCACCTGTTCGGATATCTTTAACTTCTGAAAGCACGGATAATAGAGTTAAACCACGGTTAATAGAGGTATAAAATAAAACAAACAGAATGCCGATTACCAGATGTACCCGGTGAATGGAGGCCCGGATAATCGAGGTTCAACTGTACTTGAATACATTTTCAGAGTTTTTGACTTAAGTAATGGAAAAATACCGAATTTTTGCACATTTTCTCCAACATTTTGTATTGAAAAAACTTAAGTTTGAAGGGGGAAGTCGTCATTGTGCTATTTTCGACAGTAAAAATCGTCAAACCTGGTAACACTGTGTGAAGCTTTATAGTAAATTTAGACTGAGCAAAAACTACCTAGTTTTTGTACTAAACTAGTTTTTGCTTGTTTTTTATATATGCGTTTTAGCAATTAAAAACTAACAAGAGGCAAAAACTAGGTAGTTTTCCCTCAGTCTAAATGCCGTATTATACTGAATTTAGACTGAGCAAAAACTGCCTAGTTTTTGTACAAAACTAGTTTTTGTTTGGTTTTTATGACAAGTAAAATCTAGGAACGGCCAAAAACTAGGTAGTTTTTGGTCAGTCTAAATGCAGTATTAGATAACTGTTGCAGAGCTTTTAAAACTTAAGTATGATTTAGTTCTCTATCTGCGTCGTAAGGAAAAAGTTCATTTCTGGAGATTCTCGGGTTTCATTTTTGCTTAAATAAAAATGAAGTGCAGAAGCCGTTCAAAACTTGGTATTATTATTGGTGCCATAAATATAATAGCTAATGTTTGCATATGCATTTTGGTTATAGTGTTATTGGTTCTAAATAATATCAACAATGAATCTGATCCTGGTGAGTAGAAATGTGAAAGAATTAAAATTAATTAAAAAAATTATAAAACAATAAACAATATTTACGGATCCATTTGCGATTTCCAACACCTAGGATTAAAAATTATCGAAAGACATTTTTCTACCACGCCTCCCGCCATTTGAAATCCGATCCTAACACCCTAGCAGAAATTAGCTTGCAGTAGTGTATAAAAAACGTAAGAGTTTTGTTTACAGCACTTTTCGGTTTACGAAATCACAAAAGAATGGCAACGATAACAAAATTTACTTTATAAACGCATATCGGATATCGAAGAAAGTGAAAGGGGGGTATTTTGAACAAAAATCATGCCTTATATCACCAATAATGGAAGCGCTGTACTGCTCACTTTCCCTTACGAACCTGCTTCCAAGCAATTATCGTTGTTCACATTGTACATGTGTCGTTTTTCATAGTTTGGCAACAGCTTCATTTCTGCCTTAGCTCCGTTTTGAATCCGACGTCAAATTTTGATTGTGACTTCCTGTATCAAATTTCTAGCTTCGCTAATTTTTAGATGACAAGCATTTAATTTTGTTAAACTTTTACGTTTCAAAAAATTAAAATATATCCATTAGAGCGGCATTTTTTTGTATGTCCATGTGAAAAAATATTTTAGTAGTTTTGTGTAGTAAGTAGTTATTTCTTAACCATATATGGCCCTTTGGGCTCGGTTATGTAATTGAAGAATAAAAAAAAATGAACACACATGATCATACATTGACTTGTATATGATCATACATTGGCATACATAGTCATATATGTACGTCCATGTCTATTTCGATGTATGACCACTAAAACAAAAGTCGGATTTTGGTATGAGTCAACCCGAATATATATTAAGCACCGTGAAAAATTAACACATGATTTTTTTAAAATTTTTTTATTAAGGTTTAGGGGTCGCTACCGGGCCCTAAAGTATGCTATTTTTGAGAAAAATCGCTGCATCTATTCTTTTTTGCTTGAGTGTGTATTAAAGAAAAATCCAAAATTAATTTTTATGAACGCCATTATTGAATGAAGAATTGTGAAAAAATTGTGTAAGATTTTTTTCAGAACCTCTTTCTGAGGCGATTTGGCTACTCTTGTCCGTCCGTCCGTCTGTTTGTACACGGAACACGGTGGAAAAATTTATAACATTAAACACGAAAGTATTTGTTTACATTCGTCTTCCCAGGAAAATATTTTGCAATCTGTTGCCAATCACACTAGTTCTGGAAGTGATTCCAATAGAACCGATTCCATGGAACTAGTTCCGGAACCCGTTCCATGGATCTTATATGCAAGATATAACTGAAGGAGAACCAGTTCTAGAACTAGTTCTCGAACTAGTTGGTCGGTTGGTTAAAATCCTACGATTTTATAAACGTCTTTTGAAGCTTCGTCAGCGTCCGAACTACGACCACGATTGAATTGACTATGCCAGCGATATACTGTCGCTTTTGATGCTGCTTTATCGCCGCCCTACTAAAAAAAATTACATGTCTTTTGATATTATATATAATAATATCCGAAAAATGAGAACATCTAATTGTATCAAATTAGATCGTATTATGATCATATTAGATCTAATTTGACACAATTAGATCTAATTTGATGGACTAAGATATGGCTTGATACAATTTTATCCGGATTTTGTCCTCATCCAAATGTATCAAATATAATATAATCATATCCAACTATTTAGATATAATGGTATATAATTCGATACAATTATACATAATTATATTAGGCATATGTAACTATATATCGGTCTATATATAATTGGATATTGTAATATATTGTGCAATATATAACAAGATATAGTTATATATTTAGGATATAATTTCGTAAAATTTTATATAATTATATCTTGGTATATATGTCCCAATATATAACTAATAAAAATTTTTTATGGTAATATATGACTATATCAAAACTTTTTTACTTGGGCGTACAAAGAACTGATTTTATCGACACATTATTGTTGAGATAATCCACGTCGAAAGTTGTGAAAAATAATCCAATGAAAACCTTCTCTTGAAATTTCCATTTTTGGCCAAATTGGATTTCTTAACTAACTGTAAACAAAACAAATAGCACTTGTACATCAAAACATTGTGAGTACGTTTATGCTAAAAATGTCAAATTTTATTATGGTGTTGCCAGATTTTAGCTATTGACATTACTGTTGCTAGTTCCCGAAATATAAATAGTACCTACCCCTCGTACACTAGGAAGAGCTGGTTTTTTAACCCCATTTTGACCATTTAAATTCCCGAGGTGACCCAAAATTCGAGACAGGTCAGTCAAACACTTTTTATTTCTACAATATACTCAAGCTTCATTAGAATCGTATATAGCTTAAAGTACCTTCCTTGTAAGTGAATACAAAACTTTTAATATGCTTTTTTCCATAACACAGCGATTGGTAATGCCTGGTTTATCGTGTTTCTGATTCTAAGTTTAATTATGACCCTTTTTCCGGCTTTATTGATCATGGGTATTGCTCAGGTAACTAGTTTTTCATATAATCTATTACTATTCCTAATTGGTCTAATATTTTCTTTATTATAGCGAAAACATCATCTTATGACTCCTTGGATCGTCCTTGAAGCTTTTTCGTTTATTTTGTCGTGTATGGGAGTCATATTCGTTTTAATAATCTTTTTCGGTGCATGCCTTTCATCTGATCCTAATATCGGAAATATACTCATATCACTTATTGTCTCGGTTTTGGTTACTGGTAAGTGGAAATTTGTTCATCTTGTGGGACTAAGGGCTAGTTTTGCAGTCAGAACTAAGAATATTTGTCCTAAATTAATCTTAAGTAAGAAATTTTTATTTTTTAAATAAAAATTAAAAACCAACACTTTGTAAGAAATTTGGTTTGAAAATTTCTGATAAGAAAAATTTAAGAAAAAATTCTTGGACAACCCAAACAATACTGTAGTTTTTGAACCACTTCTTCAATAGAATTTATGTATTATCAGAACTAGTTATATAAAGTATTCACAAATAAAAGCTGCTCTCAAGAACTTGCGGCACATCCAGAAAAACTTTTTTGAACAATTGTGAAAGAGATATTATACACAGGCTTTTAATTTAAAATATTCAAAATTTCAAAAAGACAACTAACTACAAATTCTAAATCAGTGGTATGGCATCACCAACAAATAAGTAATAATTCCAACTCACAGTGGGGCTTTTTGGGAAAATGTTGGAAATAAATCTGCCATTTCTTATAAATTCTTAGTTCTGACTTAGGGAATTTCCCGTCCCGGGATTCCCCGGAAATTTAGAATTTTTCAGTTCCCGCATTCCCGTGAATTCGGACCGGAAATCTTGGGATTTCTAAAAATGGAGTTTAAAATAATAAAGTTAATTATTTAAAATTTTCTTAAACAAAATTTTCCAACATTTTGAAAATAGTAAAAATTTTACATTAGGCTTGTTCGTTTACTTACTTGAATTTGCTACTTTTACCACAACAGGAAAAATTTAAAAAGTAACCAAAACAACAATTATAGTAAAAGTAGTAAGATTTTCGAGTAAACACACCCAGCTGAAACTTGGAAGCGGCAAAAATGATTAGTGCTTCTTTTTTGCTGACTCTACTGCTTCCAAAGGTTTATAGCTTGCAGTAATGTATTAAAAAGGCAATAGAGTTTTGTTTTGCACACTTTATCGCTCTAAGAAAGCACGATAGAATGACAATGATAACCGAATTTATTTGCTAAAAGCTGTGATTTCATGCCATTATTTGGAGCTATAACAGAAGCGCATACCGGATATCGAAACAAGTGCTTTCACGCGAGCTATCTTGAACAAAAATCGTGCCTTATATCACCAATAATGGAAGCGCTGCATTATTTACTTTCCCTGACGAAGCTGCTTCCAAGCAAGCAGTATTTTTTGCTGGGCACTTATTAATTTGTGTATTTGATCGAACTTTTTAGGCGCTTCTTAAAATAGGCACTAAAAGGATCTTAAAAAAAATATTTTTTTAAGAAAACCACTCAATTAAATAGTGTTTGTATAAAAAAAATTGAATCGCATTTGTTCTGTTCAGAAATAAAGGCAAATTTGTCTATTGATTTTTAAAAATTTTCAAGTAAGTTAAAATTTGTTTCTACAATTTTTAAAAAATTTTTCCAATTTTCTAAAATTATTTCCCTTTAGAAAAACGTGTAAGGCCACACAATGTAATCGATTTGGTGTACTTCATTTTGTGCGTACTTACGATATGGGATACCTGTGTATAACAATTGTATATGAAACACAAAATTTTTGAAAATTTTCAAAAATTTTGTCTGACTTACATGCCACTACACTTGTGTGTACTTACGAAGTATATTGGCTTGTGGGCCATTACAATGCGGCCATACCCTGGGTAAAGTAAGCAAATTTTTTTGATTTCCCGCTTTCCCGGGAAATCAAAAAGTGCGGAATTTTGCATTCCCTATTCTGACTATAAAACTGGCACAAAATGTTAATTAAAATATTAGCTTATTGGTATTATACTTTAGTTTCATTCATAGGTGTACAAGGTTTAATTTTATACAAAATTTATACATTATGTGAAGAGATATGCGCTGAAAATGTTGAACGTCCTGGTGGGATAGTAACTGGTGGTCAAGTTGAGTTTGCTAATGCTTATACCGCACAGCCAAATAATTACACGTCAATGCCAACTAAAGCCTGATTTAATAATATTTTCTTATGAGTTTATACTTTTTAGTTTATATACTTGAATAATTATATATATGTGTTACTTATATACATACATACTTATACACACAACTATTTTAATTTAAAACGAGTAAAAAAGAAAAGTTATAGAAAATTTTGACGCAATTCTGTTTTAACCCATTCAAATTTCGGATCCAAACATTAGTTGGCTTTTGGATCCGAAATTTGAATGGGTTAAAACAGACTTGTGTCAAAATTTTCTATAAAATCATAAAAGAAGAGAAAATCGAAAATATAGCCCATATGGGCGATAGGTCCAAATATGGACCGATCCTATTTAGAATCAATAGGCTTTTTCCTTGGGACCGTGTGAGTCAACGAACCAAATTTCATTGAAATATCTTCGTATTTGCGACATTCAGCGTGTAACCAAGCCAATTTTTGGGGGAATCAATAGGCTTCGTCCTTGGGCCGGCATAGGTCTGTGTACCAAATTTCATTGAAACATCTTCGTATTTGCGACCTGAAACGTGTAAAAAAGACTATTTTGGGGGGTACCCTTATATGGGCACTAGGTCTAAGCATGGACCGGTGTTAACCAAAATCTATAGGCTTCGTCCTTGGGCCGACGTAGTTCGGTGTGCCAAATTTCATCAAAATATCTTAATATTTGCGAACTGTAGCATATAAACAATATAATTTTGGGGGGACCCTTATATGGGCGCTAGGTCTAAACATGGACCGATTTTAACCAAAATCAATAGGCTTCGTTCTTGGGCCGACATAAGTCGGTGTACCAAATTTCATCAAAATATCTTAATATTTGCGAGCTGTAGAGTGCGCACAAGAATGCATGGACAGACAGACAGACGGACGGACGGACATCGTTAAAACGAAATAAAAACGAGTAAAAAGGTTAAAGTCGGGCATGCCGACTATACAATACCCTACACCAGTCTGGGTAAAAGCCAACTAATGTTTGGATCCGAAATTCGAATGGGTTAAAATGGGGCTCGTGTCAAAATTTTCTATAATGTGAGTCAGCGCACCAAATTTCATTAAAATATCTTAATATTTGCGACCTGCAGTTTGTAACCAAGCCAATTTTGGGGGGACCCTTATATGGGCAGTAGTTCTAAACATGGACCGATGTTCACCAAAATCAATAGGCTTCGTCCTTGGGCCAACATAGGTCTATGTACCAAATTTCATCAAAATATCTTAATATTTGCGACCTGCAGCGTATAAACAATATAATTTTGGTGGGACCCTTATATGGGCACTAGGTCTAAACATGGACCGATGTTCACCAAAATCAATAGGCTGCGTTATTGGGGCAATATACGTCTGTGTACCAAATTTCATCAAAATATCTTAATATTTGCGACCTGCAGCGTATAAAAAGTATAATTTTGGTAGGACCCTTATATGGGCACTAGGTCTAAACATGGACCGATGTGCACCAAAATCAATAGGCTGCGTTATTGGGCCAATCTACGTCTGTGTACCAAATTTCATCAAAATATCTTAATATTTGCGACCTGCAGCGTATAAAAAGTATAATTTTGGTAGGACCCTTATATGGGCACTAGGTCTAAACATGGACCGATGTTCACCAAAATCAATAGGCTGCGTTATTGGGCTAACATAGGTCTGTGTACCAAATTTCGTCAAAATATCTTAATATTTACGACCTGCAGCGTATAAACAATATAATTTTGGTAGGACCCTTATATGGGCACTAGGTCTAAACATTGACCGATGTTCACCAAAATTAAACTTGTTCGTCCTTGGGCCAACATAGGTCTGCGTACCAAATTTCATCAAAATATCTTAATATTTGCGACCTGTAGAGTGCGCACAAGATTGCATGGACAGACAGACAGACAGACGGACGGAGGGACGGACAGACAGACGGACATCGTTAAATCGAAATAAAAAAAAATTCTGAACCGATCGGTATACTATAAGGTGGGTCTACGACCAATATTTTTTGGTGTTACAAACATCAGCACAAACTTATAATACCCTGACCACATAGTGGTGTAGGGTATAACAAATTCTGCGCCGATCGGTATACTATAAGGTGGGTCGAGGACCAATATTTTTTGGTGTTACAACGTAGTGCTGTAGGGTATAAATACATCACTAATTTGTGCCAACAAATTAACAAAATAATAGCAGAATATATTAAATAAATACAAAATTCGTTGTTTTCGGTATAATTTAAAAAAAAAAAAATATTTAAATTAAAAACGATAAAAATTATGGCAAAAGAGTCGCGAAAATATGGAGTAAGTACTAAAATGTCTAATAAGTTTTTAAGTAGACATCGTTATCACTAGATGGCACTTTGTTCAAAAAATTGGCAATTTTGATTTTTTATTTAAATTGAAATAATAACAAACAAAAAAGAAAACAAAAGGAATTCTCATATTTTTTATTTGAATATATTTTGCGCAGTTTTCAGCAATTTTTGAGTTTTTAAATATAGGTTCAGCTGATACCAAAGTGATACTAAATAGTTGCTCAGGTGATACTAAATTTCAGCGCCCCCTACCGGTGAGTAGTGTAAGTTTTGATTTCCTATCTTTACAATTAATAGTCTATGGAGTCACTCTACCATTGTGAAAGCACCTTTATGTTTAAATTTTAACAAATATTAAAAATTGTTTCAATAAGTATGCATAATACGAAAAAATTTAATAAAAAAAACTAAACCGGTTAACTACAATTTAACTTCTTCAAATTTCAGACAGAGCCAGTGAGAGAGCGCGTAACAGTACATGAGCGACTTGCATAGAGCCTGATTAAACTCAAATGAAAGGTCTTGTTATTTAGATTAATAAATTTTAAGGAAGGGCGCGGGAACAAAATTGAATACAAATTTTCTTGACCTTTGCGGTATCAGCGCATTATACTAGTTCATTAGAAAATGTGCATTGCAAGAGAAGACTCTTCAGAAATATAAAATTTGTTAAATAGTGTAATTGTACAATTTTTATTTTTTGATTGTCTAGATAAAAAGTAACGAAAAATTTATGAATATTGTGGACCTGTTCGGTAATGTACTTATTTGTCTTTTAAAATAGAATTACAACTTTGACCACAAGCCACTTATTATTTTTAGTAAATTCACTTATATAAATCTAATTTGAGTAACTTTTTTTCCCTACTTAGAGTGAGTGGTTTTATGTATTAAAAACTGTCATATGCTACACAATCCTTTTTAATTAAAAACAATTAAATCGCTAGGAAACTATTTGAAAAAGATAGTACTAGCCATGCGCGGTTCCAGCAATTAATATAAGGGGAAAAATCATACGCCACAGTAGACAAATACATTGAGTTGGCCACTAAGGCGTATGATTTTTCCCCTTATTATAATTGCTGGAACCGCGCATGGTACTAGCAGAAGCTGTTCGCTTATTTCCAGTACTTTTTCAATGGTTTTTAGTTAAAATAAAGTTCAAATTAGCTGCACGGAAAAAAATCACACTCATAAAATTTTGACAGTTACACTCATAGAAATAAATCCGTAAAAATAGCAGAAAAAGTTACTAAAAATTAGTTAAAAATGATGCTGCAGAAAAAACTGCTAAAATTAGCAGATTTTTTTACTAAATACTAGTAAAATGAGAACAGCAAAATTAAAACTGCTGAATTTACAGAATTTTAGTTATATTTAGGCTAACTTTTAGTTAATTGAAAATAGCAAATTGTACTGTAAAATCTGCAGAAAATTTTGCTAAATATTTTTAGACTAAAAATAGCAAAAATAAACTGTTAAATCTACAAAATTTTTGCTATTTTTAAGCTAAATTTAGTTGAATGCAAATAGCAGTCTATTCTGCTAAAATCAGCAGAAATATTTGCTAAAAAATTGTAAACTGCTGTTTTCAAAAGGCTCGATTTTTATTTGCATTTAAAAAAAAATCGAAAAAAAAACTTCGAAAATTTTAAATTTTTTGGTGATTTTTTAGGCTACTAATTATTTAGCAAAATTTTTTGCTGATTTTAGCAGGTTAATTTGCTAATCTCCATTTACAAAAATTTAGCTCATATATAACTAAAATTCTGTATATTTAACAGTTTTAGTTTTGCTGTTCCTATATTACTAATATATAGCAAAAATAAACTGCTAATTTAGCAGTTTTTTTCTGCAGCATCATTTTTAACTAATTTTTAGTAGTTTTTACTAAATTTTTTACGGACTTTTTTCTATTAGTGTACTACATGGCAGTTATTTGTTGAGTAATCAGTGGTTGTTGTTTTTAACTTCAATTACAGTTATTTTCCTATGGAAAAATACAAAACATCTGTGATGACAGTTATTTAAGAAAACAACTAACGAAAAGTACTGTAATTTGGTGACAGTTGTTTAAAGCAGTTATTTTTAATATCATAATAAACAACTACCAAAACAGTATTTTTACAGTAAATAGTCGTTTTTCTTAGTGATTTAAAAAATAAAGAATTTTGAATTTTAAAAATTGTAGTTTGCAAATAAAAATCAGAAACTTATACTGTATCTGCAATGCCTAAAAGCATAATAACTGGAGAACCGTTTGGAATTTTTACTTCAAATTTTAAATAGGATTCAGTAATTACACATATTTTTGTAATCGAAAGAAAAGAATTGTTGTTTTTTTATTACAATATACATGTTTTTTCTATATACTTCTAAAATGCTTGCCAATATATTGAGCAAAATAGGTCCTTCAGTTATGTTTTGTGTACATTGGCTGTATTTTCCCTCATAACTATCAACGTTATGTATTTAAAGCAAATCTACATTTAACCGATTAAAGGCTAAAAATATTATTTATAATAGTTGAGGTATAATCGAACGTAAATGTGAAAAGGTCAGATATGAAAATGTATAAACATTGAGTTTTTAACATTGATAATTGTCCACGTTAAAAGTTAGCGTGAATACGAAAAGTAATGTGTTAATTTTCGTTTCAAACACATTTCTGTGTAATTTAAGTTTTTTTTCTGAGTTAACGGATATAGTTAATTCGAAAAGACAGCTGTTATATAAGTTTCTATAGTTTTCGGCCAATAACTTGGTAAACTTTTCTATGTGATTGGCTGAGAAATGTAAAAACTTATATATTATATACAAAAACCGTGGATGCAAATGTAGTTAATTACATATTAATTTTTAACTACTATTGTAGTTGTTTTAATATAAAAAAACAACTAACTATTTCTATGACAAATATTTTAAAATATTACTAACGAAAACTACTTTTTTGATTTTTCTTGTTTGTATTTCAATTGCTTTATAATTCTCGTTTTCTGTTTTGCAATATAAATTATTTATATAGTTTCTCCAAAATGCTTAATATATTGTAGAAGTGTTTTAAGTAAAATAAACTAAACTAGAAGTTTTATTTTCTAAAAAAATGTACTGTTCTTGTCCGTTGATTTCTATTTTACCACATTTGTAAGTTGAAATTAAAAATAACTGCATTTTTTAGCTAATTCAAAGAAAATTACAATCTACACATTTTTAGTATGAATTGCAGTTGTAGGAACTGTCATTTTCTGTCGACTTTAACGATATAATTCTCTGATTGCAGCTACTAATGATAAACCGTTTTAAAATAGATTTCTATTAAAACGATTGCATTAAATAATTAATACTTCATCATTTTTCCTGATAAATTACAGTGATTTGAGCTTCTTGAATATTGGCATCATTGCTATTTATTCTTTAGATAGATAGTCAGCTTATTTTATTATCCGTTCCAACAATCTCTTATTCAGTTCAGTTTCTTTTGTTTTTGTTCTTCAGCGTAATCATTTATTTATTTATTTATTTATTTATTTATTTAAAATGTTTAAAAGTCCAAAGATTGGCATATTTATTGGTATTTTCGATATTTTAGTTTCTATTGGTTTTGCCATTTTAGCGATAATATGTTTAGTTGAAATCTATGAAAAAACTGAAGATAGTGCACATAATGTAACAACTGGTAAGTATTTGAAATTATTTACAATAACTTATATCAATATGAACACTTAGGTATCCCTTAAATTATGAATTATTTTCAAAGGTCAACAGCCCCAGTTTTGTTTCATTTAATCTCAAATATACAGTGAGGAGCAAAAGAGTACCCAGGGTTCTTTTTGTTTAGAAATATTGCTTTAAGTTATTAACAATGAAGGCAAATTAAATATTTTTCTAGTAGAATTTATTTATTAAGCTATCCTAATTCGAAATCAAGTACAAAATTTAAACTATTTTGAATATGGTGGAATTTTTCTATTTTAAAAGAATTGTTACACTTTTGCTCGCGGCTAGTTTTTACTAACTTTTTTTTTTTTTTTTAAAGAGAAGCAACACTCAGGAAATTCTTCCTATTAATTAACGTGTTGCTTCCTTTGGAAAGGGGATAGAGAAGAAGTGAAAGGTGGTGAAAGATGAAGGGCTTCAAATATGGCAACACTGTAATTGCGCGAGATGTTGAATTTTAGAACAGTTGTTGCGCGCCATATGATGGTGAGTTGGCGAACTTTGTTGAAGCTTTTTAGTTCATAGCCCTGTTATATTATTTTACTTCGGTGGGGTTAAGTGCTATGGGAACACCGAAGGAGGACGCTGCATCATGTATGAGGGATAGAAAAAACTCATACATATTACTATTTTTCATAAATTGATGTTGCCTTGGTTGGGGCTCGAACCCGCAACTTCACATGTAACAGTCCAACGCGCTAACCATTACACCAGAGCGCCCACATAATATTAACTTTAAAAATCAGCTGACTATATTTATCATGCCTAAATTTGCTTAATTGCAAAAGTGGATAATTTATTTAATAAACAGGGCAAGGAAGTTTCATGCACTAAAAATTATGTTCTATGTACATAAAATATGTATTTAAAAATGAAAAATATACATCTAAAACCTTAAAAATATGCATTATTACTGATTTATTTCAGTGTTTTCAATATTTTAAATTTAGTAGTTTTTGTTTTTCTTAAAAAGCACTTTTTTTCTTAAAAAGCAATTTAAATGTAGTAATTTGTCTTCGATATAAAATGAAATCAAAAAATATTTATAAAGATTGTGTTTGAAAAAATTGTCCATCACATTTTTTGCAATATTTTTTGGACATATAGAAAAATAGCTTGAAAACTGAAAGTTGGCCCGAAAAAAGTTTTTAGAGTTCTAAAGAAGTTACAGTATGATTTGGAGATGACTCAAAAGGCAGGTTCTGGCAGAAAAAAGGGCGTCTGTGATAAGAATAAGGCGAACAAAATCAGTGCCATGTTAAAGAAGAATCACAAAATTTCAGGGAGAAAAGTCGCTCAAAAAGTCCATTGTTTGGAGTTTTTTATACGCAAGGACAAAAAGTACGCTGGCCTGAAAACTTTTAAAGTACAAAAAGTTCCAGGCAGTAATGCTGTAAAGAACACGAAAGCAAAATAAACCTTGGTTTGTTATATGATGATTCCCAAAATATTTGGGGTCTAGCAATGAGATCTCACGAGCTGGACTATTTTTAAAAAAGTTATTTTTTTAGTTTTTGTAAGAATTTTGATTTTATCTGAAGACAACAGACCCCATATTGAGAGAATATTATTTCGCACGTCTTTGTCGAAACCAGCATATCACTTTTATTACACCGATCTTTTTTATATGTGACCTTCTCCGAGAAAAGGGATCTAGTGTGTCAAAAAACCTAGTGTGTCAAAAACTTGGGAAAATCGATAAAAATGAGAAAATATCGATTTTCTCAAGTTTTTGACACACTAGGTTTTTTGACACACTAGGTTTTTTGACACACTAGGTCCCTTTTCTCGGAGAAGGTCACATATTTTTAAATATTTTTGTAAAAAACTCCCTTGAAAAAGGTCGAAAATATTTTTCTTTCAAATCATTATATGCCAACACTGGAATACAATTTTTATAATTTCTTAAATTGTATTTATATTTAAGGCCTAAATTTTCACAAGCTTTTCACAAGCTTTTCACCGCGCAAGCAAGCAGGTAGACCTGTCTTGAAAGACACGTTGGTAAAAAATGGTCTAAAATTACACTTATTTGAAACATCAGCTAAAACCTATTTTATTAGTCTCCATATTTGGGCTTCCTTTTTTGGGAAATGAAATAAGATCGATAATCGGATTGAGAGTATATAATTTTTATTATGTTATTTAAAAATATGACAGTGAATAATTACATTCAAAAAGTTTGACAGTTCCTAAATGACAGTTGTTTGTGTGGTAATCAGTAGTTGTTATTTCGAACCGTAAATACAGTGGTCTTTCTATGGAAAAATACAAAATAACTTTATGACAATTATTTAAGAAAATAACTAACGAAAAGTACTGTAATTTCGTACAAGTTTTTTAATTCAGTTTTTTTTTATTATCATAACAAACAACTACCAAAAGAGTATTTTTACAGTATACAGTTTTTTTAATACCAAAATAATTAACTGTAAAAAACAGTAGTTTTTACCCATTTTGTCAGTTGTTTTAAAATGTTTGTACTAAAAATTTGTCAGTTGATTTTACGATATTGTTAGTTATTTTTAATACATTTGTTAGTTATTTCTGAACAGCTAAAAAACACAAAACTGGTTCATAGCACTAATTTAGTAATGACAACTGTATCCCTATCCGATATATTGAGCCACAAACCATGAAAATTGTTGATATTTCATTTAGATTTTTGGTCAAATCGCAGAAACCATAGTCTTCAAGAATATTTTATTTGAAAGGGAAAGAAACCCAATTAAAAGACCTTTGAATGCAAAATGGTCCGTGTTATCGTTCCGTTAAATACTTTGATACTTCAAGAAGGGCTTATGACCTCAGCAATAAGGAAAAATAATTTTTTTTTCGTATATCTACTGAAGGATTTCATTATATGAAAAATAACTAAATTTTTCATAACTTTTAGTTTTTCATAACTAATAAGACTAGATTACTAAATGTCCGGTTAGCTACTAACTGCGAATTTAATTTGAATTTAACTCTCGGGTAAATTTTACCTGGACATTCAGTATTCCTACCTAAGTAAAAGCTTTTTTTGAACAGTGAACAACGAAAACAATTTTTACAGAGTTATTTATTTTTTAAAATTTCTTGACAATTACCAAGGAAGTAAGTCGAAATATCGAAATGAATCAATTAAAAAAAATCAAACTTTTAAAAATATTTGTTTTTAATTTTTAATTAATGACCTCGAGCAGAATCAGCTGAAAATAATTAACAACAAAAAGGTTAATTGTATACTTATTACCAGGGCAGCGATTTTAATGTATTTAAAAATCGAAAATATGCGCTTAAAATAGCAGTAAAAATACAAAATATGCACTTAAATGGAAATATACACTAAAAACCAAAAAATATGCACTAAAGATCAAAAAATAAACGCTTAAAGTCAAAAAATGCACTTTAAATTGATCGATTTTTAAAAATCATATTTATTACTCGAGAGACTTTGGTTAAAAATTAAATCCAATAAAAATTTACTTGATGTTTTCCTTCTAGTTATGTACAGCGTTAAGGTTTGCAAATTCTTCCTTTTCTTTATTTTTCATTAAATATTATTTTTAGTTTTTAAAAAAATATGCAAAAGTATGCAATTTAATGAAAAATATGCAAAAATATGCAATAAAACTCATAAATATGCAAAAAAAATATGCACTTAAAAGCAAAATATTCATTTATAACAAAATATGCAACAACAAATCGATGCCATTTTGTTGCAAATTCTTTGTTTCAGAAAAGTATTTGGTCAAAATAATTGTTGGATTAATGACTACACACATGCATTTGCATGAAAATCGCTGCCCTGCTTATTACATTAGAATTTCATAATTCAATAAAAAACTTTGTTAATTTTTCGATAAATATGCTTGAAAACACCGAATACCGATCAAATATATTTTCTGGCCTAACTGTTTGGTCGGGCAGCACTATTAATTACTGTAACGAATTTTGAAAAACTTCCACATTTCATATTACAGCATTAACTTTTACCATGTCAATTAGTGTACTGGTTATATGTTTGCCTATTATCATTGTATCGAGTTTACTGATAAGAGGTAGTTTACAGGTAAATACTTCATTCATGTTCTTTTCATTATAAATTTATTCATTATTGTTATCATTGCAGAGACGTCACTCACTTATGGTTCCTTGGATTGTCGTTAACATTGTGGGTTTCGTTTTCTATTTGACCAGTTCCATAATTGGATTTTCTCATCCTCATGAAGGTGCTGCCATTATTTCAGCCCGTTGTGTAGGAATTGGTAAGTAGGCTTAAATGCAGTTTTACAGGACACTTCTTAAACGATAAAACTCACAGATTTTAATTGAATATGAATATACTATATTAAAGGCCCATTTACACATGAGAGAAAACACGCGAGATTTCATGAGACTGCCCTATATAAGTCTAGATCATTGATAGTTTCTGTCAAACACAAACTCTTAAATTAGCACGAAAATTTTAAATGTTTTGGTTAATAACGCAGCACAACACGAAAAAAAATTACGGTCTTCTGACAATGGATTCCAGCGAACTTATGCAAAACACCACCAGGAACATTTTTGTGGAACATTTAAACTTTCTAACTCTTTAGTTAAAGGGACTTTTTTGTCACTTTTTGAAAAAGGGACAAGAAAGACCCGTAAGTTGAAGAGTTAGAAGGTTAAAATGTTGCTGGTAGTGTTTTACATAAGTTCGCTGAACACATCCTATACCTTAAATGGAAGATTCACATGGTGACTGAAATAAGTCAAAACTTAAAATATTTTTAAGGGTTAATCTCATACTTATTCAGAATTGGCCCTTAAATTTCCAACAAATCTGAATTTTAGGGGAAATCATGTGAATCTTCTATTTTAGGTATAGGATGTGTTCAGAGAACTTATGTAAAATACTACGAGGAACATTTTTTTGAAACATTTTAACCATCTAACGCTTCAACTTAGGGATCTTTTTTTGTCCCTTTTTAAAATGGGGCCAAAAAAGTCCCTTTAATTGAAGAGTCAGAGGGGTAAAATATTCCACAAAAATGTTACTCATAGTGTTTTATATAATTTCGCTGAACACATCTTATACCTACAATGGAAGATTCACGTGGTTTCCTATGCCATTTCACAATAAGCATTTGAAAAAGGGGGGAAACTTTTGCTCAAACTCTACAAGATATTTACCCTGTGTAGATGTGCCTTAAAAACACAATACCTACATGAATATTTCTTCTACTTAAAAACGATATATGTCCTTTAGTTTAAACTCTTCCCTCATTATATACATAATTTTTTTTATTATCTGTGGGTTTATCTTAAAGTATATTCCTTGTAATCAGACTATTTTTCTAATATTCCTTAGCGTTGGAAGCCTTAATTATCTACACAATTTTTTCGGTATATAAAGATGTACGGAATACAAATATGCAGAGTATGATAACTGGACAAGTTTGTTATACTTCACGTCAGGTACCAGTAAGTCGGTCTGCTGCAACCCCTTCAACTATGGATACTGTCGGAGAAGTTAAATATCCTGTACTGACAGACAAAAAGATCTTGGTGCCGTAAAATACCGGAATTCTTCTATTATTATATACCTACCTACTTTTTTTATAAAATACTCTTAAGGCACATCTACACGGGATAGAAAACTCGCGAGACTTTATGAAAATGCAGCTCTGTATAAGTCTACGAAATGTAATCTCTAGACCATTGACAGATGATATCATATACAATTACTTTAATTAAGTTGTTTCCACTTTGTAATATTATGTAGTACGATTTTAGGTACACAAAAATCTTGTAGAAAATTACATTATTTGTTCACACTATCACATACTAAATATTATGAAAATAATTATCGATAAAACAAATAGCATATGTTAATATGGAATCTTTAACATATGTTAAAGATTGAAACATTTCAAAAAATTGAGAAAACCATCCGTATGGCAAAATTATCGTTAGTTTTTTTTTTCAGAATCGTATGATTTATATTTACAATGTAATATTTTACGATTCTACATGATTTTTTGACAGATCTTACTACTAAATATTAAAGTGTAGAAAGACCTTTACAAATGCAAGAAAACTAAAAAAATAATATAGGAAATAACAGTTAAGTAATACGAAAAAATCAGCTTAAAACATTGCACTAGAATACAGAAAATATATTAATAAAGAGGATTTCAACCATTTCAATATTTCAATTTCAGTAAAGGGTTTGATTTTAGACAATAATTTATTGATGACATTCATAGTCCGACCAATTTAAATAATCAATATTTTGCATAACCTCAGATATTTCAACCTTTTGTTTAAGTTTGGAAATAGTTTAAATAAAAAACTCATACAAATTTACCCCTCAATTAATAAATGCTTTGTAAAGTTATAGCAGGTTTACAAAACGTCATTTTCATACAAAATTTGTTCAATAAACCTGCTATAATTTTACAAAGCGTTTATGAATTTAGGGGTTAGGCTTGTATTCAGAAAAATGTTTTGAATTTTATTAGAGTTTAATAAAACAAATTAACATGCAAAACAACAACAAAAATCGTTCAATTAGCCTCTAATAAGAAAAAGAGATTTTTGTGAACAACCATGTTATACTTTAACTAAGAATTCAATAATTTTCTTTTTGTTTTCTTTACTTGCAAGAAATCGTTAACTTTATTGTAATAAAATAACAAAATTATTAATTTTGCAAATTTTATAAAAACAAATGAAGAAAATCTAATGTTATTCCCAAATTGCTCAATCAAATGATACCCCTTTAGAAAAACGTGTAAGGCCACACAATGTAATCGATTTGGTGTACTTCATTTTGTGCGTACTTACGATATGGGATACCTGTGTATAATAATTGTATATGAAACACAAAATTTTTGAAAATTTTCAAAAATTTTGAAAATTGAAATTTTAGACAAAATTTTTGAAAATTTTCAAAAATTTTGTCTAACATACATGCCACTATACTTGTGTGTACTTACGAAGTATATCGGCTTGTGGGCCATTACAATGCGGCCATACCCTGGGTAAAGTAAGCCAGCTTGTGTGTAGAGTTTGAAAGTACTCGGAGATACTTGTGTGTACTTACTAGTATCTCCGAGTGCTTTCAAACTCTACACACAAGCTGGCTTACTTTACGCAGGGTATGGCCGCATTGTAATGGCCCACAAGCCAATATACTTCGTAAGTACACACAAGTATAGTGGCATGTAAGTTACACAAAATTTTTGAAAATTTTCAAATATTTTGTGTTTCATATACAATTGTTATACACAGGTATCCCATATCGTAAGTACGCACAAAATGAAGTACACCAAATCGATTACATTGTGTGGCCTTACAATATCGAATGATCGATTGAATGCCCAAATTATCAATCGAATGAGTAAGAAATCGAATAAATTCCTACGATTGAATTCAATGATTGGCAAATTCGAATGAGATAAATTGACTGAATTCCTTAAAAGTGAATTTGATCGAATGAATTCCAAAGAGTGATGTTTTTGCGAATGGTTAAAAACTAATTTAAGCGATTTAGAAGGAAATCGAATTGTATTTTTAGGGACTTCATTCAAAGTAGAATTCATTCTTCGAAGCTCTGGCCTAAATGACAATAAACTTATGCAATTCTTGTTTCAGGAATGAGATTAATTGAATTCCTTAAAAGTGAATTCGATCGAATGAATTCCAAAGAGTGAAGTTTCTGCGAATGGTTCAATGGATTTAGAAGGAAATCGAATTGTATTTTTAAAGACTTCATTCAAAATAGAATTCAAAGCTCGAAGCTCTGGTCATAAAGGACAATACAAATAATATGCAATTCTTGTTTCAGGTCCAATCTATAGACAACACTCTGCAACAAATAAATTCTCTGCGATCGTTGCTGACAAGGTTTCACTCGTTATGTCTACAGAATTAAGAAGAGAATCACTGCTATATAATTGCACCTAAGTATATTAAGTGTTATCAAATATAAAGCAAAATACTAATTCGAATCAATTAGGGAATTCACAATTTACGTGCTTAAGTTAGCACGTTGTAATATAGCATGATTTTGAAGTTTAACCCATAGAAAGTTGTCAAATTTACGATAAATACTAATTTACTACTTAAAATAGTACGAACCATGTACGAACTGTGAATCTCATCACTCTCTTTTTTGACGAATTTATAATTAAAATATGGGTTATTTCACACCAAAACAATTTGTATTCTAAATTCGATTTCATTTAAATAAAACAAGCTTGTGCTGGGAGTCGAACCCTGGCCGTCAGATTGTCAGCCGAAACCTCTAACTACTAACAAGGAAGATATCCCCGAGGGAAACATGTGTGCAATAATCCAGAAAATAAAAATTTTGACACCCAATAATTCCTACGTTTTCGACTTAGAGTTATCACATACGGTTAAAAAAGCGTTTTGGGAAATGTCGGCTAAAAGCCGAACGATGACGAATATGATAATTTGAATATATAAAATGAAATTTTTCATAGGTTTGTAAGAAAAAATTGCCTTCATTTCATAAGAAATTGCATTTTCTGAATTCATTGATTGTATCTATTGAATTTATGTTGCGTTTAATTAAGATAATTCTACCAGTGTGGCCAACATAAAGCTTGTAAAACATGGAAAATTTTTACTTATTAGTTATTTAAATAGAATATAAAATACTAGAGATAAGAATAAAATTTATTACATTTTTCTATATTTTAAGTTTGAATTAATTCCAATTAGTGAAAATAGTTATTGAATTACCTTTATTTACTAATCAATTCTTATGAGACTAAACTCAGGGTTCCCACAAGATAAATTTGAAATGAATAGTGGGCATAGAATTGGGGACTGATAAAAATTTTAAATCTTTACCGTTATATTTATATTATTTATTTTTAGTTTAAAGAAAATTTCTTTCTTTAAAATGTGTACAAATTTGGTAAAAGAAAACAGACCAGATTATTGTAAAAGTAAAAAAAATTTAAAAATGCAAATTCTGTTTTAGAATTTTAGAGATAAACCCTATTAAGCAATAATAAATAAATGAATTATTTCCAAAATATTGTGATTCTCCCCCACTGTGCGGCATGACTCATACAGTTGAAGTTATTAAAAATCAATTAAACTGCAAAATTTTAAAATTTATGGAATTTACAATTTTCTTCAAAGGGGTATCGAAAAGATTTTCTTTTGGTAACTCTTTTAAAAAATTTTTACTCTCTCCTCTACTTTTAGGTTCTCTAATTGTACTATTAGTAGATAAGTACTGTTCATTACAGTGTATATAGTTTTTCTGTATAATTCAATTCAGTTCTTTATCAGTGGCCATATAACTCTGTTCGTCTCTATAAATTTCTACGTTTGTTTTTATTATTGTTTTTTTTTATTTTATCTGTAAAAATTAAACATAAACATGAAGTGCATGAGTCGTTCTACAAGTGGTGTAATTCTTGGCACTTTCAATATTTTGGTCTATCTTTGTGTGGCAGTTTTTGCCATACTTGATTTAGTGGCAATTAATGCACGAAATAATGCAGAAAAAGCTGAAAATTGGAATGTCATTAAAAAAGAAAATTATGATGATTCCAGCTATTATCCATGGGATGAAGACAAAACTAGTGATGGCGTACAAGAGTCTATAAATGATGCTGCTATTGGTAATTACCTATAATATTTTGTTACTTTTACAAATTTTTATGATTGTTTAATATAATTTATAAAAATTTTCTATATCTACTTTATTTCATAATACAGCAATTGGTAATACAGTTTTTATTATCATTCTGGTTGTAGCTTTAGCTATGATCATTATATCTGGTTTGCTAATAGTTGGAATTGTAAAGGTAAATTTTAGGGTTGCTTAAGTTTTATAACATTACCAAGTTATTATTAAATATTGCCTTTGATTATAGAGACGTCACTCATTAATGGCTCCTTGGCTGGTTCTTAGTGCTATTGGTTTCACTAGCAGTTGTATTCGTACCGCTCTCGATTTGTTTAAAGCCATTGCCGCTGGCATACCCATCGGTGAAATTATGTTTGTGGTTATCACCAAATCTTTAACACTTTGTAAGTCAAAGTTTATTTTTTAATTAATTAACCTCATTGACTTTCACATATTTGTTTATAATTTTCATAGGTTTAACTGCATTTATATTATATACCATTTACACCTTGTATAGAGATATTCGCGACAAAAATAATGGACTTCCCGGTCAGATTGTCACAGCTGGAAAAGCTGGTTTCACTTATGATTATCCCATTAAGTCAAAAGATTATACTATAGTATCACTAAAAGCTTAACTTTTAAACTTCGTCATATCTGCGGCAACAAATAAAACCAACGAAAATAATATCGACATAAGAAATATCACACTCAGAAAACAGGAACGAGCTAATAACCAAATTTGTTGCCAGTCCAATGATGCGGTTGCAGTAACCGAATTCTTAGGCTGTGACAGCCTGATTTTTGTTGACATAACAGATATTCTGTTATCACAGTCATATCTGTTGCAACTGGTTTTCTATTATTATTGTAACCAAAAAATTCGGTTACCACAACTGAACCGTTCGATTGACAACATGTATTTTCTCAGACTTATATCTCGTTTTGGCAAAAACATATTTTTCTTAAAAATTCTACATATGTACATAATTAAAATTATAAAAAATGTCGTATTTATATTTAAAAACTTTATACATATCCAGAGCTGTAATAAATATTTGCCAATGGCGGTTGCATGCAACGTCCTGTCCCAATAATCGGAGGGTTGTGGGTTGAAATCCTGGCAGTCAAAGAGATTTTTGAATTTTTTTTACAGTTACTTTTTTTATGGTAAAGAAGACTTGCAGTCAAAATAACCAACCCCTTATTTACACCAATTGTTACCGTTTTACCATTTAAAAACGGTCGTTTATCTCCTTTGGAGAAACCGGGTTGGTGCTCTTTGCAATTAAAATAACACAGAAGCTCTTTTGTTTGATATAGAGCATATGCACTTTTTTATTTCAACACTTTATTTACATACAACCGTATAACACACACACAAGTTTATCAACGATTTACTAAAGCCCGACTTAATCACACAATCGCTAATATTTAGGTATGCCAATCGGGATTGGTTTTTTAAAATCCTGGGATTCGGGATTTCAAAAATAAAATAACGGGATCCCGGGACGGATCGGGATTTTTCGGGACCACGAATTAAGAATTTAACTCTGTCGATATGTTGTGTGCTATTTTTGTTTATAATAATTTCATATTCATTATTCTTATATCATTTTAATTTAAAATTGTCAATTGAATTTTCGAATTTTCAATTAGTTTCGGAATTTTTTAATAGTTTTTCACATATAGTGCAAAAATTCAAGTGAAAAAATTCTGAAATACAACTTTTTATTCTGAGTTTTAATTGATGATTTCCGAAATATAATAAGAAAATTTGTATAAAATTATATTTAACAAAAACGGTTTAAAAATATCAACAGGGTTACAATTCGAGCTTAAGAATCCCGGGATTCGGGACTCATTTTTATTGAATAATCCCGGGCTTTCGGGACTCGGGATTTCCGGATTGGCATCCCTACTTATAATCAACTGACTAACTTAACGTAATACTGCAGCCTTAAGGGCGGATTATGGGACCGTAAACGTAAATGTGATGTAACTGTACCGTGCCGTAGCTAAAAAGTACACTTATAGATTATCGTAAACGACATTACTTTTAGCATCTATTTCATGTGGTTTTATATTTTATTCTAAAATTTTCCATTTATTTGTTAATTTTTATTCATTATTTGTTGTTTGAATCAATTTTCTTTATTCATTTCATATTTTTTCCGACTAAAATCATTCAGCTGTTTCGATGCCGGATAGAAAATTCTGATTTCAAGACTGAGTTACCCAACCGTAAACGTATCTGTAACGAATCAGCTGTTTCGATACCACAAGAAGAAATGTATACGAATGGTTACTAACACGTAAATGTAAACGAACTTGCCGGATCATTCTGTTGAAATCAGAATTTTCTATCCGGCATCGAAACAGCTGACTGATTTTAGTCGGAAAAAATATGAAATGAATAAAGAAAAATAATTCAAACAACAAATAAGGAATAAAAATTAACAAATAAATGGAAAAATTTTGAATAAAATATAAAACCACATGAAATAGATGCTAAATAGTAATGTCGTTTACGATAATCTATAAGTGTACTTTTTAGCTACGGCACGGTACAGTTACATCACTTATACATTCACGGTCCCATAATCCGCCCTTTAGCCTTTATGTAGTCCAACGGTTGTGGTTGTAGAACATGCTACAAGATTCCTTACACCAAAATTATAACACTTAACTTTATACTTCAATATAGTGCAGCCAGATTGACAGGTTTAGTATATCCCGTTTCGCTGGATATTTTTTTTTTCTAAAATTACAGAATTTTCTATACTAGAATAATCTAATTTCGTAACAATATGATATCAAAACCAATATACATTAGAGATGAGCGATATTTTCATACCGGTGATTTAATCACAGTTATTGATAAATCACTGGTAACGGCAGTGATCAAATATTTCAAGTCGCAGTTACTCGGAATGTCGTTCTTTTAATATTTTTGTACTATTCTTTCTTGCAAACTTCATTGTGCACAGTAATACATGTTTTTTTCAATAACAGCGACTTGCTTTCACACTCTTCTGAATAAAATGTCTCCTTCTATCATGTCTTTGTTACCGGTCGCAACTATTCTTCTTTAAGGCCCAGTTTTTAGGAAGTGGATTATCTTTAAACTTAGTTTAACGCAGTTTGTAACTGGAATACTCTTTTAAAATGTGGTTTATTTTGTTTTATTTCAATAAAGAAATAATTTATACTCGAGAAAAAGGTTTTCGGGCAAATTTTTGTTAATAAACTTTGAAATGGCTGACAAAATTCGTTTTCGGTTTAACTAAACCAAGTTTAACTGACATCTTAAAAACTCGCCATAAATATTATTTCGTTTATTTATAAGAAAATCGCAGTATTTTCCATAGAAAAACCGTGATCACGACCACAGTTTAAAAGAACAATGATTGGCAAATCACATTCACTGAGAACAATGTTACTGAAAAATCGCCGGATCACCCATCTCTATTACAAACCCGTGATCACGGTCACTGTTTAAAAGAACGGTGATTTGAAAATCACGATCACTGGTAGCAGCGTTATTCAAAAATCATCGGATCGCTCATCTCTAATATACATACCTTTATAACGGTCGTTTTATTTTAGTACCAACGTTATCATTCCCAAACAAGTTACTTTACAACAAAACAGCATTCCTAAAAAAATGACATCACAGCAGACTTCCCATAAAAAATAAATATATGTAATAAAATTATCAAATAGTGCGGAATGAGTCAAAAAGTTCCATAACTAACAAGGAATGTACCCCAAATGGTACACTCCTATTTGAATGAACCTCGGATATGTGATAGAGAATAAAAATCTTAAGTTGACATATTTTCTTTTTATGTGCAACCGCGAAGGTTAGAAGGACAAAAATTACCCAATTTTTCGCTTTTTCGGTTTATTTCATATTTGTTCCAAAGTAACAATGGGAAAATTTGGTGTCAAATGAAAGGTATTTGAGAGGCCTATTTACCGGTGTATAAAACTTGTTAAGCATTCTTATTTGTTTATTGTATAACACAAAATATCAATATTTTAAGTGGTTTTGTATGGGGATCTATACAGGGTTAAGGGTCAAATTCATATATATTAATCCTTATAATATTTAAGTGAAGGGATGTTTCGGCTGCTGAAAACTGCTCAAAATAAGGAAAAAACAATTGCGGAATATATTGAAATAATAAAATTTGAGATATCCGTTTGTTTTTTTTTTTTGCTTTGTTGTTTGTTATTATTTAAATTTAAATAAAAAAAGAAAATTGTCAATTTTTTTTTAACAAATTGCCAAATAGTGATAACGATGTTATTATCATAGGTTATTATAACTTATTTTTTTCGTGATGCCATACCCCTGGTATGTAAAAATAATTTAAAATTTCAGACATGTCGCCAAATGTCTTTTTTGGTTGTTATACCAGGCGGTATTCGTCGATCTCTTTCGAAGATTAACATTTTGTATCGAAAAATGCTCGTTGGTTATACAACATGCCGTATCTTTCTGCATCAGTTAATTCACTTTTGTATGGGACCAAAATTTTCTAGTTACTTGGAAACAAATATGAAATAAAACGAAAAATTGGGCCATTTTTATCCCCACTTTTTAACTCTTATATAAGAGATTGGGCAGCTAACAAAAAACACGTGTTTTAAATTTAAATGTTTATCTTTTTATCCTCTACAACATATCCGAAGCTCATTAAGATCTGTGTGCGTTGGGAGTCTTTCCCTGTAAGATTACGTTTTTTGTCGCGTTTTTTATTTATTTTATTATTGTTAAGGCTTGTAATTTTTATTTTTCTGTCCTATAATTTATCCAAAATATTTTAATGATGTATAAATTTAGACATTTTGCGTAATATTAAATAAACTTTTACATATTTTGTAGTAGTGAATTTAAATATAAGCATTTTTTAGAGTGTACATATTTTCATTTTGGGAAAGCATTTATTCATGTATATGACACCTTTAAAGTTTTCAGTGTATTTCAAAAGTAATGAAGGGTATTATTAGTCCTTTGCCGACGAATATGAACAACAAACACTCCTTATTGTTATAGGTTTTTTTGTGGATTTTTTTTGTGAATTCTTTGTGTTGTTTAGTGTGTAAAATTTTTTGGTTCAATCTTCGTTGTTCTTAATTTTTTGTCTTCTAAGTTTTTTAGATAATAGCTTAGTATTACTTTGGACGCGGTGGCTTAAACATCTTATCGTTAGAAAAAAAAATTAATATGCATCGTGCTACACTGGGATTAGCAATTGGTTTTATTAATGTGTTCTTATATGTGATAGCAAGTTTTTACTTTTTGTACATTCTAATTCAATTAGGACAAATTGAAGATGACGATCGGAGTTATGGTAATATTAATGGAGTAAAATATTAAAAATACGTAATTTTACCCGTTTGTAAAATTTTCATTTGCCTGCAGGATTTGAAATTGGCTTAAATGCTTTTATGCTGGTGTTATGTCTAGTTATGATTGTTATCTCTGCTTTGTTGATAATGGGAATTAATAAGGTAAAATTTAAATTTATTTTGTTAATTAATTTTTATCTGTGGCAACAGGTTATAAAATATTTAGTTCATATAAGTGATTTTTTGTGTAACACTAGTTGACAGTCATTTTACGCACTGAATTAAAATATCGGTTATTTTTTGTATATAAAAATCGCGTTAAATTTTGTTTCATAGTTTTAGTTTTTTTTTTTTTTTGTCTTAGGGCCTGTTTATTTATTACGAAAATAGTCTAAACGAAAAAAATTGACAATCACTTTCATCAAAAATACATGGGAAACAAAAACAAATTTCGTTACTTAGCTTTCGTTTAGAGTATTTTCGGGGCTTAATTTTTCAAATTTTCGTGGCAGTAATGTCGATCCAAGAACAGTCAATCTGCTAACATAGTATGTTATCAATATAAAGGCAATTAAATAAGAAACAAAATGTGTATGGATTGATTTTTAATCACTTCGGTAGTTTAAGTACTATTGGCAAAAATATATTGAAAAATAAAACTGACAAAACTAACAAGAGGAAATCATGGTATATTTTGAGAAAATTCATGGATAAATTCCAAAGTTATAGACAATTGTGTTTAACAAAATGTCTGAATTTTTCACTAAATTAACAGAAAAATGTACCCCGAGTACTAAAATATTTTTGTGCTAATTTAGGCTATAACTTTAGAATTTATCTATGGATTTTCTAATTAACCTTGATTTCTAATTACCCTAGTTTTGGCAACTTTACATTTATTATTTTAGTGTACATATTTTTAGCTGGCCTAATTTTGCGTCATTTACGTAAATCACGCGAAATCACGCAAGAGTGAGAGTGAAACTTTAATTTACCCCTGTTAGCACTAGTGGTTAAAAAATTTAGTGAATAAGTGTCAGTGGATGAATCAAGTATTTAAGTGAGTGAGGTAGTGTGCATGATTGGGCGATTATATGTTCTTTGGTTTTTAAATACCTCAGTGAAGAAAATCATTATCAGATATGTGGTTACAACCAATGGTTATGTAATTCTCTCACCCTATCGTAATATCTTGTACCTGAAAACAAGAAACGGTGTAGTTTTAAGGCAAACCAAATTTGAATTGATAAATTTTATGTTTTAATTATAATAAATATGAGGAAATTTATAAGTAACGACATTAAAAAATATCGTTTTATCAATAAAAATACACTAAAAAATTTAAATTTCCTATTTTTAGCCACATTTTTTATAATTTTTCTCAGTAACTGAAAGAATTGCATTATTTTAAAAATTCTTTGATATAACCTCATATCTGGCAATGGTAACTACTTATTTTGCTTATTACATTTCTTACTATTTTTATATGGGCATGTCGCGCTTAGGCATCCTACAAAAAGTCAAAAAATATGTGGTTAACTGTATTCTACCAATATTGGCAAAAATAAAGTGTCTAAAAATAGATTTTCAAAAAAAAAAACCAAAAGTTTATAAAAAAAATTTTACTGTAATTTTACTCATCCCGGGAATTGAACCTGGGACTCCAGATTGCCAGTTTACAGCGCTACCATCTTAGCTATCTCCACGTGTTTGATACAATAGATACAAACATAAATGACAGCAAAGTAATTGAAAGCCATGCTTTAATTGCTTCCAAAGTAAGCGTTAGTGCAATTTTACTACTACTTTGGAGATAATTTTGAACAACTTCAAACAAATCACTTATTTCATTGCTTTCAAATTATCCGCTAGTAGATTCTTAGAGCTTTTTCAGAAGTAATTCTGAACAACATCCAAAAAATCATCTAAAGAATTATAGCTCTAAAAATTATCCTTAATTTTGACAAAGTTTATTTATTTTGTTTTTTTAAAGAAGCGAAGCAACACTCAGGAAATTATTCTTATTAATTCACGGGGATAGAGAAGAAGTGAAAGGTGGTAAAAGATGAAGGACTTCAAATATGGCAACACTGTAATTGCGCGAGATGTTGATTTTTAGAACAGTTGTTGCACGCCATCTGATGAAGAGTTGGCGAACTTTGTTGAAGCTTTTTAGTTCATAGCCCTGTTTTTTATTTAATTTCGGTTGGGTTAAGTGCTATGGGAACACCGAAGGAGAATGCTGCGATATGTATGAGGGATAGAGAAAACTCATATTATTTTTCATAAATTGATGTTGCCTTGGATGGGGATCGAACCCGTAACCTTATGTGTAACAGTCCAATGCTCTAATCAAAATTCTTTTATTTTTTTTAAATATTTATAACTAATTTCTTTGAATTCAATATTTCTTAATTTTTTAATTAAAAAAAAAAACAAAATTGCTGAAAAATTCCTTTTTGCGCAAATGTGCGTCTGAAGTATTATTACTCTAAAAGTTATCTTAAGCAGTGATTTGGATAAAGTTTATTTTCAAGCAGATGATCGCGGGTTCGAATCCTGGCGAAATCAATATTCTTTTATTTTTTTTATAATATTTATTATTTATTTTTTTTAAATTCAATATTTCTTTTTTTTTCAATTAAAATAAAAATGAGTAAAAATTCCTTTTTGTGCAGTTGTGCTTCTAAAGCATTATTGCTCTAAAAGTGATCCTGAGAAGTGATTTGAATACAGTTTATTTCGAAACAGATGATCGCGAGCTGGAATTCTGGCGGAACCAATATGGTTATTTATTTATTTATTATTATTTTCTTTATATTTATAATTAATTTGTTTAGATTCAATATTTTACAATTTTTCAATAAAAATAAAATAAAAATGATGACAAATTGCTTTTTATGCACTTGTGAAAAAAGTAGTGAAAAAAATTTAAATTTAATAAATAGTTTGCTTTGCACTCGTTCCAAATGTGCTGAAAAAATCTTAAAGTAGGAGTAGGTACTCGCCTCCTGTGACAATTTTATGTTAAAATCATTACTGTGACTGTTAAAAGAGATGTACATCTACACTCATAGATATAAATCTGTAAAAATAGCAGAAAAAGCAACTAAAAATTAGTAAAAATAATGTTGCAGAAAAAACTGTTAAATCGGCAGCTTTTTTTGCTAAATACTATTAAAATAAGAATAGCAAAAATAAAACCGTTAAATTTACAGAATTTTAGTTATATTTAAGTTAATTTTTAGTTAATTGAAAATGACAAATTGTACTGTAAAATCTGCAAAAAATTTTTATAAATATTAGTAGACTAAAAATAGCAAAAATAAACTGTTATATCTACATAATTTTGGTTATCGGAATATTTTAACTCTTCAACTTACGGGTCGTTTTTGTCCTCGTAGTGTTTTACATAAGTTCGTTGAACTTACCCTATACCTAAAATGGAGAATTCACATGGTTTCCTATTTTAATCCTATTTATTTTTTTTTTTTTTTTGTTTTAGAAAAATCATTTTAAGCGTTTCAAACGCATTTTTTATGAGAGGCATTTTTTTTTTTATTAATGAATCGATATTACCCAAATTTGGCACAAATATGACCTGACCTTGAATCAATTTCCGTGCTAAATTTTATGGCAATCGGATAATTTTTGCAGGATTTATAATGTTTTTAAAATAAAGGATATATGGCAGGACTAAGAGTCCTTGCTTCGATTTTAATAAAAATTGACACAAACGTTTCCAGTTTTATGTGTATCTCAATGGATACTTTTTGTAATTTTACGTCAATTTATGTAGCTAATATAATATTTTTAAATTTCAGGACTTTTGGGAGGTGGGCGTGTCCTTGGCCAGATATTTCCAAAAATTAAAATTTTTCTTAACTAAGGGGTTCTATGTCAGTATACCAACTTTCAAAACTCTGTCTGCACTCCTTCTATTTTGTCCAATCTTTATATGAGATCAAAGCACTGTGCGACGTTTTAGAGTTTTTAGAAATATTTGTTAAGTTAAATTACAAACTGAATAAGAATTTCTTGTTCTCGTCAATGCTTTAGAACTAATAATTGATTTTTAAGATGCCGATTGTTTGGAATCAATGAAAGATATAATTTTTTGTTTTTAATTTATTCAGAATTACTGCTGAAATAGCAGTAAAAAAATGAATATTTTGGAAGCAAAGAAAGAAGTGGTTTTTACAGCATGACTTCGAAGTTTTTTTGCTTGGAACAATGTTTAACAAGGGATAATTAAAATATTTATACCTACAGCACTCTATGGTACAGGGTACTAAATTGAGTATGTGCAGATATTTGTATACCGATCGACTCTGTATCGTTTGCTAAGTCGACTTAGCGATGGCCGTCAATGTAAAAATAATCAAATTACAGTTCGCAATTCTGTAGATAGTTGGACAAAACTTGGTACGTTACTTTGTAGTTTCACTAGGATGAACCCTATTGAAAATGGTTGAAAGCAGTTTATGTTCTGACCCGGTAACCATGGACATTTTCTATGATATTTGAGCTTGAATGTGTTGAACTTAAATGGTATTACTAAACGAAAGCGATCTTAAACAATTTACCATTATTCAGATAGCACTCATTCCGAGCAAAAAAAAAATGAGTTCAAAATTTGGCTCTCTTTTGAAAGTCGGAAAGTTACGAATATGTGATTGCTCTTTCGTGTTTTTCCATTCTTTGGTATAAAAGTGTTGAATAAATCCCACCTAACTGACAGACTAATTACCTTACTCAACAAAAAGTCGAAAACCCCGAAAAAATCACGTGCACCATTTTGAATTTCTCTCGGATAAAAACACAACGTATCACTGCAGAAAATGGAATATGTCTTTTGGTCTGGAGCTCCGATATAAGAGAAATCTGGATTTGAATTTTTTAAACGGTTTTTTATAGAATTATACGCCTAGAGTATAAGAACTTTCAGCTGATTCTTATTTAAAAATGATTAACCCAAGCTCACTTTTTATTAAACTTATTATTATATATTTCACTACATTCATTGGTACAGGGTAAATTGGAAATTGTTCATTGAAACAATAAATACAATTTAATGAAATCGATTCATTAATAAATAGTACTAACGAAAATTCTATCAGTGTATGTTTTTTGATAAAAGCTATTATAACTTGTTGCCACTCGTATATTTATTCTAACGTTTATTCAATTTACTAATACATAAATATACATTTCATATCCCTATAGAAACGTTACAAGTTAATGGCTCCTTGGATTTATCTTACCATTGGTGGCATTGTCTTTAATATAATGCAATTAATAACAAGCGGATTTAAGACAAATTCCAATAATAGTGTACTCTCCACCATCATTATAATTGGTATGTTGGTGAAAACACATTCACTAAGTGATGACATAATCCATTCTCATTTAAACTTTTTTTTTCCTTTTATTTCTTGTTATTCTGTCTAGCCATTCAAATATTGATTTGGTATCCCATTTATACTCTGTATAAAGATATTCGCTCGCAAACTAAAAACGGACCCCCACCACCAAATCAAGAGAATATTGAAGTTGCCTCACCTATTGCGTCATATACGCCACAACCAACTGTTGGATGGGTGCCGCAAAAAGAATAGAATAATTTTTTAAGTTTAAGAAGAGGAATGTTTTCAAATACATATTTTAATCTAATACGCACAATATTAACCCTCAAATGCACAGGACCACCAATGTAAAGAAAACAAAATTTATAAAATGTATGCTTTTAAACTTTCTATGTAAAAAGCGTGATAAAATGTCAGTAAAGATACATATCAACATTTTGTATTTGTAAAAAAAATCTCTTTTTAGAAACAGAAAATATTTAAAAAATTTATAAAAAAAATACACGTAAAAGTTATATTAAGTTTCCACATTGTCCTTATGCTATGATATAAAAAAATAGAATAACCAGCCTCTTCTTAAGTCTGGCAACTCTAAAAATTGCTGAATTTATAGCTTTTATAGAGAAAAGAACTATAAATTACAATCAAAAAAAATGTTTAATGAGTAATACGGTTCAAATGTGTTTTTTTTTTTTTAAATCTGTAATGTATGACGTGTCTGTCCATAATAAAGTTAAACACAAGTGTGTGCCGAATTGTAAAAATTTGCGATTTTTTAGGCAAAATCACCATGTTTCCAAGTGATATCATTGCTCAACTTACATATATCTCCATTCATACTTGGGATTTTTTCATTGGCATTGAAATTTCATTATCATTAGTTGACTAATGCTAATTGCAAAAAAATTTCATTGCCATTTAATGGTACTGAAATTTTCTGGCATTAGAATTTGTAATACTAATGCTAATGAAATCGCACCAATGCCTTAAAAACTATGAACAATTGAGTAAAAAAAAGCATTTGTTTACAAAAAAAAAGGGGATGGATAGATTGCTTTTTTTTCAACTAGCCACCGAACTTTGTTCTATGAAATGGGTGTTATAGTCCCTAGATTATAAATTTTAAAAAACCGATCTTAAAAAATTGCAAAATAATCGCGGAACTCGAAAAAAGTCTTTATGGTACAAAAATTTAATTAAAAAACTTAATCAGCGATTTTCATTCTGCATTTCTGATTTTCCTTTTGGTAATTTTTTTTCCGCGACATTTTTTCGCGATTTTTTTTTCAACTAGCCACCAAACTTTGTTTTATAAAACAAAAATGCAACTTTTGTACCATAAAGTGTTTTTTCGCATTCCGCGATTATTTTTCAATTTTTTAAGTGTGGTTTTTTAAAATTTATAATATAGGGACTATAATACCCAATTCATAGAACAAAGTTCTGTGATTAATTGCAAAAAGAAATCGCGAAAAAAGTCGCGGAAAAAAAATTCTTACATTAGTATGTTTGTTTGCAGAATGAAAATCGCTGATTAAGTTTTTTAATTCAATTGTGGTACCATAAAGTCTTTTTTCGCGTTCCGCGATTATTTTGCAATTTTTTAAGTGCGGTTTTTGTAAAATTAGAATCTGGTTACTATAATACCCATAACTCGTACCAAAGACTGGTGGTTAGTTTAAAAAAAAAAGATTCCGAAAATAATTTTGCAAAAAGTAAAATTCTTGCATCAATATTTTCTAATTAATATTTCTATAAAATGACGTTTACAAATGCCAATTCTTTCTTATAATTGAGGCATTAGTAATCGTAATGAATTTACTATACAATTGGCATTAGTAATGAAATCGATGTATTTCAAAGCATTAGCATTAGTCCAAGTAATAATAATGCCAAAAATTTTATTAGCATTAGTTTCAATTAATTTGTCCAAATAATTAATTAGTCTCATGTATGTCTCCATTATATATCCGTGAAAATTTCGATGGAAAATGAAAGAGAATACTGCTATTAAACTCATAGAAATAAACCTTTAAAAATAGCAGAGAACGCTACGAAACAATATTTTTTCTTTTAATAGAAAAAAGTCTGTAAAATTTTTAGTTAAAACTACTTATAACCTTGCAGAAAATAACTGCTTACATTAGCAGATTATTGTTGCTAAATACTAGTAAGATAGGAACAGAAAAATAAAACTGTTAAACATAGAGAATTTTACTTAAACTTGAGTTAAATTTTAGTTACTCAAAATTTTACCACCACTTAACTTGCTAAAATCAACAAAAAATTTTGCTAAATAACACAGTACAACAGCCAATCTGGGGGGTGAGAAATTCCAAGTCAGGGTGATGGTACTAGGTCAGTATAGTAAAACCCTCAAAGGGTTTGGCGTTCGTATGTGTCATTTTTTTTTATGACCTTTTAAATTTTTTCCTTATCTTGATGTTTTTTCGCTTAGTTGTAACTCGAGAACCACTTGTCCGATTTTGATGAAACAAATTTAGAAAAATTTAGAATTACAATTTCTTTAATCCGTTCATATAACATTTTTCTTTATAATCAACAGTTTTGCCGGTAAAAATAAATTTGTGGAGAAAAAAAAATATTTTTTTGCCTAAAAATTAAAATTTTTTTTTTTTAAATTCATAAAAAATTTTAATTTTTAGGCAAAAAAATATTTTTTTTTCTCCACAAATTTATTTTTACCGGCAAAACTGTTGATTATAAAGAAAAATGTTATATGAACGGATTAAAGAAATTGTAATTCTAAATTTTTCTAAATTTGTTTCATCAAAATCGGACAAGTGGTTCTCGAGTTACAACTAAGCGAAAAAACATCAAGATAAGGAAAAAATTTAAAAGGTCATAAAAAAAAATGACACATACGAACGCCAAACCCTTTGAGGGTTTTACTATACTGACCTAGTACCATCACCCTGACTTGGAATTTCTCACCCCCCAGACAATAATCCCAAAAATGTTCCATAGTGTAATTGGTAGATTAAAAAAATCACAAATTGTTAAGATTTTTCAAAGTTTCTTTTATTTTCTTTTTTTTAATGCAAATAAAAATCTTTCGATCAGTAATTTACTCTTTTTTTAGCAAATATTTCTGTTGCCTTTAGCAGGATAGACTGCTATTTACATTCAATTAAAATTTAAAAAAAAATTTTTTTTCTAGATATAAGCTGTGTTTGTGTGACTCTCTATCAGTGTTATCAAGAACGATTTTGACAGTTTTTCAACGTATTCCGGCTTTCTACTGTCAAAATTGTTCAAAATATCATTGATAGGAATGCCGCACAAACACAGCTATAGTTGTCTGTTTTTGCTATTTTTTGTGTTGTTTTCATTTCTTATATTATAGAGTTATAAAAGTATTAAGTATTTGGGTACTGAGTTACTCAGTACTCAGTAGAGTTTGCTGTTCGGTTTTAATCGAAACCGAAACCGCGGTTTTTCAAGCCTCAAAACCGAAACCGAAAACCGACAAAAATAAGTCGGTTTATAACAATGACTTTAACCAATTAAAATAATTAACTATATTGCATTCCAGTGTCAAATTAGAATCTGAAAAGACTCATAAAAGAGCCCTAAGACCTTCTGAAATTATAGCTATATGAGGAAGTATTTCTTCACCGATGAAGCCTCTTTCCGAGCGCACTTTTACGACAAAGACCCTGAATTATGAGCATTATTGAAAAATTTAGAATTTTCTGAGCTATTATGATTCATTTTTTAGAAAATTTTTTATTTATTTTAGCACTCTGAAAATGATCATATTTTAGAGTTTTTTACGAGTCATAATTTCTGAGCGCTCAGAAAAATGTTGGCTGCGATATTATTGAATCATGAATTTCGAAAAGGGCTCAGCTCCTATTTTACAAAATTTTGTATTTAATTGTAATGAACATTTTCTCCATTAAACATTAGTTTAAAGAATTTTTTGTTTTTTTGTTATTACGGATAACATAAGTTAAGTCAACAAAAAGTCAGGTAGTTTAAGAGATATTGAATTTCATATATTCAGTTCAGATTTTCACAGCGTATTTTTAAAAATGTACTATTTCGTAGTCTGCGAAATTTATAAAATTTTAACTTTATATTGTTTTAAACAATTTGCAAAAATTTAAACTCTTGAAAAACAGCTTTAGTTGCCGACAAAAGAATAAAAAAATTTATTTATAACGGTTTTCCGTGTTTTTTTCTTCTCTCGAAAAGGTCTAGAAATGGAGTAATTGTCTATATTCGAGTGAGAAATTCAATCGAATTTCAATAAATATTTTGAACGTGTTAAAATATTTAATTCTTATACATATATATTTAATTAATTTAAAATAATTGTATTAATATCACAAGAAAACCGAAAAATAACCGAAACCGCGGTTTTTATAATTTTAGAAAACCGAAACCGCGGTTTTCAAATTTTTCGGTTTTTAGCAAACTCTAGTACTCAGTACCGTGTTCTTTTGTCCGAGTACTCAATGCCTAAAGGAAACTCCTCAGTACATTCATAGTTGTATTTTTCCAAATAAGTATATGCATAATTTTGCCATGAAAATACAACTATATGTAAATACAACTGGTTTAGAAAAGAAATATGAAAAACGGAGTATAGAGTAGTATCGAGTAATCAACTAAACAAGTATTGAGTACTCAACAATCCATTCTCAAATACTTGACGGGGTTTATAAATTATCTTGTCAAATTGAAATGATTCTTGATAGAAAATTTGTATGGAGAATCTAGAGATAATACATGAGATAATGCAATATCTTCAAGATAACTCAAACCTCGTTCATGTGAATGGGGTATAAATTCGTTATTTTATATTAACTTAAATTTAACTCAAATGTAACTAAAATTCTGTATATTTATGCTGCTAATTTCGACAGTTTTTTCTGCAAGGTAATTTTTAATTAATTCTTAGTAGTTTTAACTAAATTTTTTACCGACTTTTTTCTATTAGTATATCTACTCGTAAATATCTTGTTTACCATATTTATCCAACCTCGCCGTTATTTATTAGCCATCATTTTCTGAATTTTATTTCCACATTTTATCATGGAGTATTTTTGTTTTGTCTGTTACATTTTGAAATATTTTTATAAATTTAAATAAATATACAAATGCATAATTTTGTATATCGTACTTATTATATCTTCTCGATATCTCTTTATCTAACAAGGAAGGTATCCCGATGGGTTTTCTCCGATTTAAATGAAATTCGAAAGAATAATAAAGGATAAAAAAAAAATTATAGACACGTATTTTTTTAGCGGCCTAATCTGACGTTTAGGGATTAAAAAGTGGGATCAAAAATTAAGCTAATTTCCTATGAAAATATGTCTGAAATTTACAAAATTTAGATTTATTTGTACACAGCGTTAAAGTACTCCAGAAAATAAAAATTTGTGCAACCGATTCTTTGGAACAGAAACTTTTCCTGGGATTTTTTGTATGCTGGTAGATGCGTCCTCTAAAAAGCTTTCATTCGATAGCTAGTTTTTGTATTTTTCTTAAAAACTACAAGAAACAAATTAAAAAAGAACTGGATAATCTGGACCCTTAAACATGAGATTGGGCCGCTAAAAAAGATGTGTACATAATTTTTTTATCCTCTATCACATATATATCCGAATCTCAGTAAGATTGGAGAGAACCCATTGGGATAACTTCCTTGTAGAAGAGCACTAGTGATAGTTGAAAACTTGATGGTACCTAAACAAAAACATTTTGAGAGCCTAAAACTTCTGCACATAGAAAACAAACTCTTGGTAAGTACTAAAGGCCTGCATGAATGCATTTAAAACAGGCTGCGAAACATTCACTACACTTTTTGCAATTCAGAAATCATTAATTGAAATTCAGAAAATATTAATTAAAATTCAGAAAACATAATATCTATCTTAATTCATAATTTCTATATTTCAGTTGATACCGAACCGAATAATTCGGTTATGGCAGCGAAAACAGAACAACACTAATTTAACATACAACAGAATTTCGGTTGGCTCTATAAAAAAACCGGAAATCACAAAGGAAACCGATATCAGAATCATTCTAAACTGTGATAAATAATATAAAATTCACTGAATTAATATTTGAGGGTATTTAAAATTCGTCATAACCGGTTATATCGTAACAAATGTTAATTGTTCTAATTCTCTTTTTGGTTTAGACATTTTTTTTTTAATGTAATTCCAGTATTTTGGTTTCCATATATTGTGTTAAGCACATATTCTTTTAATGAATATCAATTTAGTTTATTTTTGATCGTGTTGTGTTAAACAACTCATCTTTTAAGAGTTTAATTTAAACAATTCAAATTCAGTAAAAAATACGCAAATATTACACATTCATTAACATGAGTCGTTCAACACTGGGATTAGTTATTGGCGGTTTAAATGTGGCCATATACGTATTGGCAAGTTTTTATTTTATTTATGCTCTAGTACAAATTGGTCAAATTGAACATACCTCGGAAAGTTATGGTAAGTTAAAGTTAAATTTTAAAGTATAACGGAGTTTTTTTAATTTAATTTTATTGGTTTTTTTTTAAGGATTTGAAATTGGCATGTGTGTTTTTATGCTAGTAATATGTTTATTAATGATTTTAATTTCTATTCTATTGATAATGGGAATCAATAAGGTAAAATTTGAATTTATGTATAGTAAAAATTTTCTTGGCCGTATATTATTAGAGGTGTTCTGCGATATATTAAGAATTTTCAAAATGAATTTTAATAGTTCCAATTGGGCTAATTTTGTTTGTTGATATATAAAAATTACTAATGCCTGTATGTAATTTGGTGGCAATTGAAATCTGTTGAAAATTTAGTTAGTATTTATAAGGCGAAAAAATTAGCTTTTTTAAGTTTTTTTTTAAAGATTTGTTACTGAGAATATCTTTTTACAATATGTGAAGGTTGTTTTTCACCAACGTGTCTTTAAAGTCTCGTCCACTTTTAAGAGCCTATAACTTTTGATAGGTAGATATTTTTCTTGTATGTGATATATGTACCAATAAATAAATAAAATAAATAGGCGAAATAGCAACGCAGTAAAAAGCATGTAAAAGTTTGAGGCCTATAAATGCAATTTAAATAATTCTAAAAATCATAATCCTAGAGTTCCCTTTATTGATTAAAAAAAACGTAATTTCGACATTTTTTCAAAGCACTTATTTCAAAATATAAGTGATATGCTGATTTCTATAAAGATACATACATGATTTCTATAAAGATACATACGTCACAAAAATTTGATTTTCAGATATCATCACTTTTTTTTTAAAGTTTTTGCATAGAAAAAACGAATGGCGTTTTTTTTTTCTTTTTTATTTCAACTCCTTCCACTGGCGCAAGTCGGCCAAAAACGCTCATTTTAAGACCCTTTTCCTCCAGAGCAAAAACAGCTGCATTTATAGGAAATCTGATTTTACCATTCGATTCTACAACAAAATCTAATACACAAAACTTTTTTTTGCATTTTCAAAATACACCAGATAGCCATTAGAGTGGTTCGAAAATCCGCTTTTTTAAAAAATTTCTAAAAAGTAATTATTACATACACTGAAAATGTATTTTCGGCGGAGTGCATGGGTACAAAAATTTTGGATATACCGCGAACCGTTAAAAAGTTATTAGCTAATCAAATTTGGATTATTTTTTTTAATTCAATGAAAAACTATTTGACAATTAAAATGCAGCTTTCAATACTCGCTCCGCATTATAAATTTATTATTTAGTAATGACAAAATAATTTGTAAGTTTTGTAATGCTTATTAAAAAGATTTTTTTTTACTAAACATATTTGATTACTAAATAACTTTTTAACGGGTCGCGGTATATCAAAAATTTTTGTACCCATATTCTCAGCATGGAATACATTTTCATTGTGTGTAATAAAAAAGTAACTTTTTTGAAATTTTTGAAAATAGTGGATTTTTGGACCACTCTAATGACTATCTGCTGTATTCAGAAAACGCAAAAAAATGTTTTTTGTATTAGTTTTTGCTGTCGAATCGATAGGTAAAGTCAGATTTCCCAGAAATGCAGCCGTTTTTGCTCTGCAGAAAATGGGTCTCCAAATCAGGGTTTTTGGCCGACTTGCGCCAGTGGAAGGAGTGAAATAAAAAAGAAAAAAAAAACACCATTCTCTTTTTCTATGCAAAAACTTAAAAAAAAAGTGATGATATCCTAAAATCAAAGAATTTTTTTTTTTTTGACGAACCTAATATATATGTATATGAAAAAATATTTAAAAAATCCATTGTCAGATCGAATCAAGTGGTTTTCGTATTTGTAAAATTGTAAGTATGAAAAAAATTGATCTGTTTTTATTTTTAATATCAATAATGGGTTATTTTCTCTCAACTAGCAAAGAAGCATACAAATCTGAACAATTATAGTTGCAAAATAATAATTCTTGAAAAAAGTCCAAAATTACCAAATTAAAAAAAATAGTACGAAAAAAATAATTTAATTTTTTACAATATTTTTACAAAAATTCGTAAAATCAAAATAAATATAAAAATTTTAATTTTTGGAAAAAATACTAACCCTTTAAGTGCGTACAAAGCGTCAAAGTTTCAATTGTATTTACTTAAAGCAATACCAGAGGGCGCGACTAAGCTAAAAAAAATTACAAAAAATGCTTACTGCAAAACCGACCTCTCCTTCTATAAAGTTTTGTCAAAAATTCGCACGGAATCCATGCTTGGTAAAAAATGGTTTAAAAAATACTGATCGTTTTGCCCCCAAGTATAAGAGCTAATTTTGTTTTTTTTCTTAAAAATCCATACTTAAAAGGTTTTTGAGTTTATTATGCAAATATTTTTATCTAACAATGATTATTTTAATTTTAAAAATTTTAGGCCATATTGACCCCAAGTCCCTCTAAGGGTTAATTTTGATTTTGTTTCTTTAAAAATATAAATTTTAGAGTTCAGAGACTAATCTGGTCAAGTTTAATCAAAATCCATTAAACTATTTAACAAATTATTTCGATACATTTACCTGAAAAACACAAAATAACCAAAAATTTGACTTTTGACCTTAATGGGAAACGGGGGACGTTATCCGATTTTGGTAAATTTTTCAGAATATAATCCTTATGATATGGCTAAAAATACTGATAATTTTTTATTGAATCTCAATAACAGTAAACAAATTTTACTCGCAAAATTAAAATAGGGACATGTGTAATATTTACAATGTGGATTATTAAAAATTTACTTATCAAATCTCCACAGTCCAATCCTGATATATTTAATTTTGGTTTAACAAATTAAAAAAAAAACTGAAGATGGAGTTTTGAAAATGCTTTCAAAAAATTTATCATTTTCGGCCATACCTAGAAAAAGAGTTAGGGTTATCTTCGAGGGATAAAAAATCATATCGGAGAATTTTTGGGTCTAAAGAATTAAAAAATAATATAGCATTAGAAAATTTTCAAAGAAAATAAAATTTGTTCTTAGAAAACGTAGTTATGTTCTATAAAAACTTGAATATTTTCCAAACGATTTTAATTTGTATACCTTTTCGGAAAGATAAATAATCTACGCTTAGAATTCTGTAACCATTTGGTGTAAAAAGATATACTATATAATTTTTTTTTTTTTTTATTTAAATAAAGTAATTTTTATAAATACTAATCAACTTTTTATACGATTTCCGGCGTAATTTTTTTTAACCAAACGCCACCAAATTTCATATCAGTAATTTTTATATGCAAACGTAAACAAATTAGACCAATCAGAACTGCTAAAATTCACTTCATTCTTTGGAACAGCTCTACTCTCCATCCATATCTACTATTTCTTGGTATTACAAAAAAAAACTATTATTACAGTTATTTAAAAAAAAAAAACGAACGAAAAATACTGTATTTCATCAAGCTTGTTTAGAGCTTTTATTTTCAATTCTATAATCAACAACTACCTAACCATTTTTTTTTTAAATTTTGTAGTAAAAATTTTCAGGTTAATTTTACAACATTGTTATTTCTCAATAGTTAAAATAACAACATATTCAGTTATTCCAAAGGTAAATACCGTTATCGCCATTTTAACTGTATATAGCGTTGTTTTAACTGTCATTTGCAGTAGATTCCACTGACAAACTTTTTTGATAATATTACCAATAAGTACTGGGAAATAGTTAATATGGGTAGTCAACGTGTGAATTGCCGCTAAGATTGCGACCTTATGAAAATTTCAAATATTAACCGGTTTAATATATATTTTTTATAATAATATACATTTTTTTTTTATTCAGCAACGTTCAAAATTAATGGCACCGTGGGTTTATATTACTATTGCTGCAATTGTTTTAAATATTCTACAATTAGTAACTAGTGGATTTAAATCTAGTCCACATAATAATGTATTTTCTACAATTATTATTATTGGTAAGTTTTAAATTAACAAATTAAGATGGGGTGTTTCCAGATGACTTTTTGTCGCAGACGAAAGAAAATACAATAACAAAATGCATGCAGCCACTCATTCGTCTGCCAATGATTGTCTTCTAAAAACCCCACATAATTAAATTGTGAGGCAGTATATTAAATATTTCAATTATTTCTCTGTATTCTTCTTTTACACAGCCATTCAAATACTGCTTTGGTATCCAATATATACTTTATACAAAGATATACGTTCTGAAAACATTACCGGATCACCATCAGCTCAATATAATCATCAACAAAATGTAATTGCCTCGCCCAATGCGTCATACCCTTCAGCACCAACTTATGGACAATTGCCCCAAAAATAATAAAAAAAAACATCTTTGTATGGTTTACATTTTATTTGTATATTTGTTTTTGGGTGTATATGTAATTAAATTTGTTGTATGCCTTAATAAATTTTAATGTATATATGTATAATAGGGTGGGCCGAAATTTAGTAATTTTTGATTCCCAGATTTAAATGGCAAGAGAATCTTTGACCAATAGAATTAATGAGAAACAGAAACTTAATGAAGCTTTATTTTAAGCAAATGTACGAATTATTTCTTAACACGAATAATAACCTCTATAATTTATAGTAAACTATATTTTTTTAATATGTGTTTATTTTATTTCGACCTTTTTATTTTAATTTTTTAAAATATTTTTTTTGTGAACCTTTTTCGTTAGAAAATAAAATGAAATTATTGAAAATAATTGTATGAATTTAATGATATACAGAAAAAACTAGGTATCAACAATGGAATTTTTAAAAACAATTTTTTTTTCAAATTGAAATTCTATTTATTTATTTATTTTGAAGAATTGTTCCATACACAAGACTAAAAGTCTTATTTTGCAGTATGGAACTGAGGATATGTAAATTTATGAAATCATTAATCAATTGATAACTTAATAACTAAATTTTTATATAAAATACAAAAAACAATTAAACAATTAAAGTTAAACAATAAAAAAATATAAATATAAAATAAAAAAATCAAAGAGGTGAAAGAAGTGTCGGACAGAAAAATTTTTTTAAAATAGGAAGAATCTAACCCCATCTGTTGAGCACTTTTAGAAATACTTTTTGGATTTATTAAATCCAAGTGATTAGAAAAAACGGCTAATATCAGATAATTATTTTTTCAAATTGTTATGCCGAAAACAGTTTAAAAATATTTCCAAAAATTTTTTGTTTGAAATGTTTTTGAATTTATATTTCTCATATACAAATTTGTTGAAAAATAAAAATACAAAGTTTCAAAAAAAAAATAACAATTTGTTTTTTTTTTTTTTGGATTTAGAAGTTCTATTTTTGGTGCTATTTAAAAAGTTTTTTGTTTGTATTTACAAAAACAGTATGAGAAAAATGTTTAAAAATATAATTATTGTAAGAATTTGTAAATTATTTCTGTATAATACTGAATTTAGACTGAGCAAAAACCAGGTGGTTTTTGTAGAAAACTAAATTACAATAAAACATGTGTAAATGAATAAGTCATTTACACTGGTTATTTGGTTTATCATTGTCACATCACTTTTATTAAACACTTTTCGTTATATTTTTATGGTTAAATTAAATTAAAAAAATTATTAAAACATTTAAAAACACACAATTTTAAACTAAAACTGAAATATTTAAACAAAATTAAAAAATTTATTTTTGACACTTGCTTTAATTCTATATTCGTTGTAACAGGATGTATCGAAAATTACTTATAAAAGAAACCGGGTGTATAAAAAATGCAAATTTCAGATATTTTTATTTACAATCTGGTTTTCAGTTTGTATGAAAATTGTATGGAAAAACTAAATTAATTTTATAGTTTTCGGCTCAAAAACTAAAAAAGGCCAAAAACTACTAGTTTTTGCCCAGTCTAAATATACTATAAGATTAATTGGCTCTTTTCTAATGGAACTTCATCGATTTAAGCAAAAATTGACATAAGTATCACTACGCAATATTCTTGTGTAACTTTTGATATTGTGGAAAACATTTACATTGTGTATGCCATATTGAAAGGTTGTGCAATATATTGGGACAAAAATCAAAATTAATTTGATTTTTATGGTGCAAACATAAAAAGTGAAAAATATTTTGTAATGTGTATGTTAAATTGTCCAATTTTATATACCTCCAGAATAGTTGAAAAAAATTGTGCTATAATTTGTGTATTGTATGATGTAGGGCAAAACGACGAAAATAATATTTAGTAATATTGCGTGGTATACTGCTTCCTTAATCTCTTTCCAACTACTTTAAAACATTTAGCATAATTTGTCTCTAAAAACGGTATGTAAGGGTTACAGAATTTCCTTAAATTTCCTGATATGAAAAATTAAATTTTCGAACCACTCTTATGTTCTAATAAAAACTTTCATAAATAAATGTGTAGATTTTTGCTTGTGTTTAAATAAGTTTGTGGGATATTTTAAGTCTCCGTTGAATGTTTGACTTAAAAGTACTTCCAAAACTAACAATTAACGATTAACAATTTCCGCCCTATGCACAGTGTAATGTACCCATACGCACACACAAAAGATTTTAAATTAACCATAAATAACATAACATTAAATACAAAAAGTTTTGATCACGGAACATATGTGCAAAAGTGTTATTTTTTCAGCTCCCCGTTCATTTTCGGCTAGGTTGAGAGTATAAGATTAGATATGTGCAAAAATTGGGTTTCTGCGATGTCCTCAAAATTACTCTAAAAAAGGTTCATGGATTTATCCATCTACGAGTATAACTCTTAAACTAGAAGCGTCTTGTGAAAAGGCAAACATTTTCTTTATACAAAGAAAACACCGTTAGTGGTGTTTTAAGCGGTAAACATTAAAATTTATGTCCAAACTAAACTTTGAATGTCTCTCCTTTATTTCTGGAGATCTGTAAATACGTATACTCTCCATTATATTATAGGAAATTTAGCGTAGATTAAAAGTAAAATAAGTTTTTCTTTAATATTTCGTCCATTCTATTATCCCAAAAACTGATTCTGAGTTATAGATCTATTACATATGTGCACTAGGAAACCATGAGAATCTTCCATTTTGGGTATACGATGTGTTCAGCGAACTTATGTAAAACACTACCAGGTACAGTTTTGTGGAAAAATTTAACCCTCTAACTCTTCAATTAAAGGGATTTTTTTGGTCCCGTTTTTAAAAGGGACAAAAAGACCCGTAAGTTGAAGAATTCGAGGGTTAAAATGTTCCACAGAAATGTTCCACATAGTGTTTTAAATGAAATGGAAGATTCACATGGTTTCCGCCTAAAATCCAGGTTTGTGTGCATTTGAGCGCCAATTCTGAATAAATACGAAATTAGCCCTTAAACACATTTAAAATTTTGACTTATTTCTGGCATTGAACTCAAATTTGCAACTTTAATGTCTTCAGAGACTTATAGTAGAATTTCATGACAAATATTTTTATGAAACATTTTAGCCCTCTAGCTCTTCAATTAAAGGAATTTTTTCGCCTTTTCAAAAAGGGTTTCAAACGACCCATAAGTTGAATAGTTAGAGGATTAAAATGTTCCGCAAAAATATTTGTCATGAAATTCTACTATAAGTCTCTGAAGACATCAAAGTTTTAAATTTAGGTTCAATGCCAGAAATAAGTAAGAACTTAAAATGTGTTTAAGAGTTAATTTCGTGCTTATTCATTTTGGCGCCCAATAGAGTACCCATATGTGCAAAAGTGTTATTTGTTCACCTCCTCACGCATTTTCCGGTAGATTGGGCATAAAAAATATCCTCGCGAAAATTGATCCTCTCGGTTTAAGAGTTATAGCGCAAAGAAGCTTTGAATTAATTTTAGTCCATTTTTAGGGCTAAGCCGGGGGTGACTGGCCTGTTTTAATCCGTGAGAACCAATTTTTGCGGGGATATTATTTTTTACGCAGAATCTACTGGAAAATGCGTGGGGAGGTGAAAAAAATAACACTTTTGCACATTCCATATATTTCATGGGCGCTCTAATGTTTATACATAGAATCGTAAGTTAACTATATGTGTTACTTTTCTCAATATGGAGCTCAAGTGCTTCTTCTTGTTACATTGTTGTTGATATTAGTTAAAATGAAACAGCGAGAAAATACTATCGTGTTTTTGCTGTCTTCTTGTGTATTTTGAAACTGTCAAAAGTTAAACCGTTTGCTGTCATAAAACTTAAAAATGAAACAAAAAACATAACACATCTTCTTTTCTTATTTATCTCATTAATTCAGCTACGCAGAGATACGTTACGTTTACGCTCGAGTACCGAAGCCTTTAAGCCCAAATTATTTTGGAAGTATCGCAGAGTATAAAAAATAGAAAAAATGCCTGTTCGTTTACTTACTACAATTTACTACAGCTGGAAAATTTTAATACAAAAAGTCAACAAAACTTACCAATTGTAGTAAAAGTAGTAAGAATTTCGAGTAATCGAACACACTGAATATTGCTTTTTTATCTTTTTCTTGAGCATAGAGTTAAATGTCAAGTAATAATGTATTAATTTTCTATTTTCAACAGAATTTTTTACGATTTTACTTGACAATAGCTTCAATACACTGAAAAAAGACAAAAATATGTTTTATATTATTTTAACACGTTTTAATTAAAATTTTATAAACAACTCGATTTTAAATCGAATGTAAAAATTATATGTACACCGAAAAAATTCCTCAGTAGCTCAGAGAAAATCTCAGTTGAAATGAAAATATTTTAAAACGACTGCAATAATTATTATCAACTTTTCCTTTAGTTAAAAAAAATAGTTTATTGATTTCTTGATAACTAAAAAAATCGTAGGAAAAAAATGTAAAAAATAAAATAAAACAAATTCAAGTACAAGTACAAGTTATTTAATTAGGTTGTTCATAAGAGGTGTGCTATGTATTTGTTGTATCGTCCTAACAAAAAACAGAGTTGAAAACACCTCTAAATAGCTCTATTGTGAATGATTTAAGACTCCATTAAGGGCGGATTATGGGACCGTAAACGTAAATGTGATGTAACTGTACCGTGCCGTAGCTAAAAAGTACACTTATAGATTACCGTAAACGACATTACTATTTAGCATCTATTTCATGTGGTTTTATATTTTATTCTTAATTTTTCCATTTATTTGTTAATTTTTATTCCTTATTTGTTGTTTGAATCAATTGTTTTTATTCATTTCATATTTTTTCCGACTAAAATCAATCAGCTGTTTCGATGCCGGATAGAAAATTCTGATTTCAACAGAATGATCCGGCAAGTTCGTTTACATTTACGTGTTAGTAACCATTCATATACATTTCTTCGTGTGGTGTCGAAACAGCTGATTCGTTAAAGATACGTTTACGGTTGGGTAACTCAGCCTTTAGTCTTTGCGTTCCGTGACGGTTCTGTAATGTGCCGTGCCGGATGGCTCTTTTGTGTAGTTAGTCTTTTTCGTAACAACGTATCAGCTGTTTAATGTTGTTTTTCTTAGCAGAGATCTGCGCCAACCAGATTAAGCGGTTGCGGTGGATAATGAAAAAAATTGCAGCGGCGGCTTAAAGCTGGTTGTGAGCCAAAAGCTGATCGGCTAGCCAACTTTAAGTTGACACATACAAAACATCGGCTGAAAGCCAGATTCACAATGATAGAGTACTCCACTCTACAGAGAGGATTTTGTTCCTTTCTTTTTCGCACTTACATATTTTTTGTAACATGTCATCTCTATTTTAGTACACTCCACTCTGCAGAGTGGAGTACTCTATCATTGTGAATGTAAAAAAAAAGGAAATTAAAAAAATATACTATTGTAAGATTTTTATCGTGTAAAACAAATTTTCGACGGCGGCGGTGACAAAAATTAGACGGCGGCTCGGCTTAGCCGATTTAAGCCATTCGTCGTAGATCTCAAAACAGCAGCTGTCAACTCACTGTCACTTACAGTGAGGTTACGCGATCAAGATTTTGCTTTCAAGTTGATAACACATACTGCTTGTCAAATTCAGTTGAACTTGAAGTTGTGACGTAGACTGCATGCAACTTGATAGTCAATTTTGCTTTCAAGATGCCGTCGTCAAGGAAAGAACTAAAAATGCTCGCCTCTGTGGGCTGTTTCCGCACTGTAGGCTGTTCGACAAGACTTTATTTTTTTCTTCACATATTCCACTGACATTTTCATGTCAGCAGAAATTGATTTTTTTTATTTATTTTGATTTTTAAATCATTTCGTCGAAATACCGAAATATTCACATTCCGTATTTTATCAGTCGTGTTTTATTGCGGCACAATATTTGTAAAAAGAAAAATAAATTTACAAGAAATTGATCAGCTGTTTAAAACTTGACCGTCAAGTTTTCTCAAAACTTGAAAGCAAAAATTGATATCAAGTTGCTGTTCAATTTTTAAAATGTGAGTGTGTTAGTAAAAAAATGTGAGTGTATTGAAACTTGAAAGGCAAAAATTGATCGTGTAACCCCTATATTAACGGATAACAAAAATTCTGTTTTCAACAGGTTCATCCGGCACGGCACGTTACAGTACAGACAAACTAACGACTCAAATGCTTTTTCATAGAACAAAAACAAATCAGCTGATTCGTCACGGCACATTACGTACAAACTAATTATACCTTTAAGCTATTTAAGGCTGACTTACCCAACCGTAAACGTATCTGTAACGAATCAGCTGTTTCGATACCACAAGAAGAAATGTATACGAATGGTTACTAACACGTAAATGTAAACGAACTTGCCGGATCATTCTGTTGAAATCAGAATTTTCTATCCGGCATCGAAACAGCTGAATGATTTTAGTCGGAAAAAATATGAAATGAATAAAGAAAATTGATTCAAACAACAAATAAAGAATAAAAATTAACAAATAAACGGAAAAATTTAGAATAACATAAAAAAAACATACGAAATAGATGCTAAATAGTAATGTCGTTTACGGTTTTCTATAAGTGTACTTTTTAGCTACGGCACGGTACAGTTACATCACATTTACGTTTACGGTCACATAATCCGAACTTTAAGCCCAAATTAGTTTGGAAGTATCGTAAAAAAAGTAACGTATCATTCTCATAATGAATAAAAAGTGTATAAAAAATAAAAATATTGTATTTTTTATCTTTTTCTTGTGCATAGAATTAAATGTCAAGTAATAAAATAGAAAATTTCTATTTTCAACAGAACTTTTTTACGATTTTACTTGACAACAGTTTCAATGCATAGAAAAAAGATAAAAATATATTTCTATATTATCTTAACACATTGAATTGATTACAGATACGTTTTTGTACTTCACGATTAGACTAATGAAGCCTTTAGGGTTGCTTTTTGCTGTATCTCTAGCAGTTTTCTCTAGCGTGTACATGTGCCTTTAGAATACTCATTTGTTTCCACCCTTTTTGTCAGTTGTTTAAAAAAAAATTAAAAATAAATAACAATACCCATTTGATATAAAAAAGTCAGTAGACTGGTTTTCAAAAGATGTTTCAATTCTTTTGAATTTTATTTTTTGTTGTCTTAACCATGATACAACCACACTAGGTAGATGCATTAGGGAGAGTTTGACAGTTCAGGTTTTTATTATGACAGTTCAGCGATTTTTTAGTCTGCTTTCGCTATATATCGAGAGTAGCCGATTACATTTTTTGTTGTTGTTTGTTATTCTAACGCATCTACCCTTATATGGTTCTATCATGCATGGTCTTAACTTAAAAACTATTTTAAATATACATTAAAAAAAATTTAACTCGATTTACATACAATTTTTTTTTGTATAAAACCCTATCACAACAAATAGCTTAACCAGTTTGAGAGCTATTTCATATCAACAAATTTATAAAAATTTATATATAAAGGATAATTTTACATATCTGCAAAGTTATGTTAAAAAAAATTCAGCTGCATTGTGACGTGACCATAATGGTTTGAGCGGTTTGCAGATATTCGTCATAAGCTGGATATTTTCATTCCTATTTATACTTTTTGTAATACAGGAATGTATTCATTTGTCTGACCCATATAAGCATTAGTAAAACCAATTCCTCTGGCTGAAATAACCTGACCATGACGTTCATTATTCTTATCGCGTATATCTTTGAACAATGTATAAATTGGATATAAAATTAAAGCTTCTATGCCTATAAAAAGAAAATTAAAAATAATTGATTAAAATAAATATAAAATAAATCCGAAAAATTTCTCAAAACAGTTTTTTTTTTAATTTCATCATTAGGTCTATTCGATTACTTTTCTCAGTCAAGTCCAGTAAGAATTAGTCAGTACAAACTTACAGAGAGTAAGATAAGATTTACTCTCAAAATAAAATTTTCCCAAACATGTACGCGAACAGAAAATTTGCAACAATTTGCAAGTTTGTAGACACAGCTGATTACAACACCAAATATACAAATAAATTTTAACTGGTCGCTATGGAAGAATAGAATTTTTGATGTTAAATCTTAAGCAGACAATTTTCTTATCTTTTCCATAATTTATTTTGAAAGTTTTACTGCTTTGCATTTCCAAAAAATAATATAATTGGAAAATAATTTTTTTTATTTACAATAAACAAACATATGTTTTCGAAACATATGTTTTTTTTCTGCTTGCAAATTCTTACTGGCAAAAATTTATCCAGTAAAAATTTGCAAGAAAAAGAAGAAGACTTAGAAACTCTCATCATAGAACTGTCACTTTATTCTCTCTTTTTTCTTTCTGTTTACTGAGTATTTGTGTTAACGAACGCCATTCAGTAAAAATTTGTACAAATTTGTACAAATTATCCAGTAATCGAATGGCATCACCAAAAAAATAAGTTATTACAAAATCGTTATCACTAGATAGTACTTTGTTAAAAAAAATTGACAATTTTCTGTTTTTTATTTAAATTTAAACAAAAACAAACAACAAAGCAAGAAAACAAACGGATATCTCAAATTTTATTATTTGAATATATTCCTCAATTGTTTTTTCCTTATTTTGTGCAGTTTTCAGTAGTTTTTGAGCTTTTAAATATAGGCTCAGCTGATACTAAATAGTTGCTCAAGTAATACTAAATTCCAGCGCCCTCTATCGGTGAGTAGTGTAAGTTTTGATTTACTATCTCGAAGTTATACAATGGAATAATTTAAATTTTTTGCAATTTTTTTCACAGAAATTTGTAGTACCAAAATATAAAAATCTTGTACCAAAAAATGCTTACTGTGAAACCGACCTATCCTTCTAATTGAAAAATAAATTGCTCATGTATTAGTTAATTCTGGCACTTCTGATTACAAACATGCATTGTGTAGGCATTAATAAAACTAGTGTGGTATCTCGTTAAGAGGTGATGCTACGCGTCATAGCCTGTGTAGATGGTTGCCGGTTCGATCCCCGGTCATGGCATACACAAAAAAGTTTTTCATATAGAGACAAATTAACAATTAAAACTACTTTGATCAACTGTCACATAAACTAACCACTGACGAGTCTGTGGGTGAGACAAAACTGCGGTAGTCTGGTAGTTCCCTTTTGTCTGTTAAATTTTTTCAATAAAAATGTTTCCTTCTTCTTCTTCCTGTAAATCAGCTTTAGAAAAAGAAAAAAAAGTCGTTAGTAATTAATTCTAATATTAATTACGATTGTGCTATGCGATAGTTACACTTAACTAAAAAACAAAACAAACAAATTTTGTTGGAAAATTAACAAATAAAAATGTCGGAAGCAAATACCGAATTTTCAATCTTTTCATGAGAAGAAAGTCGACCTTGAAAAAGTTGAAAGTTCATACAAAATTTCGATATGCCGAAAATTGATTTATAGAACCGAACAACATAGATCTCTTACTCTTTGACATTCGCTGTCAGTGCACGTATCTCATTTGACAAAAGAAGAAGAAGAGTGAGATATCTATGCTGAACAATACCTTTAATTAATAATATTAATTTTGATTTTTTTACAGATAATTAAACCCGTATGACACTAGCTTTCTTCTTAACTTTTTCTTGACTTTTTTTTTGGCGGTATTATATGATTTTTTCTACTTCTTTTTATCTTTTTCGTAAATAAGTAAAAACTTTAACAAAAACCATAAAAAAAAGTCAACTAAAAGTGAAGAAAATTGCTAGTGTCATACGGGCTTTAGAGAACTTTTTTTCTTTAAATTGATGAAATTATGACTTCTTCTCAGTAATTTTGCTAATAAATTTAACATAAAATTTTAACTTACCAATTGTCAAACAATTGAGTATAAATGTCATAAAAACTTTACCAAAGGGAATGCCACTCGAAAGACCTTCATATAAACCAAAGATGATATTAATGCAACCGCAAACACAACAAATAGCACTAATAATAAGCCATGGAGCAATAAGTACGTGACGTCTCTGTAATGATAAGAATACTTGATATTTATTTTGACTTTTGGAAATAATAATAAACAATAAATATTTACCTTAACAATACCCATTATAAGTAAGACAGAAATACCGGCCATAATTAAGCAAACAATCAGTACGAAGATTAACACAGTATTTCCAATAACTAAATTTAAAAGAAAAATTTATCAAAATATTTTAAATCTTTTAAGGAAATATCAAAATTAAATGTGTGTGTGTGTGGAATTGAAATAATTATTGTAATAGTGTAATAAACAGGGCAAGGACTTTCATGCAAATGCATGTTTGTAGTCAGTGTTTTGAAAATGATTTTGACCAAATACTTTTCCCGAATCAAAGAATTTGAAAAAAAAAATGGCATCGATTTGTTGTTGCATATTTCTGCATATTTTGTTATAAGTGCATATTTCTGCATATTTTGCTTTTAAGTGCATATTTTATTGCATATTTTATGATTTTTATTGCATATTTTTGCATATTTTGTATATTATTGTATATTTTTTTAATATTTTTAAATATGAAATTCGATTTAAGAATTCATACTTTAAAACTAAAAAAAAAATTCAAAAGAATTAATTATTTGGAAGCTCTATTGGTAATACAACACTACACTAGAAATAGAAACACATAGTATACAATATGTTGTCATCCACTAACGCATTTTTTATAGATATAATTTTAAATTAACGTTTTCGGGTGTTATTGCTCACAAACAGAAAGTTGAAAAATTTTATGAAAATTATTTTAAGGAACCTTGCCCCCTAGCATTAATTTCTGCCACTTTTTTTCTCTGAGTTACGAAATATTTTCAACGAATTTTCTAAAAATATATTTAACTATGTGTATTTGAAGACATATTCAGTGTGTTCGTTTACTCGAATTTCTTACTACTTTTACTACACCGACAAAATTTCTCAGTTACTGACTACTAAATTTTCAACTGAGTGTCAGGTGAAATACCCCTTACTAAATCCCAGTTGTTTAAATTAATTAAAAATAACTAATTTTTCCAAATGACAAAATTAACTGAGATCTCAGTTGCTGGAAACCTAACTATTAGTTAAAATAATTAAATATGAAATTTTAGTAACAAACAACTAAAAGCCAACAAAATTAATAAAAAATTCCTGTAATTATTCAATTTTTATTTCTATTATTGGAATATTTTAAATGAAATTGAATTAATTTTAAACTTATATGATTTCTACACTCCGTTGTTTGAGCCAATCAATCCGATCAAAAATCAAAAAATATAACTATTAATTTTTCAAACTAGTTATATAGTTATATTTTTTTCCAAATTTATCTATATCTGTAAATTTTTTATTTTTAATAGTAAAAGGCTTTATTTTTGAATCATGTAGGTCGATAAACAGCATTCGGTTTTTAATTTGTTACTAGCACACGCTGTAAAATTGCTTATTTAAAAATTTTATTTGTACATTATTGTTTTCTTCTACTGAACGGCAGGAAACAGGCTTTGAATTCAGTGAACTTATTTTATTTTTTTTTAATTCAGTGAACTTAGTTATAAAAATGCTGCCAAGTCTTGAAAATTCATGGCTTTTCTCTTTCAAATGTAAACAAAAATATTTGTCACAGAATTTTTTGGAATTTTAGTATTTTAAAATTGATAAAATATTAAAAACAACAAATGCTAACAAATGAATTATGTGGTTGTTAGTAAAGGGAGAGCATGCCACTTAAGGTAATTGATCTATTTCGCGTACCGGGCAAGCCCATATACGAAAACAGATTTCGTCCAAAGGCAGCCCCAAATGTTTAAATTTTATTTGTTTACAAAAAATAAAAACAATTCACTTAAGTACGGATAGTGGTTTTTTTACAAGAATTTATAGATATAGATATAAAATTCGAAAAAAACAAACCTAATAATAAATTAAAATTTTAATATTTGTTCCAAAAAACTCAAATAAAAATGTTAGTAAAAAAGTTTGTAAACACTACAATCTCACTTTACTATTTTTTTACTGATTTTTATTACAATTTTTTTAGCAATCATTTTTGCTATTCTCTTATTACAAATAACGGACTTTTTTTACTAATTCTCGCTGCTGATTTCAGCAAAACATTTTACTAATTTTTAAAAAACCAAGTGCTAAATTTAGCAGAAAAATATACTAATTTAAAAATTTTTTTTATTTTTTACGGTTCTTGTTTAGTTTATATTTGTTGCTATTGATATATTCTTAGTTTGGAAATAACACTCAGAAAATTTTATTGTATCTCCAATACATACCATTTTCAATTTTGACTCCGAATTTCAAGTACGATGAAGTAATTATACGCTTGTTACAATCGAAAGAAAAAAAGTTTTTTTATTAATTTTTTTTTTTATATTTTACAGTTTGTTTATTTTTTTAGTACACTTTTTTGCTAATTTCAGCAGATTGATTTTAAATTACAGTTTACAACAATTTACTGAAATTTAGTAGCTGCAACTAATTATTTATACTAATTTCATTGTACAAAAATTATGATATTTAGTAAGTTATTTAACTGATTTTAGCAAATCGATTTTGAATTGCAGTTTACATAAATTTTACTAAAATTTAGTAGCGGCTACTAATTTTATTGTACTGCAGATCAACAGACATGTGTTGCTAAAATTAGCAAAAAATACCGCTGGGCTCAAAACAGTTAAATTTCCCATAATAACATCATAATTTTCGGTAGCCATTACAGACTTTTTGGTTGAGTGTAGACATACAAATTATTATGCACTAGTGTTTCTTATTCACCCCAAACCCATACCGCCAAAAATAGTCAAGAAAACAACATTTTGTAGAAGAACTTTTGAAACAACAACTTTTGAAACAAAATTTTTAATTTAAGAAATATTTAAGACAAAATTCGTTCTTAGTTCTGACTATAAAACTTTCCCATATTATTTATTTTTCGTGCTGAATTCATCGTATAAATTTCATTGCAAAAAAGCCGGTTGCCGGTTAGAGGGTTAAATGACAAATACTTATAGGCATTTATAAATATACATATATAAGAATTATACACTTCTTTTAATTTAATTTAGTGATAACAAATAATCAAAATTAAAAAAAAAAAACCGACAGTTTTCAAATAAAATAAGTCATCTCTGAACTTAAGATAATTAATTAGTATTGTTTATTTTAGACTATTTAATAAATATTCCCAAAAATAAACATATGAATTTAAAAAAAAAATTCAATAAAATTAAAATTTTTGTCTTTTTTAAAAAACTTAAAAACGGAAAAGTCTAAATTGATGATAGGTCTGTTCCACACAGCAGGGTACCCGCGGCAAACCAATTGAGCCGAAACAACAACAATTTTCACACAATTTTGACAATAGAGACGCTTTTTTGTAAAATTTGGAACGTCCCAGAAAAACTTTCTATTGCCTTTGTAGTGAGAAACCCATTATTTTAACTTATGCATGTCATTGGAGGCAATTTCATATATTTGTCTTTTAAAAAAGTACTTATGTCACCACTTAAGTCCATATAAACCGGTTATGACCTATTACTGGTAAGTGATGAATAATAGCTTATTTCGTTAATGAAATGGTAAATACTTACCTTCATTAAAATAATGGGGGTTTCACCACAAATGTAATAGAAGGTTTTGCGGTGTTCGCACAAATCGGATGATTTTTATTCAAAAATTTATATTTTTGTATTCTATTTTGGAAGACTTATATTGACACATTTGTACTTACCCATAGCAACATCTTTTTCACTTGGTTTTAGTATGTACTCCTCATCTCTATTCCATGGGTTATAGGCATCATAAGAATCTTTTTTACTAGAAACAGTTTTAATACTTCCATCCTTTATTGTATTAAGTGCAACTAAACTTATTATTAGAAATATTGTGGTCCCAATGTAAAACAAAACATTTAAAGTACCAATAACAACACCCAATGTGGAACGACTAATACACTTCATTTTGTTTAAAATTGTAATCAAATAAACCAAAACAGCGTTGAACAAATTTCTAAGAAGACTAACAGTATCAATGTGCTGCTGATATATAAATGATTACTGGAATATATTTAATAAAACAAAGTATTTGAATTTATTTTTGACATAATTTTCAGAGCATAAAGATACAAGAGAGGAAAAATATTACAGCAAAATTTGTTGACATGAAGCCCTTATCACAAACATGCAGTGTTGCCAGTTTATGGTTTTTTGCCCTAGACTTAGAAGAATTTTTTAATGTGAAGAATTTTGTCATTTTTTTTATGGGAAAGAAAAAAATATTTAGGGTTTAATATGGTAGCATTCATATATTTTTCCCTTATTTAACATATTTTTGAATAAAAAATTTTTAAAAAATATAATTTTTTATGTTCTCAATGAGTCAAAAACTAAACATAAAAAGTTAGCTTTTTTGTTTTTTTTACGCAAATTAGCCACTCAAATTTTTTATGTTTCTCTTTTTTTGAAGAAAAAAATTTTGGGTGTTTCTTTTACGGGCATTTTGAAAATTTTTAGGGGAAATTTAAAAAATAACCAGCCAACACTGTAAACATGACGTAAACAACTTAGAGATTAATCACAACTGGGTCGACAACATAGTATAATATACTCGTAGTAGCTTTACTCATTTTCTGCCATTTGAAAAAATGAAGTAGTGTTTGTAATTTTACTTGTAAATATGGTACTACATGAGATAGGGACAAGCTCTCAATTTTTTAATGAGTGGGCCTACTACCCAGCAAAACTTTGGTAATGGGTGCGACAAACTCATGCGTTACCTTGTAATGTGGACTCCTTACAATTATAATTATTGTTCAACATAAAGTAATTGGTTGCCGATAATTGGATACATAATGCATTACTTTGTAATGAATACTCCTTACCTTCATCATTATTTTGAATCATAAAGTAAAAAGTTACCGAAAATTTATTACATACTGCATTATTTTGTAATGTATAATCCTTACCTTGAGCATTATTTAGAAACACAGAGTAATGCGTTATCTATAGTTGATTACATAATGCATTACTTTGTAATGTATAGTGCATACATGTATCATTATTTTGAAACATTAAGTAATGGGCTACCGAAAGTTGATTTCATAATGCATTATAAATAAATATAAAGTAATTACTATTACAAAATACATTGTTTTAATATAAAAATTATTTACTTAGATAATTTTTTATATAAATTGTGTAATTATAGGGTAACTAATTACCATTTCAGTCCTTATAATTATATTCGTAACCAATTATTCTCAGCCTCTTCGTAATCATATGGGTAACCAATTACTTTTTTAATATCTATCTGCAACTAGGTAACCCATTACTCTTCATTTTTTTATAAGTATACTGGTAACAATGACACATTACTTTGAGGCTCATCGCCTGTAAAATTTATTAGTGAAGTAAGGTGTAAAGTAACCAGTCCAACTCTATGGCGATACATTACTTTACCCATTATTTGGTAATGTGTGGTTTTACTGGGTATAGTATACTATGGTCGACAACGACAGCGACCATAGAGCGACAATTGCTTTTTCATATATTTTGTATAGGAAGCAATGTCATCCGGCAATTTGTTGTCGTAACCTAGTGTCTACAAATGCAATGAAATGTGCAAATAAATTTGAAAATAACACACAAAGCAAAATTTTATGGCATATTTTATTACATTTGAAGACACTAGGTCTGGGGTGGCAAGACTTTTTTCGATGCGTGCCAAAAACAGAAAAATTTTTTTTGTAAAAATTTGTCGCGTGCAACCTTAAGTATATTTCCTTTTTAAAAACTTTTAAAATTGGAAACATTTTCGTTAACAACTTTAATAATTTTTCCCCGCAATTGCTATCGAAACAAATTTTTCGCATTCGTAACTCTTGCAGGTATTGTAATAAAAAAATCGTCACGTAAATTATACTTTTTCTTTTCTTCTTTTATTTATAATTACACTGTTAGAAATAAATAGTTATAAATAGCAGAAAAATTAGTTGAAAATTAGTTAAAAGGGAACCTACAGTAATATCTATTAAAATCATTATCAGAATATATTTGCTGAATATTAGTAAAAGACACAGCGGGAAAAATCTTTTAAACATTGACATTAGAAGGTTAGATTGTTAATTACATTCAAAAAGAAATTAAAAAAAATTTAGAAATAAAACTTTTTATGGTGGTTTAAATGTACTAATATTCAACAAAGTTTAATAAAACTTCAGATATTTGAGCTCGAGGTCAATGATTTTATTATAAATACATACTCTCCTTATAAATCAATATTTCGATATTATTTGAATATCATCCTCAGGATTCTTCCAGTGTATGTTTACATAACCAAACTTTTAGCTATAGTTGTGCATGCATCGTCATCTGTTACAGTGCAGTAATATTCTCCTTATAATACGAGTATTTATAATAAAATAACTGACCTAGAGCACAAATATCTGAAGTTTTATTAACAATTGGAAAGGTCGAATAAATAACTATTCAACAATATTTTTTTATTTTAGCAGAGTAAATTGTCATTTGCAATTAACCAAAATACGTCTAAAATTTTGTAAATTTAACAGATTTTTCTTGGTGTTTTTATTTTACTAATATTTAGCAAACAGGTTCAATCGATTCGAGCATTTTTTCTTCAGGGACCTTTTGAACCCATTTTTGGTAACTTTAGCAAAAAAAAACTTTTCTGTCACTTTTTAATTTCTCCAATTCTAGAGCCTTTTCCTATCGAATTACTATCAATATATTTGTAAAAGGCTAAGAAATTTTAATAATTTTTTTGATTTTTTAATGAATCTATAACAGAGAAGTTTCGATCATTTTTATCCGAAATACTTTCGAAAGAATGAATTTTTGAGTTATTAACCATAACTGTGTAAAAAAAATAGTTTTAAGACGCTTTCTTAATCATTTTAAAAGAAAATATTTAGCATTTGCGGTTTAAAGCATTATTGCAGCGAAAATATTTACGTAAATTTTTAACATATTATTTCGCTGGTCTTCCAACAAAAATTAAATTTTTTTACAACATTCAACAAACGTCGCGTGCCACCAAAAATCCGCTCGCGTGCCACTACTGGCACGCGTGTCATAGTTTTGCCAGCCCTGCACTAGGTAATATAATCTTGTCTACTTTCACGACCACACACTAACACACACTCAAAATATTTCTCAAATTGTTGCCATATTTTTAAATTAATAAGAGTTGCCTATCAGAACAGAGTTGTAAAAATTCGTACTTTGTTTACAAAAAATATTTTTAACAGAAGAAAAATTATTGAAAATAAAAATACAGAATTTGACGCCAAAAATTAACTAAATTGCTAAAAAAAAAATGTGACAAAACAAATAAAAAATAATTCGTGTTTACATTTTCTTTTTCATAAAGTTTTTATACTCCATATAAAAAAAGTTATTTTTCACAATAATCAGTTTCACATGAAAAATGTGTAGAGTTTGTTTTCACGCAAATTTAATGAACAAGACTATTATTTTTCTTGTGAAAAAGTTATTTTACACGAGAAAAAATTTCACTCGAATTTTAAAGGCCTCAAATTGCAATTTAATTTATAAAAATGAACAATTTTTTAATTTTGTAATAAAGACATAATCACAATAAACACAAAATGTCACTTTTTACCAAGCAACGTAACTGTCTTGTAAATTAAATTTGCGTGAAAACAAAGTCAACACAATTTTCACATGAAACTCATTGTCGTGAAAAATAATTTTTTTTATATGGCGTATACAGTTTTTTCACGTGCATTTATATATATATATATTGCCATCGTTCCTATAAGGAGCATATGGCCTTAGACTTAGGAAAAACTACCCAGTTTTTGGCTCTTGCTAGGTTTTTACTAGGATTTTACAAAAGCAAGGTAGTTTTTACTCAGCCTAAATTCACTATAAGATAATGAGTAAAAAAGAAATAAACTATCAGCTATAGATATGTTACGTTACGCCTACGTACAAATAATTTAGATTTTAGTCTTACCGTTCCGTTTATGAACAACGCACTCCCCTTTAAGATCGAAATTGTTAAAAAATCTCGTTTTTAAAGTGCAAATAAAAGAACACGAACAACTATTGTTACAACTTTAACTCATAATTGTAATAAAGGAACTAAATGCTTCACCTCTAACCTGGTTTTAATCTTTGTAATGTTTTAAGTAACAATAATTGCTATCGAATAACACTCGATCACGACTGCGGTAATTTGCCCCCAGTATTTTCTTCGCAAATCCAAAAACTGAAACAAAAACTTAAAAAATCATAAATTTTTTGAAGTCATTAGAAAGCTACAGTCATAACAAACCCTAATGACACTTTTCGCTACATTTTCAAATGGTACTATCTATAAAATTGATGCAAAAAAATTTCACCGCAATTACGCAACAATTTCACGAAAGTGAAAAATATTTTTTTTATATGGAGTTTGATAGATATTTTTGCAAAAGTACGAACAAAATACTGGGCTTAATAAGCTGTTCACAGTACTGTTCTTGAAAACGTTAATATAAAAATTAAACACATTAATTCACATATGAAATTGAAGTGTTTAAGTTAAACGTCTCGAACAGCTGTCACAATTGTAAACAAAATACCAAAAATTTAACAAAATTTCCCAAAAAGTTATTTTATCTTCGACCGGCTACAAGTACAAATAATTTTTGTTATTATTACTATGAAAAGTGAAATTACACCCCCCCCCCTCCCCCCCAAATCAATATTATGTACCAGTATCTGGTTATGGGACAACTTCATGGCTGTTTCTACATTTTTCTTTCACTGGAAGCAAAATTTAGTTAGTTTTTATTTCGTCTCTCATTTTATTAAGAAAAACGAACCTTTTTAACTGGTTTTGCTTAAATTTAATTCATTTTACTTAACGTTTATTTTTTTTTTTAATTTTTTGTTAACTTAAGTAACCCGGTGTCTTCAAATGCAATAAATTATATGATATGAAATGTCAAAACCATTGCAGCGAAACGTCAAAATGATATCAATTGCAGAGTGGTGGAGATCACTTGACCATTTCATGGATAAGAAATATCATAGATTTTTCTTCGAAAAACACCAAATTTTATGAAACATTAATGTTTACCGACAAATAATAAGAAACTAAACACTTTTCCATTCCTTTTTACCAAATTTTTTGTTGTTTTTCTATTACAAAATTAAAATGAAAACTAAAACTGACATTTGATCTCTGGCATTATTGCAAGAACCGATGGCATGTCAGCGATATCATGATATTGCAATAAAATTGAAATTGAGTGTCTTCACTTGAGGTGAGAGCATTTTGACAATTGCTTGCTGTCATTTTATTGCATGTCAAGACACTAGGTAAATAAAGTTTTGAATTTGTCAGTCACACCAACTGATAACATTAAACTTAAACGTATCGCGTTTAATAACGTGTTAAGAATTTAAACATGATAATTTACCGTGTTTGAGGGCAGAATAATGTAGTGTAAAACACCTCATTTAAAATGTATTTAACGCTTAAACAGCTAAAATCGAGTTAAACACGTATGTGTGAATCCTGCATAAGATAAAAAAAAGAAACGCATTTTGTTAAATAGTTTTTAATATAAACTTAACATAATATAAAGTAACCCAACTGGACATATAATGACATTATTAAGTAAAGTAATGAGTATTATACTACATTTATACTTGAGCAAAAACCACCCAGTTTTTGTACAAAGATAGTTTTTGTTTGTTTTTCTGTATGTGTTTTGACAAGTTAGAAGAGCCAAAAACTGGGTAGTTTTTGCTCAGGAATAAATGTAGTACAATACAAATGTTGCTTGTTTTTTAATCGATGAAGGAATTCACGTGCTATCGCTTAAAATAGCATGAACTGGGAATACCCTCAATATTATGAAATTAAAATGTACATTTGATATTTTTCTTATAAATCGTATCTGTCAAAATTATTTGATTATTTTTTGTATAATTTCTTGATATTTTCTTTAGTTTAATAGTTTAATTAATGTTAATTCTTCGGTATGAGACCCAGCGTAAGTTAGTTTAATTCAATTTCCACCATTTTTGAAAAATCATTTAATGTAGGATACAATGGTTGGGAATTTCTGAACATTTCATTAAGATGTCGTTCGTCGTTTTCAGTCTTAATATCTTTGTACAAATTTAGTATACTCCTCCACAAACAAAATTGAAGAGCTGAAAAAAAGAAAATAAAATGAGTTAAGGTACATTTGATAAAGAAATAAGAAAGAGGGATTAAATACGGCTGTGCCGAATATTTGGATATTCTTCACTTATTTGTATTAACCCATGTGAACCTAAAAAACAAAAGAGTTGAAACACTACTCTAAAGGCCCAGGCCAAACTATTTTGGCTAGAAGCCTGAAAATTCAAATAATTGTTTCCTCAATTATGGGCTTATTCACTTTTAGAAATTTTTGCCAAAACCATGGTAAAAACAGGGGTTTAAAAAGGAAAAAGTCTCCCCTTTAACCGTCTGCCCAAACCACTGTAGCTACACTTAAAATAATACGTCAGTAGAAAAATCTGTCAAGCGGGTTTCAAATCGATTTGACTAATTTTTTACAAGTTTTTAGTTGAAACACTGATTTAAACGAAGATTTTAGTTATCTTCATTTACAGCACAAAAATCTATATTTACAGCACAAAAAATCTATATTTGTCGCGGTGCGTAGTGCCTTCGTATCTAATCTAACACAGTACAACTTTTTTCAGCTCATTGATGTGAGACTCAATTCTTAGAATTGCACGTGAAAGTAGCCCCAAAAATAAGAACTTCTGCATCATTCGTTTTGTCAAGTTGGCTGCATTAAAAATTTAATGACCATACGAATTTTTTGGCTCAAGGCGGATTTTTAGTACTTTTTCTATATTTTAACACGGTTATATCTGGGTATACCGTACGGAATACCGAGTAATACCGGTATACCATGTTAAAATATAGAAAAAGTGCTAAAAATCCACCTTGAGCCAAAAAATTCGTATGGCCATTAAATTTTTAATGCAGCCAAACTGACAAAACGAATGATGCAGAAGTTCTTATTTTTGGGGCTACTTTCACGTGCAATTCCCAGAATTGAGTCCCAAAGTCATGTGTTGTACTGTTTTATGTAATGTATCGGTTTGTATGTTCCAATCATCATTTTCGTATTGCGGACAACTAATGAGTTGGGGTGATGCCAACGAAACAATTGTATTGTCTATCATAAAAATGGTCAACGTTTTTGAAACAACAAATAAAATATCATATTAGAATTTGGACTTGAGGTAGAACAATATTCTAACTAAATATATGAAAATATAGAAAGTTTGAAAAAACTATTTTTGTTGTGTATTTTTTAATTCAAAAATTAAAATAATTTTTAAAAATAAATAAATAAAAAAAAATGGTGAAAAATTCCTTTCTATGTACTTGCAAAAAAAAAGTATTGAAAAATATATTGAATTGCATTGCACCTTTCGAAGTAGTTCAAAAAGTACTGAAAAAAAGTTGAAGTGCGAGTACTGCCTTGCTACGAAAACTCAATGTTAAAATCCTTAGTGTTTCGGTTAAAGAAGAAGTAATACATCTAGAGCACTAATTGCAGTGCTTTTCTACTGAAAAACTCTTTTTTTTTGCTGGGCGCACTGCGTTCATCTGTTTGGAAATAAACTGTATCAAAATAACATTTTAGGATCACGTTTAGAGCAATTATACTTCAAAAGCAATACTTAAATGCTTTTTTTGATATTGTTCAAAATTACTTCTAAAAAAGCAGTAAAAATACACTAACTGATACTTTTGAAACAATGAAAAAAGTGGTTTGTAAAGCACGATTTTCATTTTTTTTTACTGGCTAGCGACTTAATATACAAAAACAAAATTTTATAAAATTATTTCCACTTACCCGAGAATGTTATAATTATGAGAATCGTTATAATTATGCTATAATCGATGCGGTTTTTATGGAAGATGATCTTGAATAGTTCATAAATAGAATGTAATAAAATCAGGGATAAAAATATAATGATAATTCCAGCAAACCCTAGCCATGGTATTAATAACCTATGACGTTTCTAAAAAAAAATTAAGGAAATTAACTCAAAAGAATAACAAAAAAAATCACAATTAAGTACTTACTTTTAAAGTACCTAAAATTAAAAGAATGGAACATATTAAACCAGTCACACCAAAAAATGCAATTAAAAAAGCTAAAAAATAAAAAAAAAAATAAAATCAATACGAGTAGTCAATATTGACAATATTAATTCAAAATTTTGAATAGCTTTAATTGTGCCAAATTTTCCTATTATATATATTCATAAAATTTTGAAAAAAAAATGTAACAGCATTAACAAAATCAATGAAATTTAATTAGAATCGACAAATTTATTTTCTATAAAGTCAAATTTTTATAGATAATAATAAGAAAATTCATCTCCCCAATTACATATTTCCTCCTAAACGATACAAACCCCCTCCCCTTTAATCTGTAGGGAAAAACCCCTAACTTGGCAACACTGATATTTATAGATGATCCTTTATATAATCTCGGATTACTTGAATTTTTATAATTCTGGGAAAATTCAAGTAAATTATATCTCAATTTTTCGGTCGAATTTTTTACATTTTCGAAAACTACTTACTTGTCGCAATAAGCCATGGTGAATTTTGTATATTTTTTTCGAACAAAAATTCTATCAAATTTTCAATGCCAAGTAGTGTTATAAATAGCGAAACAACTGAATAAAATATACCAACTACAATTCCGGCGGTGGTTAAGCGTAAACAACAACAACTTTTCATAGTAGTGCGTTTGTTTACAAATAAACAAACGGTTATTGATAATAAAATTTAATCAATTCTTAAACCAAAAACAATACACAAAATTCGACAATTTTATCAAAATCCCAAAACTTAAATAAAAAATTGTTTGTGTAGGAACGGTTTTTCTTAAAATTAGTTGTTACTTAGCGTGCGATAATACTTCAAATGACAAACCAAAGACGTTTTAGAAAAATGTAAATAAACAAATTTCTATGATTTCAGCAGTAGCTACAATTTAAGTGGCTGACTGCAGTCAGCAATTGAAAACAAAACGGCAGCAGGCAATACTATTACTACAAAATAGATTGCAAAATTGTATCTAAATTAACTTGTACAGAAATAAATTTTTTTTCCAAATTAAGGGCGTGTACGAACAGGCTAAACTGAAACTAAACAAAAATATTTTCGATAAAAAAGTTGGTAACGAAATTTAGATTTCCTTCGTTTTGAACTAAATTATTTGAAAGCATATTCTAAATGCTCTGTCAAAGGAAATTTATGTTTTGAAAATTAAAAAAATTCAATATATTTTTTGAAATATTTGTATATAAAGAATTTTGCTTGGAATATTTGATGTTGTAATAACATTAATTTTTGCGAATATAAAATACATTTGCAATAGCTCTATATAAGACTAAATAGAATGTCGAAATTGGTTGCCACCATTGGCGGACTTAGGCCGGTCCTTTTTGCCCACCCTAGAATTTAAAGAAATCTACCTATAATTCTTTTATCTATGATTATGATGGCAAAAAGTATCACAACATTATTTTTTTTTAAATATTAATTAATCCTGTATTTTTAGTTGGGAAAACGTCTACTGATTTCCTAGGAAGATAATTTGTTTGAAAAATTCTTACACAAGGAATATTTAAGAAACAAATCGACCTTAGTTCTGATTATAAAACTGGACCTAAGAGTTTTCCTTTAAGAACAATTATTACAATAGAATCACAGAGTTGTTCAGTAAGCATCTGAAGGCATTTGGTACGAAAATGGAAAATGATTTTTAATAGAAAAATATCGCAGAATCTTTTTTGGTGAGATAAATATCTTAGATTTAATAGTTTTCTAAACCAACAATTAGTTAGTATCTAACAGGGAAGTTACTTTAAACTAAACACTACTATTTTGATGAAATTTTAATATGTTGTAGAAACAAAAATTTTAAGATCATCTCACGGTTTTTGGCCACCACGGTAATTTAAGTGGTCAAAATATAGGGTTAGAATGGATTCGTCCGAGGTCGACAAAAAAATGAGACAGGTTGATTTTAGATTTCTTTTCTCTATCAAATATCTAAATTTCATACTAATCTGAGAGTATATGTAGCTTGGAATACATTCCTTGTACGAGGTTTTCGTCAGAAAAATAGATGAACTTTTCAGAGTTTTCTATAAAAACATGGCGATTTTGCTAAGGATAAGCTACCAGGATTATTGAATTTTGAAAATTATGGAAATTTTATGAGAAGGGAGGAAGCCATTTTTAAAAGTTTTTTTGTATGAAAAATTGTAAGTATAATGTCGAAAGTGTTTTTCAAGGTTAAGAGTTTGAGCATCTGCAAATAAAGAGCCGAACATTAATGGGTCCCTTGCCCACCCCAGAAAAATGGTCTAGGTACGCCTATGGTTGCCACACACATTTTTGCTGAACTTTTAAACCAGGTATGTATTTTTGGCAAATTAGTTTAGTTAAGTTCCAATTTAGCGGCACCGCACTAATATGAATTTTAGCATTTTTTATGTGGTCATCGCCTGTCGCTTCCATAATAATTTGTATTTATTTGAGCATTCTCTTTGGTATTTCATTTTTTTTAGTATGTGGTATAATTTATTTAGCATGTACAGTGATTTGTAAAGATCTTTATTTAGCATACATTTCTATAAAAAACACACATTTTTATGGCTTGGAATATTTATATGTACGTGTTTACCAAAATTAGTCACAGTAGTTGTTAAACAAAAAATTAGTTTAATGATACTTTTTAAAATAAAAGTTTTGTTAATGCGGCTACTAGTTTGATTAAAAATTTAAATTACATTTCCACTTAGTTGTTACACTGTTAAAAAAAAATCTGGAAAAATAAGGAACGAAATGCATTTGAATTTCCTGCCTTGTGAGACGATCAAGACATGTCCGATGGTCTGTCTGTTGAAAGACGGGCGGACATGTCCTTAGAATAAATGTTATGTTCTGATAGCTTGTCAGAACGTGTCAGAATGCAATTTTTGAGACAACACTGATATAAATACCAACTTCGAGAACCATTTAATTAATTAAAGAGCTTAAGTACTATTACTTTTCATGTTACAAACAGTGGTGTCAGACCTTTTTGGTCAAAAATCGTCAAAAATGTAAAAATAAATCGTCAAAATCGTCAATAATTTTATGAGAAATCGTCAAGAAATCGTTATCAGTTAAATATCATAAAAACACTAGTTGCATTTTTTTTATTCCAATTTCATTTTAACTGCTCACCTCTATATTACAGCTCTTAAGATTTTATAAATTCGAATTATATATGTAGAACTGGATGTCATTTTTGCTTCATCTATAAAAAGGTGATATTTATGCTATAATTAATTATATATAAAACACCTCATCATGTGTTATGTGTTAAGTTCGTGATTCCGAACTCTGTTCTTAAAACTTTCAGTCACGTCATAATTGTTCTATAATTTAGACATAAGCCAAATACAGTGTATTTCGGAATTTTTAACAGTAATTTTCTAAAAAAAAATATGACGTAATTGAGACATTTGAAAAACGGGTTTATAATCAGTAGGGCAAGGAATTCCATGCAAATGCATGTTTTTTCTCGCTAGTCCAAAACTAATATGGACTAAATATTTATCCGAATCATCAAATTTAGAACAAAATGGCATCGATTTGTAGTTGCATATTTTTGCATATTTTGTCAAAAATGCATGTTTTTGCATATTTTGACTTTAAATGCATATTTGGTAACTTTTTAATGCATATGTTGTGCTTTTTAATGCATATTTATGTTTTTTTTATTTTTAGGAGCGTTTTTTATGTTGTAAAAAAATATAAAAAAGTTTTCATATTTTGATTGAATCAAAATAAACATTCTTAAAAACCTTATTGACCTATGGAAAATCTTCGAGTTCTGTGTTTGTTTGCAAAATAACTAACTTAAATATATTTTTAAGTTTTAAAATGCATTATTTTTGCAATTACAATAGTTTTTAGTGCATATTTCGTATATTTTTAATGCATATTTATCTTTTTTACCCGCATATTTTAGGCGCATATTTTCCATTTTTAAGTGCATGAAATTCCTTGCCCTAATAATCAGCTTGCCTAAATCTATGAAAGTTTAAATCCCTGCAAAAAAATAATTTTGTATAGCTGTGCAAATTAAAAATTAACCTAGCTCCAACTTTTGTTTGTTAATTGTTTTCAACCACGAACATATTTTTCCACTCAGAACCGACGAGTATTGGGATTTCCAAAAAGACGATTCGAAAAGAACAATTTGCGGTTTCTTAAGTACTTTTCTTTCAAATTTTGTTTAAAATTCGTTAAAAAGTAATAAATTTTCCTAAATCGTCAAAACATATGGAGTTTTTATTAAAAAATCGTGAATCGTCATTTGTAAAATTTTGACTAAAAAATCGTCAAAATGACGTAAAATCGTCAGATCTGACACCACTGGTTACAAATGACATTGTGGGTTTATACTTTGTATTCAATGAAAAATATTTCATATCCGATGTTGCAAATTGCGAAATTGTTATATGATAATTAATATTAGGTTATGACTTGAAACTTAATATTAATTATGACTACGAGATTGTAAACCCATTAAATTGATAAAAAAAATCTCAACTGGATAAAAATAATTATTTTATGTAACGTGATCCATATGGGGTTAATTTTTATACTTTTCGCCAAAAACGCCCCACTAGCAAATTTACAGAATAAGTGTAGGCCCAGAATCGTATGTCTCTTAGTTTACTGCAAACATAATATACAATGCTAAATGATGAACTAACGAGCTACTAATAATGTTCAATACCTCAATAGAATAAAGAAAACAAAATTTTAATAATTTAAAAATTTAATTTCTTTTTTGTAAAAAAAAATAGAAAAAGAGTCAGAAGAGCCAGAAGAGCCATTGATTGCCTTTGTTAGCTGTACTCTTTGATTTAGTGAACACCAGCAAAAATAACAATAGAGTTGACAACATTGGTGAGATTTCGAGAAAGAAAAAATGGGAGAATAACAAAAACCGGCATTAAAATAGATTCTATCTCACAACAGCTACGCCCAGCGATTTTTAAATGTCAAAATTTATGGAAAAAATCACTGCGCTCTTATTCTGGGCGTACACTTATTTCGTGCACAATTTTTCTCAGAGCGTAAATTGCTAGGCTCTGCGCTCTTATTCTGGGTCTTTCATAATTTTCGGAAAAATATCACTTTGAATGAATAAAAAAAAAAAAGTTCCACTTGATAAAAACGATTATTTTGAGTAACTTGATCCATATAGCGTTAATGTTCTCACTTTTCACAAAAAAAATACCCACTAGGAAATTTAATCCATTGGCATCATTGGACCTTATTTCTTCAAAAATCAACCTAGAGCTCGTGTTACGGTCAATGGAGATCTTTACCACACTATGATCAATGATTTTTTGTTTGAGAATATGGATGACATTAACAGGATGGCGCTACGTGTCATATGGCGACCGCAAACATCGACTTATTGAAATCACGATTTGGCGATAAATTGATTTCGAGAAATGGACCTGTCATTTGGCCTCCAAGACCGTGTGATTTGACACCTCTCGATTATTTCCTGTGGGGCCACGAAAGTCACTAGTTTATGCTGATAAACCAGCAACAATTAACGCCTTTGGACGCCTACATCCTTCATGTTATTCGGGACATACGGCCATCAGTGTTCAAAAAAGTGGCCCAGAATTGGACGTCCAGAAAGCTCTTCGTCAAGAACAGCCAAGATGGCCATATGCCAGAAATCATTTTGAAATGTTAAAGCCATGTATTAATCTTTGGAATAAAAAAAAATTTTGGATTAAAATTTAATTTTTTTTACAATTTACAAGTTCTATCGAGCTTAAAAAAACCCCTTTACAACTAGATAATTTTCTATAAAAAATTGTTCTTACGAAAAAAACACATCACAATCTATTCATACAATAATTTAGTTCTTAGATTAAAAGATGTTTTTATATTGTAGTTTGATAAAATATTAATAAAAAAATTTCGTAAATTTTTCTTAGGAAAATTAGAATAATCGTTTTCATTTGTATATTTTTTTCTTAAAGAAAAATTGCCAGAAATGCCCCATTCATTCGTTCATTTCATATTTTGTGTAATTTTTAGAAATTGTTTCCTTAATAAGCGGGGTATTCACTAGGGTATTCAATCGATTAATCGTTCCTCGATTAATTGTCCAATTTTGTCAAAAAATGTTCGAGTAATTTAAAATGTCCAAATTTTTAATAACGAATAATTCGAATAATTAATTATGATTAATCAATTAATCGAAATTGGAAAAAACGAGTAAAAAGTTAAAGTCGGGCATGACAAATATATAATACCCTACACCAGTCTGATTAAAAGCCAACTAATGTTCGGATCCGAAATTGGAATGGGTTAAAATGGACTTGTGACAAAATTTTCTATAAACTGATTAAAGAGAAAATCGAAAATATAGCCCATATGGGCAATTGGTCTAAATATGGACCGATCCTATCTAGAATTCATTAAAATATCTTCGTATTTGCGACCTGCAGCGTGTAAATAAGCAAATTTTGGGAGGACCGTTATATGGGCACTAGATCTAAACATGGACCGATTTTAACCAAAATGGATAGGCGTCGTCCTTGGGCCGACGTAAGTCGGTGTACAAAATTTCATCAAAATATCTGAAATATCAAAGAAAAAAATTATCACAGATTGCTTTGCCATCTTCCAAGATTCTACTTTGTTGTTTTGACAGACCTTGCAATGTAGTGGTATCTATTTACGTATAACCAAATCTATGTATAATTATTTTTTTTTACAAATTTTTAAATGTTGGCATTAAACGAGTGCATTAATAATTATTATAATTATTAATTATAATTAATCCTCAATGTAATAATAATGCTTGTTTAGTGAGCACTCTTCAGTCATAACCAATGTTGCCAGTTTTGACGATTTATCGTCATTTTGACGATTTTTACTATCGAAAATAGCCAAATGACGATTTGCCGATTTTCCTCTTCAAAATGACGATTTTTTCAATAGGAAATATAGTAACAATTGTTGAAAAATACGTTATTTTTCCATTATCTAAATCAATAAATCTGAAAATTTATTCAGCTAATTTATAAATATTTATCATAAAATTTTTATTTAAGGTTGTCATTTTCGAATCTGATGGTTTTTTGTAGGAAAACTAACACATTATCTGGTAATTCTTTTTATTTTAAATAGTTTTTCCTAAATCTCTAATAAATGTAACGTTTTTTTCGAAGGGATGTATATGTCTTATCGGACTCTTTTTTCATGTAAATTCTTTAGTAGGTACCTGTGAAATATCTCTAGACTAAGTACATTAAAATCTTAAGTTTTTTCGATATTAATTTTTTTTTTAAAGTGAACTTTTTCTTTCAAACAATTAATTTCAGCATATGGTAAATTTTCAATACATAAATAAAAAAATTTTCTAAAACACTTCGGTGAAGTGTTGCGTTATTTCTATAGAAATTCTTTTTGTTACAAAATCAATTTCCATTGAAAGTTTCCTTCACTTCAACTAAGCAAATACAAATATAAATTTTTAGAATTTTTCTTATACTGCATTTAGACAAAGCAAAAACTACCTAGTTTTTGTACAAAACTAGTTTTTGTTTGTTTTTTATGCATGCGTTTTGACAAGTAAAATCTAGCAACGGACAAAAACTAGGTAGTTTTTGCTCAGTCTAAATGCAGTATTAAATTACAGATGACACCGAAAACCAGGTGATTTTTTAAATTTTATATTATGATTTTAGGGTTATAATAATAAAAATATTTGATTATTAAAGTTTTGACGATTTTTAACAATATTTTGACGATATTTCAAAACGCAATCACGATTTTGACGATTTTTTCAAAAATATTTGACGATTCTGTGCCCCATTAATCTGGCAACACTGGTCATAACATCCTTTAGCAAATTAAATAAATTTTTGGAAGGACGTAAACGTAGAGGGAAAATCAATTCTCAACACAATTTCTCTCTACATTTACATTTTTTACATATTCAATGCATACAAAAGAGATACAAATTAATGTACGACTTGTTCTATTCGTCTTTAATTCATTGAACATTTCAGGAAAATTTTCTATTTCAAAGAATCGTTTACATCTGTCTAATTCGGGCTTAACTTTACAAAATGCAGATTTTATCAGAAAGGTCTGCGATGTGGCTCTCTCCAATTTGGATAAAATTGGAATACGTGACAGAGGGGACAGAAAAAATAAAAATTTTACAAAATATGATTTCAATTAATACATTTTTTATTTTTAATAATTTTAGAAGAGTTACTGAAATTATTTTTGTTCCTTTTTCAAATAAAATTATTAAAAATACAAGAAATGTATGTATATTATTTTCCATAAACTTTTTTTTGATTAATCGATTAATTTTTAAATTTCACTCGATTAATCGGTTAAGAAAAAAACCCAACTAATTATTTGCACGATTAATAGATTAAAATGAAAAGTCGATTAATTGAATACCCTAGTATTCACACATGTCGTTATTTCGAATACAATAAATTGTGTAAAATATTTGTATTGACAATCTGTCGGTTTTGTTTTTTGTGCATTTCATTATAAATATGTATAAAATAGAGTGGGCTGAAATTCAATTAATTAGTTTAATTTATGTTCAACCATTCGGCATTGAGTTAAAGATTACAATTTTTCAATATATCTGGGGGTGTTAGAGTTTTGGAAACTTTTTATATAATTTTTAAAAATTTGAAACACAATCTATAACATCAAAATTGCGATAGGGATTCTTTTGAAACATTTTTGAAAAATCCTTTGCTAGTCAGTCATGAAAATATTTAATTTAGGTTGAATTTTAGAATTGGTATTATGTTTTTTTTAATTGCTAACCTCTCTAATTTATTGATATAAATTGCAATAGTGCAATATTTGTCGCGCGCTTAATAATTTATATCTTCCCGTTTTGTTTTTGGACTTTGTCCAAGTTATTAATTTATTAACGTATTTTCTTTTTCGTCAATGCATTTTCAATACATATATTTGATAAATGTCTATTTAATTTCTAATTAAAAGTAATAAAAATTTGAATCTCTTTAGACTGGCTGTATGAAGCTTGACGTAGCCCTACAGGAGATTTAAAGAGCCTCCATAGGATTTGTCTCTTTATTTAAATAGGCTTTTAATTTTAAGTAAGTAAACAACCCTATAAACAATTTCACTGGAATTCAAGTTGAAATAAAGTTCAATTCGAGCCCTGTTTTCCAGTTTCAAGGCTTGAATACAACTTTCATTACATTTTATTTCAATAGCATACTCCAGCAAAAGGGAAACAAAAATTCAAGTTTGAAATATTTTTGTTAAATAAACAAGTGCTAGAATTTGAAATCTACTTTAATTCAAGGAAAATTTAAAGCACTTGAATTTTTAAAACCTATGTGCTTATTGGGAAATATTTATACTTGAATTTTGAAATATTAATACATATTTTGTTATTTACTGAAGTAAGTAAACAAATATTAATATGTATTTCAAAGCTGAAATATAAATATTTTGAAATAAATGAACTATGTATGTAGTTAAGTAAAATACTTACACTCATAGAAATAAATCTGTAAAAAGAGCAGAAAAAGTTACCAAAAATTAGTTAAAAATGATGCTGCAGAAAAAAACTGCTAAAATTAGAAGATTATTTTTGTTTTTGCTATATATTAGTAATAAAGGAACAGCAAAAATAAAACTATTAAATACACAGAATTTTAGTTATATCTGAGTTAAATTTTTGTTAATGGAAAATAGCAAATTAATCTGCTAACATCAGCAAACAATTTTGCTAAATAAGTAGTAGCCTAAATTATAAAAAAATTTAAAATTTTCGAAGTTTTTTTTCAAGGTTGGTTACCGTTATGGTTATAATACCGTTATCGCTAAAGTACCGTTTCAAATTGAATACCGTTACCGTTATCGATACCTCTAAAAAAAAATCTAAATACCGTTATCGTTACCGATACCGTTATTTTTATGGGTAGTTACCGGTATTTTACCGGTATTTATATTTTATATCAAAATTACAATTTTTTTATTTTTTATTTTATAATCTTAAGTGTTTTTTTTACAAAAAATTTATAGATAATAATTTTACTTATTAAAACTACCAGTATTGAATTTATAGCTTAAAATATGTATTTTCAGTACTTAAAATTAAAAATATGCCATGTTTTTACTTGTTTTTATATGTTTTTAACATAATTTTTAATACCGCTACGTACCGGTAGTGCTGTTTCGATAACGGTATACCGTTACCGAAACAGTCTTAAATACCGTTACCTTTACCGTTACCTAAACAAACGAAATCTGATACCGTTACCGTTACCCTTACCGTTATTCGTTTCGGTAACCAACCTTGTTTTTTTCCATTATTAAATAAAATGGAGCAAATAAAAATCGAGCCTTTTGAAAACAGATGTTTACAATTTTTTTAGCAAATATTTCTGCTGATTTTAGCAGGATAGACTGCTATTTGCATTCAACTAAATTTAACTTAAAAATAGCAAAACCTTTGTAGATATAACAGTTTTGTTTTGCTATTTTTATTCTACTAATATTTATCAAAATTTTTTGCACATTTTACAGTACAATTTGTCATTTTCAATTAACTAAAAGTTGACTTAAATATAACTAAAATTCTGTAAATTTAACAGTTTCAATTTTGCTGTTCTTATTTTATTAGTATTTAGCAAAGAATTTGCTAATTTCAGCAGTTTTTTTTTTGCAGCATAATTTTTAACTAATTTTTAGTAACTTTTTCTGCTATTTTTACAGATTTGTTTCTATGAGTGAAGAAATATAAAAACCTATGTCAAATTGAGATCGGTATATATCGGTATATATATATTCCCGTCGTTCCTATAAGGAGCATAGGGCCTCAACAAATTTCTTCCATTCGGATCTATCCATCGCAATGCTTTCGATTTCGGGCCAGGTTTTTCGCGTTTTACTACACTCAAAAAAAGTCAGTGAAGTCAGCAAAAAATGTTGCTGTGTCAGCAAATTTTTAGTCAGGCGCGTGCTTGCAAAAAAGTTAGTAATTTCAGCGAGCTGATTTTTACCAAAAAAAATAGTAATCTCAGCAAAAGTTTTGCTAACACTTAGTCGATTGGAAATGAAAAAAATTCTTGCTAAAATTACTAAACTTTTTGCTGAATATTAGTAGATTGAAAAACACTCAAAAAATTTGTAGAGAAATTTTACTTTAGTTAATTTATTTGCTGAAAATTTAAATATAGAAATTGTGTAGCGTTTTTTTTTTTTTAATTATAATTTACGTTGTCTGTACTACATTCAGAAAAGCTGCGACATCTACATCTTGTCTGTTGTAGTACGTGCTATAAATGCGGTTATCAGCACAATTTTTGTAGCAAAATATATTAGTAAAACATTAGTTCAAAATTAGTTTAGTGCTAAAAAAATATAACTAAAACTTTTGCTGAAATATAGTACACTTGATATACAAAACGTTTTACTAATTTTTCTACTAACTTATTTTTTTGAGTGTAGCTTGGGTTTGGATTTGTCTGCGCCTTGTATGAGCTGGTCGACCTTGTCTGCGGCTTCCCTGTGGGTTCCATTCGATAGCATTTCTAGCAATATCTTATGGTCCTTTATGGATGGTGTGCCCAATCCAGTTCCACTTTCATTTTCGAATTGTCAAGTTTCAAGCCACAAGTTTTTATTCGAGTTGGTTTGTGGCCAAAGAGCAAGTAGTATTTTTCGAAGACATTTGTTTGCGAACACTTGTAGTAACTGGATATCTTTAGAGTTAGCATTCCAGGACTCACAACCGTATAGCAATGTTGACTTCACATGGGAGTTGAATATGTTCAATTTAACACGACGCGAGATTGAGATCGCTATAGCAGTACCTTAAATATTACTTGCATTGATCGCCGAAAAAACTAGATTCTAGAAACTAGCAAGTGTCGTATAACATAGTTTTTAGCCAAATTTGTATGCTTAAAATGTTGTTAATAGACTGGTTTTTTTTCATAAGATTTATATAAATTGCTTTGGAATAGGAACTCATGTAAATTAAAGAAAATATGTGCAGTAAATTTTGTGTAAATAAAAACACCTCACACATGGCATGAATAACCTAGCCAACAGTTAGTTTACACGTTAGGATATTATAAGTTTATTAAAAAGTGTTTTCAGCCATACTGTGTTTGGTACGTATAACCTTAAAGTATTAAGTATACGCCCCAAACATATGATTATTTGGGCGCGAGTTACGTAATATTCATGAGTTTACCACAGATTTAGATACAAATGAGTATTTATCAGCTGATTTGATCAAGAAAATGAGTAAAATAGAATGTCAAAATTGTGGTTAAATACAGAAAAGGACAGATATATGGAAAAAATTGTACCATAAAATTGATATGAAGTTTAATATTTCTATATCTATCTGCACAGAAAAAATTTACAAAATTATGTTTGTAATGTTAAACACCTTTTTTGCATAAACAAACAAAAAATTTTTTAAAAAGGCACCAACAATGGAATTTGTATATACAAATCCCTTTTTGTAACTTTTTTGTAATTTGTTAAAAATAAAATCAATTTTTTTTTAACAACGTGTTTTGTAAATACAATAATTTTTTTTTTGTAACTTGTTTGTATTTGTTAAAAATAAAAAAATAAAATTCAACAACGAGTTTGTTATATTAAAACAATTATTCGCTTTATGTTGTCGTATTGACAAAAAAAAAATACTTTTTTGAAATTTTTGTTACAATTTACAAACATTTGAGCAATTGAAAACAAAAAATAAATGATTTGTTTTTTTTTTTGTTTCAAAAAATTCTAAGGCTATTTTTTTGATATTTTTGATACAATTTACAAACATTTAATAAAAAAATTGTTAGATATCTAAGTAAAAAACCAACAATTTTTTTTAATTACTTAAAATTTTGTGATACTTTTTTCTGTGTGCAACAGAGACTATTAATTATAGAGATAGGAAATCAAAACTTACACCACTCACCGGTAGAGGGCGGTGAAATTTAGTATCATCTGAGCAACTATTTAGTATCGCTTTAGTATCAGCTGAGCCTATATTTAAAAACTCAAAAATTGCTGACAACTGCGCAAAATAAGAAAAACTCAAGCTCAAAATATTTTCTAATAATAAAATTTTAAAATTCCTTTTTTGTTTGCTTTTTTGTTTGTTATTATTTCAATTTAAATAAAAAAATAAAATTGTCAATTTTTTGAACAAAGTGCCATATAGTGATAACGATGTCGTTATAACTTTTGTTTTTGGTGATGCCATACCCCTGATCTGCAAATCAATGGTATGTCATATCAGAGACTATTAATTATAGAGATAGGAAATCAAAACTTAAACTACTCACCGATAGAGGGCGCTGATATTTAGTATTACCTGAGCAACTATTTATTATCAGCTGAGCCTATATTTAAAAACTCAAAAACTGCTGAAAACTGCTCAAAATAAGGAAGAAACAAACGCGGAATATATTTAAATAATAAAATTTGAAATATTTGTTTGTAATTTTTCCTTTGTTGTTTGTTTTTATTTAAATTTAAATAAAAAAAGAAAATTGTCAATTTTTTTAACAAAGTGCCATCTAGTGACAACGATATTTTTATAACTTATTTTTTTGGTGATGCCATACCGCTGTGTCATATGTAACCTGTCTGTCTAGTCTGTGCAGTTTACTATCAGACACATAATCATTTACTCGAATTTCCTAATATTTTTACTACAATTAAAAAGTTTTGCTTACTTTTTTTATTGAATTTTTTCAGCTGTAGTAAATGTATTAACTTGTAGTAAGTAAACGAACAAGCTTAATAAAGCAAAATAAAAAATTTTAACGAAAGGAAATTTTACATTTAGTAGGTTTGAGGTTAAGAAGAAGAATAAACCTTTTTCTCTAAAAATTATAAACACATTAATTTGTAGATCAGACTAGATCTAGTTTCTGCATCTTTCTATGGACAGGCTTTAATGGAAAATCATTAAATTGTATTATCGTTTATATTTTATTATCATATTGTCTCTATATGATAATTTTTCAATAACCCGTCGGCTGTAGGTATCGAACCTGTGCCTATTCCTACATTACAAACGTAACTATGCTAAGGTGCGACCCCTTGCCCATCTCACCCAAGTAAGGCCTTGAATGCAATGTAACTAATTCATAGTTTTCTTTCCTATTCAGATTTCTATTATTGTTTTTACTCAGAAATTATCAAACACAGACACATGCAAACATTCTATTTTCATTTTTGTTTATCTTCCAATCTCCTTCGTGTCTCCTTTTTCCTTTGCCCAATTGACGTATGGTTTTTACGTTCAAGAGCAGGCAGCTTTCGTATACATGAGACTGGTTTCCGCAGTGAAATTCTGCAATTAGAATGGCAACTTTCTTAAACGATTTATACCTCATTATACCCAATTCCAAATTATACGTAAATGTTGTCTGGTATTAAAAATTTAATTGATTATTGCACACATCTTCTTCTCTCACATTAATTTTGATTAAACGTCAACACAATACCATAATAACACAGATGGTATTGTGTTAGGGAAACATTTATTTCGTATTTTCTTAAAAATCAAAATAAACTAAAATTAAAATTAAATAAATAAATTAAATAAAGACTATGACCTTCATCAACATTCTTCGCGTCTTATAGTGTTAATTGTAAATATCTCTTATTTAATCAAAAACTTAATTGAAAAATCTATATGAGAAATAAATATACGTATTTATTAGGTTAATATGAAATTCAATGAAAATTTTAACTACATTCGTAAGTCATTAAAAAAACAAACAACATAAAAACATACCCCTCAATTCATAAATGCTTTGTAAAGTTATAGCAGGTTTACAAAACGTCATTTTCATACAAAATTTGTTCAATAAACCTCCTATAATTTTACAAAGCGTTTATGAATTTAGGGAATAGAATTCGTAAAATTCATTTTAATCAAACATTTTGTTAAAAAAAAAAAATAAACCAATTAAATGTATGTAGGTAATTAATTTTTGTTACTTATTTTGACTAATTTGTGGTTCATTTTATTAACAGTCACAAAAAAAAAAATTAAATGTAAGTTGAATTTAAAGAAATGTTAGTGGTCCTGATTGCAAGTGAAATTTCATTTGTATAACACATTATATATAAGTAATATTTTTAGTGTAGTAATCTCCATTTAATAATTTAAATTTTTTTTGTTGAAAAATAAAGAAATTATTTGTTCTCATGAATTTAACATCTGCTTATTTCCAATACAGTAAATCTATATGTTTTTTTGATAGTTTTATATATTTTTTTTTTAATTTTAAATTGCATGGTGCACTTTTGCGCTGCCAATCATTAAAGATTTTATAAATTTGATTTCATTAATTTAGTTTAAGTTTGAAAGTCTTCTTCTAAACATATTTCGTAAATTTTTTAGTTTTGAATATCGAAGAAATTTAAAAAAAAAAGTTAAAAGAATACATAAATATGACCCGTCCAGTGGTGGGTGTTGTTATTGGCGGTATAAATTTAATCGCATGTATTGTAGCAAGTTGTTATATTATTTTTATGCTAGTTCGATTAGGTCAAGTTCAAGATAATACAGATAGTAATGGTAAGTTCCAAAAATAGAAAATTATCGCTAGGAAAATTGGAATTAAAAAGAAATAAACACCTAGAAAACAGATTCGGTGCTGACAATCCCATTTATTGCCAATCGAATGGTTCAGTTGCATCAAATGAATTTTTCGATTGCGGATATCGAATTATTCTTGATAAAACTGAAATTTCGTTGTCACAGTCAAATTAGTCTTGTCTCGATTGGTTTTCTGTTGCCACAACTGAAAAATTCGGCTACCACAATCGAACCATGCGATTGTCTACAAATGGGGTTATCAGAACTGAATCTGTTTTCTGGGTGAATAAATAAGTGAATAAACGCAAAAAGCTTTTGCAGTTGCTACATGACAGATGTGTGTGTAGTAAGCAGTAGTTGTTTTAACTGTAATTACAGTTATTTGTCCATAGAAGAATACGAAGCAACTAGTATGGCAGTTATTAAAGAAAACAACAAAGGATTGCAAACTTCAAGTACCATAAAGTAATTTTTCATATTCGAAAGAAAAAACTGGGTTCTTTTAATTTATAGTCAGTTTATTTTTACGACATTGTTACACCGAGAAAATTTCTCAGTAATTGGCTACTAAATTTTCAACTGAGACTCAGGTGAAATACCCCTTACTGAGCATCAGTTAATAAAATTAATTAAAAGTAACTAATTTTTTCAATATTTTTCGTTACCGTTTGATCAGTTGAAGGCAACGAAATTGTTAGTTCTTATGAAACAAATCTCAAGTTCAGTTGAAAATAACCAAACGAAAAACAACGACCATAGAAAATATTTGTTTAATGTTACGAAACTCTATTATGTGCTATATTTATTTAATTTTTTTAAATATAATTAAATAAAAGCAAACCCATTATGGCAAACAACTCTTCATTTCCAAGTTATATAGTTTTGATATTTCTCATCAACCTATGCCTTTCAAGAATTTTGGGAGGACTTCTTCTGGAAAACAATACATTTTATTTATATGGTATATGTAATTGTCGAAAAAATAACAAAATCAGTCAAATTAAACTTACCATGTACCCAATCTTTAACAAATATTAGTACAATAAAATATTTGAAAATTCACAGGAATTTGAAAATACTATTTACAGGGTCGGGTCACTGAAAAATAGTTTTCTTTAAATAAAACAGTTGATAGCAATTATTTCAGTTAATCGAAAATTTTTCGGTTTCAACAAAGACATTTTTTAACTGAGCAACTGAGAACTTCTTTCGGTGTAGTTATTTTTAATGCATTTGTTATTTATTTTTCAACAGTTAAAAATAACCACACTTTTAGGTATTTTAAAGGTAAATACTGTTGTCGCAGTAGATTCTACCAACAAACTTGTTTGGTAAAACATTACGAATTGTAATGCTATTAATAAAAACTTGAAGTCTCAAAACAAAATGGCATTAATTATTACTAGGGCAAGGAATTCCATGTAAATGCATGTTTTTTCTCGATAGTACAAAACTAATATGAACTAAATATTTATCCGAATCATCAAATTTAGAACAAAATGGCATCAATTTGTAGTTGCATATTTTGACATTAAATGCATATTTGGTGACTTTTTAATGTATATTTTGTGCTTTTTAATGCATATTTGTGCATATTTTTAATTTTTATGAGCATTTTTTATTTTGTAAAAAATATAAAAAATTAATACGATTTCATATTTTGATTCAATCAAAATAAACATTCTTAAAAACCTTATTGAACTATGAAAAATCTTCCGAGTTATGTGTCTGTTTGCAAAATAACTAACTTAAATATATTTTTTAGTTTTAAAGTGCATTATTTTTGCAAAAATTATAGTTTTTAGTGCATATTTCTTATATTTTTAATGCATATTTTTCTTTTTTAACCGCATATTTTAGGCGCATATTTTTCGTTTTTAAGTGCATGAAATTCCTTGCCCTAGTTATTATAAATATCTTTAGATGAATTCCACTAGAGAAAACATTTTCATTTCCTTATTATTTTGAATATTGCAGTGTATTTAGACTGGACAAAAACTAGTAGTTTTTGGCCATTTTTAGTTTTAAATGCGAATTTATTTTAGATATTTTATTTTTTTAATACATTTTTCAAACAAGTTTTCATTTTAGTTTTCCAATACAGTTTGCATACAAACTGGTAATCAGATTCTATCTGGATTTTGCCAAAAATCAAGTAAAAATGTCTGCTACACCCGGTATCATTTATAATTAATTTTCGATACACCCTGTTACAGATGTAAAGGAAGCGTAAAAATTAATTTTTTTAATTTTTTAAGAATATTTCTGTTTTAGATTGAAAGTGTGTGTTATTATTCCTTTTTAAATGTGTTAATAATTTCTTTAATTTAATTAAAAAATAAAAACAGAAAGCAAAGTGGGTAATAAAAAAGTGATGCCACAAAGAAAAAGTAAATAACCAGTGTAAATGATTTGGCGTTTTTAATTTAGTTTTGTGCAAAAAATCAGCTGATTTTTGCTCTGTCTAAATTCAATATTGCCGTATTTAAATTTTCTAATAGCAATAAATCATTAGGCTTGTTCGTTTACTTACTACAAGTTACTACATTCACTACAGCTGGAAAAATTCAATACAAAAAGTAAACAAAACTTTCCAATTGTAGTAAAAGTAGTAAGAATTTCGAGTAAACGAACACACTGAGTGTGTTTACTCAAAATTCTTACTACTTTCACTACAATTGGAAAGTTTTCTTTACCTTTTGTATTAAATTTTTCCAGCTGTAGTAAAATTTAATACAAAAAGTAAACAAAACCTTCCAACTGTAGTAAAAGTAGTTAGAATTTCGAGTAATCGAACGCACTATTAATATCTTATGTATTTTTATTTCAGCTATTAAAAAAGGCATCTGTATTTTCCTATTGATTCTATGTTTGCTTTCAATTTGTGCTTCCTGTTTATTAATTTGGGGTATTGTTAAGGTAATAATTAAAAATGGCTAAGAGCCAGTTTTATAGTTAGAACTAAGAACATCTTTTTTCTAAAATTTAACTTAAGTCAGAAATTTTCGATCCAAATGGGCAACTTAAGTAATATTTAAGACAAAAATCGTTATTAGTGCTGTCTATAAAACTGGCCCTAAAAATGTTTTTTTCTTACTTGAGTTTTATAAATAGGCACTAAAAATATATCAAATCAACCAACATTTTACATAAAAGAGATGAAAATTTAAAGAAATTGAGATCGACTTTAACGGTACGCACACCGCGAGCGTCAAAAGAAAATGTACACTTTGGATTATTATGTTTGCAGTTTCATATCACTCCTGTTCAATTCTACTTTATTTAATATTTTATGTTTTTTTATAATATTTTTCTCCTTTCTTAATTTATATTTATAAAAAAAAGCAGCAATATTACAGTAAACAAAAGTCATACAGCAAATCTCAATATTCTTAGCATCAAAAGAAACTGTACAACTTGTGCATCAATTATTATAAAGAATTTTAATGGTAAAAGATTACCGTTATTTTTAGTAATTTGTTTTATTAGCTTATTCTAGATAACATTAAATAATTATAATAATTACACTGTGCTAGTTAAAAAATCCGACAAGCGGGGCAAATGGTGAGTAAACCTAATTCGAGTATGTACTTTGAATCCAGTGGTGCTAGCCGTTTTTATAGATTGGCTCATAAAAGGAAGATATTTGTGTTTGAAAATTATGGTTCCAAGGACCCCAAAAAAACTAATTTTTTTTTAATTTTCGACTATTTATTTTTACCCGGGTTGGGAGTTGGGCTAAAAATGATCAATATCGGTGCAGCGGTTCAAAAGTTTTGACTGACAATGTGAGGACACTTCGAAATTTTCTATACAACATGGTATATTTTATTTCTTTCCCAGCAATAAAAATTGGAAGTAATACTTATTTCACTGCTTCACAAGTATCCGTTAGAGTATTTGTACTGCTTTTTAAGAAGTAATTCTAAACAACTTCAAAAAATCACTTCTTTTTTTTGCTTCCAATATTAGTATATTTTTACAGCTTATCTAGAATTACTTCTGAACAACATCCAAAAAATCACTTAAGTATTGCTTCTAAAGCATAGTCGCTTTAAAAGTGATGCCAAAAAGTGATTTTGGTATCATTTGGTATATCTAAACAGATGAGCGCGGATTCGATTCCTGGAGGGACCAATATTTTTTAATTTATCTTTTGTGTTTTTTTTTAATATTTATAATCAATTTGTTTAAAATCCAATATTTTTTGAATTTTAAAATTTTTAAAATTATATAAAATAAAAATGATGAAAAATTGCTTTTTATGCATTATGAAAATAGTACTGAAACCAATAATTGCACTTGTTTAAAGAGTACTTTTATTGAAGAGAATAAACCACAATATCTCGCAAAGTGGTGTTTTTATGCCAGTCAACTTTCATATCAAAGAATAGCTCAGCGGTAGAGAGCTAGACTAGCAATAAAAAACTTTTGTAAAATAAAAAAAAAATATATATATTTTTTTTTTTTAAGAATTTTTTTTAACTTTTAATTGGTGAAAAAGAGCTTCCTTTTCACTCTTTCAAAAAGTACTGAAAAAATGTTGAAGTGGGAGTACTCCTCTCCTATGACAACTTAATATTAAAACCATTAAAACCATCCTCTCCTATGACAACTCAGTATTAAAACCATTACTGTTTATGTTAAAAAAGAAGTACATCTAGATCATCAACTGTAGTGCTTTTTCTACTGCTTTGGCATCTCTTTTTTGCTGGGTTGTTAAATGATTGTAAAATGTATTGGACTTTGTATTGAAATGAAAGAGTTGTATGGAGATTTTTAAGGTGTCCTCACATTTTCAATCACAACTTTTGAACCGCCAGACCGGTTTTGGTTATTTTTAACAGAAAGCTTCTTGGTATAGTAACAAACAATCTAACTAAAAATTAATCGTAAACAAATTAAAAAAATCGCGTGATCTGGGGTCCTTGAGGCCATAATTTTCAAATTCGTGCACAGTGTTATTAACTGAATTGTTTCGTCATGATCAGTTCAGCCCTCTTGCTTTACCCCTTCCAGACTTTCTTACAATTCTTACGCCCTTCTTGAACTTGTTGACAACTCTGAAAACAAATTGCCTGGTCATACGTACTTCTGTTGCAGTTTTTGTATAAGTCCGCAATGAATTATTTTGAATAGTTCCAATATTTTTTTTGTGCCCTTGTTTTTGATTCTCTTTTGTAAACTAATATACCACTCGAATTTGACAAACCGATGCATTTTGAAATCTGAAATATTTCTCAAAGATAGTTATATTTATTAAAGTTGGAAAAAGTTTTTAAGAAAAATGTGTGTTACAGTTTTTAATGGAACACTTCTTATATGGCTGAAATCCAAGAAAAAAACCGTATATGTATATCGAAAATCAATCAACAGCGACTTCAAAATAAACCCAATACCTTCTTGAACAACGTGGTCTTTAGCGACGAGACGAAATTTGAAACTTTTGCTAAAAAAAACCAAGTAAAAATTAGAGAAGCATAAATTCAGAGTTTGCCCCAGCAAAATGTAATATCCACAGTGAAGCACGGTGGTGGTTCGGTCATGGTATAGAGAGCACTATAAATAAAACAGCCCAGTCAGAAAAATACAAACGGGAAAGCGGTGGCAAAGCACTTTAACAGGTGGTATAAGTACTGGCAAAAAGTGCTTTCCCATTCCCAAAATGATAACATCATTAGACAAAAGGACCGGCTGTTCAGATTGGCAGACGATTGCTCTACCCACTGAGCTAACGAGACATATAATATTTAATGGCTAAACACATAAATGAGTGATAATAGCTGGACAACTACTGGCTGTGCCAAAATGCTAGTACTGGCAAACAATTTTTTAGTAACTATTATGCCAGTGTTGGGAGGGCAAAAAAAAAGTTGCTCTTGAAGGAGCTTTCCCACAAGCAAAAAAATTGATTTTATAAAAAAAAAAAAAATTTAAATTAAAAAAAATCCAAAAAAAATGTTTGCTTGCAACCGGATTTGAACTCGGAACCTTCCGACTACAAACATTTTTTAGCGAAGCGGCAGCATTTTTATAAAATCATTGGTTTTCCAGTGAATTGATTTTTGTACGGTACGGTAGCATTGGCTAGGTAGCACTGGATAACCACTGGTTGCAAACCTTGGCATATCACTCTAAGCCAATTCTTTGCCAGTGGTTTTTTTTTATAAACCACCGAAATTTTTGTAAAAAAAATACTGATAAAACGCTTTTCGCAAACGCTGGCAAAGCGTCCCAAATGAGTGTTCTGCCAGTCATTTATTTTTAATACCGTGGTTACCCAGTGGTATGCCAGTGCTTGATTTTTTGTACCACTGGCGATTTCTGACTGGGAGCTTACCTCACCATTTTAGAAAATAATTTTCAAACCAGTGTTGAAAAATTTGGGATACCAAGCTCAGTGCAAAAATGGTAAAGAAATGGCTGCTTTACCATCATCCCGCTCAGTCACCCGAGGTCAACTGCATTGAACATTTGTGGGAGCAAAGAATAATTACCAGCAAGGGCTATGAAGGAATGAAGTCAGTGATAATGAAGGAATAGCAAAAAAAATATGTCCCAAGTGGAATCGATGCCCAGAAGATTGCAAGCTGTAATCAAATCAAATGGAAAGCAAACAAATTACTAAATTCTTTAAAATTATTTGAAATTCTTTAGTTATTCTTACTGTATAATTTCTTTTGACGCTGTAAATATGTAGTTTTTTTTTTGCTTTTATTTGATATTTTTTGTTATTGTAGGATTTTTGTCATTATTATTTTTTTTTATAAAATGAGAAAAGAGAAAATTTATTTTTCAAAGAACATAAAATGTTGAATTTAAAGTAAAAAAAAGTTGAAAACATAAAAGTCTAACGTGTACAGTTTCTTTTGACGCTCACAGTAAGTTGTATGTATACTAGACCGTCTCAAAAACAAAAAATCGGCGTACACCGTCGAATCTAAATTAGTTTTGCAAGTGTGGTTTGGAAATTTTTTTTTTGCCAAACGTACACGCAAAAAATAGAAAGTGTATAATTGTCGAAGTACTTCGGTAAAATACAACTTCAAAAGTTTTCTACTAAGTTAAACAATTCTTTAATTAAAATATAATATTTTCTAAGATATTTTATAAAAGAAAAAACTTAGGTACTTAACATATTTTGAAGTGCGTGAAAGGGCCAAATTGACAAAAACCAAAAATCGATAAATCTGCATGTATTTTTTTGCTAACTTTTATACTTTTGAAGTTATATTTTACCTAAGTACTTCGATAATTATACACTGTTTATTTTTTCCATATAGGGGTCGCCTTTTTAAATTTTTCGTTATATCTTTGGTATTTACAGTCGGATCTTAAAGTATGATAACTCGATGTTTTTGTCTCGAGGGGACCAATGTTTTACTCTAAGGGTCATTGATCTCAAGTATCCCTGTACGACCCTAATGTAAGAAAATTAAAGATCCAAAAAAATCATTAAACTTTTGTAAAGGAAGTTTTTCGATTGTTGCAGTAGAAATTTTTTTTTATTTTGTTGCCGAACGTAGGGGTCGCTTTTTTAATTTTTTTTTTCATTGAATTTTTTCTTCATAGCAAAACATTGGTCTCCTCGAAGCAAAAAAATGCCGAAGCTATAACGAAAAATTAAAAAAAGGCGAACCCTACGTTCGGCAAACAAAAATTATAAATTGCCTTGCAAAAATACTTTATATTCGAAAGTGTACCGCGCACTTTTTTTGCCTGTGGTGGTGGTACGGTGTAATGTATACGCTTACAGTAAGTTATATTTTAGAATTTTTACATTTGAAAATTGATTGACAAAGTTATTCGATTTTATTCAATACTTTACAATATCTAACAATACATAAAAACATACTTATATGGGTCATTCCATCTCAAATCGACCAATAGTTGGATTTGGATGAATTTTGGTTAGAACTTTTCCTTCATCATATAACGAAGTTTTACCAAAGGAAAGAAATGGCACATATACACACACATGTATACATAAATGGAAGAGTGTGCCATTACTTACCTTATTGGTTTTTCAAACTATTACCAAAAAAATAAAAGCGTAATTTCGATTTAAAAATTTTTCTGTACTTCTAAAGCCTTCAATTCCTTTTTTATTTCTCAAAATTTCAAAATTGGATATTTGGACATTTTTTTGTATTAAGATTCAACTTAAAAAAATAGAATAAAAAAAATTTCAAAAATTCATATTTTGTTAAAAAAAAACGCCCTCTTGGAAATTTCAGGATCTTTTAAGATCAGTTAAAGGTTTTATTTAAAAAACAATTGATCAAAAAAAATAGGTTTTTGGGTTTTTCAATTTTTAAAATTGTAAAATTGAAAATTTTCAATTTTTTTATTTTTCAATAATTTTTTTAATTATTTTTTTAATACGCCTAAATATCATCTTTAAAACAAGCTAAGAACCATTTTTGTAGCTATTATAGTTTTCGAGATATTCAAAAAATAACCTCGTAATAAAGCAAAAGATTAGAAAAATTATGACATTTTTTGAAATTTTAAATATTAAAAATTGCAATTTTTTTTCTTTGGCAAAACTTCGTTATCCAAATCGAAAGGGGTCGATTCCAACCATTGGTCGATTTGAGATGGAATGACCCATATAAAAAAACTAGTAATGAGCCTTGACAGCCCAATTAAAAAGTTGTTTTCAAAGAACAATGGTTTAAGATTTGTATCACCACAAATATCAGAGTTACCACTTGGTTAAGGTTGCAAATGTATTTTCATCAATAGCTTTCCGAAAATAAAAGTAGAAGAGAAGAAGTCCAATGGGTGATCTAATTTTATAATTCGTGATGTGCCGAATTTTTATATGAATAATGCAATTGTTTCCAAAAAAAATGTTAATTAAATTGACACTGATTTGATATTATTTTAGCCCTATCTACTTTAATATTTACTTATGATACACCTATTTTATATTTAAAGAAACGTTCCAAACTAATGGCACCTTGGGTATTTTTAACCATTTCCGGTATCATCATGAATATTATAAATTTAGCTGTTTGTACCATTAAAGGTGCATTTAATGATAGTGTTCTGTACAGCATAGGTTTATTAGGTAAGTTCTGAAGATAATTAAAACAATAAGGTCATTCACACGGGGTGTGCTATTTGTTGTATCGTTGTATACTCCTAACAAAAAACAGAGTTGTTAAAATTTAAATTGAAAAATATAACATTTGAGAATAGCACGATACAACATTTTTACGTATATTTAGTGTCCTATGTTTGAGTGTGCTAACAGATAGAAAACCCAATAGAAAATCGTTGTTAAAATCAAATAAAAATTTTAACAACACTGTTTTTTGTTAGAACGATAAAACGATACAACAGATAGCACACCCCTTGTGAACAACCTAAATATTTATAAATCTATTAAATACTTTCTTTTTTCCTTTCGATAGTCATACAAATTTTGATGTTATATCCCATTTATTCACTTTACAAAAATATACGCTCACTTACCATAAACAGAAAACAAGTGCACTCTCAGCCAAATGTTGTGTCAGTTTTACCCAATAATCATGGTGAAGTTCATCAGCATTCTACTTGATTCATGTTAAGTAATAAAATCAGTTTTTTTTTGTAATATTTGTAAAACAGTTAATTTTATAGTTAATAAAATAAAAAAAAAAAATAATATACTAATAAGAATTTTTGTTTAGACGTGCATCAAAAATTATATAATAAAAATATTGCAGTTTTTCAGTAATTTAATGAAGCTTTTATTTACAGAGAGACCGAAAATTTTATTAACCCTGGGATTGCATGGCCAGACTTTTACGCTTTAATTTGTAATTTTAAAATATATTTTTAATTTAGCTAAAATGCCATTACCTATCGATGTATGAAAAATAGAATAAAAAAAACATCCAAGGATAGTTATAAGAATATGTTGGTATATACATCACTTTCGTAACACATTTGGTCTGGCCATTTTACCTTGGAAGTTTTTTATTCAAATCGATTAAAACTAAAAATTAAAAGTAAAAAAGTCGATTAAAATTGAAAGCATAGGTTTTTAGTCCTCATACAACAAATTTACGCCCATATTTTTATTTATTGGTGAATGAAGAATTGGAATTTATTTATAATAAGCGACATCGCTTTGGCCAATGATTTATAAGCGTGAAGAAGCCGCTAAAGTTTATCCATTCATAGAAAATGGACCAGGGCAACCAGATATACGCTCTAAAAAATCCATTTTATGCTCATAAAAAATGGTCTAAAAAAACGAAAAAGATGCTATTAAAATTAAAAAAATATGCTTTTAGAATCACATTTTTCCTTAAAAATACATATTTCAATACTTATTTTTCAATAAAATTAAAATATATTTTGACAGATTTATTTAAATTGCTAACAAAAAAGGAGATAAAAGATTTAATTTAGATTGAATTGAAAAACTAAAAATTACGTTCACTGAATTCAGCGGCTATTTTCTGTCGTTCAGTACACAGTGGAGTATTTTCAAAATATTTTGGAAATAATTCAGCCATTTCTTATTTGTTGTGCTCTTTATATAATAATAGAAAAAAATTGAGATAAGATGAAAAAAAATCCCACAACTCCCAAAACACTGTGAAAATTTTCCAAAAATAGGATTTTTTACTCGAATTCGGAATGGTCTATTTTTTCATATTTTTCCCATTTCGCCCATCTAAAAGAAGTATGCTTTTATAAAAATATAAATACACTATATGTGTTCTTAAAGAAACTTTTAATCTCTAGACAAAAAAAATAGTCTTACTATAGGAGTGTGGAGTTTAACCTCATGCCGACCGGCCAATAATGGCTGAATTATTTCCAAAATATTTTGAAAACACTGCACTGTGTACTGAACGGCAGAAAACAGCTTTTGAATTCAGTGAACTTAATTTCTTGTTTTTCAATTCAGTGAGCGTAATTTTCTTTTTTTTAATTCACTGAAGGTATTTTTTTTTTCAATTCACTGAATGAAAAATTAAATTGAACGAATTTAGTGGTGAATTAATTCAGTAAGGAATTAATTCACTTTTTATCCGTTCGATTTATAAAATTTGAACGCGTTCACCAGTGAATTAATTCATTTGATTTAATTAAATGAACTATAGCAATTGAATTAATTCGTTACAAAAGAATTTGAACGAAATGAATATGAATTAATTCCATTCAATATGGTGCTTTGTGAATTAATTCATTGAATTTTTAATTCAGAATTCAAAAACTGAATTAAAGAAATAATTCTTCAAAGCTCTGCTATAAGTACCCTTTGAAAATTTGTTTTGTTATGTTTCCCCATAACCAGTTCTTTAATATACATCGTTTGAGTGCTTTTACGCAAGTTTTTCCAATTTCGGGACACCCTACTGTACGTATTGTAATTTATAGTTAATTAATAAGTTGTCAAATGATTTCAATTTACTTAATATAATTATTTCTTTATTTACGTCATATTCTAGATAAAATATTGCATCACATATGATATATACATAGATGCGTGCAGCTTTCGACCATAAAAACTAATTTTAATAATGTCCAAAAACAAATAACACTGTGCAACAAATTTTAGATCATTGTCGTTTGCTTTAGAGATTAATCAGAACTGGATCGACACGACAGCGACAATTGCTTTCTCAAGTATTTTATATGGAAAGCAAAATGCCGCCGTGTAATGTCGGCCAATCAGAGTTGGAGAAATTCGTATCAGAGTTGCAAAAATTCGAACTTTGTTTACAAAAAATTCGTTTTTTTTTGCAGAAGAAATATAATTTAAAATATAAATACAGAATTTGCCGCAAAAAAGCAAAATTAAATAAAGTAAAATGAAAAACGGCAAGAATTAATGCAAAACCAATTTAATTTATGGAAAATTATGGCAAAACAAATACAACCAAATTCTTGATTTGCTTTAATTTTTTTTAACCATCAAAAAATATCGACGGCCGATTGTGGCTTAATTTAAACTCATCGCGACGTCTTTTGTAGTCGTTAGTCGACAGTGGACCCAGTTGTCTTCACTCTTTTATTGGCTCTAACGCGGAGTGAAAGTACACTACTGTAAAAATAAAACCATCAAATCCCTTTGATGGCCAAATTAGCGCGAATATGCATTTTATTTCCTCTTGAAGACGAAAGCAAAGATCTTAATTTTTAAGTATGATGTTTGTTATTCTTCTGAGCAGTAGTCAGTTTCAAGTGATCGAAATCAAAATGTAAGAGCACATCGAAATTTAGCAAAGCAGCTAAACTTTAATAATTTTTAACACTTATTTACTAAAGAAAATAATTGCAAATAAATTTGCACCTCTAAACTGTCGCCACAAGAAGCCTATAAGGAGACGCAATCGCTATCGGATCGCACATCGTAGCCGACATCGGCCACAACAGTATGGCGTTGTCAAATAGTCAATCGAAAAATGAGGCAAAAATTACAATAAAAATTATAAAAAAAATGATAATAAAAAAATTTGAAAATATCGAAAATAAAAAATAAGCAAAAATTAATGTTAAAATTTCTTCGTCAAAAATTTTAAATTTCACATAATTCATAAATTTTTGCAGTTTTTAATTTCTTACAAATCAATAATTTTCTGTTTTTTTCTAATAATTTAGAGATATTTTCGGATTATTTGTCATATTTTTAATTTTTTTCTGCGACAATTCCCATAACGTCATTTACACAGTTTTTTGTCCGATTGTATCTCCTAGTCTTAAACCATTCTTGGTCGCCATCAAAACTAGGAAATATTTCAAATAGTTTTTGACTTAAAAATTTTTTTATTCAAAAAAAATTTAAAAAGTAATTTTTTATAAAAAAAAAAAGTTTTAGGAAAAAAAAAACATTTTAGAGAAAATATTTTTAGGAAACCCTTCCCCAAAAAGCTGATTTGCGACAGTGAAAAAAGGGTTTCGGGTGTACTTTCATTCGTGTTTTGTATTCTAATGTGTCTTGTGGCACTGTGTAATATAAGGTATGGGATAGACTAAAAGTCTTCATCGACTACATAAAATTTTTCATATTTATTTTCATAAGAAAATTATAAATTGTTTTCTTCCAGTTTTTTTTTTTTTTTTGTTGTGGTAGTAATTTTTCATTACTTTGCGGCAATTAATTTTTAGTTTGGTTTAGATAACCCTCCGATAAACATCTTCATCTGTCAGTAAATAAATTTTTAAGAAATATAAAAAACCATTAAAATATGAATCTTTCGACATTGGGTATTGTTATTGGCGGTATAAATGTAATATCATGTGTTATAGCCAGTTTTTATATTATTTATAATCTAATTGAAATCATACAATATGAAGACGATGTCAGAAGTTTTGGTATGTTGACATAACAACTTATGGCATGACAAATGTTATGCCATAACGACGTTCGGTTAAATTCTTTTACTGATTTTTTTGTGTTCATTTTAATGTAGATTTTGATAAAGGTTTCGGTATTTTTATGTTATTTATATGCTTAATTATGATTGCTGTATCCATTTTGATGATTATGGGTATATTTAAGGTAAATTGATAGATATAAAATAACTGAAATTGATTTCTAATGAACTTATTTATTTGCTCTACAGAAAAGTTCCAAATTAATGGCTCCTTGGGTATATTTTACCTTAACTGGCATCGTTATGAATATTACAATTGTGGCAATTAAATCTTTTAAACATGAATCTATTCACAATGTATTATTTACTATTATAATGATTGGTAATTGAAAATGAAATATCTGTGATAATGAATTACTAATTCCTTTTTGTTATTTTCTATTCAACAGTTATTCAAGTTTTACTTTTTTATCCCATATTTATATTGTACAAAAATACCTGTTGTCGCAACAATAATGGACAATTGACGCATGAGCAGAGTAAAGCGGTTCAAATAAATGTTTAATGTTTAAATAATGGTTAAGTTCCTTGAGAAAAATTAGATAGTAAGTAATATTAAGGGTGGGTGCGAACTGGCTAAACTAATTCTAAACTAAATTCAGGTTTAACAGTTTCTTTAAAATTAGAAAATTTTTTAAAACAATTTTTAAAGAAATTTTAATTCCTTTTGTCAATTTGTATTTAGTTTAGAACAAATTTAACCACCTCGCACAGGGCCTAAATATAAGAAATAATAGAATATTTGTGCACTCAGAATTCCATGTAGGTAATAATAATTTTAAGTGTCAAATATTCATATAAAAAAAAAGAAACGCTGAAAAAGCCGCAAGATTGTATCTCTAACAGTGGCGTATGAAAATATCATCGCTGCTCTAACGAAGTATACTATGTGTTTTTAAGAATTCCTAAAACACAGCTGGGACATTCTATGTTAGACCATTATGTCATGCGGCAGCACAAAAGATTAACTTCTGAATCACTTACCCTATTGATTTCTGAAATATGAGGCCGTTAACATTGGAAAAAACATTAAAATTTTGCTAAAGCATCCTTACGAAATCGCCTTATAAATTTTAACTATATAAGATGCGTAATTTTTGTTGTTTTGATTGCAAATATAAATATGATGCATTTAAAATGTTACGCGTGAAAAGATAAGACCCAAAAAGCAGATTCGTCTTGATAATGGAACTTATTGCCAATCGAATGGTTCAGTTGCAGCAACCAACCGTATTATTATTGAGTTAACTAAAATTTTGTTGTCACTGTCAAAATTCTCATATCTTAATTGGTTTTCTTATGTCATAACCAAAAAATTCGTTTAACACAACCAATTTTTTTTTTGTCAGTTTTAAGACATTTTATTTCAATAATTTTTAAGTGCAATATACATTTTCAATATTTTTGATAAATTTTTGATTGTTTACAAATTAATTGAACGTTTGTAGCCTGAATTGAAAGTTTATCAATTAAATTGAAAAATTCAAAATGTTTTGGATTTTTGTTTTTCAATTTCATATTATTGAAAACTGTGTGGCCAATATTGAAATGTTAACTTTTTTTTAATTTGTTTTTTTATGTTGTTGAAGAATAAATAAATAAATTTAAAAAAGCATATAAATTATTGCAAAATAAAAAAATAATCACTGTAAAGTGGTTTTATTTTAAAATCTGCTAAATTTTGCAATTTTTTTTAGAATGGAATATATTTATCAATCTTAATTTCATTTATATATTTCTGATAACATTGAAAGTGTGTGTGAAAAGATCAATAAAGTTTAAATAAATTATATTGACCATGTGTGCTCGGCTTTAAATTCTTTAAATTAAAAATTTTTAATTCTATAACTTTTTTCCACAAAAAATTAATAAATATTTCTTGTCTTTATTCCGAAAAATATTTTAGATTCTTTGATGTTCTATTTTTAGAAAAATTAATGACTTCTTAGGTTTTTGAAAAAATATTTCAGATTTGGAGCAGAGATACAAGCCGACCAAAAACAAAAAAGATGGGAGCCAACCGGTTAATACTGATAGCGGCTTTCATCTTTTAATTGGAGTCATATTTAAAAAAAAAATGAGTAAAAAGATTAAAGTCGGTTTTGCCGACTATATGATAACCAACACTAGTCTGGTTAAAATTCAAGTAATATTTGAATCCGAAACTTGAATGGGCTAAAATGCACTTGTGTAAAACTTTGTCTAAAGTTGCGTTTGCATCTGTTTTCAAATCCCGAAATTTCAATGGAAATCTCGACCTGAAATCTTGACCGTTTACTTTTGCACTTTATGACAATAACGAGAACTTTTTTTTTATTTTTTTTTTTTGACAACTGCATTTTTTTCGTAAACAAAGTACCATAAAAAAATAACCACAAACTAAAAATATTTCTAAAAACCATGAATAACATTGGCGGAGTACAATTTACATTATTTTGTGTAAAGATTTTTTTTGCAAGGACGACAAGCTACACTCATAGAAATAAATCTGTAAAAATAGCAGAAAAAGTTACTAAAAATTAGTTAAAAACGATGCTGTAGAAAAAACTGCTAAAATTAGCAGATTTTTTTTCTAGATACTAGTAAAATGAGAACAGCAAAATTAAGAAAACTGTTAAATTTACAGAATTTTAGTTATTATACCCTACACCACTATGTGGTCAGGGATTATAAGTTTGTGCTGATGTTTGTAACACCAAAAAATATTGGTCCTAGACCCACCTTATAGTATACCGATCGGTTCAGAATTTTTTTTTATTTCGATTTAACGATGTCCGTCTGTCCGTCCGTCCGTCTGTCTGTCCATGCATTCTTGTGCGCACTCTACAGGTCGTAAATATTAAGATATTTTGATGAAACTTGGTACACAGACCTACGTTGGCCCAAGGACGACGCCTATTGATTTTGGTAAACATCGGTCCATGTTTAGACCTAGTGCCCATATAAGGGTCCTACCAAAATTATATTGTTTATACGCTGCAGGTCGCAAATATTAAGATATTTTGATGAAATTTGGTACACCGACTTATGTCGGCCCAATGACGAAGCCTATTGATTTTGGTGAACATCGGTCCACGTTTAGACCTAGTGCCCATATAAGGGTCCTACTAAAATTATATGGTTTATACGCTGCAGGTCGCAAATATTAAGATATTTTGATGTAATTTGGTCCACAGACCTACGTTGGCCCAAGTACGAAGCCTATTGATTTTGGTGAACATCGGTCCATGTTTAGACCTAGTGCCCATATAAGGGTCCTACCAAAATTATATTTTTTATACGCTGCAGGTCGCAAATATTAAGATATTTTAATGGAATTTGGTACACCGACCTATATCAGCCCAAGGACGAAGCCTATTGATTTTGGTTAACACCGGTCCATGTTTAGACCTAGTGCCCATATAAGGGTCCCCCAAAAATTGGCTTGGTTACAAACTGCAGGTCGCAAATATTAAGATATTTTAATGAAATTTGGTTCGCTGACTCACATTATAGAAAATTTTGACACAAGTCCCATTTTAACCCATTCGAATTTCGGATCCAAATATTAGTTGGCTTTTAACCAGAGTGGTGTAGGGTATTGTATAGTCGGCATGCCCAACTTTAACCTTTTTACTCGTATTTAGGCAAAATTTTTGTTAATTGAAAATAGCAAATTGTACTGTAAAATCTGCAGAAAATTTTGCTAAATATTTGTAGACTTAAAATAACAAAAATAAACTGTTAAATCTACAATGTTTTTGCTATTTTTAAGCTAAATTGAATTGAATGCAACTAGCAGTTTATTCTGCTAAAATTAGCAGAAATATTTGCTAAAAAATTGTAAACTGCTGTTTTCCAAAGGCTCGATTTTTATTTGCATTTAAAAAAAATAAAAAAAAAACTTGGAACATTATAAAGTTTTTAGTGATTTTTTAGGCTACTAATTATTTATAAAAATTTTTTGCTGATTTTAGCAGGTTAATTTGCTATTCTCCATTTACAAAAATTTAGCTCAAATATAACTAAAATTCTGTATATTTAACAGTTTTATTTTTGCTGTTCCTATAGTACTAATATATAGCAAAAATAATCTGCTAATTTAGCAGTTTTTTTCTGCAGCATCATTTTTAACTAGTTTTTAGTAGTTTTAACTAAATTTTTTACGGACTTTTTTGTATTAGTGTAGAAGCCAGATTTCGCAATAGTATGGTGAAAGGAAGACATGCACTTCGCAATGCTTCGCGGGAGTCAAAAATTAGAACCACGCAACACTTTTTATAATCATTAGCGTATTTTTTAATCACCTGCATTTAGAATTTTTCATACAAAAAATGGATTTATTAAATCCAAAAAAAAACTGGATTTAATAAATCCACAATAAAAGCACAAATATATGAAACAGCCTATTAATTTAATGTCAGAAAAAAATACGAATAAAAATTAAAAGAGAAACAAAAAGATTGAAAAACTAACAAATAAAAGGTTTTTCTTAAATTTTTTTTTATGAAATATGTTTAGAAAAAAAAACTACACCTCACCAAATACATATTTTTCATCTTGGACATGGAGAAATAGCTCAAATAGAAATGGCAATTTTTCACTCTACAGTAAGTAATTTAATTAAATCCAATTAGTGAATATTAAATATTGCAATGGAATTTTTCAATTGTGTAAAAATATAAATTGAAGTGATAAAACTGAAAAGGCAGACCGTTTATCGCTGTTTTATGTAAAATATAATTATAAATTAAAAGTTAAAGTAGAATCCTCCATCATCGAATTCGGTATTAAAAATTAGGGTGAAAGAAGTGTCGGACAGAAAATTTTTTTAAAATAGGAAAAATCTAACCCCATCTGTTGAGAACTTTTAGAAATACTTTTTGGATTTATTAAATCCAAGTGATTAGAAAAAACGGCTATTAGTACATTTTCATTGGGTCTAAAGTTATATTTATTATATTTATAATAATTTTTTTATTTCATTATTTTGTGTTATTTTTAGGTTATTTTTTTAGTCAGTTGTTGCCACTTTTTCATGCAAAAACTCTACAAATTAAGCAAAACGCAGTGTTGTATTCTGTAAAAGTCTCCACGTTTGTGAGATTTTCATGAGATTTCTTAGAATTCTCGCAAATTTTCTGAATTTTTTTTGTACGGAGAATCTCGGGATTTCACATGAGTTTTTCACTGAAATCTCAATTTTAGTCGAAATCTCGGGATTTGGGTGCAGATAAATGCAACATAACAATTAGTAAATGCAACATAACAATTAGTAAAAATTATGAAAATAGTAAGAAATTTTGTTTTCGTCTTGGCATAGACCTGCGATTTAAGGAAACCCCAAAAAAATCTAACGGGATCGAAACGCACAATATCGCTGGATCTGCATGAGATACACATTCCCTCAAATCCCCTGTGCAGAATGTCCATTGTTGCATCAGCTGTGTGGTGTTTAGCGCCGTCTTCTTGCAACCACATGTCGTTCACGACCATATCTTCCATTTTTAGCCAAAGGCAATTGGTTATGTTATCTTTGATCAATAGCGCTTTGCGTTGTGGATTATTATAGTCCAAAATTCGGCAATTTTGTTGTTGATATAACCCTTCATCCAAAAATGGGCATAGCCGCTAAAGAGGATTATTTTAATGAAATTGGAACTTCGATTTTGATAATAAAGTTTTATCATTTGAACGTATTGTTCACGCTTAAACTTGCCATGGCGATTTGTCTTTTTTGTGTATCCGCCCCTATCGGAATTTTACAGCAGATCCTAACCAATTTAATTAAAACTAGATCTGTAATGTCCATACGGGGTCAAAAACTTTTGCCCGCCATTACATCTCGCTTCGAAAAAAGTTCCAAACCAAGGTACCCTATTGATGTAGTAGGGTAGTTTAGATTGGGTCTCTACAACCGTTATGTTTATAGCAATCTCCGAAAGAACTTAACCCTTCTTTGCATGATTTTTTCTTTTTTTGTGAAAAATCACTGTAATCTATTGGGTGACAAGTTTAAACCTGCTAATTGATAATGAAGCTAACTTTAATTTTTTGTAAGATGTGCTCCAATTGAAACAATTAAACATGTAAATTGTTGCTAGCAACAAAAAAATTGCAAAGAAGGGTTAAAAATGTTACAAAAATCTTATTCATGATAATTTTCTGAGAATAAATAAATAACACAGTGGGCTTTAGTATGCAAACAGCCTGTTAATCAGCGTTATTCTATACACGTTTTCTCCCTTTTTCGTTGCTCTATTACTAGACTTTTGGGCGCTTATTTTAATACATGACGCAATCCAATTTTCTTTTGTTATCTCATGTATGTCCGGTAGTACGAGTATCCAACCGTAGCCACGTTCAGAAAATTGTTAAAAAAAATTTAAAAGAATTAAGAAGATATTTTTTCTGACGAAAAGATCGATTAATATATTTAAAATATATTTTTAAACTAAAATGTTTTTTTTTTTTAATGTGACTTAGGTCATATTAAATTTAGGATCGAAGTACAGTAAAACTCGGTTAAGACGAACTCCGGGGGAGCAAAGAAATTAGTTCGTCTTAAGCGAAGCTCGTATTAAACAAGGTCAGTTTTGTCGAAAATACCTTTTTTATTCACAAAATAATTAAAATTTTTTAATATAATTAAAAATTTGAATAAAAAATTGTATAATCCTTTCATTACATTTGGTTTAATAAATCGTTTTTAAGGAAAATAGCTGTTTGAAAAATTTGAAATTTGTCAAATTGTAAAATATTTATACACTGAAAATATTATTACAGTAACTGACTGTAGTTTATTTAAAAAGTTATCCATACATTTATTTTTAAATGATTATTCAGTTAAAATACAAAGAAATATATTTTTTAACTGTTTTTGTCGTTTATTTAAAAAATAAATTACATATAAATACGGATTTTCTGTTACAGTTAATATTTTCATTTAAAATATTTTGTTAAAAAAAAGAATTTCTTTCGTTTTTCTAGGTCAGCTAAAAAAACGAAATAACTAAATATCATTTATTCTTACGGATTTTGTAGTTAATTTTTTGAAATTTAAAAAAACGAAATAAATGAAAAATCATTATTTTTTAAGGATTTTGTAGTTTATTTATTAACATTCAAAAATAAATGAAAAGTTCTTTTGATTTAAATGAAAAGTCAGTAGACCGGTTTTCAAGTGATTTTTCATTTATTTTAAATTACATTTTCAGTTAATTTAAACTACAAACTATTTTGAGTGTACACAATATTCCCAGTTTTTTAAGAGTTCGTATTAAAACATGGAGAATAATATGAAATTTGGTGTATGGGACTGTTACAAATAGTTCGCTTAACCCGACGGTTCGTCTTAAGCGAGTTGGTATTAACTAGGGATACCGATCCCGAAATCCCGATCCCGAAAATCCCGGGATTGATCTTGAAAAAATCCCGGGATTTCCGATTTCATTATTTGGCATATTTTATCACGTTTTTTATTTGTTTTCATTGTTATATTCGACCTAAATCACACAAATCTAATATCTTATTAAATGTTATTAAAGAACTAATTTTTCCCATTCATAAATAATAGATTAAAATAGATTAGAGATTAAATAAATCTGAATAAAAACCTTATAATAATTTAAAAACTTTTATTCAGTTGTGAAACTTTTGAAAATCGCTTTTAACGGACATGTTTTCATTTATTTTATTGATGATTTGCTAAAATCATAACTTCATGCAAAATAATTTTGTCGACTGAAAACAGCAAATTTTTGTTAAATTAAAAAATCTAACAATCTGCCTTTCGGAAATCATCAGAGGTATGTGCTTAATATTTTTTGTTAGTTGATTTAAAAAAACTAATAGTCACTAAATATTTCTGATGATTTCAGCAGAGTAGTTTGTATTTGCATTCAATTAATTTTAGCCAAATATTACTAAAAATTTGTAGATATAGTGTGTTTTAGCTACTTTTGGTTAAAAAGTTTCTTCATAGGTAAACTGCAATTTGCTTAAATTTAAGTCATTAGTATATTCCTTATATTTCGGAAATTTAACAATTATTTAGTAAACAAGTTCCGTTGATTTCAGTAGTTTTAATCGCGGAACCTTTTTTTGCTAATTTTTGGTAGCTTTTTCTGCTATTTTTACATACTTATTTCTATAAGTGTAGTTTCTGTTTAAAGTCAGATTCACAATGCTGTAGTACTCCACTCTGAGTGGATTTTGTTCCTTTCTTTTTTGCACTTATATATTTTTTGTATCATGCTATCTCTATTTTACACCCTCAACTCTGCAGCGTGGAGTACTCCAGCATTGTGAATCCGGCTTAATTTGTTTATTTCTTCATACTACTAGAAATAATAAGTAGATTTATAATGAATTATTTAAGTTTTTAGGGTTTATTTCAGCTATTTACTTTTAAAATTAAAAATATGACGAAACAAGAAAATCCTAAAACCCCGAAAAATCCCAAAATCCCGAAAAATCCCGGGATTCCGATAAATCCCGGAATCCCGGGATTTAAATTTTCAAAATCCCGAATACCGGGATTTGTAAAAACCAGTCCCGTTCGGCATCCCTAGAATTAACAGATGTTTTTCATATGAAAAATGATTGCAAAACGTCTGGACTTTCAAATTGGTTCGTATTAACCGAGAATTCATCTTAACCCAGTTCGCATTAAGCGAGTTTTACTGTATATTGTTAAAAATACATGCCTTTTCAAAATTATTCGTTTAATACTCATGTGAGTTTGCAAAACTAAGTATTATATACAAATTCGGCTATAATATAATAATTTAATTTACGATTTTGATGTAGCAAATTCATTTGAAATTTCAAGATATTTTTTTTTTTTTTTTTTTTTTTGATAATGGACTTAAGTAAATTTTAAAATAAACAGATCACTTAATATATTTTCATTATTTTTGATAAATTTTTGGGTGCGTTTGAAAGCGTTTTAATGAAATTGAAAATTCAAAATGATTTGAATTTTCGTTTTATTGAAAAGTATGTGGTCAATACTGAATTATTAGTTTTTTTAAATTTGTTTTTTTTTTCTTTTTGGAAAAATAAATAAAATTAAAAAAACATATAAATTATTGCAAAATAAAAAATAATCACTGTAAACTCGGTTTTATTCTAAAATCTGCTAAATTGTATTTCTCTAGTAACATTGAAAGTGTATGTGAAAAGATCAATAAAATGTAAATCAGATATATTGACCGTCTGTGTTCGGCTTTAATACAGGACTTGTAATATGATGATTACTAACTTGTGTTTGCTATTTATTTAACCGAATAAACCTTAATTATTATTTACTGCCGAATCTACATAATTGGTTGTACACATTAAGGATTTTTTTCCAGCATAAGTTAATATTTTTTTTTTTTTTTGCCTTTTTTGTGTATCTTGTTAAAAATTAAAGTTTAGTTTGTCATTGAAGCGACAGCGTTAAGGTTCTATAATCAAAATATAAGACTCAAATTAAGAAATAAATATTTAAAATGAAATGTATAAGTCGTCCAACATATGGAGTGATTATTGGTGGTTTAAATATATTTGGATTTGTATGTACTATTATATACATAATTGTCGTCCTTTGTAGTCTGGATGAGATAAAAACTGGTTGGTAATAATATTATTTTAATTAATAACACAATTATTTAAGGTATTTTTTATGTTGGAAATAATTTTCGATTGCCTGCTGCAAATATATTATTTCTAAAATTTAGAGGATGCAGAAATAAAAGAAGTCGTAGTAAGGTCTGTTACTATTCTATATATTCTATTACTAATATGTTTGATTGCAATAGTTTCTGCAAGTTTATTAATTATGGGTATACTTAAGGTATATATTTTTGTAGATGAAATTGAATTTTATTTAAATGAAAGTTAATTTTGTATTTTCAATTTATAGAAACGAAGTAAACTAATGAAACCCTGGGTTTATACTGCCATATTTGGTATTGGTCTTCATATCTTACGCATGATCTATGAATTCTTTACCGGCTTTGGTGATGGCATCGGTAGTGTATTTCTTAATATTTTAGTCGGGTTACTTGTTTTGGGTAAGTAAAACTTTTGGTAAGAAACTGTATGTCTGTGTAAAAACAGATTAGATCTGATTGTACCAGATCTAATTAGATCTCGAAATTGGGAACAAATCTCAGATCTACTTACATATGATTAGATCTAGGCAGATCTTACGCACCATATATAATCAGATTAAATTTGATTTTTACTTTAAATAAAATTAGAGAACTTATACCTACCCAGTCAGAAATCGCCAGTGGTACAAAAAATCAAGCACTGGCATACTACTGGGTAACCACGGTGTTAAAAATAAATGACTGGCAGAACACTCATTTGGGACGCTTTGCCAGCGTGTGCAAAAAGCGTTTTGCCAGTATTTGTTTTACAATAATTTCGGTGGTTTATAAAAAAACCACTGGCAAAGATGGGCTTAGAGTGCTGTGCCAAGGTTTGCAACCAGTGGTTATCCAGTGCTACCTAGTCAGAAATTATCGTTAAAAAATGTTTGTAGTCAGAAGGTTCCAAGTTCAAATCCGGTTGCAGGAAAAAAAATTTTTTTTTATTTTTTTAATTTAAATTTTTTTTGTTTTATAAAATTAATTTTTTTGTTTGTGGAAAAGCTGCTTTAAGATGAAAATTTTTTTTGCTTTCCCAACGCAGGCATATTAGTTCCAAAAAATAGTTTGCCAGTGCTAGCATTTTAGCACAGCCAGTAGTTGTCCAGCTGTTATCACCCATTTATGTGTTTAGCCACCAAGTATTATATGTCTCGTTAGCTCAGAGGGTAGATCTGTCGTCTGCCAATCTGACGGCCTGGTTTCAAACCACGGTAGGACAAAAAAAAAATACATTTGAACTTTTTTTAAATTTCACTTTGGAAAATATATTTTCAGACCACCTATTTACTGGTTCAAAAATTTTGTTTCTCCAGTGCTTTTGCGGCACTTTTTGAATAGCTGGTCCTTTTGTCTAATGATGTTATCATTTTGGGAATGGGAAAGCACTTTTTTCCAGTACTTGTACCACATGTTAAAGTGCCAAAGTTTGCCATCGCTTTCCCGTTTGTAGTTTTCTGACTGGGTACATATAAACTGATCTTCTTAGCGAGTAATAAAACAACATATTTGCGGAAAATTCTTAATAAGGTGGGTCTACGCCCATTACTTTTGGACAAAATCAATGATGTGCTACGGAGTGGTGTAGGGTATAAAAATGCTCGGACGAATCGATCTTCCAAGACAAAAGGGTTCTTAACTTTGAATGCATTTGGCTAAATCAAAATTTAAAATCACTAGACTCTACAGTTTTACACCAGGATTTTGAATTTCAGAGATGCTTTCGAGATACTTATTTGTGGATTTATAAGTCCAAAATATTTTAAGAAATTTGTACTAAAAGGTCGATTTTGTAGGGTAGTGTAATTTTAAGGTTCTTTTATACATAATAATAAAGTACTCTGAGCTGCACATTGGATTCAAATAAAAATAGAAGATAAAATTAAACTATAAATGTGTATGTACGATGGAGAAAGATATAAAATATAATCTGTAGCTCAAAGTAATTCAGGGGATTTACCGCGTAACTCGATTCAAAAAAAAAATTTTCGAAATCGTAAATGTTTGAATATTATTTAAAAAAATTAATTCTGTATAAAAATTCTACTTTTTAATTTATTTTTATCCTTAGCCTTGTACACTAGAGCGTACCCTCCAATATGAAGTATTTTTGCAAGGAGGTTTCAAAAAAATTTTTTTTCTTTTGCCGAACGTATATCTTTGGCATTTACAGTTGGATCTTAAAGTATGATACATCGATGTATTTTTCTCGAGGAGACCAGTGTTTTGCTGTAAGAGCCATTGACCTCAAGTATCCCGTTCTAGTAGTTACCCACCAGATCTCAGTTGCTACCACCCTAATGTACGACCCTAATGCCAGAAAAATAAAGCTCGCAAAAAATCATTAAACTTTTGCTAAGGAAGTTTTTCGATAAACGCAGTAGAAAGATTTTTTATATATTAGTTGCCAAACGTAGGGTCGCCTTTTTAAATTTTTTTTATTGGATTTTTCCTTTATAGCAAATCACTGGTCTCCTCGAGGCAAAAAATCGATATATCACACTTTAAAATCCAACTTTAAAGGCCGAAGCTATAACGAAAAATTGAAAAAGGCGACTCCTACGTTCGGGAAAAAAATTTTTTTTGTTGAAATTGCCTTGCAAATATTGGAGGGTGTACGGCGAACTTTTTTTTGAGGTACGGTCTATTGTACACTATATATAATAATTAAAAAAGTAAAATTTATGCTAAAGCTTTTTTTTTTACAAAAGGTACAAAATAAACGAATTCGAAAATTTTTTTTAAATCGAGTTAAGCGGAAACAACCCCAATATTGAAACTGAACTCTAGTATATGTTAAATAAATGCCTTTTCTTTTTTTTAAGGTTTACAATGCTTGATATTTTATCCTATATATACACTTTACAAGGACTATACCGATTACAGTGTCCAACAAGAACACTGCTAAAGCACCAACAAAGGTTAACAAAAAACAAATTTCTATAATTGGCGAAATCAGATGAAATTGTGCTCTCAAAAGTAAAACTACTATATTATAAATTTTAACTTTTCAATTCTAATATTGACATTATCTATTATCCTTGAAAAAATCGCGATTCGAATTTGATACCCCATATTGATTATTTTAATATCACATAAAAAGAAGTTAGCCCCCAAAAATTAACACCACTTTTAAAATCTTTAAGTTCAAATTACTTAATATCACAGTCGGAATATATAATCATGGGAACCTAAACTGTATTAAAAAGTGTTTTTCTTAATATAAGAGATCTGACATTATATTTAGGGGCAGATTAAAATGAAATTAGTGCAATTAATAAAATTAAATATATGTATATTTATTACTTAATTGTTTGAAAATATAATTCCAAATTAGGGTGTCCCATTAAAAAAAATATTTGAATAAATTTTATTTTAGCCAAAATGCACCAGTTTTATGCTTAAAATGCTCATTGGTATCTAAATATACCAATGAAATTCAGGATATTTATGCACCCTAATAATGTATTGTATGTTAAATTTAAAAAATAAATGTTTTTATTATAAAAGCTTAATACGCATAAAATATTATCAATATTAAACTCTCCATAGGCCAACAACTACCTCAACTAGATATTTTAAATAACCCCAACACAAACATTTTTATACATCCGAATATTAGGGGTTTTCATATAAAGTCGTATTCTACTCGTAAACGATGTAAACCTGGTATGTTTATGAGTTTAATGTCAAACTCCATACATAAAAAATATGGTTTGTATTTATACAAGGTTTACAAGGAATTTACAAGTTTATATGAAAACCCCTATTAATAAATTTATTTTTTGAAAATAATTTATATACCTACATACTTCCTATTTGACAATAATTAATATTAATATAAATATTTGTACTCTACATATTCACAACAACGAAAACCCAGCAGTTATTGGGTATTTCGGAACCGAAATCTAAAAAAAAAAATTATAAAATTGGAATACGTTAAAAAAACTGTCACAATGTTTTACACAAAACTATAGCTACACTCATAGAAATAAATCTGCAAAAATAGGAGAAAAAGCAACTCAAAATTAGTTAAAAACCATGTTGCGGGAAAAACTGCTAAATATTTTTGCTAAATATTAGTAAAATAAGAACTGCAAAAACAAACTCTATTAAATTTACAAAATTTTAGTTACATTTAAGTTAACTTTTAGTTAATTGAAAATAGCAAATTGTGTTGTAAAATCTGCAAAAAATTTTGCTAAATATTAGTAGAATAAAAATAGCAAAAACAAACTGTTATATCTACAAAATTTTTGTTATTGTTAAGTTAAATTTAGTTGAATGCAAACCGGTTTGAATCGGCTGAAATATTTGCTAAAAAATTGTAAACTGCTTTTTTCAAAAGATTCGATTTTTATTTGCATTTAAAAAAAAAATGGAAAAAAAAACTTAGAACATTTGAAATTTTTTTGTGATGTTTTAGGCCACTTATTATTAAATATAATTTTTTAGCTAATTTTAGCAGGTTAATTTTTTATTTTCTATTAACAAAAATTTAACTTAAATACAACTAAAGTTCTGTAAATTTAATAGTTTTAATTTTGCTGGTCCTATATTACTAATACTTATATAGTAAAAATAATCTGATAATTTTAGCAGTTTTTTCTGCACATAATTTTTAACTAATTTTTAGTAGTTTAAACTAAATTTTTTGCAGACTTTTTTCTATTTTTGTATTCTTATGAATTTATTAATAATTTATTTAATTAATTTAAACACCAGATACATTTTGCAATATGTGGTAAAATAAACAAAAAACAATTTACTGGTATAACCGACCCGGCTTTTGTAGTTCAGATTTGCACTTATGTATTTGGTGTGAATATAGTATAAGACAAATTTTGCAATATATTAAAACTAATAAAATAGATGTTGCTTTACAAATATATTAAACGTGTTTTATTCAACTAACAGTAAATTATATACAATATGTAAAATCAACTACAAGTAACAGTTAAAATAACTATATTTTCAATTCAGAAGTTGTACACTACATTTGTATTTAAATCATCTGCAATATATAGCCATTTAAAACTCCCCAGTAAAAAAGTTTATCTATAATCATATGTGACTTCATATAATAATATATTTTCTTATATAATTATATATATATCGGTATGCATTACCATACATAATTATATATTGTATTAATTTTTTAAAATTATTTTATATAATGCCCTATATATCCACCTCTAATTATATATTAATCTTGATTAAATTAGATATGCCTTATATGATAAGATATGGTGTATATTATATCATATAAAATTATTTATAATACTATATATAATTATATGTATGCATATCACATGTTTTTCCATCTATAGTTTAGTATGGAGACTAGGGTGGGTCGATTTAGCAATCGATATTGTGCATCGATTTTTCTATAGCTTTTGGCATGAGGAAAAAAAGTTCCACTACGACATATCAAAACGAGTAAAAAGGTTAAAGTCGGGCATGCCGACTATACAATATCCTACACCAGTCTGGTTAAAGCCAACTAATGTTTGGATCCGAAATTCGAATTCCCATGTGAAAATCGAAATATATATGAACACACATGATCATACATTGACTTGTATATGATCATGCATGGGCATACATTGTCATATACGTACATGCATAGTTCAATGTATGACCATACATGATCTCATATATTTACATATATCTTTGGATCCGAAATTTGAGGGTATATGACCGTACATATTCATATATGACCATATATGCTCACATATGATTCATGTATGCTCATATATGATCATATATGGCCATATACCTCCATATACCCTCAAATTTCGGATCCAAAGGTATATGGAAATATATGAGATCATGTATGATCATACATTGAACTATGCATGTACGTATATGACTATGTATGCCCATGCATGATCATATACAAGTCAATGTATGATCATGTGTGTTCATATATATTTCGATTTTCACATGGGTGGGTTAAAATGGGACTTGTGTCAAAATTTTCTATAATGTGAGTCAGCGAACCAAATTTCATTAAAATATCTTAATATTTGCGACCTGTAGTTTGTAACGAAGCCAATTTTGGGGGGGACCTTATATGGGCACTAGGTCTAAACATGGACCGGTGTTAACCAAAATCAATAGGCTTCGTCTTTGGGCTGATATAGATCGGCGTACCAAATTTCATCAAAATATCTTAATATTTGCGACCTGCAGCGTATAAACAATATATTTTTGAGGGGACCCTTATATGTGCACTAGGTCTAAACATGGACCGATGTTCACCAAAATCAATAGGCTTCGTCCTTGGGCCAACAAAGATCTGTGTACCAAATTTCATCAAAATATCTTAATATTTGCGACCTGCTGCGTATAAACAATATAATTTTGGGGGGACCCTTATATGAGCACTAGGTCTAAACATGGACCGATGTTCACCAAAATCAATAGGCGTCGTCCTTGGGCCGACATAAGTCGGTGTACCAAGTTTCATCAAAATATCTTAATATTTGCGACCTGTAGAGTGCGCACAAGAATGCATGGACAGACAGACAGACGGACGGACGGACGGACATCGTTAAATCGAAATAAAAAACGAGTAAAAAGGTTAAAGTCGGGCATGCCGACTATACAATACCCTACACCAGTCTGCTGTATTGTTTGGATCCGAAATTCGAATGGGTTAAAATGGGGCTTATGTCAAAATTTTCTATAATGTGAGTCAGCGCACCAAATTTCATTAAAATATCTTAATATTTGCGACCTGCAGTTTGTAACCAAGCCAATTTTGGGGGGACCCTTATATGGGCACTAGTTCTAAACATGGACCGATGTTCACCAAAATCAATAGGCTGCGTTATTGGCCCAATGTAGGTCTGTGTATCAAATTTCATCAAAATATCTTAATATTTACGACCTGCAGCGTATAAACAGTATAATTTTGGTAGGACCCTTATATGGGCACTAGGTCTAAACATGGACCGATGTCCACCAAAATCAATAGGCTGCATTATTGGGCCAATATAGGTCTGTGTACCAAATTTCATCAAAATATCTTAATATTTACGACCTGCAGCATATAAACAGTATAATTTTGGTAGGACCCTTATATGGGCACTAGGTCTAAACATGGACCGATGTTCAAAAAAATCAAACTTGTTCGTCCTTGGGCTAACATAGGTCTGCGTACCAAATTTCATCAAAATATCTTAATAGTTGCGACCTGTAGAGTGCGCACAAGATTGCATGGACAGACAGACAGACGGACGGACGGACGGACGGACAGACGGACATCGTTAAATCGAAATAAAAAAAAATTCTGAACCAATCGGTATACTATAAGGTGGGTCTACGACCAATATTTTTTGGTGTTACAAACATCAGCACAAACTTATAATACCCTGACCACATAGTGGTGTAGGGTATAAAAATCATTTTCGAGGCTCCCAAATTTCGACAAAAACTCGTCTAAAAACCAAAAAAAAAACATTTTTTTTCGAAAAAATGATATCGCCATCGTTTTAAGCGTACAATTTTACCTTGGATAGGATATATTTAAAAAAATGTAAATATATATATATATATTTATATATGTTATCCATAAGATATATAATTTGAGTTAAAATCATATATGGCCCCTATACAGAACCATATACATTTATATATGCTATCCATAAGATACACTCAGATCACAAAGTTAGTAAAAAAATTTGTACACAGTTTTCAATCGAATTTTACTAGTTTTGTACTGATTTTTTGTATAATTTGTTTTTTAGTAACAATTTTTGCTATTCTCTTATTACAAATTATATATTTTTTTAAATAATTATCGTTGCTGATTTCAGCAAAACATTTTACAAATTTTTCAAAACCGAGTGCTAAAGTTAGCAGAAAAATATACTAATTTAACAAAAAGTGGATATTTAGGAAACTTTTTTTCAAGAATTCGTTGATTTTTAAGATTCTTGTTTAGTTTATATTTGTTATTAGTGATATATTAGTTTGCAAATAAAACTCAGAAAATTTTATTGTATCTCCAATACATAAAAAGGTAATAACTGGAGAACATTTTTTACAATCGAAAGAAAATATTTTTTTTTTTGTTAAATTTGATTTTATTTTGATTTTAAATTGCAGTTTACAACAATTTACTGAAATTTAGTAGGGTCAACTATTTATACTAATTTCATTGTACTAAAATCATTGATATTTAGTAAATTTTGTAACTGATTTTAGCAAATATATTTTGAATTGCAGTTTACAACAATTTTGCTAAACTTTAGTAGCGGCTACTAATTTTTTTCTACTAATTTTATTGTACTACAAATCAGTAGACATGTGTTGCTAAAATTAGCAAAAAAATACCGCAAGGCTCAAAACAGTTCAATTTTTCGTAATAATAGCAAAATTTTCAGTAGCCATTACAGATTTTTTTGGTTGAGTTGAGGCATAATATTTGGAAACCTTATAATATGTTCTTATTTTAGCCTTAGGACTCACAGAATCTTATCAGGATACTTTTAAAGGACATCGACGTATCATGGAAACGTACGGATGGATTTTTATAATATTTGGCGGAATAAATGTATTTAGTATAAGCAGCATGTATGCATTGGAGTAAAAGATTTTTTTTTTGCAAAACAAATCAATATATTTGTAAAGCAATTAATCAAGAAAATTAAATTAAGCGTGATAATATACAAACACACAAAATGTGGGAGTGTTGAAAATTAAAATCTTAAAGAAATATTACTTTGTCTTTTATTTTCAGTATATACATACAATCATTGTTTGTCCTTGACATTGAAAAGTCAGACTAACATACTTCCAGCGGCATTTGTTTACCACAATGCAATATTTTGCGACAATCATATTCCACAACTTGTTGCTTCTTCCTTTTTTCTCTCTCTCTTGTTGCAACTTCCAAGAGTGGCCGTCCGAAGTTATGTTTTCTATGTTAAAATAAGGAAAATTTTAAACTTACGGAGTTTGAGAACATATAAGCAAAAATGTTCTAAAGTCAGATATAATGAAGTGCACTACACAACCAATTGAACTTCCCTTACTAAACCGAATATTAAAATTAAAACCGAAGCCTTTAAATTTATGGCATATAAAAACTATACTACGCAGATGTGAAATTTCTCCAAGACTCAGTTGTGTATCTCTAACAAAATTATAATATTTAGTTCAATATTGTAACGAGAACATTGTGAATCAATTGGGAATTGCGTGTATAACAGTAAACATTTATATATAAAAAAAAAACAATAAAATATTTAATCAAAATTAATTAAACAATCGACAGAAAAATGAATTGTTGTAGTCGTTCAACATATGGCGTGGTTATTGGTAGTTTTAATATTTTTGGATTTATATGTACCAGTATTTACATTATAACGGTATTAAGTAAAATAAGCGATATATCCTCTCAAGATGGTAAGGAATTTAAAATACACCAATCCCTCGCTTAACGGCGATTCCTTATAAAGGCCTTAAAATGGTATAGAAAACACTAAAAATGAGTTTTAATTACGAAATTTGTTATATCAATTACTAATCTAATTGACTTTGCATGTATCCACTATGGGCTAGCATCTACGTTTTTTTTTTACTAAAAGGACAAATATGTTAAGCGAAAATCTAAATCTACCTTAAGAATCCAGACACCCTAAACAACTATTGCGAACTCCTGAGAGAAAAAAGCGTCATACAAAAAATGGGTAAAAATTGTAAAATTTACCAACAATGGGGTAAAAAACTCAAGTCAAATTATTAAATAACATTTTTTGTTTAAAATTTAGAAATGAATTTTAGCAGTATAAATAACTAAATTCCAAAAATAGGGTAAAAAGCACCAGACCCCTATATATAAATTTTTTTGACTAAATTCATAAAGAAATTCACAAAAAAAATTTTTCATACAAAATTCATTCCACAAACCTCCTATAACTTTATAAAACATTTATGAAATTACACATTTAAATATAACGGAAATGTAATTAGAATTAGTACACTCACAATATGTTATCCTTAAAAACAACCTAAAATACATATTAAATTAATTGAAAACACAACTAAAAAAGGACTACTGATTTTTCGTTATATTCAAACCATTTTGCTATTTATTTTCAAACATTGTTGAAAAAATCCATAAAAGAAATAAAAATAATTGAAAAGTCTTTTAAAACAATCATCAATTTTTAACTGACAAAACATAACAAAAACGATTTTGTGGTTTGTTTTTTCATATTTGAAAGTTTTTTTTTTGTTTGGATTTTCAAAACACTACACCATACACAACACACACTTTAATATTTTTATTGGCTATGTTTGCATGTATGAGTAAAGAATTTCTTGTAATTTGAATTGAAACAATTTTGTATATAAACAAACTATTTTAACAAAAAAGAAAACCGAAAATATTTGAATTTTTTGTTTTAAAACAGAAAATAACGAAATTATTTAAATTATTATTTCTAAAAATAGAAATCTAACAATAGAATATTTGACTGAAAATAACAACTCCTACAGACGATACATATTTTTTTCTAGTTTGTTTTTTATTGATTGATAAAAAAGTTAAACAATATGCTTCAATGTATTTTAATTGATTCTTCATTTGAAAACAAACTTTACCAATTACTTTTTAAATAAACCTCAATCGGTTATGGAAAATATATTGTGAGTGTATATATATAAACATTGTGAGAAATACCGTTAAATATACTTTTTCATTCACTTCGCATTATTTTTCAGCTTTGACAACAAAATTGTTTGGTAAATTGTCCGTCGTGTATATTTGTTCGTTTCAGAGTTCATTTGAAATAAACTTTATAACATTTTAGAAAAACTAAGTCAAAACGCTTATTTTACTCTGTCTTTGTCTAAAATAAATATTTTGTAGTAGTTTACGGTTATTCTCTAGTTTTTTTTACCGATATTTGTCACTAAAAAATATCTCTACTCATCTATGGAAATTTTTCAAAACTTCAAGTTAACAGTTTCTGTCGAAACTTCATACATTTTCAAAACAAATGAAATTCAAATGCCGATAAGCGAGGGTTCGGCGTATATAAATCATTTAATTATTTGTAAGTGATCGACACAATGATCTGTTGTTTATTTATTTAAGATGATTTTCGTAATGATCAAGTTGTACAATCTTCTACCACCGTTCTTTATATTATACTGGTTTTAAGTTTGATGGCCCTGGTTACATCGAGTCTATTAGTAATGGGTATAATTAAGGTAAATGTAAAATAATTTCAATTATATTTCGATACGTCTTATTTTTGCTATTTCTTCCACATATAGAGACGTTGTTCATTGATGAGACCCTGGATTTATAGTGCCATCGGAGGAATTGCTATGCAGATTGCCCGTATAGTTGTAAATTTTTTTACTGCTATGGTGAACGATGTTAGCACTGTTTTCAGTACGCTTTTTTTTGGTCTTCTCATTCTTGGTAAGTTTTAATTGTCCAAGTATTCCCTGTAAGTCGTTAAACACTCCTAGAATTACATCAGCAACATTAACTGCAATTGCAGTTAAAAAAGTGTACATTGCATTTGTATTTAAATTAACCACATTTGCCGTTGTTTTTAACTTCAATTTTAGTTAAAATAATTGCAATTGTAGTTTAAATGCAATTGCAGTGTAGACTATTTTAACTGCAAATGCAGTTAATTTTACCGACATTATTCCCTTAGTGTAGAGAGGTCCTACCTTAATTAAACTTAAATTGTATTAGCAAACCAAAGCGATTTAATCACCTATATAATTTTATTAATGAATAAGATAGCGCTCATTTCGGGAAAAAACCCAGTTTCAGGGCCTGAATATTTATTACGAAAATATTCTAAACGAAAGAAATTGACAATAACTTTCGTCAAAAATACATGGGAAACAATAACAAAATTTTCGTTACTTTCGTTTTTTCGTAATACATAAACCAGGGCTTTATTGCGGCTCAGTTCCTCCCGGTTTTTTTACAATGCTTCAAAGGTAGAAAAGTTTCAAAAATTAGTTTGCTTTTTCGTGTTTTTTATTATTCGGAATAAAATTATTCAGTAAATCGTGGCTATTCGATCCATTTTGACTTTTGAAAGCTATAAGTTTGACGTGTAAAATTTCAAGTCCCCAAAAAAAGCGAAAAATTTACGATCGCCATTTTGGATTTATGTTGAAAAATTTCGGGCCGATGTTTCCAATTCGAAAACTACATTACAAATGGCGTATACCCTGGAATAACTACAATATAATATCTTCAGGTTAGATGGTTTACATTTCTTCATTTTTGTATACAAAATTAGCATCAAAGTCCATACGTATTATATCCGATAAATGGGTTTCGGAATTAGAAACAGGAACTTTAAAAACATTTTAAGTAATCCATTCCTAACGTAATTTTTTTGACGATTTGTGATTTCGTAATCCGGTATTTGCTTAAATGCTCTTTTTTACCAATTTAATTCAGATTTTTCTCAATATTTATTGCAATGTTGATTTTTCCCACCATATAATGAGGATCAGATGTTTACCCGGATTTTGCCCCGCTTCCCGAAATATGATCCAAATAGTACTTATAGTCGTGCTTGACTAATTATATTTCTTTAACTTATTTTTTTTTTATATCCATGCAAAGCATTAGTGAAAGCTTGCTTTCCCTTTCAACAATTTAAATTTTCGACACACCCTAATAAATAATAATAATAAGTTAGGACTTTTCGTATAAACTCGTAAATCCCTTGTAAACCTTGTATAAATACAAACCATATTTTTTATGTATGGAGTTCGACAATAAACTCATAAACATACCAGGTTTACACCGTTTACAAGTAGAATACGAGTTTATATGAAAACCCCCTATATGAAAACCCCTATTAACTTTTTTATTAATTTTCTTTTAAGCTTTACAATATGTGATATTTTACCCAATATACACTCTGTTTAAGGACATTCGAGATACCACTACTGCCCAAGAAGAAGAAAGTAATTTAAGTTATCAACCACAACCACCAAATTATAGTGAAATCGAAAAGGGTGGAGAAACATACAATTAAAGGAAACGTTCAGTGTGTTGGTTTACTCGAATTTCTTACTACATTTACTACAATTGGAAAGTTTTGTTTACTTTTTGTATTGAACTTTTCCAGCTGTAGTAAAAGTAGTAACTTGTAGTAAATAAACGAAGAAGCTTTTTATAAATCTTAAACATTCCAGCAAAATATAAATGAAACAACCATAAAGTTAAAGTTAATAAAATACAAAAAAAAAGAAGACAAATTACATATGTATAAACTTTTTTAGAATTGGCAGATATTTTGCTACATACCGCTAGCAAAACTATATAAATTTTAGAAAATATCGATGTTAAGGCTCATTTACAATACTGTAGTAGGTACTGTGCGGCAAAATTTCAGTTTAAGGGGTTCGCCAAAAAAAACAAAAAAAAAAAAAAATTTGACCCTCTCGGGAATTAAAAAAGAAAAAAACCTAAATTAATTTTGGGAGGGTCTCGGATCCGGGAGGCCCGTGGGGGGCAAAAAACGGGGGAACATAGTAGGATGTAAGTGTGGGTACTCACGATTCCAAAAATGTTATTTTTTTATATTCATATAAAACGTAGCCCTAACTAGAGCCATTTTTCGACAAATAGGGGGTTCGAAAAAAGTAAAAAATTAATGTCAACGAAAATGGTAGGTACACTTATAAAAAAAAGTTAGTACAAAAGTCTGTTAAACGCGTTCTGATTAAATTTAACTAATTTTTCCGTAATTTTCTTTAAAAAAGTCCAAGTTCATTTGAGAAAGCAAATTTTCTCACGATTTCAAAAATTAAGCCTTTTTACTATTCCGTTGTACGTGAATCGAATTAGAGGCATTTTTTTAAATTTTAGACCTTCGAAAAATTAAGAAAGTGTAAAATCACGTTATTTTAGTTTTGGTAAAACCCTGTAAATGTCCATTATGTTTTTTTTTTTTAATTTGGAACATAAAACGCACTTGGAAGTCGAAATGTCCATTTTTGGAAAAAAAGTTTTTTTTTAAATGTCAAAATTTTTAATGCCTTTATAGATTATTGCAAAAATTACCACAATTTTTGAAGTCATTTGAACATTTTCTATCATTTAAGTACCATTTTACCATACAAGAACATTTCATCATTTTCAGTCCCCCCTCTTAAGGGACTAAAATGGCTTTAGTTAGGGCTATGTTTTATGGATAAAAAAAAACATTTTTGGAATGGTGAGACAATTTCCTTTAATTTGAGTCCCCACACTTACATGTTACTATGTTCCCCCGTTTTTTGCCCCCCATGTGCCTCCCGGGTCCGAGTCCCTCCCAAAATTAAGTTCGGTTTTTTCTTTTTTAATTCTAGAGGGGGTCATATTTTTTATTTTTGACCCCATAAAGCAGTTTAGCCCATCCCAACAAAACCTTGGTAATATATGGGTACTACTATGCATATTACCTGGTAATATATAAACCGCTTACCCTTGCATTACTTGTAATACGAAATTTATACCTTTGAATGTTTTATTGGTATAAATAATTGGTTTTTCTAGAAAATTTTAGAAATTCTATTTTTTTGTTAAAAATCCGCGAATTTGAAATTGATATTCGGTTTAAAAAATTTAAATTTAAACAAAATGTTTTTGAAAACTCCTTACACGTAAGTTCAGAATAACATGTTACTAGGTAAGGAGTTACCTCGATGGACATGCCCTTGTTAAAATAATAGCTTTGGTAATACAAAAGTAAGTGGTTACTTACCCTTATTTATTCTTACCAAAGTCATTACCGGGTAATAGAAGGTTTTGCTGGGATACTTCTTGTACCATGGCATCCCCCTCTTTTCTTTCTTAAATTCAATCTGTAGTGCAGAGTACTCCAGCACTGTGAATGGACCTTTAAGTCTTTTAAAAATTTTCGAAATGTTTATAATTTTTTGTATTCTAAAGAGGAGCTGAGGGCCAGTTTTATAGCCGAAACAATTAAGGAATTTTTTCTTAAATTTTCTTAAATAACAATTTTTTCAACCAAATTTCTTACTCAACTAATATTTAACACAAAAATCTTTCTTTAGAATAACATATAAATTATGGCGTCGTTTTCCTCATTAGTGGAAAGACCAACCTTCTTTTAAATTTTGTTCTTATTATTCCAGGATTATATTTTCTCTTGTTTTTTTTTTTTTTTTTGTATGACATCATCTATAAATTAGTTGAGATTTAAAAAGAAACTAAAAACATGATGAGGTTAAGTAAAATCGAAAGCAGAACTACTTCATTATAATGTTTGAAAATATTTTCATTAAACTAAGAAAGAAACATAAGTATGCATTTATATTAATAGTAGTTATTATTATTATTATTACAGTTAAAATCATGCTATGTATACTAACAGCACCTTATTACGGAAAAATTTTAAAATTTGTAAATGAATTGTTCCTTCCTATAATTATAACACAGTACAACACAAAACTACGGTGTTCTGATAATGGATTTTAGTAGAGGAGACCAAAAAAAATATACCTGTGTCGACGTTTTGAAAGATCACATCGCAATTTTATTTTAGGGAGGGTTAAAATTCCAACCCCCCCCCCCTTTTTTTCAAATGTTTGTTGTAAATCGGCATAGAAAACCATGTGAATCTTTCATTTTAGGTATAGAGGGCGTTCAGCGAACTTATGTAAAACTACGAAGAACATTTTTTAAGGAACGTTTTAACCCTCTAACTCTTCAACTTATGGGTACTTTTTTGTCCCTTTTTAAAATAGGGCCAACCAAATCCACTGCAACTGTTATATGTTCGAAAATGCATCATCAAAACATTTGATGCGCAAATTAGTTTAGTGTCCTATGTTTGAGTGTGCTAACATATAGAAAACCCAAAAGAAAATCGTTGTTTTTTTTTTTTTTTTTTTTTTTTTTTGAAAACAAAAAAGAGTACGGCACTTGTTCTAAGTTACTTGAATTATTGTTATTGTTTTCTTTTTTGTATTTTCTTTTTATGCTAGGTTCTATTGAGTTAGATGTAATTTCTATTTGGTATATTTTATTGTTGTAAAAATGTTTTGAGTTTGATAATTTAGTTTATTGTTGGTAATTTTATGTATTGTAAAAAATTATAAAACAGATATCTAAAAAAAGCGACCTTTCGAGTAACTTTTTAAATTGATTTTTTGTAGATACACTGGAAATGTTTAAACGGATTTTTTAGTATTAAACACAAATTTATAAGTACTTTAATACACTAATTTCTGACTAAAAGCACGGAGCACAATTAAGATAAACATCCACTGTTAACGGCGTAGTGATAAAGCCCAATAAATTTTTTTTTTTTTTTATATGTTAGACCAACTCTCAGGGGATGCCCCCTACTAACGCACGTTTTCTAAAGTGTCAGTAACATTTAAATTTGGACAAGCACTTGCATATAGTCTTTTTATACCCTACACCACTATGTGGTCAGGGTATTATAAGTTTGTGCTGATGTTTGTAACACCAAAAAATATTGGTCGTAGACCCACCTTATAGTATACCGATCGGTTCAGAATTTTTTTTTATTTCGATTTCACGATGTCCGTCTGTCCGTCCGTCCGTCCGTCTGTCTGTCTGTCCATGCAATCTTGTGCGCACTCTACAGGTCGCAACTATTAAGATATTTTGATGAAATTTGGTACGCAGACCTATGTTGGCCCAAGGACGAACAAGTTTGATTTTTTTGAACATCGGTCCATGTTTAGACCTAGTGCCCATATAAGGGTCCTACCAAAATTATACTGTTTATATGCTGCAGGTCGTAAATATTAAGATATTTTGATGAAATTTGGTACACAGACCTATATTGGCCCAATAATGCAGCCTATTGATTTTGGTGAACATCGGTCCATGTTTAGACCTAGTGCCCATATAAGGGTCCTATCAAAATTATACTGTTTATACGCTGCAGGTCGTAAATATTAAGATATTTTGATGAAATTTGGTACACAGACCTACATTGGGCCAGTAACGCAGCCTATGGATTTTGGTGAACATCGGTCCATGTTTAGACCTAGTGCCCATATAAGGGTCCTACCAAAATTATACTGTTTATATGCTGCAGGTCGTAAATATTAAGATATTTTGATGAAATTTGGTACACAGACCTATATTGGCCCAATAATGCAGCCTATTGATTTTGGTGAACATCGGTCCATGTTTAGACCTAGTGCCCATATAAGGGTCCTACCAAAATTATACTGTTTATACGCTGCAGGTCGCAAATATTATGATATTTTGATGAAATTTGGTACATAGACCTATGGTACATAAGCCTATTGATTTTGGTGAACATCGGTCCATGTTTAGAACTAGTGCCCATATAAGGGTCCCCCAAAATTGGCTTGGTTACAAACTGGAGGTCGCAAATATTAAGATATTTTAATGAAATTTGGTGCGCTGACTCACATTATAGAAAATTTTGACACAAGCCCCATTTTAACCCATTCGAATTTCGGATACAAACAATACACCAGACTGGCGTAGGGTATTGTATAGTCGGCATGCCCGACTTTAACCTTTTTACTCGTTTTAATTTAATTTTGTCGGGATATACATTAAATGCATTAATCTTTATTATTTTTTGTTTTTGAAATAACTAACAAAAATAACGGTGTAAAAATACTGGTTTGGAAGTTGTTTACTGTGATATTACATATAACTGATTTAACCCTCTAATGCTCTTTCTTCTGATTACAATAATATTTAAACCATATATTTGGCGTTGAAAATCTACTGTGGAACAAACATTAAAATTTTAATTTATCGCTTTATTTAGGCGATATAGAACAACAAAGGTTGAAGACGTATCTTTAATTTCGATTTTTGCTGTAAATAATATATGGTTGATATCAAAAAATGTGATAAAAACCGTGTAACCACCTAATTTCTAATGCATGGATTACATTTGAGTTACATATTTCGATATAAATCAGCGCATTGTTACCTGTTTTACAAAATTTATAACAATCTGACCAATTTTTGTTTAATACATAAAATTTGTTACCAATTTTATAGGCCAAATGTAAACTCCGTAACAAGTAACTCATAAGGTTTTTTAACTTTAATAGCTTATATTTTAATAACCAATAAAGCTAAACACTAACTGTAAGAATTTTTATGAAGAGGAAAAGTGCCGTTTTTAATAAAAATTAATACATTTTACAAACTTTTTCGTATATCTTAGCTATCACGACTTCAACTCTGTAACGATTTTTCGTCATAATTTTTGATAAAAATACATATACCAGAATTTTGGAGTTATCTTTTATTTATATTCCGAAAAGTATAATGTTATTTATACTCAAATGATCGTTGGACTGTAAGTAATCATCCAGTATAACAAACTTGAAGCTTTTCTGCAGCATGTAACATTCTCGAGATGAAAAAGGATGTCTTTAATAAGATTTGAAAAAATGTTGTAAACTCCGTTCCTACGAGTAATTTTTACACCAAACTATGTAACGAGTAAGAAAAACAATGTCATATTTGGATTCACCTTGTAGGCATCATGCGATTTTGTTTCGGAAAAAAAATTCTGACAAAGCGTTTCTGAAAGAAAACGAAAAAAGTAACCAAATGTAAACTCCGTAACCACAATTGTTTGCATTAGATTTCATTCAAATAAATGTAGATAAATGTTTAAAATATTTTAAAATAACCATAAACAGAGGTGATTCAACTAATATTTATGCGTCAAAAGACGATTCAACTAATAATTTTGCGTCAAATCAAAAAAAGTTATCAGTTTTATACCCTAAGCTGCTAGAGCGAAAAACGATTGATTTTGCATTTCATTGGTTTTAAATCGATATTTCGAGTCGTTACTGACATTAGTTTGACAAATTAAATTTGTTTCACACAATTTAAGAATTTTTTGATCGCGAAATGTTATGTTTTTAATATATTATTTTGTAACTGCGCAACCGCTTTTTGGATTTTAAATAATTTTATATTTTTGAAAAGCATTTAAAAGGACCAAAAATACAAAATTAAAAAAAAAATAAAATTTTTTTTCGCGGAATGAATTGTATTTTTATTCGCGAAACCGCCAATTTGATAAACCCAAATTATATATCATTGGAAAGCAAGTTGAAAACCCAAATACGAAAAACTAATAAATTGAAGAAAATTCGTACGCAATTTTTTTTGTTATATCTTTTGCTTGCAGAAATGTAAACTCCGTTACCACAAAAAAAAATTAAAATTGTGCAAAAACAGTTATTGCCACAACTTGTAAAAGAGATTTTTTGCAATTAGGTTTATAATGACTAAACTTACTGATTCCATTAAGAAAAAACCGAAATATTAAAACTTTTTGCTTCTCACAAATTTGGCCCAAAAATTTAACACATTTTTTGATTTCACCCATATATTATTTATTTCACGAAGTTCACGAAGAACATAGGGCTGTAAATAATACCATCAATAAAATAAAATTACGTACTGAGAATTGTTGATCAATTGTTGTTATTTCAAAAGTTATGGGGATTTTCGCTTTTTGAAAATTACGAAATTTGGCGAATTTGGCACTAAACAGCATTTGGCACTAAAAATGACGAAATTTGTTCTGTTTACTACTACTACTACTATAATCTGTGCTTAATTTTAAGAAAATCTGTTGGCTAGTTTTTGAGTTAGGGAGATATTTGTAAAACGTATCCTGGCGTTATCCTGTGAGTCCTATAAAAAAAATTTTTAACTGATTTTACAATTAGAAACTTTAAACTAGCTTTGTTGTTATCGGTAATGTACGCCAGAACGTAAATTTATTTTTGGCAATTTTTCAAATATTTTTTTCTGTTTTAAAAAGTTAATTCTTTCAAATTTTCAAAATTTTCATTTTACATGCTTCTTGCTTGAAAACCGTTCCTTATACAAAAAAAAATTGAAGGTGAAAAAGTAGATAGTTAAGTTCTCTATGGATGTAATACAACTTGTTTAACAAAATATTGTTATTTAGCCAAAAACTATTTAAAATCTGAAGACCGCCTTTAGGCGGCCTTGTGCATTAGAAGGTTAAACAACTGCGATGAAATCACGGTATTTTTCGTTAGTTGTTTTCCTAAATAACTGTCATAACTATTCCATATAAAACAACCGTAATTACAGTTAAAGCAACAACTATTAATCACTACCCAAACAACTATAATACAATAACTGTTAAACATTTTTGAGTGTACGACTAAGCTGATTTATCACAACCAAAAATTCGGTCACCATAACCGGACAATTCGATGGCAATGAGTTCCATTGTCAGGACGAATACGTTTTCTCTGTGAATTATTTAGTAATGTGTGGTTTAGCTGGCTCTTTTTAGTAGACTCACATTTTCGTCCAAACAATGAGAATTGTTGGACAAAAAAATTTGAATTTCCTAAGGCCCGATTATTGAATGTTTAGTTAAAATTTAGCCAACAGTTAAGTTCAAATTTTATATGGGAAACAACAACAAATATTAAAGTCCGAGCATTGGCGGACTTAGGCCGGTCTGGGGGGGGGGGGCAAAGCCCACCCTAGACTGCTTTTTGCCCACCCCAGAATTAAAAAAAACTTACTATAATTCTTGTATCTTTGATTTTTATATCAAAAAGTATCATAATATTATTTTTTTTGAATATCAGTTAATCCTGTGTTTTTGATTGGGAAAATGTCTACTGATTTCCTAGGACGATAATTTGTTGGAAGCTAGGGGTCAGTTTTAAAGCCAGAACTAATACCTCATTCATACTGAACCCAAAACTATATAGTTTTCAAATTTATTTAGTTTTCGATTGTCAAATCCTATACAAATTTCAAATCGAAAACTTAAAAAAACGAAAACTTCGATTTTTACTTGAGAAATATTTAAGAAACAAATCGATGTTAGTTCTGATTATAAGAGTTTTTATTTAACCCTCTAACCGCCTCCAGGAGGGTACACTAAATTGACCACAAATGCGCCAAATGAGTATTTTGTAATAACAAATTAAGTTATTTCGATAAAAAATAAAATTTACAAAATTTTTTATAAAGAAATTTTTAGTGTACATTGAACAGTTTGGAAGCAAGAAAGAGTCTAATTTAAAATTTCGTCAAATTTAAAAAAAATATTTTAAAACAAACACAATTTTCAAAAATCTTAGAAACATATTTAAGTCAACTCAAAACTGTTAATAACAACCACAAAGGAAGGTTGAAGCTTAAGCTTTTCAAAACAGTCTTATTTTAGTTCAAGGATAGACAAGACTCCATTAGGATACCTCTAAAGGATATCATCTTAACTTGGAAACGAATAGACGGATTTTTAAGAAATTTGATAGAAAGAATATATTTAGTATTAGTAGCAAAGCCCTTAAGTTTGAACTAAATTTCGTATTTTCCAGAAAACGAAAATCGCTACATCCACTTAAATAACAGCACAGAAAATTCTGATCACCTCGGTAATTTAAGTGGTCAAAAATTACGAAAATTTTATCAAAAGTTATTTTTAAAATATTTTTTTTTTTTTTTTTAATTATAATCATAATGTCGAAAGTGTTTTTTAAGATTAAGAGTCTGAGAATGGGCAAATAAACAGCCGATTATAAATGGGTCCCTTGCTCACCCCAGAAAAATGGTTTAGGTACGCCAATGAGTCCGAGTTAGTAGCTAACTGGACATTGTGAAAATGAGGGTAAAATTTGTGTTTTATTTATTAAGAACCCTTAAAAAATTATCCAAATATTGCTGGCTGAGTTTTGTAAGATGTGAAGTCCGAACATTAGAGGGTTAAAATAAAAATTTCATGATATCATTGGTAGCATTCGGCAGAGAAACCTTAAACTGATACCGGTGACTTGAAGCGATTTGTGATTTCTTACTCTGCTGAACGATGTTTTCTTTGTTTTGTTTTTAAATACATTTTTTCTATATTTTCCTTTGATTTTTTAAATTTTTTGTTTTTGAATTATATTTGTATGTTTTTATTTGTCATTCATACAAAACAAATTTTTTTTTAAATCAACAACAACAAATGTATCACTATTTGTTCAAAAGTAGCAAACTTTTTTACGCTACCAAAATATGACAGCGCTACCTGAGCGCTCAGACTGAGCGATTAGTGATCAGGTCGTTTAGCAGATAGTTGCACAACTGTTGTAGAACTGTTGACTGTCAAATTGTATCTGCCGAACGCACCCATTGTTTTCTATACAATAGCCAACAGGATTTCTTGTGTTCGTGAAAACAGTAAAAAACCTATGTTTTATGCTACAAATGAACTGTCGTTTTAATGGGTTTATGCTCCTTTCTCTTTTTGGTAGAATGTTTGTTTTGGATATTTTACCAAAAAATATTCCATCATTAACCATCAACAGAAAATTAAATAATTGGTCGTCTAGTTTAGTTATATATTTGCTGCCTGACAGATGTGTTTTTATTTTCTTTTGAAGTTACAAATAAAAGTTCTAAATAAATTATTAATTCAATTAAACTACTAACTAAAACAAAAATAAACCAATCAATAATAAATAATGTGTAGTCACTCAATAATTGGTGTAACTATTGGTTGTTTAAATGTTGCGGGCTTTATGATTGCTGCCTTTTTTCTAACAACCACATTAACAATTGACAATAAAAGTAAATTACAATATGATGATGGTATGTAAAACTTCATATTTGCCTAATGAACTGCTTACAGATGGCTATAAGTTGCTAACTCATAACTGACAATTTAATTACCACTTGAGATAAGAATGAAGAATGAATTCAGAATGATGAAGAGCCGCTTATTTAAAGTTGTACAACAATTGTCAGTTATGAGCTATCAACTTATGACCATCATTATTTTTTATATTCGTTAATTGATATTACAGATATTACAACTTCAACACCTGAAATTACTCCACCTTTTCAACGATCTATGCTTGTAGGGGCTTTGGTAGTCTGCATTACCATGGCCCTTATGTCGGTGTTGTTAGTAGTTGGTATTGTGAGGGTATGTAAATATAACTGTTATACTTACGAACTACAATATTTGAATCAAATTTTAAAATTTCGTATTTGCTTTTAGAAACGTTACTCTTTAATGACTCCTTGGATAGTTTTTTCATTTGTTGCTTTAATTTGCAATAGCTTACGTTGTCTAATCTGTATGATACCATTTAGAAAAAATGATGAATCAGACTTTATTCCATTCGAATCCACAGGTGGCTGTATGACTTTATGTAAGTTTTTAAGTATAATCAGAACACAGTGGGTGATACAAATAAAAATCTTATGTTATTGAGGACAAACGGAATATGTGTTTTTAAGGAGAAAAAGAAATTCTTTTCAAAAGTTTCTTAAAATAACACATAATTTCGTCAGTGCTTCCTAGGTATTAAAATTAGGAAGTTATTTACGTATATAATTTTTCTGTTTTTTTTCTATTTTATTTAGGTCTACAAACTGTGACATTGTATGTAATATATAAATTATATAAAGATATTTGTAGAAAAACATCTGTAAATGAACGAGACCTGAACAGTATTGATGATATGTCAGAAACTGAATAGCGTTATGAACAACCGTTAACTTGTGCCCATATTATTAGTTTTCAAAAAACAAATTATGAAACAGAATTATTTTCGAAATGCATGTGAAGTCTTATGAGTTTATTTATAAATGCCTAAATAAGGATAACAAAAAATAGTTCATTAAAAAAATTTTGAGTGAAAAATTATTGTTTTAAATTTTTATTTTATTTTTGGCAAATACTCATAGAAGTTTGACGGTTACACTCAGGGAATTATGTAGTTAAAATCAACTGCAAAGGACAGTTAAAATAACTGCATTTGCAGTTGAAAAGGTGTACACTACATTTGCACTTAAATCAACTGCAGTATGAAGTTATTTTTAACTGTTACATATCAACTGACAAATGTAGTAAAAACAACTACAAATTCGTTAAACTTGCTGCCAAAATTACTAACACCAATTATTAATTTAATAAAAACTAATTTATGTAAATACTCTGAATTTAATTTTATTCGCGAATAAATTTAAAATTGATAAAAGAAAATTTACACTTATTACTATTTATTTAGTGCAAAGTAATTTACAAAAAATATTAATTTAGTGAGGAATGGCTGCTAGGGCCTTCGCCTCTAATTTACACTTAATATGACTTTTATTGTTCACTATTAAAATATTTTTTAGATGTCTGCCTTCGAGGGATGAAATATTGTTCGCTTGGCTTGCTTTTTTCTCCAGGTAGAAAGGGATGAAAATATTAAAGAGCTGAAGGAAAAATATAAAATATAAAAACTTATAAAACTTACCTTATAATTTGAATTATTTAATAAAATATATAACCTTTTTCTATATTACGCGTCTTCACTTTTTAGCGTTGTTTTATGACTAAAGACACAACAGAAACCATGTTCTTCGCATATTTTTTAACTGGAAATTTCTAAACAAGCGCCATATTATTTTTGTGTGATTTGTACACAAATACACTTGAAAATTGAAGTACAAAATTCAAAACAACTGCATAAAATAAATGTTACTACAATGTTGTAGTTTTTTTTTTTTTAATAAGTGACAAAGAGATTGAAAAATTCTTCTCTAATTACATTAACAGCAATTGTAGCTAAAATAACTACAATTTGCATTACATACTACACAAATAACTGTCATGTAGTAACTGCAGAACTTTTCTGAGTGTACTACAGGACAATTATTTGTGTAGTAATCAGTAGTTGTTATTTTTAACTGTAATTATAGTTGTTTATCTATAAAAAATTTCAAAACAACTATTATGACAGTATAAAAAAAGGACTAACTAAAGGTAGTACTGTATTTTACAACAGTTGTTTAACGCAGTTATTTTTAGTACTCGCAGCAAAAATAAATGGGACAACTTCTAAATGAATCAGTTCTTTCATTACATCACCAAGAAGTTCTCCTTTAGGAAGGTTTTTTTCACAATATCCAAAGCTGCAATAAATTTGTGCTAGTCAGGAGTTCTTTTTCATATTTAAATAAGAAGTTAATATTTTTTTTTAATATTTTCTTCATTTAATTATTTTTTGGAACGATTTAAACAATTTTTTATTTAATTTCATATGAAATTTTATTAACCCAGCAAGCAAACAAACCCAAAAATTAATTAAAAAAGCGCTCAAAATATATTATTGACAACTAAAATTTTTGTATGAAAGTGGTTCATCTAAAACAACGGTTCCCAAATGGGGGTCCGCAAGAAGATCCGACAAAAAACATAAAACAAGTTATTTAAAAAAAAACAATTTTTTTTATAATTTTTAAATTATTTAACAAAATTTTGATTTGAAAAATGTTTTTTTCCTTATTCCTGCTTAAAATTGGCCATCATTTAAAATAAGCAGGTGCTCTTATCAATTTTGCCCCATAATTTATAAAGTACTTCTCGCTCAACACTGGTTAGGGGGTCCGTGAGATAGTAGAAATATCTCAAGGGGTCCATAAAGCAAAACTTAGTGGGAACCGCTGATCTAAAACATGAAAGATTTAAAAAAAGATTTAAAAAATTGTGAAGGCTCAAAAATTTAAATTTTTTTTTGGAGCCTTTTTTAAATTGTAACTTGCTAATGAAATGTTTTTTCATTTAATTTATTTTTTGTATCAATTATTATGGGTCCGGTTTTTTGTATGATATATGTACTTAGTATATAAATATCAGCCACGTATACGTATTCCGCCAATGGTGATTACAATCTCCACTAATTTTATAGAAAATTGGAAAACTCACTGACTTAAAAATTTAAAATTTTCCTAAATTATTTAGGTTGTTCATAAGGGGTGTGCTATCTATTGTATCGTTGTATCGTCCTAACAAAAAACAGAGTTGTTAAAATTTTTATTTGTGTTTAACAACGGTTTTCTATTCAGTTTTCTATCTGTTAGCACACTCAAACATAGGACACTAAACATACGTAAAAATGTTGTATCGTCCTATTCTCAAATGTTGTATTTTTTCAATTTAATTTTTAACAACTCTGTTTTTTGTTAGGACGATACAACGATACAACAAATAGTACACCCCTTGTGAAAACCCTAATTATCAAAATCTGTCGACCGAAACTGGTAGCGACGAAAAATGGGTTAAATTGTTGTATGTTTTCTGATTCATTTTAGAAGGCTCATATTTACGTTCAAAATATAAGCAAATTTTGAAAAAACAATTTTAAATTAAAAAAAAATATTTTATTTGAGTAATTTTTGACTCACAGAATATAAACCCTCAAAAATGTGTCCAAATTTTGCTGGCTGGGATATAGCAAAATTTCAAACAGAAATGTTAAGCGCATTTTTTAATCACCTGAATTTAGAATTTTTCATACAAAAAGTGGATTTATTAAATCCAAAAAAAAAGTTGGATTTATTTATCTGGGTTTACACATAGCAATAAAAATGTAAATATATGAAACAGCATATTAATGTCACAAAAAAATACGAATCAAAATTAAAAGAGAAGCAAAAAAATTGCAAAACTAGCAAATAAAAAAATAGAAAAAGAAACTACACCTCACCAAATACATATTTTCCATCTTGGACATGGCGAAATAGCTGAAATAGAAATGGAAATTTTTCACTCTACTGTAAGTAATTTAATTAAATCCAATTCCTTGCAAACATTAAAATACGAAAATGTTTCGCAATCGTATCGCTTGGAAGAAAAACTTTATTGCGGCGATAATCATATTCTTATTGCAGAAGATCCCCCTTTCGGGAGTAAATGTCCTCTCTATAGCGATACTCCCAAGCAATACGAAAGCGGTACTTCTGAATGATAAATCGGCAATATCGCTAATTTATCAGCTGGAAATAAAAAGTTGATATCGCTAAATTAACTCCTCGAAACAAACTAAACGATTTATATTTTCCATTATTAAATTTAACTCTGAAAAAGAATATCTGCATACATAATCCATGGACAAAAACATTAATTATCTTGTTGCAATCATACCCGGTTTTTTCCGCGCACTAATCCTCATTTTTCAACGAATTTGTTTCCCATATTTCCTATAATTGTTTTTTGTACAAATTTTGTATTATTTTTTCCAACATTTTCAAAAATTTGAAACGAATTGTGCTTATCTTCCAGATGATAAAAAAGGTGATATTACCGTAATATTATCATAAAAAATGTATGACAAAAAATACAATTTTGGAAATGGTTTTTCCAAATATCTCCAAAATATCTTCCAAATGATAAAAGGAAGACAATTTCAAAATACTAATTGATTATTTTCATTCAAATGAAAAATAGAAGATATCGCTTTATTATCTTCTTGGAAGATATCTTCCAAATGTTTGCAAGGTTAGTGGATATCAAATATTGCAGTGGAATATTTTAACCCCTAAATTCATAAACGCTTCGTAAAATAATAGGAGGTTTATTGAACAAATTTTGTATGAAAATGACGTTTTGTAAACCTGCTATAGCTTTACAAAGCATTTATGAATTGAGGGGTAATTGTGTAAAAATATAAATTGAAGTGATAAAACTGAAAAGGCAGACTTTTTTTTCGCTGTTTTATATAAAATATAATTAAAAATTAAAGTAAAATCCTTCATCATTGAATTCTGTATTAAAAATTAGGGTGAAAGAAGTTTCGGATAGAAAATTATTTTTAAAATAGGGAGAATCTATTTAACCCATCTGCTGAGCACTTTTTGAACTACTTTTTGGATTTATTAAATCCAAGTGTTAAAAATCGGATATTATATTTTCTATTTTGCTCTTTTGGTCTTTTTGGGATCTTAAACCATATCTTAGAGTATAAGCACAATGCAAAGGTCCCCGTTTTTTTCCATATAATTTGACAATTAAAATCGTGCAACGATTTCCGTGAGAGATAAAACTTATTTTATTTTCTCAACGGAATTTCTTATTCTCCTGTTTATACCCTACACCACTATGTGGTCAGGGTATTATAAGTTTGTGCTGATGTTTGTAACACCAAAAAATATTGGTCGTAGACCCACCTTATAGTAAACCGATCGGCTCAGAATTTTTTTTTATTTCGATTTAACGATGTCCGTCTGTCCGTCCGTCCGTCCGTCTGTCTGTCTGTCCATGCAATCTTGTGCGCACTCTACAGGTCGCAAATATTAAAATATTTTGGTGAAATTTGGTACGCAGACCTATGTTGGCCCAAGGACGAACAAGTTTGATTTTGGTGAACATCGGTCCATGTTTAGACCTAGTGCCCATATAAGGGTCCTACCAAAATTATACTGTTTATACGCTGCAGGTCGCAAATATTAAGATATTTTGATGAAATTTGGTACACAGACCTATGTTGGCCCAATAACGCAGCCTATTGATTTTGGTGAACATCGGTCCATGTTTAGACCTAGTGCCCATATAAGGGTCCCACCAAAATTATATTGTTTATACGCTGCAGGTCGCAAATATTAAGATATTTTGATGAAATTTGGTACATAGACCTATGTTGGCCCAAGGATGAAGCCTATTGATTTTGGTGAACATCGGTCCATGTTTAGAACTAGTGCCCATATAAGGGTCCCCCCAAAATTGGCTTGGTTACAAACTGCAGGTCGCAAATATTAAGATATTTTAATGAAATTTGGTGCGCTGACTCACATTATAGAAAATTTTGGCACAAGCCCCATTTTAACCCATTCGAATTTTGGATCCAAACAATACACCAGACTGGTGTAGGGTAGTGTACAGTCGGCATGCCCGACTTTAACCTTTTTACTCGTTTTATTCTCAGATTATTTTACTAATGTTGCCAGATTTTCACACAATTTCAATCACAGTACAAGTATAGTACGATTACATGGTTGATTTCGTCATGCACATGGATTAGTAATATCAAATGATTTAAATTTATACATTTATAAAATATATAAAAAACAGCAATAACACAATAACACTTTCATCGCCTTTTATTCTAACTAATGTAAAACAAGAACAATACGTTGGAATGTGTCAAGAAGAAAAATATAAAATATAAACAACTTCACTTTCTATGTGTTCTGTGTTGAAAAAGTGAGATTCCGTTTCCGTTGCTATTTTGTTCATTTTTTTCCGTCACGATTTAAGATTCCTTTTCCATTTGTATTGTGCTTATTCTCTTAAACTGTGTTTTTTTTCCTTTAAAATGTTGACATCACTGACCATATATTTGCTTTTTTGTTTATCTTTTTATCTCTTTGTGTAACTCACATTTGTAGTAGAAACACAATTAAAGATACCCGACTAAAAAAGATGTTATATAATCGTATATCACCATATATAAACCCATATATACGTCCATATCTAATTTGATCCGAATATTGGAATATATAATTATATCAAGCGAGATAAGCATGTTATCTCACCTGATACAATTTGATCCGAAAAATGGGTCTATCTAACTGCATCAAATTATATATAAATACATATAATTTGATGAAGATTTTCAAAGAAAATTTTAGTAAATATTCTTGAGATCACTTATTTCATTCATATTAAATACTAATGCTTAATGTTTAGAAAAATGTTTGCTAATAAACTTGGAAATAGCTAACAAAATAAAACAATACAAATTAAAAATTTGTCGGAACAACTTTTTCTAGGTTAGAGTTTTGGTCTTTCTTACAAAATGTGTGTCTTTCTTATAAAATAAAAAATTAACTTTCACAATTAATTTTTTTTTTCACGGAAAAATAAATGAACTTAAGCCCAAATTAGTTTGGTAGTAAAGTGAGGTGAAATGAGGTATCGTAAAGTAGAAATCTATTTTCAATAGATTTTCTTACTTCAAATCGACTTCCAAACTAAGTATTTGTGTATACTATCACTAGTTGAAAGTAAACAGCTGACACGATACTTTACGATACTACCAGACTAATGAAGCCTTTAAACCATATTAATTTCAAAATATGTTTTTATTTTTATATTTAAAGTAAAAATATTTATTTCGGCCTTTAATTCCACAATAAAAGAAAAATTTTCCCTTATTTATTTTTTTAACCCTTAAATGCATGATCTCTTCTATTTTAACCATTTTTTTATATATGATTTCTAAAGGCGTGTACATTTCAAGAAAAATACAAAAAAAAATTATTTTTAAAAAAGGTGATTTTTATTAAAAAATATGGTTTTTTGCCAAATAGCTAAATTGTTTAATTTATTATTTTAACGTATATGAAAAAAAAACAAAAAAAATTGTCAAAATTTATTGTCGCCAAAATGAATTTTATTGCGAGAATATCACTTTAAATATTTAAACAAATATTTTTGAATATTACACTTTTTGTAAAAAAAAACGCGTTTTAGATTTTTCACAAATATACAGAGCAAAACCAAGATTTTTACTCTAACTGTTTAAAAATTCTGCGCTAAACTATAGGAAGACAATGTACAGAAGGGGCTCCCAATGCCCAAAAATGTAGTTTTGTGCATCAAGTGGGTTTTTCTTTTATTCAAAAACAGGTATGTTGCCAAATGGCTACACCACGCATTTAAGGGTTAAAATTATTTTTAGTTAAATAAAGAGTATTTTGCCAACTATTTGAAAAATATACGTTAAATTCAATTATAAACATTTATTTATGTATATGTCAAAGTGCAAAATTCAAAACCAGATCCACAATTTCGGGGTTTTTTTTTTTAATTTTGTAGTGCAATTAAAATTTTGTATTATTAGAAATCATGTCAGATAAATTTATACATGAAATTAATACAATTTTATATTAATTTTGTTATATATTTTGATATAAGATTGTTTAGAGAAGCTGATACGCCATTATATATAATTATGTATAGACTATATTTGCAGATCTCTTAATATCTCTTAATATATAACGTCATATCAAACATATTTATAAAACCAAAGTGTTAATATAAATGTATATGGTCATATAAAGCCACACATATAAACATTTATAATTATATCAAATCATATAAAATTATATGAAAACTTTTTTAGTCGGGTACTGAACATTGGCTATTAATTATAATTAAGCTAAATATACTGAAAAAAATTGTTAAACCAACGTAGTACCTGCCATTAAAAAAAACATCTGTACTTTAAAACTTTTATTTTTTGTTAAAATGTTGCAACCCAAAAACAATTAATGAGAGTAACTGACAGAATTGTGAAATTTTCGTCATGAATTGTGAAATTTTACATCTATTTTGGCGTAATTTAGTCAGCTACAAAGCATTGAAGAATTAATTCTTTAATTCAGTTTTTGAATTCTGAATTAAAAATTCAATGAATTAATTCACTAAGCAATATATATTGAATGGAATTAATTCATATTTGTTTTCGTTTGATTTATTTTGTTACGAATTAATTCAATTGCTATAGTTCTTTTTATTAAATCAAATGAATTAATTCACTGGTGAACGCGTTCAATTTTATAAATTAAATTAATTTCTTACTGAATTAATTTATCACTGAATTTAATTTTTGTTCACTGAATTTAAAAAAATACGTTCAGTGAATTAAAAAAAAATTACGTTCAGTGAATTGCAAAAAAATTACGTTTAGTGAATTAAAAAGGAAATTAGGTTCAGTGAATTGAAAAAAATTACGTTCACTGAATTGAAAAAAAAATACGGTCACTGAATTCAAAAGCTGTTTGCCCTTAAGTACACAGTGGAGTGTTTTCAAAATATTTTGGAAATAATTCAGCCAGGTCGGTATGAGATGAAACTTCGCAGATTAAAAGTTTCTTTAAAAACACATATATAGTATTTATATTTTTCTTAAAGCATACTTCTTTTAGATGCGCCTAATTGAAAAAATATTCTCCACTTGTAGATTTTTCTTCCAACAGCCCATTCCGAATTCGAGAAAAAATCCAATTTTTGGAAAATTTTCACAGTTGTGGAAGAATAGTAACCAATAAGAAATGTCTGAATTATTGCCAAAATATTTTTCAAACACTCCACTGTGTACTGAACAGTAGAAAATGCTTTTGACTTCAGTGAACACAATTTTTAATTTCTTAATTCAGTGAATGTAAGTTTTTTGTTTTTTTTTTCAATTCAGTAAACGTATTTTTTTTTTGTTTTTTTCAATTTACTGAGCGAAAATGAAATTTAACGAATTCAGTGGTAAATTAATTCAGTAAGGTGAATTAGTTCAGTAAGGTGAATTAATTCAGTTAGGTGAATAAATTCACTTGATTTAGTAAAAAGATCTATAGCAATTGAATTAATTCTTTGAATTTGTTTTTTGTTGAACGCGTTCAGTGGAACGAATTCAATGAATTACTTAAGCAAAGGAATTCATTCAATTCTAATGAAAATTGAATCCGATTGGTAGTGAATTAATTCAAAAACGAATTAATTCTTCAAAGCTCTGGTTTCATACAAAATGTATGGGAAATTTTTTATCGCTTTTAGTTTTGGCTTTGATTGTGTTTCTGCTCTTATATGCATACAAGTGAATATATTTTTATTTCAGTTGACATTTTAAAACGAATCGTAGCAAAAGTGCACAAATAAAGAACGCAAGAGTTTGTATTTATCATATATATTTTCATAAAACGCATTTGGAAAATATCTTTGAGATACGATTTTTTTTTAATAAGGATAATTCGTAGAAAAATAATGAATAACTTTTGTGGCGTACGTTTATCCACGTTTGGTGTTGTGGTGGGTTGGGTCAATTTAATTGGAGCCCTGTTCTCCACTATCATCCTATGTGTGGCCTTCACACGTCTAGATGAAGTTGTAAAAATGGTTGAAGACCAAATGGGTAAAGAGGGCAATACAGATATGGATATGCGTACAGGTAAGTTGCAAATTATGGCAAATCTAATCTCAATTAGCTAAAAGTTCAAACAATAATTTTCTTTTTTCTAACACAGCTGTTATTATTGCATTAAGTGTTTATCTAACCACCAGTATTGCGAATGTAATTTCTTCTGCTGCGCTAATTGTGGGCACTGTCAAAGTAAGTTCTCGAAAATGTCAGCTGAAGAGATTATTTTTCACACAATTGTCTTTTGTTTAAAATTCTTATCTCTTTTTCTTTGTATTATCTTTAGGAACGCCATTTGTTATTGGCTCCATGGCTTATTAATGCCTACATCTTTATATTCTTTAATGTTATAAATTTCATCTACATGATTTATTATTCGATTGCTCAGAGTCTACCCATCGGATCCATAGTTTCCACCCTCATTATAACCGGCATTAGTTTGGGTGAGTCATTTTATGCATATGATTTTTCAATATTGTCTTCTACAGTCGAGCCCCGATTTGCGCCCAAAAAAAAAAAATATGCAGAAACTCAATCTACGCCCCCCTATTTAAAAACAATTAAAAAATCTTATTGGCTAACAAAAAAAAAAAAAAAAATTTCCAAAAAAAAAAAAATTATTCGCTAAACCAAATTTTTCACTCAAAAATTTTTTTCACAAAAACAATAAAAAAAATTAATTATTCGCTACACAACATTTTTCACTCAAAAAAATTTTTTTCACAAAAGAGATAATTTAAAATAAACAATTTTTGAGAACAAAAATGTTCTCTTACGAAAAAAATTCTATCGTTCGAAAAATTTAACGAAAGCATTTTTTCTTTTTTTTAGTTTTCCATAAAATAATCACTTCAGCCACAAAAAGCATTTTCACACAAAAAATCCTAGCGAAAATTTATGAATTTTTTTATTTTTTTTTATTTTTTTTTTTTTTTTGCTGTTCCAAGATTCGTGTACGAAAGCACTAAATATCATCATATGTGACCTTCTCCGAGAAAAGGGACCTAGTGTGTCAAAAAACGGGTTTGGACTTAAGAGTGGATTCTGGTACCTAAAAGGGTGTAGAATAAAATGAAATGAGTTAGAAAAAAACTTCATTTTCACACACTAGGTCCCTTTTCTCGGAGAAGGTCACATATAGCATTATAACTTATGTGATATATTTATTGATCTTTTTTCTCGTCATATATAATTGGTATTATTATATTATATATAAATATGGCTTCTTGAAAAATTACCCCAATGAAAAATTGCCCCAATGCAAAAAATTAAAAATGGCCCCAATTTTGGGGTCATTTTAATAATGAAATATTGCCCCAATATGAAATTTGGCACCAATCCAAAGTGAAAAAGGCCCCAAAAAAAAAAAAGCAATTTTATAAAAAGGAAAAAAGACCCCAAAGTTGGAGTAATTTGTCAAAATGAAAAATGGCCCCAATTAAAAAAAATCCTAAGGAAATCGTAAGGGGACGACGTTTTTGGAATTTCTGGAAATATTTGTTAAGTAAAATTACTAACTCAATGAGAATTTCTTGTTCTCGTCTAGGAGCGTTATTAAACATTTAAAATATCAAAGAAAAAACAAAAACAACAACAAAAATTTTACCACAATTTGCTTTGTCATCTTCCGAAAAAAAATCGTTTTGCCACAAAAAACTACGAAAAAAGGCTCCAAATTTATTTAAAAAAATTATATTTATTAAGTTGTGGTTTTATCTTATGTTATGTTTATAATATTTGCATATCACAACAATTCTGGGAGGAGAACTTATAAATGTCATTCAGGAATGCATGAGGAATGAATGTGGAAGATAATATTTAATTGTTTTAAATATATAGTATAAAATATATAACGATAAACATTTGTAGCGGTATAAGTTAAAACTAACGACTAACTAACATCCAGTGCACAACTTTTTATACACACAAATTCCCATAAGGGAAAGTTGTGCATTCGTTGTGCAGTCGTTATTTTTAACTTATGAATACAGCCCTTGCAGTTTTCACGATGAAAATATAAACATTTATATACCTAAGTTAAGAAGAAGTCTTAATTATTTAGTAAGCAAAGCATCCCAGGAAACATTTTTACGGACTCTCCGGCATGTACGGAATCATGAATCCGGCTTTTACGGTACCTTTACGGTCCGTAATACACGTATCTGTCAAAGCTTGTACGTATACGGAACATTAACGGACCGTTTACTCGGATTTTCGAACACAATACGTTTTAACTCCGTTTCAGTACCGTAAAATACGGACTTAATTGATTTTAATTTGTGTTCAAAATAAAACCAATTAAATTGCTTAAAAACTGAAGGTCAACCCTTTACGATTTGTTTGTTGGGATTTGTCTATTCTCCAAAATCTACCCTAGAAGTTTTTGAAGCGTTCCAACTGGAAAAAGTATGGATTAATTTTTTAATCTCAAGAGATGAAGAAAATCCTGCTGCATATTTTCGCCGATGAAGTCAGTAGACCTCATAAGAGTGAACAGTGTTGTATCCAGGTTCGTCACTTTTAATATTTAGATGAGAAAGGTTTTTATTAATTAAAGTAAGAGAAAAAATATTTTAGAATAAATCGGGTGATAGCAGGCAAAACTTTTTTTAAAAACCGTCGAAATTTTTTTTTCTTTGGTGCTATTGTAACACTCGTATTTTAATTAATAAAAATCTATCTCATAAAAATATTCAATACATATTATTAGCAGATGCCTGCAACATCCTTGAGAGGCAAATTTGAATATGGACTAGGTGAAGCTCTCTTATATGATGCGGACGGTAAAAAACGGTCTCGTATTTTCGTCATATCTTGAGATACCAAATTGATCCATACTCTTTCCAGTTGGAACACTTAAGTTCATTTGTCTCCACAAATAATTTGCTTACTAAATAATTAAACCCCTTTCTTATTTTGGGGAGTGGCCTCTTTTTAATTTCATCATGAAATATGCAAATATTTAATTTAATGAAAAATTTCCCCAAATTCGAATAAGAAAAATTACCCCAATTAAAGTGGAAAAATAGGCCCATTTACATGTTGTTGTTTTCAATAAAAAAGTTTGGGGCCTTTTTTCATTTTCACGTAGGTGCCATTTATCATTGGGCCATTTTTCAAGGAGCCACAAATATATGCATATGATAGAATAAATCAAAAAAATCTATATATTTTTATATATAATTATATAAATATTAGGGTTCGTCAAAAAAAAACATTTCTTTGATTTTCGGATATCATCACTTTTTTTAAAGTTTTTGCATAGAAAAACAGAATGGCGTTTTTTTCTTTTTTATTTCAACTCCTTCCTCTGGCGCAAGTCGGCCAAAAACGCTGATTTGGAGACCCATTTTCTGCAGAGCAAAAACGGCTGCATTTCTGGGAAATCTGACTTTACCATTCGATTCGACAGCAAAAATTAATATAAAAAAACATTTTTTTGCGTTTTCTGAATACTCTAATGACTAGAGTGGTCCAAAAATCCACTTTTTTCAAAAATTTCAAAAAAGTTACTTATTTATTACACACAATTAAAATATATTCCCTGCTGAGAATATTGGTACAAAAATTTTTGATATACCACGACCCGTTAAAAAGTTATTTAGTAATCAAATATATTTAGTAAAAAAAAATCTTTGTAGTAAACATAACAAAACTTACAAATTATTTTGTCATTACTAAAAAATAAATTTATAATGCGGCAGCGAGTATTGGAAGCTGCATTTTAATTAGCTCAAATACTATTTCATTGAATTAAAAAAAAATAATCCAAATTTGATTAGCTAATAACTTTCTAACGGTTCATGGTATATCCAAAATGTTTGTACCCATGTACTCCGCCGGAAATACATTTTCATTGTGTGTAATAAAAAATTTACTTTTTAGAAGTTTTTGAAAAAAGCGGATTTTCGAACCACTCTAATGGCTATGTGGTGTATTTTGAAAATGCAAAATAAAAGTTTTGTGTATTAAATTTTGTTGTAGAATCGAATGGTAAAATCAGATTTCCTATAAATGCAGCTGTTTTTGCTCTGGAGGCAAAGGGTCTTAAAATTAGCGTTTTTGGCTGACTTGCGCCAGTGGAAGAAGTTGAAATAAAAAAGAAAAAAAACGCCATTCTTTTTTTCTATGTAAAAACTTAAAAAAAAAATGATGATATCCGAAAATCAAATTTTTGTGACGAACTCTAATAAATATATATGATAGAATTAAACAAAAAAGTCGATTTTATATACATATAATTGTATATGGCATCACATATTAGTCAAAGTGAATTAGATTTTAGGCTTAACATATTTTCCAATTCATTGATTTCACTATTTATATATTTCACTGTTCGTTATCTATTTGGATTTCGAAAAAATATTAAAATGCGGATCTAAAATGTTTTTTTTTTAGAATTAGTTCGTGCATATCGAATTGTATGAAATTATATATAAAAAAAATAAAATTATATCACATGGGATCCCATAAGATAAAATTATGTATGTAATTTTTTGGATCAAATAAGATATCCTGTAATATGAAATTATATACATACTTATATGACGATATGTAATTATTTCAAAATTTTTTTTATCGGAATGTGAATTGTGGAAACTTAAATTTGAATTTAGTATGATTTCACAATTTCAATCGAATTAAAATACGCATGTTTTCTGGAACAGTGTTGAATAATACATATTTTTAATAAAAAATTAAAGTAAAACCGTTACAACTAAATTATTTTTACATACTCCCAACTCCCCCATTTAGGCTGTCCCAAAAAGGCGCGCAAATCGTGGTTCAACTGTAAATGCATATTGTGAAATTATACAGAGTTACACATAAGTAAATCCCCTTGGTTGTTTTTATATTTTATAATATTGTTGTTTAACTTATTTTTTGTTATCTCTTGTAAACATTTCTGTGGAATACGAGTGTGTATATGAAGCTTTCCACACCAAATGCTGCGCTACAGAAAAAAAGTATGCCCCATCAATAACAAACTTACAGCATTTGTCCTATGTGGTACACATTTTTTAATTTACTTAGTAAGATTTTTTAATTTAATTTTTATTATAAATTAGAAAACTCAGTTTATCTAAAAATTGGTTTTGACTTTTTTAATTTCTAAAAAAGCTTTGAAGCTTTTATATCGATTCACAAAGTTTCAGAGTATTATTCGAAGCTGATAACAAGCAAAGACTTTTTTAATATAAAAAAAAAGTCAAAAAGTTTTAGCCGATTTTCTTTCTATTACACTTAAAATGCAGAACTAGTTCTGTGTTTTCTCAAAATATTTTATTTTTTTGATTATCCATATAAAACTCAATTGATATAGTACAGTTTTTCAATTTCCAGCAAATTCCTTTGGAATTTGTGATTATATAATCTTAAACTGTAGTGATCAACTAAAAAATCTACAATCAATAATTAGTATTAAAAAAACATTGCAAAATTTGTCAATATTTAAACATGCCTACTTCGACCAGTTTTTTCGTATCTTATAGAACCATAAATGCTGTTAGTTTAGCATTGATAGAATATACTTTTTTTTTTAGCTGGACAGTAGTTATGGAAAGACTCATTTAGTATGTATATTTGTTTATACAAAATATTATATTTCATTGTTCTGTTTTTCTTCTTTGTCTTTGCAGTCCTACAATGCATTGTTTGGAATGCTATATATTCTCTGTTTCAACAGATTCGTGCTAATCGTGATCTACAGCAACGTTTATTGCCCACTTCTAGCCCTTCATATCAAAGTTACTCTAAAATGCCACCCACTATACAATAAAGTACGAGATGTGCAGATTTGAATTTTCTGATAAATTCGAAATCTTTCTTTGTGAATTTATAAATAGATATATTTCACAAAAATATGTATGTATGTATGTAGGTATATTTACTAATCTCCTGGTGTATTATAAATCTGAAACTGATTCAATTCAAAAATATTTCATATTTCTCATATATCGTAAATTTGCTGAGCAAGCGACAAATACTACATGTTTGTGAATTGGCTCGTTATATATATTCTGAATATACATATGTATATGATCCTCATGATATTTAACATACTGTTTATCAATATACACATTTATAAATTATTTTTTTTAAATAATAAACTATCAATTAAAGGAATAAATAAATGGAAAATATTAATTGTTTTAATGCCTTCCGAATCATATATGTATATTAGGGTGTCCCTTTAAAATAAATGGTCCCAAATGGAAGAAATCGCTTTTTTTATTTTTTGTAAAACGTCAGAAAAAAACCCATAAAGAGATTGTGAAGCCATTAAATTGATAAAAAAAATCTCAACTGGATAAAAATAATTATTTTATGTAACGCGATCCATATGGGGTTAATTTTTATACTTTTGGCCAAAAACGCCCCACTAGGAAATTTACAGAATAACACCTTTCATAATTTTCGGAAAAATATCACTTTGAATAAATACAAAAAAAAATTTCCACTTGATAAAAATTATTATTTTGAGTAACTTGATCCATTAAGGGTTAATGATTTCACTTTTTACAGAAAAAAATAGACCCACTAGGAAATTTACAGAATAACATTTATCAGATTTTAATTAAATTGGATATGCTGTAATTGAAAAACTAAATTTTTAAATTTTTTTTTATGAAATTTGGCAGAAAGAATAATGGGGTCATTTTGTAACTCGAATGAAAAACGTTTTTTCGTTTTCGTTTGAAACGTAAACGAAAATATTTGGTATTTTATAAAACGGGTAGTAGTTTGCGTTTGTTGCCATTTGCGAGTTATTATTGCCAGACAAAAAAAATAATATTTGTGACATGGAATTACAAATTATTTAAATAAAAATTTGTTCATAGAGTTTTCCAAGTCTGTTTAGGCTGATTGGTAAATGAGTTGTTGTTTTTAGTTCTAATATTTTTAGAGTCCAGGTATCGAATCCTGTGTGGGGCAATTTTTTTTATTAGTAGTTTTTTTTATGATATATTTTTTTAAATTTTTTTCTAATAATATCAAACAAATATATTTAAGAAAAATTTTAAATTGTACAGAAAATCAAGCTAAATAAGAAGAACCTTACATTAGCGGATAGCGAAGGAGTACAAAGTATGGTTTGTTAAGATGGCCTTTAAGTTTCGAATTGTCAGTTTTTAGTTTTAAAACCGCTCAGTTTGTTTCATTTGGTCTCAAACGTAGAAGTTTATATATAAAGAAAAATTTTTTTAAACGTAAATCGTGTCTTAGCGCAATTAAAATCAGATATTTTTAAAATTTCCCAAATTTTCACTAATTTGCATATAAATTTAAGTGCTTATGCATAATAATTTGATTTTTTATAACGATTTTTGTGTGAAAAATTTGTTTTATAAGCCATTTATAAATTTAAAAAGTGATTGTGCATATGACCCTAAAAGGATTATTTTTTATTGAGAATAAAAAATATAGGAGTATCATATTTAACTACTTCATATTTTTAAACCCATATTTATACAATTTTTAATCCAAAAATTGCAATTATCTAACTTTTTATGCAAAAACTTTAACTTTTTAATAGGAAACGACAACTATTTCTGTTCGTTTGAATATGGCATAATATTCGCCCAGCAAAAACAGACATTACCGAGTAATTAACAGAGTAAGTAGCACGCAAAGGGTTTCACTACTTACCAGGCTATTTACTCGCAACATTACTTTTGTTCGCGATGTCCAAAAATTCATGGGTGGTCATTACCCTCTCGCTTACAAAAAAAGTGCGAATAATGAGTTACCCATAGTGAAAGAATAAGTAGTTAGTCACAAAGATAGAATAATTGGTTACTCAGAAGTTAGGAAATAAGTGGTTACCCTACATTGTAAAATAGTTGGTCATATTGGCAAAAAAACTTTTTACCTTGGAAAATTTCCTATTTAGTTCAAAACAAATTTATAAATAAAATTTTAATATAAAAAAATACTTAATCAGTACTTATTTAATCAATTACCAGTAAGTGATTACTTTGCACGTACATATAAGTACTTCTATAACTTATTATCGGTAAGTCATTATTTTGTATTTTAAAGTAATGCAAAAGGTAATGACCTATCATTACTTGGTAATACGTATGGTAATGACCTGTCATTACCATGTTTTTGCTGGGCGTTTGCAAACGTTTACTTACTTCTTATAAAATACCGTTTTATTAAGGAGTTTGTCTTCGATTATAATATTGCCAGATTGAAAAAAAAAGAAAATATACATATTTTTTTTGAGTTTTACAAAATTTAAAAAAATTAAAAATAGAAAAACGTTCAAACGAAAGCAAAGTTTCGTTTTACAAAATGACCCCATAAATTTGGTATTAATACCAAAGTTAAGGCCCGTCTTCGTTAAATTTCGCCTTTTGTGAAAAACAAAAACTGCCATATCTTCTAATTAAAGGCAAAACAAAATTAGATTTTTTATTTTATTTATATCTGAACCCTTTGACGACCACAGGGAAATATGCTTGCCCAGAGGTTTTTCGTACTTATAATTGCCCAGACAAAAGATATTATAAATATGCCCAAATGTGATTTGCAGAGGAGGGTTGGGGGAACCAAAATATAGAAGAAGGTAAATCCCTACTTGGTCCCGATTTCCCATTGCGAGCCTTCGAAGTTGGTTAACTGGAATTTTTCATTTAAAGCACTTTAAGTTGTTTTTCACGTGGAAAATTTTCACATAAAGCACCGTAAGTTGTTTAAGTTTCACGTAAAAAAACTGTTATACTCCATATAAAAAAAAATATTTTTCACGACAATGAGTTTCACGTGAAAATTGTGTAGACTTTGTTTTGACGCAAATTTGATATTTAATTTTTCTTGTGAAAAAGTGACATTTTGTGTTTATTGTGATTGTGTTTTTTTTTATAAAAATAAAAATTTGTTCATTTTTATAAATTAAATTGCAATTTGAGGCCTTTAGTGTTCGAGCGAAATTTTTCCACGTGAAAAACAACTTACGGTGCTTAAAGCATAGTACCTAAGTTGTTTTTCACGTGAAAAATTTCACTCGAACTTTAAGTGCCTCAAATTGCAATTCAAGTTATAAAAATTAACAATTTTTTTATCGGAATCCCGCCCTTTTTTGAATCCCGAAATCCCGGGAATTTTATGCGGGATTTCCCGGGATTTTTTTTTAGTCTTTTACAGTAGTTTTAGCTAGTTTTATTGCAATTTTAGAAGCTTTATTTAAATTTAAAGCATTGATTTTTTTAAATTAATTTAAATAAAGAATATTTAAAATTAAAAAATACGGTTTGAAATTTAATAAATTGAATTAAGCCAAATTGCTTTTGGATGCCAATTGAATTTGGTTCAGTTAAACCGAAAAATATTATAGTAGCAATTACCAAATTTACAAACTAAAATACTTGTCCTTCGGGAATTTTTTTCTTCTTTAAGATGATGATATTTGTTCAAATAAAGCAATATTTTTATAGGCTGTTTTAAACTACAAGATTCTCGGAAGGATTTTGCAACCTTGCCTATATGTTTTGCACGTGTACTGAAGTACCGAAAATCTTATAGTGTAAACCAGCCTTATACAACATTTCAACATCATTATTTCAGTTCCAAACTAGGGATTAAAGTTAAAGAATAGTAATTTTTTCGTATATTCAATTAACATAAGTATTTTGACTTTCTTTTACTTCAAATAACTTCATTTAAAGTTCAATTGCTATTCCTTTATTTTAAATATATTTTTTAAATATTATTAATTTTTAAAAGAATAAATACATCGGATGCTTTTTCAAATTATTTTGAATTTTTTATATGCTAATTTAAAATGCAACTAAATATGAAAATTAAATAATTTCTTTTTAAGGAGTTGTGGCATAAAAAATTTCTATCCAACAAAACTAATTAAAGTTATGAAACTATTTAATATTTAAGTGTCTACTTTTATAAAACAATTTAGGCGAATTTGCCTAAAAATTTCTGTGAAAAATGCTCACTTTTAAACTTTTTTATAAAACTAATTCTAGACGGATACTTCTGAAAATCTGCATAGAAAAAAACAAAATATCTAGAAATAGAAATTTTTGGATTTAATGTATAAAAAATATTTAAGCAAAAAATTGAATTTAGTTCTGACTATAAAACTGGTCCGACACAAGTTTGCACCCATTAACAATTCCAATATATCCTGAAAAAAGGGATCAAAATAATATAACCGTGTCTTTCACTTTTCTATATCAATTCGTTTAACAGCTTAAACCGCGAAATTAATATTTAGTTAATATATTACTAAGAGTTTTTTTTTTTTAATTAGGACGGCCTTCCATATAAATATATTACATAAATACTAATTCACGATTTAAATTGTTAAACGAATTGACCTGTAAAAAGTGGACGACATGGATATTTAGCCCTCCTTTCAGAACATTTTCTCATGGATACAACCAAAAGATAAACTTTGTCGAACGGTGTTTAACCAAAAAGTAGTTCTTCAAGTACAATATATGTCGAATTTATATATTTTCTAACGAGCGGGAATTCCCGGGATTCCGGGAAATTCCGAAAAAAAATCCCGCTGTCCCGGGAAATGAAAAAGTCCGGGAAAAGAAAAACCCTAGATGTATATCTCATATCGGACTCTTTTTTCATGTACCTGTGAAATATCTCTAGATTAAGTACATCAAAATCTAAAGTTTTTTCGATAATAAATTTTTTTTAAGTGGACTTTTTCTTTCGAACAATTAATTTGGTAAATTTTGAATACATACATCAAATTGTTTGAAATTTGGAGATACGAGTATTAAAGGATTATCTAAAATACTTCGGTGCAGTGTTGCGTTATTTCTATAGAAATTATTTTTGTTACAAAATCAATTTACATTGAAAGTTTTCTTCACTTCAACCAGGCACTATCCACGGCTCTCATCTGAAAAACTGTACTGGTTTTAAGAGAGTTTCAGTGTAAAATAACAAAAAACATGAAAAATGTGGTGTTTTTAATTAATTATTTTTATTGTTTTTAAGCAATTTTAATTAAATTGTAAAGTGAACTTATATTGTTTAATATATTCTCTGCATTAGTTTTGTATAATTATCACAAAATTTTGCTTATTATTATTAAAAAATACGCGTTAAAAAAACACTAAAAACTGTTTCTCTTAAAACCAGTTTGCATATAAAATTAAAGAGACTTTTTAACAGCAGTTGAGGCGGGTGGTTTGTCTTTAGTCTATTTGGTCGTTGCGTCAACCAATCAAATAAAAAACTAGTTTTAGAATTTTTCTTAAATTACAGCTGACACCGAAAACCGGTTGATTTTTTAAATTTTATATTATGATTTTAGGGTTATAATAATAAAAATATTTGATTATTAAAGTTTCGACGATTTTTAACAATATTTTGAAGATATTTTAAAACGCAATGACTGACGATTTTGACGATTTTCTCAAAAATATTTGACAACTTTGTGCCCAATTAACCTGGCAACACTGGGTTAAGGGTATAATAACGTGTTACATTAATAAATCCCGTTTTTCACTAACTGCTATAGTTTTCGTAATTGGCACTTGTGGCAGACACAGGTTTGGAAAAAAAAAATATTTATAGCTGTATTTTGCCTCATGCCTATCAACGTTAAGTATTTAAAGCAAATCTACGTTAAACCGATTGTAGTGTAAAAATATTTTAAACGGGTTATGTTTTTAATTGTTCCGTTATAATCGAAGTTACGATGGATGTGAAAATGTATAAACGTTGAGTTTTCAACGTTGATAATTATCCATGTTGATAGTTAATGTGCATACGAAAAATAACATTCGTCTTAACCCTTTCACTACCATGGGGATCATACATCCCAAACAAAATTTAAAAAATCGTAAAACATATTTAGTAGAGTTCGTCACAAAAATTTGATTTTCGGATATCATCACTTTTTTTTAAAGTTTTTGCATAGAAAAAAAGAATGGCGTTTTTTTTCTTTTTTATTTCAACTCCTTCCACTGGCGCAAGTCGGCCAAAAACGCTAATTTTAAGACCCTTTTCCTCCAGAGCAAAAACAGCTGCATTTATAGGAAATCTGCTTTTACCATTCGATTCTACAACAAAATTTAATACACAAAACTTTTTTTTTGCATTTTCAAAATACACCAGATAGCCATTAGAGTGGTTCGAAAATCCACTTTTTTCAAAAACTTCTAAAAAAGTAAAAGTTTTATTACACAGAATGAAAATGTATTTCCGGAGGAGTACATGGGTATAAAAATTTTGGATATACCGTGAACCGTTAGAAAGTTATTAGCTAATCAAATTTGGATTTTTTTTTTAATTCAATGAAAAAGTATTTGAGCTAATTAAAATGCAGCTTCCAATACTCGCTGCCGCATTATAAATTTATTTTTTAGTAATGACAAAATAATTTGTAAGTTTTGTTATGTTTACTACAAAGATATTTTTTTTACTAAACATATTTGATTACTAAATAACTTTTTAACGGGTCGCGGTATTTCAAAGATTTTTGTACCAATATTCTCAGCAGGAAATATATGTTCATTGTGTGTAATAAAAAAGTAACTTTTTTGAAATTTTTTAAAAAAGTGGATTTTTGGACCACTCTAATGACTATCTGCTGTATTCAGAAAACGCAAAAAAATGTTTTTTATATTAATTTTTGCTGTCGAATCGAATGGTAAAGTCAGATTTCCCAGAAATGCAGCCGTTTTTGCTCTGCAGAAAATGGGTCTCCAAATCAGCGTTTTTGGCCGACTTGCGCCAGTAGAAGGAGTTGAAATAAAAAAAAACGCCATTCTGTTTTTCTATGCAAAAACTTTAAAAAAAGTGATGATATCCGAAAATCAAAGAATTTTTTTTTTTTGACGAACCCTAATAAATAGGTCCATTTATGTTGTTCAACAAATCCAGTGGGACATATAATCCCAGTACATACCTGCATTCTGAAAGATAATAGAATTAAACAAAATTTTTTCTGAGCTTATGAAAAAATAACTTAGAATTGTTAAGACTCTCTCGAAATAGTACGGTGGTGACATCCCACAGTGGGATGTCAAATACATGACATTCAACAAATACATGAGATTCAGCTATTGAGTTGATACTGCGGTAGCAATAGTCTAAAATACCAGAAAATCACCTCTGTTTCCAGATTAGTGTGGATTGTGTCGTATACAAAACAGAGCAGCAATAAAAATGTAAACCTATCGATAACTGTCAAAAAATGCATATCTAAACAATGAAGATTTACAAGTGGATTAACTTTCATCAAGTAGATTAATTTCGCTGTCTAAACTGGCTATAAGAATTTAATTTCAAATAAATATAGTTTGCATTTCTTTTTAATTTATACGTTTTATTTTACTAAATATTCTATTAATACTCGATATATACTGTTAAAATATAAAACAGCACACTTTTAATTGAGGATATTCGAAAACTACACACTTAATATTGGAAATTATTTTGTTAAACGACATCAATGCATTCGTTGTTATTTTACATAAATAATAAAAGTAATTAACATTTTTAACAAAATTTTACATTTTTCTGTTATTTACCCAAACCCACCCACATATAATTGGGATCTATAAATTGTGAGCTATGAGCCCATTGGCCATGTGGATTCATGGCCACTAACGAACGAATTTTCTGTGATGGCCTATAGAACCGTATAGCTTTTACCCATTCAGCTGTTTGTGGATCCGTAGCAGATTTTGGCTTCGTTAGATGATGATGTATGTTGCCAAAATTAGGATCACCTTCTAGTAGTTTTTGATCTTCGGCACCCCACTGGTATTGTTCGCTAAAGTGAACATTTTTTGAGAGATCACGAAAAAATTTTCCCAAATTGGTCATGGCACCTAAAGGGAATATTAAAAAAAGAAAAAAATCAGCACTGTTTGTGCGGCAAGCTATTAACGTTTGCTTATGTCATTCGCAAACAAATTTTACATAAGTAACGTTAACTGGTAACACTAAAGATTGATTTACAAATGAAATTGTACACTAAAAAAGGTTAACAGTTATTACATGACAGTTGTTTGTGTACTTATTAGTAGTTGTTGTTTTTAATCGTAGTTACAGTTGTTTTTCTATAGAAAAAATACACTATTTTGACAGTTATTTAAAAACAAAACTAATACTGAAAAGTACTGTTTTTTGTAACAGTGGTTTAAAGAAGTTATTTTTAATATTATAACAATCAACTACCAAAACAATAATTCTACAGTAAACAGTTATTTTTATTAGTTTTAACTGCTAAAAAATAAAATAAAAAACATTAAGAAAATGTTTAATTTTGTTACTTTGTTACCCAGCTAGCAATTTCGGAGCGCTCATAAACAAGATTCTTAAATGGCTCATAGAAATGATTACGGTGGGTCTGATACTGTAGGTTTAACTTTAACTTAACTATAAACAAAAGAAAATGTCAAAAAAATGTACACAAAACAACAACAAATTTTTGGGTTAACTATTAACTAAAGTTTAAACCTGCAGTATGAGACCTACTGTTATTGTTTTTTTGAAAACACTATTTTTTTGGTAGAAAATATGAACCCTCAGAAAACAATCCAAAAAGTTGTCTCTACAATCTAAAATGCTGTCTTAAAATGAGGGTTAATTTTTCGGACTCAAAGAAGATTCCAAAATTTTTAAAATTTATGAGGAAAATATCGATTTTATACGTTCTTTTTTCTGAGTCAAAAGAGCCCCTGGTTACACAGGGGGCTCTTTTGGACGGACCACTCTCATAGGAAAAAGTGGAAAAATATTTATAGCTATATTTTGGCCCATGCCTATCAACGTTAAGTATTTAAAGCAAATGTGCGTTAAACCGATTGTAGTACAAAAATTTTTAAACAGTTTATGTTTATAATTGTTGCGTTATAATCGAACGTAAGTCAGCAAAAGTTTTTAGGAAGTAACGCGAATAAGTTATGTTAGATGTGAAAATGTATAAACGTAGAGTTTTCAACGTTGATAATTATCCGTGTTGAAAGTTAACGTGCATACGAAAAGTCATATGTTAGTTTCCGTGTCAAATACGTTTTTACGCACTTTGAGTTCTTTATGAGTTAACGGATATAGTTAAGTCGAAAACACAGCTTATGTTTTTGGAGCTCATTTCTGAGTCATTAATGATCATATTTGTTTGCTGGGTATACAATATTTTTATGTGTAAATTCATAAATGCTTTATAAAGTTATAGGAAATTACAGTACTTTTTGTTAGTTGTTTTCTTAAATAACTGTCATAATAGTTTTCTGTTTTTCAATAGAAAAACAATGGTAATAACAGGTAAAAATAATAACTACTGATTACTACACAAACAACTGTCATTTAGTAACTATCAAACTTTCTGAAAGTGTTAATCATATTATGTATTTAGGTCTATAAAAATTTTATCAAAATATTTCGTAAATACAAGGGATACTATTTATATTTCGGAAATTAGCAACACTATTGTCAATAGCTAAAATCTGGCAACACCATTAATAAAATTTGACATTTTTAGCATAAACGTACTCACAAGGTTTTGATGTACAAGTTCAATTTGTTTTGTTTACAGTGAGTTAAGAAAATCAATTTGGCCAAGAAATGTAAGTTTCAAGAGAAGGTTTTCGTTGGATTATTTTTCACAACTTTCGACGTGAATTATCTCAACAAGAATGTGTCGATAAACTCAGTTCTTTGTATGGCGATAAAGCAGCATCGAAAACCACAGTATATTGCTGGTATAGTGAATTCACTCGTGGTCGTAGTTCGGTCGCCGAGGAATTCCGTGAAGGTCGTCCAAAATCGGTTGATGTGCCACAAAACATCGATGCAGTGCGTGAACTGATAATGCAATATCTTCATGTGTCATATCGTGAGATAGAGGCATCCTTGCACATTAGTTCTACTTTAATACATTCGATTTTGCATGAACACTTAGTTGTAAAAAAAATTTGCTCTCATTGGATACCCCATAATTTATCAATCGCTCAAAAAAAGGCTCGCGTCGGTTGGTGCAAGGGAATGATTAAAAAGTTCGACCGTGGTGCTTCAAAAAACGTGTAAAAAATCGTGACATGAATATATGCGTATGAGCCGGAAACAAAACAGCAATCGACCGTGGGTATTCCAAGACGAGTGAAATCCAACAAAAGTTGTTCGTGGAAGAAGCACAGCGAAGCAAATGGTCGCCTGTTTCTTCTTCCGAATGGGTCATGTGGCCACTGGTCTGCTTGAGCAACGTATGACGGTCAATTCTGAGCGGTACACGACCACTTTTTTGCCGGAAGTCTTTGGAGAAATTCGTAAAACCAATAGCCAAAGACGAATCATTCTCCATCATGACAGACCTGATTTAGCACCCAATGAATTCTTCTTGTTCCCGAATATCAAAGGTAAACTGCGTGGTCAACGATTTACGAGCGCCGAAGAAGCAGTTGAAGCGTTCAAAAACCATGTTTTGGAGGTGTCTCAAGAGGAATGGAAAAACTGCTATGACAAACGGTTTGAACGAATGCAAAAGTGTATTGATCATCAAGGGGAATTTTTTGAAAAACAATAAAGCCATTTTCATTTAAAAATGTTTGCTATTATTTGCTATTCCCGAAATATAAATAGTACCCCTCGTATCATGAAATATTTAATCGGATAACATTTGATTAAGGACCAATTTTATCGTCAGAACTAAGAACGATTTCTGTCTTAAATATTTCTTATGCTAGAAATTTTGTTTGAACATTTTTGACTTAAGCACAGTAAGTTGTTCCGATTTCATGTGAAAAAATTGTTATATTCAGTGTAAAAAAATTCTTTTTCACGATAATAAGTTTCACTTGAAAATGGTGTAGACTTTGTCTTCACGCCAATTTATTATATAACAGACTACTATTTTTCTTGTGAAAAATTAACATTTTGTGTTTATTGTGATTGTGTCTTTCTAATAAATTAAAAAATTATTAATTTTTAGAATATAAATTAACTTTTGAGGTATTTTAAGTTCGAGAGAAATGATTCTACGTGAAAAACAACTTACGGTGCTTTAAGTTAAATTTTAGAGAAAATTCGTTCTTAGTTCTGACTACAAAACTGGTGCTAAGTCTATTCGTAAATATGATTAAGCAGTTCTAAAAGTTATCGAACTTTTCCTAATACAGTGTAAGATTTTATTAATAAAACATTTTTTTTTTTATATTTAATAAAATTTTCTTTCCTACCTCCACTAACTGCTGGCAAAAATGGTGTATGACCAATTGATGGTTTAGCACGTTTATATGGTTTAAAAGTCTGTCCATTGACTGCATGTTTTTCATCCTTGTCGTGATCCTTATAGTTGACATTATCTTTCTGGGCAATCACATAATTGGTATTTACTTCATTATTGTCTGAATAATTTATATTTTCATTTCCGTTTCCGCCGCTTGAAGCAAAATCTATTTCATTGTCATCTTCATGTTGTACATCATTTGTAATTAAGGTGTCATCATCCTTTAAAGGAAATATATTTTCCTTTGAAACATCAGCTCTACCATAAACAACAACACAATCATCATTCGAATTGATAGTATTGAATAACTTTGGATTTTTTGTTATTCTTTCATTTGTAAAACGTTTTCCTAAAACAATTGGTAGTAAACCATTCTTATAACGGATATTTGCCATTGGTCTTTGTTTGTCAGCAGCAGCAGCAGCATCATCATCAACAACAACAGCAGTAATATGTTGCAAACTATGACGTAGATGTTGTTTGTCAGCAGCATCATCATCACTATTACTATTTAATAATAGTTGTTGTTGTTGTTGCTGTTGCTGTTGTCCCCCTGGCCAAATTGCATTTTTTATTTTGTAACTACCAAAATCATTTAAATTTTCAAAAGTAATTTCATTCGATGTCACAGAGTTTCCGTTTCTGCTTTCGGTACTAGCTGTTGTTTTTGTTCGTGGCAAACTGTTATAGAAGAGGAGATGGTGTTTATCTTTTGTCTGCCATACTGGTGTTGCAACATTGCGTTCATTTAACAACTCATCCGTATAGTCATCAAATATTTGATAGGGATACGGTTTCATTATCAAAGTGGCTGCAGGTGTTGCAGTATCTATCCGATACCCTGCATCCACGTGTAAAACTATAACAAAAATCGATTAAAGAGTCATTTGATAGTTAACACCATATTTAAATTGATGATGATATTAATTTTATAATAAAAAATAAAATAAAAAAAAAACTATTGTTATCAAATAATTAAACTGTCATTGGGCACTTTGAACCTAAAGCGATTATTACACTATGAGATTTTCAGATAATAAGTATATGTATGTTTTTAAATTCGCATACTAAAGTGTAAATGAATTTTATATTGCATTTTGCAGTAGGGTGGCAATAAGGAATACAATTAGATCGTATTTTATACAATTGGATCCACCATTTTCTAAATTAAAATTAATATATTTGGATTAATTCCGTTTTGCTCTGGTATTTTGGTATAAATTGTTGCATATTTATCCAGCAAAAAAAAAAGAGAAAAGTAAAAGTAGTATAAAAATGATCTTTATGTACTTCTTTCTTCTTCACTAATGATTTTAACATTGAGTTGTAATAGGAGAAGAGTACTCCCACTTCAACATTTTTGCAGTACTTTTTAAACGAGTGCAAAGGAAACTCTTTCTCATCAAATGAAAGTTAGAAAAAAATGTCTCTTTATTTACAAAAAAAAAATTGTATTGCTATTCTAGCTCTCTCTATTAAACAAGTGTAAACGGTTTACTGCAATTTAAAAAGGAATTTCCGTCATTTTTATTTTATACATTTTTTTAAATTTTAAAAAATAAAAAACTATTGAATTTAAAAAATTAATTATGAATATTAAAAACAAAAAAAAAACATAATAATAAAAATAAAATAAAATGTTGGTTCCCGCCAGTAATCGAAGCCGCGATCATCTGTTTGGAAATAAAATGTATCAAAATCACTTTTTAGAATCACTTTTAGTGCAGTTATGCTTTAGAAGCATTATTTAAGTAATTTATTGGATGTTGTTCAGAATTACTTCTACAAAAATTTAACGAATACTTGGGAAAATCTAACGAATACTTGTTCAGAATTATTTATAAAAAAGTAGTAACGGATACTTTTGAAGCAATGAAAGAAGTGTTTGGTATGATTTTATTTTTTTTTTCTGGTTAGTCAATAAATGCAAATTTTGCTAAAAATGCATGTTTTAAAAAATAATTTTGATATTTCACTAAAACTGACCAAGGTAGAAAAATACGAGCGGCATAGTGTTGGCACGACTTTGGACTTTAACTAACTTTTACGGTCTAACTAACTTTTAAGGTCTCGAAATGATAACACGAGTATAAATAAGGAGTGATATCGAAGAAAAAACTCCACACTTATTTTAGCCAATAACTTTGTTTATGCACATTAGACCGTACCGCAAATAAAAAGTTCACCGTACACCCTCCAATATGAAGTATTTTTGCAAGGCAATTTCAAAAACAAAAAAATTTTTTTTTTGCCGAACATGCTTCGGCATTTAAAGTCGGCTTTTAAAGTGTGATATATCGGCGCACTTTTTTTTTGCCTATAAGGTGGTACGGTCTACTGTCCATCATAATTTTTAGAGAAAAGGGTTTATTCTTCTTTTTAACCTCAAACCTACTAAACTCTTATTATAGTTATTTAAAAAACAACTGACGAAAAGTACTGTGTTTCGTAATATTCTTTAAGGCAGTTTAATGTTGTAAATAATAAATATCTACCAAAACAGTACCCTTGCAGTATACAGTTATTTAAAAAATAAAAAATTTCGTCAAGTTCAAGAAAATTCTTTTTTAGTTTATAATTCCTATTGGTTATATTCTTTGCTTGCAAATAAAAAGGACAAACTTTATTCCTTTTTTGCTATTTATTATTTTATTTATCAAACAATTCATTACAATTTCAGTGCTTCAGCGCCTAATAAGCATTGTTGAAGCAAGTTGAAAAAATTTACATTTTTATATAATAAGTAATAATAAAATAAATATTTACTAAAATAAAATATTTACTATAACATTTAGGAGATAACTCAATTAATTTTAAATCAGAAGCTCTTCTACCTGCTACTTTACTATGACCTTCTGCCAATCCTTTGCATATAAAATTAACTATATCAACAACTGCTTCCTTAGTGACACATCCTTTCCTTAACCCATACTGAAAATCATTCAGTAAGTTATTGTTCCTCATATAAGTTGAAATATGATTATGCAAAATTCTTTCAAACACGTTGTCAATAATAGGTAATACAGCAATTGGTCTAAACATCTCGGTTGTACAGGTATTCTTCCCCTTTGGAATTAGTGCAACTTTATGGATTTTCAAGATATCTGGATATTGTTAAATATATTTACCAAATAAGGCGTAAAATCATTTTTATTATTCAAAAGTATTTTTGGGAAAAAATTATCATGACCACCACTTTTATTACATTTGCTTCGCTGTGCTTCTTCCACGAACAACTTTTGTTGGATTCCGCTCGTCTTGGAATACCCACACGGTCGATTGCTGTTTTGTTTCCGGCTCATACGCATATACATATCCTTGATTCGTCACCTGTCACGATTTTATACACGTCTTTTGAAGCACCACGATCGAATTTTTTAATCACTCCCTTACACAAATCGACGCGAGGCTTTTTTTGAGCGACTGATAAATTATGGGGTATCCAACGAGAGCAGATTTTCTTACAACTAAGTGTTCATGCAAAATCGAATGTATTGAAGTGGAACTAATGTGCAAGGATGCCTCTATCTCATGATATGTCACATGACGATCTTACATTATCAGTTCACGCACTGCATCGATGTTTTGTGGCACAACAACCGCTTTTGGACAACCTTCACGGAACTTGTCGGCGTCCGAACTACGACCACGATTGAATTGACTATACCAGCGATATACCGTCGTTTTTGATGCTGCTTTATCGCCATATAAAGAACTGAGTTCATCGACATATTCTTGTTGAGATAATCCACGTCGAAAGTTGTGAAAAATAATCCAACGAAATCGTTCTCTTGAAATTTCCATTTTTTGCCAAACTGAATTTCTTAACTCACTGTAAACAAAACAAATAGCACTTGCACATCAAAACATTGTGAGTACGTTTATGCCAGATTTTAGCTATTGACATTAGTGTTGCCAGTTCCCGAAATATAAATAGTACCCCTCGTAAGAATATGAATCTCAACATTTGTTGTACAGCTTAAATGAAACCTATCATCATATTGGGTTAACGTTCTTAAAGAGTTACAAGAATCGATTACAAATTGTTTTATAGATTGATGTACCCAGCAAAAAAAGAGATGCCGAAGCAGTAGAAAAAGCACTACAATTGATGATCTAGATATACTTCTTTTTTAACATAAACACTAATGATTTTAACATTGAGTTGTCATAGGATTGGAGTACTCCCACTTCAACATTTTTTCAGTACTTTTGGAACGAAGCTCTTTTTCACCTATTAAAATTAAAAAAAAAAATTCTTCGCAAAAAAAAATTATATTTTTTTTACCGCTCTACCGCTGAGTTTGATATGAAAGTTGACTGGCATAAAAACACCACCTTGTTACTGCGAGATATTGTTCCTTATTCTCTTCAATAAAAGTACTTATTAAACAAGTGTAAAAGGTGCACTCCAATTCAATATTGTTTTCAGTAGTATTTTTACAGGTGCATAAAGAGCAATTTCTCACCATTTTTTTATATACACCTACATATTTTTAAAAATTTAAAATTAAAAAAATATTGAATTTAAACCAATTAATTATAAATATTAAAATAAAATTAATAGAATAAAAAAAATTTTAAAAAATAAAAAATATTGGTCCCTCTGTTTGGAAATGCCAAATGATACCAAAATCACTTTTTACAATCACTTTTAGAGCAATTACCCTTTAGAAGCAATACTTAAGTGATTTTTTGGATGTGGTTCAGAAGTAATTCTAAAAAAAGCTGTAAAAATCTAATAACGGATACTTGGGAAGCAATGAAATAAGTGATTTTTTGAAGTTGTTAAGAATAACTTCTAAAAAAAGCAATAAAAATACACTAACGGATACTTGTGAAGCAGTGAAAGAAGTAGTTTGTAAAGCATTACTACCAATTTTTTTTTTTGCTGGGTATTTAATACCTATGCTTTTTAAAAATCATTTGACCATTATCATATTTTACATTAATAGTTCTGGAACTGCTTCTAACTAAAGTTTCATTTAAAAACCTCCAGCATTTCTTTGGATCATGTTGAATTTCATACAATTTGTCTTTATAGAAATTATTCATAGACGTTGTAATGGCTTTTTTAATGACATTGCTGATTCTTTTTAAACTTTTTTTCTAAATATAAATTACCACGATTCTTTCTTCGCTTTTTTAAAAGATATTTCTTAAATGATATCAAATGCTGCAAGTTAAAATTTATCCATGGAGTAATTTCTTTCCTATACCTACGGTTTTGTCTTTTTTCGAAAGTAGCGTTTTTCAGGGCATCATTTACACATGATGTTAAAATATTTGTAGCAGTAGAGGGGTCTCCAGTTTCACATAGTCTTAATAGTATATTTTACACGATTATAGTCACAGATTAATCGAGTTTTCTCATTTAAATTTCGGTTTTGAATTTCAACTAAGACTCGATACGAAGTAATGTTATAGTCCGATACCCCACATTCAACAGAATCAATACACAATAAATATTGAACATTGCTGTAAATATGGTCAATGGATGTTCCCCTGCCTGGGCGAGTAATCATTGTGTGATAATTTTCAAAGCCATAATTTGCAAGTAAATTCAACAGGCCTTTCGACGCATGCATATCTAACCCATCAATGATTTTCCAGAAACAAAAAACAATATGAATTTTCTATGTTTTTGATATAATTTTCAAATGATTTTAAGGTAAAAAAGTATTGATTATTTAAAATATTAACCAAAAAAAAAAAGATATAAAATAAATTTTACAACAAAATATTTCGCTATAAAAAACAATATGAATTTTCTATGTTTTTGATATAATTTTCAAATGATTTTAAGGTAAAAAAGTATTGATTATTTAAAATATTAACCAAAAAAAAAAAGATATAAAATAAATTTTACAACAAAATATTTCGCTATCCAAATTGGATGGCGAAATATTGCGAATTTATTTTTAAATTAATAAAGAATTATTCTAAAGTTGTATAATAGATGACGATATGCAAAGAACAATATTTTAAGTTTTTGTTTTTTATGTAAACATCTAATATTTCCCGGAAGATGACATTCGAAGAATGTCGAAATATCGAATAATAAATTGATATTTATAATAAAAACAGACCTGGAGCTCGAGCATTTTCATTTATCAATACAGAATTAATAAAAACAGACCTCGAACTTGAAGAATTATTTAATTAAAGTTACAACAAAAAGTTCGACAAAACTCAACATATTGATTATTTAATATATTAATGTGTAAATTCATAAATTCTTTATAAAGTTATATATATTTGTTCCTTTTACTCCTGCAAGGAGCATAGGGCCGCATAAAGTTATAGGAGGTTTAAAAACAAATTTTTCATACAAAATTTTTTACTTCAGGAGTTTTTACTTTAAATTTTAAGTAGGATATACTAATTACGTATTTACTGTAATAAAAAGAGAAAAGTTTTTGTTTTATTTTTATTAAAAAAAAATTTGTAAAAAAAATTTGCTGTAAAAACCAGTAGTTTTTACCAATATTGTCAGTTGTTTTAAAAAAAATGTTGTAGTCAAAATTTGTCAGTTATTTTTACGGCATTGTTAACAGTTAAAAATAACTAAATTTTTATTTATTTATATTAAAGGTAAATATTTCTGTTGCTTTTTTAACTGCACATACCTTTGTTTTAACTACCATTTTCAGTAGATTATAACGACAAAATTTTTTAAGTTCAGAAAGGAGATAAATTTTTTAAAATGTTTCTAAAAGACACACACAAAACTTTACACATTAATATTTTTTTTTCCAAATATTGCCAAACAAAAATGTTTTAAATATTTGTTTTTTTTTAATATTACCAAAAAAAAAAGGTACATGCTTAACCAAATTTTAAATATTATTATTTGTTAATTTTACCTCTCAAAGCAAATATCCATAAATAAAGCGTTCCAAAATTACACAAATTTTTAATAATTTTCATTTTTTTAAATGATCCATTAAAATTTGGAACAAAAAAAAAATATTTTTATTCGAACAAATTAAGATTTACTGTTAAATATACCACATTTTTATTTTGAATTCAAACCGACAAATATGCTTAATAAATATGAAATACACCGATCTTGTTGATGACTCTTCTAAACGTTGGTAAAATTCAAACTGCACGAGTTTCTTAAAGAACAATGGTTTTTATAACCGAAATAACACCAATACACACACACACATTAATACAGACACACCAAATATAGACAAGAAAAACTTAAAATGTCATGTTTTATATTGAATGTGAAGCTGATAATAATGGCAACAGGATATAGAGTTTAAATACCTGTTGGTTATATTAGCCAAAAAAAAAATAAATAAATAATACATATAAAGGATAAAAAATAAGTGTTGTAGTGTGTGTGTTTGTGTATGTGTGTGAGTGTATTTGTAACACTATCAAACAATGAATGAATATTGAATGCAATACCAACAAAAACAATTCGACAAGAAACATTGTACGTACTGAATGGTGGGGTTTATGCGCATGCGTTACGTAACAGAAGTTTAACGCGCTTATAATTTTGGGCGAAAAAAAAGCTGTAACTTTTTTCTTTAACATAAAAGACGTTATCTTGTATCTACATAAAAGCAATTATAACTAAAGGATTGTATAATGAGTTTTTTGTTATCATTATTTTCTGTTATTTTGTGTTTAAATTCCAATTAAAAAAAGGGGGTGGATTAGTGTTTAAGGGTATGGGTATTTTCTTTAATACCATGTTCAAGCATATACTCATACTCAAGTGTCACAATTGTATTTTATTTTTACACCTATTGTTAGGTGTTTGTTAAGTAACTTGACACATCTCTATAAAACTCACACAACATGTTTAAAGATATCGATGACATATTTTTGTTGTAGTATTACATTTTAATATTAACGTCACTTATGGACCACTTATGTTTGGTTTTTCTTATCACAGGCAGTAGCTTGTATTTCCATAATCATTATTTTGCTATGGTTACATGGAATCAGGTGTCAAATATTTTTGGTTATAAATGGGGATTATAAAGGATGATAGCATGACATAGGAAATAATGGTTAGTTTCATTTTAAATTTTATTTGCCATTATTACATTTTTGAGTTTGAAGAATATTTAATAATTTAGAATAAATAAGAAAAATTTCTTTAAGAACATGAAGAAATATATTTAATTAGAATATTGTTCTACATCAAGTACAAAATCTAATATGATAATATCATATTAGATTTTGGACTTGAAGTAGAACAATATTCGAACTAAATATATGAAAATATAAAAAGTCCAAAGAAACAATTTTAAATATGAAGAAATGTTCAATTAAAATATGTTAAAATTTTGTTATAAACGTTTATAACTAGTGTTGCCACCTGCAGAACAAAAAATTACACAGTTGTGGGTCAACCATAGGAAATTACACAAAAAAATCATTTATTTTTGTGTGTAAATTTAAAAATTTTTGTATAAAAAATTCATAAATTCACATATGATGCCCTTTCAACCAACTCTAATGTTCATAATTGGGCGGAATCAAAATATTTTGGGAAAAAAATCTGTTATTTCTTACCAGTTCGTTAGATTCCTTTTACATTTCATACTGTCAGAACCAAAATAATTTCGAGCTAAACTTTTGACAGGTTAATAAACATGCTTAAACATGTGGGTTATATCTTAAACTGAAAAATTATTTACATTTGAAAATTAAAATTTTGCATTTTAGCGATAACCTGGGCCGGATTTTTGCCATCTGCAAAGAAAGAAATTTTCAGTCCACTATATTTTTCAGTCTGCAATGGCTTGTTTTTAAAGTTAAAAATTAAAAAAGTTTCTTTCAAAACAAATATAGTACGTACGTGTTTTTGAAGGGCAGCCGTATTTATATGAATTTAAAAAAATAAAAATATATCCCTGCTGTTAATATTCTCTTCCTAGAGCCCTACAAATTCAAACATTTTCAACTCAAAATCTAATTGTACACAAACGCTAAATGATTTTTAATTTTAAAGTTCATTGCAAGTATCAAGAATTAGATAATGGGATTATTTTTTTTTAGTTCCTTTTATTTATTTTGAATTCACAATACAATATTTTTGATTTATTAATCAGTGATAGGTAATGCCAAATAAAATAACTTCCCAAGAAATAATATTGAATGGTTTTAATCGAATTCCAACTAATCTTTTCCTGGGTGAAATTAAAAATTTTATATTTTCACAAAAAATTTTCAGGTTCTCATAGGATATCCGAAAATTTCATCCGATATTGTTGAAATTTGAACCATGGTATTTGGATAAAATATACCTACAAAAATCATACTACAGCCAAAAAAAAGCCTTTCGTTGCGTAAAAAGCCCAAAAACTTTCGAAATTATTAGTTCTATCATTCGTTAGAAAGTCACAATCACAACAAACTCAAATTTCACTCTTTCTTGTGGTACATTTTTTACAGACAAATTTTACATACATTTTATCTATATATCGATTTATTTTTATTTGTTTTTTTTAAATAAAATTTGCAAAAGTTTCTGTAAAAGTGAAATTACACAAAATCTACACAAAAATTTCATTATTCAAAAATTATCCTACGAAGCTGTAAATAGTCCCGTTTTTGATAATTATTCAAAAAGTGGCAACACTGTTTATAACAAATATGTCGGTCAACAGAGCGTATGAGTGATTTAAAGGAACTATTAATATTAAGTATACATACTGTATTCAAATTTCCAAGACTTTTTGAGAGCTTTACCTACATTTATACCTGAGCAAAAACTAACTGGTTTTTGGCTCTTGTGGTTTTTAACTTGTCAAAACGCATACAAAAAAACAAGCAAAAACTGGTTTCGTAGAAAAAATGGGTGGTTTTTGCTCAAGTATAAATGTAGTATTAAGAAAATGTTAAACTACAAATACTCCAAATTTGATATTTTCGATATTAACTCGGAGAATTTTTATTAAAAAATACTCACCGGTAGCATTTTTTCAATAAAATCATTTGGTTTAACAACACGGAAACAAGCGATAATTAATTATACTAATGCAAAGCATGCAGTCTCCAAATCGAAGACGGATATGTGCATGGTCTGGCCTCGCATTTATTGAAATTAAGAGAAATGAAATTTAATTGTCCCAAAAGAATTTCACATTTGATTAAATTTTTCAATTGACAGACCGTTGTAAACAAACTGTGAAAACAATGCTGTTGTGACAGCCGAATTTTTTCCAACCGAATTGATTCGGTTGCCACAACGGAATTGTTTTGAGAGTGCAGCAATAATCGAAGTTAAACAAAGTGCCTCGGAGACAATAATTATTGAAATAGACAATCAAAAGTTAAAGTGACCCTTAGGTGAATATCTTAATTTACAAGGGTAGTTCAATAAGTACTCTTATTAATTTTTGAATAAATTTACCGAACTTGTACACTGAGAGAATTACCTTCAAGATAATAATGAATTTTTACTTTAATTCAATGAAATTTCGCTGGAATTCCTCCATTAAAACATTAAACACATGATGCATAATTACATACAAAACTTGTAAATTTACATTTTCAACGTTTAAAAAAATTTCAAAGAACAAGTGTAATTTCACTATTTTTGTCAGTAAATTTAATAATTAAAATAAAAAATACGTAATGCCGCCCAAAAATAAAAGGATAAAAGAATTTTTAAAATATTTTATTAACAATAAATGTTATAGTAAAATTTAAGCCCAAGTAAAAGCCTCAGATTATGGGGGGATTTTTCTCCAGAAACACATTTTATATTCTAAGGACTTTTTCCAATTGAATAAGCCTCAGATTCTAAGCAATATTTCCTATATGAAAAATCTTATATACCGGGTACTTTTTCTTTAAAACCATCATATTATGAGAACTTTTTCCTATAGAAAAAACTGTGCTCTAGCATTATCTTTCTGTGTTCTTTTTCCTACAGAAAAAACATCAGATCGGTAAGATTTTTCCTAATATTTTAAGGAATTTCTTCTATGTAAATGTCTCATAATTTAAAATCACTTACAGACATAATATTCCGTTTAAATTGAACAAACAAAAGTGGTAAAAAATTTTCGGTGTCTGAAAAGTTCGCTGTAAAGAATGCATATATTTTCTCGTTAAGAAAAAACAACGAAAAAACATCTTTCCTAAAAAATGCACCTTGTTTCAAAATTTTTGAATTTTGGAAGAAGATCAAAGATCAATTCCTATTTGGGTAAAATTTGTCGCGAAATTGTACAAAAAAAGGCACCTGTAGCAACTGTGGGCTGATTACTACAGCAAACCTGTACCGGTGTTCTGTAACTATGTGAGAAGTTTCTCACATAAAAATTGCAACTCTGCCATATTTAAAACAGAGTGAGTATCATAATGTCAAATTTAGCCAGAGTTATGTAAAAAAAATTTACTTATATTCAGTTTGAAATTTTGTGACTCACCCTGTTTTAAATAGCGTAGACACATCGTAGAGTTGCAATTTGTATGTGAGTAACTTCTCACATAGTTACAGAACACCGGTACTGGATACTGTATTACCACTGTAATGGGAAACACGTCTACTGGAGTTGGTACGATTGGTTTATCCGTTACTTAACCCTCAAATGGTAAACAGGTGAGAATTTGCACCTAAGAAAATTTTAAAACGCCGTAATTTGGCTAGAATTACTTTTAATGTTTCTCACCTTTACCTTAAATACACTCAAAAAAGTTTGTCGGTAGAATCTACTGAAAATGATAGTTAAAACAAAGATATATGCAGTTAAAAAGGCGTCAAAGGTATTTATTTACCTTTAAAATAACTAAAAATGTTATTTTTAACTGTCGAAAAATAACTAATAAATGCATAAGAAATAACAAACAATTTGGTAAATTAAACTGACAAATTTTTAGTACAAAATTTTAAAACAACTAACAAAATGGATAAAAATTACTATTTTTAACAGTTAATTTTTTGGTATTATAAAAGTATATTTGAATACAAAAAAAACAAATTTTTTCTTTTGATTACAAAATAATGTGCAATTACCGGCTAAAAATTTGAAGTTAAAATTTCAAACGGTTCTCCAGTTATTATGCTTTTGTACATTAGAAATATACACTCACAAAAGTTTGTCGGTGGAATCTACTGAAAATGATAGTTAAAACAAAGGTATATTCAGTTAAAAATGTGACAAAGGTATTTACCTTTAAAACAACTACAACTTTTGTTATTTTTAACTGTTTTAAAAATAACTAACAAATGCATTAAAAATAAATACCAATATCGTAAAATTAACTGATAAATTTTTACTACAAAAATTTCAAAACAACTGACAAAATCGGTAAAAACTACTGTTTTCACAGTCAATTCTTTTTGTTTATAAAAGTAGATTTTAATAAAAAAAAATTTTTTTTCTCTAAATTACAAAAATATGTGTTATTACTTCAGCCTATTTAAAATTCGAAGTAAAAATTCCAACCCTTTCTCCAGTTATTATGCTTTTATGCATTGGAGATACAATACAAGTTTCTGATTTTTATTAGCAAACTAGAAATATATCAATAGTAACAAATATAAACTAAACAAGAATTTTTAAATTAAAAAAAAAAACTCAACGAAATTTTTCATTTTTTAAATAACTATCAAAAACTACTGTTTACTGTAAAATTACTGTTTTGGTAGTTGTTTATTATGATATTAAAAATAACTGATTTAAACAACTGTTACGAAATTACAGTACTTTTCGTTAGTTGTTTTCTTAAAAAACCGTCATAAAAGTTGTTTTGCTTTTTTCTATAGAAAAACAACTGTAATTACTGTTAAAAACAACAACTATTGATTGCTACACAAAAAACTGTCATGTAGTAACTGTCAGACTTTTTTGAGTGTAATGCAAGTTTCTAATTTTTATTTGTGAACTAGGAGTATACCAATAATAACAAATACAAACTAAAGAAGAATTTTTTAAATTCAATGAAATTTTGTATTTTTTAAATAACTAACAAAAAACAACTGTTTACTGTACAAATAGTTGTTTGTTATAATATTAAAAATAACTGCTTTAAACAACTATTACGAAATTGCAGTTATTTTCGGTAGTTGTGTTAATAAATATCTGCCATAGGAGTAGACTTTGAAAAACTGTAATTACAGTTAAAAACAACAACTATGTAGATTTTTTGATTGATTGTCATTTCATCAAATCTAGTCGCAGATTTGATGAAATGACACTTCGCTTTTCAGCTAACGATATACGAGTTTAATTCTAATATCCGACCGAACAGTTCGGCCATAAAGTGACATTTGGTCGATTTTCTGTTATTTGAAAGCATTCGGGAGAAACTTTCATACTGCTAAAATATTTGTTGAGCCGATCTAATTCGATTTGGAGTGTCAGATTTAAGGAAAACTCGGTAGTTTGGCCGTAAAGTTAACTGTTCGGCCGCCGAACTTTTTTCATTTTGGCCGAACTTTCGGCTTCCGAACAGTGAATTTGTTGCTTAACCTCGGACTTTTCCGTAAATTTTACATTCAAAATTCACTATAATCGGGTCAACAAATATTTTTCCATAAGCAATATTTATCCATAACGCTTCAACATACCAAATAACAACCAAATACATTTTCTGGTCGAACTCTTCGGTCGGACCCTATTTAATTCCCGATATATGACAATTTTTATACAAACAAATTCAAGTGCACCTGGATTTAGAACTTTTCATACAAAAAGGGGATTTATTAAATCCAAAAAAAAGCTGGATTTAATAAATCCACAATAAAAGCACAAATATATGAAACAGCCTATTAATTTAATGTCAGAAAAAATACGAATGAAAATTAAAAGAGAAACAAAAAAATTGAAAAACTAACAAATAAAATGTTTTTATTTAATTTTTTGATGAAATATGTTTAGAAAAAAAAGTACACCTCTCCAAACACATATTTTTCATCTTGGACATGGAGAAATAGCTGAAATAGAAATTGCAATTTTTCACTCTACTGTAAGTAATTTAATTAAATCCAATTAGTGAATATTAAATATTGCAATGGAATTTTTCAATTGTAAAAAAATATAAATTGAAGTGATAAAACTGAAAAGGCAGACTGTCTATCGATGTATTATATAAAATATAATTAAAACTTAAAAGTTAAAGTAAAATCCTTCATCATCGAATTCGGTATTAAAAATTAGGATGAAAGAAGTGTCGGACAGAAAATTCTTTTTAAAATAGGGAGAATCTAACCCCATCTGTTGAGCACTTTTAGAACTACTTTTTGGATTTATTAAATCCAAGTGATTAGAAAAAATGGCTAGTAAACAAAAACTTTAACCAGTTAATGGCAAAATTGAAATACGATAGCGGCTTACAACTGGATGATTACAAAATATTTGTTATACGAAATGACAGTTTGGAATAGAACCATAAAGATAATAGTATATTTCAATTGTGTTTTGTTTTTAATAAAATAATAATTCTTAATAATTTTGTAATAAATAAATTGTGAAATTTATTATCAAAAATGCAATGTTTTATTTATTTGCAGCCAAATTAAAGTATACGAAATTATTTTAAACTATGACATCGGTTATTAGTAGGGCAAGGAATTTCATGCACTTAAAATTGAAAATATGCGTCTAAAAGATGCGGCTAAAAAAGACAAATATGCATTAAAAATATAAAAAAATATGCAAACTATTTTTGCAAAAACAATGTACTTTAAAACATAAAGATATGTATATCTAAGATAGTTAGTATGCAAATAGACTCGTACTCGTACGTAGAATAGTACTCGAAGCTTTTCGAATTGCATTTTCAAGAAATTTTATTTTCAGAAACAGCGAAAAAAAATAATATTTCGATTGAATCAAATTATGAAAACTTATCAATTTTTTTTTATATTTTTTTACAAATTAAAATATGCTATTAAAAATAAAAAATATGCACAAATATTAACTAAAAAGGCACCAAATGTGCATTTAATTCGCAATATGCGAAAACATGCATTTTTGTCAAAATATGCATAAGCATGCATTTTCATGGAATTCCTTGCCCTAGTTATTAGCTACTAATTTAAAGCGTTATTTTTGCTTAACTGAAAGTTAAAAAAAAACTTAAATTAAATTAGTTAAATTCAATCAATTTAATCAACTGAAGCCTGAGCTGGGTATTTTACCTGAGGCTCCGTTGAAAATTTAGTAGCCAATAACTGAGAAATTTTTTCGGTGTAGTGATCGGAAGTTCATAAATCTTTGTCAAATACAATATATTGCGAAGCAATAAATTTGCAAAAAAAAAAAAATTGCATCGATTTGTTAATATTTTACCATATTTTCCTAAAAATTCATGCATTTAGGCATCATTTTTGGATTTCTTACCTAAAAACTCTGTTTTTGCAAATTCCCCCATTCATTTTATATATTTTTTTAAAATAAAAATTATTTTTAAAATTTATAAATAGTTAATTGATTTTTTATTACGAAGACAAATCAGAAAAATTCAATGTATGAGCCACTTTTACAGCCAAGCACTACTAATATTAAATTGTTAATATTCCAAACATTGAATAAAATAAAATTTTAAATGAATATTTTAGATTTTTAAAAATAGAATACGATAATAAATGCACGAACTTGCGAGCTCTAGTAATGACATTTTTTTTGCATTTGTATGTAGTCGTAGTAAAAAATGTCAAAATGTCCAAATATCTAATAATAAAAGCGTGTCAGCAAAATGCAGTTCGTGTGCCAATACTAGATTTGTCCAAAAATCAGTTTAAAATGTACCCTGTGTCCCTGTTAATCCCACATATTATTATACTCATCTTCCTTAAACAGTATAAATATCAGCTAAAATCTCTTTATTTTATTCATATTATAATTCAAATAAACTATAATAAATGCAACCCGTAACAAATAAATGAAAGAACCATAAGTTTCTATAAAACAATCTTCCCATAACTTATGATTCAATTAGGGTATTCAATTAATCGACTTTAATCGCGCAAATAATTATTCGGGGTTTTTTTTTTCTTAACTGGTTGATCGAAGGAAACTTTAAAATTAATCGATTAATCGAACAGAATTTTATATAAAATAATATGTTTTGTATCAACATATATTTGTTTAATTTTTATTTTTAATTAAATCGACTATGAAAAATTTATTCTTGTTCGAGGTCAACTATTTTCTTATTATCAGAATATTCTGCTAACAAATACTTCAGAATATATACATATATATTCTTCACCTTCAGCAATAAAACATAATTTGCTAACCAACTAGATGAGAGCGGCAAAAAATTTATAAATAAATATGTTTTCGAAGTTTTTGCAATCATAACCAACAATAGAAATATTTTTAAAGTTTCTGTTTATATTTAGCATGTTATACCCATTGGTAATAAACAAATACCAGTTTTTTCTTTCTGCCTTAGGTACTTCTTTGTTAATGCAAAAGGAAGAAAATTACTCCGTACAATGAGTGTACATAGCTAAATTTTTATATTACAACTTATGTTTTAATATGAAATTTGATGTTTTATAATTGCAGTAATGCCACATCTTTCTAAAAAAAAAAACACTGATGATGGGGAACTGGAAAATACCCGAAACGATCGTCTTTTCATTCCTGAAGGTGCAGAATATTTTAAAAGTACAAGCTCTGTGAAGTATTTAGGGAATAAGTGTTAGATTTGGATATAAATATAAAATTTTGAAAATTAAAAAACAAAATGTCGATTTTTTAACAAAACAAAATAAATCCAAAAATAAAGCCAGTGATTAAAAAAAAGGCCCATTATCTCGTATTTTAATTTTTGTCTCTTTTATATGAGATTCTGATAAAGATGGATTTTTCGTCTCACCTTATTTGATTTCTTTTTAAAGATTAGTTTTGACACAATCAGTGGGTTCCTACCTACCTTGTGTCGCTCAACCCTTGCTGTATGTATTTGGATGCGGTTTTGCGAAAAAAGCTTTCAAAATCCATATAGAAAAAAGATTTTTCACCAATTTCGATTAATTGTATTAAATTATTCGAATTATTCGTTATAAAAAATTTAACATTTTGAATTATTCGAACAATTATTTCAGCCAAATTGTTCGATTAATCGAATAACTATTAATTGATTGAATACCCTAGATTCAATATACACGAGTACCAAAGTAAGGAAATACAAAAGGAACCTAATTGAATCTAGGCACTAACAATTTACCTGTTGTTGTTCGTTTGCCTCTTTTCGAAAGGTGTTTTAGAAACAAAAGTGTTCGTAAAATCTAAAGTAGACAATAACAAAAAGGACCAACACGAAACTTAACAAAAGAGGTAGCAAATCTAATTAACTTTGTGCGATGTTTTTACCTGTTATGGCCAAGAATTATGTTAAAGGTTGCTTCTACTCAACTAGTGCTACTAAACTTTATACAGATAATTTACCAGTATGAAGGTATAAAAAACACGGCTAGATTTTATAAAATAGACGAAAAGTTAAGTGCTGGTATTGGGTAGATTGAATGTTACGAACAACGGTGGGTTTCATACGGCAGGGTTAACTGTAACTTAACTATTAAACAAAAGAAAATTTCAAAAAATTTTATACAAAACAATAACAAATTTTTGGGCTAACTAACAGTTAACTTAAAAACCTTCAGTATGAAAAACATACCATTCTATATTATGAATTCATCGTAAAAAGGTGCGTCGCTTTTTTGTCAAAGGATTTCTAACCGTAGTGTTTAAAATTTTTTAACACATTACCAAGGTTAGATATGGATTATTAGCTTAGTATACATAGAAGATAAAGTGTGTAATAATTTAATTATGCTTCAAAAAAGTTTATTTTGTAAAGGTTTTCATAAAAATACATTTTTAAAGCATATTATAAAAGAATATAATATCATAATTACACTTGTTTACAGCCATTTTGCGGACGGAATGCAGATATTATAAACATGAAAATTGCATTGAAATGATTTTTAAGATTCAGTTTTATTTAATTTAAAAAAAAAATGTGACAATTTTCGTCGAAGGTAGTTTTATTATGAGAAAATTGGTAAATTAACACAAAACCATGTACTACAAGTCGTATGAGTGATATTAATTTCATACTGAAATGTATTACTCATACGTCTTGCACTTACTTTAGTGGTAATTTAGTCAAAAATTCACACATTTTCTAAAGTTCATTTACAGTAAGAAGTAAAAGAAAACATTTCTATTGAAAAATTTAACAGACACAAGGGACTATATTCGTGAAATGCATCCACGGATTTTTTAATAATATGTACCTAGATTTTTTTTGTTGCAAAATAGGATCTACGCTGAACTAAAAAAATTTCATTACTTATACTTTTTCTTTTTTTTCTAAATTAAAAACAATAATATTACTTTTGGAAAACTCGGATTAATTTTCTTAAAATATTTTTTTCTATGGAGGTAAAGTAAAAACGAGGGCATATAATTATATCTGATTCATATACAATTTCATCCGAGAAATTGTCCATCGCTCAGTGGCTTGAACGATAGAGAAAATGGCTATTAATTCAATTAAGGCGTAATTTTAAAATATTAATTTTTATTGACGAATAAAATTATTTTTTTCGTTTTTCGGGAAAAATAAACTTGATTCACAATTTTTGCTGTAACTTTGCAATCAAAAGTTATGAAATTAATTTCAAATTAAAGCATACTTTACAAATTTAATTTTGAAAAATAAATATTGAGAACAGCATTAACTAAATGTCTTTGCGAATCAAAAAATGTGCTTGTATCAATTTGTTAATGTGTATTTTTGCATATTACGGCAAAAATTTGTATTTTTGCATATTTTAACGCATATTTCAGCTAATTTTGTTGCACATTTTACCACTTAGTCCATATTTCTTGCATATTTTGCTAAAAAAAAATTCACATTAGGGGGTCCAATAAAATGAAAATGCGATTTTAAAGAGTGTCGGGGTCCAATTTGTTTCCTTTCTATATAAAACTAATTAATATGAAGTTTGGGGACAATCGAATAAAGAAAAGTCGAGGCGGAAATCGACTGAAAATTTCAGGAGTGTTTATATGGGAAAAATATGTCTTTTTCCAGTTTTTGGGAAATTTTCGTTCTATAGTTTAATTTTTTGAACCACTTGTGTTATGAATCGATTTCAGTATAAAACGAGTAAAAAAGTTAAAGTCGGGCATGCCGACTGATAATACCCTACACCAGTCTGACTTAAAGCCAACTAATGTTTGGATCCGAAATTTGAATGGGTTAAAACGGACTTGTATCAAAATGTTCTATAAAATCATAAAAGAAGAGAAAATCGAAAATATAGCCCATACGGGCGATAGGTCCGAATATGGACCGATCCTATCTAGAATCAATAGGCTTTTTTCTTTGGACCGTGTAAGTCAGCGAACCAAATTTCATTGAAATATCTTCGTGTTTGCGACCTGCAGCGTGTAACCAAGCCAATTTTGAGGGGACCCTTATATGAGCACTGGGTCTAACCATGGACCGATTTCAACCAAAATCAATAGGCTCCGTTCTTGGGCCGACATAGGTCTGTGTACCAAATTTCGAAGAAAATTTTGGGGGGTACCCTTATATGGGAACTAGGTCTAAACATGGTATCAACCAAAATCAACAGGCGTCGTCCTTGGGCCAACGTAAGTCGGTGGACCAAATTTCGTCAAAATATCTTAATATTTGCGTCCTATAGAGTGCGCACAAGAATGCATGGACTGACAGACAGACAGACAGACAGACAGACAGACAGACAGACAGACGGACGGACGGACGGACATCGTTAAATCGAAATAAAAAAAAAATTCTTCATATTTGAGGGTGTATGGCGAACTTTTTTTTTGAGATACGGTCTAGTGTACATTCCCATTATAAAACAATAAGATTTTATTTTTTTTATTTTATAAAACAACTAATACTTTGATTTATTTATGTGAGTTCAAATGTTCGATCAGTGTGATTTTATTCAACATTGAGTTTTTTTGAGCGATTAAATGTGAATAAAACATGTTCGACAGACGACTCAAACTGATCTGAACTACCCGTTCAGCTGCATGATAGTGATTTTATTCAACATTGAGTATTGTTGATTGATTAAATGTGAATAAGAATTTTACACTCATAAAAAAAGTCCGTACAAATAGGTCAAAATTGTGCTGGCGCAAATACATGTACTAGTTCCTGTTATTTTAGCAGAATTTTTACCTATTTGTACGGACTTTTTTAGAGAAAATAACAGAAAAATTAGTTCAATTTAATCAGAATGCGTTTAACAGACTTTTGTACTAACTTTTTTTATGAGTGTAGGGTATGATGAAATCAAGAAAAAAGTTGACTTTTCAGTTCTCTGGTTCGGATTATTTATTGAACCACTAGTTCTTAAAGATATGTGGTGCGAATTTAAAAAAAAAAATCGGAGTGCTTTTGGCGCCCTGCGACCAAAATTTTAGATTTCTGAAAATGTTTTCAAAATTGCTTTAACAAAAATCTATCTTGCGACACATCATTTCTAAATAATTTTGGAGTATTAATATCTTTAAATTTATTTAAATCGGACTAACGGTTTTAGAGGTACTGGGACTGATTTTTACTAAAAATTGAGTTTTTTTCCAATTTTCCTCAAATTCGCACCACATAAGCCTTAGTTAGACCTTGTGATTCAATAATGCGAACAATAATAGATGAAAATCGAAACTCGAAGTTATTGCCGATCCAAAATTTATGTGAGTAAAATATAGAAAAGTATAATTTTACTTGTGGAAAGCATTGTTTTTTTAACCGTTATCGACTTAATTACACTCAAATGAAAGCGAAACCATTACTAGTATTTCAAAAATTTTAAAATATTCGTGTTGAGCATGTCAAAAGCAGTTATAAAGGATGTGTCACACCTTATATTTTTATTATGGAAAATTTAAAATATTTTCAAAAAAATTGGAAATTTTAATCGCAGTTTGCCCGATTTACCCCAAATCCACACCACATAAGTTTTACGCCTATACAGGGAATTTTGCTGGACGAATTTTAATAAAAATTTTCAGTAAACTAATGAAGTTTTCTTCACAAAGTAAATGAAAAATTTCTTATATTTGATGAAAAAGCTTCATATATTATATGAATCTAGTTTTAATGAAGCTTTTTCATCATACACTTATGAAATTTTTAATAAATTAAATTAAATTTTTTACAACATTTAATGAAAAACGAGTTCCAGTGAAACTTCATTGGTTTTATGCAAAAATTCATTAATATCATGCAGATAATTCTCTCAGTGTAGTGCGACAATAATTCAAACAATAATTGTTTAAAATCTGAAGTTTTTTAAAAAATAGCAGTGGCATTGAAGGGTTAATAGATAAATTTGAAAAAAAATTCTAATTTAAAAAAATTTTAATAAATCTATGAACTTATTGGGGATTCTTTTACAAATTTTATAGTAAAAATGTTTATTTTATACTAATTTGTTATCCATTTTTTTGTCAGCAAAATTACAAAACTTGGCGATTATTTGCGTTATGCGATAGTTGTAAGAATTTTTTAGAATACAATAGCTTTTAAAAATCAATATTTAACTGTATTATAAATTTAAAATATAACGTTTTTATTTCATTTCTGACATTTTAACTATGTTTTATTAAAGCTTTTTACAAGCTTTATTAACACTAGGTGTACCAGCATTTTGAAAATTCTAGTTCTACCAAAACTACCCAAAATGACACGGTATTTTTTAAGGGTTCCTCAAAAATACAATTATTGTCCGATTATTATGATTTAAAAGTCCATGTAATTTACAAGTTAAGGACTTTTAAAAATAAATACCAGTTTTTATAAGAAATCATAGCATGCTGGAAATTTTGGCGAACGAAAGAATAAATATGCATTTTTTATAGACTTTAATTATATTTTTGAAAACAACTTTTTTTTAGTCGTTACTCGAAATTGAAAATTTTAGATTACTCGAAGAATTATTCGTCGATTAATCGAGTAACGGTTAGCCGATTGTATACCCTAGTAGGTATATGCTACATACTTTTTGATACTTGTTCGTTATAAAATAATAGTGATTGTAACAGTAAATATTTTTGCACAGTTTGGAAAGTGTTTTTAAAGTACAAAACTTTTAGATTACATTGATACACAATTTATTACAATCAGACTATAAATCTTAAGCTATTTAAAAAAAAACATAACGGTAATTTTAATTTGTTTTGGTATAAATATGACTGACAACTTTTTTTTTTTAACTAAATGAGATATAAACCATTTTTTACTACAAAATTTGTATTATAAAATCTCGAAAATGTTGTAACCAAAGTTTGTAGTATTCGATCAAAGTTGTCAAACCAGTTGAAATGACTAATTCGGTACTCGTAGTGTTAAAATCTCAATTCCACAATGTTTCTTTTGACACAAACACAAACTCTAGTTTAAGGGTATTTGGGAAGTGAATTGTTAAAAGCTTTGGATTTGTTATTCAAACTCACGTGCTTTACTATCATAGCAAAATTGTTAAAAGAAAACATATGCTAATGAACAAAACTTGAGCACTTGGCCATAATGGAGTATAAGTATTTTGTGTAATAATACTTGGAGAGAAGCATCAAAGTGGTGTGCCAGCCAATGTTTAATATTCATAGAATAAATATAATCAGTTGCTTCTAAGCGGCGGTGGTGACTACATGTTGTTTGGAGAGTTAAAAAATTGGAAAACCCGGTATACCAAGAGATAATACAAAAAAAAAAAAGTAATCAAATTGTTTAATAAGCAAAGAGTTCTATACAAAAAACGATATGAAACTGGGTTGGTTTTTATTTGCATAATATTTAAATAATTAAAACATATTGCAAAAAAAAAAAGCCGGCTACATGTGTTAAGAATATTAATTAAAAATGTTTAATTTATATAAGCAAAAAACTAGTTCTGTGAATTAAAAAACAAGTTAAAATTTGTTAGAACAAAATAAAAAATTCCGGAAGTACAAGTGAAAAAATCAAAGAAAAACTTCATATACCTACATCCCTTCTTCATGCTTTGTAATTTAAGGGTGGTGCTTTTACCGTTATATACTTAAACTCTCAATAAATATTTTTGTGTGTTGCTCTCCTTACTCTGAATTAGTTAATGTTTAAGTAAATAGAGCACTATTTTGTTGTGTTATTAAGTTCCGTGTTTAACTGCAGTTAAGTTGCTCACATTTTCCTTTTATTCCATAGGAACTCGACAGAAATAAAGTATAAACGAGTGAGTTGATGATATGATATGATTTCGATATAAGTTGACATTAACTTACAACAACAACTTATACGCCAGGTTGACGACCCATCATTATATTAAAATACAAATATGTATAGTAAATACCTGCATTAAAGTGTGGGATAACGACCTAACGGCATGTTTTTTTTTATAGACTGCCTAAGGGTATAAGTGTGCTCTAATAACATCCCACTAGTTTGAGGTTTTTCAAAGTAAATAAACGTGTCCGATAACAAGAGTATTGTTTTTATTCAGTTATCGCATGAGTTATATATCCAATACAAATATTTCCATATGTTCTGATTGTATGCAGGGCACCACAAGGAATGTTAGGGGCCCGATATGAATTGAAAAAAAAAAAATATTTGTTTGTAATTTAATTTTTTTATATATGGGTGAAATCAAAAAATGTGATCAATTTTTGGGCCAAATTTGTACGAAGCAAAAAGTGTTAATATTTCGGTTTTTTCTTAATGGAATCAGTAAGTTTAGTCATTATAAACCTAATTGCAAAAAATCTCTTCTACAAGTTGTCGCAATAACTTTTTATGCACAATTTTAATTTTTTTTTGTGGTAACGGAGTTTACATTTCTGCAAGCAAAAGATATAACAAAAAAAAATTGCGTACGAATTTTCTTCAATTTATTAGTTTTTCGTATTTGGGTTTTCAACTTGCTTTCCAATGATATATAATTTGTGTTGATCAAATTGGCGGTTTCGCGAATAAAAATACAATTCATTCCGCGAAAAAAATTTTTTTTTTTAATTTTGTATTTTTGGTCCTTTTAAATGCTGTTCAAAAATATAAAAAAATTTTAAATCCAAACAGCGGTTGCGCTGTTACAAAATCATACATTAAAAACATAACATTTCGCGATCAAAAAATTCTTAAATTGTGTGAAACAAATTTAATTTGTCAAACTAATGTCAGTAATGGCTCGAAATATCGATTCCAAACCAATGAAATGCAAAATCGATCGTTTTTCGCTCCAGCAGTTTAGGGTAAAAACTGATAACTTTTTTTGATTTGACGCAAAATTATCGGTTGAGTCATCTTTTGACGCATAAATATTAGTTGAATCACCTCTGTTTATGGTTACTTTAAAATATTTTTAACATTTATCTACATTTATTTGAATGAAATCTGATGCAAACAATTGTGGTTACGGAGTTTACAGTTATGGAGTTTACATTTGGTTACTTTTTTCGTTTTCTTTCAGAAACGCTTTGTCAGAATTTTTTTTCCGAAACGAAATCGCATGATGCCTACAAGGTGAATCCAAATATGACATTGTTTTTCTTACTCGTTAAATAGTTTGGTGTAAAAATTAGGAACGGAGTTTACAACATTTTTTCAAATCTTATTAAAGACATCCTTTTTCATCTCGAGAATGTTACATGCTGCAGAAAAGCTTCAAGTCTGTTATACTGGATGATTACTTACAGTCCAACGATCATTTGAGTATAAATACTATTATACTTTTCGGAATATAAATAATAGATAACTCCAAAATTCTGGTATATGCATTTTTATCAAAAATTATGACGAAAAATCGTTACAGAGTTGAAGTCGTGATAGCTAAGATATACGAAAAAGTTTGTAAAATGTATTAATTTTTATTAAAAACGGCACTTTTACTCTTCATAAAAATTCTTACCGTTAGTGTTTAGCTTTATTGGTTATTAAAATATAAGCTATTGAAGTTAAAAAACCTTATGAGTTACTTGTTATGGAGTTTACATTTGGCCTATAAAATTGGTCACAAATTTTATGTATTAACCAAAAATTGGTCAGATTGTTATAAATTTTGTAAAACAAGTGACAATACGCTGATATATTTCGAAATATATAACTCAAATGTAATCCATGCATTGGAAATTAGGTGGTTACACTGTTTTTATCACATTTTTTGATATCACCCATATCTTTTTTTTTAAAGTACACTCATCATAGAAATAAATCTGTAAAAATAGCAGAAAAAGTTGCTAAAAATTCGTTAAAAATGATGCTGCAGAAAAAACTGCTAAAATTGGCAGATTTTTTTGGTAAATACTAGTAAAATAAGAACAGGAAAATTAAAACTGTTAAATTTACAGAATTTTAGTTGTATTTAAGTTAACTTCTAGTTAATTGAAAATAACAAATTGTACTGTAAAATCTGCAGAAAATTTTGCTAAATATTAGTAGACTAATAATATCAAAAATAAACTGTTATATATGTATGTATATACAAAATTTTTACTATTTTTTTAAGCTAAATTTAGTTGAATGCAAATAGCAGTCTATACTGCTAAAATTAGCAGAAATATTTGCAAAAAAAAAACTGTAAACTGCTGTTTTCAAAAGGTTCGATTTTTATTTGCATTTAAAAAAAATCGAAAAAAACTTCGAAAATTTTAATTTTTTTTTTATTTTTTAGGCTACTAATTATTTAGGAAAATCTTTTTGATGATTTTAGCAGGTTAATTTGCTATTTTCCATTTACAAAAATTTAACTCAAATATAACTAAAATTCTGTATATTTAACAGTTTTATTTTTGCTGTTCCTATATTACTAATATATAGCAAATATAATCTGCTAATTTAGAAGCTTTTTCTGCAGCATAATTTTTAACTTATTTTAAGTAGTTTTAACTAAATTTTTTACGGATTTTTTCTTATTAGTGTATGAAATTTATGGGTAATTGTTCCTAAGTTTTTGCATAAAAATACAATCACGAATATTTCTTTGTGAAAACTTCAACATAGTAAGTAAATTAAAACATATAACAAGGTTGTTATTTAAATTGCATAATTTATGCGAAAAAATATGCTTGGTTGATTTAATACAAACAAATTTGACAATTACGCCATGTAATTTTGTTTTTGTCAAAATTAATTTTTAGTTCAAATGGTTGTTGACAGAGTTTACATCTTCGTCTTAATTAATAGGTTCTGACTAAACTATAGATTTTCCAATTGGAGACTTTTTGTATAAAAGAGTGGCAACATTGGTAAACAGTAGATTGCCTCGTTTTGCCATTTTTCTCTCGGATCGAGATTTAATAGTGAGTAAAATTTGTGGGCTTCCATAAACATTTGAGAGCAAAAATTATGAAAATTAAAAATGTATAAAAAAAAAATTATGCTTATGAAATTAATTACCGCTAAAAACATTTTTGTTTGGGGTTAGTCTTGAAACAGAGTTGCCTTTGCCATTTCTATGTATTAGTGACTTTACACGCTGTGCCGTCAAATACATGGCATTCAGTAAATTAACATCACGCTGTATAGCTATTGATATTGTGGTAGCCATATTCTAAAATAACAGCAAAGCAACCCTGATTCAAGGTGGATAAAAATATTAACTTTCTAGGATAACGTTAACCCGATTTAGCACCAGGCCAAAGGAAAAACGTGATTTTTTAACAATTCTCAAAACTTGATTTTCAATTATTTTAAATTTTTTTTAACAAAACTTAAAAAAATAGTAATATGTATCTCTTCTTGATTTTAGTAAACAATTCTGAGAGAATAATGAAACTAGCCCTTAGGTAAGTTTACGTGTGATTTGATTTTAGCTATTTTCAAGTAAGTCACTTTTTTAGAAAAAGCAATCAATATTATATCGAATATAGCTCGCTTTAAGTGCAATAACTCAAGAATAAAATATCAACTTTTTCCAAGTTCGACCGTTACCAAATGGCAGTTGTTTGTCTAGTTGTTTGTTTTTTATGGAAAATAAAAAACAACTGTTATTACAGTTATTTAAGAAAGAAACTTAGAAAAAGTGCTGTAATATTATAACAGTTATTTTAAGCAGTAATTTTTGTATCAGAATCAACAACATTAAAAAATAACTGTTTACTGTAAAAATACTGTTATATATAAAAAAATATATAAAAAATCTCGCTAATTTTTTTTTTTTTTAATTCTAGTTTAGTTTATATTTGTTATAATTAATATATTCGTAGTTTGCAAATAGAAGTCAGAAAATGGTATTGTATATCCAATTGATAAAAATGTGATAACTGGAGAACAGTTTGGAATTTTTACTTCAAATTTCAAGTATGAAGAAGTAATTACCCATTTTTTTTATAAACGAAAGAAGAAACTTGATTTTTTTTTTATTAAAATATACTTTTATAATTGGAAATAATAACTGTAATAAAACAGTAGTTCTTAGCTATTTTATCAGTTATTTTAAAATAGTAAAAATTTGTCGGTTAATTGTACTACATTTCTAGTTATTTTGAATGCATTTGCTAGTTATTTTTCAACAGTTAAAAATAACCATATTTTTAGTTATTTTAAAGACAAATACCTTCGTCGCCTTTTAAACTGCATATACATTTGTCTTAATTGTCATTTTCTGTAGATTCTACCAACAAACTTTTTTGAGTAAATTTATTTAATAAATAGCAAACCGTCCCAATATATAGGCAATATATACTCATGAATCTTTAAAAATACCGAAAAAAGCAACTAAAAATTAGTTAAAAATGACGTTGCAGAAAAAACTGAATTCTAGTTATATTTAAGTTAACTTTAATTGAAAATGGCAAATTGTACTGTAAAATCTGCAGGAAATTTTGCTAAATATTAGTAGACTAAAAATAGCAAAAATAAACTGTTATATGTCAAAATTTTTTTTGTGTTGATGTTTTTAACACCAAAAAATATTGGACCTAGACTCACCTTGTAGTATACCGATTTAACGATGTCCGTCTGTCCGTCCGTCGGTCTTTTCGTCTGTCCATGCATTCTTGTGCGCACTCTACAGGTCGCAAATATTAAGATATGTTGATGAAATTTGGTACGCGAAGCCTTAGTTAAAATCTGTCCATGTTTAGCCCTAGTGCCCATATAAGGGTCCCCCCAAAATTGGCTTGTTTACACGCTGCAGGTCGCAAATACAAAGATATTTCAATGAAATTTGGTACACAGACCTATGTCGGCCCAAGGACGAGGCCTATTGATTTTGGTTAAAATTGGTCCATGTTTTGACCTAGTGCCCATATAAGGGTCCCCTCCAAAATTGGATTGTTTACACGCTGCAGGTCGCAAATACGAAGATATTTCATTGAAATTTGGTACACAGACCTATGTCGGCCCAGGGACGAAGCCTATTGATTTTGTTTAAAATCGGTCCATGTTTAGACCTAGTGCCCAAATAAGGATCCCCCCAAAATTGGTTTTGGGGGGATCATAGTGCTAAGGACAAATCCTATTGATTCTAAATAGGATCGGTCCATATTTGGAGCTATCGACCAAAAGGGCTATATTTTCGATTTTCTCTTCTTGTATCATTTTATAGAAAATTTTAACACAAGTCCATTTTAACCCATTCGAATTTCGGATCCAAGCATTAGTTGGCTTTTAACCGGATTGGTGTAGGGTATTATATGCCCGATTTTAAATTTTTTACTCGTTTTTAATTTTTAAGCTAAATTTAGTTGAATGCAAATAGCAGAAATATTTGCTAAAATATTGTTAACTGTTGCTTTCAAAAGGTTCTATTTTTATTTGCATTAAAAATAAAAATCGATAAAAAAAGACTTCGAAAATTTTTTAATTTTTTGTGATTTTTAGACTACTAATTATTTAACAAAATTTTTTATTGCAAATTTTGGCAGGTTAAGTTGCTATTTTCTTTTAATAAAAATTTTAACCAAATATAACTAAAATTCTGTATATTTAACAGTTTTAAGTTTGCTGTTCTTATTTTACTAGTATTTAGCAAAAATAATCTGCTAATTTTAGCATTTTTTTCTGCAACATAATTTTTAACTAATTTTTAGAAGTTTTGACTAAATTTTTTTACAGATTGAAAAATAAACAAAAATCTAAAAATAGAATGTTTGTATGTGGCTGTGTTGATCACTTGTGAGTAGAAAACAATAACAGAATGCTGAATATTAAAGAAAACTACGAATTAGTTACATTGCACTCAAGACCTTACTTGGGTGAGATCGTTAAGCAATTGCACCTTAGTATAGTTACATTTGTAGTGTAGGAATAGCCGCGTGTTCGAATCCTACAGCCATTACACCTAGGCTTGCCAGATCGAAATTGGCAAAAAGGTTGACATTCAGAGGAAAAAGCTTGATTTTCTTGACATTCAAAAAAAAGGCTTAATTTTTTTGACAATTTAAAATTCAGTTAAATTAGCAAAAAATTGCAAAATTAATTTGAAAATTTAAATGATATTAATTTATACAGATTTTCTACATTCTTTGTACCACATTTTTTAAAGAAATTGGGCCCATATGTTTTCAATGGATATGTCTTTTGCCAATTCTTCAAAAACTTCCCGAAGGCAGCAGTAATCTGCAAACAACATATCAGTATTAATTGAATTTGATATTTTTAAAATAAATGGCAGCTCTGTTTAATTATTCCTTGACAACAACGAGTTTTTTATATTTAAAACAGTAATTTTCTAAAAAAAACAGATTTTTCTCCAAAATTATATATTTTTTCTAAGTATTTTACAGCATTTTGTAAAAATTGGTTAGCTTCTAACTCAAACGTTTCCTTTTCATTCAAAGAAAGACTTTTTATGCTTTACTACTATGGAAACAGTCATTTATCCGTAAACATTAGCCATGGTACATTTAAAAATAATTAGTTTTTTTTTTTTGCTAATGGTTAATTTTTCTTGATTTTTCTTATCAATTTGATGGAAAAATTCATAAAATTTCGTTTTAGCTTGACAAATGACATTTTTTCTTTATTCTTGATACCCTAATTACACCACAGCGCCCACATACGGTCAATATGTTTGTACAACTTGGAAAGTTATACCATAATATAATATATAACTTATTTCTCAAATATTAAAAACTAATAAATTTCAGAGTTTATATTGTGACCGAAATTTAAGCTGGTCGGCAGCGTGGCCTGAGCTGTTTTTAACAATGTATAATGTGATAATTTTTATGATAGGATATTTTAAACTTGCTTTACACTGTAGCACCGTAATTTTAAAATAATTTTTTTTAGCTGTTCTCTCTTTGAGGAAATAAAGATTTTGATATTTTTTCATTAGGGCCCTTGTTGTGCAAAAATTTCATATTTTTACTAAATCCAGCTACAAGTTATTTTTATTTTTTTGTAGTGTTGAATTGTGTAAATATTTAGTTTAGTTCGCACTGTTGTTGTTGGTAATACTGTTAAGGTGGAGGTGTTAAATTCATGAATTATTTATTTAAAACCACAAAATCAACAAATTCATGTTCACATGTTGTATACAATTTATTTTAAATTCTCATTATAAGTTGACCAATGTATATTTTTTTGGGGTTCTATCAAGTAGTTTTCAATTACACAATAGATTTTTGTTTCTTACTTACAATATTTTTGAAATGTAGGTGTAGTGGGTAGTTTTTGTACTTGTCGTTTGAAATTGCGGTTGCTCTTTTGTATTTTTTTTTTTTTGTGGAACAAGAATTTTTGTCAAGTATTTGTACTTTTTTCACGTTAAGTAGTTACAGCCTAAATTCAAATACAGTTCATAATACATTTTGTTTTATGTGGTTTGATTGAAATATGTTTTTTTTTTCGATGCCAGCATGTTTTCAAGGGTTCTTAGCAAGGATTTAGTTACATTTTGAAATGACTATTGTATTTTGTGTCCTTGTATAGGAAAGTGGATTAAAAAAAAGCTTAAAATTTTTGTTAAAAAAATGAAAACTTGGAACTGTAATATCTTTAATGAATGTTAAGATAAACTGAAAAAATTTCAATTTAAATAATTTATGGAGAATTACAAAATTTGAATATTATGCCTTTCATTGTTCCGTAAGATACGGTACGATATTGTACAAGTTTATCATCCATTGATAAATTTCAAAATAAATACCGAAAATATCAAGAGACAACACCACGAATGTGTAATAAAAACATACTTATACACTCATAGAAATAAATCTATAAAATTAGCAGAAAAATTTACTAAAAATTAGTTAAAAAATGGTGCAGCAGAAAAACTGCTAAAATTAGCAGATTTTTTTTACTAAATACTAGTAAAATGAGAACAGAAAAATTAAAACTGTTAAATTTATAGAATTTTAGTTATATTTAGGTTAACTTTTAGTTAATTGAAAATAGCAAAAAAAAATAGGAAAAAGAATATTATTTTTACTATATATTACTAAGATAGGAACAGCAAAAATAAAACTGTTTAATATACGGAATTCTATTTATATTTCAGTTAAATTTTTCCTAATAGAAAATAACAAATTAACCTGCTAAAATTAGCAAAAAAAATTTGTTAAATAATTAGTAGCCTGAAAAATCACAAAAAAAAATTTTTGTGATTTTTTTTAAATACAAATAAAAATCGAGCCTTTTGAAAACAGCAGTTTAAAATTTTTTTAGCAAATATTTCTGTTAACAGGATAGACCACTATTTTCATTCAACTAAATTTAGCTTAAAAATAACAAAAATTTTGTAGATATAACAGTTTGTTTTTGCTATTTATACCTTGCACCACTACGTGGAGAGGGTATTATAAGTTTGTACTGATGTTTGTAACACCAAAAAATATTGGTCCTAGACCCACCTTATAGTATACCGATCGGCTCAGAATTTTTTTATTTCGATTTAACGATGTCCGTCTGTCCGTCCGTCCGTCTGTCTGTCCATGCATTCTTGTGAACACTCTACAGGTCGCAAATATTAAGATATTTTGATGAAATTTGGTACACCTACTTACTTCGGCCCAAGGACGACGTCTATTGATTTTGGTTGAAATCGGTTCATGTTTAGATCTAGTGCCCATAATAGGGTCCCCCCAAAATTGGCTTGTTTATGTGATGCAGGTCGCAAATACGAAGATATTTCAATGCAATTTGGTACACAGACCTATGTCGGCCTAAGGACGACGCCTATTGCTTTTGGTTAAAATCGGCCCATGTTTAGATCTAGTGCCCATATAAGGAATTGTCTTGGTTACACGCTGTATGTCTCAAATACGAAGATATTTCAATAAAATTTGATTCGCTGACTCACATGGTCCCAAGGACAAAGCTTATTGATTCTAAATAGGATCGGACCATATTTGGACATATCGCCCATATGGGCTATATTTCCGATTTTCTCTTCTTTTTTGATTTTATAGAAAATTTTGAAACAAGTCTGTTTTAACACATTCAAATTTCGGATCCAATCATTAATTGGATTTAAATCAGACTGTTGTAGGGTATTATATAGTCGGCATGCCCGACTTTAACTTTTTTACTCGTTTTAGTATACTAATATTTAGCAAAATTTTCTGCAGATTTTACAGTATAATTTTTCATTTTCAATTAACTAAAAATTAACTTAAATAAAACTAAAAATCTGTAAACTTAACAATTTTAATTTTGCTGTTCTCATTTTACTAGTATTTAGTAAAAAAAAATATGCTAATTTTAGCAGTTTTTTCTGCAGCATAATTTTTAACTAAGTTTAGTTGCTTTTTCTGCTATTTTCACAGATTTATTTGTATGAGTGTAACAATGTAAATCGAACGAAAACAAATATTAATTAATTCCATTCAATATATGGTCTTTTGTGAATTAATTCATTGAATATTTAATTCAGATTTGAAAAATTGAATTAAGCAATTAATTCTTCGAAGCTCTGCTTGAAAAAACGCTACCCAGCCAGCAATTTTGGAGCGCTCATAAATAAGATTCTTAAATAGCTCATAGAAATGATTATTGTTTTTTTGAAAACACTCTTTTTTTGGTAGAAAATATGAACGCTCAGAAAACAATCCAAAAAGTTGTCTCTACAATCTGAAAAGCTGTCTCAAAATGAGGGTTCATTTTCCGGACTCAAAGAAGATTTCAAAATTATTTAAATTTTTAAGTAAAATTTCGATTTTATACGTTCTTTTTTCTGAGTCATTTCTGAGTACACAGGGGGCTATTTTGGGCGGACCACTTTCATAGGAAAAAGTGGAAAAATGTTTATGTTTTTGGAGCTCATTTCTGAGTCATTAATGATCATCTTTGTTTGCTGGGTAACGTTATTATTATTTATTTTTATATAATTTTTTACCTTTTCATGTAAACAATACATATTTGCTAAAATAAAATGTATCTTGTAATCTATAATTATTATGATGACTGTAAATATGCACAATAGCACAGGTAGCAATGAAACATACTTTTGTTCTGTGGAATATCATTTTGAAAACAACCAACAACAAACAAACCGCAAAAAGTTATGATGCAAGTTTTTGTAGATGATTCAGTAGTAGAACATAATAAATTTAATTCAAAAAAAAATATGAAAAAAAAACCTTGAAATTATACTATAATGACAACCAACCATCATATAAAATACATGTTCAACATAAAACACAAACTAATAATAGTACAAACAATTATCACATTACAAAACGTTTAAGATTTCTATGATACTGAAAATAGTAGGTACATACCGTACATACTGCGCGACAATATGTAATTTGTAGAAAACTCAAATGCATGAATGAGTATACTAAAGTGACTGCCCAGGCAGAAACCGGCAAAGGTACAAAAACTAATACATTAGCAGAGTTTTGTTGAAATAAGGTTTGAAGTCAGAAGGTCTCGAGTTCGACTCGGTTAACCAGCATAACTTCTTTTTTTGGTTTCTAATTGCTTTTGGTTTCTAATTTTTTTTGTTATAATATTTTTTTAATAAAATCAATGTTTTTTAAATCTTTTTCTTATGCCAACTTTGTTTTGGTTTTCCTGGCATTATGCCAACATTACCAAATTCATTCCCACAGACTTTATGCCAATGTTGGCACTTTACCGCTAACCAACTCTTTGCCAATGTTAAGCTTGATTCACACGCTATCCATCCCTGTCTATTTATGTCATTTTCAAAAGAGAATTTATAAAAATTTAAAAATTCATATTCACGTACCTAATATTAGTTAATAGGTGTACACTATGCCGATCGTATTTTTCTGCCTGTGTATGTACTAAAATGAACTATAGTAAACCATCATTTAGCACAGTCATAAAGACGACATATGACCAAAACAAAAACCTAAACGAGACTCTTGTTAAGCCATTTGATTTTGCTAAGCATATTTTCCTATACAAATTTTATTGAATTTGAATATGCACAATTGTATTGTTTCTTTTTTTTTTTTTTGTTTTTAATGGTGAAATTTTTTTGCGACAATATTTTTACGATTGTATTTTTTTATGTTGTTTTGTTTAGAAAATTGTAAAAAAATAAGTAAATAGAAAAAAAACAACAAGTATTTAAATAACCATATAAAACGTGCCACATGAATTAATGTTTGTGTATAGTATATTTCAAAAGGTACTAGAGGTAGTACTACAAACATACATACTCGTACGTACTTTGTGAATGCATTACCCCCTTTTTTCATTTTAACATGCTTTAATGAACAATTACATACAATTACAAAGAGAATTAAATAGAAAAAAAATGTTGGCGAGGGATGATCATACAAAAACCCTACAATTATGTCAAAGAAGAAAATTTTGATAAATCAACAAGGAATATTTCCAAGGCGTTCTCTCTGATAGCACAAATGCGCCAAATAAGTATTTTGTAATAAGAAATTAAGCAATTTTTTTAAACAAATTTTTTCTATTAATTAACCTGTTGCTTTCTTTGGAAAGTGCATAGAGAAGAGAAGTGAAAAGAAAGATGAAGGGCTTCAAATATGACAGCACTGTAACTGCGCGAGATGTTGAATTTTAGAACAGTTATTTCGGTCACTGGGGATCGAACCCGCAACCTCATGTGCAAGAGTCCTAATAAAAACCAAAATTTACAATAGTTTTTTTGTGAAGAAATTTTTTGTGTATGGTTTGGAAGCGAAAAAGTCTTTAAATTAAAATTTCGCAAAATTAAAAAAAAAATATTTTGAAACGAACACAATTTTCAAAATTCTTAAAAATATATTAAAGTCGACTAACAATCGTTAATAATGAGCACAAGGCAAACTATAAAATCACTAGAAAATAGCTTAATTATAAACCCAGCAAAAATGTGGAAGCAGTAAAAACGATTAATGCTTCCTTACTGCTACTTTTACCGCTTCTAAAAATGTAAAGCTTCGTAGACAGCACTAATAAAAGGCCTAAGTTGATTAATTGTTTACATTGCTTTTTGTTGTGCTTTTCAAAAAGGCATAAAATGAGCAATACATTTTGATTGCTTAAATATTTTTGCGGTTCTTTTATCAAATTTTTTTAAAATGCGGAAAAAAGTTATTTTAATGAAAATAAGGGGTTTTACTAAAAATAAGAGTCGTTTTCCTTTCACGGAAAAATATGCAGGAATATTGTGCTTTTGAGAAGGCATGATTTTAAATAGTTGAAAAGCTTTATAATATGCACTTCCGAGAAGGCATGAATTATCGACATTTTAAAAGAAAAACAGGAGCACTAATTAAAAGCGGTGAATTCATGCCTTTTCGGATCTCGAAACAAGTGCTTTCACGCGAGCTATCTCGAACAAAAATCAGGCATGATATCATCAATAATGCAATCGCTTCACTGCTCAACTTTCCCTGACAAAACTGCTTCCAAGCAAGCAGTAATTTCTGCTGGGAAAAGACTTAAAAAATTTAGCGATAAATCACTAAATTTCATGAACTTCTCAGGTTCTGTTGAAAAATTTAGATTTGTAAAAAAGTCTTTGATTTCGTCCAAGGATTCACAGGATTTTAGGGCATTTTAAGAACATCGTCTTAACTTAAAATTTAATAAACGGATGTTTATGAAATTTGGCATAAAAAACATATTTAGTATTACTAATAGCAAAAAAGCTTTTAAGTTTGAACAATATACATTGCAGTTGAAGTGCGTTTTCGTTCAATTTCGCATTTTCTGAAATACGAAAATCGCTAAACAGCGTGACAGCACAAAAAATTTCATTTTTTGATTATAATTCTACACTCACAATATATTTTCCATAACCGATTGAGGTTTATTTGAAAAGTACTTAATAGGTAAAGTTTGTTTTCAATTGAAGAATCGATTAAAATACATGGAAACATATTGTTTAACTTTTTGTATAAGTCAATAAAAAATAAACTACAAAAAAATACGTATCATCTGTAGGGGTTGATATTTTCTGTCAAATGTTCTATTTTTAATTTTAATTTAATTAATTTCGTTGTTTACTGTTTTAAAACAAAAAATTCAAATATTTTCTTTTTCTTTTTTGTTAAAATAGTTTGTTTTTATACAAAATTATTTCAATTCTAATTACAAGAAATTCTTTACTCATACACACAAGCATAGCCAATGAAAATATGAACGTGTGTGTTGTGCGTGTAGTGTTTTGAAAATTCAAACAAAAAAAAAACTTTCAAATATAAAAAAACAAACCACAAAATCGTGTTTTTCTAACGTTTTGTCAGTTAAAAATTGAAAATTGTTTTAATAGACTTTTCAATTATATTTATTTATTTTATGGAGTGTTTAAACAATGTTTGAAAATAAATAGCAAAATAGTTTGAATATAATGAAAAATCAGTAGTCCTCTTTTTAATTGTGTTTTCAATTAATTTAATATGTATTTTAGGTTGTTTTTTACCATAAAATATTGTGAGTGTATCTTAATAAGACGCAGTGCAGAAACGGTAATGACATATCACTACCAGTAATGACACCGACTTACTTTCTATAATATTTTAAAATATACAATAAAAAGTTACTAATAAATAGTTAGGTTTTCCATTATTTCAAAACAAAATATAATGCATTGCCAATAATGACTTATTTTTATGATTATTTTAAATATAAAGTAATGTTCTAGATTTTTTGTAAGTTTTTTTGAAATCTATTTTAAGACTCAATATTTTTTCAACACTGGTAAGGATATATATGGGTGAAATCAAAAAATGTCATAAATTTTTGGGCCAAATTTGTGAGAAGCAAAAAGTGTTAATATTTCGGTTTTTTCTTAATGGAATCAGTAAGTTTAGTCATTATAAACCTAATTGCAGAAAATCTCTTCTACAAGTTGTCGCAATAACTTTTTTTGCACAATTTTAATTTTTTTTGTTGTAACGGAGTTTACATTTCCGCAAGCAAAAAATATAAGAAAAAAAATTGCGTACGAATTTTCATCAATTTATTAGTTTTTCGTATTTGGGTTTTCAACTTGCTTTCCAATGATATATAATTTGGGTTTATCAAATTGGCGGTTTCGCGAATAAAAATACAGTTCATTCCGCGAAAAAAAATTTTATTTTTTTTTTTAATTTTGTATTTTTGGTCTTTTTAAATGCTTTTCAAAAATATAAAATTTTTAATTTCACAATTTTCTTGAGCGTAAGGTTTGTTTTTTATATATAAAAATTCTTTATTTTCGATATTTCGCTACTCCATTGTGTAGCATCTTCAGGAAATAACAATTAAATTAATAAATTAACAATTAATTAAATTAATAAATTAACAATTAATTGTTATTTCCTGAAGATGCTACACAATGGAGTAGCGAAATATCGAAAATAAAGAATTTTTATATATAAAAAACAAACCTTACGCTCAAGAAAATTGTGAAATTAAAAATTGAAAAAGAAGGTTAAATAAACGACAAAAATTTAAAAAAATATAAAATTTTTTTAAATCCAAACAGCGGTTGCGCAGTTACAAAATAATATATTAAAAACATAACATTTCGCGATCAAAAAATTCTTAAATTGTGTGAAACAAATTTAATTTGTCAAACTAATGTCAGTAATGGCTCGAAATATCGATTCAAAACCAATGAAATGCAAAATCAATCGTTTTTCGCTCCAGCAGTTTAGGGTAAAAAACTGATCAATTTTTTTGATTTGAAGCAAAATTATTAGTTGAATCGTCTTTTGACGCATAAATATTAGTTGAATCACCTCTGTTTATGGTTATTTTAAAATATTTTAAACATTTATCTACATTTATTTGAATGAAATCTGATGCAAACAATTGTGGTTACGGAGTTTACAGTTACGGAGTTTACATTTGGTTACTTTTTTCGTTTTCTTTCAGAAACGCTTTGTCAGAATTTTTTTTCAGAAACAAAATCGCATGATGCCTACAAGGTTAATCCAAATATGACATTGTTTTTCTTACTCGGTAAATAGTTTTGTGTAAAAATTAGGAACGGAGTTTACAACATTTTTTCAAATCTTATTAAACACATCCTTTTTCATCTTGACAATGTTACATGCTGCAGAAAAGCTTCAAGTCTGTTATACTGGATGATTACTTACAGTCCAACGATCCGTTGAGTATAAATAACATTATACTTTTCGCAATATTAATAATAGATAACTCCAAAATTCTGGTATATGCATTTTTATCAAAAATTATGACGAAAAATCGTTACAGAGTTGAAGTCGTGATAGCTAAGATATACGAAAAGGTTTGTAAAATGTATTAATTTTTATTAAAAACACTTCTCCTCTTCATAAAAATTCTTACAGCTAGTGTTTAGCTTTATTGGTTATTAAAATATAAGCTATTAAAGTTAAAAAACCTTATGAGTTACTTGTTACGGAGTTTATATTTGGCCTATAAAATTGGTCACAAATTTTATGTATTAACCAAAAATTGGTAAGATTGTTATAAATTTTGTAAAACAGGTGACAATGCGCTGATATATATCGAAATATATAACTCAAATGTAATCCATGCATTAGAAATTAGGTGGTTACACGGTTTTTATCACATTTTTTGATATCACCCATATGTATATAACACATATTTTTTGATTTTTTGGCGTACTTGTGCGCAGCAGGTCAATTATGTTTTTATTTATGTCAAATATAATATACGGAGCTAGCTCAGATGGTTGATCTATCGACTGGCAATATGCAGTCCCAGATTCGATTCCCGGCAAGAGCATATTTTAGTTTAAAAAATTTTAGAATAAAAGAAAAAGGTTTTTGTTATAGAAATAATTTTTTTGAAAATCTATTTTTAGACTCATTATTTTTGGTCTGGACTGGTAAGCATATATGTACATTAGCATGTCCCTTAAATTAACAATTTGTCGATTTTCGTTCATTACACCCCCAGTTTTATTGGAAATGGTCCCAAATGTAAGAAATCGATTTTTTTTTGGAAAATGTTAACCCGTGCCGAAAGTTGGAGGAATATGGCCACTTTTGGAAAAAAAGTGTTTTACTATTAAAAATTCCCAAAATTCGAAATTTCGAAAAAAATTATTTTTTATTTCATTTATTCATTTAATTAGTGAAAGTGATTCAAATATGGAATTTTGACTTCATCGGATATCATTAACCCACTTTAGCCTGGAATCTAAAATGACCCACCAATTTGATAAAAATGCAAAAACGTGTTTTTTTTTAAATTAATTTTAAAGATTTTTTAAAATGCCTAATTTGGAGATGTGGATTGCTATTTGTACCACATAATAAATAGTTGATATCAACGAAAAAAAAATAAACTGAAAAAATGATAGTTTGTGTTTGGATCGACTGCTTTCCAGGACATTTTACAAAAATTGCTCATTTTGTCAAAAATTTAACAAAATTTGAATGTTTTCATCAAATTTCACACAGTTTTCGGAAAAACATTACTTAAATTCGGTTAGACTACAATTATCTTTACATTTGTGTAAAAAATCTTTAACCCTTAGTGGTCTGAGGTCAGAAAAGACCCATGAAACTTAATATTAATTATGACTACGAGATTGTAAAGTGATTAAATTGACAAAAAAAAAACAATCTCAACTGGATAAAAATAATTATTTTATGTAACGTGATCCATATGGGGTTAATTTTTATACTTTTGGCCAAAACGCCCCACTAGGAAATTTACAGAATAACAGCTTTTTTCCATTTGGGACCATTTACAATAAAATTCGGGGGTGTAATGACAAATATATTTTTAAGGAACACCCTAATGTACATATGTAACGACATATTTCTTGATTTTTCGTATGGTAGTACGCTACTTTTTTGACTTTTGGTAGTAGACAAACTTTATTTAAAACCCAGTATTCCCTTTCAACAAAATAGGGCTTAAATAACAACAGTAACAGCACTAACAAAAAAACGACACTTTAAAGTTAACAACAATACAATATTGTACTGCAATGCACATTTAAATGAATAATGTAAAAGTCCAAGTGTTTTTTTTTTTATTTTCTATACATATTATTGTTTTTGTTTAGGTTTTTTCACTTTTTTTTTTTTGTTTTTTGCAAACAAAAAAGTTACTAGAATTAAAGCGAAAGTTTGTAGTTATGCACATGTATGCAAAATTATAAAACCACTAAAACGAATGAATATTTATAAAGAAAAAATGCCCATGTACACAACTAAAGAAACAGGCCACATTACAATTGAAGTGTAAAAACTAGGGGACTAACACAAAAAAAATAAAAAACATAAAGAAAGAATAAAAACTTGGTTAAATGTTACTAAATGTTTTAAAATATTCGCATGTACTCGTATATACACATGCATACTACTTCATTTGAATATTCTAACCCATTGACTAACATACAAATACGATACAATACAATATTATGTATAAAATAAAATAAGTGTTCATCAGATTAAAAACGTGACTTTTGGGTTAACAACCAACAATCATAACAGCAAATACCAGAAGTGTACATACAGTACGTATGAGTGTTGTGAATTGAATTAAATTATCTAAATAGAACTATTGTGTTGTTATTGTACGTATGTGTATGTATGCATCAATGTATGTTGTCATATAAAAGTGGGTTAAAATTAAAGAACATGTTGGTACTCTATGGCTTTTAATATTTATTTCATATAATTTATATTTAATATTTTGTTACAAATTTCTCTTTATAATGGTCATAAATAAATCAATTTTTTTTATTTAGTTTCTTTATGCGTCATTCCCTTTCCCGTATGATATTGATTTGTTTTTGTTGTGTTGTGTTGTGTTGTATTGTATTTTTTTAAGGGAGTAACTAAGGATACACATACCAAAAATAATTTCCAATATAAAGAGACACTGTGGTTTCAGGTACATGTTTTATTTCTTTAAATAATCTTAAAAAGACAAAGGAAAATTTTTACAATTTATCGTTTGTAAACTGAACCAAAAAAATGTAATGATTACTACGGAAAATTTACTCGGACTGCTACAGGATCGGAATTTTCATGTAAAAGATTCCTGTCATTTTTATATGACATTGTCATAGCAGGGGGAATTTATTCCTTCTGGCATGTCACAGAACTAACCTAACTCTACTAATAACACGAAACTGAACTCTACTAAATAACACAGTTCTGGGACCTGCCTTAGTTTAGGGCTAAAACTTTATCATAAATAAATTTAAACTGAAATAGTTAACTCATGTTCCACTGTCCTCTTACTGTGTTTGTGTTTAATAATGGTTTCTAATTACCAGCTCCAGTTTATTATTGACAAGATGGAAGCCAAATAACTCAACATATTAAGGATAAAAAGAAATTTATACGCAGTCGCTTTGTCTAAAGTGATAAAAGCATTTTAAGCATAAAAAAGTAAAAAAAATATTTTTTCATTAGAACGGCCATATGGTATACTACTTACACTAAGATTAATTACACTCATAAAAAATATTAGTATAAAAATATGAAAAAACTGCTACAATTAGTATATGCTTTTGCTAAACAACACTCGATCAAAAATAATTATATCGAGTAATTGTACACTCAAAAAAGTATGTCGGTAGAAACTACTGAAAATGACAGTTAAAATAACTACTGAATATGCAGTTAAAATAACTAAAAATTTTGTTATTTTTAACAGTTGAAAAATTACTAATAAATGCATTAAAAAAAACTAGTAATGTCGTAAAACTAACTGACAAATTTATGAAACAAAAATTTAAAACAACTGACAATATGGGTAAAAACTACTGGTTTTTTACAGTTAATTATTTTGGTATTATAAAAGTATATTTTAATAAAAAAAAAACAAATATCGTTTTGTTAAACAATAATTTTTAGAATTGATCGAAATTCAATGAAAAATTTCGTTATTTAAAAAAATAAAATTTTTTTTTAAATAACTAACAAAAACAACTGTAAAACGAGTAAAACAGTTAAAGTCGGGCATGCCGACTATATAATACCCTACACCAATCTGATTTAAAGCCAATGTTTGGATCCGAAATTTGAATGGGTTAAAACAGACTTGTGTCAAAATTTTCTATAAAATCATAAAAGAAGAGATAATCGAAAATATAGCCCATATGGGCGATAGATCCAAATATGGACCGATCCTATTTAGAATCAATAGGCTTTTTCCTTGGAACCATGTGAGTCAACGAACCAAATTTCATTGAAATATCTTCGTATTTGCGACATGCAGCGTGTAAAAAAGAAAATTTTGGGGGGTACCCTTATATGGGCACTAGGTCTAAACATGGACCGATTTCAACCAAAATGAATAGGCGTCGTCCTTGGGCCGACATAAGTCGGTGTACCAAATTTCATCATAATATCTTAATATTTGCGACCTGTAGAGTGCGCACAAGATTGCATGGACTGACAGACAGACAGACAGACAGACAGACAGACGGACATCGTTAAATCGAAATAAAAAAAATTCTGAGCCGATCGGTATACTATAAGGTGGGTCTAGGACCAATATTTTTTGGTGTTACAAACATCAGCACAAACTTATAATACCCTGACCACGTAGTGGTGTATAAATACTATTTTGGTAGTTGTCTGTTATGATATTAAAAATAACTAATTTAAACAACTGTTACGATATTACAGTAATTTGCGTTAGTTGTTTTCTTAAATAACTGTAATACAAGTTGTTTTGTATTTTTCCATACATAAACAAATGTAATTACTAGGGCAAGGAATTCCATGCAAATGCGTGTTTTTTCTCGATAGTCCAAAACTAATATGGACTAAATATTTATCCGAATCATCAAATTTAGAGCAAATTGGCATCGATTTGTAGTTGCATATTTTGTCAAAAATTCATGTTTTTGCATATTTTGACTTTAAATGCATATTTGGTGCCTTTTTAATGCATATTTTGTGCTTTTGTGCATATTTTTAATTTTTGTAAAAAAAATATAAAAAATTTATACGTTTTCATATTTTAATTCAATCAAAATAAACATTCTTAAAAATCTTATTGACCTATGGAAAATCATCGTGTTCTGTGTCTGTTCGCAAAACAACTAACTTAAATATATTTTTAAGTTTTAAAGTGCATTATTTTGACACTTTTCAGTGCATATTTCTTATATTTTTAATGCATATTTTTCTTTTTAAGCCTCATATTTTAGGCGCATATTTTCCATTTTTAAGTACATGAAATTCCTTTTAATTCCTTGTTTAATAAAAATTTGTTTTATTTAGCTGAAAACTATTTAAGATCTGAAGACCACTTTTTGCGGCCTTGGGCATTAGAGGGTTAAAACTCCATTTTCATTTCGCATGTAATTCTATTAGACCACAATAAAGGGTTAAGAAGGTACCCCGATGGGTTCTCTCCGACCTTAATGAGATTTAAGTATGTGAGAGAGAAGAAAATATGTTACCGAATATTTGTTAATGTAACCGTATTTTTGTTAACGACTGTTACACATAAGGTTGCGAGTTCGATTCCCAGCCAAGGCAACACCAATTTATGAAAATAATAATATGTGTGAGTTTTTATTATCCCTAATAGATTTCGCAGCGTCCTCCTTCGGTGTTCCCATTGCAATTAACCACACCGAAGTAAAATAATATAACAGGGCTATGGCTAAAAAGCTTCAACAAAGTTCACCAACTCTTTATCAGATGGCGTGCAACAACTGTTCTAAAAATTCAACATATCGCGCAATTACAGTGTTGCCATATTTGAAGCCCTTCATATTTCACCACGTTTCACTTCTTCGCTATCCCCTTTCGAAAGAAAGCAACACATTCAGTGTGTTCGTTTACTCGCAATTCTTACTACTTTTACTACAATTGGAAAGTTTTGTTTATTTTTTGTATTGAATTTTTCCAGCTGTAGTAAAAGTAGTAACTTGTAGTAAGTAAACGAACACGCCTATTAATCAATAGGAAGAAATTCCTGAGTGTTGCTTCTCTTAAAAAAAAAAATTAATAAAAAGTGGGATGAAAAATTACCAAATCTTTTGTTTCTTTAATTTATTTTCTTTAATTAATAGACATATTGGGTTTCAAATGAAATCGTCTTTGGATCTACCGGAAAATAAAACATGTTCGAACATATCAAACTATTTTTGTTAGTCAGTTACATATTATTTTTTTTCAAATAACACATTTGTATGTGAAATAATAATAATGCCTATTTAGTTTAACCCTTTGACGACCATAGGCAATTATGCTTGCCCAAGGGTTTTCGCATTTATAATTGCCCAGACAAAAGATAGAGTAAATATTTCCAAAGCTGATTTGTAAAGGAGAAATGGGGGAACAAAAATGTAGTAGGCAGCAAATCCCTAAGTCCCGCTTTCCCCTTGAGAGCCCTCGAAGTTGGTTATTTAGAATTCTTCATTAAAGGGGTAAAAAGCACAAACTTTGACAAGCGAAATGAAGGGCAGGCAAGGGGTCTATTAGGTCAATTTTTTGTAACGTATCCATAATTTAGTTCCAGATTACGAAAATAAAATAATAATAAAAATAAAAATCGCTTCGTCCGGAACGGCAGGGTTGTCAAATGGCAAATATTTTTGGCAAGCGAAATGAGGGGTAAGGAGGGGTTCTACGGAGCCAGAGATTAGGTCAGATATTATGAAAATCGCTGCGGTAGAAAATGAATGGTCCTCAAAGGGTTAATTGAGGAGGTATCCGAGCTTTCGATATTCGTTAACGTTCGGCTTTTCTTCGGCTTTTCAAATAAAGTATTTTTCACCAATAAAAATAGGTTAGTTTTACATCCCACTTGTAAACCCTTAAACGTGAGATTAAAATTTAAATTTTGTTTTTCATCTGTTCCTCTTAAATGGTTAAAGAAATTAAACAATAATTTTAATTTTTAATTAAAAAAAAATACAAAAATTGTTTTTTCGGACTATATTTTCATATATTTAGTTAGAATATTGTTCTGCCTCAAGTCCAAATTCTAATTTGATATTGTCATATTAGATTTTTATTTGTTGTTTCAAAAAGGTTGACTGACCATTTTCATGATAGACAATACAATTGATTCATAGGCATCACCCCAATAAGAAAATGATGATTGGAACACACAAACCGAGGCATTATATAACGTACAAAAATTCCACGGGACGAGAATTTTGTTCTTTTGTATATGTACTGTCTGATTTGGGAAAATCAGTCATAAATCAACACTCTCTGAGAAAGTACCCTTTGAGTACCAATATATGTAGGTATGTATGTTTGTGTGTTCGTTGTCTAGTCCCATCAGTTGTTTTAAAATGTTTGTGGTAAAAATATTTCAGTTAATTTTATAACATTGGTAGTTATTTTTAATGCATTTGTTAGTTAATTTTCAACGGTGGAAAATAATAACGTTTTGAATTCTTTTAAAGGTAAATATCTTTGTCGCATTTTTAACTACTTATACCTTTGTTTTAACTGTCATTTTCAGTAGATTCTACCGACAAACTTTTTTGAGTGTAGTAGGTAATTCAATGTTAAAATCATTAGTAAATCTCTTAAGAAATAAGTGTGACTAGATCATTAATTGTAGTGCTTTTACTACTGCTTTGGCATCTCTTTTTTGCTGGGAAATTAATTTATACAGGAGTCGCTGTTCGATCGTTTAGGCTTTAGCAGCCGCCGCAATTTTGAATTGACTTGCATATCTGGTGGTTGGTATTTTTAAAGAAAATTTTAAAATCTTCGATGCCTTTTCCTCTGTTTTATAAATATTTTAAAACATAAACTTCATTTCTTAAGCTTATTTGTAAGTTACAAAATTTTACTACCATCATAATTCCCTCATACTTTACACATTTTGGGTGTAAATTCCAAACGGATTAAAAAACACCTCATGATAGGGATTATTTGCTTAACGCAAACATGTCCTTTAAAATATGATGCGTGTCCTTTAACAGTTCGAAAAAATAAAGCAAAAAACATGCTCTTTAGCTAATGTCAGGGCTGATTTAAAAAAAAGTTGCATGTTTTTAAGAAATTGAATTGTTATTTAATTTGTGATATGTGCAGTACGGTGTCATTTATTTTATAATTTTTGGATTTTTTAGTAGTGAAAATTTAATTAATAAATATTTCAGCTCAGATTGAACCTTTCAATGGCAACTAAGTGAAAACACCGACAGATTTTAAGTATTTTTAATAGGATTCACCCTTAGGGCATGACAAACTTATGTAATAAATTTCATCCCATTATCATCAGAATTAAGACCTATACTTCGATTAAAAGGATTCAGGGACAGACGGACGGATGTAGATCGCTAAATCGACTATGAATGTCATTCTGAGTCGATCTTAAGTGCCACACTAAAGTCACAATAATATGGTACAAGTATTTGTATGTTGTCATCATTTATCAAGCGGAAAAACAAACACTTGTTTCAGTTGGTTACCTACACTTTTGACATAATGCACATTCACACATATAAACAAAGTCAAGCACTTGAAAAAAAACTTGAAATTCAATATAAAAAAATTAAAATGTAAAGAAAATGTTTGTATTGCGTGTAAGAATATACTTGAATTATAATAATTATTATAGCGTGATGAGATTTACTAATAAATGCTCTTTATACAATAGAAATGTACATATGTATGTTGCACATTAGAAAGGCCAGGGGGTTATAAAAGAGAGGGCAGGGCGTGAAAATTGCTTAACATAATAATTGATATTAACTACACGATTAACTAAGATAAGCTTTTAAAACAGTATAAAACAATCGTATAATAAACTAATAAATATTAATACATTTTTGAGTGGCTTTAAGGTCACTATCATCATAATAAATTTGAATTTTAGTTTAGTAATAATTTTTAAAATTTCCATTTTATTGCAGTTTTGGATTATAACTTTAAAAAAGACTGACTACAAAATAACCACCATTTAAATGTGTTTCTAAAAGGATTATATTCAATTACTTACTCAGAAAAAGGATCAATATATTTACAACAGCATCATGTTTTTGCCGGTTAAATCAAATCTGTAAGTATTGATAAAGTTAAATTTAAAAAGATTTTATAAAATTAAATAAGCTCCCACACATAATATGCAGTGTTGCCAGATATGGAGATTTGAACGCAAATTTGGGATTTCAACTTCGGTTTTTAACAGGAGAAGGATTTTGTGATTTAATAAAATATTGGGGATTTTGACCCTATTTTATGGGTTTGGGATTTTAAAATTCCGAAAATTTTTTATCGAAATTCTTTTTAACTAAAAAATTGTCAATTTCAACAGATTTAATAAAGAAATAGCAATTTGTGTTAAATTGCAGGCAAATAACTTTGAGTTTAGGGGAATATCGTGTACCTTGGAACGTGTGTACCTTGAAACTTTTGATTTTTCTCCTATTTTTTAAGGTTTTATTGTAAAATCTTTTTCTATGAAGTTTTTTATTTTGCCCAATTATCATTTTAAGCTACACAAATTTCAGATAAGTCTATAGAATACCCTAAAATTGGATGGAAAAACTTAAATTTTTTATTTTTTAAATAACTACTAAAAATAACTGTTTACTGTAAAAATGCTGTTATGGTAGTTGGTTATTGTGATACTAAAAATAACTACTTTAAACAACTGTTACGAATTTACAGCACTTTTCGTTGTTTTTTTTAAACATTTGTCATAAAACTTGTTTTGTATTTTTCCATAGAAAAACAACAGTAATTACAGTTAAAACAACAACTACTGATTACTACACATGAAGTAACTGCCAAATTTTTTTGAGTGTACTATTTTAAGTAGTAAATTAGCATTTATCGTGAATTTGGCAATTTCTTCTACGTATTTTTTTTATTAAAATTTCGTTAAAAACTGAATTGGGAAAATTGGGCATTTTAATTTGAATTACTAAAACTTTTCTGGCAACACTGATCATATGTATGGGGACATGAGCTAAAACTTTTCTGGCAACACTAATATTTTTAGTAATGTAAAAATGTTCCCCCTATTTTTTAACAAATTTAAGCTTTATTTATTTATTTTTGTTATTAAAATTACGAGTTTGATAGTGAATTTTACCCCATTTTATATCCTTTAAGGCAAACAGGGGTTGGTTACTTTCATGTTGTGTTGTGGTTTACACTGTTGTTAACATTATTTCTAAAATACATACATACATATTTAATTGTAGACACAGACTTTCAGAGCCTTAAAAGGATTTAATTCAATAATATAATTTTTAATTGTAATATTAAAGTAAGAGGATTAATTCATTCACAATTGATAATTCAGTAAAATTAATTAAATCATAAAATTGTTTTAATTTTTTCATGACTCTTCATAAGGAACGTTGAATTTTTATAAAAAAAAATGTTAACGGATATACGGATTAAAAAAACAAAGTATGTGGAATTAATTATTTTATTTCATGCTAAAAAGGAAGATATTCGCGGTTTCACCTTGCGATAAGATTTGGATAGGTGATAGAAGAGAGAAAGTCAATGTTCCCATATTTTTTGTCGGCTATAATGTTAAAAAATTAAATTTCTTTGTATTGGAATATGTATGAAATTTACAAATTTAAAATTAACTTACATATACATATTTCGATCTAGTTGTAAAGTACTCCATAAAAGAAAAATGTTGATACTCATATTTCCTATTGTTTGTATCCAGAGCTAACAAGCATTTTAGAAATATAGCTGAAAATATCGCTTCGAGGAATTCGGTTAGAACCCAAACTAGCTGGAATATCGATCGAAAAAAGTTGAAACACCCCTCGCTTAAATAAGATGACGTACAGCATAGAAACAATTGGAGACTAAACTCATTATTTTCCCATACCACACCCATTCAAAACCCACTTGAATTTATGTTTTCTTACAAATAATGTTTATGTTCCCTACGGGAAATTTTAACAAACTGTCACCGAACTGGCCCCTTTATATGAAATAGACTGTTCACTTTTACATGGCGTTGTCCTAGGATTTGTCTTGTGACATGTCACAAGGGGTCAATTTCCGCCTCCTATGACAACGCCATGTAAAAGTGACCAGTCTATTTCATATAAAGGGGCCAGTTCGGTGACAGTTTGTTAAAATTTCCCCTAGGGAACATAAACATTATTTGTAAGAAAACATAAATTCAAGTGGGTTTTGAATGGGTGTGGTATGGGAAAATAATGAGTTTAGTCACCAATTGTTTCTATGCTGTACGTGCTGTGACATGTCACAAGGGGTCAATTTCCGCCTCCTATGACAACGCCATGTAAAAGTGACCAGTCTATTTCATATAAAGGGGCCAGTTCGGTGACAGTTTGTTAAAATTTCCCGTAGTGTTATTGAACATCATTTTACAAGATTTATATACAACTAGGCCTTTCAAATACCTTTAAGTTGATATTCTATTTTCTTTGAAAGAAATTTAAAATTTCTGCACTTTCACCCCCTAAACATGAGATTGAACGCTCATGAATTTTATTTTCTCTATTACATATCAAAATTTTTGATATGTAATAGAGAAAACCTTTTAGGTTCTTGCAATGCCTTACAAATTTAAAATTTTAAAGGCCAGTCTTTTAACCATTTAGAAAAAATCAGTAAATTGTGGATGTATTTTTTACTAAAGGCTTTTTGGCTTCAATTCGACTTAAAACCGTTTAATAAAAAAATTTGTTTAAAGAATTTATTCTTTAAAGCTCCTGCTTTACTTTTGCCATGAACATTGTTGTTACACATTAACTAAACAATCTTTAGACTATTTATCCGTCACTTTGGCGTCCTTTTTTGATGTCATCATTAATTGAAAATTTAGAACATCGTTACCGCATTCATACCCAGCCAGAAATTACCAGTCGCAAAAAATATAAGGCGCTGGCATAGCACTAGTTAAGCAGAACACTTATTTGGAACGTTTTGCCAGTGTTTGGAAAAAGCATTTTTGCAGTATTTATTTTACAAATTTCGTTAATAATAATAATTTTCATAAATCAGCTAACGAATTTTTTAAGCTTTTCTGATTTATTTTTAATTTTTAGTCGAAAATGTCTCAAACCTTTTTGAGATTTTTAATTTTTTTTTTTAATTTTTGGGATTTTTTTAAAAATATTCATAAAAGATTTGAGAAAAATTTTTTAATTCAAAAACTGTTTCACAAATTATTAAAAAAAAAATTATTCGTAAATAAATATTCTTTGTCAGATTTGAAATCATACAAGTAAACTACAGAGAATAAAAATTGAAACAATTCTATAAGGCCAGCAGGATAGAACGTATTTTTGGGTCCCGGGTTAATAATTGATAATGGTCTACTTATACTGATTGCGAAGCAAATAAACTATCGTAAGCACAACTCAATTAGACTAACATCAACGAAATTTTAACAATGCTATTTTTATCCTCTGTTATTATTACTTTTGCTTTGAACTTTAATTCTTAAAGTGTCGCAGCTGGTTGTATTGAACTCTGAATCGCAGATTTATTGAACGACAACGAACCGTTAATTTTAAATTTTAAATACATATTCTAATTATATTTAACCTCCAACATAAATCCAAGTTGATAGAAAACAATTAGGCATATTAAATTATATTTTCACTGTATCTAGTGTGTTGTTCAATACAAGTAGACCATCAATCATTAACACATAAAAGCATAGGAGACTGAGGATGAGTCTGTAGCGGCACCCGAAATTTCTGCTGGACTTATCGAATTTTTTCAGTTTTTATTCTCTGTAGTTTAGTATGATCTCAAATCTGACAAAGAACATTCATTTACCAATTAAAAGATCTACTATACATACCTTTATTAAAAAAAAAAATTTAAGAAATTTGTTTTGAAAAAGTGCCCTTCCAGCGATTTCGCCCTTGTATTTTTCTGACTGGGTAGTCATATTCTCTTTAGTTGTTAAACTACAATAATGCTCAGATTTTCATTGTCAATTCACTTAAGGGGTTTGTATTTGGGGTTGAATGTAGATTTGAAGTTTGACTATTCGTCAATAGTTGAGATACGGATACAACAACAATGCATGTAATTTGGGTTAGTTGAAAAAAATGAACAAAAAAACTGAATTGAGGTTAATTGAGACATAAAAAAAGTCATAAAATTATAAATTATTTCAAAAGCTAAAATATTTGAAATGCAGAAGCAAATCAGGCGATTTAAGGATGAAATAAGCAAACAGGAAATTAAAGAAAAACATGAAAACAAATAGCATTGTTTGCAAAAGAAATGAAAACTAAATTATTTGAATTTTTGAGAAAAAAAAATTGCTGTGCAAAAATTTCAAATACAAAAAAATACATTGTTGGATAGTTAATTTTTCAATTTAGAATTTTTAAGAAAGTAACCCTTATATGCACTGGGGTCAAAATTACCTATAATTTCTTAAAACTTTAAAATACATTAGAATTAATAAAAATACATATTAATTACAATGTTAATTGTATTTGGTCTATACGACGAGTATGAAAAAAAACACTTTACTATTTAAAGTACATTGTTTTATAAAAATATCTGCATAATTAACATAAAAACGTTTCAGTTATTGATATTCAAAAAAAAAAAATCTGAGACACACATTATTAAGTTTTTCAAGTTAATTTTCAAAATATTTTCGGGTCCTGCTACAGACCCATCCTCAGTATCCACGCCTTTATGGGTTAATAATTTATAATGGTCTATTTCTACTGATTGCGAAACAAATAAACTATTGTAAGCATATTAAATGCGTATTCTAATTATTTTTAATCTACAATATAAATCTATGTTGATAGTAAAAAATTAGGCATATTAAATTATATTTTTCACTGTATCTACCCAGTAGCAAAAAATACTAGTTCAGAACCAGTTATGTACTAGTTTATTTGAACCAGGCAACTAGTACGAGTTCTACCGCCTCACCATACAAACAACTGTAGAATTTAACATGGAGATGTCATAGGAATGGGGGCAATTGTCGCCAAACTCCCACTTTGGTACTAGTTGTAGAACTAGTTTGAAAACTACAATTTAAGGACGAAAAATAGGGAGCAAAACTGGTGCTAATGTAACACTCGCGGATCCAGTTCTGAAGTGACTCTTTTGAAATAGTACTGTACTAGTTGGTTAAGACCTGAATAATATATAAAGAAATCAAAGATTTTTCTTCGATGAAACGTAGATTAGACCGATAGTTTCCTCTTACTGAGATCATTAGGTCCATTTACCGGAATTAACGGAATTTAAAATATTTTATGTTTACGATTTCTAATCACAATAAAAAATGTTAAGTGTTTATTTGAAAACTCAGACTATATTAGCTGTGTTTGTGCGGCAAGCTATTAACGTTGGCGTATGTCATTCCCATACAAATTTGACATTATATAGTAACGTTAAGAATTAACACTAAACGTTGGCTAATGTCAAATTTATATGGGAATGACATAAGCAAACGTTGATAGCTTGCCACACAAACACAACTATTATTAAAAACAAATGTAAACAAAACTGGAATTTCAAAACTCTTATTAAATTCAATCTCTGTCTCTGCATACTTTCAATAAAAATGGTTCAGAACAGAAAAACAGAAAGCTTTATTGGTACTTATGAGAAATTTATCAAACTATTTCTGGAGTGACTCTTTGGCACCAGTACTGTACCAGTTGATTTGCACCTAAATTAATTTTACAATTAAAAATTGAAATATATATTTCCAAACTCTGATATTTTTTATTAAAAACAAATGTAAATAAAAAGGAATTTCAAATCTCGTATTTTAATTTATGTAATTTTTTAAACAGGTCCCACATAAATGGGATTTAACTAGTACACAGCTGGTTCAAAATGATCATTTTGAGAACTAGTTTCGTAATACTAGTCAAAAAACTAGTACTTTTTAGAACTAGTTCGACCATTTACTACTGGGTAGTGTATGTGTAGTTGATCTCTTAATTGGTTTCGCATTCAATATAAGTAGACCATTATAAATTATTAACAACAATAGATGACTTTTACCCTTTGGACTAAATTTTGGCAAAAATAGCATTTTTCTCCAAATTCCCTTAAAAGAAATAGCTGCCTAAATTAAAAGAGGGATATGTGTAGTATTTACAATTTTTAATTCCTGTGATGTTCTTAATAAAAACTTACCCCTCAATTCATAAATGCTTTGTAAAGTTAAAGCAGGTTAACAAAACGTCATTTTCATACAAAATTTGTTCAATAAACCTCCTATAATTTAGGGGTTAAAGTGCAATTATTAAATTTTAAATCTTTTTTTAATAACATTTTCAAAAAACTAAACATGGAGTTTTGAAAATTCTCAAGGAGAATTTACAATTTTTGGCCATACACTGAATAGAATTTTGTTCGTGGTACAGTAGACGCTCGCAAATTAGAACCGCTTTGTTTTTGAGGCAATTCTAATTTCTGAATTATTCTAATTTCTGGACGTTTTTTTTCGTTTCGTTTCCAATGATAAAGTGTTTTTTTTACGTTTATTTAACATTTTAAATGATACACTTTCACTATTTAATAGAGACTGCCAAATAATATGTACACGCGTATCAAATTTCACAAATAAACTAGCCAAAAATGTACATAAATGCGACAAAAAAAAACAAATAGGGAAAAACATATATAATTTGGTGATTCCCCTTTTTAGTTTTACTTTATTCAAACAGAATAAAAATAAATTGGGGATTTCCTGTGTATTCAAATAAGCAAAAAAAAAAAACGCTCAGAAATTAGAATTTTAAATTCGAATTTCTGAGCGTTTAATGTATTGCAAACATTGATTCTAATTTCTGGACGTTCGAATTACTGAAAGCTCTAATTTGCGAGCGTCTACTGTATTAATAAATTAGTTCATTAATCGAATGATTTTGTTTCTTGGAAAGTCCCCACAAAGAACGAGTTCATTGTTCACAAAATCTGACAGTTACTACATGACAGTTGTTTGTTTAGTTATCAGTAGTTTTTAACTGTAATTACAGTTGTTTTTCTATGGAAAAAATAAAATGTCTAATATTTCAGTTATTTAAGTAAACAACTAAACAAAACTACTATAATTTCGTAACAGTTGTTTAAATCAGTTATTTTTAATATCATAGTAAACAACTATCAAAACACTATTTTTACAGTAAACAGTTTTAGTAGCTACGATTACACTGTGGAACAAATTCAGGTTAGCAAAAGTTAGGTCGATTCTGAGAGTGAGGGGTGAAAATAGGAGCTAAATTAGAAAACCCGTATCGCGGCGTTTGCTTATGTTAGTTCGAATTTTTTCATATTGTTTATATGTGACAGCGCATACAGAAAGGGACCTAAGGGTAAAAAAATCAAATATTTTTTTTTGTGGACAACATCTGAGCATCGAATGAGACCGATCCCATGCTCTCCTGACCTTAGGTCCCTTTCTATTTTGCGCGTCACATATGGTTTTTTGGCTTTAACTCGTCGACTAATTGATATTTTTTAAATCTGTAAAAGCCAAATTATTGCTAGAGCCCTGAACAACAATTAAAATTTTTAAAAAAATTGATTTGATTGATTTTTTGTTTTTTTTTTTTTTAATTGTTGTTCAGGTCTCTAGCTATAATTTGGCTTTTACAGATTTAAAAAATATCAATTAGTCGACGAGTTATAGTCAAAAACCATATAAAAAATTCGAACTAACATAAGCAAACGCCGCGATATGGGTATTCTAATTTAGCCTCTATTTTCACCCCTCACTCTCAGAATCGACCTAACTTTTGCTAACCTGAATTTGTTCCACAGTGTTATTTAAACGATTTATAAACGATTTACGGTGGGTCTCATACTGTAGGTTTAACTTTAACTTAACTATAAACAAAAGAAAATGTCAAAAAAATGTACACAAAACAACAACAAATTTTTGGGTTAACTACTAACTAAAGTTTAAACCTGTAGTATGAGACCCACCGTTACAAAACAAATTTTTCATACAAAATTTGTTTCATAAGCCTCCTATAACTTTATAAAGCATTTATGAATTTACATATTAGTTTGTAAATAAAAATCAGAAAATTGTATTGTATCCCCAATGCATAAAAAGGCAATAGCTGGGGAACCGTTCGGAATTTTTACTTCAAATTTCACGTACGATGAAGTAACAAATTTTTTTATAATCGAAAGCAAAAAATTGTTTTTATACCCTACACCACTACGTGGAGAGTGTATTATAAGTTTGTGCTGATGTTTGTAACACCAAAAAATATTGGTCCTAGACCCACCTTCTTGTGCGCACTCTACAGGTCGCAAATATTAAGATATTTTGACGATATGGTACAACGAATTACATCGGCCCAAGGACGACGACTATTGCTTTTGCTTGAAATCGGTCCATGTTTAGACCTAGTGCCCATATAAGGGTACCCACCAAAATTGTTTTTTTTACACGCATATACGAAGATATTTCAATGAAATTTGGTTCGCTGACTTACATGGTCCCAAGAAAAAAGCCTATTGATTCTAGATAGGATCGGTCCATATTTGGACCTATCGCCCATATGGGCCATATTTTTTGATTTTCTCTTCTTTTATGATTTTATAGAAAATTTTGACACAAGTCCGTTTTAACCCATTCAAATTTCGGATCCAAACATTAGTTGGCTTTAAATCAGACTGGTGTAGTTGACTTTTAACTAATTCAATTTGACAAATTATACTGTTAAATCTGCAGAAAATTTTGCTAAATATTAGTAGACTAAAAATAGCAAAAAGAAACTGCTATTTCTATAAAATCTTTGTTATATTTAAGTTAGATTTATTTGAATGCAAATAGCAGTATCCTGCTAAAATTAACAGAAATATTCGCTAAGAAAAATAGTAAACTGCTGATTTCAGAAATCTGAAACAAATTTTGTATGAAAAATTTGAATTTATGAATTTACATATTAAACTATATAATTGCAATTGTTAAATAAATTTTAGTTCCACCGATAATACTGCCAATAGTGAAGATGTCACTACCACCAGCAACAATTCAACACAAACCCCCAGTGACCTCAGCCCACCGGGACCAAATGAAGAAATATTACCACAGGCCCATCATCAAAATCCAGGACATTGTGTTGCATCATTTGCAGCCATAAATCAAATGCGTACAAATTCGCAGGTAAACAATTTTAGAAACTTTAAAAATTAATCAACTAAATTTACCTCAAACTTTAAAAGTTCAAGAAACGTTTTAGAATCCTTAAATAAATTGTTTAAAAAAAGTATTGTAATCTGTCGCAAAGTGGTTTATAAAAATAACACTTCATCATTAAGTTTAAGACGTGCTAGACATAGCGACGCATGGGTAACATTTTTTTTTTAGAAAATATTTTACATGAACCTCTATAGAATTGAAGACTACAAGCAAGTCACATATGTACAAACAAATAAATGTTGATGGTAAAAATAACATGTTGGGTTTATTGACTTGTTTTCACACTTTTTTTATATTTTTTCTGCATTGAACCCCAGTCATGTCTGCATACATGTATGATGATATGGAAATAGATGATACTTTTTATACATTTTTTTTATTTTGAATTTTTAAGCACCTACTATAGAGAAATGGTAGTAGGAAGTAGTACCTCCTAGTAGTATAGGAGAAACACAAGTGCTAAATACAAAAAACAAAAACATAATCCTATTAGAACAAATATGTATAAAGGTAGACAAATGATGAGAAGGAATCATACATGCTCTACACATGGTTGGCAAATGTATTTATAAATGATGTACAATAGAAGGGCACTTATCTTTAACAATAATGCTGTTACGAAATTGAATTGGCCTAGTATAGAAAACTCTGGAATTTACTGGAAGAAAATAGCCCAAGAGACCGGATGTACAAAATACGTCAATCTGGCAACGTAATACTACATTTAAGTATACACCACGGCATATACAATAATGTTAAGTTGTATCAACGACTATATAATTAAAAGACTATCCAACTCCCCCTACCTCTGTTAAATCACTCTCTTCTTAATTTATATCGAAAATTCAGCCATAAGAATTACACACGTCTGCAAAGGCTAACATTTTCGATACAAATTGTCAATATTCGAAAGAGGCGATGAAAACCTCCTGGTTGTATACTAGTGTGTTAATTACGTATAAGAATTGTATAGGAAGTTGATTATTAACATTTGTGCTGTTAAGACTGCGAATTAGTGTCGTGTTAAAGTTAGTAGCGCTCTAGTAATCGTCATAATAAAGAGAGTTTGTGTATAACAAGCAGTGTTGCCAACTCTTGAAGGCAGGAAAGCATTGTGAAAACGGGTAAAAAGGGTAAAAATTTACCAAAAATGGGGTAAAAAAGCACGATATTAATTTTTTGAAAAATTTAAGTCCAGAATTTAAAAACACATTTTAGTTTTGTAAAATCGTTTAAAAAAAGTTCAAAAATAACTAAAAAAAGGGGCAAAAAGCACCAAACTAATATTTAAAAATTTTGAAGTTTAAATATAACGAAGTTACTATTTAAAATTGTACTACAAACACTGGAAAAATGTATTTTTTGTATAGTTCGTATTATTTTTTCAACTTTGACAGAAAATTGAAGAAAAATTAAAAAAAACGCGAACAAATACCAAAAATATAAACTGTACAAAAAGCACTAAAACCACTGCCAGAAATTTGAAAAAGCTTTTTTTAAACGGGTATTTGTAAAAAATCACCGGGTACGAGAAGAAAAAAAGCACCAAAAAATACCCGAAAAGCACTGAAATGGCAACACTGATAACAAGGCATTATCCACGGCTCTCATCTGAAAAACCGAACTGGTTTTAAGAGAGTTTCGGTGCAAAATTACAAAAAAGTGAAAAAAGTGGTATTTTTAATTAAATGTTTTTATTATTTTTAAGCAATTTTAATTAAATTGTAAAGTGCACTTGTATTGTTTGACATATTCTTTGCATTAGTTTTGTATAATTAGCACAAAATTTTGTTTATTAATATTAAAAATTACGCATTAAAAAAACCACTAAAAACTGTTCCTCTTAAAACCAGTTGGCATATAAAATTAAAGAGACTTTTTAACAGCGGAAGAGACGGTTTCCACTAAGTTTTGCTTCACGGACCCCTTGAGACATTTCTACTAGCTCACGTACCCCCAAACCAGTGTTGAGAGAGAGGTACTTTATAAATGATAGGGCAAAATTAATAAAAGCACCTGCTTATTTTAAATGATGGCCAATTTTAAGCAGGAATAAGGAAAAAACATTTTTCAAATCAATATTTTGTTAAATAATTTAAAAATCATGAAAAAAAAATTGTTTTTTTTTTAAATAACTTGTTTTATGTTTTTTGTCGGATCTCTTGGCGGACCCCCTGGAATTCTGATACGGACCCTGGGGGTCCGCGGACCCCCTTTTAGAACCGTTGCTTTAGCCTATATGGTCGTTGGTATAAGTAATAGTGTGTAAATAAATACGAGTGTTTAAGCTATTTCAAACCTAAGTGTATTTGTGATTGGTTATTCTAATTGGTTGTTATTATTGCTGTGAGAGCACCAAGCCGGTTTATCTAAGGGAGATAAACGAACGTTTTATAAGGTAAAACGTAACAACTGGTGTCAGCGTTGGGCATGGTTATTTTGATTGCAAAAGAAAAGAATCCGGTTTTTTTAAATCCGAATCCGTTTTTAAAAGGTTAAAACGTAACAATACGTTCGAAGAACTTTATTGATCAAAATTGAACTTCCATCGTAGAAAGGAAAATATAAAAAGTTTTTTTTTTTTTGTTTGAAACTCCTTTTTTGAAAATATATGTAAATATTAATAGCACAGCGAAATAGTGGGATTTCCTGATTTTTTAGATGAATGACGGTTATTGTTTCTAATAGGACTCTTATGCTTCCTACACCCTAGACCGTACCTCAAAAAAAAAATGTTCGCCGTAAACCGTCCAATCTAAATTATTTTTGCAAGGTTTCAAAACTTAGGGGTTTGCCGAACGTACGGGTCACCATTTTACATTTTTCGTTATAACTTTGGCATTTACAGTCGGATCTTAAAGTATGATATATCGACGTTTTTCTCTCGAGGGGACCAATGTTTTGCTCTAAGGGTCATTGACCTCAAGTATACCGTTTTAGTATTTACCCACGAGATCTCAGTTGCTACCGCCCTAACGTACAACCCTAATGTCAGAAAATTTAAGCTCGCAAAAAATCATTAAACTTTTGCTAAGGAAGTTTTTCGATAAATCCACCAGAATTTTTTTTATTTTTTTGTTGCCGAACGTAGGGGTCGCCTTTTGAAATTTTTGTTGGTTGTTGTCGTTGCTAAGCTGGAGTGGATGAATAAAAAGTATTTAGCAAATTCAAAAAGCGTAATAAAATGTACACTCAAAAAAATAAGTTAGTGGAAAAATTAGTAAAACGTCTTGTATATCAAGTGTACTCGTTTTCAGCAATTTTTTTGCTGAAATTCTGTTTTCAGCAAAAGATTTAGTTATATTTTTTTAGCACAAAACTAATTTTGAACTAATGTTTTACTAATTTATTTTGCTACAAAAATTGTGCTGATAACCGCATTTATAGCGTGGACGACAACCAGATAGACAAGATGTAAAGGGTTCTTCAATAAGAGCGCTACAAAAGTTTGTTTAAATAAAATAAAAACGGTTTTGGATATCAATGAAATTCTTTATTCCTGTGAAAGTACGTTCGATGCCATTATGTATGGAAATCGATCTCTTTTGCATGGCCACCACGGGCACGCTGGCAGAAGTCCAGACGCTGAACCCAATTTTCGACGGTTTTCAAGCATAAATCGGCCGATACTGCTGCAATTTCACGTTCGATATTTGTACGAAGTTCATCAATCGTCGCTGGCTTGTTGACATAGACCATAGATTTGACGTAGCCCCACATGAAATAGTCCAACGGCGTCGAATCGCACGACCGAGGCGGCCAATCGACTGGACCATTTCGTGAGATAACACGTTCTCCAAACTTGGTTTGCAATAAATTGATTGTGACATTCGCTGTGTGGCTTGTGGCGCCGTCCTGTTGGAACCACATGTCCTCCAAGTCCATATCATCCAATTGAGCCAAAAATATTCGGTTATCATTGAACGGTAGCGATTCCCATTCACAGTGACGTGCCGGTCTTGATCATCACGGAAGAAGTACGGCCCAATGACGCCGCCGGTCCATAAACCGCACCAAACCGTAATTTTTTCGGGATGCAATGATGACTCATGGAGTACGTGTGGATTGCTGTCTGACCAATAACGCATATTTTGTTTATTGACGAAGCCATTTATTATGACGACCATAAATTGGACGTAGCGCTCTTAACGTTGAGGCCACTGACTCCGAATGTCGGTAGTAAATTTTAATAATTTCGACTCGTTGTTGGCTCGTATATCTTTCCATCATGAAATGGCAAACCTTACTGAAGAGAAATGTCAAAAGAGCGGCAAGAAATATGGCGTCGTTTGCTGTCCCTGTCTTTCTACTTTTGTAGCGTCCCTGTTGAAGAACCCTTTAGATGTCGCAGCTTGTCTGGATGTAGTACAGACAACGGAAATGATAATTTAAAAAAAAAATAACTCTACACAATTTCTATATTTAAATTTTCAGTAAATAAATTAACTAAAGTAAAATTTCGCTACAAGTTTTTTGACTTTTTTTTAGTCTACTAATATTCAGCTAAAACTTTAGTGATTTTAGCAAGGATTTTTTTCATTTGCATTCGAATAAGTGTTAGCAAAACTTTTGCTGAGATTACTATTTTTTTTTGGAAAAATCTGCACGCTGATTTTCAGCAAACCTTTTGCTGAAATTACCAACTTTTTCGCAAGCACGCTCCTGATTAAAAATTTGCTGATACAGCAACATTTTTTTCTGACTTTACTGACTTTTTTTAGTGTACTTAAGAACTGATTACGGAAAAAATACCAAAAATGTATGTCAAGTATTCTTATTCGTTCGTTACCCGCGTTTGAAATTGGCTTTCATAGTACAATATTTTTCGAAAAATTTTTCTCGATTTTTTGGACAAAGTAGATATTTAAAATATATTTAAAGAATATATTTAAAATAATTCCGTAGAGTAATTTTGGTCCACCACAGTATCATTTATTTTGAAACAAGTAATTTTTATTTGTTTTGTTTTAGAACTGTATTTGAAACTGGAATGAAATGAAAAGGCTATTTGACAAGTTTTCCAAAAAAAAATTACTTGTTTCAAATTTGTTTAATATTTTTTCCATAATCAGCTTATTAATACGTATCGTTTGAGTGTGATTAGGAGATTTTTTTAATTTCGGGACACCCTACTAACCATGTAGTGATGTGGGTTATAAAAAGTGAATAAGCGAATTATTTGTAAACTTTCATAGCTTTGATTTTAAATTTAAGTCCTCTGGCTATAAATGCATCCTTAATTTATAAATGTTGCACACACTGCTGTAGGGTCACAAGAAGACGAAAAAAGTCAACTAACATTTTTAAGCCTTAAGCTTCTTTTCTCTTCGACATTATCATGTGACGGGTATAAATTGTATAAAATTAATCAAGATTAAATTTCACACTTCCTAATATTCTCTGGTACGTCCCACCATTTTTTTTTATTATTTTAGTTATGTGATGTTACTTTGGAAGTGGGTGGTGAAACCCTACATGCCCACAAGGTAGTTTTAGCTTCAGTATCACCATATTTCTATGCCATGTTCAATGGTAAGTATCATTCATTCATCCTTGCTACAAACTCATTTCCTTATCATTATCGAAACAGCCGTGTCTACGCCAATATATGTAGTATGTGTTTAATATATATTTCCTTTTTGCTCACAGACGATATGCTCGAACGGACTCAAGGTATAGTCAGACTACATGACATTGATGTCATTGCAATTAAGGATTTAATTGATTACATTTACACGGGTGAAATCACAATAACCGAACAAAATGTCCAGGTGTTATTGCCGGCTTCAAGTCTATTACAAATGCATTCGGTGCGTGAGGCTTGCTGTAAGTTTCTTCTTCGTCAATTGCATCCTTCAAATTGTTTGGGTATAAGAAGTTTTGCCGGTGAGTTTGCAAAGGAAATTGATTAAGGAATTTTTAAGAAAAATTGTTATGGTTTTTTAATTTTAGATGCCCATTCTTGCAAGGAACTGCATACCAGATCCCATAAATATGCTTTACAAAATTTTCAGCAAGTTGTTAGTACAGAGGAGTTTTTATTATTGCCATTTGAAGAGGTAAGAATGAAACAATAAATAAATCTATTTCACAGATTTCTTTTTTTCATATTTACTTTTAGATAAATTTCTTACGGTCAGTTTTATAGTCAGAACTAGGGTCCATTTTTTTTTCTAGATAGAAATTTTTATACACCATTTTTTTCAATCTTTCAGATTTTACAATAATTTTTCTAAAATTTTCTATAGAAAAATCGTTGTAAAATTTAAAAATTTCACGCAGAATTTAAAAATTGTTCAGCTTTTATTTTATAAAAAAGTGGCTCCTAAACATTCACCCCACGGACATAATTCCCTGTTCTCTCATAATTTTTATCGATTTTATGATCAACTTTTTAGGGGAGTATTTACTGCAGAAAATTTTACCTGAGGCAAAATACACTCACAGGACTTCTGCAGTCAGAAGTTGTAAGCTGTGTAATTAGTATTTTAGTTTTGTTATTTAAATATAATTTAAAAATAGTGAATCAGTAGAATTAATAGTAGGTAAGTAGAATTCAGTAAATTCAAAAAGATTTTCTAGAAATGGTAAAATTACAAAAAACAAATTTTTATGTAAGAACTTTAAGGTTTCCTAAACTTATCCTAAAAAAAATTTTGACATTTTTCAGATGGAAACCTTTAGACTATGATTAAATTTTTTGTATTAAATAAAAAAATCTCCAGATTTCGGGAACATTTTCCTGAGATTAAGTATTTTTCTACGAGTATGTGGAAATAACATTTGGTTCTAAATGATTTATAAATTCTCTTATGCAAAAATCTTCAGATTCTGTTGAGTTTTCCGACAGAAAAACTTTCAGATTTTTTCTTTTCAATCTGGTTTATAATGATGTCCGCTTTTGTAAATACACATGTATATAACCAATTTAGCATTTTGATGTTTTTTATACAATAGAAAATAAAATTATTCTTTGGAAAGGTAAAAATCAGTATAATCAGTACAAATTTTCAAAAATCAGCGCACAAATATTTCATCAGTACACGTGACTAAAAATCAGTACATGTACTGATCAAATTAGTACGAATGGTCATCCTAATCATACCCATATTCAATAGACCACCCATGATATATATGAGATTTTCAAAAGCCTTTTTTTGTTCGCTCCATCGCAATTTCCTATAGATTGGGCATACAAAATAATATTTTTACAAAAATTGGATCTCTCGGGGCATACAGGCCAATCAGTTTGAACTTTTGACCCTAAAAATTACCTATATTATTTCAAAGCTTTTTTGCGCCATAACTCCTAAATTTGACGGTTTTCGAAAATATACTATACATATAAGCGTTTTCATTCAGAATACACAGAAAAAATAATTAACCTAAAATATCTAATTAAACATATCGTTCGCTTAGTCGGCAAACCTGTCAAGTCCAATTTTTATGCAAATTGAGTTTTTGATGTAGTATAGCATACTAACTCAAAACACATCATTTCCAAAAAAAAAAAATTGCCGTAAGTTGTTTTTTCTTGTTGTTATGCATTGGTAAGCAATTCTGCCAAGTCCAAAAAAAAAAACAAAACATCGAAAACTACATGCTAAGTCCAGCTGAAAACAACACACATTTTGTTTCAACAAATTTCTTCAATAGAATTAAATGCGACTTTTGTTTATTTAAAAAGACAAAACATTATTAAAGATTAACTAAATATTTATTTACCCAGCCAGCAATTCTGAAGCGCTCATAAATATGATTTTTAAATGGTTCATGGAAATGATTATTGTTTTTTTGAAAACACTCTTTTTTTGGTAGAAAATATGAACCCTCAGAAAACAATCCAAAAAGTTGTCTCTAAAATCTAAAAAGCTGTTTCAAAACGAGGGTTCATTTTTCGGACTCAAAAAGATTCCAAAATTATTTAAATTTATGAAGAAAATTTTGATTTTATACGTTCTTTTTTCGGAGTCATTTCTAAGTACACAGGAGGCTCTTTTAGACGGACCACTTTCATAGGAAAAAGTGGACAAATGTTTATGTTTTTGGAGCTCAATTCTGAGTCATTAATGATAATCTTTGTTTGCTGGGTAGTTATTTTAACTTTTAAGGTACCCAGTGTACAATTGGAGTCCGAAAAGACTCATAAAAGAGCCCTTAGACCTTCTGAAATCATAGATATATGAGGGTGTTTTTCTTCACCGATGAAGCCTCTTTTGAGCGCACTTTTATGACTCATAAAAGACTCCAAATTATGAGCATTGCTGCAAAATTTTGAATTTTCTGAGCCATTTATGAGTCATTTGTGACAAATTTTTGAGTAATTTATGAGCATTGAAAAAATTTTGAATACACTCATAAATAAGAGTCTATTATGTTCATTTATGACTCTAAGATTTGAGCACTTTGAAAATGTTCGTATTTCAGAGTTTTTTATGAGTCATAATTTCTGAGCGCTCAGAAAAATGTTGGCTGGGTAACTATTACTTAAAAATTTTTTCAGGAAAAACATTGTTAAGTAATTTATAAATTTTATTAGGCGATTGTCATGGATTCTGCTGACATAAATAAAAATAAAATAAAAAAAGAAAATCTGCTAAGTCCACAAAGTTGAAAGAAAATCTGGTAAGTCCACATTTAATATAGAAAATTATAAAGTGTGCTACGTCCAAAAAGAGCCTATAAGTCTGCAAACTTTTATTTTGGAATTCACCCATGCCAATGGCACACCCCCTGGAACCCTCTGGGGGGTTCCCCATACAAACATTTCAAAAAATCACCATTTATGGCACTTTACATGAAACAATTTTGGTATGGCGAACCCCCCAGGGTGGTTCCAGGGGGTGTGCCACTGGCATGGGTCGATCGGTCCTCCAAAGTTAGTGGGGGTCCGTCATACATTTGGACTCGATTGGGGCACTCTAAATGGGTCACAGTGGGATTTTTCAAAATTTGGGACATCAAAAGTCGGGGATTAAGAATTCGTTTTAGATGTATGGTTCCTCGGGCAAAGTTTCTTATTTTGATCCCAGAATACGATTTTCCTTGTCACTTGGACGATTTTTAAATCGACCCGCTCTAATGTATACCTATGTAGTTTTCATAAAGTAATTACATTTGGAACATATATCGGTTATTCCATGACAAACTGACCAAAATTTAACTTTGAAGTATCGGTTTATTGTATGTTGTATACACACTAGCGTTGTATGGAAATCCTTAGTAACAAGATTTGGATGCGCTAGAACTCCTAATTTTGTGAGATTCGAAAGAAAATGCATGAGCCAAAAAATGGGGGAGGTGAGGTGGGGCCAAATGGCTCCTAATCGGGGTCAAAGATGGTGGTGAAGGGTTAGAAATCCACAAAAGCCCCACAACTGCCCCGGAGTCACGCCTAGAGCGGTAAAATGTAAGACTGACCTCCATTAATTTTTCCCCTCCAACATTTTTGCCGAATATACCTACTTCCTATCTTCACTCTGTAAGAGGACTCCCATACAAATATGACATTTTTATAAAATTTGCTTCCACCGGTCTATTTGTCCCAAGGCTGCCCTTAGAGGAGTCAAATGTACCTATAACCGAACCCCAATATTTTTGTATCTCTAACATTTTCTCGGAACATATCTATCCTCTATATTCAACCCTTAAGGCGATCCCCATACAAATTTTTATTTTCTTATAATTTTTTTGAGAAGAGATTAGCTCCTACCGCTCCAATATTGCCTGCTTGAGAGGTGGAATGTAAGACCGACCCCCATTAATTTTCCCTATCCAATATTTTTTCCGAACACACATACCTACGCTCTATCTCATTCCCATACAAGAATGACATTTTTATAAAATTTGCTTCTAACGCTCTAACAGTCCCAAAGGTGTCAAATGTATGACTGACCCCAAAAAATTTTTTCAACGCCAACATTTTGTCGGAACATATCTACCCTATATCTTCAACCCTTAAGGACGTTCAATACAATTATTTTATTTTTTTATAATTTTCTTTTATGATATCAGCTCCTACCGTTCCCACGGTGCCTCCTAGAGGGGTCGAATGTAAGAACGACCCTAAATAGTTTTTCTCACCCAACATTCTTTCCGAACATGCCTATGCCCTATCTCTACTCCCTAAGGGGGCTCCCATAAAAAATTACATTTTAATGAAATTTTTTAATAAAATTTAATAAAATCGACCCCATAATTTTCTCCAAACATACCAACCTTCTATCATCAACCCTTAATGTGGTCCCCATATAAATTTTATGTATTGTATTTTACTCTTGATAAACCAGGCAATAAAGGGAATTAATCGAATATGGTGCTCTATTGCAATACATTTGTATGTGCACAACGTATAATAAATAGGTATTTCAGTCCGATTTTGGTCTTTCTTTCGTGGAATAACAGATCTATGTTCCAATTGTAATTGATTTATAAAAACAACATATCAAACTCTACAAAAAAATTAAAACCGATCCTAATTGCCTCCGTTCAAAATTTAACGAGGGCCGTTTAAAATGAAGTCTTAACACAAATTTTGATTTTATCCGCTTAAAACGCCACGATAAGTAAATAATACTCAGGCCAAAAATTAGTATGAAGAAAGTGTTTGTTCTTTTATTCTGCATAGTATTTTTTCGGAAAACCTCAAATTTAGGAGTTATGGCGCAAAAAAGATTTGAAGTGTTTTTAGGTAATTTTTAAGGTCAAAAGTCTAAACTGACTGGCCTGTATGCGCCCGAGAAATCCAATTTTTGTATTATTTTTTATGCCCATTCTATCGGAAACTGCCGGTGGAGCGAACAGAAAAATAATTTTGCAAATTTGGGTGGTCTAATATTCAATCAGAATGAATCAATTGGAAATAGGATGAGGGATTGACGTCTATAGAAGCTCTGCTCGTAATGTCATTTTATGACATTGCACGGTAAGAGAATGAGAATATAAAAATAGATTTGGTTATATCGTTCATGTGAATGGCATATTCGAATCTATCACTCAGAGAATAGTGTCCGAAAAATTGTCTTATAAAAATTAGGTAAAAATTTTATTGAAGTTTTCTTGGATTAAGATAATCAGCGAGAGTATCTATAAACTGTTACAAAACAAACTATAAAAATCATCTTAAGCAATAACTACACGAGAGAAACACTTCTAGATATGCAGCAAAAGCACCTCTGAATAGTGGAAATCATTCAAAATAGAACTGATTAGAGATCATCTCTACCGTTTAGAACTTATAAACTTTTCTTTAGAAAAAAATAATTTTTAAATCTAAAATTTTGTCTAAAAAACCATAACTGAATCAGAATTATTGTGGAAAAGTTAACTGCGATCATAAGAGAGTTTTTTAATATAAAAATCGTTTTGGAATAAGGATTTTGGCTATTCGAATGTAAAACGGGGAAGAGAAGTTTCATAAAATCGATTTTCGGACGTCATTTTTGGTGGATAGGAGGGGAGGTGGCAAACATGTTACATATTTTTTTCTAAATTGAGGACTCTTAACAAGAATCTAAAGTCAAAACAACGATACATCCGCTAACAAAAAGTCGGTAGTGAAAGGGTTAATAATTTCTGATTTTAGTCAAACTTTAGAAAAGATTCGTTCTTAGTTCTGAATATTAAAACTGACCTTTAGTTATTAAATTTAACACCAAATTTTAATTTTCTTTTTCTCAATTTTCAGGTCAGAGATTTGATTTCTAATAATTTACTCAACATCTGCTCGGAAGAAAAAGTATTTCATGCTGTTCTAAATTGGATTAAACATGATTTGGCAGAACGGCAAATTCACATAGCTGAACTTATGAGTCATGTTCGACTGCCTTTAGTAGGTCGTGACTTTTTAATGACTATTGTGGAAACGGAACAGTTGATGAGAGATGATTCTCAATGCAAAGAATTGCTATTGGAAGCTATGAAATATCATTTATTACCCGAACAAAGAAGTATAATGAGTAGTCAACGTACTTTGGAAAGAAGACCAGACGGTATGAAACCATATGTGTTTGCTGTGGGTGGTGGAAGTCTATTTGCCATACATAATGAATGTGAGGTATATAATCCCAGATCGAACATATGGTCCACAATAGCACCAATGTTATTGAGACGTTCGAGATCGGGAGTAACAGCTTTACACAAGTCTTTGTATGTAGTGGGTGGTTATGATGGTGTTAATGATTTGGCCACAGCTGAATGTTATAATCAAACTAATAATAAATGGTCTTATATAACACCAATGGGTACAAAGCGATCCTGTTTGGGTATATGTGCTTTTGATGGTTTGATTTATGTTTGCGGTGGTTATGATGGTGCTTCTTGTTTGAGTAGTACTGAAAGATATGATCCTTTAACCTCCGTCTGGAGTTCTTGTCCGGCTATGAGTACTCGCAGACGTTACTGTCGTTTGGCAGTATTGGAAAATTGCATTTATTCCTTGGGTGGTTTCGATTCGACAAATTATCAATCAAGTGTAGAACGTTTTGATCCAAGGGTAGGAAGATGGTATCCGGTACCAAGTATGACAGCCAGACGTAGTAGTTGCGGTGTGGCTTCTAGTGATGGTTATCTTTATTGTATCGGTGGTAATGATGGTACCATGTGTATGGCCAGTGGTGAACGTTTTAATATCAGACGTAATAGTTGGGAACCTATAGCAGCCATGCATTCACGTAGATCTACCCACGAAGTGGTAGAAGTAGATGGAGCTCTTTATGCTTTGGGTGGTAATGATGGTTCATCTTCGCTTAACTCGGTGGAACGTTATGATATACGTGTTAATAAATGGGCTATAGTAAATTCGATGGTAGCCAGACGTAGTTCTGTGGGAGCTGCTGTATTAGATTGTTTCAATTTGGAACGTGGTTTAGTACAGACGACTAACTTATGACCTCCACTATCGGCCATTGCTGAATCATTTGTGAATGCTGCTAATGCTTCAACATCCAAAAATTCTTCTTCACCTACAGCTGCTAATGGTCTGGCAACTACAAATGGTGTAGCATCTTCAAGTTCGACTTCATCGTCATCGGTGGCCTCTTCGATTTCATCGAATAATCCCATATTACCGGGACGCGCAGTTAGTGGTCGCAGTATGATGGCTGGTGATTTATTAAATGTAGTCTTGCCTTCAAATTGTATATTAAGTACATCGGCACCTTCGTCGTCTACATCTACCCTGAGACGTCATCGTGATCGTAATGCAGTACCCGAACCTAGTCCAAGAACTGAAAGACCCTCATCAGATGATGGTAAACCTACAACTGCCTGATATTTATATTATAGATAAACAGTTTATTTAAAAGCAAAATTTAACCCAAAAAAAATTAAAAACTGCCTCCCGTAGAGATCAAGCGCTATTTCATTTATTTTTTTTAATAAATTTAATATTGAAAGGAAAAATACTGGTATTCAATTAGGGAATCGTGGCAGAAAATTAATTGACTTAAGAAAGATGAAAAATATGATTCGATTAAAACATTTAAAATTTTTGATAATAAACTCGCGATTATCTCGAGAAGTCTTGTTTAAATATAAAATAAAAGTCAGAAAATAGGGAGGAAATTAAAATAAGTAAATATATTTTTTCGGATATGTTTTCCAAGGTAACCTGGACAGATTTTACTTAAAAAATTTTAAATAGAAAATACCCAGATATAGCTAACAGTTATCTGTTAGCTACATTTGGGTATTCTGTTCTGTTCAAGGACTGGTTGCTTTTAAGACAATTTAAATAGGTCAGAACCGACAGAAAAAAAGGCGTTTTGAATGACAAGATTTGTTCTTTGGAATTAATAATTAATATAAAATTATTAATAATTAATAATAATTAATATTTTTCCTTAAAAACGAGTCGAAATAAATCAATAATATAATACAAGAAAGAATTTCGTAAATATTTACAGCGGTATTCATAATGAAAATTTAGCATAGAGTTAACATGAGTTTTATTCATAATACAGGTGTTAAACTCATTCTAGTATAGTTGCGAAATTCCTTCTAATGTTATTAAACGCCAAAAAACAAAATATTCCATTCATAATAATATAAAAACCTTATATTTGCATAGACAGGGTTGTTCTTAATCGGTGTGCCAAGAAATCATTATGAATAAACTCTATTCTAACAAGCTGCTAGGCCTAAAAAACATTCTAGTTAACAGCACGTTGTGCGCGATGTATAGGGAGCTACAAACTTTTCATTATGAAAACGGGGGTTAGTAATTAACTAATATTAAAATTCCCGAAATGTTCCGATAAAGATTTGCCGGTAAAAAGCAAATCTATTTTGATGGAAATTCTTGAAAAAAATTTCAACAGATGGCGAACAACAATAATTTTACGATTTATCATTTTGCGAAATTACAGTGTTTCCATATCGGGCTTCAACTATATCCTTTAGCCCAATTTCACCTCTGCTCTACCCCCATGCCAAAGATAAATAGCAACACCTTAATTAGTAGGAAGACTTAAATTTCAGTTGAATAGAAAAGCATGGGTTGCCTATTTCTACTTGAAACTCGTTGTGACTGTCATAAGACTATTTTTAAGACTGAAAGTCACAACTTTCCGTACAAAACAACAATGAAATTCAAAAAATTCAAATTTTATTTGTCATTGTTAAGGCACATCTACACGAGAGAGAAAAAAAAATAGCTTAAATCATTGACAATAGAGCTAATTAGAGGTGTTTTTTCTCTATCTCTATAAGTTTTCTCTCTCTTGCAGTATTCGAACAAAAATTTTAATAAATATAATTTATTGAGACTTTGCAACAACATACACAAGGGGAATACAGTCACAACTAAGAATCACAGAATTTTCGCAGATATATAGATTTTATAGATTTATTCAGAGAAGTTCGCTTAAGATTATATTTCTATGCAAATATTTAAAACTAATGTGTATTTTTACAGTTTCTCGTGAAAGAGAGGGGAAATAATTTTTTGCAATAGTATCTCCACTGTTTCCAAAACAAAAACTTTTAAAACTTTGCTATAAGTTTGAATTTTTTTTTTTAATTTCTTTTAATTAAGTCAATTAATTCACTGGCCTTACATTTTTCATATTTTTTTTTTTATCTAAATATTACTCATACAAACACACACTATTTTTGTGGAATTGATTTAATAAATAATAGTAGTAAAGTAAATATTTGAATAAAACTTTTATATAAATAAAATCTATTGACCTATTTGAGCTCTTAACAAAAACACCTTAAAAACTTTAAATAAATGAATCTTACCCACTTAATTATAGTATAAATTTATGCTCTTATGAACATTTTTACAGTATTTTTAAATTACACATTAAATACATTTAGATGCAACAAATTTGATTGCATTTATACATATTATATTTATAAGCAGCATACTTTAATCACTAATTTATTGAATATTAAAATAAAGTGTTTGAAAAATTAAACTTTTTTGTTGTTTTTAACCCAGAAAGGGCAAAAAAAGTTACGAGGGAAAAGCTTTGATATCTGTATTAAAATGTAAAGCGAAAGTTAAAGTACCAACGAAAATGTATGGTACCACTTTTCTGGTGTAAATTTGGACTTTTTAAAGCCAGATTTGGGGGTTGTCAATTACATTTTGTAATAATATACACCTACAATTACAGAATTACATATAATTGTAATTGAAAAAATGTCAATTTTAATTACATACATTTTATTGGGAAAAAAATAATGACAAAATCTGGGAGTTACGGATGAACCCAAATGACATATTCTTGTTATGATAGACCACGCCTATCTCATCCACTTTTTCTTTTAACCCTTTCAGACCCAACCAGCTGCAAAAATTTATTAATTTTCTAACTTTAAGGTAAAATGGTATTAAAACTTCCTGATGTCAAATTATATTTTATGAAATCTGGCTAAACTGCAGTTTATGGGGTTTCGTCAAAAAAATATGACCCTCTCTGGAATTAAAAAGAAAAAAACCGAAATTAATTTTGGAAGAGGCTCGGCCCCGGGAGGCCCGTGGGGGACGAAAAACGGGGGGACATAGTAACATGTAAGTGGAGGTACTCAAATTAAAGGAAATTGTCTCACGATTTCAAAAATGTTATTTTTTTATCCATAAAACCATAAAAGCCCTAACTAGAGCCATTTTAGTCCCTTAAAGGGGGGGACTGAAAATGATGAAATTTTTTTGTATGGTAAAATGCTACTCAAATGATAGAAAATGTCCCCACGACTTCAAAAACTATTTTTTTTTTTTTTTCAATAATCGATAAACGCATTAAAAATTTAGACATTTACATAAAAAAATAAAATTTTTAATTTTAAATATGTATCTTAAAGACCTTAAATTTTCATTATGGTGAAAAAGCTCAGGTCCTGAGTGGTTTTTCTTGGAACTTCTAGGTGTTTTCGTTATGAAAAGAATTAGTTTTATAATAGAAATTATAAAAATCTAATAATAGATTTTTAAAAAAGTTTTGAAAAAATATAAAATAAATTATAGAAAAAAAACTGGAAGATTTTTATATTGACTCAAAATTTTTTATATGAAAACCATTTGATTGTTTTTCTTAAAATATTTAAGACGAACTGCTCAGATCAAAAGGGACTTAAAAATTTCGATCAAGTACACAAATTACTGTAACTTTTTTTAGTATTATCAAAATTTTTGAAAGTTTTTTGCACGTGAAATAATTAACTTTTTTATTTTAAATCGCGGGATTCTCGATCCAAATTCCCGAGAATTTGGGAACTGCAAAATGCTTAACTTCCCGGGAATCTCGGGATGAATGCTTAATTATGGCTTATCTTTCTTAATAGTTTGAGTTTTGACGAAAAGTTTTTATTCATCCTTATTAAAAAAAAAAATATCACTGAAGTGAATTTCTAAACTCATAGAAATAAATCTGTAAAAATTGCACAAAAAGCAACTAAAAATTAGTTAAAAATAATGTTGCAAAAAAACAGCAGGTACTAGTAAAATAAGAACAGCAAAAATAAAACTGTTAAATTTACAGAATTTTAGTTATATTTAGGTTAATCTACATAAATTTTTCCCATATATAAGTAGACTAAAAATAGCAAAAATAAACTGCTATATCTACAAAATTTTTGTTATTTTTAAGCTAAATTTAGTTGAATGCAAATAGCAGTCTATCCTGCTAAAATCAGCAGAAATATTTACTAAAAAATTGTAAACTGCTGTTTTCAAAAGGCTCAATTTTTATTCGAATTTTTAAAAAAATCGAAAAAACTGAAAATTTTAAGTTTTTTGTGGTTTTTTAGGCTACTACTTTTGCTGATTTTAACAGGTTAATTAGTTATTTTCTATTAACAAAAATTTAACTGAAATATAACTAAAATTCTGTATATTTAACAATTTTATATTTGCTGTTCCTATCTTACTAATATATACACTCAACCAAACAATTCTGTAATGGCTAATATAAATATCAATAATTTTAGTACAATGAAATTAGTATAAATAATTAGTACACGCTACTAAATTTCAGTAAAGTGTTGTAAACTGCATTTTAAATTCAATCTGCCGAAATTAACAAAAAAGTGTATTAAAAAATAAAAAAAACTATAAAATCTAAAAAATTAAATCCAAATTTAATAAAAAAATATTTTTTTTCATTCAATTGTAAAAAATGTTTAATTACTTCAACATACTTGAAATTTGGAGTAAAAATTGCAAACGGTTCTCCAGTTTTTACCGTTTTATGCATTGGAGTTTTATTTCCAAAATAAGAATATATCAAAAATAACAAATATAAACTAAACAAGAATTCTTGTTGTTAAATTAGTATATTTTTTGCTAAGTTTAGCACTCGGTTTTTAAAAATTAGTAAAATGTTTTGCTGAAATCAGCAATGAAAATTAGTAAAAAAAATCCGTAATTTATATTAAGATAATAGCAAAAATTATTACTAAACAAATTGTACTAAAAATCAGTACAAAAGTAGTAAAGTGCGATTGATAACTGTTTACAAATTTTTTTTACTAACTTTTTTATCTGAGTGTAGCAAAAATAATCTGCTAATTTTAACAGTTTTTTTTGCAACATCATTTTTAACTAATTTTTAGTAGTTTAACTAAATTTTTTACAGATTTTTTCTATCAGTTAACGTTCACAAACAGAGCAGCAAAAAAAATGAGTTTTATATTGAGAACAAGAAGAGATTGAACTTTAAAAGCTGAAAAAGTATACAAAGATTAACGTTTAGTCAGTCAGATACAAGTTATAAATTATCGGCCATGTTCTGCATTTCACTTTTGATATATTATTACCTTTGTTTTGTTTATATTTATATTATAGTGGTTTTGTATAGTAGTTATTTCTTAACCATATATGGCCCTTTGGGCTCGGTTATGTAATTGAAGAATAAAATAAAAAATAAACTGAAAATTTCATACATTGTTTTCTTAATTTCATTTGGTTTCATTCGACATTTAAGTAAATTGTAATTAAATGTCATTTAAAAGAAAACGTTTAAAATCGAATCGAATAAAATTTTATAACATAGTAAAATATCGACATAAATTTCAATTTAACTTCGATTTGAAATCACTTCGAAATGCAGAACATAGCCGTATGTCAATCATTTTTTAAACAAACATTTTAACTTCTATTGAGAACAAAGATTAATTAAATTGGTTATAAAATAGGAAATAAAAGTATAAATTCAACACTTACATTCTTTGTACTTTTGGTACGACGATTTATTGCAGAGTTTAACAGTTAGTTGTAATTGTTTTCGATTTGTATAAAAAAATTGACACCGTTCTTGAAGATATTCGAAGGAATTGTAAAAATTCTTAAATTATTAAGGCATTAGATATAATCCACTTTGTTTGGCTTGGTTAATATTAAAAATGGTCAACTAAACCAAACGACCAGCAGTGTGATGAGCAAGAGAACCTACTGTTTTGGCCAAAGGTTTCTTGATAAATGTATTTGTAGTAGGGCCACCATACCAATTCTCGCCAACTGTAAAATGTTGGAGAAACAAATTTTGTATGAGAAAAAAATGCAATTAAAACGAAATTCTTTAAACAGAAAAATTTTATTCAGTTAAACAAATAAAATATATATACTTTTGTTTTGATGTTAAAGGCTTGTTTTCTTATATTGGTTTAACAAATGACAATATTGAAATTGCTTTGGACACACATTGAATACAAGAACAAAAATTACTCAGTTTTTTGCGAAGCATTTTTCAAAGCATCATATGGTAAACCTAGTGTGTGATTTTTTTTTCAAATTTAAACTTAAACTCTAAAATATTTTACATCCATAATGGAGAATTACTTAAGTATGGATTACAACGAACAATAGTAGAAATGTAATGTTTAAAACGTAAGTAAAAATATATATGATTAAAATTAACAAAAAAAGAAAATAAAAAGTATGAGAATTTAAAAATAAATGAGCTTTAAAAAGCATTTTCAGGATATTCATATTAATATTTAATTTCAAAATTATCCAAATCGGCAGCTAAATATTAGGATATTTTCGAAAATAAAAGAGAACATCAGAAATAACAAAGAGAGAAGAGAAAATAAGAAAAATATTTTCAAGTCAACTATCATATTTTAAACATTTATAATTTGCTTAAAAAATACTAAAGATAAGCAAGTGATAAAATGCTAATAAAAGCCAATTTGTTTCAAGATGTATGATTTGTTATTTTTAATAACTTTAAATTTCCATTTTTGTTAATTTTGTAACACATGGTGTCGGTATTGTATTTGTATTTTTTAGAGATGTTAAAAAAGTTATTTACTTTTGTAGACTTTTTCAGTCATATCATCAAAGTCGGAGTCTTGGATGTTCAACATCAAGTTATCAGCCGAGAGATAGACCTTGTTTTGTGAGCTGGCAATCTGATTTTGAAAAGAGAAAATATTAAGTAGATTGATTGGTATGGAAATAAAGTTTTAGGTGGTGAAAAAGAAACTTACGGTTCTAGATATACTTTGAGCTGCACGCAATTTGCGCAATTTCAAGTATGCTGGATTCTGTTTCACTGCAAGACCTAAGTAAACATAACAGTTATGGAAAAACCATGGAATATTTTTGTGGAAATGTTATAAATTTGTTTAAAAAAATATATATTAATACAATTGTTAGTTCAATGAAATGAAACTTTTATATTAAAAATGTTGTCAAAATCAACGAACTTGAAGTATTCAAATTATGAAAGTTTTTCCAGTAAAAAAATTGTCCGAATTCTAGTTGATATCTCTGTATGAAGGCTAAGATCCAAACGATATTGATTTAAGTTAAGAGGTAGTATGGCCAGATTCTGAGATATTTTTCAGTTTTTTTAATTACGTTTTCTAAAGAAACTCTTCTGATTCAGGACATTCTTTTTGTAAAAATGTGTATACTATTTTGAAACAGATATTTTTGGACTCTAGGAAGTTTATAAATGTTTTTTTTTCTGAATTGTAATTTCTAAACAAACTATGCTGGTTCAAGATCTACTTTCTGGAAAAAATTTGTAGAATATAGAAAAATGTTCAGATTCTGAGACAATATTTCCATAGAGAAATGTTCGGATTCTGAGACAATTTTTTATAAAAAAAAATGTTCAGATTCCGAGACAATTTTTCTATAGAAAATGTTCAGAATCTGAGACAACTTTTCTACATAAAAATTTTCAGAATCTAAGAAAAATTGTATATAGAAAAATTTTCAGAATCTAAGACATTTTTCATATAGAAAAATATTAAGAATCTCGAAAATTTTTTCTATAGAAAAATGTTTAGAATCTATAGAAAAATGTTCAAAACTCAGATATTTGTTCTATAGAAAAATATTCAAAATCTGAGATATTTTTTCTATAGAAAAATGTTTAGAATCTGAGACATTTTTTCTATAGAAAAATGTCCAGAAATTGAGACATTTTTTCTATACAAAAATTTTTAGAATCTCTCATACTATTTCTATAGAAAAATCAAAATCTGAAAAAAATTTTCAGAATCTGAGAAATTTGTTCTATAGAAAATGTTTAGATCAGAGAAATTTATTTGTTGTATATAGTTTTTCTTTATAGAAAAATTTTGAGAATCTAGAGAATTTTGTTTACAGAAAAATGTTTAGAATATGAACTTGTTTTGTTAAGAGAATTGGTCAATATTTTCAACAAAAAAAAAAAAAAAATCGATGTTATTAGATGGCCAGAGAAGTCTCTGAAATTAATTATAAATTTTAATACTAGGATTCATTACAAATATCAGAGGATCATTATAAACCTAGTTTTATTTATTTTTTAATCTTTAGTTGAGGAATTTATAAATGCTTGTGTTTTTAAAGAATCATGGGATCACAAATTTTACTTTTTCTACCAACTGAATGAACTTTTTAAAATAGTTTTTTATTTGGATTGTCTTACAATATGTAGTATATATCTCAATTGTAATTTCCGATTCACTATTAGTCTTTAAAATCTTTAAAAGAAAGTGTTTCACTTGATAGATTGTGTTTCACTATAAGGTTCGCCCCTTAATACGAGGGGAAAAAATCTCTTGATGAATTTTTATGGCCAGTTTTACAGTCAGCACTAAGTGCAAATTTTTTCTAAAAATTAACTTATGTAAGGAAATTCCAAACAAAATTTCTTTTCTGTAATGTTTTGACTGAAAAAGACTTTCAAAAAGAAGCTAAGGCGGCATTCTATTTTTGGTACGCAGCGAAAAATTTTGCCAGCAATGTTTTAGTAAATTGAGATAATTTTCCAAAGAACTGAACTTTGTCTCAAAATTCGCTCAATAATTGTTTTTGGTCTTCGAAAAATGTTTTGAAAAGGATATCATTTTAGCTGCTTCAGCTTCACCCTCAGCTTGTACAATCTTTTGTTGTTTCTCTTGTTTAGCACGTTCAACAAAGAACACAGCACGTTGGGCTTCTTGTTGGGCAACCTGTTTCGCTTCAACAGCTGCTGTATATTCTTTGCCAAAACTTAATTCAGTTAAAGACACATCATCCAAAATGATATTAAAATCACGGGCACGTTCCATCAACTCTTTGCGGATCAATAGAGAAACCTTTAAAAAAATTAAGCAAAATCAATACGAGAAAATACTAATAAAATGTTTTTAAAACTTACTTGAGCACGTTGTGTAATTAACTGAGAAGCATTGAATTTGGCCACAACACTCTTAAGAACTTCATTGCAAATGGAAGGTAAAACTTTTTCATCGTAATCCAAACCCAAATTACGATGGACAGAAGGTAGACGCATAGAATCGGGTCGTGACAAGACACGTAATGAAATGTTTATCATTTGTAAATCCTTAGAACCGGTGGGTGAGGAAATTTTACGGGGACGAGAACGAATGTCGTAGATGATGGGATATTGGATCCATGGAATGCGGAAATGTAAACCTTCAGAATAAATATCGCTTTGAATACCGCCAAGTCTGCTGAAAATAATAGCACGATGACCACCATCAACTGAAAAATTAAAAAAACATAAAATTGTTATTTGTAAAGACACACACCACACAATTATTGATGCACTTCGGCATCATATGTTTCAAAGGTTATGCAACCTCTTTTTAGAATATATCAATAAAAGTAATAAAACTTATAGAAATTTTTAAAGGAATTTAATTTTCTTTTAATAAATCTCAATTTATTCCCTTAGAAAATTGTTAAAAACAAATTGCAATATCACGTTTTTATTATGAAATTTGCCGGACAATGAAAATTGTCATTTCAGCACCAAAGTGAGGTTATGTTTAATTTTTAATAATTCTTGTTTTTTAATTGTACAAAAAACTTTAAAAACTTACCGGTATATAAGGATTGGTTAATACCATAAGCTGCTGCACCCAAACCAGCTAAAAGTTTAAGACCAAGATTCAAACCAGGTGGACCGCCTCTGCCGAATTTTCCAGCCAAATCATTCAATTTGCTTTGTGCCATTTCTGTAAAACAAAAACACTATTTAGATAAAATTTAATTTTTGGCAGTTCTTTAAATTACTTTTTAAAAGGAATAAATGCTTCTTTTTCACAAAACTTAAATATTATACGAACGGTTTCCCGATGAAAGAATAAATTGAATGGGAATTTTTTGTCTACAGTTCAGCTCATGAACGAACTAGTTCAATTGAACTATTTACTTTAGTGAACTTTAGTGCTTGAACTGAACACATCAAATGAATTTGCTGCCAGCAGCAAAATAATATTTTCCCATCAATTCATAAATGCTTTGTAAAGTTAAAGCAGGTTTACAAAACGTCTTTTTCATATAAAATTTGTTCAATAAACCTCCTATAATTTTACAACGCGTTTATGAATTTAGGGGTTTTATATACTGTCATATGCGCCAGTGGAAAGAGTTGAAATAAAAAAAAACGCCATTCTTGTTTTCTATGCAAAAACTTAAAAAAAAAAGTGATATCCGAAAACCAAATTTTTGTGACGAACTCTAATATATATAGTGGTGAATATCAAAATCTCGAGATTTCGGTGCAGATCTAAACGCAGCTTTACATTTTAAAAATTGAACAGCATCTTGATATCAATCTTTGCTTTCAAGTTGTGAGAAAACTTGATGGTCAATTTTTAAAAAACCGCAATAAAACACGATGGATAAAATCTATATTTTTTTTTTTTTTAAGAGAAGCAACACTCAGGAAATTCTTCCTATTAATTAACGTGTTATTTCCTTTGGAAAGGGGATAGAGGAAAAGTGAAAGGTGGTGAAAGATGAAGGGCTTCAAATATAGAAGTCATGAAGTTCTACGGATTTCATTTCATCGGTATATCGACGAAAATAAATAAAAAATCAATTTCTGCTGACTTAAAAATGTCTGTGGAAGATGTGAAGAAAAAAATAAAGTCTTTTCGAACAGCCTACAGTGCGGAAACAGCCCACAGAGGCGAGTAATTTTATTTGTTTCCATGACGACGGCATCTTGAATACAAAATTGACTATCAAGTTGCATGCAGCCTACGTCACAGTAATACGAGTACTTTTTCCCTTTGACAAAAACTGCGTTTTTTTCTATAAAAATATTGACAGTAGTGGAAATGAATATGACAAAAGCACATGGTATTACCAGGTAAGAAAAATAGCAACGGTGAATTCAGCGCTGCCAGAAAAGTTTGTTCTCATATAAATCCCAAAACAATTTTATAAATCCCCAAATATTATAGATTTTTATACGATTTTGAAATAAAAATCCATTTTTAATGAAAATGATATTATATTTGTATTATAAATATAAAAATATAAATATTTTGAAACAACAAATAAAATCTAATATGACAATATCATGTTACAACTTGGACTTGATGTAGAACAATATTCTAACTAAATATATGAAAATATACACTCAAAAAAGTTTGACAGTTGTTTGTGTATCAATCAGTAGTTGTTGTTTTTAACATAAATTACAGTTGTTTTTCTATAGAAAATTGCAAAACAACTGTTATGAGGGTTATTTAAGAAAACAACTAACGAAAAGTATCGTAACAGTTGTTTAAAACAGTAATTTTTGATGTCATAATAAACAACTACCAAAACAGTAATTTTACAGTAAACAGTTATTTTTGGTAGTTATTTAAAAAAAAAATTTCGTTGAATTTTAAAAATTCTTGTTTAGTTTATATTTGTTATTATTGATATATTTCTAGTTTGCAAATAAAAATCAGAAACTTGTATTGTATCCAGTGTTGCCACTTTTTGAGTAATTATTCAAAAACGGGACTGTTTACACATTCGTTGGATAATTTTTGAATAATGACATTTTTGTGTAGTTTTTGTGTAATTTCACTTTTTATATAAATTTCCGTAAATTATTAAAAATCCCGGAGCTTTTTTTTAAATAAATTAATAAAAATTAGTCTATATTTAGACGAAATGAGTTTGTCAGTGAAACATTTACCACAAATCTCCATTTTCTGGTGAATTACTTTTGTAAATTTTTTTAACATTAAACCCAATTTAGAAGAAATCAAAAATGGTGCTATGTATTTTTTTGTTTTGTTTAAAGCACCACCTTTAGTTTTTTTTTTGCGAAAATAATTGTCAAGCTTCTATTAAAAATTCTCTTTGTTTGCAAGAACATTTAAAAATTCAGCGAAAGAGTAGGAAGTTTGAGTTTGTTATGATTGTGACTTTCTAATCTGTGAAATTTTTTTTGCTGTAGTTATCATGATACTGGGCTTTGACCAGACAAACATTTTGTTAACGCAGCAAGCTGGAACGGAATCAGAATATTATAGAATTCTGTAAATCCAACATGTTTCAGATTTCAACAGAATCGTATGAAATTTTTGAAAAAACTTATATATTTTTATTTTTTAAAGGAAAATTTGTTGATACACATACTGCAAAGAAATTGCATGTTAAGGTCTGTCTTGCTACCATTAACATAAAAATTAAAGAAAACAGGCAAAATTTTACTAATACGGCATTTTTAAAATTTGTCCTGTCTTGCCGATATTTAAAGCTGGGGTTGAACAGAGCTTATGCCATCACATTACGGGCGCCTTGGAGGACCTACTAAAGCTTTTTTTAAATTCCAGCTTTGCTCTCAAAGAACAATTGATTTAATTTAAATAGAAACAGTTAAATTTTAAGGAGTATGGGAGAGAATAATTAGCAAGTAAGTAATATTTTTGCATGCAATGCATTTGAATGAAGTAGCCTTTCTGAAAAACATAAATACTTTGTTCTAAAAGAAACTTTTAATACGGATAAAATACCATTGTTTTAATATTCAAATTTAAAAGCACGCTATTTTAATCCTGAAAAAGATATTGCATTGAAATTCCCTTTAGTTAATAGAATAATTTGTTATAATATTTTCAGAGAAATTGGTTTTGATTTGCTTTTGGAGAAGACAAAAACACGGACCAGGTTATATCAAAATTCCTAAATTTTAGTTTGAAATGCAAATACCTTTTGCACTTTGTAGATGATAGAAATGTTAAAATCGGTTTGTAAATAGAAAAATGGTAAAACTTTTGAGTCGAATGGCATAGCTCCCGCAGTTTCAGCCATCCAAAACTTACAGTGTGAAATTTCATATCAGTCGGTAAGAAATGGCTAAAGTCTTCGCAAAATATTCGTATTCTTCTACACTGTGCACAGTAGATTTTTTTTATTTTAAATAATACGAAAAATATATTTTTTGTGTAATTTCATACGGTTTTGGATAATTTTTGACCTACAGCTGTGTAATTTTTTGTTTTACTGGTGGCAACACTGATTGTATCTCCAATGCATAAAAGCACAGATTAATACCAGATGTGAAACCAATGACAGGTGTCAAAAAAGTATTCTCGAACCGTATGGTTTTGTTTACATGGAAGTCAAGTCAAGAGGGATATAACCATATAAAATCTCCATACATTTTGTATTGCGCATTTTTTGTATATATCTGTCTCTTTTTAGAATATTGTGCTTTATCTTTTGAGTTTTTCTAAAATTTTTGCGTTTTGCTTTGCTCATTTTCTGTCGGCCATATTGCACAAATCAGCTGATTCATATCTGGTATAATTTGTGCATAAAAGCATAAAGCTGCCCACACACTAGGGAACATGATTGACGGAACAAAAAATATTAAAAAATTTTGTAAACACGAATTGCACGATCTCAACACGCACACACACACAAACGCACTCACACATTCACAAAAATATGCTCTATTTTTTGAGAATGTTCCCTAGTGTGTGGGCAGCTTAATAACTGGAGAACGGTTTGCAATTTTTACTTCGAATTTTAAATAGGCTGAAGTAATAACACATATCCTTGTAATCGAAAGATAAAAATATATTTTTCTTTATTAAAATATACTTTTATAAACAAAAAGTATTGACTGTAAAGAATAGTAGATTTTACCGATTTTATCAGTTGTTTTGAAATTTTTGTAGTAAAAATGTATCTGTTAATTTTACGACATTGGCAGTTATTTTTAATACATACGTTATTTTTCAACAGTTAAAAATAACAAAAGTTTTAGTTATTTTAAAGGTAAATACATTTGTCGCCTTTTCTGTCATTTTCAGTAGATTCTACCGACAAACTTTTGTGAGTGTAGAAGTCCGAAAAAACATTTTTATATTTTTTAATGCAAAAATCAAAATAATTTCCTTTAGAAAAACAAAACTAAAATTTAGTATAATTTTAGTTTTGTTTTTCTTCATTTACTTGCAAAAAAAGTTTTTATTTTTTTAATAACAAATTTATTATGATATTAAGAATAACTGCTTTAAACAACCGTTACGAAATTACAGTATTTTTCGTTAGTTGTTTTCTTAAATAACTGTCGTATAGTTTTTTTTTTTTAGGAAAACTACTGTAATTACTGTTAAAAACAGCAACTACTGATTAATACACAAACAACTGTCATGTAGTAACTGTGAAACTTTTTTGATTGCACTTCTTTATTACAAAATAATGAAAGAATAATAAATTAACTACCAACAAATAATTGTATGGCAAATGTAATATTTTTTTGCAGTTATTTGCTGAAAAAATCAAAGTAACTACCCAATATGACTGTTACTACATTTCAACATTTTTAGTTAAATAGTTACTTTTTCAAACAGCTGTATATATACATATATTTATATACAGAAAAACAACTACAGTTACGATTAAAAATAACTATTACCTTTGACTACACAAATAACTTACATGAAGTTACTGTAAAAATATTCTGAGTGTAGCCGGCTTGGAATTTTTACTTCAATTTTCAACTACCATGAAGTAATTATAATCAAAAGAAAGAATTATGTTTTTATTGTTAAAATATACTTTTATAATATGAAAAAATTAACTGCAAAAAAGCAGTAAGCAGTTTTTACCTATTTTGTCAGTTGTTTTGGCAGTTAATTCTAGTTAATTAGTTATTTGTTAACAGTTAAAAATAATAAAATTTTTAGTTGTTTTAGAAGTAAATACCTTTGTTGCTTTTTATCTCGACATATGCACCTTTGTTTGAACTGTAATTTTCAGTATATTCTACCGACAAACTTTCTTGAGTGTATGTTTAAATAAAATAAAATTTGTATGTGATTTCGTAGTGTTCTATTGGTTCTATTCTGATTAGAAAAATACAACATTTTAATGGGATGAGAGCAACATTTTTTTCCAAAAAAGAAAACACCATAAAATAAAATATTAAACTTGCTAAATAAAATTCAAAATCCATTGTTTATATAAAATTCTAGGGAATTATAATAAATTTTAATAAAAAAAATATTCCATTATTGTTAATTACATAATATAAAAAAATTAATGTTTTCAGGCTGACACCTTCGTCATACAACAACATATAATACATATTTGTGATATGATTGTAATATTGTTGATCATTTATGTGTGCCTGTGTATTAAATGTATTTTGTTCAGAGACCCAAAATAACTGTTATATTTCTAAAAAAGTCACCACCCAAATTTATTTAATTATAATATTTCAATAATGCACTATATTTTATAATCATATTGCACAAAAAAATCACAAAGTTTGGCAAAGATTTTAATTTTTTCAATTTTTATATTTTACTCTATAAATTTCTGTTGTTTTTTTGATTTTTATTTTAAAACTTTTTATAAAAGTTACAGAATGATTTTTTTGAAAAAAATTAAGCACTAACTTTTTTATTTGATAATAAAATAAAAATTAAAAATTGACCTAAATTGAATGCCGATAGTTCCTGGAATATACACATTTACGCACTTTAAATCACTGTTCAATCTTTTATTAACACTAGTTGACATCATCAGGATATTATAATTGTTAAAGTCATTGGTTCTATGGCTTTTGATTTATATTCTTAACTGTTATTTTTTGATAAAGAAAAAATATCACAAAATAACTTTTATTATTTTCGAAAAAATAAAAATCGTGTTTGGATAGTTTTTGTTTGAATTAAAAATAAAAATCAAACAGAGCAAATAAACAGAAAATTAAAAATACTCAAACAAGAAATAATTGTAAAACAATAAGTTTTTTGAATAAAAGTTATAACTGTTACGTCCCTGATTTTGTTAAATGCTAAACTGCTCCCCTGTATATGACAATTTCTATGCATACAGACAAATGACAGCCTGGTCTGGTCTATTAGCAACGAACACATTATAGGCCATAACTGATCAATGTATTTTAGAAACCACAAATTAAACAATGCAGCAATCGGAATGGCATGCGATGCAAACATTAAAATATGCCAACCAGGGCGATACACCACCAAAGAGGTGTGCTGATCAGTTGGCTAGTGTTGTGGCTGCTGCTGCTACTTTAACATTTGTTACAATTATATTTTAATACATATAAAAAGTTAATACAAAAATTAAAAAAAAATAAAATGATGAAAATACAAAATATCTTTAAAAAAACATGTTATGGTTTAAGATTAAACAAACGTAGACTTGCAATCAATATAAAAACATAGAAAACGACAACAGTAACAGGCAACAACAACCAACAACACAACGATAACAGTCTGGACGCCATAGGTGACATACAACCCACATAGCATTAAATTAGGTGGTCATATACATATAAATAACAACAGCAACAAATACAACATTTATATATACATTTATACACTTACATACTAGTCTGACAATGACTTAAAGAAAATTTTTGGAATTGTTTTACAAGATTCCGGTTCGATAATATGTAACAAAAACAACAGCAAATACAATATCGCACATAGGTATGTATATCGAAATAAACAACTACAACAAATATGCCTACAATGTTGCATATTATATGAAGTTTTCAAAGAATAAATTATTCAATCGTTTAGGAAAGATCAAAAATTGAAATGTTAAGAGGATACGAGAGATCTGGATTGAAGTCTCTATTCCATTTCTTAGAATGAAAGCTATCACGATCCTTGAAGCATATATGTAAATCTAGGAGATGCAATCCCTATCGGATCGTACATCGTACCGGACTGAACATTATGGCAGTCGATCGAAAAATGAGGAAAAAGTGAAAATAAATTGGCAGAAACTTATTAATGTTCAAATTTCATTCTGAAAAATTTTTAATTTCATATATTTCAATAATTATTGCACTTTTTTAATTTCTGATATTACCAATATTTTTCTTATTTTCTCATGACTTAAGAGTTTTTTTCTCCTCTCCCTTGTAATCTGTGATTTTCGGTGAAATCGCACATGGTAAAATCGATTCATAAAAAATGCCTCTCATAAAAAATGCATTTTAAACGCTTAAAATAATTTTTCTAAAACAAAAAAAAAAATTAAATAGGATTAAAATAGGAAACCCTGTGAATCCTCCATTTTAGGTATAGGGTATGTTCAGCGAACTTATGTAAAACTCTACGAAGAATATTTTTGTGGAACATTTTAACCTTCTAACTCTTCAATTAAAGGGACTTTTTTGGCCCCCTTTTAAAAACGGACAAAAATGACCCGTAAGTTGAAGAGTTCCGCAAAATATTTGTCATGAAATTCTTCTCTAAGTCTTTTAAGACATCAGTATTGAAAATTTAACTGCAGTGCCAGTAATAAGTAAAAACTTAAAATGTGTTTAAGGGTCAATTTCGTACTTATTCAGAATTGGCGCTTAAATGTCCCACAAACCTAGATTTGAGGGAGAAACTATGGGAATCTTCCATTTTAGGTATAGGATGTGTTCAGCGAACTTATGTAAAACACTACGAGGAACATTTTTGTGGAACATTTTAACCCTCTAACTTCGTTTTTGTCCCTTTTTAAAAAGGAGCCAACAAATGCCTTTTCATTGAAGAGTTAGAGGGTTAGAATGTTCCACAAAAATGTGCCTGGTAGTGTTTTTAGCGGTAATACTTTAGTAAATTTGCTCCCAAAGTTCAAATAGTCCGTCTGTCTGTCCATGCATTCTTGTGCGCACTCTACAGGTCGCAAATATTAAGATATTTTGATGAAACTCGGTACACCGACTTATGTCGGCCCAAGGACGAAGCCTATTGATTTTAGTTAACAGCGTTCCATGTTTAGACCTAGTGCCCATATAAGGGTCCTACCAAAATTATATTGTTTATACGCTGCAGGTCGCAAATATTAAGATATTTTGATAAAATTTGGTACACCGACCTATGTCAGCCCAAGGACGAAGCCTATTGATTTTGGTTAACAGCGGTCCATGTTTAGACCTAGTGCCCATATAAGGGTCCCCCAAAATTATATTATTTATACGCTGCAGATCGCAAATATTAAGATATTTTGATGAAATTTGGTACACCGACCTATGTCGGCCCAAGGACGAAGCCAATTGATTTTGGTTAACACCGGTCCATGTTTAGACCTAGTGTCCATATAAGGGTCCCCCCAAAATTGGCTTGGTTACAAACTACAGGTCGCAAATATTAAGATATTTTAATGAAATTTGGTTCGCTGACTCACATTATAGAAAATGTTGACGCAAGTCCCATTTTAATCCATTCGAATTTCGGATCCAAACATTAGTTGGCTTTTAACCAGACTGGTGTAGGGTATTGTATAGTCGGCATGGCCGACTTTAACCTTTTCACTCGTTTTAAGTTAAATTTAAGTTAAATAGCAGTCTATTTTGCTAAAATTACCAAAAATATTTGCTAAAACATTGTAAACTGCTGTTTTCAAAAAGCTCGATTTTATTTGCATTAAAAAAAAGAAATCGAAAAAAAAACTTTGAAAATTTTAAATTTTTTGATGATTTTTTAGGCTACTAATTATTTGGCAAAATTTTTTGCTGATTTTAGCAGGTTAATTTGCTATTTTCCATTTACAAAAATTTAGCTCAAATGCAACTAAATTTCTGTACATTTAACAGTTTTATTTATGCTGTTCCTATATTACTAATATATATCAAAAATAATCTGCTAATTTAGCAGTTTTTTTCTGCAGCATCAATTTTAACTAATTTTTAGTAGTTTTAACAAAATTTTTTACGGACTTTTTTCTATTAGTGTATACTTAAAGATTAATTAATTAAATAGATGACGTGTTTTTGCCAAATTTTATATTTTTTTTTTTTAAATGATATTACCTCAATTTTTCGAAAAAAATTATAACATTTTATTAAAATCTAAGAAAGTTGGAAACTGTTTCGTAACCCATAAAAGATGAAATTACAAAAATACATTTTTGGACACTTGGAAAATTTTTTTTATAGTTAGGTAAATTAAGTAATTGGTTCTTTTCTATATTTTTTCTTATATAAAATTATAAGGGCATAATAAAAAATTTTAAAATTTTAATATCAATTAACATAATTTTTTTAAAGTTCCATTTAACTTTTGATATTTTTAGGCTCCCAGCACAAATATTGTAAAAATTCAAAGATTAATTTGATATGTTAATTGTAGATTTTTTTTACAATTTTATTTTTTTTTTATTGATTCAAATATATCCAAATATGAATTTTTATCAATTTTTTTTGTAAGATCCAAAAAATTCATCTTTTTTCATTAGATTCTATGTTAAAAATTTAGCGACTTTAGCGACCTCTAGTGTCGACAGAATGAGTTATACTAGAAAGGATAATATTTACAATATTAAGTAATTTTAGTATATATAACAAAAAAATATTTTCGTCGAAATCGGAGACACAAATTTTTTTTTTTTTTGGATTTTTGTCTATGGGACAAAGCACTGTGTGTCGTAGCCTAAGCTACCAACATATATTATTTAGGTTTTTAATAGAGTTAAATCTTTTAAAGTTCTGCCTTCAATATGCATGTTTGGATTAAATGGTTAGGTTGCATAAACTAATGTAAAGAAACTTGTACTTTTGATGATACAATAGCGATATAGTACGATATATGTATGTTTGAATATTAACCTAATATTATATACATACATATTGAAACTTCTCTGGTATTCAAATATGAAAATAAAACGTTATATTGACTTTATGAACTTGAGCTTCTTGTGTTATTTTGTATTGTGTCTTCTCATATGTTTCCTTTACTTTTTGTAAACAAGGACGTCTAAATTGAACTCTTGATGTGTGGCCTAGAATATCCAGTTTCTTGCAGTTGCTTTTTATAAGGATGTGAAAATTGATATTGTGTCAGTTTTTTTTTAATTTTCTCAAAATGCCATACACATTTTTTTTATTTGCAAAAGGTTAACGGTAACCGTAAAGTACTGCAAGTAAAGTAGCATATGGTGAATTTGACAAAAATTCCACAAACTCATTTGTTCGGAGACATGAAGAAAAAGGTTATTGTACTACAAATATAAAATATGACAGAACTTGAATTTGCATTTTTGCATTATTTTATTTATTTATTTTATGTTAAATTTTTGAATTTTGTTTTATATCCTTTATTTTTCTACTCTTTTTTGATCAGTATGAATCTTTTTCAAATTGGGTGTTTATTCTGTAAGAGATCGTCTAAATAATAAATAAGCTTTCCTTCATTGCTTTTTCAGAGTGGTAAATATTGAAATCTCGAGATTTCGGTGCAGATGTAAACGCAGCTTAGGCAAGTGTGTGATTAAATTAGGGTTTCAGTAGAACCAACCACTCAAAAATGTTTGATAGTTGCTACATGGCAGTTGTTTGTGTAGTAATACTGTAGTTGTTGTTTTAACTGTAATTACAGTTGTGTTTCAATGGAAAAATACAAAACAACTGTTATGACAGTTATTTAAGAAAACAACTAACGAAAATTACTTTAGTTTCCAAACTGCTATTTAAAGCAGTTATTTTTAATATCATAATAAACAACTACCAAAACAGTATTTTTACCTTAATCAGCTATTTTTCTTAATTATTTAAAAAAATCGTTGAATTTTAAAAATTCTTGTTTAGTTTATATTTGTTATTAATAATAACCAGGGCAAGGACTTTCATGCACTAAAAAATCGAAAATATGCGCTTAAAATATGCACTATAAAATGGAAAATATGCACTTAAATATGCATTTATAACGAAATATGCACTAAAAACCCAAAAATATGCAATTAAAAAAAATGTTTTTTTTATTATATTTATTAAAAACTAACATAACCGTAAAAATTCAGGTATCGGTTACAATAAGCTTGTTCGTTTACTTACTACAAGTTAATATATTTACTACAGCTGGAAAAATGCAATATAAAAAGTAAACAAAACTTTGCAATTGTAGTAAAAGTAGTAAGAAATTCCAGCAAACGAACACACTGAATATGTCTTCAAATACACATAGTTAAATATATTTTTGTGTGTGGCATTTTACCAGAAAAAAACTTTATTATATAATAGATCTTACTTTCGTAACTCAGAGAAAAAAGTGGCAGAAATTGATGCTCGGGGACAAGTTTCCTTAAAATAAAAAAAAAATTTTTTTTCAACTTTCTGTTTGTGAGCTAACACCCGAAAATGTTAATTTAAAATTACATCTATAAAAAATGTGTTGGTGGATGACAACATATTGTATACTATATGTTTCTCTTTCTACTGTATGTTATATTATCAACAGAGCTTCCGAATAATTAATTCTTTAGAATTTTTTTTAGTTTTAAAGTATGAATTTTTAAATCGAATTTCATATTTAAAAATATTAAGAAATGTGCAAAATATGCAAAAATATGCAATAAAAATCATAAAATATGCAATAAAATATGCACTTAAAAGCAAAATATGCAAAAATATGCATTTATAACAAAATATGCAAAAATATGCAACAACAAATCGATGCCATTTTTTTTGCAAATTCTTTGATTCGGAAAAGTATTTGGTCAAAATCATTTTTGGGCCACTGACTACAAACATGCATTTGCATGAAAGTCCTTGCCCTGATAATAACTTATTATTGATATATTCATAGTTTGCAAATAAAAATCAGAAAATTGTGTTGTATCTCTAATGCATAAAAGCATAATAACTGGAGAACGGTTTGGAATTTTCACTTAAAATTTTAAATAGGCTAAACTAATTACACATAATTTTTGTAATCGAAAGAAAAACAAATGTTTTTTTTTATTAAAATGTACTTTGACAATCTGTAAAAAAGAGTAGTTTTTACCCATTTTGTCAGTTGTTTGAAAATTTTTTTGTTATTTGTCAGTTATTTGTACGGAGTTGTTAGTTATTTTTAATGCATTTATTAGTTATTTTCTAATAGTTAAAAATAACAAAAGTTTTACTTATTTTAAAGGTAAATACTATTGTCGCCTTTTTAACTGCATATAGTACATACCTTTATTTTAACTGTCATTTTAAGTAGACTCTACCGACAAACTTTTTTGAGTGAAAAACCGTGACCACTTAATTCGTTTTATACTCCCGCGATTTTCCATGGAAAGAACGACTTACTACCCAGCAAAAAAAATGCAAGTAGTGCTTTACAAACTACGTCTTTCAATGCTTCACAAGTATCCGTAGTGTATTTTAACTGCTTTTTTAGAAGTTATTCTGAACAACTTAAAAAATCACTTCTTTCACTGCTTCCCAAGTATCCGTTATTACATTTTTACAGCTTTTTTAGAATTACTTCTGAACCACATCCAAAAAATCACTTAAGTATTGCTTCTAAAGAGTAATTGCTCTAAAAGTGATCGTAAAAAGTGATTTTGGTATCAATTGGCATTTCGAAGAAGAGGGTCCCGGGTTCGATTCCCGGCGAGACCAATATTTTTTTATTTTTTTTTTAATTTTTTTTTTATTCTATTAATTTTTTTTAATATTAATAATTAATTTGTTTAAATTCAATATTTTTTTAATTTTTAAAAATATGTACATATATGTATATAAAAAAAATGGTGAGAAATTGATTTTTATGTACCTGTAAAAATAGTACTGAAACCAATATTGAATTGGAGTGCACCTTTTACACTTGCTTAATAAGTACTTTTATTGAAGAGAATAAGGAACAATATCTCGCATCAACAAAGTGGTGTTTTTATGCCAGTCAACTTTTATATCAAAGAATAGCTCAGCGGTAGAGCGCTAGACTACCAATCGTGAGGTCGCAAGTTCGATCCCCGGTGGCGGCTTTTGTAAAATAAAAAAAGTATAATTTTTTTTCTAAAGAATTTTCTTTTAACTTTTAATTGGTGAAAAAGAGCTTCCTTTGCACTTGTTCAAGAAGTACAGAAAAAATGTTAAAGTGGGAGTACTCCTCTTCTATGACAACTCAATGTTAAAATCAATAGTGTTTATGTTAAAAAAGAAGTACATCTAGATCATCAATTGTAGTGCTTTTTTTACTGCTTCGGCATCCCTTTTTTTGCTGGGTATGTTTATAAGAAATTAGTTTTCTGTTTATGTGTAACTCACATTCCTTAAATCGATTTAGTTGAAATTTAATATTAGTAGGTCATACCAAAACGTTTGCTGTATTTTCCCCATATGTTGTTGAATTTCTTCCCATGGCAACATCATACTCGTAACATAAATATTTTACTTCTTTTTAATTGTAACAAATTATGATAATTTCTAAGATTTAGATATTGCACCACTTTCGCTTACAAACCGAATGATTTTTATCTTAAAAACTTGCTCTAAACTTTAAACTTTAGTGGTTGGTGGCCACAATAACTAACTTGTTTCTGTGATAACTATAAATCACAAACGATGACAACAAATTACGCCAGCTTGTCATAAATTAAAAGACTAAAAAACCTCCCAAAATCAAAAACGTATAAACGCATTTCGTAGAATCCCATTATAAAAAAAAACATAAAAAAATATAAAAATGTTTTAAATGATGAACACAATAAACAAACTTGTTAGAAATAACCAAAAACAGAGTAACCAGTGTCTGTCTGTCCAGCTGCCCGTCCGTCCGTCTGTCTGTCAGTATGTGTACTAGGGCGGGTCGATTTAATAATCGCCCATGGCTCAGTGAAAATCGTATTCTAGGGATCAAAATAAGAAACTTTGCCGAAGGAACCATACCTCTAAAACGAATTCTACTACCCCCAACTGTTGACTTTTGTCCCGTAGGGTCAAGTTTTGAAAAATCCCACTTTGACCCATTTAGAGTGCCCCAATCGAGTCCAAATGTATGACCGACCCCCACTAACTTTGGAGGGCCGATCCACCCATGCCAGTGGCACACCCCCTGGAACTCCCCTGGGGGGTTCCCCATACAAACATTTTAAAAAATCACCATTTTTGGCACTTTATTTTATTATTTTTTATTTATTTTATTTATTTTTATTATTTTATTTATTTTTTCTCTTTAGAAATTTATTTAGTCAGAACATATGTAAATGAAAAAATTAATTTAACTTAGTAATAGAAAAGAAAATAAAAAAAATTACTGTTTGAAGTCTTTTTTGCTTTCAAGTCTGGGCATTTTTTCTTTTCTATTACTAAGTTAAATTAATTTTTTCATTTACATATGTTCTGACTAAATAAATTTCTAAGGAGAAAAAATAAATAAAATAATAAAAATAAATAAAATAAATAAAAAATAATAAAATAAAGTGCCAAAAATGGTGATTTTTTAAAATGTTTGTATGGGGAACCCCCCAGGGGAGTTCCAGGGGGTGTACCACTGGCATGGGTGGATCGGCCCTCCAAAGTTAGTGGGGGTCGGTCATACATTTGGACTCGATTGGGGCACTCTAAATGGGTCAAAGTGGGATTTTTCAAAACTTGACCCTACGGGACAAAAGTCAACAGTTAGGGGTAGTAGAATTCGTTTTAGAGGTATGGTTCCTTCGGCAAAGTTTCTTATTTTGATCCCTAGAATACGATTTTCCCTGAGCCATGGGCGATTTTTTTGCCTCCCCACAAATCGACCCAGCCTAATGTGTACAAATATTTAGTTTATGTTATTTTCGTTGTTGTACGAAATGTAATGATGAGGTTTAGTTTGATATATCTGCCGCACTGCCTGTTCCTTCTGATTCCAATGAATTTGACACACACGGAAGCTTAAGAAGTGTTTCAGTTTTTGTTTTTATTTTGATGATTACGAAATGTATTTAATGTTCACACGCTACTCTTATGTCCAGTTTAATAACAATTTTTTAGTTTCAAATATTCTTCTAATGGTTTTTTTTTATATTATTTTACACTCATTAGAGAATTTCGTAGGGTAATCTTAAGTTTGGCAAAGCTTTGATGAATTATTGAAGATATTACTATGAACAATTTTGGGGATTAAGTTGCGTTTACACTTGCATTGAAATCACGAGATTTCGATAACCAACACTGCACAGTTGGCCAGCCATCATCGTATTTTGGCCAAAACTAGAATATTGAGTATATGAGACTAAAAGATATCACAAATGGGGGTTGGGTTGTTGTTGATCACGAATCTGAAATAAAAAATATAAAATTCAAAATGGCGGATCCAAGATGGCAGCCATTAATTTTTAGTTTTTATTATATTGGACCTAAAATAATCAATTATATGGGTCTAGGATACGCTGATTAAAAATCTGAAATTAAAATTTTGAAATTCAAAATGGCGGATCCAATATGGCGACAAACAATTTTTTCATTAAATTTCTGTTGTCGCCTGATTTACTTCAAATTTCCACCAGGTGAAGTTTTTGGGTAGCAAATTACGAATCTGAAATCAAATTTTAAAAATTCAACATATGGGATCCAATATGGCGGCCATAAATTTAAAATTGTTATGTGTTGGAAAATAAATTACACTGTACAAAAAAAAAAGGTCCTGATGACAACTAATTCTGGCAGAGGGACCAAAGAAAAATACAAGTGTATCGACGTTTTAAAAGTTTTCGTCTGGCCCTATGTTTTTGGGGGGTTAAAATTACTCCTCTTTTGGAAATGTTTATTGTGAATTGGCATAGGAAACCATGTGAATCTTCCATTTTAGGTATAGGATATGTACAGCGAACTTATGTAAAACACTATGACGGACATTTTTGTGGAATATTTTTACCCTCTAACGCTGCAATTAAAGGGTCTCTTTTGGCCCTTTTTAAAAAGTGTCAAAAGAGACCCATAAGTTGAAGAGTTAGAGGGTTAAAATGTTCCGCAAAAATATTTGTCATGAAATTCTACTATAAGTCTCTGAAGACATCAAAGTTGAAAATTTAACTTCAATGCCAGAAATAAGTCAAAATTTAAAATGTGTTTAAGGGTTAATTTCGTACTTATTCAGAATTGGCACTCAAATGTCCCACAAACCTGGACTTTAGGGGGCTAGTCTGTGTGAGAAAACCAGAACCTTCTTTTAAGGTAAGTTTTAGTGCCATTTTTTAGTTTTTACTAAAACTCTGGAATGCTGGAAATCAGCGAGATCTGAAGGTACTTTGTCAGTTAAAAGGCAAAATCTCGAAAGTTTATGAACGGTCGCAAAAACCTAGGTAGAAGACATCTTATGGGACACATTGGCATTCAAGTTTTTCAAATATCTCTTGGAACATTTTGGAGCTTTTTTTTGAAAATGTAGGATTTTCAAAAAAACCCACATTTTTGAGGTAGTAAAGATAATAATTTTGTTACTTTTTTCGTAAATACTTTACAGGTTTCTATTTTTTTTGAGAACTAAATAGTTGCAGTTTTATAATTTGAGATTGTTTTTGGAACAAATTATTGTTTATTTATTATTTTTTTTATTGTATCATTATAAAATAAAAAAAATCACAAAATGAAAAAACTTTGACTTTGAACTCTCGCCAACTAACAACGAGTAACCACAATGGTACAATATTTCACTCACAAAATATTCAACAATCCTAGATTTTGAATATATAAACATATTTTCCCTTTACCTGAATTGTACTTTTGGCCAAAAAACGCCGATCCTGGCCCACAGTGCACTGTAAGAAAACAATGAAGAAAAGCTTATGGACGTTAGATTTTTAGAGAATATATTTTTTTGGACCTAACTATGTGTGTTTTATTCAAAATTGAACATTTATATGCTTTTCTTCACTGTGTTTTCAAAGTGGTGAATATCGAAATCTCGGGATTTCGATGCAAATGTAAACGCAACTTTAAATGCTTTTACATAAACTTACTTTGCATGTTAACTGTTTTACCTATTCTGCTGTAAGTGCACCATACATTTTCAATATTTTTGATCAATTTTTGGTTGTTTACAAATTATTTGAAGGTCCTGTACCCTGTATTGAAAGTTTATCAATTTAGGCTTGTATTCAAAAAAATGTTTTGAATTTTATTACAGTTTAATAAAACAAATTAACATGCAAAACAACAACAAAAATCGTTCAATTAACCTCTAATAAGACAAAAAGTTTTTTGTAAATAACCATGTAAATTTAAAAATTCCAAATTTTTTGGAATTTTGCTTTTCCATTTCATATTATTGAAAAGTGTGTGGCCAATATTGAAATGTTAGGTTTTTTAAATTTGTTTTTTGTTGTTGAAAAATAAATAAATAAAATTAAAAAAGCATATAAATTATTGTAAAATAAAAAAATATTCGCTGTAAACGTGGTTTTATTTTGAAATCTGCTAAATTTTGCAATTTTTTATAGGATGGAATATATTGATCAATTTTAATTTCATTTATATTTTTCTAATAATATTGAAAGTGTGTGTGAAAGGATCAATAAAATTTAAATAAATTATATTGACCATGTGTGATCGGCTTTAGTCTCACTTTCAGATCTTGTTGAACTAAAAATTTCAGAATCATCGAAATATCAACCTAACGTTTAAGCCATTTTCGTCTAAGTAAACGTTTCATTATACTTATAAAATATTTTGTAAATATGATTAAATTTTTCATTACATAAAAATTTATGGAGCATTTTATATACTTACATATATCATTACATTTTTTCTATGAGTAATAACCAATTCGATTATTCGAATCAGCTATTTATTCTTCTGATAAAAAAAAAATAGTCAGCAGACAAACCACAAACAATTGTTTTCTTTTTTTTTGTAGAATCGTTAAAGGTTTTAGAAAAAATGGCCAAAAACTAAGTGATGTTTAGATGGATGACTTGAAAAAATATGAAATATAATTTTTTAATATCAAATCACACTCGTAACAAATGAAATAAGTAAAATAAAGTGAAATAACAGAACCAGAAATTAAAAAACTTAAAGTACGGCATACCGGCTAAATGATACCCTACACCAGTCTGGTTGAAAGAAAAGAAATTAATGTTTGATCTGGAATTTGAGTGGGTTTAAATGGACTTGTAGCAAAATTTGTCTGGAAAGTGTTAAAAATTAGGAACTCAGTAAATATTAATATTGCATTATATTAGATGTATTTTAGAGAAAATCGGAAATACAGTCCATATGTGCGCTAGGTCCAAATATAGACCGATTATATCTTCAATAAATAGGCTTTGTCCTTGGACTATGTTAGTAAATCATTTCATAAAAATGTTCGCATATTTGCGAACTGCAGACGGATACCGCTAAATCGAATCAAAAAGTGATTCTTATGTGATCGGTATACTAAGTGGTGGGAATAGGTCCAATATATTTGGTACCTATAAACGTAATTATGTAGGCAAGAATCCTATAAGACTAGGAGATGCAATTGCTATCGGATCGCACATAGGTCCGGACATCGGGCAGAACATTATGACGTTGGACTAATGTCCGGTCCAATGTGATATCCGATAGCGATTGTATGACCTACTAGTCTTGGTGTAGGGTATAAATACGAGTGTGTTATGATAAATATAAAAGTCCGCCTGATCGCCTGTCGATATGTCTGTCTGTCGGGTTGTTTATTTGTTTCTATAACAAAAATATAACAAAAAACCTGTTATTATTTTACCAAAAATTGTCTGTTAGTGTATGGACAACTACTTGATGTTAAAAAGCCTTCATCGGTTTAAGCATATATGTGCCCAAATCCAATTAGACAAATCGCAAATTCTGCACAGTGGTCCAGTTGAGAACTGTGCTTTCGTAGCTTAATAACGCTGTGCCAAAAATTAAGGAGAGTATCTACTGTAGGGATACTTTCCATGATTTTATTTACATTTTCACTTTGTGAAATAATTTGTTAGGATGAATGAAGGTATTATGTATAGTTGACTTTTTAATTGATAAATTAATGTTTTTCGTTCGATTTGAGATCGAATATTAATTATCATATTTTCTTTTAAATTATTTTAAAATTAAAAGATGATAAAATTTTTACAATTGTAATTTACTTAAGTAAATTACAGAGAATAAAAATTAAAAAAAAAAATTGTCGTGCATAAATCCGTGCTTCATGAGTTGTCGATAAGAGGTGAATTAGAACCAGCTACTTTTAAAAATTTTATTATCTTTTTTTAATTTGAAAATAATTTAAAGGAAAATGTGATAATTAATATTTGATCTCAAATCGAATGAAAAACATTCATTCATTAACTTCAATTAATTTTCAAACTATTAATGAAAAATATTTTCATTATAATGTTGTATTCATTATCGAAGACATTAAAATAACACTGCTCTACAAAAAAAAAGGTGAAGTGGGTTTAGGATAATTGGAGTGTGCTGATTTCGAATTTGCAACTAGTTTCTTCAAATTGTCTCTAGATTTCGCACAATTCGTGATTTTACTTTTTTCTATTTTCAATAAAAAAAATTATAACTTAACCAGAAAGAAAAACCTTTACAAAGTTTAAGCTTAATTCCGTGCCATATTTTACAAACTTAAGTGTGTATCAACATCTCAGTAACTTTTGTAAATATAGTCGCTCAAGTCAAAATTTCAAAATTTTTTAAGGTTTTTTAGAAAAAAAAATTTTAAATATAAGACAAAGTCCGATCTTAAATATCAAAGCCAATTTGGAACGAAAACTGTCCAAAATTTGTATATATGTCATTTTACGTAAACAAATTATATGCCCTTTTAGAGACTTTTGTCATTAAATTTTGAATAAAAGAAAAAAAAAATATTCTACTGTACTACACATCTATTATACAAACTTTTTTGAGTGTTCAAATATTGGATATTCCTTTTATCGTAGGTTCTTTTTAGGGAATATTATTCCAGCTGACAAAAGGTGCAATATATCACAGTAAGAGTCATATTTCATGCTATTAAAATGTTGCATTTTTGGTTAAATGTTTATTTTAAAATTTAATTTCGCTACAAAAACGTTTTTGCAAATATTTCTTAAACCATAACTAAATTTCGTTATCTGTGTCCCAAAGTCTATCAGAAATGATGTGCTGCAATGCCGATGCATAAAATTTTTTTTATTTTGTTGTATTGTGTAATTTGAAAATTTTATAAAATATAATAAAAAAACATATCACCAAATACTCATTCTCTAATCACTGTGCCTTTAGTGTTATTATAAAACGTTAAAATATTATCAAATTTTAAGACATTGTCATTTACACACACTGGCTAAATAAATGTACATAGGCATGTCAGTGCAGCAGAATTGTTAAAAACAAAAAAATTCATAATTTTGAACACATTTTGAAATGCATCACTTCCCGTAACCCCCTTAGAAACTGAAAAAACCAGTCGAAATAGACTAAAAACACCCACGTTTTTAAATCAAAAAAAAATTTCAAAAAAAAAAAAATTATAGTGAAAATGGAGCAGTAGTGCAAACATACTCAAATACAAACACATTAAATAGTTTTTATCAAATTGTGGTAAATTTTACAATTGCAAAATAACATAAATACAATATTTTTTATATTTTTTCTAAAGCTGTCACTTGTAGTTTGAACATGCAATAAAATTGTATAAAAACAAATATTTAATAGCGAACATGGAAATTATAAATTTGGAACACGTTCCTTTCATGGTGTAGCGCAAAAAAAAAAATTAACGAAAAATTACTATTTTATAGTCCTCATGCATACATTTACGAAGCGATCACTTCACAAAATATATGAATCATCAAATAATTAATTTCATCTGCTTGCACAAAACAGGCCTAGAAGATATTAGGGGTTTTCATATAAACTTGTAAATTCCTTGTAAACCTGTTATAAATACAAACCATATTTTTTATATATGGATTTTGAAATTGAACTCATAAACATACCAAGTTTAGACTCTTTGCGAATAGAATACGAGTTTATATGAAAACTCCTATTATTTGCTATTAACAAAATTTTGAAATTTTTGTGAGAAAAAAAAAATAATTTTGTATCGTAAATTTATTTAATAACAATGTAGTATACATTTAGAATCACTGATTCTTTCGTTGATTGCATTTTGCTCTATCTGCTATATATGTATGTACATTAGACCGTACCTCAAAAAAAAAGTTCGCCATACACCCTCCAATATGATGTATTTTTGGAAGGCGATTTCAAAAAAAAAATTTTTTTTTGCCGACCCTAGGGGTCGCCTTTTTCAATTTTTCGTTATAGCTTCGGCATTTAAAATCGGATTTTAAAGTGTGATATATCGATTTTTTTACCTCGAGGAGACCAGTGTTTTGCTATAAATTAAAAATCCAATTAAAATAAATTTAAAAAAGCGACCCCTACGTTCGGCAACTAATATATAAATAAAATTTCTACTGGGTTTAGCGAAAAACTTCCTTAGCAAAAGTTTAATGATTTTTTGCGAGCTTTAATTTTCTGACATTAGGGTACCCGGGTAAAAATCTTAATATGGTGTCATATAAAATTTCAGCTTATTTGATAAGTCCCCATATACAACCACATACAGCTTGATCCGAAAAATGGGTCATCTACATTATAATTATAATTATATAAATTTAGATATAATTTGATACAGTTTGATCCGAGATTTGTCCATATCCAGGACATCATATTATATCTAATTCGATATAAAAATATCTGATTTTATATAATTATGTCTAATAGTAGGTATACTTTTTATGCATACCAGCTATTAAATTGACATAGAAATTTGTATAGTTTGAACAATTTCAAAGACCCAAATTTTATAACATAAAATAAAAATTTAGTTGAATGCTTTTGTCTTCTAAATCGTACGCATCATTTTTTAACATGATTTTACATGCAAAAAAATCACGTGAAAATTATTTGGCTATGGAGTAATTAACTCTTTAATTTTCAGACTACTAAATTTGATGTTGAACTATATATTAATTTCTACGGGATTATATAGAAAGTTATATAAAATTACAAGAATATATTTTTAGTATGACGACACATACAGTGTTATATAACTTAGTATCGAACCATATATAATCATATCGGTCACTACATATATTTTTATTAGTTTTATATGGCTTATGTAGTTATATATGGAATCAGATTTGGGGATACGTAATAACATCATTTACCATACAAAAAATTCGTTGAAAAAATAATATCAGATGTAGTCGTATATAATGATATGTGTCTTAATGTGACTCCATTCATTGTCAGATATGACCCAATCACATTATATATGAAAATATATAACTATTTTTACTCGGGTAGTGGCAACTGAGATCTGGTGGGTAACTACTAGAACGGGATACTTGAGGTCAAAATGTCCTGAGAGCAAAACACTGGTCTCCTCGAGAGAAAAACATCGATGTATTATACTTTAAGATCCGACTGTAAATACCAAAGATATAACGAAAAATGTAAAATGGCGACCCCTACGTTCGGCAAAAAAAAATAAAATTTGTTTTTGAAACCTCCTTGCAAAAATACTTCATATTGGAGGGTGTACGGCGCACTTTTTTTTGCTTGTAAGGTGGTACGCTCTAATGTACATTAAGCGAATTAACATTGCGATCGAAATCGAGTTAAAAGTAGATTTCGATAGATTTCGACGGAAATCCAACAAAATTTTGGGATTTCAAACAGATTTTTCATACGAAATGAAATTTTAAATTAATTTGTATTTCGGCAAAAAAAAACATTGATTTTTTTTAGTATGTTTGAAGTTAAGAAGAAGAATAAACCCTTTTTTTTTAAGTTATAAACACATTAATTTACAAATCAGACTAGATCTAGTTTCTGCCTTTTTCTATGGACGGGCTTCATCAGTGATTTTCCATTAAATTGTATTATTGTTTACATTTTATTGTCAGATTGTCTCTATATGATAATTTTTTCAACAACCCGTCAGCTGTAGGAATCGAACCCATCCATTCCCACATTACAAACGTAACTATACTATAGTTCGACAGCTTAAGGCTTATTTAGCCATACGTAACGTAACTAATTCTACCTTTAGACATCTAATCCACGTAAAGCCTTGCTAGTAGCGTAGCTAATTCATAGTTTATTTCCTATTCACCTTTCTGTTATTGTTTTTTACTTTCAGAAGTGATCAAACAGACACATACAAACATTCTACTTTAGATTTTTGGTTTATCTTCTAATCTCCTCCGTGTCCTCCTTTTTTTTGCTTTCACCTCATCATTCCTATACTAAAACATATGTCTTAGCAAATATAACATCCCAGTCAGAAAAATACAAACGGGAAAGCGATGGCAAAGCACTTTAACAGGTGGTACAAGTACTGGAAAAAAGTGCTTTCCCATTCCCAAAATGATAACATCATTAGACAAAAGGACCTGTTGTTCAAAAAGCGCCGGAAAAGCACTGGAGAAACAAAATTTTTGAAATGAAATTTTTGGCAAAACGCTGGCAAAACTAAAAAATAAGTGGTCTGGAAATATATTTTCCAAAATAAAATTTAAAAAAAATTCGTATGTATTTTTTTGGTCCTCTCTATGAACTAAAAAGCTTCAACAAAGTTCGCCAACTTACCATCAGATGGCGCGCAACAACTGTTCAAAAATTCAACATCTCGCGCAATTACAGTGTTGCCATATTTGAAGCCCTTCATATTTCACCACCTTTCACTTCTACTCCATCCCCTTTCCGAAGGAAGCAACACGTCAATTAATAGGAAGAATTTCTTGAGTGTTGCTTCTCTTTATAAAAAAAAAAAAAAAAAAAATGTGCCAGTTAAACTGCCAATGTGAAAATGGGCTAAACATACGTAAAAATATTGTATAATGCCATTCTCAAATGTTGTATATTTTTTTAAAACCAAATTATAACAACCCTGTTTTTTGTTAGCACAATACAATACGATACAACAACAACCTAAATATTTATTACTTACGCCAGTGGTCCCCAACCTTTTTTGTGGCATGTCTCACTATAACGTTTCGAAAACTTCCATGTCCCCTATCTCATGAGTTGGGGGTGGGCTGGTTAAGAACAAATTTAGTTCATTGTATCATAATATCCCAGCAAAAATTTTTTAGAACCAGTTATCTCAGAATCAATTCCAGAATAGGTGCTTTGACCACCGGTTCCGTGCAACCGGTTCTAGAACAGATATCCAAAAGTCAAAATTTAAAGTTTCACTGCCCCATAACCAGTTCTAAAACCGGTTCTAAAGCAACCTGTTCTAGTTTGGAGGAAAAAAAACCTATTGCTTTTAGGTCAAACTCCATATAAAAAGAAGCCGTTGTATTTAGAACATAAATTAGAACCTACTCTAATGCAATATGAGCTGTTCTGCAACCATTTCTTCGGATTTTAGATTTTTACTGGGATCATAAGTAATATAAACTCTTCGATTTGTAGTAATTTTGGATAACTGATAGAGAAAAAAATCTAAGAACAACCGACATTAAGAGTTTTCTATAAAAAATTTTCAAAACAAAACCAAAAAAGTAATTTTTTCTCTTGTAAATCGTATTTCAAAATTCAGGGCCGGTGCGGCACGTGTTCCCGTTATATGATCACTAGGGCAAGGAATTTCATGCAAATGCATGTTTTTTCTCGATGGTCCAAAGCTAATAAAAACTAAATATTTTTTCAAATCATCAAATTCAAAACAAATTGGCATCGATTTGTTGTTACATATTTTTGCATATTTTGACAAAAATGCATGTTTTTGCATATTTTGAATTAAAATGCATATTTGGTGCCTTTTTAATGCATATTTTGTGTTTTTAATGCATATTTGTGCAAATACATATATAATTTTTGGTAACATTTTTTGATTTGTAAAAAATTTATACGATACGATTCATTGAAAAATTAAATTTTTTTTCTTTATTATTAAAAATAAACATTTTTTAAAACCTTATTTACCTATGGAAAAGCTTCGAATTCTGTGTCTATTTGCAAAATAACTATCTTATATATATTTTTATGTCTTAAAGTGCTCTATTTTTGCAAATATAATCATTTTAAGTGCCTAGTTTTTATGTTTTTAATGCATATTTGTCTTTTTTAGACGCATATTTTAGATTTTTAAGTGCATGAAATTCCTTGCCCTAATGATCACCATCATTTTTTGCATGATGTATTTTTATACACAATCGAACATTTGTATGGGGGCGGGTCACAGGTCGCCATTTTTTACGCCCATATAACGAAGGTTCAACCTAGTGTCTCCAAATTACGGATAAAAAATTCAAAAATGACTACAAAAGCACTAAAACAATTTCAAATATAAGAATAACCATTTGTTTTTAAATAACATTTAAAAATAAATAATAAAAGTCATTTGATTTAAATGAAAAGTAAGTTGACCGGTTTTAAAATGAAGTTTCATTTAATATAAATGGTATTTTGTGTTATTTTAACTTAAAAATTATTTTAAGTGTGTGTATAATCTGTGAAGATATTGCTCAAAAAAACTTTGATAAACGGGAAATCACCCTCGTGGTGTTGACATTTGTTTAAGCGCTGTCAACTTTTCCTTTGACAGTCGGGAATACAAGATCCCCAATACACCGTTATCGCTAAAATAACATTTTCAAATTGAATACCATTACGAATACCTCTAAAAAAATTCTAAATACCGTTATTTTTACCGATACCATTTATATAAAAAATGCCAATATATATTGACGACTTTTTTGGTGATTTCTTATTTAAAAATGACAACTTTGACGATATTTCCCACCAAATATGACTATTTTCCACCAAAATGGGTTGGCAGCACTACATACAACGTTCTAAAATGAGAAGAATCTTGTTAAGCCCCCCATACATTTGCAATATTATGTCCAATATAAGGGCACAGTATTTTTCTCGTTTTGCCACACACCATACAATAATTTGCAACATATATGTAACAAAAGATCGCCACAATATTTTATGCAATATATGATTTCAACATAACCTCAAAATGCGCACAAACATAAACAGGGCAAAATTAAAATTGCACAGTGTTGCCAATAGATTATGCAATATTTCAAGTTGCCCAATAAAAATCAAAAGTGTTTTGATTCACTACATAATATTGCACAACCTTCAATTTAATACATACACGGTCAATATGCTTGCACAACTTGGAAAGTTGTACCATAATATTGCAAATGTATGGCCCGCTTTAGAGATTTATGTTGGATTTCTCGATGAATAAATATTATTTAAAAATATTTTAAATGCACAATTTTTTATATTTAGTTCATATTTTTGGATTTTTGGTGCATATTTTTTGTTTCTACTGCATGTTTTATTTTATTTTCGATTTTTGCGTACAGCCCTGGGAAACAAAAACTAATTTTTATAATTCTTTTTCGTTTTGACTCGTCTCGTTATAAACAAAAACAGCAGTTAAATTTAATTTAAACTCTTATTTTTTTCTTTAATTGCAAATAATAATTTTATGGTCCAAGTTTAAACGAATACATATTTAAAATGTTAACACTTACATCCTAAAATATACAATTACCTGCTAACATTTAGCTTTAAAATGGCAAACAATGATTTTTTTTTTTTTTTTTTTTAATTTTAACATTAATATTTTTTTAATGGAATTTTTATTGTTTACATTCACTTTAAACAAATGACCGTTAAAATTCATATTATTTATGGTTAATTTAAATTAAATATTAACAAAGCAAAAAATCCTCATGTCAATTCTTTTTTTTAATTAACAATTTTATTCTGAAAAAAAAATCTGTAAAGATTAACGGAGTGTCGATTTGTAATAAATAAGGAAACACACTTTGGTTTTTAGCATAATGAATACATTTGATTTTTGACGACTGACTATGAAATTAACAACCGTTTTTTATCAACACACTACTATTAACCGTTAAATGTCAAGTCGTTACTCAAAGATGTTTAACAGTTTTATGTTTGAATGAAACACCCTGTGTTTTCTTTTGGAAGCAGAAAAACAGCTGTTAAAAAAGGATTAACTATAAAATTTACTACATTTTAAAAGCAACAAACAGAGAGTTGGAAAAGAGTTTTTTCCAAGGTATGTAAATTATTGCCATCACTTAAATTGTTTATTTTATGGTTAAGTGAAAAAAAAGAATGTATGTTAAGACATATGAATGAAGTTTTCTTATGTAAATTGTTAACTGTAAATAGTTTTTTTTTTTAACAATTCATTGAGAATACAATTATTGACCGACTGTTGTGTTTTAAACATCCATATAATCTACAAGGAAAGTATTTAAAAAGACAAACACATTTTTATACAAAATTACACCATATTAGAAATTATGGAGCATAAAATAAAAAAAATAATTTTTAATGGAATTTTATAATACACTAAGAGAATAATGTAGTTAAAATAAATTGCAATTGTAGTTTAAAAAGAGGACACTGCAACTGTATATAAAATTACCTGATATTGCAGTTGTTTTAACTAAAATGACGGTTCAAAGTAACTGCAATTTTAATTGGATCAAATAAAATTGCGGTGTAATTTTTTAATTCTCTGAGTGTATTTTTGACAATAATTTTTTTGCAGTAGTTTGATTTTAATTTAATTCAATATTTTATACTGCTTTTTATTAGTTACAAGAGGATAGCAAGAACCCTGAATTATTCTTAAATTTTATAATACATATGTATATAAGCACTGTAATTTTCAGTAGATTCTACCGACAAACTTTTTTGAATGTACAAAATAACTATTATGACAGTTATTTAGGAAAACAACTAACGAAAAGTACTGTAACTTTTCATAATTTTTAAGAAATTTTCTGCGACTTTTCCTGCACAGATCTATCACAAATCCAAATTTCATTAAGATTAAAAGGAACCCATTGAGCTAGTTTCCTCATTAGTTGTTTAGTCTTTTTAAATTTGAAGTTTTTTTTCTAAAATTTTCGTATTGAAAACCTTTAAAATTTTAGGACACACTTGTAAAATTATTTTCTTATTTAAAAGTTGAAATAATTAAGGCCAGTTTTATAGTCAAAATAATATTGATTTTTTTCTACTTATATACGAGTATTTTTAAGTAAGAAGTTTTGTGCTCAGATCGATTTTTTTTCTTAAATAAGAAATTTTCAAATATGCTTATTCTAATTATAAAACTGCCCCTTAAGCACTTCTTCTATATTAAACCTTTTAGATTCGGACATATAGTTGTGTTCGAAAAACTCTTTGACACTGGAACATTTTTACATTCTATGTTTGATATGAAAGTTGTAGGATTGGGAGTAATTATTCTTATAAAATAATCCCAGACATTGCAAAAAAAATTTACAATTTAAGGTATATTCCTATTATCATAATCTGAGAATGTTTTTCATATCAGAATCTACATTGTGTTTCCTATGAAAATATTATTTAAATTCTTCTAAGTTTATGTTAAAATTTTTTTGGTTAACCCGTACATTTTCAAAATAACTTAAACTCAAATTAATTTTGTTGGTGCTTCTTATAAAAAATTACAGAATAAGGCTGCGTTCATACCTAATTATTAAACACTCGTTTTAGGTAAACACGTGTTTAAGATTTAAGGTGCATTTACAGTGATGGAGTACTCCAATCTGTAGCAAATTTAGTTCTTTTCTCTTTCTTACTAATACATTTTTGTATTTTGCTATCTTTTTTTATTCCACTCCAGAGTCAAAGTTGTTTGACTCTGGAGTACGGATTTGTTGCACTCTAGAGTTAACATCACTCTGTTAACTGTTTAACATGACAAATATAACTAAAAAAACACATCACTAATTTGTTCACATCTCTAATTGTCAACAAATTAAAAAAATATATTAAAAAACATAAAACCAACACAAAATATTTGTATTGGAAAATTTATAATAAAATAAAAAATTATTTCCAAACTATTTGAGATGAAATAAAGCCTAAGAATTCGCGAAAAAATGTTAACTGTTCGAAATGTTCAAAAAAATATTTGACGGTTCAATACTTACGCAGTTTTCGCGAATATCTTGCCACGGCTTTCACTGCTGTTATTATAAAATTATTTTTTTTTTTATTTTATTTTAAATTGAAACTATTTGTTTATATTTTTCAATATTTTTTTATAATTTGTTGACAATTAGAGATGTGAACAAATTAGTAATGTGTTTTTTAGTTAATATTTGTCATGTTAACAGTTAACAGAGTGATGTTAACTCTAGAGTGCAACAAATCCGTACTTGTTTGACTCTGGAAACAACTTTGACTCTAGAGTAGAATAAAAAAAGATAGCAAAATACAAAAATGTATTAGTAAGAAAGAGAAAAGATATAAATTTGCTACAGATTGGAGTACTCTATCATTGCAAACGCACCTTTATGTTTACCTAACCGACAGTTGTACCAGGCGGTTTTCATCGCCTTTTTCGAGCATTAACATCTTGTATCGAAAAATGTTAGCCTTAAAGGTGCTTTCACAATGATAGAGTGACTCTACTCTGCAGCACATATTAAAATGTTAACTGTTCACAATGCAGAGTAAAGTTACTTCAAAAAATATTTGACACTTAAATACTTACATTTTGTTTCGCGAATTTCTAGGCTTTATTTCCACTGCCTAAATTTTGAAATAATTTTTTATTTATTTATAAAATCGCAAACACAAATATTTTGTGCTGGTTTTACGTTTTGTAATATTTTTGTTTTTAATTAGAGATGTGAGCTTATTAGTGATGTGTTTTTTAAGGTATATTTGTCATGTTACATAGCTAACAGATCACTGTTAACTCTAGAGTGCAACGAATTCGTACTCCAGAGTCAAATAACTTTGACTCTGGAGTGGAATAAAAAAAGATAGCAAAATACAAAAATGTATTAGTAAGAAAGAGAAAAGAACTAAATTTGCTACAGATTGGAGTACTCCATCATTGTAAACGCACCTTTATGTTTACCTAACCGACATTTGTACTAAGTTAGATATATTGAGAAAATCGTTAACGAAGATAGAGGGCATCACTCATGAAGCAGATTTTTACTGAAATAAACTAATTCAACATTAAAAAAATATCGAAATGGGGTTTAACAGATTTCCTCGAACCCTTTTGTTGGTACTTTTTGAAAGAAGTTGGCAAACCTATGCTAAAACATGTATTAACACTTCTACTTCTAACACATCGGCTGAAAAATCCGTAGGATGACACATAGGTGACGCCACTAATGAAAAATCCATATGATTTTTTGGAACTACCAACCTTCAGAGGATATCTATCAAAATTTAATGACAATTCGTTCATTAGTAAACAAGTTACAACTGTTTTACTGACGCTACTTTTACGATTTTGAAAATTAGTCTAAAGGTGTCTAATCACACGAACGAGGTGGCCAATTCACAGGTCCATTTCTTGACATAATTCGGTCACCAAACGTTTGGCTCAACAAAGTGATGGTTTCACGCGCTGTATAGCATGTTGTGCCGTATTATTGGAACCATTTCTCCTCCAAATGATTTGTAACGACATGAGGAATAAAAAAATCACGAATCGGAGATTGAGTTGCTGAGAACGGTGTCGGATCGATAAATTCGAGTACTCTGTCACACTCACGACTACAGCGGCGATTCCTTCTTCTGTACGCGCGGTACAAGTTCGATTTGGATAAATATTATCCAAAAGAGTAAATCTGGTCATGAATCGATCCATACTATTACGTATTACCTGCTTAGATGGACGATTGTGCGAACCGTATACCTGACGAAGTGCTCTATAAGTTTGGTGAACAGAGCGCGAATTTTGGAAATAAATTTCCACGATTTGTAAATGTTGTTCTGGTGTAAGTCTTTGCATGGTGATTTGCCAAACTATACTGAAAAAAAGTCAAAGACACTTCATTAGTATGACAGCTAGTTTTACAGTTATCGCTATCGGAAGTTTATACGTCTAAAATTGTTATTCTAAATATTCTTCCCTTTCATTTGGTCAAAATATTTTTTGTAAGAAGCCTGACCTTCAGTTTGTATAGATATTTTTTTAGCCAAATCAATCACAATGGTAGTTAATATTTTTGTAACTACCTCTTTTTTAAAATCACAGCTTGAAAATAAATTATTATTAAATTTATATTTTCTAATGAAATCGCAACATGTTAGTGCAAATGAAATCTTTGAGAATGAAAATAATGGAACCAGAGATTTGGTATTTCCTTTTTGCAAACCAAATTAAAATTAAGGCAGGTACAAAAACCCAAAACGAAAGATAGGTATATTGACTAAAACAATAAACACATATAGTGGTGGTAAGTGACCACCTTTGAACTCGATCAAAACAGATCATTTATTTAAAAAAAACATTGTCTTAGCGCAGCTATGAATGTAAATGGTGAAGGACTAGAGCGGCGGTGAGTAAAGGAGAGTAAGAGGACTCGTGGCTAAAAAGTTGTTTTAGATTTTCCCATTGCATAGGAAGTAAAGAGAAATATAGCAACAGCAACAGGTTGGTGCCGGTAAATACGAAAATGTGCATTTCGTAAGAGTACCTGTATTCTCTCTAAAGAGTAGGAATTGTAAAAGGTAATAGTGTATTGAAATACATTTAAGAGCACGTCAAGAATTATGCTAAAGAGTACTCTCTGATATAAGTTAGAGAACTTGTTCTCTCTTCTTAGCTATAAAGTCGAAATACCTGTTTTACTTTCAAAATTTTCAAATTTCAGTTCAGTATATTTGCTTTTTTTATTCCTTCTTATAAACCCAATAAACTTTTACATAATTATGACCATGATGATGATTAGAAACAAAAATCTCTGCAAAGAAAAATAATATTAAAAAAGATGATTAAATAAGCAAAACGAAATAAAATGACAGAGCAACAATACCATCGTGTTAATTTGAACCTACCAAACATTTATAAACCTTTATTGAAAATAATGTATAAAAACGGTATGTTAACGGTGATGCCAACTATTTAGAAGGAACAAACGGTGTGGGAAATCTAACTTTTAAATGTAAATCGGAACTACCGATTTAGTATTGAAACTTGTTAAAAAGAAACAAAGTATTTCTAACTCGAGGCTTGGAAGATGGGATAACGATATATGATAAAGCCGTAAAATAATGACCGTTTTTGGATCTAACATCCATTTGAAACTTGAAAAAGTGAAAAGTCTTGCCACTTTGAAGGCCGTGAAATCCGATAGGATTAGATCAAATCCTGAGGGGAACTGTATTTAATATTTTGGTTCAAAAATAAAATCTACAGTGCATCTTAAAGCTTTAAAGAGATTAAAAGTTTTAATGAAAAAATTTAAGGAAGCCCTCTAGGGATCTTAAGCTTTGACAATGAAAACAGTTTACTATCCAGAGATACATCACTCAGAAGAATCAGAAAATTATAAAATAAATCAGTTTTGCTATATGTGACCTTCTCCGAGAAAAGGGACCTAGTGTGTCAAAAACTTGGGAAAATCGATAAAAATGAGAAAATATCGATTTTCCAAGTTTTTGACACACTAGGTCCCTTTTTTGGAGAAGGTCACTTATGTGAAATTTCCTCAAGTCGTCTTCATGACAGCTTAGTAAATTTACTAAGCCGTTATAAAGACGTTTTCAGGGCAACTATTAAAGTATACAATGAATTTTGCGGGTATAATAACAAAATATACTAAGCCATCATAAAGACTTTTTTAGACGGTTCCCATTGCAGACATTGCAATATGAAAATGCTTCGGAATCGTATTGCCAGAAGGAACAATTTTATTGCGGCAATAGACATATTCTTATTGTGGATGTTCAATCCTTCGGGAGTAAATTTCTGTTCTATAGCGACACTCATTTAGTAACATAATAATCATAAATCATTTATCGGTAATTTGCAATTTATCGGTAATCATTAATTGGTAATTTATCACCTAGAAGATAAAGAGGTGATATCGCCAAATAAACTCGCCGATACAAAATAAACGTTTAAATGTCAAAACCATCACCCTGTCGGAAGATGCTATAACTTTTGCAAATGACGGCGACTGACAGTTTTGTTTTAATATTTGTAAAGTAAATAGATATAGAATACACGTCGACAAGCCATGGAACGCGGGATACTCGTGACTATTTTTTAACGGAATAATTCGTCAGTGATTTTAGAGTAAGTTGAATTTCGGCGCAGATACCTAGGCCAGCTGGCCAAACACTAAGGCGTTTAGCCGCTCGCCTCGAAGAGCGTGAAACAACACGTGACAGAAGAGGAGACGGAAGACCTCGCAGTGCTCGTTCCGCCGAGAATGGATGAGCAGGAAAGGTCGACCAGACGACGTTCTACGCAATTGGTCATGATCAATGAGTTTTTATTGCCGCAAATTGATGCATTGGGACTGGAGAACATGTGGTCCCAACATTTTGAAGGATGCGTTTCCGGATAACCCAATGTTTCGTTTCGGCTATTAGCCTCCGATTTAACCGATCAAGACTTTTCCCATTAGTGTTTTTTGAAGTCGCGGATCTATGTAAACAAGCTACAGACTCTGTATGCTCTCAAAGAGAATATCCGACAAGAGTGCCAGGACTTATCGCCCGAAGTTCTCTCCAGAACGATGGAAAATGCGATAAAAATAGCTCGGACATAATCCCTGAACGCAAAATAGTGGTAATGTCCGGGCACCGTTGTGCACATAAAAAAATTTATAAACTAGAACAAAATCCACTAAATTGGCATCCCTGTTAGCGAGAACGCATACATATGCATATGTACTTAAAAATATGCAAGTATCTAAAAGATACAAAATAAACACATAAAAGTGTAGGAACAACTACTACTCAACCCGACTAGTTTTCTGCTCTTAAACATTGTTAGCGTCAACGCTGTTGGGGTACTCGTTGTATCTTGTTTTGAAAGCAAACAAATGTAAAAGACAGACCCTAAACCAATAAAAGGAAAAAAAATCAGAAAAAAGCAAATAAACCATAATGTGGGTAAGTTCAGAGCAACAACAACAACAATATTATAGAAATCCACTCATTATATTGAAATGTGCCATGAAGTTAGATTGCCTTAGCGAAGATCATTTATTTGGTCCGTCGGGTCGGTTGGTTCGTGTAGAGTTTTCATGTTGGGATTTAAAGTTATTTTTTGTTACTGTTGTTATTTTGTTTTATTTTTGCGATAATTACGAAAGAAAACAAAGAAGATACAACAACAACCGCTGATAAAAATAAAAAACAAAATGTTAGTAAATTGATTGCACATTTTAAAAGTATTTTTCGGTTTTCTTTACTTAAGAATTAGGGTTGCCAAGAGACTATTATAAAATTAACTCAAACTGGGGAAAATATCACAGCATTAAGGTCTCGTTACTCGAACATAAATGTAACGCGAACGAGACGGTACTTTGCATTTGTATTTTTATTAAGTTACTCAAAATATGCAACGTGCTGCATGTTTTTGCTAATAAAACACTCAAAATTTTAAAATAAACTCCTATTTCATTGGCCTGAACCAACGAGCATAGAATATCAAGAGCATGCATGCGTCTATCCTCTGTTAACTAGCTCTGGCCGACATTTCCAGATTTTTTATTAGAAGGTGATAAGTTTTATGAATAAATTTTAATAAATGTTAAAAATTTTTTCAATAAAAATGCATAACATGAAAAAAAAAACTAAATCCGTTAACTGCAATTTAACTTCTTGAAATGTCAGACAGAAACGCTTTGAACCAATAAAAAAATTATTCATCAAACGTTAATTTTTTATTAAATTTTTCTAAGCAGATTTTATTTATTTTAATTTTCGTTTTTTGTTTTTCTTCCGTGTTGTTTTTTTTTTTTTATATGCAATTAAAAACAGCTGTTTTCCACGCTCAAGTAAAACTTGAGAGAAATCCTATTTTCAGCAGAATTATCAGTCCCGTTACGATTCGTTTCAGTCGAGTACTCAGCACTATGTTTTTCTCATTAAGCAGGTTGAATCAGCTGATTCGTCACGAATTTTGATATGCGTGTTGTCAATATGAGTATACATATTTTCTTAGAATTAAGGTAGAATTAGCTATACGTGGACGTAACGTGACGAGTCTTCTTATGGAAAATCTAATGAGTTAAAAGAGCATAGCTGACAGTCTATTTCTTTTTTACTCATTATTTTAGATTGAATCAGCTGATTCGTCACGTTACGTTACGTATGGCTAAATGAAGGTAGAATTAGCTATACGTGGACGTAACGTGACGAGTCTCCTTATAGAAAATCTAATGAGTTAAAAGAGGATAGCTGACAGTCTATTTCTTTTTTACTCATTATTTTAGATTGAATCAGCTGATTCGTCACGTTAAGTTACGTATGGCTGAATGAGCCTTGAGCCTCTAAGCATGGTGTTAAGAGGATGTTGTCAAGCTTTTTCAATGCGTGTCAAGAATAAAGAAAAAATGTCATTTGTCAAGCTTAAACGGAATTTTAGAAATTTTTCCATCAAATTGATAAGTAAAATTAACCATTAATTGAACTGAATTTTAAATTGTCAAGAAAAATCAAGCCTTTTTTTTGAATGTCAAGAAAAATTAGGCTTTTTCCTCTGAATGTCAAGCTTTTTGCCAATTTCGATCTGGCAAGCCTAACTTATTGTCTTGACTAGCCATGGATTTGTGCGAACATGAAACAAATCACACGTGAAACAACAACAAATTTTATTTGTTGTTTTTGTGTTGCATGTAATTCGTTTCATGTTCGCACAAATCCATGGCTAGTCAAGACCATAGGTAATAGACAGTCTGTTTCTGAAGGCGTTAACTCCTGTGCAAAAAATTGCACATGATATAAAAATCCTTTTGTATTTGTAGAAACACATAGCAATCAGAAGTTAGTTGTAAATTATGTGCTAGAAAATTTTGTCAAAAATTTTCATTCTACTGAAAACTTTTGTGTTTTATTGTTGTGATAAATAAATTATCTTTTCGCTTATTAGTTTTTAAATAACTGCCTTTCAAATTAAGAGATTCAGTAGGTTATGGGATACTCAAAAGAATCTCACGGTATTCCGCAGTGACAAGAAGTCAAAAATCGTTTGGTTGGATTTTTGCATTCATACCTAACATTAAATTCATACACAGAGTTGAATAGAATCAGCTGAGATATCTTAAGAATTAAAGTTCAAAGCAAAAAAGAGTAATAATAACAAAAGGATAAAAATAGCATTGTTAAATTTCGTTGATGTTAGTCTAAGTTGAGTTGTTGATAACAAACTCGATTTGCTTTCAACAGTCATATAAGTAGACGATTATCAAAATATTAACCCACTCAAAGGCGAAAGGCACTGATGATGGCTTTGTAGCGAAAGCCGAAAATGCGCATTCTGCCTTGCTGGTCTTATCGGATTTTTTCAATAATTTTTATTCTTTGTAATTTACTTGTAAAAATTGTATCATCTTTCTTTGATTTGAAAATAATTTAAACAGAAAGTGATATTAATTTATGATCTTGAGTCAAACTAAAATAACATTCATTTAATTAAATTATTTTATTTAATTTTTTAGTCAATTGTTTTTACCTTCCAAATCCATTTTTCTGAAAGTGCGGCTGTAGTTATGAAACACTAGTAAACAAAATGGCGATTTAACCCTAGAAGTGCATTGTTAGTCGATTCGACTAACATCAACCGTGCTTTACAAATAGCGAGAAAAATAGCGATGCACTTCTAGGGTTAAATTAATTTACGTTAAAAAATTTTTTTGGGAAATATGTATATGTATTTTGGATGTAACTTTTAGTTATAAAGTCTTTTATATGACTAAATTATTCGGAACCTCACATATCAGCTGTATCATAGTGCGGCTATAGTTATGAAATGGAGTGTATAAAGAAATTCGAGGTAATGATGATGCAGATAAGTGGCTTAAAGCTGTTAATGAAGAACTGCAATCTATGAACAAAACCCAGGTGCTGGAACATAATGTTTAACAATTTTCTTGTATCGTTTGGGATTACTAGTTCAGCACATGATTACTGTCTTTATACAAAATAAAATACAAATTAAACTGATGATTATTGTAATGTATGTATGTTCATGAGCTTCTTATTGCCTGTAAAAAATAACAAGCAGTGAAAAGTTAAAGAAAGATTTATCGCAATATTTTGATATGTCAGATTTTGAGTCTCTTAAATTATTTCTTGGTAAGAAAATAATGAACTTTTAATTACACAAGAGGCGAATTTCGATAAGCTATTGGCTAAATTTGATATGATTGAAAGCAATGCTGTCAAAAGTCCAATGGAAAAGAGTTTGAAATTGAGCCATAACCAAGATTCTAGATATGATCAACCACACAGAGAACTACTTGGGAGTTTAATGTATTTAATGTTATATTCAAGACCAGACATTTGTTATCCGGTTGGCTATATGTATGTATATGTACGAATTGTGCGGTACAATAAAGGAACGTCGTCATATAAATTGAAATTTATATCCTCAAATGAAAAAGTTGTGGGATATGTAGATGTTGACTAGGCATCTGACGCAGTGGATCGAAAATCCGTAAGTAGATTTGTTTTAAAGCCTTTGGCTGCACAGTGTCATGGTGTTGCAAGAAACAACAAACCGTTGCAACATCATCAAGTGAAGCAACAACTGAGGCAATATGGTTAAAAGATCTACATCTTGGAGTATCCATGATCCATATTGTTAAAGAAGAACACCCAATAATAATATATGAAGGCAGGCATATGGAAAGTAAACGAGCCAAACATAGAAATAGGAAAACTAAAGATTCTGCCTATTGCAACAAATGATCAATTAGCATATATATTTACAAAAGCAACTGATGTTGTTCGTTTTCAAAACTTGAGGGGAATACTGGGATTATCTGATTGAGAGGAGGTGTAGAAAAACATAGCAATCAGAAGTTAGTTGTAAATTATGTGTTAGAAAATTTTGTCAAACATTTTCATTCTACTGAAAAGTGTTGTGCATTGTGTTTTATTGTTGTGATAAATAAATTAACTTTTCACTTATTATTTTTTAAATAACTGCCTTTCAAATTAAGAGATTCAATAGTATTGTATAAAAAAAGTCTTTCAACGTAAATATAATCTCTTTTCAAAATTACCAATATCTTGGTTTACTTGAATAATTTTCTCAGAGACATATTTCTGGTAAATGATACGTACATTCACAAAAGTTTGTCGGTATAATCTACTGAAAATGACAGTTAAAACAAAGGTATATGCAGTTAAAAAGGCGACAAAGGTATTTACCTTTAAAATAACTAAAACTTTTGTATTAAAGGAATTAAATATGCTAAAATCCCAAACGTATTTAACAAATTGTGAAAAGTAATCCGTCAACAAACGACATTTTTAGAATTTCTGGAAATATTTGTTAAGTTAAATTACAAACTCAATGAGAAAAATATCAAAGAAAAAACAAAAACAACAACAAAAAATTTTCCACAATTTGCTTTGTCATCTTCCAATGTACTACTCTGTTGTTTTGACAGATCTAGCAATGTAGTGACATCCATTCATGTATAAACAACAATAGAAAACAATGTTTTCTAAAGTGTCAGTAACATTTAAATTTGCACAAGCACTTGCTCAATGAGAAATTCTTGAAATTCTCATTGAGTTTGCTATTTAACTTAACAAATATTTCCAGAAATTCTAAAAACGTCGTCCCCTGACGATTTACTTAGGCAAGAATGAAATCCGGATAGGGACATGCCTACAACGGATTACTTTTCACAATTTGTTAAATGCGTTTGGGATTTTAGCATATTTAATTCCTTTAATGCAATTAATGTATATCCCGATAAAATAAAATTAAGAAAACTTTTGTTATTTTTAACTGTTGAAAAATAACTAACAAATGAAATAAAAATAACTACCAATGTCGTAAAATTAACTGATTAATTTTTACTACAAAAATTTCAAAACAACTGACAAATCGGTAAAAACTACAGTTTTTTACAGTTAATTATTTTTGTTTATAAAAGTATATTTTAATATAAAAAAAAATGATTTTTTTTCCTTTCGATTACAAAAATATGTGTTATTACTTCAGCCTATTTAAAATTTGAAGTGAAAATTCCAAATTGTTCTCCAGGTATTATTCTTTTATGCATTGAAGATACAATACAAGTTTCTAATTTTTATATTTAGAAATATATCAATAATAACAAATATAAACTAAACAAGAATTTTTAAAATTGAAAAAAATTTAACGAAATTTTTTATTTTTTAAATAACTAACAAAAACTACTGTTTACTGTAAAAATACTGTTTTGGTAGTTGTTTATTAGGTTATTAAAAATAACTGATTTACGAAAATACGATTTTACGAAATTAGAGTTCATTAGTTGTTTAAATAACCGTCATAAAAGTTGTTTTGCTTTCTTCTAAAGAAATACAACTATAATTACTGTTAAAAACAACATCTACTGATTACTACACAAACAACTGTGATGTAGTAATTGTCAAACTTTTTTGAGTGTATGTATTTTGAATCAGTTGTGTTAAAATTAAACCCCATATAACTCAATAAAATTCCCAAATAATCTTTTAGAAAATTCATAAACAAGGCAACACTAGCACAAATTTTTATGCAGCCTATTTCTTACCTGTTTTATTCTAAAGCCCGATAAAACCCCAAGTAGAAAAACAAAACATGAGAGTCTAAAAGGTGATTTTGCGATGCTCTTAACAAAATAAAACGAAATTCTTAAAAGAGAACTAGTAATATAAAGAGAACAGGTAACTAAGAAACCAAGAAAGATACAAATACAGCAAGAAAGATACAAATACACCAAGAAAAAATATAAGCATGTGTGACTGGCACTGGTCACACGTTTAAAGAAAATTTTTGAATACAAATGTAAAAAGATTATGGTCTGGCCTGGCCTGGGTTGGCTGCTTAGATAGATTTGCAAGACTTTTTAGTTGTGAAACGAAGATAGATACAAAAACACATGGATTTTGTGTAAAAACCGTTTGGAGCAGAGTGTGAATTTAAAATAACGAGTAGGTTTGCGTTGCTAAAAGGTGAGAAGTCTGGCCAAATTAACTTTAAGAGAATTTGGCCACAACACCAAAAAAAAAATAAATAAAGCTCTCTCGAGGTCTTAACTTTGCGCGAATGTCTGTTTTTCTTGTCTTGTGAACGGAAAAAAGGTTTTTGTTGGAAATTTGTGATATCTTTACGTTTAGTCTTAATAATGATCTTATGCAGTTTGGTGTTTTAAAACAAAACGAGCGCGTGACTAAAAAACGTTAAAAGTTGAATTCGTTTGTTGTTTTTTATATACATATGTATCTTTTCTTGAGTTTTTTTTTAATCTAAAACACATGTGCAATTCGATGGTAAAGTTGGGTTTTTTTTCATATGCGCGGAAATTCGGTTTAAAATTCAATAAAAATTAAAATCGCGTGTGTTATTTAATACGAAAAAAAATTAATAAAAAATTTTATATACAGAAAAAAAGAAGCAGAAGCAACAAAAAAAATATACAAATAATTGAATAAGCAACAAGAATTGTGAAAGAAATTCAAAACAACTTAAATTCAAAACTGCATTCATTACATTTAACAACAACAAATATTATATGAATAATTATTCATTATAACAACAACAACAAAAGTTATATGAAAAATATTTAACAAAAAAATAATCATCATCATTATTATGAAAATAATGATGATGATGATGTAAAAAAATGCTTCATGATGATGATGATGATGTTGGCATGTCATAAATATTAAGAAAAATATTTATATTTTTTTTACAAATGTGTAATAACCAGTAAAATGTTTATAAATAATATGAAATATGTACATAAAGAAAATGTTTATGTAGTTGTGCAAAAAATATAAAATAAATTAAAAATACTAAAAATTAACATAATACTCTTAATGCATTAAGAATTAAATTTTTAAAAACTCATTAAAATATTGTAACTTTATTGATGTATGGTGTTTTTCAAAACCTTTGGAATACAGTTTCTTTTGTTTCTTTATTATTGGATATTTATACAATTAAATGTAAGTTTTAGTTTTTATTATTTAATTAATTTGTTTATTATTAAAAAGGCTGTTTAATAAAGTATTTTAACATTATTTTTGCTAAGATATTTTTGACAAGTCTGACATTGAAAACTTATTTGAGAAAGAATACACTAGTTTTCAAGGTTTTTCCTTCAATATGCCTTTCTCAGGATCTATTCGATGAGCTCTTATGAAAAATTTCAGTACACTCATAGAAATAAAGCTGTAAAAATAGCAGAAAAAGCAAATTAAAATTAGTTAAAAATTATCTTGCAGAAAAAATTGCTGAAATTAGGAGATTTTTTTTTTTTTTTTTGCTAAATGCTAATTGTAACATCTGCAGAAAATGTTGCTAAATATTAGTAGACTAAAAATAACAAAAACAAACTGTTAAATCTGCAATTTTTTATTTTTAAGTTAAATTTAGTTGCATGCAATTGCAGTCTATCCTTCTAAAATCAACAGAAATATTTGCTAAAAAAAACTAATAAACTATTGATTTCAGAAGGCTAGATTTTTTATTCGCATTAAGTGTACCAAACAGTACACTTAAGTGTACCAACTGTATACTTAAGTGGGTGTCATTGTCGCTGTTGAACTACTCTTGGATTTTCCGTAGCCCGTATCCTGCAGTTTTGCCTATTAACGAACCCCTTTAATTGGAAATGGGATTCGTCGCTCATAATTAAATTATGTATAAAATCACGATTTTCTTCTGCTTTTTGCCGGAAACGATTTGGACACTTTGTTCATTGTGTACTGTTCCATTTTAAATTACCCAAGTCTTCTTGGTTATAAGGAATTCAAAACCCTTAGGTAATTTTGGGCCACCCTATATTATTCAGCATAAAACCAATTTTTAAAAATTATATTATGGCTGATAAAAAATCGCTAGATTTTTGGCTATAGCTACACGATAATTTTTCCCGCTAGGGACAAAAAAAGCTAGATCTGACGAGAAAGTCGCCTTATGACAACAGTGCATAACGGTGAACACATGAGAAAATATTAAAATATATGATATCACTTTTTCTCTAGCGTGAAAAAAGTTGCCGCACCGAAAGCGTTGAAGTTTGAAAAAACTATATGCAGTGAGGAGCATAAGTGAAACAGGGTTAATATGATTCAGATATTTTGCTTAAAATTTTTAACTATGAAAGCAAATCCAATAATTATTTCTAGCGTTATTTATTTATTTTTTAACTTATTTTAATTAAAAAACAAGAAAAAAATTTAACTATTTTATTTAACTGGGGCCAAAATTACATTTTTCTCTTTAAAGAAAAATGTTACACTTTTGCACCCAGTTAATTTTTGATAATTTTCTTTAAAAATGTTAAATATAAACTTAAAAATCATGAAATTTTTGCTGTTTTTCTATGCATTTGGGTGAATTGTTGCAAAATATTGCATTTATCTCTTCAAAAATTAGGTGTCAAATAAAATTTTCCTTATTGTTCAGGTCGCAAGCCCATCTTGGGGTATAGCAATATTACCTATGTTGTTTTTTTTTTGTAAATCCTAAAATATTTAACGGGACAATAGAATGGACTATTTGGCATTCAAAAATTTTTCCATTGGGTTGCTTTCCCTATTAAATTAAATAAAAAGGTTTTTCAGACTATATAAATATATTGCAAATTTGGCAGAAATTCTACATTTCTGGCAAAAAATGCCTTATTTTTCTATGGTAGCTAGTAAAATCAATCCTCTAATTCTAAGCCATTCATTTTTCTTCAATATACTGTCAATTTAAAACATGGGATGAAACCCATTTTCATTAGGGCGCCTTAAATTGTAATGAACATGTCAACAGCTTTCATGGTTTGGGGCTGCCTACATTGTAGTGCTATCAGAATTATTACTAAACAGTTTTCTATACAAAATTATTTACTTCCACATTTTTAAATAAAATATATTAAAATAATATGCTTTTAGTTCGTTTATCGACCTTACGACGTTTCCCCCAAAAAGAGGGCTTCAAACATAGAGACTTATAGCCATCTACTTCAGAATATGGGGCTACCTAGTAAAAATGGGTTTCATCTGATGTTCTATTTTGACGGTATATCAAAGGAAAATTAATGCCACAAAATTTAGTAACCGAACTTACTAACTATCATAGAAAACTATCACTTTTTTTGTGAAATGTGTAGATCTGTGCCCAAATTCAAAAGTCATCTAAAAAAATCTTTTAGTAGGAAAAGCAACCCAACCAGCACATTTCTCAATGAAAAATAGTCCGTGCTATTGCCCGACATGAAATATATTTAATACTTTTGGATTTAAGAAAATTTTCAGCATGATAAACATAGCCAGCCCTTAAAAAGCGCTTGCGACCTGAAAAATACGGAAATACTACTTAATACTCGCTTTTTCACCAGATAAATGGAATATTTTCCCAACTACACATAAAAACCGCAAAAATGTTATGATTTTTTAAGTTAATATTAAAAATTTCTTAAGAAATTTATCAAAACTTAACAGGGTGCAAAAGTGTAACTAACATTTGTCATAATATAGAAAAATGTCTTCATCTTCTTGGTTAATTAAAATACTTTAAATATTCTTATTGATTTCTAATTAGAACAGGTTAATAAAAAAATAAATTTACAAAAAATTATTTGATTTGGTTACGTAGCTAAAAATATAAAGCAGAATATCTGAACAATGTGTACGCTGTTACACTTTTGCTCCTCACTGTAGGTATAATTTATTCAATTAAAACAGTAAATCTTCCCTTAAATTACTTATTATTTTTTTATATTATACTTATAATCTTCAATACCAAATCACGAGTCTAATGCAAAAATTTGATCAGATCACGATATTTTAAGCAGAAAAAAATGTCTGACATTAAATTGTTTTAATTAAGTACGTTTGAGGTTAAGAAGAAGAATAAACATTATTTCAAAGTTATAAACACATTATTAATTTGCAAATCAGACTAGATCTAGTTTCTGCCTCTTTTTTTTATAAGGACAGGCTTCATCAGTGATTTTCCATTAAATTATATTATTGTTTATATTTCATTGTCAGATTGTCTCCATATGGTAATTCTTTCAACAACCTGTCGGCTGTAGGAATCGAACCCATGCACTTCTACATTACAAACGTAACTATACTAGAGTTCGACAGCTCAGCCATATCACCCACGTAAGGCCTTGATCATAGTGTGGCTAATTCATAATTTTCTTTTCTATTCAGCTTTCTGTTATTGTTTTTACTCTCAGAAGTGATCAAACAGACACACAAACATTCTACTTTAGATTTTTTGTTTATCTTCTTATCTCCTCCTTGTCACCTTTTTCGCAAATGTTGCCATACTGACGTATGGTTTAATTTAACTTATTTTATTATTATTATTGCTTTAGAAATCGCTTTCCCTAATATTCATAATCTTTTCGTCAATATATTTGTTTCACTTTCAATTAATATTTTAATTTTAATATTATTACTACTTTAATCGAATATTGTTTCTATTAATCGTATATAATTTTTAGTAATAATAAATATTTGGGTGATAGGTGCAAAATCAATTAAAATTTTAATTGGTATAATCAATTTCGTAATTAAAATTCGTTTTTAGTTTTTCTGTGTATAGACAAATATTAATACAAGTTTATTTCAGCCAGTTAAAATTTCGAATCCGAACATTAATTGACTTTCAACCAGACCAGCCCGACTTTAACTTTTGTAATCGCTGTAAATATTATAAGCTAAAAAATGTGAAAATTTGTTTTAATTAAATGGTTTTGTAAAAAATTTCGGCGCTCTGAAATTGAATCTGAAGTGAGAATTCCTCGATTTCATTAAGTTTTTGCGATATCATAAACTAGATATGAAAAAACAGGTTTTCTTGTCATATGCGGGACTTTACTGCAAAACAGCAAATAATTTTTTTTAAACTCCTTGCATTCCGCGGACCGAAAAGGTTGGAGACTCCTGTAGTCAATTTGTTCTACCAGTACTTTGTACCAGTTAACAGATTTTTTTCTAATTGTAATTATAATTAATAATTTTATTATTCTGCTTAGCATTCGAGACGCCACTTATAATCGGCTTATATTTTATTTCTTCTAACACGTTATTTCCACCTACACATTTTCATTATTATTGGCACTGACATACGGCAAGAGATGTTAAATCATTTATTCACATTTTATTTGCAATTTAATGATTTTAACTTATTGCTTATTTAATTTATTTCCTGATTTGTATCTTAATTTTAAAAATTGCATTTCAAATCGTTATTTTGAATTGTGGTATCTATTTAACTCACAATCGCATAACGTTTTTCTATCGCATTTTGTTTATCCCAGTTGTCCATTCGTTCTTCTTATATAAGTTGAATACATTTTTGTTGGCAACAAAGATATCAAACATTTTTATTTGAAAACTTAATTATCAATGAATGTTGCCAGAGACTGAATGATGATAAATGAAAGATTTCAATTACCTAAAGACGTGACAGAACTAGGGGGAAAGCAAATAGAAATATATATAATTATTTTGCCAGTTAAAGCCATAGATAGTTTTAAATTAAATGTGTTAACAACTAAATAAAAATCACAAAAGAATTTTGATTGAAATAGTAAGAAAAGTAATTTGCATTCACTTTGCCATGAATATTTGGGGCCTGTTTTATAGTCACAACTAAGAACAAGTTTTGTCTTAAATATTATTTAAGCAACAAAATTTTTGTTTGAAAATTTCTTTGTTAAGAAATATTTAAGACAAAAATCATTATTAGTGCTGACTATAAAACTGGTCCTTAAATCTTAACACACATTTTAAAATTTCGTTTAATTTAAAATCAGCTTTTTCTTTCGAAAGTAATTTAGGGTATTTCCAATTCGTCTTATCCTAGTTAAATACTTTAACATATGTTTTTTTTGTTTTGTCTTACTCTTGATGTATGCCAAATTTACTACAACTAGATCTTTGTGTTGTTTTACAAAGATGCAGATTTACAATTATATAGTGCATCAAATATGCATGATTGCTCATTTGCAAATGTGCAACAAAACAATTACAGCAACACTTTAGCTGGCTGTCTGGCTACCGCTGTTTGTTGCACATATGTTTCAATTATAAAAATAGCACATCAACAATATAAAAACAATTTTTATTTTATTTATTTTTAGCGCTGATTGACGAAATAAAAATTATTTTAGTTTTTATTGTGTATTTGGTAGTTGAAAATAATGTTTATACTAATTTTGGTAGAGTATATAAAGACTTTCGATTTCATTTGGCAACATAAAGCAGCAATAGCTGCGTTTGTGCCGCATTCCTATAAATGTTATCTCGAACAATTTTGACAGTAGAAAGCTGGAATACGTTGAAAAACTGTCAAAATCGTTCTTGATAACACCGATAGAGAGTCACACAAACACGGCTAATATTGTTTAGGAACAAAATAAGACACTTAAAATATGTATACTAGACCGTACCTCAAAAAAAAAAGTTCGCCGTACACCCTCCAATATGAAGTATTTTTGCAAGGCAATTTCGCCCAACGTAGGGGTCGCCTTTTTCAATTTTTCGTTATAGCTTCGGTACTTAAAATCGGATTTTAAAGTGTGATATATCGATTTTTTTGCCTCGAGGAGATCAGTCTTTCGCTATAAAGGAAAAATCCAATTAAAAAAAATTTAAAAAGGCGACCCCTACGTTCGGCAACCAATATATAAAAAAAATTTCTACTGGGTTTATCGAAAAACCTCTTTAGCAAAAGTTTAATCATTTTTTGCAAGCTTTAATTTTCTGACATTAGGGTGGTAGCAACTGAGTTCTGGTAGGTAACTACTAGAACGGGATACTTGAGGTCAATGACCCTTAGAGCAAAAACACTGGTCTCCTCGAGAGAAAAACATCGATGTATCATACTTTAAGATCCGACTGTAAATGCCAAAGATATAACGAAAAATGTAAAATGGCGACCCCTACATTCGGCAAAAACTTTTTTTTTTGCCTGTAATGTGGCACGCTCTAATGTACACTAGGGTAAGAATGAAAATTCAACTTTAGATTTTGGTTCATATTGCGGGCGGAATATTACACTACGTGGTCTTAAACTGATATGTTGAAAATTTGAGTCAAATCGGATAACTCTAAGCCGTGCATCTTTGACGCCAAAGTTTCAAAATTTTGGAACACATAAAAAATAAATATTTTAATCACATCTTGTGTTACATATTTTATAATACAATTTAATATGCCCCAGCAAAAAAAAAAAACAAAAGCTGTAGAAACAGCACTACAATTGGATGCTTCAGTTGCCAAATAATTTCAAATATTTTTATAGTTTTGGCACAATTTTTAAATTAAAATTTAGCAAATTTGTTTGAATATTAAGATATTCAACCGATTAATCGTTAATCGATTAATCTAACAATTTTGCTCAAAAATTGTTCGAATAACGAATAATTCGTGTAATTTAATACGATTGGCCGATTAATAGAAATTGGTAAAAATTACAAAAATGTTAAAAATAGCATTTTTTTATTACTCGAATTATTTGAAATTTGGAAATTTTGTTTAAAAAATTTTTAAAAATAATTTGCTGAAGGCTTGTATCTGTCCAGATTTCATTCTTTCCTAAGGGAATTATCAAGAGACGGCTTTTTAGAATTTTTAAAAATATTTGTTAGGTTAAACTACAAACTCAATGAGAATTTCTTGTTTTCGTCTAGGAGCGTTCCAATGTACAATTGAAGTCCTAAAATTATTACTTTATGACTAATAACCAGAGAAGACAAAAAAAAACTAAATCCGCTGTGTGTAAAGCAAAAACAATTTTAAAAAAGCAAAAAATCAAAATAAAAACTTGGAAAAACTAAATTTTTTGGAAAATAAATTCAAAATTAAGAGAAAAAAATATCTTTTTTGTTAGCAAAAAAGGCATTTTTGAGCAAAAAGTGCTAAACAAAAGCAATTTAGAGCTCTAAAATCTAAAGAAAAGGCGATTTTAAGGCTAAAAACGGAAAATCCCCAAAATGGAAAAAAGCAAATATGAGTAAAGAAAAGCATAAAAAGCAATTTTATTCTCTGTGCTTATAACAGACTCCTAATTGTAAGTATTATTGAAAAATTTTGTAAGTTTCTGAGCCATTTCATTCTTAGTCATTTATGAGTATAGAAAAAACTTCCTTAATTTTTAAAAAATGCTCATGAAAATTTGCTTAAATTTGAGCATCATACTTTATAGTCTTTTGTGGGTCTAATTTCTGAGCACTCAGAAATTAAATACTTTATCTGGGATTATTAAAAATCTTAAATATCAAAGAAAAAATAAAAACAATCACAGTTTGCATTGTCATCTTCCAAAATACAAATAACCAATTTCTAAATATTTTTTTTTTGAGTGTATAATTTAAGAATGCGGCATTTTTGGCATATTTTGGGCGTTTATTGTGAAACATTAGTACAATATAAATTTATTCAAAGTATTGACCATCGTTAACTATGATCTTTTCCCATCTTTCTGGCAACATATCGATTCCGCGCCAAAAGAACTGCTAATTTTTTGAGGCCAAAAACGAATCAATCCAATTTCAGATACCGTGTTCTGAAGTGAAGCGTATTCCAGTGAGAGCTTTCTGCATCGAATAAAATAAATGGTATAAGGCGGGAGAGTCAAAATTTCCAACCACTATTTTCTAAATAGTTTGCAACATGTGGCCGAGCGTTGTCATGATGGAATATTACGGCTTCATGTCTTGTCACATATTCCGGCCGATCCTTGCTTCAAATAAATCAAAATGGAACCCTTCTGGTTTAACAAATACAGAAATCCATGTGCTTTAGCTGCACTTTCTTCAAATTGAAGAAGCAAATGATGCTTTGTTGGCACGAAATTCAAAATTTTTGTTGTTTATACTAAATAACAGATGTTTACTCTCCAAAATGCCATATAAATTATTAAAGACGCAAACCATTTGTAAAAGATACGCCATCTGTTGTGAATTCCATTGGCTTGTATCGCTGGTACCGTGAACTCAATATTGCTAGTCTACCCCTTTACCGCTAAGAGATTTTTTAAAGTTGCGTTTACATTGCATCAAAATTCCGAGATTTCGATATTCACCACTGTGAAAAAACAATGAAGGAAAGCATATAATTGTTCAATATTGAATAAATCAAATACAATTAGCTCTAGTAAATACATTCCCTAAAAATTTAATGTTAATAAGCTTTTCTTCATTGCTCTTTAGAGATTTTATTAGAGTTAACTATGTGTGGTTTGGATATATTCCTTTTAATATTGATAAAGTTGATTGTGTTTTGCAGCACCATAACACAAAGTCTGATGTTTTTGCAGGTATTTTGTTCTCAGAGATTGCGAGAAATAAAATTTTAACGATATGTCCAAAGTTGTTTTAAAATCGACGAATTTTTAGGGGATGCATACATATGGGATTGGGTTTCTTGTTACGAAATTAGATTAGTCTAGTATAGAAAACTCTGGAATTTTCTGTAAGAAAATATCCCGAGAAACGAAATTTACTAAACACGTCAATCTGGTAACGTATGTAACTATATATTTAAGTATACACCTCAGCATATGCTATAGGGTTAAATGCCATAAATAATGTTAAGCCTCTAGCATGTTCTACAACCAACGACAATTAAACTATAAAAGACCGAACGTGACGAAGGAAGTGGAAGTTGCGCATTAACAATTCTAGAGTGAAGTTGTTCTTTAACATTTGTGCTTTTTAAGTTGCGTACTAGAGTTTGTTAATTGCGCATTAGCATTGTATAGTCAGTAAATCATTAAAGTTTGTGTGTGTGTTATATTGTTGTCTTTAAAGTAATACAGTGTTACAAAAATAAGTGTAATGTAAAATCAAACTAAAGAGAACGTGCTATTTTTATTTATTAAGAGCACCAACCCGGTTTATCTAAAGGAGATAAACGTACGTTTTAGAAGGCAAACGTAACAATTGGTGTCAGAAGTGGGATTGATTATTTTGATTGCAAAGAAAAGAACCCGGTTTTTTTAAAGGAAATAAACCAACCTTTTTAAAAGGTAAAAATACTAAGGACCGATCTGGTTGTTAGTAAATGAAATTAATCACATACGAATTACGCTAGAAGTGGAAAGTTGTTATTTCTTTACAAGAGGATCGGCTTTCTTCGGTTTATGTTTATCATTCTCGCCATTGGATATAAGTCAGTCTGCAAGTATGTCATCGGTTTTATTGTTATTTAAGCTTGACTACTGCTTTATTGTAAACATTTTTATATTCTTATTATAACACATAATTAAAAATGGCGCCCACCGAGGGGCCGGTAGTAATATTGTAATCGTAAATTTTAGGTATGAAAATAAAATATTTCACAACTTTACTAAAACTTCCTAGAAATGTCGCATTAATCAATAAGTTTTCTATATTACAAATAAAAAAAAAATCACATAATACTTTTGAAATTAACATACTTAGAATGCCTTCTTAGTGAAATTCTTTAACTCATTAGGGTTCAATGATTACAACTCTGTTTATATTAACATATGCATGGTCGTACATGCATATATGCAATATTTCTTCTTCATCATCATCATCGTGATCTTCTACTCCGTTAACATCTACATACATAAATATTTTGTTGTAGTTGTTGTTGTTGTTAGTTTATACTCCTCCAATTTCTCAAGTCTTAAATTGTAAAACTTTGTTGTTTTTCTTTTGTTTAGTATCTATTTTCAACTCTAACAATGAGAAGATGTTTTTATAGCAAAAAAAAAAAAAGTCATGCGAATATATCTATAAAAGAAAAAATCTTACATTAGTTCTTTTCTTTATATAGAAGGAGAAAAATAAAACAGACTTAAAAACCGGAATTTTTCCTCTGCCATCTATAAGAAAACAACTTCAACTTGACAATCCCTGGGTAAACAAGTTTGCCTCTAGCTTTTTTATATTTTATAGCCGTAGTATACAAGTATAGTAAAGTAGTTTGCTGGATGCAGTTTGCTGCACTAATAGACCAGTCCACCAAGTAAAGATACTATTCACATAAGTACCAACAAATGAAACAACATGGAAAGCTTAAAAATTGCATACTCTACAATATTTTTACTAGAGAATTTCTAAAAAAAAACAACTAAAAAAAGACACCTATTTCTAGTTTTCTTAAAAAATTTTCTTTATTTTGAGTGTATGGAGTTATGGACTGACTGCACTTATTATTTTGTGTAAGTCTGTGTGTGAATTTGTTAAGGTTTGGGTTAGAGTACAATGACATATTCTTTCTTGGTTAGATGTATGAGAATCTTTTTATTCTTCTTATTAAATAGATTGTTTAACAAGAGTGTGAGATTTTTTGTTTGGCAATTCAATTGCAAATTTGTTAGTTTTTTCTTGTTTGGGTTTTGGGTCTACTTAGGATAGGAAAGAAGAATTTTGAAAAGCTATAATGAAACAACTTTTAATTGTTTGGTTTCCACGTTGGGCGCCATTAAAATAAGTAGAAAAATTATAACTACAGAAACTTACAATATTGGGCGCCATTTGAGCTTGTTTGTTGTAAAAATTAGAACTAAAGAGCCTGACAAATGACGATCTTTATTTAATCTTCGATATTTAAAATTACCAGATTAATTTAAAAACATTTAAATTTACGTTTAAATAAATATTCAAAACAGAAGCAGTACAAATATTTGTAAATAAATTTAAATTTGTAAATTAATAAAATAATAAGGGTTTTCACAAGGGGTGTACTATTTGTTGTATCGTTGTATCGTCCTAACAAAAAACAGAGTTGTTAAAAATTAAATTGAAAAAATACAACATTTGAGAATAGCACAATACAACATTTTTACGTATGTTTAGTGTCCTATGTTTGAGTGTGCTAACCGATAGAAAACTGAATAGAAAATCGTTGTTAAACACAAATAAAAATTTTAACAACTCTGTTTTTTGTTAGGACGATACAACGATACAACAGATAGCACACCCCTTATGAACAACCTAAATGTATAAATTAATGTTATGATTATTCCAAAATTGTAACATCATAGTCTGTAAGGAATTTTGTATCCATAGACTGAATAAATAAAATGAAAAATAAAGTTACTTCCTGTTTTTAATGTTTTTTTTTATTCTATCGTGCCATTAAACTTGACATTTTGATATGTAAAAAATACTGACTAAAGTGTCTAAAAATTCATAATTAATCAATTATAAGTTCTAAGTTTATTCAAAATTTATTTCTTACAATTAAAATTAATACGCCAAAGTTATTTCGCCTCAATTGCTCGTTCAAATAAGTCACCTTTTAATAAATTTTAAGTATGTAGATAAATTTTTTCCATCAATTTATTATTACAAAACTATGCGTCACTACAATTTGGTCGATTGTTTGGTTTGTCGGCTGGCCAAATTGTTAGCTGACTGTGCTGTTATTTTGGTCTTGTTCAATAATTTGCTATGAATTACTGTTTCCAATATCTTAACATGTTTTCTTCATTATGTTTTAATTTGTTAACGATCAATAATTTTTTATTTTTTTTTTGTTTTTGCAATGGTATTGAACCAAATTATGTGTATCAGGCCATTGGGTATGAAGAAAGAAAAAAATATATATTTGTAAAGTAAAGCTCAAAATTACGATGCCAAAGTCTAAAATAAATGAAAAATTAAATGTATTGATCGAGTCATATAACTCTGACTGACTTATGGATTTTTTTTTTGTTGCGTTTTGTCGTCATTGACTTGAATCATACATTGGCAACGACAAAGTTAAATATGTTAAATATTGCTGCTGTTGTTGTAATCTATGGTCTTTTGCACTATGGGCCCAAATTTAAATTTTAATATAAAAAACTTGAAAGACATAAGAGAAGTCTTAGCTTAATTCTTTAGCAACTATTAAGAGTAGGTTAGGTTAGGTTTAATGTAAGCCCTACAAAAGCCGACTATACTCGAAAGCAATTCATTTATTTTCATCTCACATCCAGACAAAGACCAACCATTCCAACCTAACCTCTCCGATTTTGATTTAATTTAAATATGTATGTGAAAGAGAAAGAAATTGAAGATCAACCTGATTTCATCTTTGGGCCACGTTGGGTACACTTAAAATATTTTGTATGCAATGTATTCAAAAATAAATTAAATTTCACTTGAAAACGGGACCACTAACATTTCATAAAATTCAACTTGTTTTTGTTTGTCAATAAAATGGACCACAAATTAGTGAAAACAACTAACATAAATTAATTGCACACATTATTTTTGATTTTTTTTTTTTTTTTGAAACCAAAATGAATGTTAAGAATTCTCTGTATCACTAGGTCTAAACATGGATCGATTTTAACCAAAATCAATATCAATAAAATATCTTAATACTTGAGACCTGAAGAATGCATGGACAGATAGACGGACATCGTTAAATTGAAATAAAAAGTGATTCTGAGTCGATCGGTATACTATTAAGGTGGGTCTAGGACCAATATTTTTTGGTGTTACAAACATCAGCACAAATTTATTATACCCTCTCCACGTAGTGGTGTAGGGTATAAATAGAAAGTTTAATACGCATAACGCCTATGTTTTTGCACAGGCTTGATAACTTGTTTGAAAAATGTGTCAAAAAAGTGCTTCGGAAGATAGTCGATTAATCACAAATATTGAACAAAGAAGAAGTATCCCTGTAAACATTTGATATTGCGCAATATCTTCTTTTCATTGTTATAATAAATATTTTAAAGTGTTGCAGATTTATTTTTCCGGCTATATTTTAGCTATAAAAAATGTCTTCACTTTTCGCGGATTTAAATTATTTTTATTCGACGTTTTTACTTTTTATTTTTATACCTTTTTACTTTTTTTTTATTTTCCAATTGTATGAACCTAGAGCTCGAATATTTTATTGGTAAATTAATTAAAAAAGAATCGCTAAACTTTTCGAACTTTCCAAATTTTATTTAAAAATTTAGGGATAAATCGCTAAATAATAATAACCTACGAGAGAACGGGATCCTATATAAACATATATGATCATATATGGGCTCGTGTATGACCATATATGGGCTCGTGTATTATCATATATGGGTATAGCTAATCATATATGTCCATACATAATCTCATATACCATCATATATGGTATCATATAAGCCCGTATATGGTCGGATCCGAAATTTGAGGGTATATGGCAGTATATGATCATATATGCGCATATATGAACATATATGATCATATATGCGGCTATATACGTTCATATATGCTCATATATGATTAGTATGTGCTCATATACTAACATATACCCCCAAATTTCAGAACGGAACATATATGGTCATATATTGTACTATATATGGATATATATGATCGGCTATAGCCATGTATAATCATATACAAGCCCACATATAATCATATATGTTCATGTACGATCCCATTTTCACCTGGGAACTCAACAATTTCTACAAGAAAATAAATGTATAAAAAACGCTAGGAAAAGTCAAGACTGACTTTAAAAAATTGCTGGTTTTCCCGCTAATATCTAAGTCATATTTTATCTCGCTAGATTTGGCGAGAAAATAGATAAATTGGCAACAGTATATGCCACTATAATATTCATATAAAGTACCCTAAAAATTATATTTTTACCAAAAGAAAGTACCAGATAAAAAAGTGCTAAAAATCCCTTTCCAACGATACCTTATTTATATATAACTCTTTTGGACAAAATGAATGAAAAAAATCGAAGTAACAAAAAATAGGCCGATATTCCCCGAATCTTAAAATTGTATTCTCCCAACATACACAATTTTCATTAAAATTAGAGTAATTAATGTATTTCAGCATAGTTTTCTTCAATGTCTTTTAAGAAAAGCATATATTAGACGAGATAAAATTAACGAACGTCAACAAATTTCTATGGATCGATCACACGTCTTTTTTCATATTTCCTCAAAATAATTGTAGGTAAATAGTTGATAAACGAAAGGAATTTGGGGGACCTTATTTTAAGGGCCCTTTGTTCCCAATAGGAATCCCAGGACATAATATATATACAGTGGTGGCCAATATAATAGAAAGGATTCAAGTTTTTTCTAATTTTATTCTCGTTGCCTTTATTTTTAAAGTTCAAAATAGTGGCTAAATTCTCCTCGGCTCTGTACAAACTGTATATTTTTGGAAATCCTATAAAATTTCCTTAAGTCTTGCATTACTTTTGTCTACAAATATTCGCCAGACTTACAATTGCAGCACTTTTAACATGACCAAATTTTTATTTGTTTTTAGCGATTTTAAAAGAAAGTTAATGATACTGAAATTTTAACGTTTTCGACCGGATTAAGAGATTTTCTACAAGTTGACATTTTTAGTGCCGACTTCCCTAAAAATTTTCTAAACGGTCATAATTATTTTTATTGGGATTAAGTCCAAAAAATATTCGTTCCTACTCGCCAAATCCAGTTTCGACATTGTGTCTGTTGGGGAAATGTCTTGTGGCCTTCATTTCCTCATAGGGAACTCTTTGTGTACACTAAAATAAATGCCAATCAAAATTCTTTTTTAAGATTTTCATGAGATTGTCATCTTTAAAAATAGATATTGTTTTATCTTCGGATTTTTTAAACACTACAACACTCTGTGGTACGAGTACAATTTATACCCTACACCACGCAATGGTAGAGGTATATTGGGTCTCTTTGAACTACAAAAAATTATAAAACGATTAAAAAATACAATATACCAGTCCAATCAGAATCGCGTTCTTTACTAATTTAGGAATGTCCATCCATCCGTCCATATAAACCTTGTGATGAAACTGCAGGTCACAAGTATATCAGTAGATATTTAGATGAAATTTGATGCATGAGCTTTCGTGGAAATTCATAACAAACGGTACATAGTCAGACCCTTCCCGGAATATGACCTCATGCTCGATATTTCACTGACATATTTTAAAATGTTTAAAATATAGTTAAAAATCGAAAAACCCCTGTATTTTTACATCTTTTGTGTACACTTGAAATTTGATAATTGACCAATAAGTACATACACTCTCAGAACAATTCCGTTGTGGCATCGAAATTGTTTGCCAACCGAATTATCGGTTGCCACAACCTCGTAATTCGGTTGCCCCAACCGAGCCAGTTCGGTTGGAAAAAATTCGGTTGTCAGAACGGAATTGTTTTGAGAGTGCAACTGGGATCCATATTGTCATTTATATGATATGAGATTTAATTACTATCGGTGTTTTTCCGCAGGAAAATTTTTCCATGATATGTAGAAAGACTTGCATTAAAATGTCAGACTTTACTTAATTAATGGGACCAATTTTTTTTTAACTTCTTGACCCATAGTGTTTTAGGTATAAATATGCATAGTATTAACCAAGTTATAACATGAGTACAACAACAATGTAGCCATCTACTATAAATATATAAACATAGTCCCATGTTTGTATGTACATATTTTATTTCAATGTGGGTATATTGGGCGTGCTTTTTGATTACTTGACTTGGTGCTGCTTTAGTGTTGTTGTTGCCGTTGTTGTTGGATCTTGTATTATCTCCTGCTTAAAATCTATGGAATGCAGAAAGGTGGTAATTAATGCAGAGTTGTTTGCAGTTCCAGCCAAGTTATAATAAAATTAAAGCAAAATTTGTAGTAAAAAATAAATAAAATAACATAACAAAACCATATTGTGGTTTATTTTGGTTTATAACACAAAGTATGGTTAAGTTATTGGTTTAATAAAAATATTTCAAATCAATTTATTAGAGTGCGTAATGTTAACAAACTGTCAAGAGCTGTTTGTTGTTGCTGTTGTTGGTCTTCATGTGCTATGAAAATTATTTCATATCACATTCTTCAACACCTTGTTTTGCAGCAAAAAACAAAAATAAAAAGAAAAAATCAGAAAACCCGACCAAAAAATGCAAGTAATCAGAGGCTGCCAGCAAGTGTGCGTAGTATGCGAGTTGGCTGATTGGAGTCAGTTGGCTGGCTGGCTGGCTTGTTTAATGGCTTTGGATACTTGGTTGGTTGGATGGTCGTTGTTGTTGTTGTGTTGATGTTATATTTATTTATAAAATAAATTACGTTATTTACATAACATTGACCCTTTACAATGAACGCATTTCGAAGTAATTATTTATAAAAATTTAAAAATAACAACAAACAAGATGCGAAATAACAGGTTTTTAAACAAATAAATAATTTATAAAAATAATAGCATTACACAAACAAAAATCGTCATTCAAATTTTATTTCTATTTCTTTGAAAATTCAGAAGTTTCTTTCGATATACTTAAATGATGCAACTAACGTTTTCAAATTGCCGACATTTTTGAACTCCCGGTAATCGGGAATTTTTTTGAACATTTTCGGGATTCCCGGGAATATTGAAGTAATTTTTTACTTAGATTTTAACGGCAAAAACTATTTTTTGTTGGAAAAACATGATGTTTCAATTTTGCGAGAACTGATAATTCAGAAATGTTTTTCAACTTTTAATTCGAATAAAAAATTGTAAAATGAATAATAAAAACGAGTAAAAAAGTTAAAGTCGGGCATGCCGACTATACAATACCCTACACCAGTCTGGTTAAAAGCCAACTAATGTTTGGATCCGAAATTCGAATGGGTTAAAATGAGGCTTGTGTCAAAATTTTCTATAATGTGAGTCAGCGCACCAAATTTCATTAAAATATCTTAATATTTGCGACCTGCAGTTTGTAACCAAGCCAATTTTGGGGGGACCCTTATATGGGCACTAGTTCTAAACATGGACCGATGTTCACCAAAATCAATAGGCTTCGTCCTTGGGCCAACATAGGTCTATGTACCAAATTTCATCAAAATATCTTAATATTTGCGACCTGCAGCGTATAAACAATATAATTTTGGTGGGACCCTTATATGGGCACTAGGTCTAAACATGGACCGATGTTCACCAAAATCAATAGGCTGCGTTATTGGGCCAATATAGGTCTGTGTATCAAATTTCATCAAAATATCTTAATATTTGCGACCTGCAGCGTATAAACAGTATAATTTTGGTAGGACCCTTATATGGGCACTAGGTCTAAACATGGACCGATGTTCACCAAAATCAATAGGCTGCGTTATTGGGCCAATGTAGGTCTGTGTACCAAATTTCATCATAATATCTTAATATTTACGACCTGCAGCGTATAAACAGTATAATTTTGGTAGGACCCTTATATGGGCACTAGGTCTAAACATGGACCGATGTTCACCAAAATCAATAGGCTGCGTTATTGGGCCAATATAGGTCTGTGTACCAAATTTCATCAAAATATCTTAATATTTGCGACCTGCAGCGTATAAACAGTATAATTTTGGTAGGACCCTTATATGGGCACTAGGTCTAAACATAGACCGATGTTCACCAAAATCAATAGGCTGCGTTATTGGGCCAATATAGGTCTGTGTTCCAAATTTCATCAAAATATCTTAATATTTACGACTTGCAGCGTATAAACAGTATAATTTTGGTAGGACCCTTATATGGGCACTAGGTCTAAACATGGACCGATATTCACCAAAATCAACAGGCTGCGTTATTGGGCTAACGTAGGTCTCTGTACCAAATTTCATTAAAATATCTTAATATTTGCGACCTGCAGCGTATAAACAGTATAATTTTGGTAGGACCCTTATATGGGCACTAGGTCTAAAAATAGACCGATGTTCACCAAAATCAAAGTTGTTCGTCCTTGGGCCAACATAGGTCTGCGTACCAAATTTCATCAAAATATCTTAATATTTGCGACCTGTAGAGTGCGCACAAGATTGCATGGACAGACAGACAGACGGACGGACGGACAGACGGACATCGTTAAATCGAAATAAAAAAAAATTCTGAGCCGATCGGTATACTATAAGGTGGGTCTACGACCAATATTTTTTGGTGTTACAAGCATCAGCACAAACTTATAATACCCTGACCACATAGTGGTGTAGGGTATAAAAAATATTTTGGTGAATTTTTTGTTTTCTTTTTATAAACTTTGACTGCTTTTTCTTAATTTTGAACAAAAATAGTATTGTTTTCTAAAAACCATTTCAATTCACAACAATTTATTGGAAAGGGATACAAACAATTGCTGTTAGACCGAACAATGATGATCAGATCATATTATTAAAATGGTGAACCATTCAATTGAACTAGTTCGTTCATGAACGACTCAACTCTGTTATACATACACACGTGTAAATTGAAACAAAATAATTTTTCTTGATCAAAATATATTTGAGAAATATGTCAAATATATTTTGAAACTATTCAAAATAATCCATTGTGGACTTACAAAAAAAAAAAAAATTGCAACAGAAGTACGTGTGATCAGGCAATGTGTTTTCAGAGTGGTCAAAAATATTTATTTTTTATCCAAGGGGTGTTTTTTAATTTAAAAATTAAATCAACAAATTGGATTATTAAAGTTTGCTTTAAATTTCAATAAACTACTGTTTTGATATGGCAACATCGTTTGTTAAAATTTGCTTTGAATTTCAACAAATGTGTTTGTTGGCTATTTAATTGAAATAAATTCAACAATCAAGTAAGAAACATGTTGTTTGTATTTACATAATCAATTTTAGGCGCAATTTCAATTAAAAGTTTAATTGTATTTACAAACTATATTTAACTGTGTCCTGTTATAACCGACCATCGCCAACGGTTCACCAACATTGTGCCGATCTTATTTTTCTGCTTGGGTGTTTATGAATTTGGCATGTTTTTTTTTGGCCTAATTGGAAATATATTAAAGACTCTTGAATAAATTTTATAATGCGTAAAAAAACTATTTAAGTCTAATTTTATTCCTATACAGTTTAAGAATCACTGTTGCATAATGTGCTATAGTTTAAACTAATTTGCCATTCCTCAGCGACCTTGTCATTATTATTTTTCTATTAAGTACGTATATTTAAACAGTTGTTTTATTTTAACGTGTAGTGTTTCAGCTAACAAATAAACACTAGATAAAAACAAATTCTTCATAAAAGTTTTAACAAAACGAATGAGATACGAGTTAAAAAAGAATCTTATTTTAAAAATGATTAAATATACATACTAATAATTTTAGTATCTATATTATCTTATCATTATATTTTATACTCTAAAATAAATAAAATTATCTTTTGTGAAAAAAAAGTTTTTTAAAAACATTCTTTAGCAGTTTTTCAACAGTTTTTTTTTTGTCACATAATAATTAAACAATAGAACAGAATTTAGAAAAAAAAACAACAGGAAAAAGTATGACGTCAAACTAAACATTTTAAGGAATTTGCAACAATAATATTTGAATAAGAAATTTCATAAAATATGCATCATTAAAATATAATTATTGAAAACCGAACTGAAAACAATTCGTATTAAGCGCAATTATGACTCGGCATTAATGTAAATTTCAGGATATTAAAAGATTATTCAATAAAGAATTATGCATGCTAACATAATTATGCTCCACGTTGGGCGCCATTATTAGCTCTACTTAATATATTATTCCTATTCAATCATTTCGACTTTAATGTACTTTGTTACTTTTTAGATGTTACTTAATAGCTAAATCTTATTCATCCATTTTAAAATATAAATTATATACAATTTCCCTAGAAACATTTTAATCTTTCTAAACAAATTCTAATAAAACACCTAAAATATTATTCAAAAACACAGGTAGTTAAGACAAAAGAACAGCATGATTGTAGTTACTACAATATTTCTAAAGTACTTAGTGCTAAAATGAAAATAGTATACCCGCTCAATGACATATTTATGACACTTTATAATTGAAATATATACACGTTTGAACGGAAAGACTGAAAAAAGAGATGGCAAACGGAAATTTATTTAATTTCTTTTTGTTCTTCTTTCAAAAGAAACCAAGTTCAAGTACGTTTATTTGTTAATGGTAATATTTGTAAATTCAAACCAAACAATAGTTAGAAATTCTGAAAAAATTGTAAATAAAGTAAAAGAGAAGAAGACAACAACGAAAGAAAAAACAAAAAAAAAACGCAGAATGATAACATTTCCTTAGAACTAATTGTTTGTAGTACTTAAGCGCAACTTAAACTCAAAACATAAACTTAAAAAACACAAAAGTTTTTTAGTAAATGCGGATATGAACAAGTGTTTTAAATAAATAAAAAATTATATATTTTATTGTCAAACCATTTCGCATAATTCTCACGTGACTGAAGAGTGAGTAGAAAAAAATCTTCATATTCATGTCTTTCGTTTTTACAATGTGGGCTGCGGAAATTTGAAAAAAAAAAATAATATATTTAAAATTAAATATCAAGTAACAACATCAGCTAAACAACGACCTACCTAGTATGAAAACTTATTAACATGTTGCTCATATGTAGCATGATGGATGTATGCATATTCACACCAAAATAACAAAAAAAAAAAAATGTATATAGTTACCTGAAGACTGGCAAAAAACTGTAATTCATTTACTTGATAAACACATAAACTAAAGAATTACCGAAGTTCAGTATGTGTCAGGCCGAAGTTAAGGAAATTACTTACAAGGAAGGTATACGAATGGATTTCTCTACGATTTGAATGGAATTTTGATATTTATGCCATAGAAGAGAAAAAATAAGAGAAACGTATTTTTTAGCAGCCCAATCCATTGTTGCCACTTTTTGAATAATTATTCAAAAACGGGACTGTTTACTCATTCGTTGGATAATTTTTGAATAATGACATTTTTGTGTAGTTTTTGTGTAATTTCACTTTTAACAGAAATTTCCTCAAATTTTTAAAAGTTCCGTAAATTTTTGAAAGTTAATAAAAATTAGTCGATATAGACGAAACGAGATTGTCTGTGAACCATTTACCACAAATCTCCAGTTTCTGGTGAATGATTTTATAAATTTTTTCAACGCTCAACCGAGTTTAGAATAAATCAAAAATGGTGCTATGTATTTTTGTAATTTGTTTAAAGCTCCGTCTTTTGTTTATTTTTTGCGAAAATAATTGTAAAGCTTCTTTTAAAAATTTTCTTGGTTTGCAAAACCATATAAAAATTCAGCGAAAGAGTGGGAAAATTTAGCTTTGTTATGATTGTTGCTTTCTAATCTCTGAAAATTTTTTGGCTGTAGTTAACATGACACTGGGCTTTGACCAGACGAAAATTTTGTGAACGCAGCAAGGTGGAGCAGAATCAAAATATTTTAGAATTCGGTAAATCCAACATGTTCCAGATTTCAACAGAATCGTATAAAATTTTTGAAAAAAAAATATCGGTAATTTTTTGTGAAATTGTTATATTTTTATTTATGCCCAGCCAGCAATTTCGAAAACAATCCAACAAGTTGTCTCTACAATCTAGAAAGCTGTCTCAAAATGAGGGTTCATTTTTCGGACTCAAAGAAGATTCCAAAATTATTTAAATTTATGAGGAAAATTTCGATTTTATACGTTCTTTTTTCTGAGTCATTTCTGAGTACACAGGGGGCTCTTTTGGACGGGCCACTTTTATAGGAAAAAGTGGAAAAATGTTTATGTTTTTGGAGCTCATTTCTGAGTCATTAATGATCATCTTTTTTGCTGGGTGGTTAAAATTTGAGGGGTATGGGAGAGAATAATTAGCAAGTAAGTTATATTTTTGCATGCAACGCATCTGAATGAAGTATCCTTTCTGAAAAACATAAATACTTTTTTCTGAAAGAAGCTTTTAATATGGATAAAATACCATCCCAGCAAACAAAGATGATCATTAATGACTCAGAAATGAGCTTTAAAAACATAAACATTTTTCCACTTTTTCCTATGAAAGTGGTCCGACCAAAAGAGCCCCCTGTGTACTCAGAAATGACTCAGAAAAAAGAACGTATAAAATCGAAATTTTCCTCATAAATTTAAATAATTTTGGAATCTTCTTTGAGTCCGAAAAATGAACCCTCATTGTGAGACAGCTTTTTAGATTGTAGAGAAAACTTTTTGGATTGTTTTCTGAGGGTTCATATTTTCTACCAAAAAAAGAGTGTTTTCAAAAAAACAATAATCATTTCTATGAGCTAATTAAGAATCTTATTTATGAGCGCTCCGAAATTGCTGGCTGGGATTTTATTAATATTCAAATTTAAAAGCACGCCATTTTAAGCCTGAAAAAGATGTTGCATTGAAATTCCCTTTAGTTAATAGAATAATTTGATATATTTTTCAGGGAAATTGGCCTGGATTTGCTTTTGCAGAAGGCAAAAACTCAGACCAGGTTATTGCAAAAATGCAAAATTTTAAAATTAAATTCGAACTGAATTAATAAATTTCTAATTAATCAAATAAAAAGGTCGAAAAAACAATTTTTATTTTTTAAGTAAAAATTAAAAACCACCACTTTGCAAAATTTTAGTTTTAAAATGCGAATAACTTTTGCACATTGCAGATGAAAAAATGCTAAGTCTTTATAAATCGGTTTATAAATAGAAAAAAATGCAAAACTTTGGTAATAAATGGCGAAATTTTTTCCAAAATATTTTTATTCTTCCCCACTGTACTCAGGAGAGTTTATTTTGAAAAATTTTTTGTGTAATTTAATACGGTTTTGGATAATTTTTGACCTACAGCTGTATAATTTTTTCTTTTACTGGTGGCAACACTGGCCCAATCTCATAAAGATCTGAGAGAATCCATTGGTAGTTTAGGCAACGACTATATAATTAAAAGACTACCCAACTCTCCCTACCTCTTTTAAATCACTCTCTTCTTAATTTGTATCGAAAAATTCAGCCATAAGAATTACACACGTCTGCAAAGGCTACCTTTTTCGGTTCGAAAGATGCGATGAAAACCGCCTGGTTTAGGGTACAAAAAGTTTTATACGTAGAAAAAACAAATTTTAAAATTAAACAGAAACAACATTGAAAGGAAACTAAGGTTGTGTTTTTTTTTTTTTTTTTTAATTTTACTTCAATTTAAATATATTTTTACATATTTTTAAAATGCGAAAATAAATTGGCGTAATAACGAAAACGCTAATTCTAATCTGCTATGCAAACAGGCAAGATTCGAGTTTTACAAGCTACTTAGATGTGAAAAAACAGTTCATTAAAGAAAAATATAAATATTTTTTATATTCGCAAAATTCAAACATGCCTCCGAACAAAACGCAGTTATTTAAAAATTGTTTTTTTAATATTTTGTTTACATTGTGGACCTTAACTTGAATTTCGCTACATACCCAGCAAAAATATTAAGGAGTACTTCAAAAAGAATGACTATTTTATCTACATCCAATAAAATAATATACAAAAATAAAATAAAACAAATACAACAACACATAGCGACATGACGCAGAAGCATAGTTTTCTACTTAAAAATTGTTAAATTTACAGCAGTATCGGATCTTTCCTATGACACGCACGTGTTAAATTCATTGATGGAAATGCCAAATTTGAACTACTTTTATTTTTGAGTTGTATTTTTTCTGGAGCTGTTAGTAGTTCAAAATTTTTTTTCTCACTTTTCCTTGTTCGGACGACATTTTTTTAAATATGGTATTGTTTTGTTAGATTTTAAACACGTCTTATTGTTATGAGTTGCAGAAAATTTTGACACATGTTTCACATCTGTTGAGTGTAGGGTAGCCAAGTAGTTTGAAAAAATAATGATATCAAATTTAACCTGGACAGTCTTTATATTCTGGCTAAGTCCAAACATAAGTATTGATTTAAACAGATGTGCAGAAATGCAGTCAGATGGCGTGCGATAATAACATAAATACTGACATGCTGCGCAAACAAGCGAGAACAAAGTGTGCCAAATTACTAAGACGTGAAAAGCTTCTGCACGAACAGCGTCTGCCTGCTAAAGTTCTTGCTGCTCCACGGGGCAATAAGACCTTTTGCTCATTCGTTGAAAGGGTAAAGGATAATGCTAGTTTCAATATCCCAACTCTTATAGAGCATGACCTAATATTCACTTACGCGGTTCATAAAGCCAACCTGGTGGCTGAACTGTTCGCGGAAAATTCGTTTCTGCCGGGAAGCGGAAATAAGTCAACGGTAGCGGATGGTATACCAGCGCTGCTACTGAAACAGTATTCTTCGACGCTATCGCGTCCATTGACAACCCTCTTTAGCACATCGTACCGCATGGGTATCTTTCTCCATCGTGTTGGAAGTTTGCCAAGGTTCAGCCCATCCCCAAAAAGGGTGCGTCTATCAACCCTGATAATTACCGCCCCATTGCAATCTGGTCTGCGCTCTCGAAGGTCATGGACAGCATGGTTAACTAACATCTTTTTAATTATCTCGAGTCCAATTTGTTTCTTAATGATCGACAGTATGGCTTTCGTAGAACTCGTTCTACAGGATATCTGATGGCGTTTCTTTCGGAGCATTGGAGTCGGTCCATTCACAGATTTTGTGAAAGTAAACTGGTTGCGCTGGATACTTCCAAGACATTTGATCGTGTATGGCATAAAGCACTCGTATCAAAGCTTTTGGTGTCGGTGATGACTTCTGTCGATTCATATCGAGTTTTCCCAGGGTTTACACTATAAGAGTTGTTATAGATGGGGTCTCATCTAATAAGTTTCAGTTGAAAGCGGGGGTACCACAAGGTTCTGTTCTTTCTCCTTCTCTCTTTATTATCTTTCTGAACGACTTCCTTTGTCAGACTTCCAATTCTACACTAATAGAAAAAAGTCCGTAAAAAATTTAATTAAAACTACTAAAAAATAGTTAAAAATGATGCTGAAGAAAAAAACTGCTAAATTATATTAGTAATATAGGAACAGCAAAAATAAAACTCTTAAATATACAGAATTTTAGTTATATTTGAGCTTAATTTTTGTTAATGGAAAATAGCAAATTAACCTGCTAAAATAAGCAAAATATTAAATATTTTCGAAATTTTTTTTCGATATTTTTTTAAATGCAATTAAAAATCGAGCCTTTTGAAAAGAGCAGTTTAAAATTTTTTAGCAAATATTTCTGCTGATTTTAACAGAATAGACTACTATTTACTTTCAACTAAATTTAGCTTAAAAATAGCAAAAATTTTGTAGATATAATATTTTATTTTTGCTATTTTGAGTCTACTAAGGTTTAGCAAAATTTTCTGCAGATTTTACAGTACAATTTGCTATTTTCAATTAACTAGAAATTAACTTAAATACACCCAGAAAACAGATTCGGTGCTGACAACCCCATTTGTTGCCAATTGAATGGTTCAGTTGCATCAAATGAATTTTTCGGTTGCGGCTACCGAATTATTCTTGATACAACTGAAATTCCGTTGCCACAGTCAAATTAGTCCTGTCTCAATTGGATTTCTGTTGCCACAACTGAAAAATTCGGCTACCATAACCGAACCATGCGATTGGCTACAAATGCGGTTATCAGGACTGAATCTGTTTTCTGGATGTACAACTAAAATTCTGTAAATTTAACAGTTTTAATTTTGCTATTCTTATTTTACTAGTATTTAGTAAAAAAATCTTCTAATTTTAGCAGTTTTTTTTTGCAGCATCATTTTTGACTAATTTTTAGTAACTTTTTCTGCTAATTTTACAGATTTATTTCTATGAGTGCAGGAAAAGATTCACCATGTCTCTTCTGTCAGTGCATAGGATTTTGATAGTACGAAAAACTCGCATACAGTTTTGCCGATTTTCGGGCTGAAGGTCTAACCGAAATACAGTTTATTCGGCAGTTTTTTAATATAAACCATGTACTTTTTATATTCTCATGCAATTTTTTGTTATTTTTTTTTGTTCGTTCATAACAATTTATTAATAAATTTATGCGATATACATATTTTTTGTTCACAAAAGGTGTGTACAATTTATTTATACTATGTGTTCTTTGGCATTCGTCTTCTTGTCTTAAGACGAGGAACTCGAAAACAAAAATTAAGTCTTCACTTGATTTTAGGCGTATTTAAATAAACAGGTACTTTATGTTGCCTAAAAAAAAACACAAAAAACAGAAGTCAATGTAAAACCCTCACACTTAGAGCAACTATGACAAAAAAAAATTTTAAAAAATATTACAATATGAAAATTATGAGGAACTTGTTGCAACAACTTGTTGTTAGTTACAGCAACTACACAAATTTTGTTTAAAACAATTGTTTGGTAATGTTGACAGGTTTTTATTTCGGGGGTACTTCCTGTAGTTAATGGTTGTAAATTTGTTTTTAATATAATTTCTGTTGTCTGGGAATTTAGAATAAAATGTGGTGTTTAAGGTGGAAAAGAAAATGGGAACAAGTTTAAATATATGTTTTAAAAATTTAACCTTAACTTGAACTATTAACTCTAGATGTTTTATATACAGGAATTCAATAAAGAAGCATTTAACTCTATTTTATATATCTTAAGGCACATTTACACGCGAGAAAAAATGCTAGAGATAGAGCAAAAAAAACACCCCTAAATAGTTTAAATCATTCACAATAGAGCTATTTAGAGGTGTTTTTTTGTTCTATCTTTAGCAGTTTTCTTTCCCGTGTAAATAAAACGTGCCTTGACAACTTTTCGAATTCTCAGCTAAAAATATTTTAAATAACTATCCTATTTGAGAACCTCTGCTTGGGGATTTTTGCCTCATTTTCTTTGTTTTAGTTTTTAACAAGACACGATGAAATTACAAAACAATGTCCGCGAGTACTTGTGACAAAACAATTTTTTTTTAATTTTCTTACTTATTTATTACGAGTATACAAATGAATAGTTCCATAGACTGAATAAATGAATGTTCCATAGACTGAATAAAGAATAATAGCAATAATATAATTTTTGAAATGTAAACAATGAAATAGAACTACGCAAATTCCAAGCGACATTTTTTTTTTTTTTTTGGTTAAGATGTGATGGCGCGATGCTGTAATAGAACGATTCTGAAGCAGGTTCAGCGCGCCATTCTGAAGCGTATTCTGTGGTCTCAGGGATGTGTACATAAACAGTTTGAGGGGCCAAATTTGGGATTTTACAAACTGACGACGGGCCGCATCATATTACAATACTCAACAAAAAACAACTTTTCTTGTACAGTCTTTTACTACTTTTTTTTTTATAGTATTTTGATCTTCTAAGCCCAAATCTAAAAGAAAAATTTTTCATTGAAGATCCTTCCAGTTTTTGGTCTTTCCCTTTTTTTATCCACTTACCCGGGAAAAAATACTTTATGAGTTAATAATATGGAGAAGTACATAAAACTCTTTTATATTTTTTATGAATATGAATTAGACATAAAATAACCTTTCATTTGAGTATGATAATGTAGGGAAATATATTTAAGGACCCAGTAAGGATCTTCAAGATTACCTTTTTTGAAATTTTTCTATAAACCTTAAATTTTTCAAACAATTTGGATATAATATATAATGGGGTTGGTCGATTTAGCAATCGATATTGTGCCTTCGAATTTTCGATAGCTTTTAGCATAAGGAAAAAAAAAGTTCCACTACGACATATCAAAAAAATGATTTTCGAGGCGCCCAATAAATGCTAAATTAGCGCCATCTTGCGGTGGCATTTTGAAACAACTAATGAAGTTGTAAACAATATAACATTACAACCTTTCCAGAAAGGTATTACTTATGAAAATCGGATAAAAAATGTGGCAACTAGCGGTAAAAGTATATAAGTAAAATTATTTTCTATTAAGTAGGTTTGAGGTTAAGAAGAAGAATAAAATTTTTTTCAAAGTTATAGACACATTATTAATTTGCAAATCAGACTAGATCTAGTTTCTGCCTTTTTTTATGGACAGGCTTCATCAGTGATTTTCCATTAAATTGTATTATTGTTTATATTTTATTGTCATATTGTCTCTATAAGATAATTTACTCTCAGAAGTGATCAAACAGACATACACACATTCTAATTTAGATTTTTTGTTTATCTTCTTATCTCCTCTTTGTCGCCTTTTCTGCTTGATGATGAAATGATGATGTTGATGAAAACAAGCAGAAAATAATTTTACTTATATATTTTTACCTCTAGTTGCCACTATTTTATCCGATTTTCATAAGTAATACCTTTCTGGAAAGGTTGTAATGTTATATTGTTTACAACTTTATTAGTTGTTTCAAAACCCACCGCAAGATGGCGCTAATTTAGCATTTATTAGAAGATTGCAAAAAATTGAAATTTGCGCGCCTCGAAAATGATTTTTTTGATATGTCATAGTGGAACTTTTTCTTCCCCGTGCCAAAAGCTATCGAAAAATCGATGGCAAAATATCAATAAATTTTTGACCATACAAATCGGCCCACTCTAATATATAAATTGTGTGGTAAAACTTGTGCATCCTCAGTGGATTGGTTGATCCAGATATATTAAAAAAGTATATGAATACTTTAAAAATATAATAAAAACCCTAAAAAAGAATCAAGAAAAAGTGAAGAAAAAAATATAGTGTCATACGGCCTTAGGTAAGTTCTAAAATATTTCAAAAATTGGTAAAAATTTTAAACCAAAAAAGCTAGTGTCGTACCGGCTTTATTATTTGAAATATGTATTTATTGAAATGTGTAATATGAATCAGAAAATATCAATTGATGTTTTTTGAATTTCAAATGATATTTTCTGAAATTCAATTGATATTTTCTCAATTTCAAATGGAAAATCTGAAAATATAAATAGAAATTCTGAATTTTAATTAAAGATTTCGGAATTTCAAAATAAATTCTAAAATTAAATTGATATTTTCTGAATTTCAATTCATATTTTCTGAATAACAATTGCAAAAGGTGTAGACTGCCTTAAGAAAATTGGGTTCAAATAACAATAAAAATTAAATTTGAGGGAATCTTTCTTTTATGAAAAAAATTCTTAGATTACGACAAATTTTACCTTTTATTTACAAACCCAAAATGTTGAACATCTTTTGAAAACAAGATCCTTTAGTTTTCATAGGCTTTTTTTCACAGATTCATAATTGAAAATTCTGATATAAGAATTTTTTTAGATGATAGAAGACTTTTAAGATTAAAGCATTTTTGGGAGAAAAAGTTAATTCTTTATCATTTCTACTAACACAAATAAGATGACTTTTAACACTTAAGACAGCCAGATTCTGTGTTTTATTCCAATTAAAACAAATAATATTATATTTTTGCAATTTCCTAATTTTTTATGTAATTCTTGCTGGGATTTTGCACTAATTTCGTATCTACTACTTATGTATTCAAAAGAAACATCTATGAGAGGGTGCTAAGAAATAACATAGTTTTGATAAGTTAAAGTAATTTAATTAAATATATTAATTAAGAAATATTTAATTTTTTGAAAAAATAAACACAGACAAAAGATATTCAATGAACAATGACAATGACTAGGGCTCGGAAATTCATGCAAATAAATGTTTGTTGTCATTAGCTGGAAAACAAGTTTAACAGACTTAGTAACATTAAAGTGTGGGTACTCAAATTAAAGAAAATTGTCTAACGATTCCAAAAATTTTATTTTTTTTTATCCATAATACGTAGCCCCAACTAGAGCCATTTTAGTCCCTTAAGGGGGGGGTGGGGGACTCCAAATGATAAGATTTTGTTTCATTAATAAACCGATTTTACCCAAATTTGGCACAAATATGGATTTACTTTATATCAATTCACGTGCTAAATTTCATGACAATCGGATAAGTTTTGCATGAATTATAAAGATTTTAAGATAAAGGCTATATGCCAGGACTAAGAGTCCTTGCTTCGATTTTGATAAAAATGGACACAAACGTTTCCAGTTTTATGTGCATCTCAATGGATATTTTTGGTAATTTTACGTCTATTTATGAATCTAATATAATATTTTTAAATTTCAGGACGTATGGGGGGTGGGCGTGTCCTTGGCCCGATATTTCCAAAAATTAAAATTTTTCTTAACTAAATGGTTTGATATCAGTATACAAAATTTCAAAACTCTGTCTCCACTTCTTCTATTTTTGTCCAGTCGTTATATGGGATCAAAGCACTGTGCAACGGGTTGATGAAAAAATTATCATATAAACAATTAATATTTTTATTCTTCTTCTTAACCTCAAACCTACTAGATATTTTAAAAATTAATTTAAACTATTAATTAATTAATTTTTAAATAAAATATACTTAAAACTATAAAATACAAATCCTTTCTTTACAGGTATTTTTTAAAATACTCCAATTATTGAAAAAAAATATCGATCATGTACAAAATTTCCATAGTTCTTTTTTGCAAAAAATGCGTAATTTAAATGAAACTAAAATTTAATTCACAATTTAGTTTTTTTTAAAATAGTACATTATATTTAAAAAAAAAATTCACGTAATATCTCAAGAAAAAAAAGGTAAATGTTTAACAATAATGTTAAACGAAATATGAAATGGAAAAAAAAACCTTTAAAATGTCATTACATTTAAACAAACATAAGAAATATAACTAAAGAAGATTGTAGCAAAAAAAAAAAAAAAAAAATAGTGGAGAATAAAATAATAAAAGCTTGACATAAAACGTGAAAATTTTAAATAAACATTTTTAAAATAAAAACAGAAACAACACAAACAAAAACGATAAAAAGAAATAAAATGCGAAATCATCATCATCATCAGCAGCAACAATGTAAAGAAAACAATAATAGTATTAACAGCAACAATTGTAGCAACAACCATAATAACAACAACAACAACAATAACACTGGCACTAGCAATAACTCCAACTCCACTAATCGTTATCAATTTTGTTTACATCCGGTCATGGCGGCCACTGCCACTGTAACCACCACCAATACTGTAGCTTCATCATCAACTACCACAAATAACAATAATAATTCAACGGCCACCAATTCCTCTTCCACCACGACAGTGTCGTCAACATTGTCGTCATCAAATTCAATACTAAATGATAATTTAATACCACAAATAGCAACAAAAACTTCATCATCTATAACTTTTAACGCCACAAACACAATATTGTCACCGGCATTATCATCTGGCACATCATCTTTATCATTAACGCCGCATGTATCACCAAATGCATCTTTAGCCATGCCAAAATCTCAAAATCAACAACAAATGCAGCTTAGTAATGATAATCATGATGATCTTGAACAAATAATTAACAATAATAATAATAGTAATAATAACAACAACAGCATAGTTGTTGTTTTAAATGATTCTAGAAAATCTTCTATAATTTCCAACACAAAATCACTTAAGGAAAATAATAATTTTACAACAGAATTAATGCAGCGCAATAAACGTTCGTCACCAATTCAAGAATCTAGTAATATGAGTTTTTCATCAGCTTCAGTCGCCGGTTCAATACAGGTAAGTTCACTGTTTTTTACTAAGACTTAAGTACAAAGAAAAAGTGCATCATAATTTAGTTGATTATTTTACATGAAAAATCTTCGAGTTATCTTTGCATTTCTAGTCACATGTTTAAAAAATACCCAAACGATTTTTCCCATTTTTAATACTAAACAGCTTTAAGTAATGAAGATTATTCTTGCCAACCCTCATTCTTTGTTAGCAAAAATATTTTCTTTTTAAAAAGGTTAAATCAATATTAAATTATATATTAATTATAGTTTATTTTATTTATTTAGAACATTTTTTAGACCTCTAGTCTTTTTACATTTTCTATAATAACTTTTGAAGTCTCGAACCGATTTTGTTAATTTTAAACACCAAATGGCTTTTAATAATGAATAATATTCTAACCAGAAAATAGCAACGTGGGACTGTAATTATACATTCAATTTTAAAACGCAAATCGAAACTTTTCCTAACACATTTTCTAATTCTTTCTTAAATTTAGTTAATGGTTTTGTTTTTAAATATTTCTGTTTATATTTTTTTCTTAATTTTGTCCGTTGAAGTATGTTATTATTAACACTTTAACCCGCATAACACTTAAAAATTATAAAAAACTATTCCTTTTTATACCCTACACCACTCTTAAAAAACATGGTACATATAATGGGTTTGTGCTGATGTTTGTAACACACAAAAAAAAAATTGACGTAGATCCGCCATATAAGGGAACTTAAGGCTCAATTAGACGTGCCAAAACCATAACCATATAAAACAGCTGTTCAAACCAATCTTATGGGCTACAATGTATTCGGTTATAGGTGACATGCCATAACCGTAACCCTAGATACCAATTGAATTTTGGTTGTCTGCTATGGCGTTATGGTTACGGCTATGGCGTTATGGCACGTCTAATTGAACCTTTATACGCTTGGTAGGCTGGAAAAAAGCAAGTAAATACAAAATTTTGCTTAATATTCTCGTTGCTAATTATTTTATTTATTTTCACAACATAATTTCCATTTACCATATTTCAATAATAAGTCGGTAAATCCACTTTTTAAAACAGACCTCAAAATCGTGTTTCTGCATTTTTTAAATTTTGTTATTATCATCATAGCTGCTGAAGACTTTTTCTATGACATTTCCCCTTAAATGTTTTGTTGTTTTTGGAAACAAGCGGTGTGCGAATTCGATAGGACGATTATGGTCTGACGATATCCTTTTGACGATGATGTTGCTTCTTGTAGTGGAAATTTTTGTAATCGTTTTTTCGGAATCGTTTTTTTTTTCAAACTAATTTGGTTTCCATAAGTAAAAAATCATCCAAACGATATCGTCAAAACGACTGAAAATGCACGATAGCAAAATACCAATCGCTTTGCATATTTTCTTTCTTAAAACACAAAAAAGCTTTTTATTTTTGCTTTATTTCCAATCTTACGGTGGGACTCATACTGTAGGGTTAACTTTAACTTAACTAATAAACAAAATAAGATGTCAAAGAATTGCATACAAAACAACAACTGAAGGATAAAGAGTTAACTAATAGTTAACTCTTAATCCCACCGTTAATCATTAAAGTTATAATTTCATTTAAAAAACCAATTAAAAAAGCATATACAATAATTCAAAATTTTTGTTTGCACACTTTTTTTTTCAAAATTGATGACAAGCGAACACTGTTGCCAATTTCGCAATTTTCTCATCAAATCTAGCGATATTTCAACTCATTTAGCGGGATAAAACATGATTTAGCTATTACACAGGGTACAAAAATTTAACGGGACGAGAATTTTTTACTCTTGTATATGGACTGTCTGATTTGGTAAAACCAGCGTTATCGTTATATAAAAAAAAATTAAACATTGTTCTATACCGAAACAAAAACTTCATTTCCAATCGCTGGTGCTCTTCACCTGTACACTAGACTGTACCGCAAAAAAAATGTTCCCCGTACACCCTCCAATATGAAGTATTTTTGCAAGGCAATTTCAAAAAAAACTTTTTTGCCGAACGTTATAGCTTTGGCATTTAAAGTCAGATTTTAAAGTGTGATATATAAATTTTTTTGCCTCGAGGAGACTAGTGTTTTGCTATAAACGTAAAATCCAATGAAAAAAAATTTAAAAAGGGGACCCCTACGTTCGGCAACCAATTAATAAAAAAATGACTACTGGGTTTATCGAAAAATTTCCTTAGCAAAAGTTTAATGATTTTATGAGAGCTTTAAGTTTCTGACATTAGGGTGGTACATTAGGTGGTGGGTAACTACTATAACAGGATACTTGAGGTCAATGGCCCTTAGAGCAAAACACTGGTCTCCTCGAGAGAAAAATATCGATGTATCATACTTTAAGATCCGACTGTAAATGCCAAAGATATAACGAAAAATTTAAAAAGGTTTGTTTTTTATATATAAAAAGTTTTTTATTTTCGATATTTCGCTTCTCCATTGTGTAGCATCTTCAGAAAATAACAAATTATAAACAATTTGAAAGTTTTAATTTTGTTTATAATTTGTTAATTTGTTATTTCCTGAAGATGCTCCACAATAGAGTAGCGAAATATCGAAAATAAAAAACTTTTTATATATAAAAAACAAACCTTAAGCTCAAGGAAGTTGTGGAGTTAAAAATTAAAAAAGAAGGTTAAATAAACGACAAGAGTTTTACAAAAATAATATTTTTTTTAATTATTTTAATTTTTGCATTAAAAATTAAATAAAATAGGTTTTTTCGGACTTTCTATATTTTCATATATTTAGTTAGAATATGCTCTACCTCTAGTTTAAATTCTAATATGATAAAAGCTTGACCATTTTTATGATAGAGAATACAATTGATTAATGAATTGAATACCGTTACGATAGCGTTATTAAGGTAAACGGTTGTGGAAGATTGGTACTTTATAAATCAAGAGTTTTGGTATTGGTATCAGTAACGGTTATTAATTTAAATGGTTTTGAAACTGATAACGATATTAGAAAGTTGTCGATTGCAAACCTTTCTTACTAACAAAATTACTTGACCTAGACTCACTTTTATGCACCCAGTATTTAGATTCCCATCTAGGAAATTGATCCTCTTTCCGGCGTATGACACAAATCGTGTTATGTTGTAGGGTATCATATAGTCGTCATACCCGACTTGAATTTTTTTATTTGTTTTTTTTTTTCTCTTGAACTTGTGTTAACTATTATAATTTGCTTTGGTATTTGCTAGATATTGTTTAAGAATTTTGTACAACAACTGTAAAAATGTATTGTATATAAATTTTAATAAACAAAAGAAAGCTATAAATTAAAAAAATAAACTTTGCAAAAAAACAGTTTGCATTTTCTATTAAAAAATATTAATTTATTCAATAGCTTTAGCAAACAGAAGAAATAAAAGCCGAACAAAAAGTTGTATAAAAAAAAAACAACTGAAGAAGGAGATAGCAATTTAGTTCATTAACCTAAAACTCCAAAATAAAACAACAACCTACCAATATGGCAAAATATAAATACATTTTAAATTGTTGATTAGTTTAATATTCAAAATGATACCAATTTTTTAGCTGCGGGGTATTGTACCGGTATGTACGCGACTAGAGTTACTGAAAAAACGCCAACTACTAAACAGCACGTTTTTGATTTTTTTTTTATGAAAAAAAAAATGTTTAACGTTTTAAATCGATCTATCGAAGTTTTACAAAAATATTAAAAATCGATTTAAAAACGTTCTTTATAAAGTTAGAAAAAAAATTTACATATAAAAACATAAATCTTCAAACCAAAAATTAAAATATGATATATTGAACAAATCTAATTTGATAAATTACCAAAAAGAATTAAATAAATATCAAACAGTGGTTAGCAGAATAAAATTTTTCCTCAAAAATAATTCTCACCTAAGTTTTAATATATTTTATACAATTTACTGAATTTAAATAAATAAATAAATAAATGAAGGTATGTATAGTTGATCTTTCAATTGATAAATGCATAGCATACTGAGAATGGGTCTGTAGCGGGGCCCGAAAATATGTATTTTATCCTGCTGGCCTTATCGAAATTTTTCAATTTTTATTTTCTGTAATTCATTTGTAAAAATTTTATCATCTTTCTTTAATTTGAAAGTAATTTAAAAAGAAAATTTGATAATTAATATATGATCTCAAATCGAAAGAGGAACATTCATTTAAATAAATAAATTTTACTAATTTTTTTGAAATTTTACCAAATTTTAACAAATTTTTTTTGGGTGTAGTTTTAATTAATTAATAAAACTACACCCAAAAGAAAAGAACGTGAATTTTTGCAAAATTATACAATAATTTTTTAATACAAATTTAGTGCTATAAAAATGTAATATGTTATTCAATTAAATTTGTTTGAATTCGTGAAATAATGGAAAATATGTATCAAATTTGGAAAATATGATCCTTTTACTAGGCCAGCTACTGATATACTTTTCGTTGACCATACCTATTTCTACGCCCAATTTTTAAATTGTGGATTTGTTATAAAATAATGAATGCTTGCTATGGAAATTTTTATTTTCCAACGGATTTTACTCAAATTTAGTTAGTACGCATACTTTTCGTTGACCACGCCCACTTTTGCGCCATTTTCTTTGTGATCCATTTTGAATTTTTACTATAAAAATAATTATTTTTTAATTATTTTATATTATAACTATCACGCCACTTTTTAACAAAATTTTTAAAATTTGTATGTTTGTCATAATCTCCCAGCAAACAAAAATTGGAAGTAATGCTTTACAAACTACTTCTTTCACTGTTTCACAAATATCCGTTAGTGTATTTTTACCGCTTTTTTAGAAGTAATTCTGAGCAACTTCAAAAAATCACTTCCTTCATTGGTTCCAAAGTTTCCGTTAGGGTATTTTTACAGCTGTTTTAGAATTACTTCTGAACAACATCCAAAAAATCACTTAAGCCTCTAAAGCATAATTGCCCTAAAAGTGATCTTAAAAAGTGACTTTGGTATCATTTGGTATTTCTAAACAGATTATCGCGGGTTCAATTCCTGAGACGACCAATATTTTTTTAATTTTTTTTTTATTTATAATGCAATATATTTCAATTTTTAAAAATATATAAAATAAAAATGATAAAAAATTGAAAATAGTACTGAAAACAATACTGAATTGCAGCGCAGCTTTACCACTTGTTTAAAAAGTATTTTTTTTGAAGAGAATAAAGCACAATATTTTGCAATGGCCAAGTGGTGTTATTGTGACAGTCAACTTTCATATTAAAGATTGGCTCAGCGGTAGAGAGCTAGACTAGTAATCATGAGGTCGCAAGTTCGATCCCCGGTGGCGGCAATAAAAACCTTTTGAAAAATAAAAGAAATATGATTTTTTTCCGAAGAATTTTTTTTAACTAAAATTGTATATATTGGAATCTAAGCTGATACCATTAAATATAAACCGATAACATTTTATCAGGTCAAAAATCGGATACAATTTCATCTGATTAATATATAATTTAATCATCCAAAATCTAAATTGATAAAATTGCCATATAAAGCTCCATTTTAATGTTTTTTAATAGGGTGTATAAAAATATATGCCCGGGTAAAAATCTTAATATGGTGTCATACATAAGTATATCTTTTTTGATAAATCCCCATATACAACGACATACAACTTGATCCGAAAAATGGGTCATCTACATGTGTCTAATTATATCAAATTAAATATAATTTGATTCAGTTTGATCCGAGATTTGTCCATATCCAGGACATCAAATTATATCTAATTTGATATAAAAATATCTGATTTTATAAAATTTTGTCTGATAGTAGGCATACTTTTTATGCATACCAGCTATTAAATTGACATTGAAATGTCTATGGTTTTAACACCCGAAGAAGACCCAAATTTTAAAACATAAAATAAAAATTTATTTGAATACTTTTGCCTTCTAAATCGTACGCATCATTTTTTAATATGATTTTACATGCAAAAACATCACGTGAAAATTATTTAGCTAGGGAGTAATTAACTCTGAATTTGCAGATAACTAATTTTGATGTTATATTAAATTAAATTATATTTTTAGTACGGCGACACATACAGTGTTATAAAACTTAGTATCAAATCATATATAATCATATCGATCACTACATATAATTTGATTAGTTTTATAAGGCTTATGTAGTTATATATGGAGTCAGATTTGGGGATATGTAATAATATCAATTACCTTACAAAAAATTCGTTGAAAAAATAATATCAGATGTAGTTGTATATAATGAAATGTGACTCCATTCATTGTCAGATGTAGCCCAATCACATGATATATGACAATATATAACTATTTTTACTCGGGTGGTTAAATATAATAAGGTACCACATAAGACACATATAATCCTATAGGGCGATTCATTACATTTATAGAAAAATTAGTAATCTTAGGAAGTGCCGAAGAATTACCAAAAATGATTTTCTTTCAAGCGAAATTAAAGAAAATGGTATGAAAAGTCGTAAATAGAAGCCACTGAATTAAAAAAATTGCAAATTTCACGGTAAAAACGAATTTATGAATTTTTGTTTGTTTAGTTGCTTGTAAAAACTAGCAAGTAAACAAACAGACATAACATAATGTTACTAAATTGGATTCGCCTAGTATAGGAAGTTCTGGAACTTTAGAAGAAAAATAGCCCACGAGATGGGATTTACTAAATACAATACTTCAATCTGGCAGCACTACATTTAAGTATAATATAATAATATAACAGAAGTAAAACTATATAAGGCTGCCATATGTCATTTAGTTAGTCAGTTGATTATTAGCGATTGTGTAATTCAGCCGGTCTTTAATAAATCGTTGAGTTCAAATCACTAGAGTTTGTGTTTATGTAATATCGTTGAATAATAAAGTAATACAGCGTTTAATAAACAAGTGTAAAGCTAAATTAAACTAAAGACAGTGTAAATAAAGAAGAGTATAAGCTCAATCAAAGTATAAGAGTTATTTTATTTAACAAAGAGCACCAACCTAGTTTATCTAAAGGAGATAAACGAACGTTTTTATAAAGTAAAACGTAGCAATTGGTGTAAGCGTTGGGATTGGTTATTTTGATTGCAATAGAAAAGAACCCGGTTTATTTAGAAGAAATAAACCAACGTTTTTAAAAGTTATAAACGTAACAATTTACATATTAGAAGATAAAATTATATATAATGAACATATACGTCCATACATATTTCAATGTATGACCATACAACATCTCATATATTTCCATATATCTTCGGATCCGAAATTTGAGGGTATATGGAGGTATATGGATATATATGATCATATATGAGCATGCATGAATCATTTGTGAGCATATATGGTGATATATGGACATGTACGGTCATATACCCTCAAATTTCGGTTCTGAAGATATATAAAAATATATGACATGATGTATGGTCATACATTGAACTATGCAATGACGTATATGATCATGAAATTTAATATACAAGACTATTATTTTTCTTGTGAACAAGTGACATTTTGTGTTTATTGTGATTGTGTCTTTGCTATAAAATTAAAAAAATTGTTAAATTTTATAAATTAAATTGGAATTTGAGGCCTACTTACGGTGCAGTGTTGCCAGTTTTTTTTTTTAGACTTTATACCCAATTTTCAAATTGTTATCCCCGAAAATCTCCAATTTTCAATTTATTATCCCCAAAAATCCCCAATTTTTATTTTCTGGAAAAAATTCGTATTGGTTAACTTTTTTTTTTAAATTAACGTAAAAATACCATATTTATTTAATTCTTTTCGGTACCTTATACACTCAAACTCAATAAATTTTTTAATTCTAACAAATTATAAAAAACAACAAATAAATTTAAATAACAGCATAAAAAAATGGGAGCCAAATTTTTTCGTTTTAAATATTTCAGAATCAAAATTTTCCGATTCATCAGCTTCAGACATTTTATTGCGTATGGTACTGTATAAAAAGTTTTAATATTTCAGCAGATGGATTGAATTTTTGACAATTGAATAACATGTAAAGTATATATTTAATTTAAGAAGAACTTCTTATAACTCATATTACATCCGAATAACCTTCAATATTTTGGAACCAAAAGGAATTCAAATATTCACCAAAAGGAATTAAGGTTTGTACGCACATTAACTTTCCAGACACAAATTTGTGTAGCCTAAGATCATGCACTATTATCATCATACTTAAAAGAAATATATAAATATTTAGAATTATCAGGGTTAAATTCATAAAAATATAAAAAGGCAATAATATGTTATCCCCAAAAAATCCCCTAAAATTTCGTGTCATCCCCAATAAATCCCCGGATCCCCAAACGGAAATTTTTATCCCCATTGAGGAAAAAAAATCCCCAATTTGGGGATAAATCCCCTAAACTGACAACACTGTTACGGTGCTTAATGCTGGGATTGAAATTTGATAACCGGGAATCACTTTGAGGTGAAAGCATAAAAACAGTGTAAATATACAAACCACTGTCGAATATAAAATAGTTTATAAGTTCTTCTCTTCGCATCTTAACAATATTAAAAATTTGCTAAAGTTCATCAAAACAAAAATATAATAGCTTAAAGCTAAAAAAGCCCCAACTACAAAAGCATTTAAACCCAGCAAAACCTTGGTAATGACTGGTCATTACTACATGCATTACTTAGATCTCATATCTCATTACCCGTTGAACTACTTTTAAACTAAATGTAATGAGTTACCGATAATTATACCCCACACATTACTATTTCACAATAGCTGAAACCAATAATATGTGCGTTCCCGTACGTTACCGCGGGTACCCGAGGGAACCCAAAACAGCCCAAACAACAACAATTTACACGCAATTTTGAGTACGGGAACGCCTTTGGGCTAGTTTGTGTAACTTCGGTAAAGTACGGGAACAGACATAATATATGTTCTAAATCATTAAAAACCATAACTATGGCGTAGCCTAGTGGTTATCGTTTTTGCCTGACAGACATGAGGATCGCTGCTCAACTCGTGTTAGCTTCCATTGTTATTTTTTTTTTGTAATTTATATTAAACATCTATTTATAGAAATGTTGATGTTCATTAAGCAGTATTTAATAACAACAAGTTTTGTGAAAAATAGACATGTATAACAGTTGCCACAATAAATGTGTACATAAGTTAAAGCAATAAAAATCATAGTGATGTCGTGGTCTAATGGTTAGAGTGTTTGCCTGACAATCGAGGGGTACGCTGATCAATACGTGTCAGCTCCTATTGGTTTTTAAATTTTTATACTTTTTTAAATCTATATTCAACATCTATTTATAGAACAGCTGATAAACTACTTACAGGTAACATCAGTGTAATGACTTTCCTCCAATGACATCACCATGTTAAAATAAGTAGTTTAGTAATTAAAAGGTAACTAGTGAACACTTAAGATTTCAATACCTAAAACTCATTACATGGTAATGAAAGGTTTTGCTGGGTGGTAATGAAAGGTTTTGCTGGGAATTGTATAGTAGAGAACAAAAAAGGTGTTAAAAATATCTATAATTCTATTAAGAATTTTTAAATTATTGTATCATTTTAATTTTTAGCACTTTTTTGTTACAAAAATTAAACCGTTAAAATCTACCTAATACAGTTAAGAATTTTATGAATCTATAATTTTTTTCTTCAAATTATTTTTGTTCAAACATTTTATTAAAACATAATTTATAGCTAATATTTAACATAAATGGATTCAATGCTTTTATATTGCGTGTTTATTGATCATCATCAAAAATAAAAAATCTTTTTGATATTTTCAAGATTTTTGTGCAAAAAAAAAAAAAACTTTGTAATTTATTTGTTTTTATACAGTTTTACATATAGAATTTTGTTGTTGATCTCCTGCTGTGATTTTAAAACATATTTTCGATTTTTTTCCATTTTATTTTGTATTTATGTCAATTAACGGTATTTATATTTGGACAATTTTGGTTCGAAACATACAGACATAATGACATAGTCTGAAAAATATTTATGTTTTTCTTATGGTTGGAATTTGTGGTGTAAAAAAAGAGGTGCCAAGAAGAACATATGTTTGTTGTTGTTAATGACGATGACTAATTTGGAGTAAATCTGAAAATACGTGCATTTTTGGAGTTTTTGATTCAGTATTGTTTAAAATAGAAGATGGAAAATCATGACTAATACTGAATCGACCACTAGTCAGAACATGTTTTAAACAAAAGCATTATTTTTGCCTTTATCGAATCTTAAAGTTATTGCGACAAATACAGAAAGAAATATTTTAAAATGTTTGAGGTGGAACGATTTTCTCGAGGTGAATATAATATAGTATTCATATCTAAACATGTGATGAAAAATTTTCAATTGAAAATTCATCATTTTGTATGAAAGTTCAAAAAAAAATTTCGCATTTTTCTTTCATTTTTGAAACCCGCGTCCGATTTTCGTAATTTTAAGTACCAAACTACAGTGGATACACAGAGAGAATTTAGCTGGACGAGATTTAATGAAATTTTTCAGTAAACTAATTAAGTTTCTTCACAAAGTAAATGAAACATTTTTTAAATATGATTAAAGAGCTTCATATATTTTATGAATCTAATGTTAACGAACCTTTTTCCTTTAATATATGGAAGTTTTTATAATAAAATGAAATTTTTCACAATATTTTGGGAAAAATTCTATTAATTCAATGAAAAGTTTCAATGGAAGAGTTCCAGTGAAACTTCATTGGTTTTATGCAAAAATTCATTAATATCGGGCAGATAATTCTCTCAGTGTAGTGCCAATTCTCTTTTGTGGTGCCATTTTAAGATAATAGTAAACTATAAAACTATAAAAACATTTTTAAATTATTAACGAAAAATTAAATTCCCACCATCATATTACAAATTATATTAATTAAATTTATACATTTATTAAAAAAAAAAAAAAAAAAAAAAAACAGAAGCAAAAATTTAGCCTTTAGCTTTCTTTTTATGCTATATTAAGAATTTTTAATAAACATCTTCGAAACCATAATTAATAATGATAGAAAGAAATTTAAGAATAATATAATTTTACACTTGAGAGATTCTTTACAAAAATATCTTACAGAATACCTACTTAAACAATGACCATAATTATTAACCTCAAACAACAATCCGTATAACTAAAACGCTAATAAAGAAATCTTTTGTTTTGGCAAAAGAAAAAAGTAAAATTTTTCAACGAACCGCAAAAATATAAAATTTATATTTGTAATTTCTAAAATAAAAAGAAAAGCCAATGAAATTGTTTTTTTTTCTTTCTTAACGAGAAGAAAAAGTGAAGAAAACAAAAGTAAAAGTGTGCCCTTCAAATCAAATGAAAAACACATTTAAAGATGGTATTTCTTTCATTTCTGGTTATTGTTTGTTGGTTTTTTTCTTGTTGTTGTATTTTTTGGGAACAGGCTAAAGGCCAATACCCAACTAAGATTTAGTCGTAAACCTGAATTTTTATAAGAATGCAACAAAATTCATTCATTTATGGTAAATACGTCAAAAACATATGTGAAAAAAATGGAGGGGAAAATGGGGAAGACCAAAGCCCGAACTTGAGATTTATTGATAACCTGAGTAAAAATAGTTACATACATACATATATTCATATATAATGGGATTAAGTTATATCTGTATAAATATACAATTTCATCCGAAAAATGGCCCGATATAATTGTATCAGTTGTTTATCAAGTCAAAAATCGGATACAATTTCATCTGATTAATATATAATTTAATCAGCTAAGATCTGTGATTTTTTTTAGATTCCTTTAATCACAGACTAACATTCGACAATACCTTTCTTTAACCTAGACATGTACAGGATTCCGATTCCAAAATTAGGACAAGATGGTATCGTCTTTGATGGACAACTGATACAATTATATCGGATGAAATGGTATGTATATGGATCATTCTAAGTTATATATTACCATATAAAGCTCCATAATAATTTTTTTAATAGGGCAAAAAAATTGGGACTTAGTTAAACTATATTGACATGAGATTATATATGGGACTAATTAATTGAGTGGACTAATTAATTGATTTCTTCATTAACATTCAACTGATATCAATTGTAAAAAAAAAAAAATCCATTTCCGTGCAAAAAAGGTCAGATCTGACCAGATCTCATGTAGATCTATTTAGTTGTACCAGATATAATTGGAAATATACAGTGGTGGAAAATATAATAAAAACGATTCAAGTTTTTTCTAATTTTATTCTCGTTGCCTTTATTTTTAAAGATCAAAATTGTGGCTAAATTCGCCCTGAAAGGCAAGAAAATAGTCCAGAAAATTGTGCAGAATTTTAACGTAACATCTGTTTTTTTTTTTTTAATGAAAAATTAGCGATATCGACCTTTTATCAAATTATATAGTAGAATTTAGCCAGTACTGATCGGATCTATACAAACTGTATATTGTTGGAAATCCTATAAAATTTCCTCAAATCCTGCATTATTTTTATCCACAAATGGTCTCCAGACATGAAATTTTTTTTAAGCGATTTTAAAATAAAGTTATCATTACTGAAATTTTAAAGTGAATAGGATTTTCATTAGCATTTCGTATTAAAATTTCAGTGCTGTTACCTTTATTTTAAAATCGATAAAAACAAAGAAACATTTTTTCATGTCTAAGGCAATGTCATGCTAAGTCTGGAGACCATTTGTTTTCAATTATTATATTATACGGATGGTAAAAAAAATCAATATAATCTTGTCGGATTATAATAATTCAAAAAACGTTTTGATGGAACAGTCGTCTACATTTGTATTTAGTTAATAGTTTTTCTTCACAAATGCACTTTTTGAGTGCATTTTTCAATCTGTTTTTCCCTGTTAATTTTTTTTTAAACTACTTTATTTGAAAACCTTAACATTTTTAATAAAAAATCAAGTCATCGCCTTTTTTTTTGCCGCGACATTGCAATATTTTTAATTACTTTTATAAAACAGTGAATTAACATCCGATGAATTCAAAAAATAATAGACCAAAGTATAAAATACTAGTATAATTAATTTTGTTGTTGTCAACAAATTATCTCCCCATGTCTCCCCATTTTCCCTTACATACTGTAGTACACAGAAACAAACAAAGAAATGGTGCTTCAAAGCTGACCCAAAAACGTATTTAAAGCGATAACAAAATATATATAAAAAAAACAACTGTATAAGGTTTCATTACCATGTTGCAGCCGAAAGATAAAAGAGTTAAAAGTAATTTATCAATTTTTGGTATGAATTTTAAAACGAAATATATTAAGATCGCAGCAGTGCATATAATAATTACTAACTACAGAATCAAAACCGAATTTTAAACTTTATATATGTATTTTAAGATTGACAAAACTAAGAGCCTATTTTATTGTGCTGGCCTAATTTTAACTTTTTATTTAAGTTTTTGGTTAGAAAAGTCGGCGGTATAGAATTGCAACTACAATGAACTTTGATTTATTAAAAAAAGGGACGCGACTTATTATTAAGAGACAGAAAAATTATTAAAATCAAGCAGAAACAACATTGAATTAAATAGAAGCATTTTTGAAATTAAACTAGCAAGGAAAGTCTGCAGTGTGGTTCATTACGATTTGGATGAAATTTTCATTTGTGATAGAGGAGGGAAAATAAATCGACTCCACATACTGTATGGGAAATTGTTGTTGTTTTCAGTTTAAATTTATTCATAACAATGCCTGTTTTGTTTAATCGAGGAAGTGTCGGAGCTTCTTCTGCTACTCATAATCCTTTGACTTTAAGGTGACTTTTCCCGTAGCGCTATTTTCATCAATACTTCAAATTTCATTCTAAACCGCTGATCTCACCCGTGGGAAAATCGATGTGCACTAGGAAGAAGAGGCCGCGTATAGTAAAACTATGTAGCTACTCAGATTTTAATGATCATGTCAGATGTCCTTTTAAAATGATTAGATAAAGTTTTTCAAAGTTGAAGCCTTATTTTTCAACTTGCAATTTAAGGCCGTTTTTTCTGTAAATTTGCAAAAAAAAATAATTTTGAATTTTTTACAATTTTGTTCAACAAAATATAACAAAAAGTGGTCAAGGCATAGAATTTTTTAGCTACATTTCAGAGAATAATTCTACTAAAAATTACAGATACACTCAAAAAAATAAGTTAGTAGAAAAATTAGTAAAACGTCTTGTATATCAAGTGTAGGTACTAGTTTTCAGCAATTTTTTTTTGCTGAAATTTCGTTTTCAGCAAAAGTTTTAGTCATATTTTTTTAGCACTAAATTAATTTTGAACTAATGTTTTACTAATTTATTTTGCTACAAAAATTGTGCTGATAACCGCATTTATAGCGTGGACGACAGACAACCAGAAACACAAGATGTAGATGTCGCAGCTTGTCTGGATGTATTACAGACAACGGAAATGATAAAAAAGAAAAACAACTCTATACAATTTCTATATTTAAATTTTCAGCAAATAAATTAACTAAAATAAAATTTTGCTACAAGTTTTTTGAGTTTTTTTCAATCTACTAATTATCAGCAAAAAGTTTAGTTATTTTAGCAAGTATTTTTTTCATTTGCAATCGACTAAGTGTTAGCAAACCTTTTGCTGAAATTACCAACTTTTTTGCAAGCACGCTCCTGACTAAAAATTTGCTGACACAGCAACATTTTTTGCTGACTTTACTGACTTTTTTTTAGTGTTTAAATTTGAAAATTTTAGAGAAAAGTGTGATTTGGGTTAATAATTTAGATAATAGTATTAATTTTTCTTTTTTTTTTTTAGCTAGCTGTAACAAAACTACTTCCGATTATTTTTAACTCAGATAAAAAATGTTGTAAAACTCCGTCAACATTAACCCTTTCTTTACCAAGGTCAAAGGTGAAAATTTTGAAAATCTTCGATTTTCTTGTTTCTTGCGGAATTTGGTGAAAGTTGTCCAAATAACTCTGTTAATAGCAACATTTATACATAGTAATAAAAAATTAGAAATTAACCCTTATAGGCACATGGAGTCAAAATTATCCCCAATTTTTTAAATGCAAAAATGAACCATTTGACATAAAAATCGACATAAAAATCTTTAATTAACAATTTTCTAGAAAAAAAAAAAACAAATTAACCTATTTGAGACCATGATGTCAAAATGGCGCAATTTTTTTTAAACCTGGAAGTGCATTGTTAGTCGATTTGACTAACATCAGCCGTGCTTTACAAATAGCATGAATAATAATGAATAACGAAATAATGATAAAAAAAAGTATTTTTAACATAATAAAAGTTACTAATAAATTTCAATTTAATTTTTTAACAATCTCCAATATACACAAATTGCCTGCACTTGTACGTACAAACCATACGTCAATGTGGCAATATATGTGAAAAGGTGACACGGAGGAAATAAGAAGATAAACAGAGAAAATCTGAAGTAGAATGTTTGTATATGTCTGTTTGATCACTTCTGAAATTATTCATATAGAGACAATCTGACAATAAAAATATAAACAATAATACAATTTAATGGAAGATCACTGATGAAGCCTGTCCCTAAAAAGGCAGAAACTAGATCTAGTCTGATTTGCAAATTTAATGTGTTTATAACTTTTGAGGAAGGTTTATTCTTCTTCTTAACCTCAAACTTACTAAAATAAATTTTTATTATTTAACATTAAAAAATGTTTGGTCATTTTGACACCATGTCTTTTAAGGTCTCAATTTTCTTCTTTTTTTTTCTTTTAAAAAATGCTTAAACATGGACCGACTTTAACCAAAGTCAATAGGCTTTGTCCTTGGGCCGATGTAAGTGTACCTAAATTTGATGTAAAAATATTAATATTTGCGACCTGTAACGTGTAATAAATGGACATGCAGAGAAACGGACGCACAGTGCTTTGATCCCATATAACGATTGTACAAAAATAGAAGGAGTGGAGACCGAGATTTGAAATTTGGTATACTGACATAGAACCCCTTAGTTAAGAAAAATTTTAATTTTTGGAAATATCGGGCCAAGGACACGCCCACCTCCCATAGGTCCTGAAATTTAAAAATATTATATTAGCTACATAAATGGATGTAAAATTACAAAAAGTATCCATTGAGATGCACATAAAACTGGAAACGTTTGTGGCAATTTTTATCAAAATCGAAGCAAGGACTCTTAGTCCTGCCATATATCCTTTATTTTAAAATCTTTATAAAACCTGCAAAAATTATCCGATTGTGATGAAATTTAACACGTGAATTGATATAAGGTCAAGTCATATTTGTGCCAAATTTGGGTAAATTAGTTAGTAGCTTTAATTATCCATATGTTATGTAATTGAAGAATTAATAAAAAAAAAAAAAAAAATCGATTCATTAATAAAAAAAATGCCTTTCACAAAAAATGGGTTTTATTTTCATTTCATTTCATTTCATTTATTTTTATTTATAATCCAAGCCCTTATGGGCCAAATGATTAAAGTAATATAATACATGGAAGAATTTTTATGAATAATTAACATAATCAAAAAAAAAAAAAAAAAGTGGCACAATAGCAAATGGAAAACTAAAAATAATTCTATGAATAAATACAATTATAAAAATGCCTAAGTTCTTATGCATAACAATTTAAAAGCCTTATAACATGTTATAAAATGTAATAATATGGAAAATTAGTTTTATAAGCCATTTATAAATTATGCATATGACCTAAAAAGTTTTTGTTGTGAAAATTGTAACAGCAATACCAATTATAAATTATCAAGAACAATTTTTCGAAACATGGACACCGTGTGATGCAAACCCCTTTCACTATAAGGAACAATATTATTCCACAAATTTATCACACGAGCTTGAAATGACCTTTGCATCATTTGAGTGGTAAAGTGTACTTGCACTAAAGAGCGAGTTCGGGAAGAGTTTCCAAATTGAAATTTCTGAGCTAAATATTCCGGTTTGCGTTCTTTACAAGTTTTATATAAAAACAAAAGGCACCTTAAATTAACAAAATCATCGAAATCGCAACATAAAAAGTCCCGTACATACGAAGAAATGTGTTCAGTTCTACCCACATTATAAACAAATCTTACAATACGATGAACACACATTCTAAGTCTAGTTAAATTTCCTTCAGATGTACCGCTAAAAATCTCTAATCCATACAGCACAGCTGGCATGAGGAGTGAATGGGCCAATTTTTTTCTTACACTAAAGGGTAAGGCAACACCTACGCTATACAACTTTCTCAATGTATGGTAAACTCTATACGTAACACAAAATATATGATTATCAAACTTTAAGTTATTATCTATGTAAAACCCTAAAGCTCTGAATTGATTTACGTATTCAACCCTCGAACCACCAATGTATAACGCTGGTAAATCGACTAAATGGTTGGAGATGAACATGGCCTTAGATTTACCCGGGTTTAACATAATATAGTTCAATGAGCACCATTCACCTATTCGCTGAAGGTTCTCATTCACAGAATGTGTGAAAGCACCAATATCATCAGGCAAACAAGAACCAACTATCTGAATGTCATCTGCATATATATGGGTCGTACCCACGCTTATACATTCCAATAAATCGTTAATATACACCATAAATAATATAGGCCCCAAAATGGAACCTTGCGGTATCCCCCTATGTAAACTAAGCAGGGATGAAGAAACATTACAAAACGAGGTAAACTGCTGCCGACTATCCATAAAGGAGTGCAAAAGACGACAAGCCGATGTGGAAAACTTAAATTTATAAAACAATTTATTCGCTAACAGATTGTGACAGACAGAGTCAAATGCTTTCGAAAAATCTAAAAATATTAGCAGAGAGAACCTTCCCTTATCATAGTTATGCCGAATATCATCAGTGACACTTAACATAACCGCCGATGTACTATAACCTACCCTGAATCCAGCCTGATACCTACTTATCATGTTACAACTTGAGAAATATTCTACCATCTGGGACCTTAATATATACTCTAAAATTTTTGAACATATAGGTAGAATACTAATCGGACGGAAATCCGACACAGATCTAGGATTACGGACTTTCGGAATAGGTATTACCCTTGCCACTTTCCATGTTTCAGGAAATTTTGATGTGGTAATTATTGTATTCAAAATGTGTAAAAGATGCAAAGATAAAGCAGGAAATACATTCTTCAAAAATGATATAGATATTCCATCACAACCAATCGCCTTCGATTTAATACTCAAAATTGCCTCCAAAAGTTCCGGCATAGTTATAGCCCTAAATGAAAAATCACTTTCAATGTTATTACTTAAGAATGATATATAATCCTCTGTATAAGATAATGGCGGCATCACACATGACCTGTTAAATTCATCCACGTTCAACGGATCCCTAGCACTATCATTCCCAATACAACCAATTTGTCTAAGCTTCTTCCATAACTGCTCATTAGAACAATTACTAAAAAAGTTATTCATAACCCTAGCTCTTTCCCTTCTAATCGTTGATTTCAATCGATTTCTATAAACACAATAAACCCTCCAATTTTCATCACTCCTCTCCTCCATATAAGCCCTTTTTGCTAAATCACGATACTGTTTAGCAACCAATACTCTTCGGCTTTTCATCCATATATTATTACCTCTTTTCTCAACATGCCTTATTGGCACAAACCTACCAACTGCTTCAATAACATTACTCGTAAAAAACTCCACTTGACGTTCACAATCTGACGTGTCATAAATAAAATCGAAATCAAGGTCCCTTAAATAATTCACACATGTTGAAATGTTCATATTTTTATAATCCCTAAAAGCAACGTGACCAACATCCTCTAAAACGGAAATATTGTACGATAAGTGTATCAGTGCATGTCCTGAGTTTAGAGCAGGAACAAGACATTGTCCCTTGTCAATCACTAAATCTATATTTGGAACAAAAAAATAATCAATTAACGATGATGACTGTCTATAATTGCAATAGTGCGTAGGCTTTGAATTATGTACCACAGAAATACCCAATGTACTACAAAATGATTGCACAAGCGGACACCCTCCCAGAAGATTCTTATTAAAGTCTCCCATAAATACAAAATGTTCGTAGCGAGATGCAAAATCACCTAACACATGCTCACAAGCTCCAAAAATTCCATCTGGTAAATATATAACACCAATAAGTAACACCAAATCCGATAATGATACCTCGACAAATAATGCCTCCATATCCCTATGACCACGATGCTCATATACTATTTTCGACTTAAATTTGTCAGATACGTAAAAACAAACCCCACCAGCGTGACCATATGAACGATCATTCCGGTGCAAATGATAACCATCCAATGATACAGCAGAATTGGAAATATTCTCATTTAGCCAAGACTCAGTTATGCCTATAACATCTAACTTTCCATTGGAAACCACCTCCCGAATTTCATCAAGCTTCGTTGAACGTCTACTTGGCGCGATGCTTTGGGCATTGAAGTGTGCAACATTTAAAGATTCTGAATTTAGTCTTGAGAAATAATTGCTATTACTGACTATAGGCCCTAAATTACAACTTAAATCCATAACTATACCTAATGTATAAAGTTTGAACCAAAATTAAAACTATACAAAAAATTATATTAAAAAAAAAAATTTTTTCAATGATCATGAACAGATATTGTCTAAAAAAAACCAAAAAAAATAGGTGTAATAACTATTTCACAAAGTACTCAATATTAAAAATATAAATAGTAAAAAAAAAAATAAATAAAAATTTTATGTTACATATTCCAAAATAATTAATTCAAATACAACCATGCCTTAACCCTTTGGGAACCCAAAATACATAAATTCAACTCCAAAGCATAAAAAAAACCCAAATATTTTATATACATATGTATGCTCAAATCAACTAATAAATATGTGAAATTGTATAATAACCCAACTTCAAATTATTAGCTAACTAAAATTCTCCTTTTACATGCATTCAATGTCCCAATGGGTTAATGCACTCAATTTTAAACGCTTAAAATGATTTTTCTAAAAAAAAAAAAAAAATTAAATAGGATTAAAATAGAAAACCATGTGACTCCTCCATTTTAGGCATAGGGTATGTTCAGCGAACTTATGTAAAACACTACAAGGAATATTTTTGTGGAACATTTTAACCTTCTAACTCTTCAATTAAAGGGACTTTTTTGACCCCTTTTTAAAACGGACAAAAACGACCCGTAAGTTGAAGAGTTAGAGGGTTAAAATGTTCTGCAAAAATATTTGTCATGAAATTCTTTGAAGACATCAGCATTGATAATTTAACTTAAAGGCCAGTAATAAGTAAAAACTTAAAATGTGTTTAAGGGTTAATTTCGTACTTATTCAGAATTGGCGCTCAAATGTCCCACAAACCTGGATTTTAGGGAGAAACCATGGGAATCTTTCATTTTAGGTATAGGATGTGTTCAGCGAACTTATGTAAAACACTACGAGGATCATTTTTGTGGAACATTTTAACCCTCTAACTCTTCAACTTACGGGTCTTGTTTGTCCCTTTTTAAAAAGGGACCAAAAAATTCCCTTTCATTGAAGAGTTAGAGGGTTAGAATGTTCCACAAAAATGTTCCTCGTAGTGTTTTACAAAAGTCCGCTCAACACTACCTATAACTAAAATGGAAGGTTCACATGGTTTGAGTACTAAACACTTTTAAATGCGTGAAATTTGTGTAAAATTATGAATTTAGGCATTTCAAAAAATCCATTTTTTTTTAATTTGTGGTAAAAAATTTTAACTAATTTTTTAATGATCTATTATATAACAGCATAAACTTACAAAAAAAGGAAAAAAATATCTAATTTTATATACATAATTTTTTTATACTCCATCAAACTTAAGTAATTTTTGAATTTTCAACAGAACAAAATGTGTTTTTCGGAGCAATAAAAAATAATTCTTTTGTAAACACATACTAAAATCCATATTTTAATTTAACTACAAATATATTGAAGTAATTAAAAAACAAATCTTCGAATAAGTTTTTTAAAAAATGTATTTTTGAGAATTATTTTTGTGAAACAATTAAAACCCAATTTTCTGTTAAGTCATTTTTGCATAAAATTCTCTGAGTTTAGCGCCCTCTCTTGGCGGCAAAAGCAATCACACTAAATATTTTTTTTCACATTTGTTTGAGTTACTTTCTTATCATTAAAAAAATCATTCTTTACTCACAATTTGAGACAAATTTTTTTTTATTTTTGTCCATGTGACGAAGCATAGTGGACTGACGGATATCGTCAAATCGAAACAAAAAGGGATTCTGAGTCGATCGGTATACAAAAAGGTGGGTTTAGGTTCAATATTCAATATCATCCTGTCCACGTAGTGGTGTAGTATATAAATACCTAGTGTAGAAACGGTAATGACATATCATTATTTTTTGGACTACCAGTAATGACACCCACTTACCTTCTGTATTATTTTAAAACATATAATAATGAGTTACTGATAATGACTTATTTTTATCATTATTTCAAATAGAAAATAATTTTTTAGATTTTTTTAAATCTATTTTTAGACTCAATATTTTTTAAACACTGGTAAGGATATATGTAACCACATATTTTTTGATTTTTTGTATGCTGGCGAGTAAGCTACTTGTGTGCAGCAGGTCAATTGTGTTTTTATCTATTAAATATTACATGTCGATATAGCTTGTAGATTGTAGAGCTGTTGACTGGCAATCTGTAGACCCAGGTTCACTTCCCGTACCAGCTAATTTTATTAAAAAAAAAATACAATAAAAAATATTTTTTTTTTATATAATTTATTTTTTAGAAAATCTATTTTTAGACTCATTATTTTTATCAGTACTGGTAAGCACATGGGTAACGATATATTTTTTGATTTTTCGTATGCTGGTCTGTAACCATAACTCATTATTTTTCGCGACATCGCCATATAAAGGTAATAAGAAATGTTAACAAAAGTAACTAGTTACCATTACCAAGTATGTAGTTACATAACCACATATCTGGTATTGATTTTCTACACTGGGTGTATTCCAAACTTTAATAAAAAGTGTGCAGGAGCGTTTTTGAAAACTGCGGAAAAGTAATTTTACGATTCTTAAAATTTTATTTATGGACTTTACGACTGGGATATGTAAAATCAAAAGTTATAATCATTTAGGATAATATAATGCTCATTAGAATCATATTACGATCATAACGCAGTGCAATCATAGGATTATGCTCTTAAATTATCATAACATTATGCTCTTTTCTGTGCATGATCTAAACGACAGCAAGCAACATTCTTCTCCGCTTCTGTATCATTTTCTCTGTGTTTATGATAATTATTTAATAAAAATCGGTCAAGTGTTATGCAAAATCGTTTTAGTAATATAAAAAATGTTATCAAAAACTATTCTTGATCCTCTTAAAATCATTTGGATTAGCTTAATTAGCATAATCTTCATTATTACGATCAGTAGTATTTATTTCATCGTTAGCTACTTTAACCTAAAGTAGATTGTGAATGCTATCAGAGAGTACATATCTTACTAGAGAAACTACAGTGTTCACGGTTTTTTGTTATCGTGTTAGTGGCTCGGGAAAGCAAATGAAAAAAATTTTTCACATAAATTTTTAGTATTTTGGAAGCAGTAAAAATACGAAGCGCTTAAAAACGCGCTACAAATTCTGCTTTACAGAGTTGCGCCACTTTATGCGTATACAATACACAAAAAATTTTACAATTTGATTGTATACCCTGCAAAACTGCCTTAAACGAAGCAAATCGTAAGCAAGTTATTTAAAAAATTATAGTGCTACGCTATTCCCTTACGACGAAGCAGGTGGTAGGGGAGTAAATAAAATCTAAGTTATCCAAAGATTAATGCGCACGAAATCTGAGTCATCTAAATCGTGTTTTACCTCTCCTTAGTAGAGTTTAATGTATAGACGCCACATAATCATGAGTCAGTCTGCATTTTGAAGTCGGCAAATGAATGCATTTATTTTCATAAGAAGTCGCGTTTAAATGCGCTTAATGAAAATCATGAATTTGCTGCATCTTTTCAGCAGCAAAAAAAGAACTTTTTCAGCAGCGAATAATGCGCTTTTTCTCACAAAACAACGTGGTTCCAAGCAGGCCCTTTGTATGGAAAAATCATGCCTTCCGTAAGCAGCTTTGTAAGGGATTAATTTTATTTATTCCCTTACAAAGCTGCATCCAGCGAATCAGGTTTTTTGTTGGGATTTTAACTAAAAATTATTGCCATCAACACGAAATTTTATTTTGCTTTTATTGTGTTTTATTTTCTATTAAAATTTAATATTTTTTATTTTAATTATTTGTTCGCTAAAATACTGAATTTTTTAAAAATATATTGAAATCTTATAAAAAAAAGAAATATGAAAGAAGTGATTTTAAAGTTTTATCAACTTGTTTTAATTTTCTTTGTCCGACTTCACGAACAAATAAAAAGAGCAAATATTGAGCGAGATGTAGTGGCATAGAATCCCACTGATGATATATTGGATATTTATTTAAATAATCTAAACTGTTCTCATTTATTTTGAAAGACTTACATATTTATTTATATGTATATTCTTGTTTACTTTTATGTTGATTCGAATAAATTATTATGAACATTTAATATGCAGCTTTATTGAATTCTTAAAAGTGAATAATATTTCTTTTCTAGATTTAGTTTAAAACCTCATTTTTCCATAAAATGCTCTTATTTAATGTCAGAACAACAAATATGAACTAAATGCATCACGCAAACGAAATTAAACTATTTTTAGCTTAACAAAATAGTTAGTTTGTAACTGGCAAAGTTAAAACTAATATGCATATGTCAGGTAAATTTATCTACATAAAAGTTAAACTACAAGATAGATACTGAAAAATAAATGGCATGTTAAGACTAACTGACTTAATATGCTAAATTTAAGTAATGCTATTCAAATTGTAATTATAGGCTTCTTAGGAAAAATAAAAACAGACCATAAAAAGTAAACCAATGTCTAGAAAAGTGTTTTTTAGTTTAAGATAATAATTTACTAAGAAAAAGAAAAAGAAAAAAAAAACAATGAACAAGAAGAACATCTGTATTTAAAGTTAATAAGGGTTAATTATGGTTCTACCATCAAAAAACATACCAGGGACTTAACAATTAACACATCTTTGTAATTGCTTAAGAAACTAAAGGCTTTAAAAAAAAGGATAGAATTCTACCAGCAAAAACAACATAGTGGTCATTTACAAAATTGTTTATAATGTTCATTTATTTTGCTCTATTGTAACTATTTAAACATAACTTTAAGACAGAGATTCCCAACATTTTAATTACTTTATTTAGAGCTTATGTTTCAGATCAAGTCTCCAATAAATTTGCGTAAAATGGTTTAAAAGAAAAATGTGGCCACTACTGCACTCAAAAAAGTTTGACAGTTACTACGTGACAGTTAATTGTATAGTAATCAATAGTTGTTTTTAACTGTAATTACAGTTATTTGTCTATGGAAAAATACAAAAAACTATTATGACAGTTACTTAAAAAAATAACTACAGAAAAGTACTGTATTTCTTAACAGTTGTTTAAAGCAGTTATTTTTAATATTATAATAAACAATTACCAAAACAGTACTTTTACAGTAAACAATTATTTTTGTTAGTTATTGTATTTATAAAATAAAAAAATTTCATTCAGTTGTTTAATATTCTTAATTAGTTTATATTTGTTATTAATTTTTTATTCTTAATTTGAAAATAAAAATTTAAAATTTGTCAGTCCTCTAAAAACACAATTCCTTAATTAAATTTTTAAATCTGATTTAATTTTGAGCCAAACATTTCGCAAAACGTATTTTATTGATTGAATTATTCTCTACTTTATTCAATCAATAACTTATTCAAAGAATCAATTTGATTTTTGTTGATTCTTTTCATAGAATCAAGCGAATTGATTAAATTTTAACAAATCAATTTAACAAAAGATGCCTTGATTCGAAAATCAAATCATTAAACAAATAACTCAATCGAATCAAAATCGAATCAATTGAAATTGGGATAAATTACATCCTCACTTTATTCAATATCAAATCATTGATATAAAATGATAATGAATTATTCACTGATTCATAAAATTAATCAATTTTAATGCGAGTTTATTCAAAAAAGAATTATTTTTTTCAAGCTCCAAAATTTATTTTGTATTTCCAAGTTCACAAAAATGTAATAACGGGAAACTGTTTGGAATTCTGACTTCAAATTTTAAGTAAGATTAATTAATTTTACACATTGTTTTGTAATCGAAAAAACAAAAATTCTTTTATTTATTAAAATATATTTTCATTATAACAAAACTACCCTACGGGAAATTTTAACAAACTGTCACCGAACTGGCCCCTTTATATGAAATAGACTGGTCACTTTTACATGGCGTTGTCATAGGAGGGGGAAATTGACCCCATGTGACATGTCACAAGACAAATCTTAGGACGGGTTACTGAACTCTCATAAAAAACAAAGTTCAGGGACCTGTCCTGGGATTTGTCTTGTGACATGTCACAAGGGGTCAATTTCCCCCTCCTATGACAACGCCATGTAAAAGTGACCACTCTATTTCATATAAAGGGGCCAGTTCGGTGACAGTTTGTTAAAATTTCCGTTGGGTAATTATAAAAAACAGTATTTTTTACCAATTTTAGCAGTTGTAAATAAAAATTTGTTAGTTTTTTTGTAGTAAACATTTGTCAGTTATTTTTACGACATTGTTAGTTACTTTTAATGCATTTTTTAGTTATTTATTCAACAGTTAAAATAACTTCATTTTTAGTAATTTTAAAGGTAAATGCCTTTACGCTTTTTTAACTGCATATACCTTGATTTTAACTGTCATTTTTAGTAGATTCTACCGAAAAACTTCATTAAGTGTACTTAAAACATTTGAGAACCACTGCTTTAACATACCAAACTGCCTTCACGTGCTTGTACATTTCTTTAAAGAATCAAAAGAAAAATAACTGGCAAAAAAGAACCTGTAGAGTCGCCGCGCGTACTCATTCTTTGTAATTAATTAAAAACTGTTAGCGTTACGCTTCAAAAAACAGTAAAGCGTGAAAACTCTGTAGTAAAACAGCAAAAAAAAAATAAAAGAAATAGAAAAGCCAACCTCAAATAACGACTATCAGCACCTCTCTGTACATAGTTTGAAATACATACGATACAACATAAATATATTGAAAAATTCTTACATTGAAAAACTTTATCTAAATGGCGGGAATGTTCACATATTGTTACCACGTTTCCTTTGAACTTTTTTTCTACTTCGCTTTGGAATTGCAATCTAGTTTCTTTTTCTCATCATTTATTCTTTTTTTTTCTAAATCTTGGTATCTAGAATTTTATATCCGTTTCTTTGAGCAAGTATAAAAAACAGAATATTTGCAAGAAAATTCTTTTACATATATTTTATTTTTAATGGAAATTCTTTAAAAGTTTTTATCAGAATTAATTTTTTTCGTTCAGGTTCAAAGTAGAAAAAGCCGCTTAATGGTGAGAATTTGCTAATAAAAAAAAAAAAAATGCTTGTAAAAAGGTGGCATCATTATGTTTTCAGTGACGCTTAAATTTTCTGCAACTGAAATGACAATTAACAATTAAACAAAAAACCGTACCGTGATTTTAGAACAGTCGTAAATCGGAACACCTAGTTCTTAAATTTGGAGGGGACACTCTAAAAAAAACACACACTAAAAATATCGTTTGATATTTACTATCCCATATTTACTGGCCAGGTCTAAAAATTACGGTTCGGCTGAATTTTGTATTCATTCTTCCACTTTTCATTAAATTTGCACTAAACTGAAAGAAATTAATAAAACGAAAATTGTGTTGTTGTGATACACAAAATTTGTCGATAAAGTCTACTGAAAATTATAGTTAAAAAAAGGTTTAGAACGACTAGAAATGTAGTTATTTTTAACTGCTGAAATATAACAAACAAATATATCAAAAGTAATTAACAATGTCGCGCAAATAATTTGTCTATTTTTACTACAAACATTTTCAAACGACTACCGTTAATTTTTTAATATTATACAAATATATTTAAATGAAAAATTTTGATTTCAAAATTGCCAACGGTTCTGCAGTTATTATGTTTTTATGCATTGGAGACAGACCTTTAAAAACATAATTCCTTAATTCGATTTTTAAATCCGATTTAATTTTGTACGAATCGATTCGCAAAACTCATTTTAATTGATTGAATTATTGCCTACTCTATTCAATCAATATCTTATTATTCTTAGAATCAACTGGATGTTTGTTGAATCTTTCTATAGAATCAAACGAATTGATTAATTTCGTTTTAACAAAAAATGGTGTTTTTAGAACAACTGGAAAGCAAAATAATTTAGTGATAGAAAAACTATTTTTCCGAAAAACTGGTTTTGTGATAAAAAAAAACTGTTTTTCCAAAAAACTAAAAACAAACAAAAACCTGGAGAAAATCCGGGATCCAAAAATTTCCTAGGACCAAAAAAGAATCTCAGGAACTCAATTTTTAAAATCTGGAGATTTACCTTTCAAAAATGTTGGTTTCTTTCCTTCAAATAAACCTGGTTCTTTTCTATTGCAATCAAAATGACCAATCCGACCGCTGACACCAATTGTTACGTTTACCTTCTAAAACGTACGTTTATCTCCTTTATATAAACCGGGTTGGTGCACTTAGTAAATAAAATTAACACGCTCTCTTTAGTTTGATTTCGCTTTACACTTGTTTATTTAACACTGTATTACTTTAAATACAGCAATATAACACACAGACAGTGTAATTTATTTAATGATGACATGTTTGATGACCATAAAAGTTAAAATTCAGAATTTTACAAATTCAAACCTTAATAACTTCAGAAATAGAAAATTCATGAGGGTGAAATGCAATTTGTTAGATAGGTCCTTAAAATACCTTTCATTTGGTTAAAATCTTAGTCCATTCACTATAGGAAAAATATTACAAAATTAAAAAAAAACTAAAACAAAACTAATTTTTTCTTCTATTTCACATGAAATATATATAAGGAAATGTATGAAAATTTCTTGAAATTTCGGATGAAAGGTATTTTATAGAATTAATTTCACGCCCACACGTTGCCTATTTCTCGAGTTATTTAGGTTTGAATTTCGAAAATTCTGAATTTTTATTTCAAATTCAGAATGTATAATTTGTTTTAGTAGCCTGGAATATGAACTAAACAAGAATTTTCAAAAACTCAAAGGAATTTTTTATATTTTTTAAATAACAGAGTGCAGTATATAAAAATATAGCAAATACCCTGTGTTGACTTTTACTTTCCTTTTTAACACAACAATTTGATGCATTTTTACTTTTTAATTGTAACTCGAAAAATATGACATTTAACCTAAATACTTGACAGATCTTTTAACACTCATCCTTTAAAATTTATCCGTTAACAAAGATGTACTAATAAAACCATATTTTTATTATGTTTTGGTAATTTTTCTTAATTTAATACAATACAAAATCATAAATATCGATATCTTATGGCTAATAAATGCCAAATTGAACGTTAATAACTTTTAAAATTTCACTTTCATTATAAACCAATAAACGCTTAACAACCGTCATCATAAGCCAGCCAGTCAGGCGGCGGCCACCTAACTAAGCACCAGCATTTTGAGTAAAAAGCCCTTTTAAATTGCAATTAAGGTTTTTAAAAGAGTTTTATTTTAAACTAAAACTAATAAACAAAAGAAATGGAAACACCATTTTTAAAAGAAACCTTTACACACGTATGGGACTTTTCATAACAATTTCCCCGCTACAGGAAAAAATATGTCGGATTTGTGTTATACGGGATTCACACATACGTGTTCATTACTGTACATTTTTCTGCTCTTAAACACGCTAAATTATGTTTAAATTCAAAACACGATACGTTCAAGTTTAATGTTATCAATTAGTGTGAATGGCAAGTTCGAAACTTAAGAAAACATAAAAAAATTAGAGATATTAAAGTTGAATAAAATGAACAAAATTTAGCGGAACCAGTTTAAATGGTGCTTTTTTCTTAATAAAAATAGAGAATTTGCTTCTAGTGAAAGAAAAATGTAGTGCCAAAACCAGTCATTGAAAAATCTTGTTTTCGACTGGGGCGGAGAATGTAAATTCACTTTTTATAGTAATAATATTGTTGGATAATGCCAAAAATTATTTATTCTTGTAGCCGGCCGAAGAAAAAATAAGTTTTTGGTTTTTTGTTTACAATTGTTAAGGGACAGCTGTTCGAGACGTTTAACTTAAGACACTTCAATTTCATGTGTGAATTGATGTTTGATTTTTACAAAAACGTGTTTAAGAATTGTACTGTGAACAGCTTATTAAACTTACAGTATTTTTGAACTATATCAAGGATGGCAAGACTTTCTTCGTTACATGCCAAAAACCAGCCACAGAGTTCTGTAAAAATATTTTGCATGCCACCTTAAGTTAATTGTTTCTTTAAAACCGTTTTTCCCCACTGAAAACTTGTAAAAATTTTTAACACTTTTCCATTTAAAGTTGCGTTTACATCTGTTTTCATATCCCGAGATTTCAATGGAAATCTCGACCCGAAATCTTTACCGTTTACATTTGTACTTTATGACAGTAGCGAGATTTCGATTTGACAACTGCACTTTTTTTGTAAACAAAGTACCATAAAAAAATAACCTCAAATTAAAAATATTTCTAAAAACCATTTTATTCATTGGCGGAGTACAATTTACATTATTTTATGTAAAGATATAACGCTAAGTATGTTAGTAAATTTGTTTTTTTTATAAGGACGACAAGCTAGAAGCCAGATTTTGCAATATTTTGGCGAAAGGAAGACATGCACTTCCCAATGCTTTCTTCATAGTTATGCACGCAACACTTCTTATAATCATTAGTACATTTCCATTAGGTCTAAAGTCATATTTATTAAATTAATAATAATTTTTTTATTTCATTATTTTGTGTTATTTTTAGGTTATTTTTTTAGTCAGCTGTTGACCATCGTTGCCACTTTTTCATGCAAAATTTCTACAAATTAAGCGAAACACAGTGTTGTATTCTGCAAAAGTCGCCAGATTTGTGAGAATTTCATGAGATTTCTTAGAAATCTCGCAAATTTACGGGATTTCCTTTGTATGGGGAATCTCGGGATTTCACATGAGATTTTTACTGAAATCTCAATTTTAGTCGAAATTCGGGATTTGAGTGCAGATGTAAATGCAACATAAAGAATTTCTAATTTGCAGAAAAACTGTTTTTCGGATTCAATTTTATTATTTATTTATCGAAGGGAATTTAAAATTTTTAATGGGAAAAAAATTATGATAAGGTGGCCCTAATATCTATACAGCGCGAAATATTATTAGTTTCCTCCAGAAATATTTAAAAAATGTTAAAACCTTCTTATAGTCCATGAGAGAAAATTCTAGTCGAAATCCAGTCTCGTTGGTGCATTTTCTATAATTTACAATTATTTTTAGTTTCTTTCTCCAAAAACATTATTTTCTCAGCTAAGTAAAACTTACCGCCAACATCATGAAGACACTTAGAGGATACTCTGTACCGTAGTTTAAAGAAAATATAATTATCCAGATGATACATTTCAGATTATGGTCGATTTTCGTAATAGAGATAGCATAAGAGTTACCAAGGTAGCTATCTTACTTGCGCAAGAAATATTTGGTTTGTAATTTCAACTCATTGTAATGACAAGAAGATTCTGCATTTTTTTCTGCAACATACGTGCACTGAGGGCGAATTTCTTCTCCGTATATGCTCACATTCGTTTTCATTGGCCGGATGTTTTCGCCTTAAGTGAGACCCAGGTATGTGGGGATGCTGATCCATTTTCATTTTTCATCAGTGCCTTGCGATGTACATACATTCGCAACGATGTTGTGTACCAGCAACATTTAAACTGTAATGATTCGGAATTTAACTCACTTTGGGTTAAGTTCAAAACCAGATCACACATATTCCATTTCGGTTCTTATACAGATGGCAAACATGGGGAGGACGAATACCCCTAATAACTTCGACGTCCTTCCTGATTCCATTTCTAGAATTCTGGAGAGTTGACCGAGTAGTGAAATCGTAGTTGTTGGCGATTTTAATATTCACAACTCTTCTTGGCTTCGCCATTCGAGCCATATAACTCCCGAGGGCCTTTATGTTGAGCTGTTTGCCGTGCACAACCACCTGGCGAAATTAGTGAATGAACCAACGCACATTCCGTGAATTGAAGGTTAACAACAGAATACTCTTGACATTTTTCTTACTGCAAATCCGGATAAGTACGAAGTAAGAACACTTGCACCTCTCTGCAATTCGGATCATTGTGCCATTTCCGCATCTTTTACGTTCTCCGAATATTGAAACTGCGAAGCGTTCAATTTTTATTTACGAAAATGCATGTTGGGGTGAGTTCACGACTTTTTCCGGCATTTTAATTGGAAACTCTGTTTCCTTGACGACAACGTCGATGCCGCGGCGAAAATGGTCGAACATATTATATTGCTTGGAATGACTTCTTTCATTCCTTCGAAGTAAATTTCGGTTAAACAAAAAGATAAATATTGGTTTAACCAGACTTGCAGAAACGCAGTCAGATCCAGAGAGTTATGTTACTTAAACAACTAATAAATTCGGACTGCTCAAGTTCCGTGACTGAAATAAAACCAAACAGCTGTTAACGAGATAATGAGAACCCTTTCAACCTCATGTAATCATATTGAAAATTGCTAAACCGCTTACAGAACTTGATTGCTTGTAAATGCGGTAAAAGTTGGACATGTATACGACATTTTTGTTTTTTAGCTGTGCAGTTAATACGCAAAGCCTCATATGTGTTTAAAAAAAAATTAATAAATTATTGAAACATTTAAATGAATTTAAATTATGTGTATTGTTTTTGTGAGGGCGTGAGGTTTAGAACTTTTTTTATTTCAATTTAAAAGAATTTAGGTTATAAAATCTGTTTATTGATTTTACATGTTTTTTTTTTTTGTTTTATATTGTCACATAACCGTTATCATTTTGATTACATCTGTCATTTGTTAATAACCTTACAAATTTCAAAGTTTTGAAGTCATAAACACATCACCTCATTAAAATCCAAACACGTTACAACAACGAACAGTTAAATATGGACGGACGAACGGGCAGACATACCATCATCATTATCATCATCGTGTTGTAACACACCATACCGGGTTTTGAATGAGTAGTACGAGGAGTATATGAGTAAATTATAAACAATACCAAACCAAACCATTATTAATCGATGAAGCTCTCAAAGCTCTAAACATGAATGCATTTAAAAATGCTTTATGCATTTTAAAATTGTATGTTACTGCTGGTTTTTTCTTCTTCTTCTTCCAAACCGGCACTATGAACAACAATTTGACCTAATTTTTCTATAGGTTTGTTTATATTTATTATGTTGTGTGTATACGTTTTTCCCCTCAATTGTATGGCCCATAAAATGGAAAATTTAGGAAAATATTAATAGTATAATGGTTCAAAATTAAAAACAACCAAAATTAATATCAACTTCCTCTTAAAGTATATTTACAAAAAAGTGAAATTTCCTTTTGAAAAAAATACGTTCTTTCTTTTCTTAGTATTTGGGGGAGGTCACGGTTTTTTAAATACTTTTACCAACCAATTGGGCATAACATTATTAATAATATTGTTTACATGTGTATTTATTTAGTTATTTGTGTCTGTCTCTTCTTCTTCACTCTTAAGTAGTACTAGAATTTGTTAATAACTAACCTTAGCCCTACCTCCCTCGACTCACGTCATAATTATAATTTTTGCAAACTTTTAACAATTTTGCTGTATGTATTTATTTTGGTTTGTAGACAGGTTTTTGCAAATAACATGACTGACATGTTTGATTTCATTTATAACCCGTTGTCTTCAAATGCAATAAATTATACGATATGAAATGTCAAAACCATTGCAGCGAAACGTCAAAATGATATCAATTGCAGAGTGGTGGAGAACACTTGACCATTTCATGAATAAGAAATATCATAGATTTTTCTTCGAAAAACACCAAATTTTATGAAACATTAATGTTTACTGACAAATAATAAAAAACTAAACACTTTTCCATTCCTTTTTACCAAATTGTTTGTTGTTTTTCTATTACAAAATTAAAATGAAAACTAAAAGTGACATTTGATCTCTGGCATCATTGCAAGATCCGATGGCATGTCAGCGATATCATGATATTGCAATAAAATTGAATGTCTTCACTTGAGATGAGAGCATTTTGACAATTGCTTGCTATCATTTTATTGCATGTCAAGACATTAGGTTTTTTGTATAATTGGATTTTGAAAAACAGAATACATGTGCCCGCTTATAGTGCTAAATAAAGTATTGAAACATTAACATAATTATATAGAATGACATTGCAATCATTACGGAATTGTAGTTTTCTTTTTTTTTTTATTGATATAATTGTATATTTCTTTTGATAACTTTATTTGTTAAATTATATTTATTTGCTAAATTTGTTAAATCTTCTAAAGGTCTGTAATTCAGTGTCAGGGATGGAAGCGAAAAATATGACCACGTAACAGTAGGTCTGTTCCTGTACTTTATCGCTATCCATAACCAAAATTGTGTAAGCTGTTTTGGATTTCCGTGGGTACCCTTGGTAAGATACGGGAACATCCCAGTAAAAAAAATTGGAATTCATGTTTAATAAACAACTTCTTTCACTATTTTAAAAGTAGCGGTTAGTGTACTTCTACTGCTTTTTTAGAAGTAATTCTGAACAACTTCACAAAAATCACTTCTTTTATTGCTTCCAAAGTATTCGTTAGTATATTTTTACAGCTTTTTTAAAAGTACTTCTGAACAACATCAAAAAATCACTTAAGTATAGCTTTTAAAGCATAATTGCTCTAAAAGTTATCCTAAAAAGTGATTTTGATAGATTTTATTTCCAAACCACATGATCGTGGGTTCGATTCCCGGTGGGACCACTATTTTAAAATTTTTTATTTTTTTATTTTATTTTTTTTTTCTTTTCTTTTCTTTTATTTTATTTATTTTTTTTATTTATGATTGATTTGTTTAAATTCGATATTTTTAAATTTTTCAATTTTTAAAAATTTATATTAAAAAAAAAATATCAAAAATTGCTTTTTATGCATCTGTGAAAATAGTACTGTAAACAATGCCGAATTAGTGTGCACTTGTTAACTAAGTACTTTTATTGAAGAGAATAAAGCACAATATCTCGCAATAACAAAGTGGAAATATTATGCAAGTCAACTTTCATAGAATAACTCAGCGGTAGGGAGCTAGACTAGAAATCTTGAGGTCGAAAATGCGATACCCGGTGCAAACAAAAGCTGATTCTGAATCGATCGGTATACTAAAAAGTTAGGTCTAGGTCCAATATTTTTGGGTTTTACAAACTTCAGCACAAACTTATTTCATTTATATAAAAAAATTAAAATTGATAGATATATATAAACCCTTAAAAATAGTAGAAAAAAGTACTAAAAATTAGTAAAAATTACCTTGTAGTAAAAACTGCTGAAATTGTCAAATTTTCTTTGCTAAATACTAGTAGGATAAGAAAAGCAAATCTAAAATTCTATTTGAGTTAACTTTTAGTTAATTGAAAATGACAATAACACTGTAAAATCTGCAGGAAATTTTGCTAAATATTAGTAGACTAAAAACAACAAACTATAACAAACAAACAAACTACAAAACTTTTGTTATATATAATTAAATTTTGTTGAATGAAAATAACAGTCTCTCCTGCTAAAAACCAATAGTAAACTGCTGAATTCAGGAGGCTAGATTTTTATTCACATTAAAAAAATCTAAAAAAAAAACTGAAAATTTTACATTTTTGGTGATATTTTAGTCTACTAATTACTTAGCAAAATTTTTTGGTGATTTTAGTAGGTTGACTTGTTATTTTCTATTAACTGAAATTTAACTCAAATATAAATTAAATTCTGTATATTTAACACTTTTGGTTTTGCTATTTCTATCTTACTAATATTTAACGAAAATAGTCTGCTGATTTCAACAGCTTTTTGTGCAAGGTCAGTTTTAACTACACTGTAAAAAATGTTTGTAAATATACTACTATAAAATGGTAAAATAAATATTTGCTGTTTCATTGCATCAAGCCAATATCAAGTCAATACAAAATTAAGCAAGTGTCATAGCCCTAAGTGTTCTTTGATTAAATAAAATTTTAAAATCTCAAAACGACGAAGTTCGATATAAGCGATTATGCGAAAATGGCACAGATATTTTATTTAGTTTAATTTTTCTTCGATTTTAAAATTAATTGCATTATTTTTATTTTAAATTATTTTCATTTAATTTATTTATTTTAGTGTATAACTCATTATTAATAAAATACGTATCAAAAATTAATTTATTGTTTTATTTAGTAAAAAAATATTTTTGGGTGCTTTATCCTTAAACACAGCTGTGGTAAATATACGAATTTTTACTTATTTTGTGCGTACATTTACACGTAAAACATGCTTTTTTTACTCATTAACTTAGTAAATTTAAACACTTAAAAAACATTTATTTAATTTTTATGCAGTTTCAATATAAATTACACATTATTTGTGCACCAACTTAAATACATATAATGTGCGTATTTTTTTTTTTTTACAATTACACACATAGAGTAGGTTACCCAATTTATAGTAGGAGTAAAGTTTCCTACTATAAATTGGGTAAATTACAACAGAATTTAATTAGAGTGTAATTATTAGTAGTTTTAACTAAAATTTTGACAGACTGTTTTCTATTAATGTATATACTTATATTTATTTTCTACTTTTTTTCATCAAATTCGATTATGATCTCATAATATAAAAATGTGACTTTTTCATTGTTTCGTTGTCCTACCAAGTTAAAAATCCCCTGGAGAATTTTCAACATAAATGAAATAAATCAATTTAACAAATATTATTGTCAAAATTTTTTGGCAAAACAATCACAAATCACCCAACAAAATTCTTTAAAATTTAACGAAAAAAAAAAAAATAAGTGAATGGTCTGACAAAAACCAAAAACTAAAAGTAAAACAATTTACATGCCGACCTGCAGCGATAATTGGTAAACATAAATTTTTCAAATAAATGATTGGCAAATGCGGGTTCTATGGTAAAAACAGAAACAACCAAGACCCAGTATCTACTATACAAAGTCGATAATACTCTGTATGCAAAATGTCAATTGGAAAAATAATCATGATAATTATTTAAACCCTTTTACAGGCAACATATACACAAATCGTACTTGTATCTCTCTGCATGTTTTTGCACGTGTATGTGAATTATGGTTAGAACAATTTCTCAAAAAATGTTAACAATAAATTACATACGTATAACAAAAAAACAAAAACTTAAGCTTTCGCCTTAAGATTTGTTTTATTTTGCAAAAAATATAAAGACTGGGTCAATTGCTTGATAATAGCAGCAGTCAAAATAGTTTGGAGTACGGTAGTGGTGGTTGGTGGCGAATGGAAGGTAGTTTTTCAATGGAAGTTTTACTCTGTTAACTTGGCTTAACGTAATTCGGTCATCAAAACAATACAAACTAACACAACAACCAACAAGCTTAAAAATTCTGATCGTGCTAAATTATCATTATTTATCGTAGCCTTAGGGAATCATCTTGGGAGAAGAAAAAATACTGAAAATAACCAATTTTTTGTTTATAGGTTACTTTCAAACTCTGTTGTTGTTGTTGTTATGTAGTGTGTCATGTGTAGTTGGTGGTATAGATTCTGTTTTAAACGGCCATGCTTAAAATGTCAGTTACTACAAATGTAGATATTTCAAACTGCTAAACTAGGTGTCCACCATTAAAAATATCCACAACAAATTCAAATCTACAATATGTAAAAATATCCTCGAGCTTTTTTTCGTTTGTGATTTGAAATAGGAGTTAAAAACAAGGTGAATTATGGTAGTTAAAAGTTATAATAAAGTGAGGGTGTTAAAGCAATATTTTGCTGGCTTTTGTTTCGATTATGGCAAAAAACTAAACCTTTCACTTGATTTTAGATATTTGTTTCATATATTTTTTTTTTATATTAAGACAACATACAGTTATTATTTGTCATTTTGGTTATTAATGATGACAGTGTTATCCTTATATCTTTAAAAATTATGCTAAAAATATAAAATCGGGATTGTACAGAAATAAATCATATGACATTTGGATAATTACTGCACTCATAGAAATAAATATGTAAAAATAGCAGAAAAAGTTACTAAAAATTAGTTAAAAATGAAGCTACAGAAAAAACTGCTGAAATTAGCAGACTTTTTTTTGCTAAATACTGGTAAAATAAGATTAGCAAAATTGTTTAATTTACAGAATTTTCGTCTTTCTTTGATTTGAAAAATAATTTAAACAGAAAGTGATATTAATTTATGATCTAGAGTCAAATTAAAAAAGAACATTCATTTACTTAAAATTTTTTTTAGTTAATTTATTTGCTGAAAATTTAAATATAGAAATTGTGTAGAGCTGTTTTTCTTTTTTTATCATTTCCGTTGTCTGTACTACAGCCAGACAAGCTGTGACATCTACATCTTGCCTCTCTGGTTGTCGTCCACGCTATAAATGCGGTTATCAGCTCAATTTTTGTAGCAAAATAAATTAGTAAAACATTAGTTCAAAATTAGTTTAGTGCTAAAAAAATATGACTAAAACTTTAGCTGAAAACGGAATTTCAGCAAAAAAAATTGTTCAAAACTAGTACACTTGATATACAAGACGTTTTACTAACTTTTCTACTAACATATTTTTTTGAGTGTAGTGTCTACAAATGCAATAAATTGTGCAAAGAAATTTGAAAATAACACACAAAGCAACAACAACGAAAATAATTTTGTTGTTGCTTTGTTTGTAATTTGCAAATTGTATGGCATTTTTTATTGCATTTGGAGCCACTAGTTTATACCATCACATGTAGTGATGCCAACTTTCTTAGAACAGAACTCGTAGTTAGGCGCCATAATAGCGCTAAATGATGAATGTAATCAAAATATGTACTTTTTCAACTAATTTATGCGATCGAATACTAAGATCGCATAAATTATCATCATTTAGCGCTAAAAATTTATTATTTTAGTAAAATATAACTTAATGTCATATTATTATTGCTTTAAAAATAATAACAAAATGTTTAAATTAGATGAAATTGTATCAAATTAAACGTTTTACCATAAAGGCGCTAAAGAAAAAACAGAAAAGGGTCAACCTAATCGATTAATCGCACATCCCTAATTTTGATATTGCCGATATTTAAAACTACATTTGCGAACATTTGTTTAGGGTGGGAGAGAGAGCGTTCGAGAGCGGCGTGCTAACATTGTTCGTTCCTTGGTAGAACGAAGTAATAACACATTATAATCGAAAGAAAAAATCGTTTTTTGTGTTATTAAAATACATTTTTATAATATAAAAACAAGTTAACTGTAAAAGCAGTAATTTTTGACGAATTTTATCAGTTGTTTTAAAATTGTTTTACTTAAAATTTGTCAGTTATTTGGACGACATTGTTAGTTAATCTTAATATTTTTGGTAGTTATTTTTCCAATAGTTAAAAATAAATGAAGTTTTAGTTATTTTAAAGGTAATTTAATACCTTTTAACTGCATATATTAAAAAATATTTTCAAACAGAGCTTAAACAGTTTAAAATATTAATATTTAAGTACAAATTTCTATTCCCGTATCCCGAAAATGGAAGACGTTTGTGAAATTAGAAATCTACTGTACATCCTCCATCTTTATAAGTAGTTAAAAATAAATTCTTTTACTTCTACGTATTCCTAGGCATTATTAAAAACATTCCTTACAAAGAAAAGGTTATTGTCTTTTAAAGCTTCCCTTCTTAAGAATCGAATTATTTTGATTGAAGCTTTACAAGCAACACTACATATATCAATTTCATGCTAATTTAAAGCTAAAAGAATAAAAAATAAACACGCTAGCCAGGCAGCCAAACCAGCATCTCCAAGAATAGTTGACATTCACATATTTAAAAGCTAAAAAAAATAAAAAAATAATTCCTTGAAATACTATCATGTAATCTGTCACTTGTATTTCAGCGAATACGAAACCAAACAACAATTTTTATAGATTTAACAATAACCTTAAACTCGGCATAACATATTTTTTTTGTTCTGTTGCAACATAAGATAGATGTAGCATTAAATCACTTTGACTATTTATCTATAAAAAAAAAGAAATATTAAAGTAAACATTGCCACACTAAGTCTAGAATATTGAGCACAAAGAATTAAAAATCCAAAAGTCTTAAACAAAATCACTGCAAAAAAAGAGAATGAATGTAGCCACATTATCCTTGACCTCGAAAAAATGAACAAAATGCAAAACGATTTTTTTTTTCTTCATCATCATAAGTTTTAAAAAGTAATTTGCGTAAAACAAAATCATTTGTCTCCTTTTTAACCGCAAAAGCTAAAGTCAAGATTACATGTCAGGTTAAAGTGGTCGAATTGTAAACAGCCAGTAAGTAGAGTAGGGCAGCAAAAGGGCAGAAGAGCAGAGTCTAAAGTTAAAAAAAGCACTTAAATTGATAGGGCTTAAATAGAAGAAACAAACAAAAAAAAATCTCCAACAAGAGTCTAGTTTAGTACATAGTAAGAAACTACCCACAGAGGGTTTTTCTTCTTGAAGTTGTGTGCAAATGAAATGAGGGGCACTAAAAAGACATGAACGTACGTGTTTTCAAACTTAAAACTTTAAGATTTACTGTCAGCGATAACGTACAAGTGGTACTGAGCTTAACATGAAGAATATCAAACAAAAAGGTTTTCTACGTTCAAACAGAGATGGCACCTCGCAATTGTTTCTTAGTTTTCTATGAGCTGTATACAATTTTAAGGAATTTTTAAAAAGGTGTGGTTTTGCAGTGACAGATTTGGAAAAGAAATTTGACTTTTGGCAATATTTGAGCATGTTTAGAATTGTAATTCCCTGCGTTGGGCGCCATTATAATTCGCTTGAGTTTGTAAAGGGAGCAAATCGCTTGGCACCATTTAAGCCGTTTTTGAAATGTGAATGTTACAAATAACTATCATCCACCCGTGTTGGGCGCCATTTTTAAAATCACGTGATAGGCGATAATTTCACAAGTTATTGCAATTATGGATCTATTTGAAAAACATAAATCGTTTTGGAAGGTAGAGCAAATTGTGCTAATTTTTTTATTGTCTTTTTTGTTTTTTCTTTGATATATTAAATATTTAGTAACGATCCCTTATAAAAACAAGAAGTTTAACCTTATAAATAATTCTAAGAATTCCAAAAAAATTCGTCCCTTGATCATTTCACTGGAATAAGTACGAGATAACCCTTAAACGCATTTTAAGTTTTGACTTATCTCTGGCACTGAAGTTAAATTTTCAACTTTTTTGTCTTAAGAGCTTTATAATAGAATTTCATGACAAATATTTTTGGGAACATTTTAACCCTCTAACTCTTTAACTTACGGGGCTTTTTTGTCCCTTTCTAAAGATTGACCCCTGCCTTTAATTAAAGAGTAAGAGGTTTAAAACGTTCCGCAAAATTATTTGTCATGAAATTATACTATAAAGTTCGTAAGACATCAAAGTTGAAAATTTAATTTCAGTGCCAGAAATAAGTCAAAACTTTAAATATGTTTAAGGGTTAATTTCGTACTTATTCAAAATTGGCGCTCAAATCTCTCAGCTTCAACTCGTGTGGTACTCAATTTCCTTTCCTTTGGATGAATTCTGCTGCTTGCAAACGTTTTGAAATTGCTGCTCGAGTGACTTCCAATAATTTTGCAAGTTCTTCTGAGTTTGACAACAATCTTCAACGGGTAATGCCTCCAATTCATCATCTTCGAACTTTTTTGGCTGACCTGGTGGGTCTTTGTCTTTCTTACCAAAATCACCACTTCTGAACCACACAAACTATATCTCGCACGTTGAAATCAATGGAACATATTACGGATAAGCTTCTGTGAGCAATCGATGTGCTTGAGCTTCAACTTTCCACAAATGACGCTTTGTTGGCACAAAATTCGACATTTTCGAAGCAAAAAAAAAAAAATTCGTTCAATGACTAAGTGAGCATATATGACAGATGTTTCTCTCCAATATGCCTTATAAGTTATTAAAGACACAAACCATGTGTAAAAGATACACCAACTGTTGTGAATCACGCAATTTTAAGTTATAAACCCAATAGAAAAAACCAACTGTTTCGTATATTTTGTCGCCCAATCTAAAATGTTAGGGGTGAACGGGTGTGATAAGGAAGCTATAATTTGTATGGGAGCATATCTGAAATATTATAAATTCAAATTCCATTAAAGTACTTGAAAAAGTAAACGTGTTATTTCCCATATTGTCTAGGTTTTATAACCGCTTACCTTCGCATCTATTCTAGAACAGGTTCTTTCACCACCGGTTCAATGAACTGATTCCTGTCAGGCAACATGTCAAGTTTTACTGTCCCAGAATCAGTTCTATAACTGGTTGTAAAGCAACCTGCTCTAGAACCGATTGTAGAACAAAAATTAGAACCTATGCTAATGCAGTATAAAGTGTGTTGTGATTTTTCTTTTTTACTGGGTAATAATTTAGATTTTGGTGGACGAATATGTTATTTTGTCATGGGAAAAGTGTTTTTAACTTCACAAATTCATGTTGAAACTTGACAAGACCTGAAATAACTTAAAAGTCAAGTTCACCGATATTTCTGTATTGAGTTGTAAGACATTCAAAGCAGCTGGACTGTCCATGAATTCCATCAATTTGCCATTCCGTCAATTTGTATATGGCCCAAAGCTTATCTAAAACTCGTCTTGGACCCGCACTTTTGGCATTACTCATCAAAAAGTTATGCAGAAATTTGGTTAAACCATCTTCTAATCCTTGTTAATCAGTAAAAGTGTGTATAACAGTGCTTTTTAAACCCTTTTCTTTGCTGTTCTTCTAAATGTTTAAAAAATTTTAAAATTCTGTTTTTATTTTCAAGCCTCATGCAATCAAAAGTAAAGCATCGTGCAACATGCGGCAAAATCTACTACTCGTACAAAAATACCAACATAAACTGTAAAACAAGTAAAAAAAAGTTAAAGTCGGACATGCTGACTATATAAAACCCTACATCAGTCCGATTGAAAGCCAACTAATGTTTGGATGCGAAATTTGAATTGGTTAAAACGGACTTGTGTGTAAATTTGTCTATAAAATGGCAAACAATTAGAAAATCGGTATAAAATTTGGATTTTGCCTAATGGTAGGTTTATTTAAGAGAAAATCGGAAATATAGTCCATTAGGATTCATGAATCGATTGGATTATACGAATTCATCTACAACCAATAGGCTTCACCTTGGACCCATATAAATATGTCGGCGTGCCAAATTTCATTAAAATATCCTTAGATTTGTTAAAATATCTTCATATTTGTTAAAATATCTGGGTGATATAAAAAAATGTGATAAAAACCGTGTAACCACCTAATTTCTAATGCATGGATTACATTTGAGTTACATATTTCGATATATGTATATCAGCGTATTGTCACCTGTTTTACAAAATTTATAACAATCTGACCAATTTTTGGTTAATACATAAAATGTGTGACCAATTTTATAGGCCAAATGTAAACTCCGTAACAAGTAACTCATAAGGTTTTTTAACTTTTATAACTTATATTTTAATAACCAATAAAGCTAAACACTAACTGTAAGAATTTTTATGAAGAGGAGAAGTGCAGTTTTTAATAAAAATTAATACATTTTACAAACTTTTTCGTATATCCTAGCAGTCACGACTTCAACTCTGTAACGATTTTTTGTCATAATTTTTGATAAAAATGCATATACCAGAATTTTGGAGTTATCTATTATTTATATTGCGAGAAGTATAATGTTATTTATACTCAAAGGATCGTTGGACTGTGAGTAATCATCCAGTGTAACAGACTTGAAGCTTTTCTACAGCATGTAACATTCTCGAGATGAAAAAGGATGTCTTTAATAAGATTTGAAAAAATGTTGTAAACTCCGTTCCTAATTTTTACACCAAACTATTTAACGAGTAAGAAAAACAATGTCATATTTGGATTCACCTTGTAGGCATCATGCGATTTTGTTTCGGAAAAAAAATTCTGACAAAGCGTTTCTGAAAAAAAACGAAAAAAGTAACCAAATGTAAACTCCGTAACTGTAAACTCCGTAACCACAATTGTTTGCATCAGGTTTCATTCAAATAAATGTTTAAAATATTTTAAAATAACCATAAACAGAGGTCGTTCAACTAATATTTATGCGTCAAAAGACGATTCAACTAATAATTTGGCGTCAAATCAAAAAAAGTTATCAGTTTTTTACCCTAAGCTGCCGGAGCGAAAAACGATTTATTTTGCATTTCATTGGTTTTGAATCGATATTTCGAGTCGTTGCTGACATTAGTTTGACAAATTAAATTTGTTTCACACAATTTAAGAATTTTTTGATCGCGAAATGTTATGTTTTTAATATATTATTTTGTAACTGCGCAACCGCTGTTTGGATTTTAAAAAATTTTATATTTTTGAAAAGCATTTAAAAGGACTAAAAATACAAAATTAAAAAAAAAAATATTTTCGCGGAATGAATTGTATTTTTATTTGCGAAACCGCCAATTTGATAAACACAAATTATATATCATTGGAAAGCAAGTTGAAAACCCAAATACGAAAAACTAATAAATTGAAGAAAATTCGTACGCAATTTTTTTTGTTATATCTTTTGCTTGCGGAAATGTAAACTCCGTTACAACAAAAAAAAATTAAAATTGTACAAAAAAAGTTATTGCGACAACTTGTAGAAGAGATTTTTTGCAATTAGGTTTATAATGACTAAACTTACTGATTCCATTAAGAAAAAACCGAAATATTAACACTTTTTGCTTCTCACAAATTTGGCCCAAAAATGTATCAAATTTTTTGATTTCACCCATCTTTATTAGAGTTCGTCACAAAAATTTGATTTTCGGATATCATCACTTTTTTTAAAGTTTTTGCATAGGAAAAGAGAATGGCGTTTTTTTCTTTTTTATTTCAACTCCTTCCACTGGCGCAAGTCGGCCAAAAACGCTAATTTTAAGACCCTTTTCCTCCAGAGCAAAAACAGCTGCATTTATAGGAAATCTGATTTTACCATTCGATTCTAAAACAAAATTTAATACACAAAACTTTCTTTTTGCATTTTCAAAATACACCAGATAGCCATTAGAGTGGTTCGAAAATCCGCTTTTTCAAAAACTTATAAAAATTAATTTTTTTATTAAACACAATGAAAACGCATTTCCGGCAGAGTACATGGGTACAAAAATTTTGTATATACCGCGAACCGTTAAAAAGTTAGTAGCTAATCAAATTTGGATTTTTTTTAATTCAATGAAAAAGTATTTGAGCTAATTAAAATGCAGCTTTCAATACTCGCTGCCGTATTATAAATTTATTTTTTTAGTAATGACAAAATAATTTGTAAGTTTTCTAATGTTTATTACAAAGATTTTTTTTTTACTAAACATATTTGATTACTAAATAACTTGTTAACGGGTCGCGGTATATGAAAAATTTTTGCACCAATATTCTCAGCAGAGAATACATTTTCATTGTACGTAATAAAAAAGTAACTTTTTTGAAATTTTTGAAAAAAGTGAATTTTTGGACCACTCTAATGACTATCTGCTGTATTCAGAAAACGCAAAAAAAATGTTTTTTATATTAATTTTTGCTGTCGAATCTAATGGTAAAGTTAGATTTCCCAGAAATACAGCCGTTTTTGCTCTGCAGAAAATGGGTCTCCAAATAAGCGTTTTTGGCCGACTTGCGCCAGTGGAAGGAGTTGAAATAAAAAAAGGAAAAAAAACGCCATTCTTTTTTTCTATGCAAAAACTTTAAAAAAAGTGTTGATATCCGAAAATCAAAGAAATTTTTTTTTTTTTTTGACGAACCCTAATCTTTATATTTGAGCCCATTTTTGGGGGACCTTTGTATGGGATCTAAGCCTAAGTATGCACCGATTTTATTCAAAAGAAGTAGACTTTGTCCTTGGGTATACCAAATTTCATCAAAATGTCTTAATATTTGCGACCTGTCTGCCCACAAGAATGCATGGCCAGACGCATGGCTAAATCGATTCAAAAAGTGATTCTGATTCGAGGTATAGGCCCTTATTTTTTAGCGTTACAAACAGCAGCACAAACTTATTATACCCAGTCCACTTAGAATACTTAAGAGCCACATATAAACCGCAAAAACAAAAAATGTTTTGTATTGGTTTGTGTTTTTTATTTTTTGTTGCCAATGATAAACTCTAAAGGCCAGTGCAAAAATATTGAAATATGCTAAGGTAAAAGTAACTGACTGACTGAATGGTCAAAGCTAAACTTAAACATTTCAAGAATTACATGTATGAATTAAAAGAAATAAGAAGGAATATTTAAACAGAAAAACAAAAGAAGCAGATGCTGTACTTCAGGCTACAGTGGGACTGAAATTGCAAGTTTTTTTGAGAAAATGGTTAACTTGCTGTATGATCTGTCAACTAATGTGATTTCAAAGGTTTTAGAAAAATTAATTCATAATGAAGAATTGAGATATAAGGGCCTAAAAAGACCATACCGCCTTTTCAGTAGTTAAAAACAACTTTACAAAGCACATAGTACTTTTAGAACTACTTTTTACTTCATTATTTACTCAAAGCTACACCACTTCCAACTGCAATTGAGAAAATCACAACTAAAATTAAAATTTTTCATTTGAAATTGAGAAAAGTTCAGTTTATTTTGATGTTAAGAAAACAACAATTGAGGCTGAGATTTCCCATATAATATTAGGTGGGAAAATAAAAATGATATTAAAATTTTCCATTTAAAATTGAGAAAGGAAAAAATTAAATTGAGATTTTCCAATTCAAATTGAGACAAGGTCTTATGTAATTAACATGTTCTATTTGATATAGAGAAAATAATAAATGAAAGTTATATTCTCCAATTGAAATTGAGAAAAGAACAAATCAATTTTACACTTGAAATTTTAAATGTAAAATTTCGATATCATTTATTCTTAATTTAAATTGGAAGATCTGAATACATTTGTTTTTCTTTTCTCAATATGAATGTTAAACTCCCAATTTCAATTTTTCTTTTCTCATTAACAAATTAAAAAATCCAATTTCAATTGCTCTTTTTTCAATACTACATGCAAAGCTCTCAATTTCAGTAGGAAGTGGTGTAGTTCGACTATTTGATACTGTATTTAGGGACAAGGGCTATGGTAGGTATACAGTTAAGAAAAAAAAACTAAATTAATTAAAACCGAATGACTTTAACTAAGCAATTGGTAATTAGATAAAAAAACATATTAAACCTGAGTTGGGCGCCATTTTAAATCATATGGTATGACACATTAGAAATATTGGAAACATAAATATTGGAAATAACTATTTTTTTTAATACATTATAGCAACGTTGGGCGCCATTTTTGAGCTTATCCCGATTTGGAAATTTGAATTAGGGAATTCTCTATAGTAATTTATTTATATAATTTCAAGATATATAGCCACAAATTTGATAATATGATAATTAAGCGATAACCATTTTTAGTTACTTTATTAAAATATAACAAATTTTGAACAAATTTCTAAATCCAGCCCATTGTTTATAAGTAAAAGAAAACCACAACAAAATTATTAACCAGAAGGAGTTTTAAAATAATGTAGACAAAGATGAGCAAGCAAAAACCAATATCAAGCATATATTTATCTGAACGTTGGTCAGTTGGACTGTCGATCCGTTCGTTCTTCGGTTTGATAGTTTGTCTGAACATACGTCACATTATGTTTATACGTACATCCCCATGGTTGTGTTTTTGCCACAACAAAACAACCACAACTAGTTTATGTTCTTTCTTCTGGTCCAACCAATCTACTACTACACATTCTTATTGATATAATGGTATTTAGTTGAAAAAATATACATTGAAATCCATTGGTAAACGAGCAGAAAACAATTTCAAAAGAAATCTAAAATAAAAGCTGCAAAAATTTCGAAAAATAAGTTTTTTTTTTGGTGATTGTTATGACGAACGTACCAAAGATCCCAGTCAGCCAGCCAACTGACCATCACATTCGTTTAAACGCATTAAATGCCAAACAGGCATCCGTCCATCCACTCTGTAAGGAAGAACGTGTAGTAGGCTGTTGCCTTCTCTGACTTGTTTTAGTTTTCTTTTGTTTTTTGTTTTGTTTTCATGATTAGACTTAATCAAGTTGCCTTCATGTGAAGGTCATTGCAAAAAACTTTATAAAAGCCAACCGTAATTATTGGAATTTTTCTGCAACATTGTTTGATTGTTGTTCACATTTCTCTTTTTCTTTTTTTTTTTATTAATTGTTTTATAGGCCTGGCTCTTCATTGTTTATTTGTTGACTATTTTCAGTGTAAAGTAAGCGTTTGTGATATGCTGGTTGATAATATTATGTTGGTTTTTGTTAAAGTTTCATGAAATCCTGGTTTAAGAATTCAGTATTTCTGCTGCAATGGAATGCGATAAATTTGAATTTATAATGAAATTAATAAAGTTATTAGGAAATTATTTGTAAGGTCAATGAATTAAGAGAATAATTAATGTAGTATAAATTAGAGATGCATTTTGACTCACGCTCACGCACGCTCACGAAAGATAACGGTTTTTTGATTATTTTGGTAACGGTATTTTAAGGTTTTTCGGTAACGGTATTTGAAGGATATCGGTAGTCAGTTTTTTCGATGCATCCCTCAATTTTTTTACGAAAAACAAACGAGATAAAAAACAGAACCAATTTACCAACTTAATGTACGCAAAATACTCAATAATCCTGTGCAATTGCCAAAAACAGAAAATTAAAAATATCGCTAACGGTATTTTAGGGGTAACGGTATTTCATTTATATCGGTAAGGGTATTTTAAGGGTACACAGAAAAAACTGTAGGCACCAACAATGGGATTTGTAAAAGCAATCACATTTTCTTTTAAATTCAAATTTTATTCCCAAAAATTTTTTTGTTTGAAATATTTGTAACTGGTTTGTAAATTGTTATCTTTCTTATAAAAATTGTTTAAAAATTAAAATTCAAAGTTAGAAAAAAACGAGTAAAAAGGTTAAAGTCGGGCATGCCGACTATACAATACCCTACACCAGTCTGGTGTATTGTTTGGATCCGAAATTCGAATGGGTTAAAATGGGGCTTGTGTCAAAATTTTCTATAATGTGAGTCAGCGCACCAAATTTCATTAAAATATCTTAATATTTGCGACCTGCAGTTTGTAACCAAGCCAATTTTGGGGGGACCCTTATATGGGCACTACTTCTAAACATGGACCGATGTTCACCAAAATCAATAGGCTTCGTCCTTGGGCCAACATAGGTCTATGTACCAAATTTCATCAAAATATCTTAATATTTGCGACCTGTAGAGTGCGCACGGACGGACGGACGGACAGACGGACATCGTTAAATCGAAATAAAAAAAATTTCTGAGCCGATCGGTATACTATAAGGTGGGTCTACGACCAATATTTTTTGGTGTTACAAACATCAGCACAAACTTATAATACCCTGACCACATAGTGGTGTAGGGTATAATAAAGAATTTTTTTTTTTGGGTTTACAAATTTCTTTGTTGGTGCCTATTTAAAAAGTTTTTTTTTTGTATTTACAAATTTGATATGAGAAAGGTGTTTAAAAATTTAATTAGAATTTTGTAAATTCTTTCTGTGTATCGATATTTAATTTATTTCGGTATCGGTATTTTAAGGGTAACGGTATTTCAGTTATTTCGGTAACGGTATTTCGGTATTTTAGTGGTAACGGTAGTCAGTTGAAAGGGTTTTGAATCGATAACGGTATTTTAGCGGTATTGACTGCCAACCCTGTTTTTATCTTAATTATTTAAGGAAACTTTCTTTATTGAATATAAGTTTTATTTATTTAGGGCCATTAACAATAACCAAATTAACCTAAAGTTTGAGCGAACTTAGAGTTACAGATGTCAAATTCCATACAAATTTGAATTTTTTAACTTTCAGTTTGTGTTAACTTCAGGTTATTTGTTTATTGTTAATGGGGGTTAGAATTAAAATTAGCTTAACTATAAAAAAAATAAAAATTTAACTAATATGCAAGTGCTTGTGCAAATATAAATATTACTGACACTTTAGAAAAACTTTTATTTTCTATTGTTGATTATACTTGAATGGATGTCACTACATTGCTAGATCTGTCAAAACAACATAGTAGTATATTGGAAGATGACAAAGCAAATTGTGGTATTTTTTTTGTTTTTTCTTTGATATTTTAAATGTTTAGAAACGGTCCCAGACGAGAAGAAGAAATTCTCATTGAGAACATGGGACATGTTTTTAACAGATTATTTTACATAATCTGGTAATTAGGTTTTGGGATTTTAGCGCATTTAATTCCTTTAATTTAATTTTATATTTAAAATTTTTAAATAACTTAAAAAATTCACTGTAAATTTTTAAATGTTATTCCAAATTCTTGTGGAGGAACAAAATTTTTCAATGTTTTGTACAAGAAGTCGATTTCTTCTTTACATAAGAATTCTGGCAGAAGTAGAAAACGACCGTTCGCTAGTACCTGAACTGACTGGAATACACATTGGATCATAGCATGAAATGTAAACGAAAATTAAAAAATTAAATTTCTAGTCTACTCCCAAGCAGACTAGATTTGTGAAGTAATTGCTTGAAAAACCCTGTATTTCCCCCTATTAGTAATATCTATTTTTTATTCATATAAGTCATTATTTGAAGGAGGGGAAGATCTCTGGAATTTTTCCAAAATTGTAAATTATCGCAATCTGGTTTAATATAATCATGCAAACTCAAGCACAAAAATTTGCTCACGCACGACTCACGCACGAAAATTTTTTTAACTCACGCTCACGCACGACTTACATGAGTGCTATCATTTTAACTCACGATCACGCGTGACACGAAAATTTCGTGTCACACGCCCATCTCTAGTATAAATGTTTAGATAACCAAAATCGGACAACTTTGTTTTTTATATAAAAGAATATCAAAGACAGCTTTCGAATTTATTTTTTTTATTATATATATTACACTCAGATAAAAAAGTTATTAAAAAAAATTTGTAAACAGTTTCCAATCGAACTTTACTATTTTTATACTGATTTTTAGTACAATTTTTTTTTAGTAATCATTTTTGCTATTCTCTTATTACAAATTACGGATTTCTTTACTAATTCTCGCTGCTGATTTCAGCAAAACATTTTACTAATTTTTAAAACAGAGTGCTAAATTTGCAGAAAAATATACTAATTAAAAAAAAAAATTTTTTTGATTTTTTACAATTCTTGTTTAGTTTATATTTGTTACTATTGATATATTCTTAGTTTGGAAATAACACTCAGAAAATTTTATTGTAATTCCAATGCCTAAAAAGCTAATAACTGGAGAATCGTTTGCAATTTTGACTCCAAATTTTTTGGCGTAGGTGTAACGTATTTTATTTGGTATATTTACGCAAAAGAATGGTAAAATTACACATAAATTCTGGCATTTTTTAAACTCATTTTCAATATAAATTTACAAATTTTGTGTGTAATTAACTTATCATGTGTGTATTTTTTTTATTTACGCAGTAAATATACCATATTTATAGTAGGAGTTCAGTTTCCTACTATAAGTTGGGTAAATTTAAGCAAAATTAATTATGGTGCTAATATTAAATATTGTTCGATTTTGGTTATCTCAACATTTCAATTCTTCCAAATCGAAAACAAATTAACTAGATTCTTATTATCAATTGCTAGTAAGGATAGCAACCGGAACGAATATCGGTTACGATTTTCATAACGAAATAATTTTGTGCTTTATTTCTGTTACATTAAGGCTTTTGAAAAATAATTAATTTAAATTGGTAATTTAGCTGTTACGGGTTATTACCATCCCAGAATGGTAATCGAAATTTATAACGGTTAATGCTTTGTTCTCTATTTCCATTACATTATTTTAATTGGTTACGGTTTTTAATTTAAGTCGGTAGTTTAGCGTTAACGTTTTTTCATCGATTATAGTGTCTATACTTGTGCGCAGGTTTCAAACCGATAATTCTAAAATTTTTGAACCCTATAGTAAATTTTTTAATCAAATTTTTTGAAAATATTTACGTTGATTCAATATTTAAATTTATAAACACATTTTTAAACTTTTTTATATCAACAATTCATTATGTCTTGCTTTATTTAGGATACTTTTAAGGTTTTTGAGTTGGAGCAATTTTATAGGTTCCATTAATTATTCTCTAGATTTTGAAGGCAATTTGATTACAAAAAAAACCTTTTCAAACCATTGAACTGCGGGAGTGCTGGTGAAAATATTAGTAGGTATCGAGTATTTGTCCTTTTATTTTTTTTGATTACTCGATACTTGAAACTACTACTCGATATTTTCAGAGTTGCATTTTGGACAGAAAAAAAGATATTAAAATGTCACTCTGCTAAAATATTTTTAACAAAATTATAACTCTGCCAAAAGCAAAAAATAAAAGTAAAATATTTAAAAGTATCCCTGGTAGCAATTTCGGAGCGCTCAATAAATAAGATTCCGAAATGACTCATAAAAATCAAGTACATAAACATTTTTCCACTTTTTCCTATGAAGGTGAACCGTCCAAAAGAAATAACTCAGAAAAAATAACGTATAAACTCGAAATTTTCCTCATAAATTTGAATACCATTGGAATCTTCTTTGAGTCAGCTTTTTAGAATCCCAGTGTAGAAACGGTAATGACATATCATTATTTTTTGGACTACCAGTAATGACACCCACTTACCTTCTGCATTATTTTATAACATATAATAATGAGTTACTGATAATGACTTATTTTTATCATTATTTCAAATAGAAAATAATTTTCTTGATTTTTATGAAAATTTTTTGAAATCTATTTTTAGACTCAATATTTTTTAAACACTGGTAAGGATATATGTAACCACATATTTTTTGATTTTTTGTGTGTTGGCGAGTAAGCTTACTTGTGTGCAGCTGGTCAATTGTGTTTTTATCTATTAAATATTACATGTCGATATAGTTCAGATGGTAGAGCTATTGACTGGCAATCTGTAGACCCAGGTTTGATTCCCGCACCAGCAAATTTTATAATACAATAAAAAATATTTTTTTTATATAATTTATTTTTAGACTCATTATTTTTGTCAATACTGGTAAGCACATAGGTAACGATATATTTTTTGATTTTTCGTATGCTGGTGTGTAACCATAACTCATTATTTTTCGCAACATCGCCATATAAAGGTAATAAGAAATGTAATAACAAAAGTAACTAGTTACCATTACCAAGTATGTAGTTACATAACCACATATCTGGTAATGATTTTCTACACTGGGATGTAAACACTACTTTTTGGATTGTTTTCTGAAAACAATCTTTAGTAGCTTTTTCTGCTATTTTTACAGGTTTATTTCTGGGAGCGTAGTAATTCACAGCTATCAAATGGATTTGTCATCTTTTCCAATGCCTTATAAAAATTTTTGCTGAATATATTTTTATAAAAAGTTAACCCTTGAAACGCTTGTCTTAGTCGACTTTGTTGATATTAATACAAGTTTAATAATACGTATGATTAATGTACAATTCATATATGACGTGTCCGTAAAGCGATGTTTTTTATTAAGTATTTTTTCAGTCTTTTACAGCTGTCACATAAACTTCTTATCTGTGACAACCCTTAGTGAATTAAACTAGAGAACATATCCTTGTAACAACCCTACGGGAAATTTTAACAAACTGTCACCGAACTGGCCCCATTATATGAAATAGACTGGTCACTTTTACATGGCGTTGTCATAGGAGGTGGAAATTGACCCCTTGTGACATGTCACAAGACAAATCCTAAGACAGGTTACTGAACTCTCATAAAAAACAAAGTTCAGGGACCTGTCCTGGGATTTGTCTTGTGACATGTCACAAGGGGTCAATTTCCACCTCCTATGACAACGCCATGTAAAAGTGACCAGTCTATTTCATATAAAGGGGCCAGTTCGGTGACAGTTTGTTAAAATTTCCCGTAGGGAAATTAGTTTTAAAAATTACCTTGCAGAAAAAATTCTTAAAATTAGCAGATTTTTTTTTTTTTTTTTGTTTAATACTAGTAAGATAAGAACAGTAAAAATAAAACTGTTAAATTTTAAAGATTTTAGTTATATTTTAATTAACTTTTAGTTAATTGAAAATTATAAATTAAACTGTAAAATCTGCAGAAATTTTTGCTAAATATTAGTAGACTAACAATAGAAAAACCAAACCGTTATTTCTAAAAATTTTTGTTATTTTTAATCAAATTTAGTTGAATACAAATAGCAGTATATTCTGCTAAAATCAATGAAAATTTTTGCTAAAAATAATAGTAAACTGCTGATTTCAGAAGGCTAGATTTTTATTTGATTTAAAAAAAAATCGAAAAAAAAACTTTAAAATTTTAACCCCTCAATTTATAAAGGCTTTGTAAAGGTACAGTAGGTTTAAAAAACGTCCTTTTTATATAAAATTTGTTCAATAAGCCTCCCATAATTATACAAAGCGTTTATGAATTTAGGGGTAATTTTTTTGGGGAATTTATAGTCTGCAAATTTTTTTTTGATAATTTAGCAAGTTAAGTTGTTATTTTCTATTGACTAAAATGTAACTCAAATATAACTAAAATTCTGTATATTTAGTTTTTGCTATTCCTACATTACTAATATTTAGGGGGAAAAAATTGCTAATTTCAGCAGTTTTTTCTGCAAGGTCATTTTTAACTAATTTTTAGCAGTTTTAACTGACATTTTTACACACTTTTTCTTATTCTATCTGAACAAAATTTTCTTTTGTAGTGTTTTCAAGAAGCTTTCATTTTGAATCAACACAAATTTCAAATCGTAAACATTTATAATGTATTTGCTTTAAAAATTTTAATTTCATTTTAATACTGATTCATCTTGTTATAAACATGAACTCTACATACTGTAATATTATGATCGTGACATTCATTTGCAACTCATTTTTCTGTAATAACGGTCAAAGGCGGCATAATGCAGAAAAAATATTGTAGTTGAAAAACATTATAGTTCAAGCTAATATTTGCAATTCACTGAAAATTTGCAATAACTGAAATTGGAAGAAAAAAAATTTAACTCGAGCAAACGTGTCAGACAAAATAAATTAGAAAAAAAAAACAAACAAATAGAAATAGAAATACCAAATGAAACCGTAATAAACATGGCATTGAAACCATTAATTTTACTAAGAAATAAAATTTTACAAACTAAATCTGCATGTTTAAAACATTTAGAAACTTTATTATGTAGAGTTTGAAACCCCACAATGGCTAATGATCCTTTAAAAGCAGCAGCAAAAATCTTTAAGAAAAAATTAAAGAAAACTTAAAATGAAAACTGCATGACTCACGCTATATTTAAAGTTACGGGAAATTTCAAAATCAAATCGCTATGTCAACATGTTTTAGAAATTTAATGCAACAAAATTTAAAAAAATATCATGAAATGATTTTGAGTAGAAACATGGATTTGCGTGCAATATTATATATTTTATTGTCAAATTAAGTCGTGTAAATGGAAATTTAAATTGACTTAAATCACACTCTCCTGGTTTATAACCAAAAGCTGTCTGTCTAAGCCTGTCTACAACTTTAAATTTAACTTTAGTGGCAACTAAAAGTTTTGATAAACATTTTTCACCAAAAAAACTGAGTATTTAATTCAGTTTTTTCTAGTGAAACTTCTTTTACTTTTAGTATTTCTACTGTCTTACATCGTAAAAAATATCCATGTCGTGTTTTAAACAAAAAATTTATACTTTTTTTTTCTTAACTTCTGGCTGGTTTGTTTAATATTGTTCGATTGCATGAATATCGTTCAATTCAACAACAGTTTCAGTTTAGTTTTGTTGCTTTTGTCTTGCAGATTGTCAGAGTATAATCATCATCATTTGCACAATGTGCAAACATCATTTGGTTGCAAACCATAAAACCACATTAACATCACATCACATCATCACCACCGCCGGCAGCAGCAACAGCAGCAAAATGCCCAGGCCATACCAAACCACTAACAACAGCAACAGCTGCCGCTGTTTACTTGACTGTTGGTTGGTTGATTGTTATACTACTTATTGATGAGCTTCATTTTTAAATTTAGAACACTAAGGAAAACGAAAAAAAAACAATATATAAGAAAAACTTTCTCCTCTATTGAACTGTTTTGAACTACCTCAAGATCGACATCTCCTCTTAGACATGTCAAAGTATCCAGAGTCAAGCAACAACAAAAGGAGGACTTGAGAAAATGCACAATTGCCCACAAAATGTGTTGCACATCATCGTCATCATCATCATCATGATCATCAACATTGTTTATTCTGGTCATGTCGTTTTTCTTTTTCTTTTTTCTTTTCATATATTTTGTAGCTCCCAGAAGTAATACTCGTAGCTTCTTTTGCCAAATTAAAATTTCTTCTTTTTTTTTTTCATTAAATATATGAATATTTTATGGAGTTTTAATTATGAAAGTAAAAATATGAAGGTTTTCTTTTTGTCAATTTGACATAAAAGAAGGTAATTATATATTAATATTAATTAAAACATGATTGGTTATAACAAAAAAGCACCTGGATGTCGTTTAAATGAGGTCTTGATGTTGACAGTGTTTTGTTTTTAATGAATATGGGCATAAATCGTTAAGCCTGGTTTACACTAGAAGATTTTCGGTATGATTTTGCTTTAGTACACATGCAAAACATACATATATGCAAGGTTGAAAAATCTTACCGAAAATCTAAAAATCCAGCCTTTAGCGCGTAAACTTAGATATAGCACATCTCAAAATTTCAAAACTGTATACGAAACAGTGTTGTCAACTCTTGAAGGCTGGAAAGCACCGTGAGCATTGTGAAAACGGGTAAAAAGGGTAAAAATTAACAAAAAATGGGGTAAAAAATCACGATATTAATTTTTTGAAAAATTTAAGTCTTTTTAAGAATTTAAAAACACATTTTAGCTTCCCATGTGAAAATCGAAATATATATGAGCATACATGATCATACATTGGCTCGTATGTGATCATGCATGGGCATACATAGTCATATACTAACATGCATAGTTCAATGTATGACCATACATGATCTCATATATTTCCATATACCTTTGGATCCGAAATTTGAGGGTATATGGAGGTATATGGCCATATATGATCATATATGAGCATACATGTGACCATATATGGTCACATATGAACATGTACGGTCATATACCCTCAAATTTCGGATCCAAAGATATATGGAAATATATGAGATCATGTATGGTCATACATTGAACTATGCATATACGTATATGACAATGTATGCCCATGCATGATCATATACAATTCAATGTATGATCATGTGTGTTCATATATATTTCGATTTTTACATGGGTTTATAAAATCGTATAAAAAAGGTTCAAAAAATAACCAAAAAGGGGTAAAAAAGCACCAAACTAACATTTCAAAATTTTGAAAATGTAATATAACGAAGTTGCTATTTAAAATTATACTACAAACATTGTAAAAAAATGTACTTTTTGGATGGTTCGTATTATTTTTTCAACTTTCACAGAAAATTCAAGAAAAATTAAAAAACAAACGAGAACAAATACCAAAAATATTAATATAAACAAGTACTAAAAGCACTGCCAGAAATCTGAAAAAGCACTGTAAATACTCGCTTTTTTTAATCACCGTGTACGGGAAGGAAAAAAGCACCAAAAAATACCCGAAAAGCACTGAAATGGCAACACTGGTACGAAAATTATTGATTCCAAGCATGCTTAATTTCTCTCTTGTGTTTCATTCAGATCTTGAAAAAGATAATTCTTTTTTGAATCAATACAAATAAAAAAATAAATTAATTTTAAATCAATGATTTGATATTGAACAAAGTGAAGATAATGATTTGATCTAATTTATAATGATTAAATTTTGATTCGATTGAATAATTTGTATAATTCGATTGATAATTCGCGAAATACAAATCAGATCAGAGCTTTGAAGAATTGATTCAAAATAATTATTTTCAATGATGATAAAAAAAGCTGGGTTATAAATTCGCAAATCAAAAAATATAAAGAAAATTCGCACGAATTCTTTTTTTTTTTTTTGATTCCCGAAAACATATTATTGACTAAAATTAATTCGTATATCAAAAAAATATTTTTAAATCCTGAATAAAAACAAAAAATTATAATTAGCGAGAATCAAAAAAAAAATCAATATAATCAAAAATAATTTTGTTTTTTATTCTTTTTTAGAAAATTTAGAAAGAAAATTTGGACAAATTTTACAATTCCCATCACCAATACTGGGAAATCGTAGACACAAAAGTGAACAAATATTTACTAGACTAATTTTTTAATGTTTTGACTTTCTCTCAAGAAAATTTTTAGGAAAAACATTCTTTTTATGTTTGAATTAATTAAGACTCGTGAAAATAACCCTTGTAAAAGGCAAACTATTTATAAGTAATCAGAATCAGACATTTTTTGGCTGGGTTAATTTTAGTTTTTGCGTTTTCCAAAGTTCTTGTGGAGTAAAAATGCAATATATTATTCGTATTTATTAATGTTTGCATCTTTAAAATATAAAATTTGTAAATAATTGCAAACACAAAAATAGAATTATTGTCAAATTTGTTAAAATTTCTCTAATTTCGAATTTGCTAAAATGACTCGAATTTCGACAATTTCGATATTACCGAAATCGGTAATATCGAAATAAACCATTGCGAAAGTTTTGAATGGAAACCAATTTCTTCTAATTTCGCAATAAGAATATAATGCGAAATACTATCAAAAGCTTCAAATAATCAGTATAAATGGTATCTACCTGAATACCTAACTCATAATTAGAAATGCAGTATTAAGTAAAAACTTCCAAGTTCGAAGTCGTTGAGCGACACTTTAAAAAACCATATTATTCCGGAATCATAATAGGATCAACTAAAAAATATAATTTAGAAGTTATGAAATGTCTAAAAAGTTTCTATTGCATAAAAATAGATCTATAATTTCTAACATTACATTTATTCCCAGATATAAATACAGGTATAATATAAAAAGTTAGCATTTGTCCAAAAATGTGCCCTGCCTAAGCGATTGATTTAAAATTAATTCGAGCGAAAGAGATAAAAAAGAGCTATAGTGCTCTTCAGATGTGAAGAAGGAGGAAGAAGAGGCAAGGTTAGACTTAAAAATTCAGCAAAAATATTAGCAGATTGCATAGCTGTATCTGAGAATGTACACTGAAAGAATTATCATTCATGATATTAATGATATAATTTCATAGAATTGTTTTCGTAGAATCAATGAAGAATTTCATTATGTATATAATATTTAATTAATTTTATGAATTTTTTCATAACTCTTCCTTCATAAAATTTCATAATTTCGTTAACAAAATACATTGAATTTCATAAATTAGATCTTCATAAATTTAATGAAAATGTTCTTTATATATATGTAATTGTTCAATAGTATTTACTTTTTCTTAATTTTTTTTTTATTAAATATCGTCATTTCATTAATTTTTAAAAATTTTCATACAATGAGAATTTTATATTAAACACTTAGTACCTAATTTCGTAAAACACTTGGGTGAAGTGAAGGGAACTTTCAATGTAAATTGTTTTTGTAACAAAAACAATTTCTATAGAAATAACGCAACACTTCACCGAAGTGTTTTAGAAAATTACCCCCTTAATTCTCAAATACAATAGTTTTATGCAGTGTTGCCAACTCTTGAAGGCAGGAAAACACCGTGAGCATTGTGAAAACGGGTAAAAAGGGTAAAAACTAAGCAAAAATGGGGTAAAAAAGCACGATATTAATTTTTTGAAAAATTTAAGTCAAGAATTTAAAAACACATTTTAGCTTTATAAAATCGTGTAAAAAAGATTAAACAAATAAACAAAAAAGGGATAAAAAAGCACCAAACTAATATTTCAAAATTTTTAAGTTTAAATATTCAAAGTTGCTATTTAAAATTGTACTACAAACATTGTGAAAAAATGTATTGTTTGTTAGTTCGTATTATTTTTTCAACTTTGACAGAAAATTGAAGAAAAATTTTAAAAAACGAGAACAAATACCAAAAATATAAACTGTACAAAAAGTACTAAAAGCACTGCCAGAAATCTGAAAAAGCACTGTAAATACCCGCTTTTTTTAAACGGGTATTTGTAATAAATCACCGGGTACGGGAAGGAAAATAGCACCAAAAAATACCCGAAAAGCACTGAAATGGCAACACTGGTTTTATGTAACCACAAGGCCGAATTTTAGAGATGTGCATTAATTTCCATACTGAGAGAATTATTTTTTAAAATTAATTTTTTATTATTAATTTTGGACTATGAAATTTTTTATATATCATATTTTTTGGAAACATTAATAAGGAATTTCATTAATTGGATTAAGCTTATTATAAGATTTTATGAAACTTTTTAATTTAATGAATTCTTTCATTAGATATATTTTATACATCCGTAAAATATGTTACAATTTTATTGCGCTTTTTGCATTTGCTAAATACATTTTATTTATCCCCTCCAACTTAGCAACGACAACAACCAACTATAATAAATAATAGTTCATAGATTTTATGAAGCTCTTCATTGGCTGAATGATTTATTCATTGGAGAAGTGGCCTATTAGTTTTATGAAGAGTTTCATCAATTTTATGAAGAGTTTAATTAATTTTATGAACTTTTCATAAATATTGACTTTAATGAAACCTGTTTCATAGATTCTATGAAAAGTTTCAATGGACGAGTTCCAGTGACAATTTTCATTGAAACTATGAAGAAATTCATTACTGAAGTAAAGACAATTCTTTCAGTGTACTAGTACCGTCATAAAAAATTGCACAAGGAATTGAAGATTTACCACTTTTCGAATGGATAAACGACCAAAAAGACTTTTTATTTTAACAAAAAAAGATTTTATTTTTCAACATAAGCTGTGTATGTGCGGCAAGCTATCAACGTTGGCTTATGTCATTCCTATACAAATTTGACATTAGTAACTTTGAAAGTTAACACTAAACGTTGGCTAATGTAAAATTTATATGGGAATGACATAAGCCAACATTGATAGCTTGTCGCACAAATACAGCTATTGTCTCATTTTAGTTCAATACACTTAGTCCAACGTTTCTCAAATTATTTTATTCCTTCCAAAAAATAGTATTTCCCGAAGTCCTCAAAATAGACATTTGTTTGAGCAATAATTTCATCGTTGGAGATAAATCTCTTTCCACCGAGGCATTTCTTTAGGTTTGGAAATAGAAAATAGTCACTGGGGGATAAATCAGTATATCCAGTGGCTAAATACGCTTATCCGCTTTGCGGATGAACATTCTTTGAAGTTGTCACACGATTGCTTTTATGGTCAATTGTGAGCAAGCGTGGCACCATTTTCACTCTCCGATCGGCCAACACCATATCGGGAATTTTTTCGAAATTTTCGGGTGTGCTTCTGCGATCACAACGAATCTCAGTAAACCACTTTTTTTACCATTGAAGTTGATGGTGTAGATTCCCCATAGTCCTTATCAAGCTTTACCTTGGTTTGAGTAACGGTTTTTTTCTAATCACTTGGATTTAATAAGTCCAAAAAGAAGTTCTAAAAGTGCTCAACAGATGGGATTAGACTCTCCCTATTTTAAAAATAATTTTCTGTCCGACACTTCTTTCACCCTAATTTTTAATACCGAATTCGATGATGAAGGATTTTACTTCAACTTTCAAGTTTTAATTATATTTTATATAAAACAGCGATAGACAGTCTGCCTTTTCAATTCTATCACTTCAATTTATTTTTTATTTTATTTTATTTTTTACACAATTGCAAAATTCCAATGCAATATTTAATATTCACTAATTGGATTTAATTAAATTACTTACAGTAGAGTGAAAAATTGCCATTTATATTTCAGCTATTTCTCCATGTCCAAGATGGAAAATATGTATTTGGTGAGGTGTAGTTTTTTTTTTCTAAACATATTTCATAAAAAAAAATTTGAATAAAAACCTTTTATTTGTTAGTTTTTAAATTTTTTTGTTTCTCTTTTAATTTTCATTCGTATTTTTTTCTGACATTAAATTAACAGGCTGTTTCATATATTTGTGCTTTTATTGTGAATTTATTAAATCCAGCTTTTTTTTGGATTTAATAAATCCCCTTTTTGTATGAAAAATTGTAAATTCAGGTGATTAAAAAAAACGATAAATGTTTGTATAATCTTAGAAATTCTGGATCAGTCTCAAAAAAGTATGACAGTTACTACGTGATAGTTGTTTGTGTAGTGATCAGTAGTTGTTGTTTTTAATTGTAATTGCAGTAGCTTTTCTATGGAAAAATAAAAAACAACTGTTATGACAGCTATTTCAGAAAACAACTAACGAACTATACTGCAATTTCGTAACAGTTGTTTAAAGCAATTATTTTTAATATCATAATAATTAACTACTAAATAGTATTTTTACCGTAAACAGTTATTTTTGTTAGTTACTTAAAAAATAAAAAAAAAATTATTAAATTTTTAAAATTCTTGTTATTATTGATATATTTGCAATTTGTAAATTAAAATCAGAAACTTGTATTATACTGCAAATCATACTGAGCCTGGATGGTAACCGAAAAGATGCGGTTATCGGTAAGGGTAACGCTATTTTAGATTATTTCGGTAACGGTATTTTTAAGGGTAACGCTATTTCGTTTATTTCGGTGTCGGTATTTTAAGGATAACGATTTTGCAGTTATTTCGGTACGGTATTCTAAGGTTAGTGGTATTTCTAATATTTCGATATCGTTATTTTAAGGATAGCGCCAGTTAGTTATTTTGGTGCAAACCTCATTTTTTTTTTTTTTTGGCCAAAAAATTTATTTAAAATACTCAATAACCACGTGCAATTACCAGTAGTAGAGAATTAAAAATACGATAACGGTACTTTAAGTATAACGGTATTTCATTTACTTCGGTAACGATATTTTGGCGGTATCGATTTTTCATTTATTTCGGTATCGGTATTTTAAGGATAACGGTGTTTCAATTATTTCGGCAGCGGTATTTTAAAAACCACGTTAATTCGGTTATTCCGATAACGGTATTTTAAGGTTAACGGTAGCTAGTTGATTGGGTTTTGAATATACAACGGTATTTTAGCAGATTGCCTGCCATCCCTGGTACTAACTGGAGAACCGTTTGGATTTTTTTTTTTATTAAAATATACTTTTTGTAATACAAAACAATTAACTGTAAAAACATTATTTTTACCCATTTTGTCAGCTGTTTTAACAATTTTTGTAGTAAAACTTTGTCAGTTAATTTTAATTAGTAATTGTAATTAACTGTAATTTTCAGTAGATTCTAACAAGAAACTTTTTTGTGTGCATGAGTAAAGTTATTATTAATCATGATTGCGAGTGATTTACGCGGGCATCACGTGACTCACGAATATTTCTTGTCATGCGCCCGTCTAGTTTTGACCTTGATCGAACATACATTATGGCATAAGGCAGGACAGCTTAATATGCCGCTCACTATAAAGTACTTTAGTCATATTTACATATTTAAAGCCTCTTCAGGGTATAAGTACTTATAAAAGAACAATCAAAATACATGCAACCCAGCAAAACCACACATTACCAAAGAATGTGTAAAGTAATGTGTTGCCATATGGGCCGATGCATTACTTTATACCTTACTTCACTGATGAATTTTACAGGCGATGAGCCCCAAAGTAATGTATGATGAGGAAGTGATAAAGTAATTGGTTACTTATGTGGTTACAAGGATGCGAAAAGTAATGGGTCTAAAAATAGATTTTCGTAAAAAAAATTTTATTTAAAAAAAATTTATTACAAATATTTTTTTATTAAATATATAAACGTGGTCACGCTGGGATTCGAACCTGGGATCCCTGCATGTTATCCAAGAACTCTACCACCTGAGCTATCGACACATATAACATTTGATTGCTTAAAAAGTAAATGAATTGTTGTGATTCGTATTTTCATTTGTAATGTCGAAAAATATATACCTTACACCCATGCTTACAAAAAAACACAAAGTAATGTGTCTAAAAATACATTTTCAAAAATATTCTAATCATTACTTTCCGTTTATAAATCATGCATTACGTTATCAGTGATTGGTAAGTTACTACTTTTTGGTCTGAAATAATGCAGAAGGTAATGAGGTATCATTACAAGGTAATGCGTGAGTATATCGCACCCATTACCAAAGTTTTGCTGGGAATATTAATTCTGATTTTTATTGTGTAGTATTTGTGTATGTATTTTTTACCATAAGCAGATTAATAATTACTTCTTAACTTTTTTTATAAACTACATACGACAAACATGACATCAGTCAGTCAAGCATACTTCCCGAAAGTGTTTGTGGCGCCAGCTTTAAACGAAAACAAAAACATCAGCTGTAAGCCACAATTCCTAAGGCAAAAAAAAAAAAGAGTTAACATTATACAAAATACAATAAATTCCAAGCAAGTAATCAAACGACAACCAACGCATATGGTTAGCAGGCTACTCTTACACTATATACAGATAATCCTTGATTAACGAAGTTTAATGGGCCAGAAATAGACTTTCCGTTTAAAGGAAATCATAGTTTTGGCAAAAGCCACTGCAATATGCAAGTTAAATCAACCCAGCCATGTCTGTGTGTTGAAATGGCGAACACGTCCCCCATAAATTGGCAGTAATATTGAATTATAAATATTTTAAATTTTCCATAGGCCTTTCATATTGAAAATGAACAAAATCGGTCATCGGGTTTAAACATTATAAAAGTAGTAGTAATATAAATCTTACATAATTTCTTGCAATTTGAGTTTTTCATCGCATTAATCGAGGTTTAGCTAAATATATTGCTAAAATATCAACTCAATTCAGCCATCCATCCAACTAACTACTTTACTGTACTCTATAAAATGTATTCGTAATTTTGCCACTTCATTTAAATAAGCCATGTCTACAAGTATTAGAGACATTTATTTAAAAGTAGTAAAAATCGAAAGAAAAAAGAAGAAGCAGAATGTAGTTGTAGTTTCATAAAAGACAACAACAACTACAACAATAATAACAGAAAAACTGCTCTACTAATAATTTATACATTTGGCCAAATGCATTTAACAACTTTACAAACTATATTAACTTAAACAACCAGCCATAGGGGAAAGAAGTTCGGGTGCCAAAGGGGTGTTTAAAATAAAAAAAAACCGCCAACGTTTTTTTTTTTTTTCATTATTATTACTATTGAATACAATATTTAAAATGCTGTTGTTTTTTCTATCTAATGTTATAATAATCATATAAACTAACAACAATAACTTTAAAAAAGTTATAGGTTTTTGTTTTTGCTGCTGGTATAGCTAGAGGGGGCTTGGTTTGCTCATTTTATATACACAAGTCGCCATCGTCCATAACTATATTTTAAAACTACTTAAGATTTAGATTTGAAATCGAAATATACATAAAAAATTTAAAATTATTGGCATACAGTTTTGAAATAGATAGATTCGTATGAAAAAAATATACTCATAATTTTATATGGCTGTATTTTAAATTTTACAATAATCGAGTTAAAGAAGGACCGCGAAAACAAAATGCAAAATATAAGGAATTTCTATAGAAGGAATAAATTGCTTCCAGAAAATAGACTCCCTGAGATGGGATTAATTTTAAAATTGTCCAGCAAATGCTATCAAAATGAAAATAAACCTACACCCAGTCAGAAGCTGCCATTGGTATAACAAATCAAACATTGGCATACCACTGGGTAACCGTGGTGCTAATAATAAATGACTGTCAGAACACTCATTTGGGATGCTTTAACCGCGTTCGTTTGCAAAAAGCATTTTGCCAGTATTTGTTGTATAAAAATTTGTGTGGTTTATAAAATAAACACTTGGAAAAAATTGGATTAGAGTGCTATGCGAAAGTTTGGACAAAGTAGTCTTCCTCTTGATTATGACGCACTAGACTAAATTACATTTCCCTACAAAATTTTAAACTTATATGTCGAAATAAGTCTATAGTCGTGTTTTATACAGGAGAAGAAAATATAGAATATCTTTAATTCTACAACGTTTTTTTTTTTTTGGTTCTAGTGTAAAAAAATAAAAAGTGTTGTTACGTCCTTTTGCATTTTAGATGACGATAAATTTAATGAAAATGTTTTTTATATATGTTCAATAGTATTTACTATTCCCGATTAAAAAAGATGATATGGTGACATATATAATTTGATATAATACCATAACTAATCGCATACAATTTAATCCGAAAAATGGTGAATACAATTGTATCTACGTGGATAAAATTGGATTTAATTACTTTAAATTATATACAATTTAATCCGAATTTTGACCAGACATTATTGTATGAAATAATATCTTAATATTTAAAAGTTGATGCAATTAGGTACAGTTGGATAAAAATTTTCGTATTTCTGTTTTTATTAAATATTGTACTGAAAAATAATGGGGGATTTACGTACGGTTTCGTGTATCGTGTGAACTAAGCAAATCTAGTAAGTTTGCGAGTCTTGATATCAAACTGCATATATAAAAAGTATCTACACATTAATCAGTACTTATACGAGCTATAGTATAGTTTAGGAATAATCCATAAAAAAATTCAAAATAAAATTAAATTTCAAATAATTTTTCATAAATCATTACTGGAGAGATTTTCATTTTGAAAGTGAGATATGTTCAAATGAATCTTTTATTTTTGGGCTTTCACTTAAAAAAAATGGGAAAAATGCATTAAAATTGTGATAATAAATTTGACATGAAACAGTTTTTAATAAAATTAAATGTCATGAAATAATCGTTTAAAAATGTTTTAAATTTGTAAATAGTGAATAAAAAACTAGATTTCACTAATGGGGGAATTATTTATTAGGTTTCTAAGTTATTTATTACACAATTTTAGTCTTTCTATTTGCATTTATATTCTGCTTGCGGGTGGACAATTTTTTGTTTTAATTTTCATTTATATTTTATGGTATCCTTCAAGCATATGGATAAATTTGGTGGTACGTTATTCCTAAACCAAAATAATTACTTCGAAGAATTGGCTAACTTTTATTAATATGACCCAATATTCAATTTGAAAATAAAATAATCTGTTGTTTCGATGTAAATTTATAACATCCCAACAAACAATTCGTTCCGTTTACGCACCGTTTTCGGTCCGTCATAAACGGAATCCAACTCCGTATACGTACCGTTTTCTGGATCCGTATACGGACCAGAAAACGGAACATAAGGAACATCGAAACTGATTCGAATCCTTTGAAAATCCGTCAATGACGGACCGTTATGTCGTGTTGAAAACGGACAAGTCCGTTTAAAGTCCGTCAATGACGGACCGTTTACGGACCGTTATGTCATGTAAAAAACGGACTAGTCCGCTGAAAGTCCGTCAATACCGGACCGTTTCCGGACCATTATGTCGTGTAATAAACGGAGTGACTCCGTTTTAAAAATGCCGTTTTCGGACTTTTATATCTACCTAAATTGACACATTACTAACTTTAATATTGTATGCTTTTTAATAGATTTATTAAATAATTTATTAATTTTATTAAAAACTATGTTTACCGCCGATGGAACTAACTTCATTAATCGGCCTCAAAATTCACAAAATTGACCCATAACTAGATCCAAAATATATCTACAAGCAAAAGAAACAATTTATTAATCGAGGTTTAATTAAATGTATTCACGATTGAGTTTTTTCATACGCAATTCGCAAACTCTCGTGAAAAAAACATAAAATTTCATAAACACTTACTATTTAATGATTCTATGTGAATTAAAGTAATTTGGCTACTGTGGCAACGGCCAAGACAGGATGCTCGTTTTTGCGACATCCAGAAACTTTTTTTAACCGACTTTAGCGCGCGACCCGTATTAAATTATTTAAATAATTCTATTTTGCGGACAAAAATTCACGAATAAACTGAAGAAAGACGACACCGTTAGCTCCGGAGTTCAAACTGATGAAAATTTGTGAAGTCCGTATTTAACGGTGCAGAAACGGATACACCAAAACAGATTCAAAACGTATTATATTCGAAAATCCGAAAGTACGGTCCGTTATTGTTCCGTATACGTACAAGCTTTGACGGATACCTGTTTTACGGACCGATAATGTTCCGTAAAAGCCGGATTGATGATTCCGTACATGCCGGAGAGTCCGTAAAAATGTTTCTTGGGATTTTAAATGAAACTGAATTTCAATTTGAATTTACTAAGATATTAAGAGTTCATTTAAAACAAGAATATACCATAGATTATATAGGGAAAATAAATGTTTCTTTTTCAAATCAAGAGGCTTGTTTTGTTGCTATACATATGTGGTACGAAATCCCATACAAAGTCTGACTGCGTATGTTAAGTATTTAACTCTTTTAACATATTTTCAATGTCGATAATGTATGGGCCATCTGTCAGATAATATCGCTCAGATTCTATTCAAAAATATTTTACCGGTTTCTCGTTTTCATGTTATTATTTTTTAAATCACTTGAACTTTATATCAAAATTTGTTTTTGTAAAAAAATATTTTCCAATTAAAAATGGATTGCAATTGATTTCGATAAAATCTTAAATGAAATTTAAATTAAACATGAAACTGGGCTATATTTGGTCTAACAAATTAAATTCCATGGTCGAGATCTGATTAAATATGACAACATATATAAAAAGATATATTTAGATATTGGGTCATATAAAATTTTTTCGAAAGACGAAAATTACGTCTTATTATATATAGTGCCATACAAAGCAATATATAACGAGATATAATTGTATTAAATAACATAAAATAATGTATAACCCGTTTTACTCGGGTTCTTTAATTTTTTTTTATAAAATATCGTCATTTCCTGAGAGAATAATCTTTTATAATTTTTATTTTTTTATTATTAATTTTGGACTCCCAAGTAAAAAAGTTTTGATATAGTCATATATTATCATATAGAATTTTGTATAATTATATATTGGAACATATATACCAAGATATGATTATATAAAATTTTACGAAATTATATCCTAAATATATAACTATATCTTGTTATATATTACACAATATATAGTGCAACATATTACAATATCCAATTATATATAGACCCATATATAGTTACATATGCCTCATATAATTATGTATAATTGTATCGAATTATATATCATTACATCTAGTTGGATATGATTATATTATATTTGATACATTTGGATGAAAATCCGGATAAAATTGTATCAAACTATATCTTATTCCATCAAATTAGATCTAATTGTGTCAAATTAGATCTAATATGATCATAATACGATCTAATTTGATACAATTAGATGTTCTCATTTTTCGGATGTAATTATATAAAATATCAAAACTCATATAATTTTTTTAGTAGGGTAGGGCTATGAAATTTTTATTTTTCATATTAATTTTTTATGAAATTCATGTTGTTTGAATGGCTCGTGAAAGCAAATGAAAACATTTTTTTATATAGAAAAATTTTCATTGCAACATGTTTATTAAAAATTGTTGCTATCAACACGAACTTTTGCTTTTATTGTGCACAGATAAAAATAGTTTGTAAACACAATTAAACTATTTGTAAATACAATAAAACTTTTTGCAAATACAAACATGTTTGTTACTTATTGTTGAATTTATTTAACAATAGATGTTGCCATAACAAAAAACGAATTTGCTGAAATTCAAATAAAAATTTAACAATCGAATATGTTAACTATAATTTATTTTTTAATTAAAAGATTTTTAATTAAAATTTTTTTACAATCATATTTTTTAATGAAAATTTTTTTTTATTTCCCTTGTAAAAAAGATCAGATCAGGCCAGATCTCAGTAGATCTTACCAAATCTAATTAGATCTCAAAATTGGAGACAAATTTGAGATCTAATTAGATCTGATCAGATCTAGGCATATCTGACCAGATCGTAGTAGATCTTACCAGATCTAATTAGATCTCAAAATTGGGGACAAATTTAAGATCTAATTAGATCTGATCAGATCTGGCGCAATTGTCCAGATCACTTTAGATCTGAACAGATTTGGCACAAGATCTGATCAGATCTTGCCATAAGGTATTATCACGTATGCCATAGCTGATCATATTTGATGAGATCTGGTACAGGATCTAATTAGATTCAATCATATCTATTTAGATTCAAAAATATCTGATCAGATCTAAACTTTTTTACACGGGTTAATAAAAAGAAAACACAGAGTTATGCTCGTTTTTGGCATCAACCTTCTTCTTCGCATTTCTGCACGGATATTTCTGAACTTTAGATGTACTATTAAGCCCAACATTATCTTGAACTATGAGCACCGTGCCACTTCGCGGCCAAAAATATTTGGAAGCAATAGCTTCTCCACCTTTTTGGCTATGATTTCGTTTTGGGTCCTTTTGTTTAACCCGTTCCAGCCTTTCTTTTAATTGCTAGTTCCTCGTTGCAATTTTTGACCACTCTGGAAACATATTGCCTGGTCAAGCATACTTCTGTTGCCATTTTTGTATAAGTCAATAATTTTTTTTCGCACTTGTCTTTGATTATCCATTGTAAACTAATAAACTCACTCGAATTTGCCAAACTGATGTATTTTGTAATCTGACATAATTATTTATATAATAATTTACGCGTGTCTTTAATATAGTTGTGTCTTTCATGAACGAACTAGTTCAATTGAACGATTCACCATTTTAATGATATGAACTGATAAACATTGTTCGGTCTTGTATCTCTTTTCAATAAATTGCTTGAAATTGAAATGGTTTTTTTTAGGAAATAATAATATTTTTGTTGGAAATTAATAAAAAATAATCAAAGTTCACAAAATAAAAAAAAAATTCACCAAAATCAATTTTTTTTTATTAAATTTGAAGATTTTCTGATGCCTTTAGAGTAGAAACACATTAAAGTTAACTGGCAATTGTTAAAATTGTTAAACCAACGCAGTACCTCACGGAGGAAAAGATGTTTTTGTATATGTTTGGAGGTAATCAATGTATGTTTACAAACTACCATATATGTATTTGCAGTGTGCTTCCAATTATATTGTTTTTATAGTTACTATACATATATTTCCCGGTAATAATTATATTGGTGGATACAATTAACATATATTTGGAAAAACGGCGAATTTCCATTCTTGATACATATAAAGTTGTATGTAGCCATTATAACTTTTGTAGTTACCCGAGTAAAAAAAATAATATGATGTCATATGTAATGATATCTTATTTAATATAATTGGAGATATGCTATGATCCGAAAAATGGTGGATAAAATTATATCGGATAAGATCTAAATATATTGAATCATATAGAATCTTATCCGGATTTTGACCCGATATAATCATATCTAATTTGATGTAGAGAGACATAATTATATAACGCTTTATATTTCAGGTTCAAAACAAAAACTAATAAAAAGTAAATACTAAAAAATAACACCCTTAAGAATTCAAAATTTAAATAAAAATTTAAGTATTTAGAAGAAGTTGTACATAATTGTAACCAAGTATTTTAAGCCTTTTCATATAAAATTGTATTTTACCCGTAAACTGTGTAAACCTGGTATGTTTACGAGTTTAACCCTCTAATGCGCTTTCTTCTGATTGCGATAATATTTAAATTATATATTTGTAATTGAAAATCTACTATGGAAGAAATATTAAAATTTTAATTTATCGCTTTATTTAGGCGATATCGCATAATAAAGGTTGAAGACGAATCAAGAAATCCAGTAATTAAAAAATTTCGGTTTTTGCTATAAATAACACTATCAATAAAATAAAATCACGTAGTAAAAATTACTCATTTAGTCTTGTTCTTTCAGAAGTTATGGCGATTTTCGCTTTTAGAATATTACGAAATTTGGCACAAAACATCAATAAATTTTGACGAAACTAGTTTTCCTTACTACTAGCTCTGAGTATGTAATCTGTGTTTAATTTCAGATAGTTTTTGAGTTAGAGATATATTCGTAAGATGTATCCTGACGTTATCCTGTGAGTCCTGGAGAAAAATTTGTAGCTGATTTTATAAGTAGAGACTCTAAGCTAGCTTCGGTATTGTCGATAATGTATGCCAGATCGTAAATGTATTTTTTACGATTTTTCAAATATTTTTTACGGTTTTAAAAAGTTATTTTTTCAAATTTACAAAATGTTCACTTTACATTCTCGCTTGAAAATCGTTCCCTATACAAAAAAAGTTTGAAGGCGAAAAAGTAGGTAATTATGTTTTCTATTGATATAATATAACTTGTTTAATAAAAAAATATTATTTAGCGAAAAACTATTTAATATCTGAAGACCGCTTTTAAGCGACCTTGGGTATTAGAGTGTTAATGTCAAATTCCATACATAAAAAATATGGCTTGTATTTACACAAGGTTTACAAGAAATTTACGAGTTATAATGAGTACGCCTTTTATATTTTGAAATCATACATAAATATATCTCAAAAAAACATAGAATTTTTTTACATTGCTGCGCTATACTTAAATATATCTAAAACAACTTAGAAAAAAATTTAACATTGAGCTATATAAAACTTTATATGTTTACCGATAAAGCCATTTTTAATTATATGTAGTATATGACGCTGTATTAAAATTTTCATAGAATATGTAACTAAATGTGGTACATATTAATATATATGGGGACATATATATTTATACTGATCTATATATGACATCATATAAGAAATTTTTGAAAAACTCAAAGCTATACATAATTATATCCACAAAGATATAGTGTCACACTTGACTATATATAAACATATTAGTCCATATTAAATTATATAATTTCATATATAACTATTTTTACTCGGGTAGTAATAATCGTTTAGTTTAGCTAGACTGCATCTAGTCAGAAAATTTAGTGATATTTTTCCTTTATTTATTAATTTTATTGTGAAAGATGTGAAAAAATAAAATAAATTAGTATAAATAAAACATAAAATTGTGTTAAAAAAAAAAAATATTTAATTGTGTATATTAAAGTATTAACTTATTATAAGAGCTTTTAATTAATATTTGTTAATAAAAATAAATAAAAAATAAATGAAGAGATTGTAGTTATTGTTTTTCAATGAAAGATTTGTATTAGATGTAAAATTCAATGTGATTTATAATATATTTAGTTATTAAATAATCGACAAACAGTAGATGTATTAATTTTACTTTTTATGTTTTTCCATTAAAATATAGAGAAATTTGGAGAGTAGAATAAATACGCCTATTGTTTGGCATATATTAATAATTGCTTTATAACTAAATATATTATTTATATATATATATATAGTATTTGCATGGAAAAATAATTTGTTTATGACACATATATTATATGTTTGCTGCCAAACATATAATATTTGTCGATAGTGTCATTTCATTTCATCCAAACATTATATATTTACAGGCAAACATAATATATTTGCTTGAAAACATAATATATTTGCATGCAAATATATATTGTTTCTAGTAAAAACACGGCGAATATGTTTAACAATTTCTCCAAATATATATATATTACCAGCAAAAATATGTTTGGGACAGGCCGTTTTTTTTCAGCGTGCTGCCATTAAAAAGCAGACTGTACTTTAAAAAAGTCTTTTTTTATTAAATTTTGCAACCCTAAAAACAAATAATAAAAAATTGTGCCAAAATTTAGCCAGTAGCCCAGTGAATCTTTGTGCTATATGAAAACTGTATGGGAAAATTCTTCATTTTTAGTTTAACTTTGAAAAAATATGTAATAGTTGAGTAGTGCGTAAAAAGTTGTAAAACGAACAAATTAGTTCATGACACGCAGTTCAATCACAAAACAAAAAAGAACGATTTGAACGAACTATTTAGTTCACTGACTTGAATTGACGATAATGACCGAGTCAGCAAAGAATCTGTAGAATTTCAACAAATTTGTTGACTTTTAATAAACAAATGTAATTGAAAAAAAACTTGGAAACTTATCATATCAACAAAATATTCACACAAAATAGTTTGTAGTTTAAATTAACTGAAAATGTAATTTAAAATAAATGAAAAATCACTTGAAAACCGGTCTACTGACTTTTCATTTAAATCAAAAGAACTTTTCATTTATTTTTAAATGTTAATAAATAAACTACAAAATCCTTAAAAAATAATGATTTTTCATTTATTTCTTTTTTTTTAATTTCAAAAAATTAACTACAAAATCCGTAAGAATAAATGATATTTAGTTTATTTAATTTTTTTAACTGACCTAGAAATCGAAAAGATAGTCTTTTTTAGCAAAACATTTTAAATGAAAATATTAACTGTAACAGAAAATCCGTATTTATATGTAATTTATTTTGTAAATAAACGACAAAAACGGTTAAAAAATATATTTCTTTGTATTTTAACTGAATAATCATTTGTATAATCACTGTAATAATATTTTCAGTGCTGAATTAATTTAATTAACAATGTTGTTGAAATGGAAATTGAATTTTAAGAATTATTTTTGTCGCTTAAAATTTGGTGATATTTTTATCTGTGTGTTATTTTCTATTAAAATTTAATATCTTATTTTTTTTATTTTAAAGAACTGTTCGTTAAAATACTCAAATAAAATTCTTTGGAAATAGAACCAACAGTATATATGGTTCCATAGACTAAGAAGTGATTATATAAATAATTATTTGGAACATATAAATTTGCTGTTTACAGAGATTGTACCCTAAAAAGTCCGAAAAATGGCCATGAAAGTAAGATTTCTATAGTCAAAAATTTTCAGGGTTGGGGAAATTTGTGATATTAGAAACATTATAATAAAAGGACGTATTTAGGGGATTAAATTGTAATTATTATGTATATATTCTTTTAATTACACTGTGAGACAAATGGTAGGGGTCAGTGATCGGGAAGGGTTCAAACTACCGGGGAAAGTTATATCGGTAAAAAAGAAGTTATACGTGTCCCGGCTGGGTCACCCCTAGGAATCGAGATATATCGATTTGACCTTTGGTGGTCTTTTTTTTGACATAACTCGAGAACCACTAGTCCGATTTTGCTCAAACAATTTTAAAAAAATTAAAAATTACAATTCCTTTAATCTGTTCATATAACGTTTTTCTATATACTCAACAGTTTTGCCGGTAAAAATAAATGTATGAAGAAAAAAATATTTTTTGCCTAAAATATTAAAAAAAAGTAATAAACAAAAGGTTATTGATTTTTATGGTAGCGGTAACAAACATTTATTTTTACCGGCAAAACTGTTGAGTATATAGAAAAACGTTATATGAACAGATTAAAGGAATTGTAATTTTTAATTTTTTTAAAATTGTTTGAGCAAAATCGGACTAGTGGTTCTCGAGTTATGTCAAAAAAAAGATATATCTCGATTCCTAGAAGTGACCCAGCGAAACGCCGGGACACGTATAACTTGTTTTTGACCGATATAACATTTCCCGTTGGTTTCATCCCATCCCGATTTTGACTGCCGCATAGTGTTATCTATGGAGGATAAATTTAAAAACAAATCTCATTGAAATGTTAAATTATGTTCGTGTACAACCTTTTTGTCTTATGTCTTGTAAAGATTTATTTCATTTCAAAATTCAAATGTTTATAGTTATTCAATTGAAGTTTTAAATTTCCACGAAATTCAAAAAAAAAATACACGTTATTACGCAAAATCTTAAAAAAATGGTTACTGCTGCTACTGCTGGCGTTAGCAAATGTAGCGTTGGAGTTATCTGGCAAATCAAAAAATAAACAAAAATGTTTAATGAACAACATCAGATCTATGGAACATTATCATCATTATCGTTATTAACAACCAACCAACAAAAATGCCTTTGAACTTATAATTTTTGAAATTTTCTACTGTTAATGTTTACAGTGTGCAAGATGATGATTGACTTTCGCTGACAATTCCTCTAAATAAGAGCTCTACTATTTGAAGTACTTTTCGGTTGGATTATGGCTCTATTGTTATTTTAATTTTAAAAAATCTGCTGTTTTTTTTTTTTTTTTTTTGTTAGCTTTCTTTGCTAATTTTCGGTTAATGACCATTGTAAGCAGCTATACAATTTCAACAAGCGCATTATTTTTTTTTGCTTTTTCAACCAGCCAAAACAAATTCGACAAAAAGATAGATGAATAAGATTTTTTTTTATTTTTTTTTTGTAGACTTGAGCTTCGTATTTTTTTAAGTTTTTTTTTTTTGCTATTTTATTGTTAACAAGATGCTCTTGAATTATTTCATGATAATCACTTTTTTTCTATTGTTTAATTGAAAACCTATAGTTTGTTATATATATATAGCAATTAAAATCAAACAATGTGTAGTAAATTATGGTTTTTATAGATTAAAAAAACAAATATTGGTTTGAAAATTTTCAAACTTAAAATTAGTAAAAATTAAGTTTAACTTCCCTTAGTTAAGGATGTTGAACTTTACTTTTGATATTTTATTTGGGTGTTTTTAATTTGTCTTCTCCTTGGCATAAAAAAATTGCAGAGCGACCTGGGTTTTCTTGCAAATCATTAGTCATGGTTGGGCGCCATTATAATGCACCTCTTTCTATAAAACAATATTGCCGTAACAACAATTAAAATTTGAAACTTGATAAGAAATTTGAAAATCCATGTATTTCTTTATATGACAAATATATAGAATTATCAAAAAATAGTAATAATACGTTGCTGAGCATCCCAGATAGCCGGTACTACTCGAAACGTGCTTTGTCAATACTGTTTTCTATAAATTAACGACCGTTTTTTTAATTAATAAAAATTAATGCCTAAATTCATAAATGCTTTATAAAGTTATAGGAGGCTTACAAAACAAATTTTTCTTACAACATTTGTTTCATAGGCCTCCCATAAGTAACTTTATAAAGCATTTATGAACTTAGACATAATAATTTTACATATACGATTATTTATGTAAATGTAAATTCTAAAAGATAGCATTAAAATTTTGCCATGTGCAATAAAAGTACAGTAAAATTCTAGCTAACTACTAAATTTTTTATTAAATGTACTGGTATACACCAAAAAAACTAAATTAGTACATGTTTATTAGAGCCTACCACCTTACAGGAAAAAAAAAATGCGCCGTACACCCTCCAATATGAAGTATTTTTGCAAGGAGGTTTCAAAAAAGAAATTTTATTTTTTTATGCCGAACGTAGGGGTCGCCATTTTACATTTTTCGTTATATCTTTGGTATTTACAGTCGGATCTTAAAGTATGATACATCGATGTTTTTCTCTCGAGGAGACCAGTGTTTTGCTCTAATGACATTTTGACCTCAAGTACCCCGTTCTAGTAGTTACCCACCAGATCTCAGTTGCTACCACCCTAATGTACCACCCTAATGTCAGAAAATCAAAGCTGGTAAAAAATCATTAAACTTTTGCTAAGGAAGTTTTTCACTAAACCCAGTAGAAATTTTTTTTTATATATTGGTTGCCGAACGTAGGGGTCGCCTTTTTTAATTTTTTTAGTTGGATTTTTACTATATAGCAAAACACTGGTCTCCTCGAGGCAAAAAAATCGATATATCACACTTTAAAATCCGATTTTAAATGCCAAAGCTATAACAAAAAATTAAAAAAGGCGACCCCTATGGTCGGCAAAAAAAAAATTTTTTTTTTAATCGCCTTCCAAAAATACATCATATTGGAGGGTGTACGGCGAACTTTTTTTTTGAGGAACGGTCTAATGTACATGTCTCCAATATAGAGCCGACATTGTGCCGGTTGTATTTTTCTGCCTGGGAGGCTATAAAGCATTTAAATCTGACAATTTTAAAAAAATGTGTCATATAGATTAATGTATTTTAAATTCAAAACTATAGTAAACTATTTATTACATCCCACAAAAATTTAAACTATTTATTTGAAAAACTAGTTGTTTGAAAGATTTAAGGCATTTTAACATATTTAATGAAAATCTTTTTTAAATAAGATAGTAATTAATTCAGTTGGTAGAATCTTTTAACTGCAGGCTTATATAAAATTATCACTAGATCTAATATGAAACAATATTTCAACAATATCATTGTCTCTTAATCTCAACTACATATGTAAAGAAATTTCTCTATCGTATTTACAAAATAAAAATACTTTCCAATTTTAATCTTCTTCTTCTTCTACATATTAGACTATAAATGTAAGACTCGAAACAAAACATAAACATGACTCTATTTTATCAATATTATCTTTACAATGAGATCGTTAAAAAAAATATAAAAAAAATAAAAATTTACGCATATCTCAATACAAAGAATCTGCAATAATTTATTTTCTAACGGCAGCACATAACAAACAACAGCAACAACAGATCAAAGGCTAAACAGGAAATATATTTTTCTACTGTAATTAAAAAATTAAAAGGCAGTTCTTTACAAGAAAGACAAACTGCTAGTTATAGGAAAATATACATCTCTAAAAAAGCTTAATTCACACAAAAAAAAAAAAAGCAACATCTTAAATATGTACCTACCTCAAATTAAAAATTGTGTTTAATAATAATAATTTCGAATAATTCTGTAATTGATTTTTTTTTTTTTTTTTTTTTTTATTATTATTCTTTATTCATAAAATGTGTTTACTACAAGGATAGGGCCTCAGCGTCACTTGGACATTATTGAGGCGAGTTGGCAAAAAAAAAATAATTTACAAACTTAACAATGTTTCAAACACAGGAAAAAAAAAAAAAAAAAAGTTAATAAATAAGTAAAAATATACATATGTATATGTATATATACATATACATATGTATATTTAGAAGGTTTAAAACAAGTTATGATATTTTTTAGAAAATAAGATAAAATTTACAATAGAAGCATTTCTAAATTTTGTAATAAATATTCTTTAATATTCTGTTTAAAAATTGAAATTCTCTCAATGGTTTTAATATTTTCCGGAAGATGATTATATTCCAAACTACCCACGTGCTCCACTCTCTGTTTAGTTTTTTCCAATCGACATCTTGCCACTCTTAGATTCACAGCATTTCTAGTATTAAATGCTGTTTGATTTCTTAAAAATGAAATAGTATGATAGCCAATATTGTTAAGGGACTTAAAAACATAAAGTAGAAGTTGCATTTTATACAACCCATATACAGGGAGAATTGTTTCAGATACATCTCTATATAGAGATAAAGTTGAAAAGGTTAGCGGTAGATTAAAAACTGTTTTTAGCGCCTTATTTTGAGATCTTTGCAGTGATTTAAACTCATTACTTTTCCTGCAGGCATAAATAATAGGCAAATAGTTTAAGTGACTGTGAATTAACGCTTGATAAATGATTGTTTTTGTTTTGGTATTAAATTTATTTTTAAATTTATAAAGCAAACCAGTAGCAGATACAATTTTAGTTTTTAGCTGTTGGATATGCATATCCCATGACATATTACTTTGTAAGATTACACCGAGATATTTTGTTGACAGGGTTTCGTTAACTTCTTTCCCATCTACAAAAATGCTAAAACTTTGATTTTGCACTAAGTATGGCCGAAACCTAAGTAGTTTAGTTTTTCCAGCATTTAAACATAACCTATTTATTCTCGCATATTCTGTAATCAGTGCTGCATCATATTCCATATGAGCTTTCAGAGCAATTTCATGTTTATAAGGATAAAAAACACTAATGTCATCAGCAAACATAATCAGATTTCCAAAAAGTTGTAGGTTTTGTATGTCATTGATATATATAGTAAAAAGCAATGGTCCCAACACACTTCCTTGGGGAACGCCATATTTAACATTACCCATATAACTCCTGCAACAGCTCACTTCAACATATTGTTTTCTGTTTGTTAAATAGCTTTTTAACAAGTATAACGCTCTTCTTTCAACACCATAATAACGCAGTTTGTCAATCATAATATCATGATCTACAAGATCAAACGCTTTCGAAAAATCATAAAAAATGCCTGCCACGCCATTAAATCCACTATCTAATCCTTGACATATATTATTGATAACATTAACAACCGCTTCTTCGGTACCACATCCCTTTTTGAATCCATATTGGTGTCTATACAGTAAATTGTTTTCATCTAGATATAATGATAGTTGTTTGTACAGAATTTTTTCAAAAACTTTATCAACTAAAGGTAGTAATGCTATTGGTCTAAACTTTTCTACCAGTGTAGCATTATTTTCTTTGGGTATTGGAACAATTTTAGCTATTTTCAAATCATCAGGGTATACTGAATTATCAATTATACTGTTGAATATCCTTGAAAGATAAGGAGATATTACATCCTTGCACTGAAACACCATTTTAGGTGAAATTTCATCATATCCACAACTTTTGGTCAGATTTAAATTGGAAATAATTTCAGCAATCTCCATTTCAGTTGTATGGGAAAAGTTAAAACTGCATTGACATTGATTTAGCGTTCGCAGAATATTGCAAGTATCACCGGGTAAATATTCTATCTGCTGCTTCAAAGTTCTTGGAATTTGAAGAAAATATTGGTTAAAAATGTCACATTTTTTATCATTTGCAATCAAATTACCATTTGCACCTGTAATATTTATTTCGCTCTTTCTTTTGCGACCAAGGTTTTCATTTAAGAACTTCCAACATTTCTTTGGTTCCTGCTGAATTTGATTTAAATTGTTATAGTAATAATTATTCATACATACTCTGCAAGCCTTTCTGATAACATTACTAAGTCTTTTTAGTCTACTTTCGACATCATATCCACCTTTTTTTCTCATCTTCAACAACTTTTTCTTATAATGTATTAAATCAAGTAAATTTTTGTTCAACCAAGGGGTCATTTCGTTTTTTATTAATTTTTTTTCCCTCTTTTCTATAGTAGAAATTCTAGCTGCATCTGAGATATACCTTATAATATTTGAATAATCTTCCGATGGATTACCAGTTTCCTCATGAAATTGCAAAAAATTTTCAAGATTCTGCCTAGCTTATTCATAATTACATACTCGCCGAATTATTTCAACATATTCAGAATTATTAGCAGGTGTTTTTATTTTACATGATATTATATTGTGATCAGTCAAACAACACGCAATGGTATCTATAAAAATATCTTCCGTAATGTTACTATACACATTGTCAATACATGTTCCAGATTCAGGACGAGTTATTAAATTATGGCAATTTTTGTAATTGAAGCTTGATAGTATATTAATCAAGTCAATTGATAGCGGGTTATGTAAAAAATCGATATTGGAATCGCAAACAACTATGCTAGGATGCCGACCACAACTGGTTAGTAAATTTTCAATAAAACTTGAAAATTTAATAAAGCAACACTTTTGCGATTTATAAAACGACGTAAATTTTAAGGCTTTGCCGTTGATCTTGTAGCTTTCCAACGATACTGTTATTCTTTCAATAAAATCTTTACTTTCGCATGTTTCAATTATATAGTCCAAACTATTGTGTATAAAAACTGACGTTCCCCCATAACCATCTGATCTACAGCAATGTACCACATTATATCCAAAAATATTATAAATTTTCGCTAAGTCTGGAGAAAACCATGTTTCTTGAACAGCTATAACGCTTGGTAGTTTTGGAAATTTTGATATCATAATCTTTAACTTGTTAAATTTTTCAATAGAAGAAATGCTTCGCATGTTTACAGAGATAATATTAAACAAAGGAAATTTAAATGTTTCATAATAGTTTTTAAAAGAATTAAAGTTTAAAAAATGATTTTTATTCATAAGAGAAAATATATTTTAAAATGTTTATCAAAAAAAAAAAAAAAAAGAAAATTGGTTTCGTACTTAATTTATTAAGCAGGCGACATATAAGAACGGTTATCATCATCATCATCAGTATCTTCCCTTATAACAGCTGCTTGAATATTTGACCTGCGTTTCTTTTGATTCGTTGTGGCTTCTAATAAAAAAAAAAAAAATCATCAACTTCCTCCTCGCTTCTTATCAATTTTGGCTTGGATATTGCGCTTCTCTTCACATAAACTTTCCCATTATAGGTGTAGACTGACAGATAGCCAACATTTTTTAGTGCTTTGGCATATTTTAAAACGTTCAGAGTTTCTTTACTCAGGTAATCATTAATAAAAACATCTTTGGTATCATCATTATCTTTTAATTTAGATTTTGCTGACATAAGCTTATCCTTAGATTTTTTTGAATCAAACTTGACAACAAGAGTATGCTTCTTATTCATTGGATCTTTATTTCTGATGATGAATGCATCCTCAACATCATCTTCTTTTAAATTTGCTCCAACATCTTTGGAAATATTAATCAATGTATCAACGGCTGTTGCATTATCTTTGACATTCACTCCTCTAATTAGGCAATTATTCTTCACTCGTTCATCATTTAATAATTTTACAGATTCTTTTAACATTTTAACTTCAGATTTTAAAAAACGGTTTTCTTTTTGAACTGCATCAATTTTCTTTTTATTCTCAGACACCCCTCGTAGAATGTCATCATATTGTTTAGACATAAAAACAATAGTCTCTTTTAGCTCAGCTAGCTGATCGAGTTTTTTTAACTGCTGCTTTATTTCACACAATTCTTCTTTAACACTACCACTACTCTCATTACAGATGTTGCAAAAAAAGTCTTCACTCTCGTTGTTTACCAAATATGTAAATTGTCGTTTATCGAGGCTAGTACATTTTATATGAAATGTTTTGGTACACTTGTCACACTCAATGCTATCCTCATTTTCCTTTACCTCCATTCTGCATTGACCACAATTAATTATTGTTTTTTTTAAACTGCGACGGGTTTTTCCTGGCATACTTCAAAGTAATATTTTTCTTTGCACTTTGTTTTATAAATTAATTAACTGTTTATGTTTATAAACAAGGATTTTGCCAATGTTTTTAATAAAAAATAAATATATTCACAGACGTTAAGAAATTTTGACGTTAAACTTAAAGGGTTGCCAACTCTTTTCAATTAAAACTCTTTTCAATTAAAACAAATTATCAATATTACAAATGATGGCTATTAAGCTAGCCATACTTCACGTAATATTTTTTTTTGCAAATTTTGGTATTGTGAAAAAAATTGCCAATGTATATGTCATAATTTAAGGTTGTACAATATATTGGAAAAAATCAAAACGGATTTGATACTTGTAGCACAAGCTTGAAAAGTGAAAAATATTTTGTAATAAGTTCATTATATTGCGGAAACAGCACACGCTGTAAAATTGCTTATTTAAAACTTTTATTTGTACATTTTTGTTTTCTCCTACTGAACGGCAGAAAACAGGCTTTGAATTCAGTGAACTTATTTTATTTTTTTTTAATTCAGTGAACTTATTTTATTTTCTTTCAATTCAGTGAACTTATTATTTTTTTTTTTTAATTCACTGAATGTAATTTTATTTTTTTTTTTTAATTCACTGAACGAAAATGAAATTGAACGAATTCAGTAGTGAATTAATACAGTAAGGAATTAATTCACTTTTTTTCCGTTCGATTTATAAAATTGAACGTGTTCAGCAGTGAATTAATTCATTTGATTTAATAAAAAGAACTATTGCAATTGAATTAATTCGTAACAAAATAAATCGAACGAATGCAAATATGAATTAATTCCATTCAATATATGGTGCTTACTGAATTAATTCATGGAATTTTTAATTCATGGCTACCTTTAGTTTTAATGTTGATAATTTTTTTTTATTGTATCAATTACAGAATTAATTGAATATGTGTTTGTTATTCAACAAATTTTTAAATTGCAGGAATTTAAGAAATTTCTTTTGTGTAATTGTGTAAACTTTTCAAAAGTGTTTTTTCTAATAATATTCTCTCTCATTTAAATGTGTTTGTAAAAACTTTTTCATGTTAAAACTTTTAGCCATTATTTTTTCGCTTTTTTTTTAATGTAAAACATGCATACAATAACAAAATACATAACAGTAAATTGTTTACAGAAATTAGAACACGCAGTTTTACAGTACCAAAAACAAACACTTGACTTTACTTCACTAAACTATTCGCTTGCAACGCGCGCAACAGAGTTAAGTTTTATGATGTTGCACTTTTTTCTTTAAACTTTAGTTGTTTTATGCGTATCAGCAAACATATTGCCAACATTCATTTACTAATCGCATTTATTTTTATTTCTTTCCGCTGTTAACAGGATGATATTGGTGATCAGTGTGGTTTAACTAAGGCTGGTTTGGAAGAATACACCATGAGATCAAATTCATTTTATGATAATCCAGTATTGTATCATCATCAAAAACAATCATCATATGCTCAATCGGAAGGATATCACAGTTATGTTTCCAGTTCGGATTCAACATCAGCAACACCCATGTTAGATAGGTAGGTATTTATTTAATATACGAGTATGGTTGGAAGAGGTACAGGGTGGCGCAAAAGTAATGTCATAATGTGAATGTGCTTTAATTTTCGCAAATGGTATCAAATGTCATTGCGCTTTCCCATCTTTGTTGTAGACAGATAGTAGGGTATTCAATCGATTAATCATTATTCGATTAAATGTCCAAATTTCAAATATCGAATAATTCGAATTATTTCATACGCTTAATCGATTAATCGAAATTGGTAAAAAATTACAAAAATATTTAAAAAATATAAATTTTTTATTAATGTAAAGGTGATAAAATCTCAAAACTTTTTTAAAAAATTGTGATAAATAATTTGCTGTAAGTTTGTACCTATCCGGATTTTATTCTGGCCTAAAAAAATAATTTAGGGACGACCTTTTACAATTTCTGAAATTTTTGTTAGCTTCAACTCAATGAGAATTTCATGTTTTCAAGTAGGAGCGTTAATAAACATCTTAAATCCCAAAGAAAAAACAACATAATATTATCACAGTTCGCTTTGTGATCTTCCAAATTACTACTCTGTTGTTGTGACTTTTCTAATAAAGTAGTGGTATCTATTTACGTATAATAAATTTTTAATTATTTTGTACGACTTTTTAAAAGTTGCTATTAAACGAAAGCATTAATTATTATAGTAATTAATGATTATTAGAATTATTAATTATAATTGATGATTATTAGAATTATTAATTATAACACTATGCGACAGTCAAAATCGGGATGGGATGAAACCAACGGGAAATGTTATATCGGTCAAAAACAAGTTATACATGTCCCAAAGTTTCGCTGGGTCGACCCTAGGAATCGAGATATATCTTTTTTTTGTCATAACTCGAGAAGCACTAGTCCGATTTAGCTCAAACAATTTTAAAAAAATTAAAAATTACAATTCCTTTAATCTGTTCATATAACGTTTTTCTATATACTCAACAGTTTTTATTTTTGTAAAAATAAATGTTTGTTACCGCTACCATAAAAATCAATAACCTTTTGTTTATTACTTTTTTTTAATATTTTAGGCAAAAAATATTTTTTTCTTCATACATTTATTTTTACCGGCAAAACTGTTGAGTATATAGAAAAACGTTATATGAACAGATTAAAGGAATTGTAATTTTTAAAATTGTTTAAAATTGTTTGAGCAAAATCGGACTAGTGATTCTCGAGTTATGTCAAAAAAAAGACCACCAAAGGTCAAATCGATATATCTCGATTCCTAGGGTTGACCCAGCGAAACGCCGGGACACGTATAACTTCTTTTTTACCAATATAACTTTCCCCGGTAGTTTGAACCCTTCCCGATCACTGACCCCTACCATTTGTCTCACAGTGTAATGATCGATGCAGCAAAGATCTTGATGAGTTTCTACAAACATGTTTGATTGAAAAAAACTGCAACTTTGTCATATTAAAAAAATAGTTAATTGATTAAATTAGAAATTTGGTTGAAATGAAAATTGTATTTTAACAATTATTTGGTGATATTTTTATGTGTGTAGGTAGGGTTAATGTTTTCTTTTTGTTTCCCAACATATTTTATTTTCTTCTGCAAAATTTCACATGTAATAAATGTTATCAAATAGCATCTATTTGTTTGTTGTCGTTGTTGTTATTATTATTACAAGCCTGCTAAACCACTTGTTAGTTAAGGTTTTTTTCATTTGTTGTATTTGGAATTAACAGAAAACTAGTTTCCACATTCTTTTCCAACATTTATATTGTAACTATAAAGTGGCAATGTCGGTGACATTCATAACTGATTTCATGTTTCACCATAAGTATATTCCATAGTTACCACCACCAACACCACCACCATCGACCAATCTATGTCTCTTCATTCCATACCACTATGTAGCACTCTGGTATGGAGTTATAACCAAACTACTTGGTTGTAGACTTATTTTTGTATTTTGTAGTCATAAATAGCACATGTTTTACATTTTAATTTATACCATTTATAGCAAAATACTACAAACAACATACAATTGCAAGATACGTACATACGACTACAACAACAACATCATCTTCTTCTTTTCTCCAACTAGGTATTTTTAGTGTTAACATTAATTTATTTTATAAAATTTCTTAGATTGTCGCATAGTTTTTTTTTCAATTCTATTTTTTATTCCTGATTATAAGATGAAACTTTAAATAGATCATGGAACAGGTTTAGTTAAGCGACAATACCAGAATTTTATATTTAAGTACAAGTATGTATTTATGTATATCAAAGGAAGTGTCACTTAGGAATTTCTATATTTGTTGTCGTTATATGTTATTTATAACATTTAATTACTGTAGCAGCAACTGAGAAAGGCAGTATTGATTTAATTACAATCATTGAAGATCATTAACAGCTCCATTTAATTTGTTAAAAGTTTAGGTCTTTTGTTTATTACCCATTGGGTGCACGAATTGTAAGTCAGATCAATTATTTCTGCATTTTTGTTTTGTTTTTGATACTTGGCGTCGATCGGGAATATTAAACACTGATAGATATTATAGCAGATTCTCCATTCTTAATGTGAGTCCAATACGTGATATAGGAGAAAATAGCGGTCCATCGTATGCTAAGAAGTAACTATTTTTTTGCCATTGAATTCGAAGGACAAGATCGACCGTAATGTTTAACTAGTCTTTTCTTTGACTTGGGTAACATTTTTCCTGTCAAAAAATCATGTTTAATTAAAACACAGAGGCACTTACAAGTAGAGTCTGTTTCTGGATTCCTGCAGATTTCGATGAAATTTGGATATAATAGAGGCGATAAATTAAATAACTTTCTGTTCTAAACTTATCGGCCCAAATTGATATTTAGGAAATAAAAATGAGTTTCGAAGTTGCACGAAACTTTTTTTTTAAGTTTTTAATATTTTTAGTACACCATTTAATAGATATTCAAAATACCTTTCATTTGATACCCAATTTGTATTCCATTCTTTAGAACAATCATTATGAAAAATTCTGCAGCCAAATTATTTAGTTGACAAGAAATTTGCTAGAGGCAAGGTCTCTGTTTTTTTGTGTATCGTTCTGTCGTTCAGTGTTTGTATCTATTCACTTACCTCATTTTGTTTCATAAGGTTTTCTTTGGGAGGGTAAATTTGCCAATAATGGCGCCCAATACATTAGTCTACTCTTTCCTGTCAATAATATTGTTCTATCATTTAAATTGTTAACCCGACTAAAAAACGCTACTTAGTAACCGATTTTTGTAGTAAGTAAAAAGAATACAAACCCTTTTATTTATCTGTGTAACTTTAAAATCTTTCAATGATTCATTAAACAAACTAATTTAGACTTACAACTCCCACTCATTTTGCAATTTATGTCTGACAAACGAATTCATTTGCATAGAATCTTTTTTATTTACAGTTTTTTCTATTGATTTATGTGATGAGCTCAACTAACGATGAAAAGTAAAAATTAAAGTATTCGAACACCTTAGATAACTTCTAGTTAAGATTTTTTTTTTTTGAACAAAAATGTCTTTAGACATAAAGTAAATGACTCACGTAGTGGTTGGCTTTGTCTTTGAAAACAACTCATTAATTTTTTCTTTTATGATCATAGAAATAACAGCTCTAAAACTACGACCTGGAACGAGACGACAACGCGACTTGCTTTTAATCCTTCATAAAATTTTAGACAATAACAGTCAAGAAGTTATAAATTAACTTAAGTTTTCTTTAAATAAATTCTTAAGTAAAAATCATAGTTATAAATGTTTATTACGATGGTACATATAAATTAAGTATCCAATTTAATGAAAACAATATTCTTTGTTTTTTTTTTTTAATGACTCAAATACATACACTCAAACTTTAAATACTTGAACGAATTTGATAGAGTTGACCTTCAAAGCCAAGAAAAAAAAACACTTAAATTATAAAATGTACTAAAATATGATTTGAATTAGTTGGAGTAGTGAGTGAATAAAGCAGTGATAGCCGTTGGCTAAAAAACAAACAAAAAACTTAAAATTCAGTTTTAATGTCAGTAATAAAGCAAAGCATATACTCGTATGTATACGCTTATAGCTGAGTGCAGTTTAAGAAACTTAAAATATTCTTAGTTGCTACGGCTGCTAAGCTGGGACATATTATAATCTACGTGTTCCGCTTTCAATTTTTATTTTCATTTCATTTTTCTTAAACATGTCAAGTTAATCTTTTGCGTTTTTGTTTCGTTTCTTCTTTAATAGATTACGTCAGGAAAGTGAATTGCTATCACGTCAGACATCATCGCATCACTGGTCACAAAATGATTTATCTTCATTGGCTTCTACTTCTGTGGCGGCATCACCTACTTCTCTTCTATCAAGAGATAGAGATATAAGTGAATTAAGTAACTGCACGCAACAGCAACAACAACAACAGCAGCAACATAATAACAGTTCTGAAAGTACTTCATCAACAGAAACTCTGAAATGGTTGGGTTCCATGAGTGATGTGTCCGATGTAAGTCATGCTACTGGATTTTCAGCTATATCGGAATCAGGTATGTACACTATTATATTGAAAGAGTTTGGATGCTTTATTAATTCTCTTCCGTAATTCCTTTCCAGTTTCTACTTCCCAATTAATTGTTCATAGTTCAAGAGTTTTAACACCCAAACGTCATCAAAGTGAAAGTGTTTTATTTCCCTCAGAAGAACCACAACAACAACAACAATCCTCTCACTCTCAACAACATAGTCCTTCAAGTTTACCACAAGCTTCTGCAGCACATTCAATAACTGCTAATCACCGGCACAGTCCCAGCTATCCTCCCATACATCAAACTTCTCACTCTTTGTATCGTCACATAAATCATCTTAATACTTCTCCAGAGTTGGCTAAAGTTATAAGTGAGAAGACCAATTCACAAACCTCTCTAACCAACTGTGATGGAACAGCTCAAAAATCCAATGTTACTGTATCCAACAGTGAGGCAGTAGTTACCATATCACCCCATCCGCCGCCGGTTCCGGCACCTAAACCAAATCCAAATGGCTGTAATGATACTAATAAGAACGTAAACAACCTCGCAAATATCACAAATGAAAGAAATACCCAATCTATATCACCTTCTAGATGTCAAGGATTATCTCAGTATAGTACATCCTTGGGGGGACATAAATCAGTATCAGCTTCTATGGATTCTTTGTCGGATATAAAAAATCCTTATCGTAATAATCATCGTTTATTTCCTGTTAGTACATACACGGAACCTGTACATAGCAATACCTCGCATTTTGTACATCATCCAAAGCCTCAATATAGCACAGGTCTACAAAAACCTCAAAAAACGCCGCAACAACAGCAACAACAACAATCTTCTTCTTTAACAGGAAGCCAAACAAATTTGCATCAATCGAAATTAGGTTCTCCCAATTATCCACAACCAAGTTGGCAATCGGTGGCCGCCTTAATAAATGATTTTGAAAGAACCTCAACAGATCAACAGCAGCAGCAACCTCAAAAGTACACCTATCTAGACCCTAACAAAACACATCGTGTACCCAATCCTGCTTTAAAAGCATTTCAAAAAAATGCGGTACAATCTTACTTTGAAAGACAACAACAACAGCAACAACATCATCAGCAGCAACATCATCATCAACATAATCATTCTGCCGATAGTCCTTCGCCTAAATCATATCAACAATCTAATATTAGACCCAGCTCTTTACAGAATGTCAGCAATCCAAATGAAGGTATTCAAACTGTGCTACTCAGGAATTCATTGCCTAGTAATTATAATACCACAACTGGCCAAAGACCTTTGTCGGAAGATAAAAATGCCTTTCGGAACTTGAATATCATGCCATCCAATAAGCCACCGTCACCGGCTCCACCACCGCCACCACCCAGATCACGCTCTATAATGCCTACTCTACTAAGAAGATCTTCTTCGGCCTCAGATTATGCTGAACTTAGAGATCAATTTATTTCTGCCTCTCAGGAGAAATTACAATCACAATCTATAAAAAATATATCAAATTCAGAGAAATTCTCTTTTAATGACTGTGGCATGCCACCACCGCCACCACCTCCAAGAGGTAGAAGTTCCATACAGCAGCCTAGAAGAACATCTTCGGCTTCCGATTATGCTGCTATTAGAGATAAAGTATTATTGCAACAAGCTGCCGCCTTAACTCATCAACAATTACATCCTCACCAGCATACAAATGTGGTGCCAACACCTCAGCATTTGGCAACCATAAATAGCAATTATCATTATCATTCTCAACCTGCACATCATCACCATCATCATCACCAGCAACAAATATATCAGCCAGGAGTTCCTCCTGCCATTCCACCACCTATACAAGATGGTTGGGTACCAGAAAGACCTCCAAAGAATCCAAACTTAAGAGTGCCTTCACCAGATTTACCACCACCACCACCCGGTTTAGAATCGGAAACTTTAATACCCGATGAACCTTTGCCCCCACCACCTCCAGAAATCTTACAGAGACAGCCAATTGTTGAAGCATCAATGGATTTAATGGTCAAGCCTCCTTCACCCAATAGACGCAATAGTTTTGCTGGGGCTTCTACAAGAAAATCAAACTTTTTTAATAGATCATCCTCCAATGATACAGCTACAAATAAGGGTCCTCCACCCTTAATACCACGTAAACCAGCCAGTATTGAATTGTTACAAGTTTCAAGACCATCAGCCGCTTCACTTAATCAACTTCATAGCACAAAAGTTCAATGTGAATTAACCAGAGCTACTCCCATATCGTCTTCTACTCGTAAAAGGCCTCACAATTTGGCAGTGGCTTCTTCTTCGTCCTCCATACCAGCTATACAAGAAAATATGCCCATGGTTAACACTCACCATACAAGACATTCTCCTACTGGTAATAGTTCCCCCTTACAAACACCAACATTAAAATCTTCACCTCCACCACCACCACTAATGCCAAGAATGCCAAATCTGCAACAGCAAATAATGTCGCCACAACAACAACAACAAACGAACAACTGTAAGATTAACAATTCTAATATGTCTAATCAGAAATCAAGGTAAGTGGTAAATTAAATTTTACATTTAATTAATTGCAAGTAATTTAATTTATTTTGTACGAATAATAGAGTCATTAGTTTTTTAAAAATATTTTTGTAATACGATACTCTAGTATTTCATTATAGCGAAAAATATTAGAAAAAAAAAACTAGCCAAGACTTTATGGTAGTTGACAACCTGTGTTGTATACACTGCGATTTAGTGAGTGAAACGAAATTGACTTTAAGCGAATATGTCGTTTTGTCATGTTGTCAATTGTTGTCAAAGTTGATGTATAGCGACTAGTCCACTCCCACTTAATTGATCTTATTTTTGTAGTAGTTAGTTTATATTAAGCATGGTTTGACAATTAAAAAAAAACTAGGTTGCTTGTAATTACGCTGAATTAAATATCGGTGAGGAAGGAATATAATTTATAATAGGTTATCTTGTCAACCCATTCCTGTGGATTTGTCATAAATTAATTAATGTATCATATGATTTGTATATTAACATTTGATGATCATAAATTTTCCGTCGAAGCTATTTTTATATAAATTTATAGTCTTTTTATAGAACTACTAGGTCCCCAATGGGTTCAATTCAAAGTTAGCAGGATTCAAGAAACTTTTAGCCTGGAATGTCTCACTACTTCAATCGGAAAAAGAATATTTACTTCTAAAGTGAGATTAGCCCAATTCCAGTTCCTGACTTTTGAAGAGTATAATTCTTTAAAAGTCAATCTTATCTTTAGAAATATATTTTCCTATATGGCTAATTCCTGGCGGCAGAAATTCCGGCAGCCAAATTACTTTATTTGATAAATTGTATCAACATCAATTGTAAGATCTTTGAAATCTTTCTGATCTTTTAAGTGAATATTTAAGTGAATATTTTTCTTTATAATAAATGTTTTTCTGGAATCCGATTCTATCTTCTGGAGCATAACATCCGAAACTAGAATAATTTATCTCAATCGAGACCAATCCCATGTAGCAAGTTGGCAAAAATCATGTCTTTATTGACAAAGTTGTGAGAAAAGTTGTATCTTCCTCTTCTTTAATTTTACACCTTCTTAAAATTCGACATATAAGAGATTCTTTTAAATTCGATTATGATCAATTGCCCTGTTCTGAGCTTAGGAATATGCACTTCCGAGTCTTTCCCTGTATAATCCAAATGTAGATTGTCAGTTGGGACTATGACCAAAACATTTTCGGTCGTAATCACCAGGAGAAAATGGACTTAAAACCTAGAATTAGGCTACATAATAACTTTAAAATCTATATTATTTTCACCGACTTCTTTACTAAATAAAGGTTTTATGGGTGATCAATCTTCGGCCGGACTTGGAGTTTTCTCCTCTGTGATATGTCCAATACCGGCTTTACTGAAAAAATATTTTTGTGCAGTGAAAAGTAGAAAGGATGTTTCCAAGTAGAAATGACGTTTCGAGATTAATATGGTTGATATCATCTATAATGGGTTAAAATATTGTCACCTGTTATATTAATCTTTTAGATTGTACCTAATAATATGGATATTAGATCATTTTGCATGAAGTGGTCGTTTCAGGCTTAAATCATTATCGATTAAGGACCTCGATTTAGGCTCAAGTCGTTTTTTATAACCATAATTTCTGTATTTCCCTCCCCTCTTTAAGAAATTCGAGGACTTCCTTCCGTAGCAGTTTCTTAATTTTTCAAGCCTTTATAATACAATTGAATACTTGGTCTAATTTACCTCCTTTTAGCTCAGAACTCAATGAAGGGAATATATTCATATCTTTACCACTTTGTCAAATATTTCGTTTTTTTTTACTTTCAAAATTAGTAATGGCCATAAAAGCTTATACAAAATATAAAACCACGTTTTTGTTTGCATTTACTCCAAGAGAAGTGACTGTTTTCTTATAACAAACATGATTTTTTGCATGTAATATAAGAAAATTGCAAAAGTGACACCCGCAAACGACCTTTATGGCACGATTTATGATGCAACTTCTTACACTCACACATTCATGGAATAAAAAATGCTTCTTAAATCAACAACCAAGAAAATAAAAAAAAAAACTTGTGATTTTTCATTGTATTGAAAGAAAAAGAAAAATTGGCAGAAAATTAAATTAAACACAAGACTTGTCGCATTAAACTACCTACCACCACCACCACCAACAGGGTAAGTAAATCTGCCAATATCTGTGCGACATACTCAGGCGCAAAAATTATTTAAGCTGAGATTCAATGAAAATTAAACGTGAATTGGGTGAAATATTTAGAGCTCTAAGCTTTTGAGACAAGATATATTGGCTAAGATAGTTTTTGAGCGTGTTTAGGCAGTCCAAGTCAAACTCTAAATTGTATACAAGCATAAGTAAGGCAAGCAACAAACACACATCAGGCGTGTGCCGTTTAAAACGATTTTTGTTTGTTTGTTTGACTGGCTGGGGCTGGTTGGTTCGTTGCTTTAATGTGTGTTACAAACACTTACACATATTTGGTTGGTACTCTTATGCACGTGGGTCAAAGTGTTGCCACTTCTAATTGTTTACACTCGATTGGTTTTTGAACGTAGTTTTTTTTTAAGAGGTTTCTATAATAAATTTATATAAAAAAGGCTTTAGATTTTTTTTAATGTTGAGTTGTGGTTAAAAAAAGAGCAGCGAAGGTTTGGATGAAAACATTTTAGGACTTTCAATGAGTGATAGATACCAAATATAATGCTTCTAGTCATTCCAAAAATTTTCGAAACGCCTTTCGGAAATGTGTCCATGTATATATTTAATTGAAATTGATTTCATGGATGCTACACATTCACTGAGAGAACTTCTGCAGTCAGAATTTGTTGATTGCTGAAGCAGTATTTCAGTTTTGTTGTCTCAAGTGGAAATAACATTCATTTGCAGAAGAAATGTAAATTTTAACTACATTCGTAAGTCATTAAAAAACAACATAAAATACTGAGAATTCGTAACGTACATATTAATCAGTCGTTTTGTTTTTTATAAAAATAAACCACAAAAAAATGTATGTCAGTAATTTTTAAAATGTTGGTTTTTTAATTTTTATTTAAAAAAATAAAAATTGTTTTTTCGACCTTTTTAATTGATTAATTAGAAATTTATTAATTCAGTTCTAGGCCAATTTCCTTATTATGAATTAACATAATAAGTACATTTTTTAAAAAACTGCTATTTTTCTTCATCAGGGTACTCTCCTAACAAATACTTCACAGAGTTTTTGCTTTCAAAAACCTCTACACTTTCAGGAATGAAAAGACGATCGTTTCCGTTATTTTCCAGGTCCCCTTCTTCAGTTTTCTTTAGAAAGTGGTGGCAATAGTGCAATGCAATTTGAAGCATCAAAATCTCATATTAAATATAATCTGCTACATCCACAAAATGATAATGGAGCAAACAATAAAATATGTTTTCGAAGTCTTCTGCAATGACATAACCAACAATAGAAATATTTGGCCTTTTTTTTAATCACCGGATTTATTTTTGGATTTATTTTATTTTGTTTAAAAATCCACATTTTCTTTTTAAATTTAAAAAATTCTATATTTTTATTCAAATCTTACACTTATTCGCTAATATAATGTGAAACAAAAAATTAAAATTTTGCGAAAATACAATTTTTAGAATTAAATTAAACTAAATCCAAAACGGATTTATTTATTTTATAAATCCATTTTGGATATAGCTTAATTCAATTTCTGTATTTACATTTTTACAAATTTTAATGATATTCTTTCACATTATATTATCGAATAAGTGTTAGATTTTGATAAAAATATTCAATTTTGAAAATTAAAAACCAAAATGTGGATTTTTTAACAAAATAAAAGAAATCCAGTGATTAAAAAAAACGGCCATTATAAAAGTTTTTTGTTTTTTTTATTTCATACCGTCGGTATAAGTAAATAAAATACAAATTTTATTTTTACCTTACTTCTTGTCAATACAAGAAGAGGCAAAAAACATTTCTCCGTACTGTGAGTTTTGTCAAAATGTTGGTTCTTTAATTTTTATTTAGTTGTTTTGACTAATTTGTTTAATTTTATTAACATTCAAAAACAAAAGAAAATGTAAGTTGAACTTAATGAAATGTTAGTGATCCTATTTTCAAGTAAAATTTCATTTGTTTTTAAATACATTTGCAGCGGTCTTTACATAAAAAATTATTTTAAGTGTTCTTATTACATATTTGCGATATTTAAATAGTTCTTAAAAATTCTGAATGTTCACATTGTTTCGCGGATATTCTATTAATCGACTTTTTATTTTAACGATTAATTAATAAAATAATTATTCTGGGTTTTTTTTTCTTAACCGGTTAATTGAGTAAAATTTTGAAATTGATCAATTAATTGAGGAAAATTTAACATAAAATTAATATCACTTTTTTTTTATTTTTAAGCATTTTTTTAAGGAATATAAATAATTTAAAAATTGAAAAGAATAAAGAATTTATAATTTGAGATTACATTTTGGAAACATTCTGTTGAATAAATGACAGAGATATTCAAATTTTTTCCAATCGGTTGCCAATCAGATCAATTCAGCAACTCGTTCCACCAGAACCGACTCAATGGAACTGGTTCCGGAACCCGTTCCACGGATCTTATACGGAAGGTGTAACTGACGTAGAATCGTTCTACAAAATATAACAGTTTGTTTTTGCTATTTTTAATCTATTAATATTTAAAAAAATTTTCTCCAGATTTAACAGTACAATTTGTCATTTTTATACCCTACACCACTATGTGGTCAGGGTATTATAAGTTTGTGCTGATGTTTGTAACACCAAAAAATATTGGTCGTAGACCCACCTTATAGTATACCGATCGGTTCAGAATTTTTTTTTATTTCGATTTAACGATGTCCGTCTGTCCGTCCGTCCGTCCGTCCGTCCGTCTGTCTGTCTGTCCATGCAATCTTGTACGCACTCTACAGGTCGCACCTATTAAGATATTTCGATGAAATTTGGTACATAGACCTATGTTGGCCCAAGGACGAACAAGTTTGATTTTTTTGAACATCGGTCCATGTTTAGACCTAGTGCCCATATAAGGGTCCTACCAAAATTATATTGTTTATACGCTGCAGGTCGTAAATATTAAGATATTTTGATGAAATTTGGTACACAGACCTATATTGGCCCAATAACGCAGCCTATTGATTTTGGTGAACATCGGTCCATGTTTAGACCTAGTGCCCATATAAGGGTCCTACCAAAATTATACTGTTTATACGCTGCAGGTCGTAAATATTAAGATATTTTGATGAAATTTGGTACACAGACCTATATTGGCCCAATAACGCAGCCTATTGATTTTGGTGAACATCGGTCCATGTTTAGACCTAGTGCCCATATAAGGGTCCTACCAAAATTATACTGTTTATACGCTGCAGGTCGTAAATATTAAGATATTTTGATAAAATTTGGTATACAGACCTACATTGGCCCAGTAACGCAGCCTATTGATTTTGGTGAACATCGGTCCATGTTTAGACCTAGTGCCCATATAAGGGTCCTACTAAAATTATATGGTTTATACGCTGCAGGTCGCAAATATTAAGATATTTTGATAAAATTTGGTACACAGACCTACGTTGGCCCAAGGACAAAGCCTATTGATTTTGGTGAACATCGGTCCATGTTTAGACCTAGTGCCCATATAAGGGTCCTACCAAAATTATATTGTTTATACGCTGCAGGTCGCAAATATTAAGATATTTTGATGAAATTTGGTACACCGACTTATGGCAGCCGAAGGACGAAGCCTATTGATTTTGGTGAACATCGGTCTATGTTTAGACCTAGTGCCCATATAAGGGTCCCCCCAAAATTATATTGTTTATACGATGCACGTCGTAAATATTAAGATATTTTGACGAAATTTGGTACACAGACCTATTTTGGCCCACGGACGAAGCCTATTGATTTTGATGAACATCGGTCCATGTTTAGACCTAGTGCCCATATAAGGGTCCTACCAAAATTATACTGTTTATACGCTGCAGGTCGCAAATATTAAGATATTTTGATGAAATTTGGTACACAGACCTATATTGGCCCAATAACGCAGCCTATTGATTTTGGTGACATTAGTTGGCTTTTACCCAGACTGGTGTAGGGTATTCTATAGTCGGCATGCCCGACTTTAACCTTTTTACTCGTCAATTAACTAAAAGTTATCTTAAATACAATAAAAATTCTGTAAATTTAACAGTTTTATTTTTGCTGTTCTTAGTTTACTAGTATTTGGAAAAAAAATTTGATAATTTTAGCAGTTTTTCTGCAAGGTCATATTTAATTAATTTTTAGTAGCTTTTTCTGCCAATTTTACAGTTTTATTTCTATGACTGTATCAATTTTGAGAAATTGCCATGGCAAAATTACATATTCTTCCGCCAAAATCCATATTATTAATTTCTGAAAGAGCACTATTTTCTTTGGATTTTCATTTAAAAAGATTTATCGGACCATTATTTAAATGTTTATGCTAGGAAAATCAGCATAAAATAGTTGCAAACAACTCTACCATTCCAAATATTCTAAGTATAGATTGTAATATAGAATTGCAGGTGGAAATTGCCCGCGGTTACCACAAATTGTTCTGAGACAACTTTATTCACTCAAATTTAAATTAACAATTTTTAATCCAGTTTAGCTTATTTAATATACGGTTTGAGAAATAATCGATTCAGAGAACTCCAGTTAAGCAAACGCGAAATTTTTCACACTAAATTTGTTATATTATCTTCCAAATGATAAAAGGAAGACAATTTCAAAATACTACTTGATTATTTTCATTCAAATGAAAAATAGAAGATATTGCTTCAATATCTTGTTGGAAGGTAACTTCCAAATGGTTGCAGGGTTATAATAAAAATATATATGCTTTTATATGAGCTAAGACTTATGCAAATAAGATTATTGGTTCAAAAGTTGGAGTACACCTTTTTAACATGCGGTTTTCTAAGTACTAGCTACATACTAAAATATTTTATTTAAAGTACTGGTCCACTATTGAATTCCATCGCTGTGACAGTATTGGAACATAACTACAAAATATCAGACACGTGGCGAGGACATGTAAGGACATATAATACCACATAAAACGCTGTTATGGGAGCAATAAACAAATATGTATTTTAAAAAATAAAATCATTAATTAAAAATTTTTCGGTTGTCAAGTTATTCTTTTAAAATAAAGCTATTTTTCTCGAATATCAAGTTTTTTACTTTTGCAATGTGGCAACCCCAAAAAAATCTGTTGTTACAACGCAGTGTTACCATATATTTTTTTAGAAAAACTGTAAAGAAAAACTGTTTCTTTATAGAAAAACTGTTTTTCGAAAAAATTTTAAAAATCAGAAGAAATTCTGGGATTCCGAAGTATCTTCGGACTAAATTATTATCCCAGGGTTTCAATTTTCAAAATATCGAGATTTCAATAGTTTATGCCTAAATGGTAAGCATTTATAGTAATCGACTTTTTGCACAGCTACCTAATTAAAGTTTTTTTTAAGAATTTTGGTCTCCTAGGCCCGAATCTGAAGTTAAAAAAAGTTCATCGAATCCGAGATATGAACCTTTCCAATTTCAGCATTTTTTGATAAGACATTGTTTTAAAAATTTTTTCAAAAAAATATAAATTCGGCTAAAAATGTCCGTCGGATCTATGACGTGTCAGATATGGTTTAGCCAATTTTATTCCGTACTAATTTTTGATGAAATTATTTATAAAAATTTTTCGTTTTTCCATTTATATTTGGATTTGTACCTAATTTTTTTACAATATGAAAGTTTTATTTTAATTTTTTGGTCATAGGCATAATCACTTTCTAAGTGATTATTAATTCGTATTATAAGGTTTTCAGATTATTATGCATAAGCAATTTTACATTTTAGTTAAAAAAATTATAAAAAAAATTGTAAATGAAACAAATGTGCCGATTTAATATGAAAAAACTGTAAAAAATCCATGAATTTAAAAAAAAATGTTTTTTACATGAAGAAACTGGAAAACTGTTGGGCATCCCAAAAAACTGTAAAAGACATTTAAAACTGGCTATATGGCAACAGTGTTACAACGGCATTGTTATGAGAGTGTAGATAACTGTACAAATATTTATTTTTGGCGTTATCTTCTTAATATCCTGTACCGGTGCTCTGTAACTATGTGAGAAAATACTCACATAAAAATTGCAACTCTGCCATATTTAAAACAGAGCGAGTATCATAATGTCAAATTTAGCCAGAGGTATGTAAAAAATACCGGTACTGATTTAAATTCAAAATTTTATGAATTTAAAATTACTGTTAAGGTTTAAATATTTTACTATTTAAAATCACAACTTAAGATATTAATCAGAACTGGGTCATATATTTTGCATGGGAAGCAAAATGTCGCCATGTCGTCTGGCGATTTGTCGTCGTAATAGAATCTATTCTATTTTCGTGACGACACACTAATACACACTCAAAATATTTGTCAAATAGTTGCCATATTTTTAACTAATTAAGGGAACAGAGTTGCAAAAATTCGTACTTTTTTTACAAAAAAATTATTTTTTTTGACCGAAGAAATATAATTGAAAATAAAAATACATAATTTACCGGAAAAAAGCAAAATTAAATACAAAAAAATGTAAAACAACAAGAATTAATGCAAAACCAATTGAATTGGTGAAGAATTGTGGCGAAAAAAATACAACCATTATCTTGTTTTGCTTTAATTTTTTTCTAAACGTCAACAAATGTCGACGGTCGATTATCGCTGAATTTAAATTATTCGCGACGACTTTTGCTGTCGTCGGTCGACAATCGACACAGTTATGATTAAACTCTAATCTGGATTTAGCACCACGATTTAAGTATAAGCAGTTACCACGATTTTGATACAAACACCCAGGAAAAAGATTGGTTGGAATTCGATCAAAACCATTAAAATTAATTTACCAAGACGTTATTTTATTTGCAGTTGCCTATAAGTGAATACTACACCAAAAATATTATACTAGGTATTAAAAATAGGGAAAATGAATTAAAAAACAATCCTTTTAACAATTTATTGGTATCTCCAATCAATTTTAAAATTAGTATCAGTTTATTAATTCTATGCAGTAGAGGCAGCCATTTATTTAGTGTATATTCAAGAAAATTGGTGTTACCTATAACCTTTATTAAAAAAATTTCAATATTCGAAAGTGGTAACTACAAATACGGGTATCCTAATCAAATATGACCATAAAGTCGAGTTTCTGTAGAACCAACCGAATTGTGGATTGTATTGATAACACACACAACTATTGATTGGTATTGGTAAACGAATTTTTTACTATATTTGTTTTCCAAGCAAAACATATAAATTTTAAATTAGACTTCAAAATTAATAAGTGTTTGTGGTGTAGTCGGTAGAGAGTTGGCCAAGTACGCCGGATTTCCGAGTTCAAATCCCGGACAAGACAAAAATGTATGTTTTTTTTTTAAATTAAAATAAAATATTCATATGTATAAACAGTAAATATGGCTAAGAAAATTAAAAGTAGTTGTGGTGCAGTGGGTAAGAGTGTGAACTATTAACCTGAATGGCCGGGTTCAATACCAGAAAATTCAAAAAAAGTTTTTTTTCAATAAAATTTTGTGGAACATAATAATATTTATGTGGAACATAATATTAAATAAGACAACCGAATATTGGCTTTCACGACGAAAAATATAATTTAATATAAAGATAGTTGTCGTAACCGCACGAATTCGATTGGCAACAAATTCGGTGGCCACAACTGAGACTGTTTTCTGGGTGAATATATGGCATTTTATTAGAATAATTACAGGTAAATAAAATCTTTGGCTTGAAACATTCGTACCTAAATCATTGAGATTTTGGCTGCCTCAGTCGCTCTCCCTATTTAGCATCACTATTTTTTATATCCCAATAATTCTGCTATTTTTTGATTCACCTCTGTAATTGTCTTAAAATTTATTTATGTAGGTTTTTTTAGCCATTAAAAACAACTTTTGACATCCACAATTTTCAATTGAAGTTTTAATTCCTAATTAGGTTAAGTTGAGATTTTTATTGTTGTCTCAAACAGAAAAATCACAGAAAAATCCAAAACCAAGCCTAAACAGAAAATTGTCCTTTTTTATGGAAAAAAAAATATATAAAAAATTTAAACAAAAATTGACAAAATATAAAAAACACACCCACAATTTGTTTAACCTCTTTTTGCTAGTTACAAAATAAATCATTTTGTTTATATATATTTTTTTTTTATTTTTCAAAATACTTTAATTTCAATTGACCATTGTTTTCTTCACAGAGTCTATTGTTTCGTTTACCAGTACACAGTACAGTGTTTCGTTTAATTTTGTTATTTTTAAATATATATTTCAGTTTACCTTCTGACGTAATTCATTCCTTCATTTGGCATGTCTCGTAAATTACTTTTAAAAGATCAAAAAATTAAACTCGATATTTTAACAAAAGGCAAAATAAGACAACAACTACAGAAAAAACTAACAACAAAATAATACAAACGTCAACATAATGTTTAAAACTGTCAGTTACACAAATTATACGAATTATCGGCGGTAATATTATATGGTCTTTATTATTATTATAATTATTTAAAAAAAAACAGAGAAAAAATGTTATTTAACTTATTTCTAACTAACTAACAAACAAAAACCTTCAATGTCACATACAAACTCACAAATTCATATTAATTTACAAATTGCTAAACTAAATGTTTCAAGTTTTTTAGTTTTCCTTCTATATTTTGTTGCAATTATCACTTTGGACTTTTAGAAGTCTTTAAGTTAACCAAACAATATGTATGGAAACAAAAACCTTAACGAATAGTTAACCAACACTTTAAACAAGTCATAGGTCATTTATCTGTATAACTTAGAATGTCTGCAGTAAGTGGTACCTAGCAGTAGTAGTTAGATATAATAGTTAGATGCATTTGTTAACAATGCGTTTTTTTAACAATTGCATTTAAACTCAATTCCGTAAAAGGTTATATAAACTTGCAAGGAGGGTATGCTAAAGGGTTCTCTCCTATCTTAATGAGATTCCGATATGTAATAGAGCAGAAAAATTTAAAGTACACCTATTTTTTTGTAGTGGCCCAATCTCATGTTTAGGGATTAAAAAGCGGGATCAAAAACTAAACTATTTTTCTATGAAAACATGTCTAAAATTTACGAAATACACAGTGCTAAAGAACTGTAGAAAACCAAAATTTTGATACCCATATTGCCCGTGTTGTGGACCCAGGGTTGCCCCTTATTTGAAATGTTGTTGTAAAAAGTTCAGACACACCCTCATTAAATTAAATAGGCATTATTATGTGTAAATCTGGATGCACACATAATAAATTTACATAAATTTACAATTTCCCATATGAATCTGCTACTCGATAAAAATAATAATTGAATAACAAAAAAGTTGGACATGTTCGGAAAAACAATATCTGCATACATAATCCATTGAACAACTTATAAATTATCTTGATTTCATCTTAGCCGATTTTTCCCGCACAATTAATCTTAACTTTTCACGAGTTTATTTCCTATATATCTTTTGATTGTTTTTGTACAAATTTAGTTTTAATTTTTTCCAAATTGATAAAAGATTTCAAACAAATTTGCTTTATCTTCCAAATGATACAAAGGTGATATTGCCGCAATATTGTCATAAAAAGTTATGACAAAAGATAAAATTTTTGAATTATTTTTTTCCAAATATCGCCGAATTATCTTCCAAGTGATAAAAGGAAGACAATTTCAAAGAAAATACTACTTGATTATTTTCATTCAAATGACAAATAGAAGATATCGCTTTAATATCTTCTTGGAAGGTATCTTTTAAATGTTTGCAGGGTCATTATGTGCGCTCTTTGTATGACTCAAAACATCGATTGTAACCAGGGATGGAAAATAATAATTTAGTTATAAAAATCAAGAATGGAACTATACTATGGAATTATACTATTCCAACAGTATTATAGCCCTAGATTATGAATTTTAAAAAACCATACGTAAAAAATTGCAAAATAATATCGGAATGCGAAAAAAGGCCTTGGGGTTCAAAAAATTAATTAAAAGATTTACATTCTGCAAACGATGCTAAAATTTTCTTTTTTTGCAACTAACCACCAAACTTTGTTGTCTGAAATGTGTAGCCCCTAGATTATAAATTAAAAAAAAACGTACGTAAAGAATTGCAAAATAATTGCGGAATTTGAAAAAAGACTTTATGGTACAAAAATTTAATCTCTAGGTTATATATTTAAAAAAACCGCACTTAAAAATTGCAAAATAACGGCGGAATTCGAAAAAGGCTTTATGGTACAGAAAATGAATTAAAAGAGGTAATCAGCGATCGACATTATGCTAGCGAATATATTGTTGCAAAAATTTCGCTTTTTGCAAATGTTCTTTTTTTCGCAATTTGTGCTAATATTTGCTAATTTCTAAATATTTAATTTTTATGTTTTTTAACGAGCCAAAGAGGAAGCTATTTTTTAGTTACTTACATTTTTAAATATGTAAGAGCGATCTAACATTTTTTGGTATAAGAGCCCGATTAAGTGAGCCTTTTCCATCCCTGATTAATCAGTCGGAGTTCGTTCCTGTTCCAAGCCGCCTAATATTTTTTCAAATAAAAAATATTGAGAGAGTTGCAAGGCCATTGCAGATACCCAATTTGTTTTTTTTTTTTGTGAATTTATAAGAAATAAATTTTAAAAAATGAAAACTTGGGTAATTTTTTATACCACTTTTTAAACCTTAAGCACCGTAAGTTGTATTTCACGTGGAAAATTTTCACTCAAACTTTAAAGGCCTTAAATAATAATTTAAATTCTGAAAATGGAAATTTTTTTAATGCTAATTTAGCAAGTAACAATCACAATAAACGCAAAGTGTCACTTTTTCACAAGAAAAATAATAGTCTTGTATATTAAATTTGCGTGAAAACAAAGTCTACACAATTTTCACGTGAAACTCATTGTCGTGAAAAATTAGTTTTTTTATATGGAGTATAACAGTTTTTTCACGTGAAACTCAAACAACTTACGGTGCTTAAAATATGAGTTTTGGGAGCTAAAAAAATACACATGTCTCTTGTTTTTTTTTTCTCCTCCATCACATATCTGAATGTCATATAAATCGGAGAGAACCCATTAAGATACCTTCCTTGTTAGTTGCAATACCCAGCAAAATATTTCATTACCAAATAAGTGGTTATATAATAGAAATTCGTAGCTCCGCACAACTTATTTTTTGGCGTCTAAACTCATTATTTTTGTTTGGCGTGGTCGTTTTTATAAGTAGTCACGCTTACCCGCTCGCTTACGGAAAAATGAGAAGTAAGTAGTTATGAGATTCTGAATAATAAGTGGTTACAAACACGCTTACAAAAAGTTGAATTATAAGTGGTTATCCGACTGCTTACTTGATTCTTAAAAATAAGGAGTTACACAAATACTATTAGGTTCAGGAAATACATTCAGAGAAATCAGAGTTTTTGCTAGTGTGTAATTTTAGAACTCGTCATAAAAATTTAACACAAAACATATTTACATATAATAAATATAAATGTATAAAATTTAACTTTGTAAAAAGTACTTATTTAAACTATTGCGAGTAAGTCATTATTTTATATTTAAAAGCAACGACTACAATAGGCCGTTATTAGGAAGTCATAATTTTACATTACAAAATAATGCAAAATATAATGATATATCATTATTGGTAATGCAGACAGCAATGAGGCATCATTACCAATATTTTGCTGGGTAGTTATGCTGGTCTTGTTATCTACGTATTAAACAGAAAAAAAGGTGTGAAATATTTCTTAATATCTTTATAACCCATATAAACTGGTAAATGATCTTAAGAATTTTATTTTTCATATAAATACCCAGTCAAAAATTTAATTTACACAAAACAGTAAACGTTTTGTAGAACGGCTACTATTTTTAGTTGTCAAAATCAGTTGAAAGATTCCATAGTTATGAAAAAAACATGAAAAAGACCTTTTAACAACACTATTCACTAAATTTTGAGTTTTTGAAGAACCTCCTTATGCAATGCATGTTTTCAACACCTTTTTTAAATATTCACTATTATAACGAACGAATAATTAAAATAAAATAAAAAAAATATTAAATCTTAGTAGAAAATAACACAATAAAAGCAAAATAAAAGTTTATGTTGATAGCAACAATTTTTAGTAAACGTGTTGCAATGAACTTTGTTCTATCCCAGCCAGCAAACAAACCCAAAAATGAATAAAAAAAACTCAAAAAATATTATTAAAAATTAAAATTTTTGTATGAAAGTGGTTCATCCAAAGAGCCTTCTTTTTTGATTCAAAACTAACTCAAAAAAAAGATTAAAAACATTCAAAAGGCACAAAAATTAATAATTTTTTTGAGCCTTTTCTGAATTGTTTACAAAATATTCAAATTTGTTTACATTTCTGAGTCATTTCTGAACCATCTCAATCAAATATGAGCCATTTTTGACAAAAAATTTGAAAATTTCAAAAATATGTTTTTTATTTAAGTAAGTTTTGACTCATAGAATAAGAACCCTCAAAAAAGTATCCACCCAGCAGAAATTCGGAAGCGGTAAAAATGATGAGTGCTTCTTTTCTGCTTCGTTTACTGCTTCTGAGAACTTATAGCTTGCAGTAGTGTGTTAAAAAAGGCAATAGAGTTTTGTTTACCACACTTTATCGCTCTAACAAAGCAAAAAAGAATGACAATGATAACCGAATTTACTAGTTAAAAGCTGTGATTTCATGCCATTATTCGGAGCTATGATAGAAGCGCATATCGGATATCGAAACAAGTGCTTTCATGCGAGCTATCTCGTACAAAAATCATGCCTTATATCATCAATAATGCAAGCGCTACACTATTTTCTTTCGTTGACGAACCTGCTTCCAAGCAAGCAGTATTTTTTGCGGGCACATTTTGCTGGCTGGGATGTAAAAAATATTTTCATTTTCTCTCCTAAGTTCGACACACAACAAGAAAAACGGTAGTAGTCAAAATCAATGTTGCCAACTCCAAAAGGCAGAAAATCACCGAGAGAATTGTAAAAACGGGTAAAAAGGGTAAAATTAAAAAAAAATGCACGAAAGTAACCCCTAAATTCATAAACCCTTTGTAAAATTATAGGAGGTTTATTGAACAAATTTTGTATGAAAACGAGTAAAAAGGTTAAAGTCGGGCATGCCGACTATACAATACCCTACACCATTCTGGTTAAAAGCCAACTAATGTTTAGATCCGAAATTCGAATGGACCGATGTTCACCAAAATCAATAGGCTTCGTTCTTGGGCCAACATAGGTCTGTGTACCAAATTTCATCAAAATATCTTAATATTTACGACCTGCAGCGTATAAACAGTATAATTTTGGTAGGACCCTTATATGGGCACTAGGTCTAAACATGGACCGATGTTCACCAAAATCAATAGGCTGCGTTATTGGGCTAACATAGGTCTGTGTACCAAATTTCGTCAAACTATTCTAATATATACGACCTGCAGCGTATAAACAATATAATTTTGGTAGGACCCTTATATGGGCACTAGGTCTAAACATGGACCGATGTTCACCAAAATTAAACTTGTTCGTCCTTGGGCCAACATAGGTCTGCGTACCAAATTTCATCAAAATATCTTAATATTTGCGAGCTGTAGAGTGCGCACAAGATTGCATGGACAGACGGACGGACGGACGGACAGACGGACATCGTTAAATCGAAATAAACAAAAAAATTCTGAGCCGATCGGTATACTATAAGGTGGGTCTACGACCAATATTTTTTGGTGTTACAAACATCAGCACAAACTTATAATACCCTGACCACATAACATAGTGGTGTAGGGTATAATGACGTTTTGTAAACCTGCTATAACTTTACAAAGCATTTATGAATTGAGGAGTAATTTTTTAAAAATGTAAGATAGAAATTTTAAAATGCATTTTAGCATTGTAAAAAAAGGGGTAACAAACACCAAACTAATATTTCAAAATTTATTTTTAACGGAGTTTTGACTGAAAATTGAATAAAAACACTATGAGTAAAGGGCTGTTTAATGTATTCTTTAGGGAGTGTATTTTATTTTTTCAACTGTTACACAAAAATTAAGAAAATTCCAATAAAACAAGAACAAAAATCGGAAATATAAGTTTTAAAAAAAGCACTAAAAGCACTGTCTTAAAATGAAAAAAGCACTGTAAATATCCGTTTTTTAAAAATGAAAACAGAAGATTTGCTGTTCTCATTAACGTCTTTGAATGCATAAAACAGCGCTGTGTTTACGTCTGACTAATCCAGGGCCTGCGGTCTGGTTCACTCAGATTTAGATTAAATTTTAATATGTGATAGTGGGGACTGAAACAATAAAAATCTTTTCAAAATATCTCAATTAACACATTTTAATGCTTTTGAATTTTTAAAGATGTTTTTTTAAGCCCGATAGAACTTACGATAGGGTTAACTGTCAAACGAATTATCACACTGCGCTCACTTTTTAACATTTATGATCAGTATACTCTGGCAAATCATCAATGAATAGATTGACACTTGAACATCGCTACCAAATTGTCCAGATTTACTTTGAAAATTACACTAAAAAAGTCAGTAAAGACAGCAAAAAATGTTGCTTGCTGAACATTAGTAGACTGAAAAAAACTCAAAAAATTTGCACAGAAATCGTACTTTAGTCAATTTATTTGCTGAAAATTTAAGTCTAAACACAGTGTTTTTGTGATTCTTTCGAACATTATTTAGGAAACTTCGTAAAATAAAAAAATGTCCACACTTCTAAATTAGTAGACAATTCTAAATAAGAAAAAAGGATATAAACTTTTATATTATAGAAACCTTTTTCTTAAAAAAGCGAAAGTGAACACAACAAATTAAACAAACGGCTGAAAAAATTGTCTGTCCTTATATTTCACATACTGATTATTTATAAACATTTGTTTATACATTCACATTTTATCCTTATTTTCATTAAATTTAAATATTTTATTCTATCCATTATTTAAATCCTATTTTTTATCTTATTGTATTATATTTTTATGTATTCTTTTGGCGTCCTTTTGTTTTATGTATGTATGAAACACCCCAGCAAAAAATTTCATTACCAAATAAGTGATTATAAAATAGAAATTCAAAACGCCGCACTACTTATTTTTTGGCGTCTAACCTCATTATTTTTGTTTGGAGTGGTCGTTTTTATAAGTAGTCACGCTTAACCGCCCGCTTAGGATAAAAATAAAAGTAAGTAGTTATGAGATTTTGAATAATAAGTGGTTACACACATGCTTACGAAAACTTAAATTATAATTAGTTTTTGATTCTTAAAAATAAGGAGTTACACAAATACTATTACCTTAAGGAAATAGATTGAGAAAAATTTCAGTTTTTTCTAGTGTATAATTTTAGGACTCGTCTCAAAAATTTAAACACATAATATAACATATAAAAAATGTGTAACAAGTCCTTATTTAAACTCTTACGAGTAAGTCATTATTTTGTATTTAAAAACAATTACTACAATAGGGCGTTATTAGGAAGTCATTATTTTATATTATAAAATAATGCAAAAGGTAATGATATATAATTATTGGTAATGCAGATAGTAATGAGGTGTCATTACCAATATTTTGCTGGGACAGAAGCAAAAATCTTTCACGATTATATTTATTATATGTCTTAGAAGAGCTGTGTTTACGTATCACATTCTTTGTCCGCACTACATCAAATGTCTAATCTGCGACATCTACATCTTGTTTGTCTGGTTGTTGTCCGCACTATAAATGTGTTTATGAACACAATTTTGGTAGCAAAATAAATTAATAAAACATTAGTTGAAAATTAAATTAGTGCTAAAAAAGATAACTGAAACTTTTTCAGAAAACACAATTTCAGCAAAAAAGTTGCTTAAAACTAATATACTTGATATACAAGACGTTTTACTAATTTTTCTACTAACTTATTTTTTTGAGTGTAGAGGCAAAAGGACAGATTTTCTATTTTTGGGCATTGAATAAGTGAAACTTTCCCCTTTATAACTACAATTTTATGAATGTTTTAATTATAAATCGCAAAAAATATCCCATCAATGAATTAGCCCTTACCGCACGGAACACACATTTTCCACTTTTTGATCTAACCTAAATAATAATAAAGTGCTGTCTTAGTGGAGGTCTAGAAGCAGAAAATAATTTTACTTATATACTTTTATCTCTAGTTGCCACATTTTTTAGCCGATTTTCATAAGTAATACCTTTCTGGAAAGGTTCTAATGTTATATTGTTTACAACTTTATTAGTTGTTTCAAAAAGCCACTTCAAGATGGCGCTAATCTAGCATTTATTAGAAAATTGCAAAAAATTTAAATTTGGGAGCCTCGAAAATGATTTTTTTGATATGTCGTAGTGGAACTTTTTTTCCCCATGCTAAAAGCTTTCGAAAAATCGAGTACGCAATATCGATTGCTAAATCGACCCACCCTAATATATATTGTTCCAAACCGACTATAAATGACTTAGATATACCTAAGTCCATTTCCAAACTTTGCACAGAAATAAACTCCCTACAGAGGTCTTTCCGCGGATTTTTTTTTTTTCAAATCAGCTTGAAAAGTACTACATTAGGGTAGAAAAAACTTTCACTGAGATCAACTTATTGCAAAATTGAGATTTAAAATACGAATTAAGGAATTATATTTTTAAAGGTCTGCACACATCTATATGAATAACATAAGCAGTGTTGCCACTTTATGGGTAGGGCATGGATGATAGCAATTATTAAATTGTTTAGTTTTTCACTTAAATTTCAATTCAAATGAATGAATTGAGAAAGTTATCAAATTTGTAAATAAAAAAATATATTATACATAAAAAAAGAATTTGATTCATAAACTAGCCAATAGATAGTGGGTCTATGAATACAACTTAGCAATTACGATTATCGGTGAGGGTAAGTAACGCTATTGTAGATTATTTCGGTTACAGTATTTTAAGGATAATTGTATTTCGATTATTTCGATAACGGTATTTTAAGGTTAACTGTATTGCAATAATTTCGATAATGGTATTTTAAGATAACCGGTATTCAGTTATTTCGGTGCATTCCGCAAATTTTTTTTTACAAAAAAACAAAGTAAAGTAAAATAAATTTATTAACTAAGTGTATGTAAAATTCACAATTACGACGTGGAATTACAAAAAGTTTAAACTAAAAAATAATGGTGTTGTAAGGATAATGGTATTTCATTAATTTCGGTACTGGTATTTTAAATGTATCGATATTTGAATCTATAAAAGTATTTTAGCGATAGAGCCTACCAACCCTGCCTCAATATATGTAATTACTTTTGGCTTATGAATGACTTAACATCTAATTCATCCGTTGACTACTCGCAAACTGACTAAAATTGTGAAGTTTGCATAAAAATTCCAATATCTATTTTTTATTCATACGAGTTAATGAATTGATTCACAACGACTGATCATCCACGAATTAAACCGATACATCAGGAAAGTGTATTAATCTATACATGCTTTGAAATTCTTTCGTTATACAAATAAGCTATTAACGTACACAAAAAAATCGTTACAAAGTAATTAAGAAAATTTCAACTAATAAAGTTTTATCGAATAATTTATTTATATTATATGCCAAAAAAAAAACCATTATTTTAGTTGAAGTGCTCCCAATTGCTTGCCAAAGATTTTTTTGTGTGTATTTAAAAAGCGCAAATAAAACTTGATTTTTGAAAGACTCTTAAATAACATCATTTTTAAATCGTTCACATGTGATCATAACTGACTCTTATTTACAAGCTTTTTAAGTGTTTTGTTCTAAAGTTATTTTTTTCTCTAAATTTTATGAAGATTCATATGAGACTCAAAAGTTCATCATAAATGCTGCATATTTAAGGAAACTTTTTTTGTAATAATATAACGCCCAGAACGATGAGACAATTGAAATGGCCAAATCACTTTTTTATAAGTTTACTGATGAGGTTATTACCTTTTTTCAGAGTTCAAATTGTAATAATATGTTAATTGAAGTCATTTATAATTTCATATTTTTTGGGTAATTTTGTCTACACTTTTGGGAATTTTGAATCTTGCTTGTGGCAGCACTGAGATTAAACAAGATTAAACTGAACTATTTACTTGTAGTGGTGGATAAAATCATACACATTTGTTGTACAGTGGATTGACCGAATACAAAATGGGTAATAATTCATACTTGTTTGTACTTAGTAGAATCCCCGAATAAAAACACTAGGATGGAGGGTATCTAAAGACTCGGCACAGCCGAATTTAATCTTTGGTTTGTATAAGTCCCCAGCCCGCTTGTTATATTTAAAATTAACTGATTTTTTAAGAATTTATTTTTAAAAAATTGTAGCATAACTTACAGATATTCAAAAAAAATTATCTTTTAGAATCAGATACTACTTTATATTACCGTATCTAAATTTTTTCACCGAATTTAAAAGTTTCAGATAACAAAGTAATTGTCAGTGTTGCCAACTTCTGAAGGCAAAGAAGCACCGAGAGCTTGTACAAAAAGCGTAAAAAATGCACGAAAGTAAATTTTGAAAAATTTATGTTAAGGAAAAGTTTATAATACAATAATTACCAGAAAGGGGTAAAAAGAACCAAACAGATATTTTAAAATTTTAAAGTTTACATATAAACGAGTTTTAATTGAAAATATAAAAACACTGTGAGAAAAAAGCCGTTTAATGTATTGTTTATACCGTTGATATTATTTTTTCAACATTTAAAGAAAATTAAAAAAAAGGATTACAAGAACCAAAATGTAAATGTAAATGAAAAAGCACTGGCAGAAATCAGAATAGCACTGTGAATTAGAGATGAGTGATATTTTCATACCGGTGATTTAATCACAGTTATTGATAAATCACTTGTAACGGCAGTGATCAAATATTTCAAGTCGCATTTACTCGGAATATCGTTCTTTTAATATTTTTATACTATTCTTTCTTGCAAACTTCATTGTGCACAATAATACATGTTTTTTTCAATAACAGTGACTTGCTTTCACACTCTTCTGAATAAAATGTCTCCTTCTACCATGCCTTTGTTACCGGTCGCAACTATTCTTCTTTTAAGGCCCAGTTTTTAGGAAGTGGATTATCTTTAAACTTAGTTTAACGCAGTTTGTTACTGGAATACTGCTTTTAAAATGTGGTTTATTTTGTTTTATTTCAATAAAGAAATAAATTATACTCAAGAAAAAGTTTTTCCGGCAAATTTTTGTTAATAAACTTTGAAATGGCTGACAAAATTCGTTTTCGGTTTAACTAAACCAAGTTTAACTGACATCTTAAAAACTCGCCATAAATATTATTTCGTTTATTTATCAGAAAATCGCAGTCTTTTCCATAGAAAAACCGTGATCAAGATCACAGTTTAAAATAACAACGATTTGCAAATCACATTCAATGAGAACAATGTTACTGAAAAATCGCCGGATCGCCCATCTCTATTACAAACCCGTGATCAGAGCTTTGAAGAATTAATTCCTTTTTGAATGAATTCACTACCAATCGAATTCAATTTTCTCTAGAATTGAATGAATTCCTTTTCTTAAGTAATTCACTGAATTCGTTCAAATGAACGCGTTCATCAAACAACAAATTCAAAGAATTAATTCAATTGCAATAGTTCTTTTTATTAAATCAAATGAATTAATTCACCGGTGAACGCGTTCAATTTTATAAATCGAACGGAAAAAAAAGTGAATTAATTCCTTACTGAATTAATTCACTACTGAATTCGTTCAATTTCATTTTCGTTCAGTGAATTAAAAAAAAAAATAATAAGTTCACTGAATTGAAAAAAAAATAAAATAAGTTCAATAAGTTTTTATTTTTAATAGTAAAAGGCTTTATTTTTGAATCATGTAGGTTGATAAACAGCATCCGGTTTCTAATTTGCTTATTTTTACTAGCACACGCTGTAAAATTGCTTATTTAAAAATTTTATTTGTACATTATTGTTTTCTTCTACTGAACGGCAGAAAACAGGCTTTGAATTCAGAGAACTTATTTTATTTTTTTTCAATTCAGTGAACTTATTTTATTTTGTTTTTCAATTCAGTGAACTTATTATTTTTTTTTTTAATTCACTGAACGTAATTCTATTTTTTCTTAATTCACTGAACGTAATTTTATTTTTTTTTAATTCACTGAACGAAAATGAAATTGAACGAATTCAGTAGTGAATTAATTCAGTAAGGAATTAATTCACTTTTTTCCGTTCGATTTATAAAATTGAACGTGTTCACCAGTGAATTAATTCATTTGATTTAATAAAATGAACTATTGCAATTGAATTAATTCGGAACAAAATAAATCGAACGAAAGCAAATATGAATTAATTCCATTCAATATATGGTACTTAGTGAATTAATTCATCGAATTTTTAATTCAGAATTGAAAAATTGAATTAAGGAATTAATTCTTCAAAGCTCTGCCCGTGATCACGTTTAAAAGAACAGTGATTTGAAAACACGATCACTGGTAGTAGCGTTATTCAAAAATCACCGGATCGCTCATCTCTACTGTGAAAACGCGATTTTTAAAAAGGGGGTATTTGTTAAAAATCACCGGATGGATAAAAGCACCATAAATAAGCGAAAAGCACCAAAACGCCAACACTAGTAATTGTAAAACACATAGAATTGCCAACTGCTTGTAAACAAACATATAGCTAAGACTTCCACTACTATAACTAAAGAGTAAAGACAACAACCTATAGCTAGGAAAGGTTGGTAATTCTGATAATAAAAGTATCTGTAGTGTTGCCATTTCAGTGCTTTTCGGGTATTTTTTGGTGCTTTTTTCCTTCCCGTACCCGGTGACTTTTTACAAATACCCGTTTAAAAAAAGCGGGTATTTACGGTAGAGTTGTAAAAGTATTGAGTATTCCGGTACTGAGTACTCAATACTGACTGTTTTTTTGAGTACTCAATACTAAAACGACTACTCAATACTTTTAAAGATGCAATTTTCCGTAGAAATGTGAATTTTTCGTATAAAAATACAACTCTAAAAATAGTACTCTAAAAATACAGCTCTGAAAATACAACTCTATTTGTGAAGCAAAGAAATTTGTAAAGAATTTTTGGGAAAAATTATTTAATTAATTTATTTAAAATGTTTTAAATTAATTAAAATGTAAATAACAATAGTTATTTAACACGTGTATGTGAATTGTGATAATTTTTCCTAATAAATACGAATTCATAACATTTTTATTTTTAAATTAAAAAACCGTTAAAAGTATTGAGTAGTATCGAGTACTCAATTGAAAAGTATTGAGTAGTATTGAATACTCAAAAAATACCGAAATTTCACAACTCTAATTTACGGTGCTTTTTCATATTTCAAGCAGTGCTTTTAGTGCTTTTTGTACAGTTTATATTTTTGGTATTTGTTCTCGTTTTTTAAAATTTTTATTGAATTTTCGGTCAAAATTTAAAAAATAAAACGAACTATACAATATTGCACAATGTTTGTAGTACAATTTTAAATAGTAACTTCGTTACATTTAAATTTCCAAATTTTGAAATATTAGTTTGGTGCTTTTTTACCCCTTTTTTGGTTATTTTTTGAACCTTTTTTACACAATTTTTCAAAGTTAAAATTTGTTTTTAAATTCTTGATTTACATTTTTCAAAAAATTGATATCGTGCTTTTTAACCCCATTTTCGGTAAATTTTTACCCTTTTTACCCGTTTTCATAATGCCACGGTGCTTTCCTGCCTTCAAGAGTTGGCAACACTGAGTATCTGTATCTTTTAGTAAACAAAGAAGTATCTGAAAATTTGTTTCAAACTAAGAGAATAATTTAGAGTATCTTTCTCTCCTAGGGTCATGTTTACCAATTGTAAACAAAATTATTTTTATATTGAAATCAAACCTCATACCAACACCGAACAACCACAGAAGATAAAGTCCCACAACCAAACAGCATATTGGTTTCTTTAACGAACAACTGGTTTTCATATGAGTAACAACTAACGAACGGTTAAGACGCCTGATGCAAATAGAAGCGCTGTAAATTCGAATAAAATAATAAAAATACTTTGGTTTTGTAAGAAAAAAATATTAAAGCATAAATAGCAAAACAGAAAGTATATACAAAAAAAATTGGAAATAAAATAATTACGTTTTTAAGAAGATTAATTAAAACAAAGTGTTTCATATTTAAAGAAAATTTAAGAAATTCGCAGAATTGTATATTAAAAATCTCTAATAAATAAAGAAAACTTAAAGGAAATGTAACTAAATTTCAAAATCTGAAAATTTAATGCATAATAAAATATAGAATTTTTAATACAAACAAGTTTCAAAGTGTTTTTATATAAAAAAAATTGAATATTTTAATACGAAATATCTGGAAAACGTTTATTACTTCAAGAGAAAATTAGCAAACTTTCGTTAAGGGGGATTGAATTAAGTAACTCGAAATATTGGAAAAGTTTTCATAGTTTTATATAAATTCAAATTTGATGAATATTTAATGAATAATTTGAAAAAATACTCTAAACAAAAATTTAAGCAAACTTTCTTCGATATGTTTTGGAACACTTAAAATTGAGCAATTTTTAATCAAAATAGTATATTTTTCTTCAAGAAATGCGTTAAACAATAGTGTCTGTTGCCATACCAATTGTACGTTTTTATTATCAAACAAAATATAACAAAAAACTCTATAGTGTTAACAAAATTTGTGTAACTTTAAGCGTGTTAATGGATAGTTAAAACCAAAATGTCTGTAACTATGGTTGTCACTTTAACGTAAATTTATTAACAACAAAAAACCGTCAAGAAAACCCAAAAACAAACCCACATTTTTAACAAAACCTACAAAAATCGTAAATAACTTGTCAACAAATGTTACAAATAATTTACAACAACATTTAGGTCAAAACCCGGCTTGTTATAAAAAACGCTTAAAAAACGCGGAAATTTCTTGAAGAAAACAAAAACGTAAAAGAAAAATCATCATAAACAACAATAAGTTGACATCTAGTTGCATTTAGCAGAGATAAAAAATAAATTTTAAAACAAAACAAACAAAAAAAAGAGCAATGTTCGTTATGTTGTTTTTTTATGATTAAAGTGAAATTGTTGTTGATATCTTTAAAGAAGAAAAAATATTTAAACGTTTTGTCTTTAAATTGATATAAACTTGTTTTCTATACGCTAACTACTGTAAACCAAGTTTTTTGTTTTGCTGCCCCAAACAACACTTATTAACAACCAGTGTTACCAACCAGCAAGCGAGCGCCTGTTTACCCTGTGTATATTCATTGTTAACTTTGTCAAATTGGATTACTCTATTGTGGATACCGTACATCAATTAAAAATGGTGTTCGGTGGGAAATTTCGTATCAGAAGGTAAATACAACATGCCATACATGATTATTATAGTAATTTTCTAATGTTATCTCCAAAAGCAGTCAATAATAAAAAAAAAGTATTTATAAAAATATATGTATGACTGATCTTTACTTGTCACTAATAAAACAACAATATTATTTTAGTAAATAATTATTCATGTTTTTCTAGTGCTTTTTTCCTGTTAATATATGACAGGGTAGGATTTTCATAGAAAGATAAAACATTGTAATTCCAGTAGGGATGTTTATTGTAAAAAAGGTGTTTCCCACTTTAGTTCCATTTTGCTATAATTTACCTGAATTATCATGGGAAGGCATAGTAAAAGAAAGTTTAGTTTTCTTTTAAGGAGGATTCCTCTATCTACTTAAAAACTAACCCCCCGTAGCTGTCATTTACAACAGAAAATTTCAATGATTTTTAATCTCAAGATGTTGCAGTGTTTGTCATATTGTCACTTTTCAAATTCCTAGGGAATATTTTGAAACGCCTTTGAATATTCATTGTAATGCCTTTTAAATGCCAATTCATCATCCTTCAGAAACAAATACGATTTTAAACACAAGTACAGTCAGTTTTAACAACTTTTGCACTATTTTAAATGCTAAATCCTACACTCAAATCCTACACTCAATGAAAGGTCAAAAATTATATTCACCTTTAACAAAGATATTTACCTCTAAAATATATATAGTAGTATACAAACCGTATTTGGCCCACAGGGGTTGGTTTATAAATATTTTTTGAAATAAAAATAAAATAAATAAATAACTCGATCGTTGAAAAATGATCAAAAAAAAAAATAACAACTAAAAATGTAGTTATTTTTAACTATTGAATAATAACTTTTAAGTTTGAACTTGAAAAACAAAAATTTACTATACGAAATGTGCTGTTCGAAAAACATTTTTTTAGTAACAATATCGTTGAACAATCTTTACATGCCGTTGATGAGTCTCCATAAAATGTATTAGTTTTTTAATAGACTTGTGCAGTTCGTGAAGGAACTAGTTTAATTGAACAAGTCACTCAATTGATCGAAATACCTAGTTCAATTCTTACCGCTCTTTTAGTTTAATCGTTAATTTTATTACCTTTGGTCGGAGATAATTTTATTTCTTTTTAATTAATTAAAATAAAAATTTTACACAAAACATTTTTCTTATTTTTAAAATTCTTAATTTTTCGGATATTTTGTATATTTTTTAACTAAAAGACGAGCAATATGAGTAGCTAATAGGGTTTGGGATTTCCCGGACTTTTTTATTTCCCGGGAAACGGGAATGAAAAAATTTAATTCCCGGGATTCCCGGGAATACCGGGAAATATTTTTGAACAAAATTGTTAATGAAAACCACCTATAAAGTAATTTTTGTTAAAAAAAAAACACTATTTCAGTACAAATTCAGTCTGTGTAGTGAGAATTCAAAGTAAAAATATCAGAATGTTGAACATTTGATTTCACATAAATTAATCGCAGCACTGCCAAATGAATTGCATGATTCCAGCAGAAAGCACCTACTACTGGACTGTCGGAAACAAACCGTTTCAACACACTTGGCCCATTAGATATGGTGGCCACAATGTTATTTTCAAAAGACAAATAAAACTCTTCTAGTCTTATTTCTACAATTCTTCTTATTTCATCAGCATTACATCTTCCTGATATATAAACCTACCCCAGGTTATAAAATGAATTATTTCCGTTTATACATATGTTCAAATATCTCTTTTGTGATATTCTTGTCCATTCATCTAAGATTATAGTAAATCTCCTATTGTTAGAAATATTGCTCGATATTTCTTTTATCATGATGTCTTTTACATGATTGTAGAAATTTAATATAATGTTCTTTATATCGGTTTAATTTTTTTGCAATGCCAGGTTTTTATTATAAAAACTTTCTCGAATAAACGAAGATCTAGTTATGGTGCGGATTGACTACGGCTAATTTGGAACCATTTCAGGAAATGTTTGCCCTACCATAAAACCTTTATTGCCTATTCAGCTTACACTTTTTTCTTCGGGTACTTTGCTAATTTTAGCTGAAACGTTGTTCTTGTTGTTGTTTTCTTCAAGAGAAGTTGCATGACCATCAATTTTTTTTTTTTTTTTGTGAACCAAATTTAGATGTCGGATAACCAAATTTAGATACCACCGTTAACCATTAGTCTTTTCTTTTCATATTTTTTAATGAAAACGTTACTTATAAAATTATTGACCCTTAATATAAAGGAGTATTTTAAATTTAAAGTCGACTTTATTTTTAATCAAACGGTTTTGTTCATTTTGTGTATGAAAACCTTACAAAAATATTTATATTTTCAAATATTTTGATTGGTTAAAAATAAATTAACCAATCAGAATGCTCCAAAAATAAACCAAGTCAAGGTATACTGCCACCCAATATTTTAACTAAAGTCGACTTTACCTAAATTATACATTTGAAAAATTTAGATACTAAGGGCGATTATTTGTAAGAAACAAAGCTATTTTTTCATATTTCTTTTAAACATTTTACCAGTTTTTAGGTTTTACTACTTAAATTTTGAAGAAGTTATGCGAAAAATCTTTATTAGTTGAAATGCTCCTAATTACTTGGCAAAGATTTTATTTCTGTGTCAAATAAATGTATTTCCTATTAAAAGATTTTAACAATGACATTTTTGTTTTGGTATTTAAAATGTTTTTTTATGACTGACTATGAAATTAAAAAATCCTATTCGAAACAAAAACAATTTAAAAAATTTAATATTTTTAAAATTTCCCGTTTTCCCGGGAAAAATATATTATTTTCCCGGGAATTCCCGGCAAACTTTTCCCGGGATTTCCCGCCCGGGAATTCCCGAACCCCAATCCCTAGTAGCTAACAAAATTACCAAGCGAAAGATCAAAAATTATTTTATGAACGATTGAACGAAATTGTCAAAGAGCGATTGAACTAGAAGAGCGAACTAGTTCTGCACAACAAATTGAACTAGAAAGAGAGGTCTATTTTTTGAGAAACATTTCCATTCACACAAAATATTTACGATATAATATTCAATAAATATTTTCTCCAAAAACAAGCCGATTAATAGTATGAAACTTTCTGTGTGCAAAGAAAATCATCTGAGCTTTTTTCTAAAATAAAAAAAAAAATGTTGGCCGATTTTTAGATAACTGAGTTTTCTATTAGACTAAAAATTCAGAAGCAGTAACTATTTTTTTTTTAAATTGCGCACTCTATTGACATAGTCAAATTTCTAGCATTTTTCAAATTCAATTAAATTATAATATATAAAAAATAAAAGCTTAATTTCACAATATTTAAGCATGCTTACTCCGCCCACTTTTTGGAAAAATTTAAAAAGTTTCTCCAATTTTTATTCCTATCATATAGAACAACAAATTAGAGTTGTGTCGTTCATGAACGAACTAGTTCATTTGAACGGATCAAATCACTGAACGATATGACATTGTTCACCATTATTCGTTCTTTTCGTTCAATCGTTCATTTTGTTCTTTTTTATGCATAGAAAATTTGTATCTCTCTTTTATTAATTTTTTTTAAAGAATTAAATATTTTTCTTAATAATTTAAAATTTTTATTAATTTTTTAATTTTCTGATAATATTAGTCTATGTACAATAAAATTAATGTAAACATGTAACATGTTTATTAATAAATTGTCAAACGGACGACACAGTTCACGAATCCCTGTTCAGACAGAGCTCATGACAAAAAAGAACGATTTGAACGAACTAGTTCATTGAATTGTATTGAACGATAAGACCGAGTCGCCAAAAAGAACGATTAAGCCCAACTCTACAACAAATGCCGTAAGTATGATATTGATATGCTCATGGAAATAAATCTGTAAAAATAGCAGAAAAAGTAACTAAAATTAGTTAAAAATGATGCTGAAAAAAAACTGATCTTTTTGCTAAATGCTAGTAAAATAAGAACAGCAAAAATAAAACTGTTAAATTTACAGGATTTTAGTTATATTTAAGTTAACTTTTAGTTAATTCAATAAGACAAATTGTACTGCAAAATGTGCAGAAAATTTTGCTAAATTTTAGTAGACATCAAATGTTTATTGCAGCACCCTCTTTCGAAGTAAAATAATATAACAGGGCTACGAACTAATAAGCTTCAACAAGCTTACCAACTCTGCACTAGATGGCGTGCAATAACTTTTCTAAGTGTTGCCATATTTGAAACTCTATAAGTCGACTTTCACAATTTTATTAAACCATCAAAAGTCAAGTTTTTGACTATTCAACTTTTTTTTTAAGCCCGATAGAACTTTAAATTGTAAAAAGTAACACAAAATATTTAATTAATTAGAAATATTTAATTTTAATCCAAAAAAAATTTTTTTCAAAAGATTAATACATTTCATTAACATTTGAAAATGATTTCGGGCATATGGCCACCGCGGCTGTTCTTGACGAAGCGCATTCTGGACGTACAATTTTAGGTCACTTTTTCGAGCATGTCACGAATAACACGAGCAATGTTGGCTTTTAAGGCGTTAATTGTTGTTGGTTTATCAGCATAAACCAGTGACTTCACGTGGCCCATAATAAATAATCGAGAGGTGTCAAATTGCACGGCCTTGGAGGGCAACTGACAGGTCCATTTCTCGAAATTAACTTATCGCAAATTTTTTATTTCATCTTGTTGAACCACACCTCGACCGGATCATTGTCATCCATATTTTAAAACAAAAAATCAATGGTAATGGTGTGGTAACAATCTCCATTTTTGAAGAAAATAGGTCCAATGATGCCACCAGCGTGTAAACCACACCAAACGGTGAATTTTTCTGGGCGTAATGAATTCTGTAGGGTCTGTTGTGGATTGGTTTCACTCCATATGCTACAATTTTGTTTATTAACAAACCCGTTAAAACCCAGTATTTTGTTTAAAAGAGCGAAATAATTTCGCTCTATGTTTGGAGCTCAAAAACTATAATAAAAACAGTAAAATGCACAAATTTTTTATGGTCTATAAAAAGTTACAATAATAATTAACCCAATGTCACTTTTTCGCTACATTTTCAAATGGTCCTGTCTATTAAATTGATGCGAAAAAAATTCCACCGCAATTTCGCAGAAATTCCACACAAGTGAATAATCATCTTTTTTTTTATATGGTGTTCGACAGCTTTTTTCGCAAAAGTATGAACAAAATACCGGACTTAAGCCAAAAATAAGCCTCATCGCTGAACACAATAGCTCTGTTCCACGTACGTTACCGCGGGTACCCAATTTTACCAGAAAGCGTTTCTATTATTAAAATTGTGTGTAAATTGTTGTTTTTTTCGGATAAATTGGGTTGCCGCGGACACCCGCGGTAACGACGTCTAACAGACCTAATCTTGCGTCTATAAGCTGCGCAAATTAATGACTGATTTTCAATGTAAATCTTGATAATTTGGGATCGTTGTTCAAGCGTCAATCTATTCATGAAGATTTGCCAGAGTATGCTGATCATAAATGTCAAAAAGTGAGCGTAGTATGACAGTTCGTTTCACAGTTAACCCTTTCGTAAGTTCTAAGAAACACCCTTCGGAAGTCAAATTAAGCCAAAAATCAATCACACTCTCAAAACAATTCCGTTGTGGAAACCGAATTTTTTGCCAACCCAATTGATTCGGTTGCCGCAACCTGGCCGTTACAACGGAATTGTTTTGAGAGTGCAGGCACTTCAATAATTTACGATTTTTGTGACAAAGTATGTGGTTCTAATTAAAATATTAATCACACACGACTCATTCAAGACTCATGCTCGACAACAACATTTAGCGACAATTATAAAAGTCGAAAGATCAAAAGAAAAAGTTGATTATTCGATTTTTTCGCCAGAAGAAAGTCGACTTTAAAAATTGGAAATTCCTACAAAAAGGCGATTTGTCGAAAGTCGATTTATAGAGCCCTACTTCTGGAAAATGTTTTATGGAGTAAAAAGAAGCATTTTCAAAAACTTCCTTACGGTCTGCAAAAGCGACCGTCATATTTCCCCCCCCCCCCCAAAAAAAAAAAACTCTTCTTGATTTTGAATTCAATATCTACTTCTTTCATACACAAATTTCTGACAATTTAGAGAACTCTAGAGCAAATATTTCCGACCGAATGTACCTCTCCTATATTCGATCTTAGATTTTTCTCCAAGCTATGGGAGTGTAAACCACCTTGACATCACATCAGTATGATGCAAAATATTCCCAAACCTAAAAAAATATCGTTTTCATGGTACTATAGCTTCAAAATTTCAAAAAGGGAATAACTTCGAAAAACGGCTAGTACCATTAAATTCAAAAAAATTTTATTTTTTTTTGCCGACCGTAGGGGCCTTTTTTAATTTTTTGTTATAGCTTTGACATTTAAAATCGGATTTTAAAGTGTGATATGTCGATTTTTTTGCCTCGAGGAGACCATAGTAAAAATCCAATTAAAAAAAATTTAAAAAGGCGACCCCTACGTTCGGCAACCAATATATAAAAAAAATTTATACTGGGTTTAGCGAAAAACTTCCTTAGCAAAAGTTTAATAATTTTTTGCGAGCTTTAATTTTCTGACATTAGGGTTGTACATTAGGGTGGTAGCAACTGAGATCTGGTGGGTAACTACTAGAACGGGATACTTGAGGTCAAAATGTCCTTCGAGCAAAACACTGGTCTCCTCGAGAGAAAAACATCGGTGTATCATACTTTATGATCCGACTGTAAATACCAAAGATATAACGAAAAATGTAAAATAGCGACCCCTACGTTCGGCAAAAAAAAAATAAAAAAAAATTTTTGAAACCTCCTTGCAAAAATACTTCATATTGGAGAGTGTACGGCGCACTTTTTTTTTGCCTATAAGGTGGTACGCTCTAGTGTCCAGCTTGTTAAAATTCCTAAATCGACTTAATAAACTTAGTAAATTTCCAAGACCTAAGGCCCTATCATCATCTCTATTATTTATTTCTTTTTTTTTATATAATTTTGTATTTCACCAAACAAAAATCATTATAAATAATCGCTTTTTGTTGTTTTACAAAAAAAAATCCGGTTAGCAAATGTAATTATGTTATTAGATTTACCAGGGACGTAACAGTTATAACTTTTATTCAAAAAAGTGATTGTTTTACAATTATTTCTTGTTTGAGTATTTTTAATTTTCTGTTTATTTGCTCTGTTTGATTTTTATTTTTAATTCAAACAAAAACAATCCAAACACGATTTTTATTTTTTCAAAAATAATAAAAGTTATTTTGTGATTTTTTTTCTTTATCAAAAAATAACAATTAAGAATATAAATCAAAAGCCATAGAACCATTGACTTCAAGAATTATAATATCCTGATGATGTCAACTAGTGTTAATAAAGGATTGAACAGTGATTTAAAGTGAGTAAATATGTATATTCCAGCAACTTCCGGCATTCAATTTAGGTCAATTTTTAATTTTTATTTTATTATCAAATAAAAAAGTTAGTGCTTAATTTTTTCAAAAAAATCATTCTGTAACTTTTAAAAACAGTTTTAAATTAAAAATCAAAAAACAACAGAAATTTATAGAGTAAAATATAAAAATTGAAAAAATTAAAATCTTTGGCAAACTTTGTGATTTTTTTGTGCAATATGATTTATAAAATATAGTGCATTATTGAAATATTATAATTAAATAAATTTGGGTGGTGACTTTTTTAGAAATATAACAGTTATTTTGGGTCTCTGAGATTTACATTAAAAAGAAAACAAAAGTTTTTTTAAAAAAAATTTAACATAATTTCAAATTTTAACACAATGTGATTTTCTGGGTCACAAAAAGTCATTCAGTCAAAAATTTAAACACTCAGATAATGATCGCGTGAGCAAATAATACGTTTTAAAACTTCATACTACAAATTTAAATTGAAATTATATTTAGAAATAAATTATATACATATATAGAGCGTTCCCACCATAATAATGATAATTATATGACAATAGCAGAGAATAGTTAATTTTGACGATTAAAACAATTGTGTTCAAAACTTATGCTTCTTGAAGTAAAAGGAAATTTTGAATTTAGGCTGATGTGTAGTGTTTAAAACAAGATAAAAGGTGTGTTGATGTTGACTATGTTTTTGGTTTGGAACTTCCGTAGTTATTATTAATAGATTAACGCAAAAAAAAAAACCTAATAAAAGTATAAACAAATTTAAGATGATGAAGATGATGATGGTGGTGAAAAGTTGTACAAAATATAACAAATATAACATCCGCATATAATTAGGAAAATATATTTCGTATGAGTTAAAAGTGGCGGTGGTAAATAATAATAATAATAATAGTTTTAAAAAAAATAATTTTTTGAAAAATGATGAAAACATAAATGTTTAAGGTTAAATATTTTGGTATATTTCAAGATTTCCTGTTTCGAATATTAATAAGACAAGTTCATGTTTGCAGTATTTTATTTTTTTTTATTATTAGTATTTGAAATAGGTTTTAATGATACCAAAACTGCTTCGACAACAAGTACAACATATTACAATTGCCATTTTGTAGATGATGACAAAAATATAATAAAAACTCAACAGAATTGAGTTGTATTTTAAACAAGTACTTGCGAAAGTTAGTCATAATTTTAAATGTGGTCAGCAGCAGCTGTCATTGTTTGATAAAAAAAAAATTAAAAAAAAACAATGCTATTTACAAGCACATTTAGTTTTTTACAACCCATTGAGTTTGTCATAAAATAAATAATATATAACAGAATTTATAATTACAATATTAAATCATCATGAAAAACAATAATTAACATTTTTTCCACAAATTACTGTTCCTTATAAGAACAACTCTGCTTTATCTTACACAAAAAATTAACTCTGCTTCCTTTAGGGTTCTCATTTAGTCTTCTTCTTCTTCTTTTTTCTCCTTTAAGTTAATTTCAAATTCAATAGTATGTCACTTTATCATTAACCGTTATATGCGCACAACTACAGCACCATCATCATCATAATATATACAATTTAGTACAAGACATATTTCAAAAATTGATTATGTTTATTTTTTATCGCTTAAAGAATACAAATTTCTTGTTTATATTTTGGTTAGTTATAAATTTCTGTATTTTATTTTCATCAAAATAAGAACATTTTACCACAAAAAAATTCCGTAACACCCATAAACTAAAGAAAGACCAACCAACAAAGCAAAAACAACTGATTTTAAATGCAGATCACAACATATTCGTCGTTTAAAAATGATGTTCGTCTTTTTAAATTTCACAACAATATTTTTGCAATTAAATTTCGTTTTTTAACGATAAATTCTTTTTGAACATGATCATTTGCCCAACAAAAATTATGACCAAAAAATGTGTGATTATATAAATATTTACCGTTAGTTTTATTTTATGAAGCGCGTTCTGAATTTTATAATTATGGCATTTTTTTACCATTTATTACGATTATATTTGCATTTTATATAACCCAATATTTGTTAAATGTATCCAATTTAATTGCTTAAACTTTTTTGAATACTAAATAGCAAATACTCATAGTATAATGATAATTGTATAAATTATCAGCCGCTTAGTCTGCAATAAGAATTAAATTATATTGAAGCGTGGGAATTTCACAAAAAAAAAACAGTGTTAAAATCCACATAAATGCAAATTAGAATAGATATATTAACATTTCAAATAAGAATGATTTTATAAAGAAGTTCTTAAAGTAAAAACTTAAACTAGTTTTAGTTAAATAAGAAAATCGATATGGCAACATCGAAAAAAAAAAATTGTTAAAATTGAAGAAAAAAATATTAGCTAAAACTACTATAGGCCAGTTTTATAGTCAGAACTACCAGAAAAATTTTTTGCAATCGGTTGCCAATCATATCAATTCTGCAAATGGTTCCATTGCCCGTTTCCATGAATCTTATATGGAAGGTATGACTCACAGAGAAGCAGTTCTAAAAATAAAATCCTCGAAAATTACCAAAAAAGCTGGTTTAACTCGCACATCGTAATGTGGAAAATAATATAGAAGGCACGTATTTTTCTAGTTGCCCAATCTCACGTTTAGGGGTTAAAGAGTAAGGTAAAAAATGTTCAAATTTCAGTTTTATTTTCACAGAAAACAGTTAGTTGTGGCCATTAAATTTCGTGACAATACAATTCGGGGGATTACTATGTACCTTCAGATTTTAAAGCGTTTAAATTAATTAAATTTTCAGTTCAAATTTTGAATTTATTTTTACACTCACAGAAATAAACCTGTAAAAGTAGCAGAAAAGGTAACTACGAATTAGTTAAAAATTATCTTACAGAAAATCTGCTGAAGTCAGTAGATTTCTTTGCTAAATACTAGTAAAATAAGAACAGCAAAAGTAAAACTGTTAACTTTATAGAATTTTATTTACATTTAAAATAACTTTTAGTTAGTTCAAAATGACAAATTATACTGTAAAATCTGTATAACATTTTGCTAAATATTAATAGAATACACTCACAAAAGTTCGTCGGTAGAATCTACTGAAAATGACAGTTAAAACAAAGGTATATGCAATTAAAATGGCGACAGAGGTATTTACCTTTAAAATAACTAAAAGTTTTGTTATTTTTAACTGTTGAAAAATAACTAACAAATGCATTAAAAATAACCACCAATGTCGTAAAATTAACTGATAAATTTTTACTACAAAAATTTCAAATCAACTGACAAAATCGGTAAAAACTACTGTTTTTTACAGTCAATTCTTTTTGTTTATAAAACTATATTTTAATAAAAAAAAAAATAATTTATTTTCTTTCGATTACAAAAATATGTGGTATTTATTACTTCAGCCAATTTAAAATTTGAAGTAAAAATTCCAAACCGTTCTCCAGTTATTATGCTTTTATGCATTGAAGATACAATACAAGTTTATGATTTCTATTTGCAAACTAGAAATATATAAAAAATAACAAATATAAACTAAACAAGAATTTTTAAAATCAAAAAAATTCAACGAAATTTTTTATTTTTAAATAACTAACAAAAACTACTTTTTACTGTAAAAATACTGTTTTGGTAGTTGTTTATTATGATATTAAAAATAACTGATTTAAACAACTGTTATGAAATTATAGTACTTTTCGTTAGTTATTTTCTGAAATAACCGTTTTTCTATAGAAAAACAACTGTAATTCCTGTTAAAAACAACTACTGATTCCTACACAATTAACTGTCATGTAACTGTCAAACTTTTTTGAGTGTAGAAATAGCAACAACAAACAACTGTTATATATACAAACAAAATTAGTAAACTGCTGATTTCAGAAGGCTAGGTTTTTATTTACATTAAAAAAAATCTAAAAAAATCTTGGAAAATATAAAATGGTTACGTGGTTATTTAGTCTATTTATCAAAATGGTTTACTGATTTAGTAGATTAAGTTATTGTTTTTTTATATATGTATAACTAAAATTCTGTATATTTAACAGCTTTATTTTTGCTGTTCCTATCTTACTAATGTTTAGTAAAAATAGTCTGCCAGCCAAAGATATAACGAAAAATTTCAAAAGGCGACCCCTACTTTCGGGAAAAAAATTTTTTTGGAAACCTTCATGCAAAACTGATTTAGATTCGATGGTGTACGGTGAACTTTTTTTTTGTGGTACGGTCTAGTGCACACAGAAAAAAACAGGAGGAATATTACCTAAGAGCTATGTAATTATACAACTACATAATTTTCAAGTTAGTTTTACAAAGTTCTAGTAAAATATGTAAATTTTATTGTAAAATATATACAATCCTTGCAAAATATATACATGTGTAGCGGAAAATATCCGAAAAATTACATATATTTTGCTATAAAATTGTAAAACTTACTTCGAACTTATGTAGTTGTATAATTACATAGCACTTAGATAAAGTTCCACCTGTTTTTTTTTTCTGCGTGTGTACATTAGGGATGCCAAACGGGAAATCCCGAATCCCGGGATTTTCGGGATTGGCAAAATTCCGAATCCCGGGATTATTTCTCAAAAATCCCTGGATTTTCTTATTTTTTAATATTAATATAAAAGCAAATAAACAAAGTGAGCAATTTTAGATTACCTACGTTTTTTCTTGAATTTTCTCATATTGACAAGAAATTGATGCCAAGATATTGGTAAAATTATAAATTAAGTAAATTATTCGAGTAAACTATGCAAAGACTTTGCAGAAATATTTGAAATTTTGGTAAACAATATTAAGTTTTTGTGTAATACATGCGAAAAATCAAGTTTGTTATTTTACCGATTTATTCTTCCAAGCGAAATTCGATTTCTGAAACTGGGACTGTAAGTTTTGGCTGGGACTGCAAGTTTGAATTCTTCCATGAAAACATTTGATAACGATAACCAAATAACTTTGTTGCTGTAATTACACGATTTAGTGGGCAAGGTTATCGCAACGAATCTGTTTTAAAATCTGCTTACAAAATACTGGGCGCAAGTGTATTAAGTACACTACAGGCCTTATTATCCCAGCCAGAAAAATACAAACGGGAAAGCGATGGCAAGGTATTTTAACAGGTGGTACAAGTACTGACAAAAATGTTTTCCCATTTCCAATATGATAACGTCAATAGACAAAAGGACCGGCAGTTCAAAAAGCGCCGGAAAAGTACTGGAGAAACAAAATTTTTAACTTTGGCAAAACGCTGCCAAAACCAATAAATAGGTGGTTTGGAATTATATTTTCCAAAATAAAATTTAAAAAAAGTTCATATGTATCTTTTTTTTGCCCTGCCGTGATGTTTTGTAAAACAAATACTGGCACAACGATGTTTGCAAACACTGGCAAAGCGTCCCAAATGAGTGTTCTGCCAGTCATTTATTTTTAACATCGCGGTTACCCAGTGGTATGCAAGTACTTGATTTTTCGTACCACTGTCAATTTCTGACTGAGATGTTTCAATATTCATAAAATGTACCAAATTATTAATTAACAACTATTTAATAATTATAAAACGCTTTATTCTATAAAAAAATTAGTTACATAACATAAAAATTTTTACAAATAAAGGAAAATTTAAATCCCGAAATCCCGTAAAATCCCGGGATCCCGAAAAATTCCGTAGTCCCGAAAATTCATACAAAATCCCGAATCCCGGGATTTTCAAATATCAATCCCGATTGGCATCCCTAGTGTACATTAATCCAATTTCAACTTTTTTCCATTTTGTGTAAATTAATATGCAAATAATTTTTAATTATTTGTGTACCTAAGTTTTGCATAATTTGTGAACAAACTATTTTTTCTTTTTAATTTGACATTTTTAATAAATCGATTAATATTTGAGGCGGTTTATTTGATAATGCGGTAATCATTTATCTAATTTTGTTGATAAATTATCAAACCACGGTATATTTTAATTTTTGATAAACAAAAATATGCAGTATAGGTATGTTTTTTCTGCGCAAGTATATTAACAAAATTAATTTTAAAAAAAGTTAGCTTTAAATAAAAAAATTTTGCAAGTTTGCATCTGAAGTTGCCAAGAAGTTAAAAATTCTATCGATTTTTTTCTGTTTTTTATTTTTAATTTTTTAATTTTTATAATTAAAAATTATTAATGGTTTTTTGCTTAATTACTACTGACCTTTAAAATGACAAATGTTTTGCGAAAAAATAAATATGAAAAAAATTTACACTTTTTTTAAGAAAACAATGAAAACGATTGTTTGTTCTAGAAAAATGGTTGTAAATTTTTAATAACTATGGCAATTTAATAGAATTTATAGCTAAAAATTCAATATTTCCAAGATTGTTAAAAAAGATAAGAAAGTTTGTTTGGTTAAAAATACATGAGAAATTATTTAGCCGGAAATTTTCTTTTAAAGTTGTTTCCCTTAATTGAAAAATTGTTTGACCTTCTGATAAGATTTTCAAATTTTGTATTTACTTTGTAATTTGTTTTCAATAACAATTAAATTAAAAATGTCTAAATTTTTTAAATTTTTAGACCTTTATACAAATATTTCTAACACCATATCCACTGTTATTTAATGCTAAAAAAATATATATATTTATTATAAATCACGATCAATGATTTAGGCATCAATTAACACAGTTAATTAACAGTTTTTCTAGAACATTTTTATTACCATTTTTTTTATAAACGCGTATGTAAAGTTTTGCCATTTTTTCTTGGGGTGTTTGTTTCAAATTCTTGTTTATCAACAATAAGAACCGAAACCAACCATATAAATATTTTTAAACTATAATACAATAACACTGGGAGAAAAAATTTAAGTGCTAACAAAATTCAACAATTTTTTAACTTTTAACAATTTTTTTTTTAGTGAAAGCACCGTAAATGAACATTTTTTTTAATTTTATAACAAAGACACAATTACAATAAACACAAAATGTCACTTTTTCGTAAGAAAAATAATAGTCTTGTACATTAAATTTGCGTGAAAACAAACTCTACATAATTTTCACGTGAAACTCATTGTCGTGAAAAATCATTTTTTTTATATGGAGTATAACAGTTTTTTCACGTGAAACTCAAACAACTTACGGTGCTGCAAGAACAAAAAATTTCACCAAATTTGTTATACAAAATAATTTTACCAAGCCTTGCACAAAATCCAAACTAATGCATAAATGGTAAACAAAGAAAATCACACGAAATTGAAATAAGTTTTAATAAATTTAAATAATGAACTTCGTAAAATATTCCAAGGCATTAAGTATGTTTGTTAAAATTTTTGCATAATCTATACAAAAAGGTATAAAGTAGTAAAAAATTCGCCGTACACCGTCCAATCTAAAATATTTTTGCAAGGAGGTTTAAAAAAATTTTTTTTGCCGAACGTAGGTGTCGCCATTTTACATTTTTCGTTATATCTTTGGCATTTACAGTCGGATCTTAAAGTATGATACATCGATGTTTTTCTCTCGAGGGGTCAATGTTTTGCTCTAAAGGCCATTGACCTCGAGTATCCCGTTCTAGTATTTACACACCAGATCTCAGTTGCTACAACCCTAATGTCAGAAAATTAAAGCTCTCAAAAAATCATTAAACTTTTGCTAAGGAAGTTTTTCGATAAATCCAAATTCGGCAAAAAAAAATTTTTTTTTGCCTTGCAAAAATACTTTATATTTGAAGGTGAACGGCCCACTTTTGCTTTTTTTGCCTATAAGGTGGTACGCTCTAGTGTACACTATTGTATATTATACAAAAACTTAGGTAAAATATGATATTTTGGGTTTGTGTTTCAAATAAAAAAATTAAATTTTTTCCAGTGTATATGATACTGTTAAATCCAATTGGAATACAATTTATTAAACAATAAACACTCTAATAAAAACCCAGCACAGCAAATTCCACCCTTTATAGAAAGTATTTTTAAACAATATGTATATGCTGTCCCGAAACGATGCATATTATTGAGCTGAGTATGGAAAAGATTTTAAAAAAAATCGTTTGTACTTATAGTTTGCTACCCGCGTTGAAAATTGCCTTTTGCAGTTTTTTTTTTAATTTTTTTTTACCAAATCAGGCTGTTAATATACAAAAATACAAAATTCTCGTTCCGTTGAATTTTTTTACTTTATGTAATGTCTCGGTTTGTGTGTTCCAATCATCATTTTCTTATTGCGGACAACTGATGAGTTGGTGTGATGCCCACGAAACAATTGTATTGTCTATCATCAAAATGGTCAATCTTTTTGAAACAAAAAAATCTTATATGACAATATCAATTTAGAATCTGGAATTTGAATATTCTAACTAAATATATGAAAATGTAGTAAGTCCGAAAAATATTTATTTTATTTTCTAATGTAAAAATTAAAATAATTTTTAAATTTTTTTATTTAAATTTTTGGTCAAAATATGTATCTAAAATTTGGTAATACACTCATCGTTGAGTGCTATTACGTAAGATTTTCCAATTTCGGGGCACCCTAATGAATAACCTTGATTTTAATTTAATTACAAATGAATATATATATTTTTTTTTAACATGAAAGAATGTGGAATCCCAAAACGACGACGAACTATTATTTCTGGCCCTTATAAAGAAGCATAAACATGTTCTAATCTAAAATAAACAATATAAATAAAGTACGTGTTTGGCATAAACAATTACATTAAACTAAATATCTACAAACTAAATTAATTTTTTTTTTAATTTGGAAACTTAATGAAATATATTTATTGAAATAATAAGAGCCACTATTAGGGTAGCCAAATACCAAGTTTTTTTTGCAGTTAATTCTCATTATTTTTATGCTTTAAAATGTTTCTTCAAACGAAATATGATAACTCTGGGTTTCTTACTGACTGTTTTTGGGTATTTGGGAGTTTGTGCTGATGTTTGTAACTACCAAAAATAATGGGCGTAGATTCAACTTATAATACACCGATTGTCCGTCTGTGTATCCATGTAAAATCAAAGAGAATACATAATAAAGAGATTGGGGGACTCTCTATCACTGAGAAAGCATTTGTTCTATTATGTGCCTTGGAACAGGAACATACTCAAACTAGAGATGAGCGATATTTTCATACCGGTGATTTAATCACAGTTATTAATAAATCACTGGTAACGGCAGTGATCAAATATTTCAAGTCGCAGTTACTCGGAATGTCGTTCTTTTAATATTTGTGTACTATTCTTTCTTGCAAACTTCATTTTTTTTCAATAACAGTGACTTGCTTTCACATTCTTCTGAATAAAATGTCTCCTTCTATCATGTCTTTGTTACCGGTCGCAACTATTCTTCTTTTAAGGCCCAGTTTTTAGGAAGTGGATTATTTTTAAACTTAGTTTAACGCAGTTTGTAACTGGAATACTGCTTTTAAAATGTGGTTTATTTTTTTATTTAAATAAAGAAATAAATTATACTCGAGAAAAAGTTTTTCCGACAAATTTTTGTTAATAAACTTTGAAATGGCTGACAAAATTCGTTTTCGGTTTAACTAAACCAAGTTTAACTGACATCTTAAAAACTCGCCATAAATATTATTTCGTTTATTTATCAGAAAATCGCAGTCTTTTCCATAGAAAAACGGTGATCACGATCACAGTTTAAAAGAACAACGATTTGCAAATAACATTCACTGAGAACAATGTTACTGAAAAATCGCCGGATCGCCCATCTCTATTACAAACCCGTGATCACGGTCACTGTTTAAAAGAACGGTGATTTGAAAATCACGATCACTGGTAGCAGCGTTATTAAAAAATCTCCGGATCGCTCATCTCTAACTCAAACCAATATCACCCAGCAAACATGGCAATACGAAGAAGATTCTCCGAACATATCGCCAGGAAGAAAACATTTATTGCCGGCAATATCAATTTCGTATTCCGGAAGTTTCCTCCGTCGGAAACAACTGTTACACTAAAACAATACTTCCAGGCAATATGAAAGCAATAACTCATATGGAAGAAAAAAGGGATATCGCTAAATAAACTTCCAGTACAATAAAAAATCGATTTCATTTTTTTATTATTAAATTTAAGCCTGAAAAACAATATCTGCATACATTATCCATTGACCAACTTTTAAATTATTTTGATTTCATCTTAGCCGATTTTTCCCGCGCAATTAATCTTAACTTTTCACGAGTTTATTTCCTATATATCTTTTGATTGTTTTTGTACAAATTTAGTTTTAATTTTTTCCAAATTGATAAAAGATTTCAAACAAATTTGAATTCCAAATGATACAAAGATGATATTGCCGAAATATTGTCATAAAAAGTTATGACAAAAGATAAAATTTTTGAATTATTTTTTTCCAAATATCGTCGAATTATCTTCCAAGTGATAAAAGGACGACAATTTCAAAGTAAATACTACTTGATTATTTTCATTCAAATGACAAATAGAATATATCGCTTAATATCTTCTTGGAAGGTATCTTTTAAATGTTTGCAGGGTCATTATGTGCGCTCTTTGTATGACTCAAAACATCGATTGTAACCAGGGATGGAAAATAATAATTTAGTTATAAAAGTCAAGAATGGAACTATACTATGGAATTATACTATTCCAACAGTATTATAGCCCTAGATTATGAATTTTAAAAAACCATACCTAAAAAATTGCAAAATAATATCGAAATGCGAAAAAAGGCTTTGGGGTTCAAAAAATTAATTAAAAGATTTACATTCTGCAAACGATGCCAAAATTAACTTTATTTTATGAAATAAAACTTTATTTTATGAAATGGGCATTATACTCCGTAGATTATAAATTTAAAAAACCGCACTTAAAAAATTGCAAAATAATAGAGGAACGCGAAAAAAGACTTTGTGGTAGAAAAAAATAATTAAAAAACTCAATCAGCGATTAACAATCTGCAAATGAATACAATGACGCAAAAATTTTCCTTTTTGCAAATAGTTTTTTCGCGATTTATTTATTTATTTTTTTTGCAAACTAAGCACCAAACTTTTGTGTATAAAATTGGTACTATAGACCCTAGATTATAAATTTAAAAAAAACACACTTAAAAAATTGCAAAATAATCGCGGAAAACGAAAAAAGGCTTTATGGTACAAAAAATTAATTAAAAACCTTAATCAGCGATTTAAATTCTGCAAACAAATATATTGATGAAAAAATTTATCCTTTTTGCAAATTTTATTTTTCGCGATTTTTTTTTGCAACTAGCCACAAAACTTTGTTGTATGAAATGTGTATTATAGTCCCTAGATTATAAATTAAAAAGAAACGTACTTAAAAAATTGCAAAATAAAAGCGGAAGGCGAAAAAAGACTTTTTGGTACAAAAAATTAATTAGGAAACGTAATCAGCGATTTAGATTCTGCAAACAAATATATTGATGCAAAAATTTTCCTTTTTGCTAATTTTATTTTTCGCGATTTTTTTTTGCAACTCGCCACCAAACTTTGTTGTCTGAAATGTGTATTATAGCCCCTAGATTATAAAATAAAAAAAACGCACGTAAAGAATTGCAAAATAATAGCGGAATTTGAAAAAAGAATTTATGGTACAAAAATTGAATCCCTAGGTTATATATTTAAAAAAAAACGCACTTAAAAATTGCAAAATGACGGTGGAATTCGAAAAAGGCTTTATGGTACAGAAAATGAATTAAAAGAGGTAATCAGCGATCGACATTCTGCAAGCGAATATATTGTTGCAAATGTTTTTTTTTCACAATTTGTGCTAATATTTGCTAATATTTAATTTTTATGTTTTTTAACGAGCCAAAGAGGAAGCTATTTTTTAGTTACTTACATTTTTAAATATTTAAGAGCGATCCAACATTTTTTGGTATAAGAGCCCGATTAAGTGAGCCTTTTCCATCCCTGATTAACCAGTCGGAGTTCGTTCCTGTTCCAAGCCGCCTAATATTTTTTCAAATAAAAAATATTGAGAGAGTTGCAAGGCCATTGGTAAAATCAATAACCCTTGTAATCTATTTATTGAACTTAAATGATATTACCAAACCAAAGCGATTTTTTGCCCGGGTCCTACATAATTTTATTCATTAATCAGATAGTGCTCATTCCGGCCTAAAAGAATCGGGTCCAATTTTTTCTTAGTTCCTTCCGCTTCTTTTTTTGTGGCATTTTGAAGTCCTAAATGTTCTAAAAATTACGAAAAATTTATTTTTTATTTCTTTGGTATTATATTTTCCGATTGAAGTTTATTTAAAAAGTAAAACAGAGAAAAAAGTAAGGTTATTGTTGAAATATCATAAGATTTTCTTTGTTTACCTAAGTTTTTTTTTCATAACTTATGGCATTTTCTTTAATTTTTTTTGAAGTTTTCCCGTTTTTTGGCAGCATATTTCTGGCAACCCTAATTACCGTGCATGCCAGCATAACTTTTGAAATAAAAAAAAAACCTAAAGTGAATTTTAAATAACTATTTTATTTTCTTATCAAATTTGTTACCATTTTAACATTGGGTACGTTCTATAAAACCTACTAACTATTCTGTAATTTGTTCGTGTTTAATGGTAATCTGTTTCTGTAAATGAGGGTTAATAAACTCTTTGTTTCTTTCAACGACGGTAATGATTAAAATGGTTTAAAGTTCAGCTACAAAATAACAACTTAATATGCCAAGTACCAAAGTACCTACTGTGTCAAGATAAAGATAACGAAAATTTACAGAAAAAAAAGAAAAAGAAAAAGTTTTTTTTTCCTTTGTTTTCATTGGAAATTATAGAAGAGGTGTTTAAGTGGGTCATTTAAATTAAATTGTTAAAGAAGAAACAAAAAAAAGAACAAAACCTTTTTTTATGTACTACAATTACCTTAAGATTAATTTAAAAAAAAACTACACAATATGTTTAAGAAAGTTTTCCATAATACATCATTTGCGGTATTAAGATCTTTGCTGAAGTTTTTGTTTTTTTTTATAACAAATACTACTTAATTATGCTTAAAATATGTGCCTATATGGTTATAACAAAAACCTGTTTTCTTTAAATAAGCCATTATATTATTTAAATTTAATTATTTATTATAATTTAAACCATATATAGTATAAATACACGTATTGTGTGTATTTAAAACAAATACGATTTCCTTCACAATGCACTTTTTTCTAGTCAGACTTATCAGTCTCTTTATTTTTCTTATATTTTTTTTTTGCAAAATTTATAATTACGTAGTTTTATTGAGGGTATTGTGTTAAAAAATATAAGTACAATAAACACAATTAAATTAATTATTAACTTCCTCAATACTGCGAACAATGGCAAGAAAATATCAATTTATTGATAATAAATTTGATTAAATCCCTGGTTCTTGGGAAATCGAAAAAAAATCGTGCTAATAAAAAATAATTAGAATGTTATAAATACATCTTGAAATCAAAGTTTTAAGGTCTAATAAAATTTCTAATATGAAATTAAACGGTTCAACCTATTTTGATCATACATTTTTTTTTTTCTTCCAACACAATTTCCTTGTGTAACATTTTCTTAAAAATATCTATAATTTCTTTCGACTGAAAAAGAATGTTGTTAACAAAAATAGACTTACTAAATTAAAATCTTTTATTTCAAGTAATTTTTCAACTGCCCGGCTAGCTCAGTCGGTAGAGCATGAGACTCTTAATCTCAGGGTCGTGGGTTCGAGCCCCACGTTGGGCGTCAAAATTTTTTATTTTTCCTCCTATTTTTTTTTTTTTTTAATATGTATTTATTTAAAATAAAAATATACTTTCATACATATTGTTGTTGTTGTTGTTCACAAATACAGCTTATTTTTCTTAATGTCAATACACTTTATACAAACACCTAACAGCATTATTGTGTGATATTAAATATAAAAAACTCGTTGTCCCCTAGCTAAAAAGACATGTTAGACAAATCATCAAGATCATTTTGATTTATGCTCTACTTAAATCGAGAGAAAAAACTCAGGAAATATCTGAAAAATCTCGAAATTCCATAAAATTACCTTAACTTTAATTTCACCTTTTTTCTTTAACAAGTCAAAGACTTTGTTTCAAATGACTACAAATGGCGAAGTAAATAAGATTTTGAAGTTTTTAAAACAAAGATTTTTCTAACATTTAAAGTCTTTTGCGTTTTAAGTCTAGACTCATTAAGACAAGGTTGAAAAAAATGTTTGCAAAAATATTCAATAAAATTAAAAAAAAAAACTCAAATAACAAAAATACATAGCAGAGGTTCTCAAGAGCCTGTGATAGGGGGACATTTGGAAGGCATAATTATACACAGAAAAAATTTACAAAATTCTGTTTGTAATGTTAAACACCTTTTTTGCATAAACAAACAAAAAATTTTTTAAAAAGGCACCAACAATGGAATTTGTATATACAAATCCCTTTTTGTAACTTTTTTGTAATTTGTTAAAAATAAAATCAATTTTTTTTTAACAATGTGTTTTGTAAATACAATAATTTTTTTTTGTAACATGTTTGTATTTGTTAAAAATAAAAAAATAAAATTCAACAACGAGTTTGTTATATTAAAACAATTATTCGCTTTATGTTGTCGTATTGACAAAAAAAAAATACTTTTTTGAAATTTTTGTTACAATTTACAAACATTTGAGCAATTGAAAACAAAAATAAATGATTTGTTTTTTTTTTGTTTCAAAATTTCTAAGGCTATTTTTTTTGATATTTTTGATACAATTTACAAACATTTAATAAAAAAATTGTTAGATATCTAAGTAAAAAGCCAACAATTTTTTTTAATTACTTAAAATTTTGTGATACTTTTTTCTGTGTACAGTACATGATTTATTTAAATCAAAACAAATTAAAATTTAATTTCGCAAATTTCTTTCATGCTCCATTAAATTGTTTTTTGAATTTCTGGTCTTTCGTGTGAGATCCCTTAAAACTAGCCCGTTTCCTGTTAGCAAGCTCAAGCTGTTAACATAGGGTGACATATACAGAAAAAACAGTAGGCACCAACAATGGGAACTTGTAGAAGCAATCACATTTTCTTTTAAATTGAAATTTATTTCCAACATTTTTTTTGTTTGAAATATTTGTAACTCGTTTGTAAATTGTTATCTTTCATATACAAATTGTTTAAAAATAAAAATTCAAAGTTACAAAAAACAAAAGAATTTTTTTTTTTGGATTTACAAATTTCTTAGTTGGTTCCTTTTTAAAAAGTTTTTTTTTTGTATTTACAAATTTGGTATGAGAAAAGTGTTTAAAAATTTAATTAGAATTTTGTAAATTCTTTCTGTGTACTCATATGTTAATTCCTGTTTAAATTTAAACCTGCACACAATATTTGTAAATTTCCGTTGAAAATATGCAAACAAATTTCAGAAATCTTGTGTAATTTTACCATTTTTGTGCGTAAATTTACCAGATAAAAATAAAACAATAAAATCAATTTTAAAATATTTTATTATTAAAAAATGTTATATGCAATTATAGTTATTTAAGCCTAATACAATTATCAGATTCTAAAGAGATTTCCTCATGGAAGACCTCAAATTCTGAGCAATTTTTTTATAGAAAAAGTCTTAGTAATTTTTCTGGGTACTTTATGTGGACCCAGAAAACGCAATTTTTCTATAGGAAATACCTTAGATTCTGTCCCAGAAATTTGATGGAAAAAGTTATCTCTGGGACAAAGTTCTCAAAATCTGACAGTTTTCTATAGAAATGTGTTCCGAATCTGAGGGTTTTTCTTTAGGAAAAGGTGCTTATTAACTAAGAATTGTTCTATAGGATCTTAGGGTTTTACCCGAAAAAGTTTCCACAATCTTTTTTTAGAAAAAGTTATCAGAATCCAATAGTTTTTCTATATGAAAAACTCTTTATAATTCACAAGTCTTTCTGATAATTTTTTTTTTCTAAAGTTAATAAAAAACTGACAGTGTCTGATCACTAGGGCAAGGAGTTCCATGCAAATGCATGTTTTTTCTCGATAGTCCAAAACTAATATGGACTAAATATAAATCCGAATCCTCAAATTTAGAACAAAATGGCATCGATTTATAGTTGCATATTTTTGCATATTTTGCCAAAAATGCATTTTTTAATGCATAATGAGCAAATTTTCATTATTTTTTCTTATAAAACCAAAAAAAAAAAAAAGATATTGAATTTAAACAAAAAAATTTTAAAAATATTGGTCCAGCCGGGAATCGAACCCGCGATTATCTGTTTGGAAGTAAACTATATCAAAATCACTTTTTAGCAGCACTTTTAGAGCAATTATGCTTTAGAAGTCATATTTAAGTGATTTTTTGGGCGTTGTTCCAAATTACTTCTAAAAAAGCATTAAAAATATACTAACGGATACTTTAGAAGCAATGAAAGAAGTGATTTTTTTGAATTTGTTCAGAATTACTTCTAAAAAAGCACTAAAAATACACTAACGGATACTTTTGAAGTAGTGAAAGAGGTTGTTTGTTAAGGATCACTTCGAATTTTTTTTTGCTGGGACAAGTTTGATAAAAAATGCATCTGTTAGTAACAAACATCAGCATAAATTTATTATACCCAAGCGCGGAGCTAGGGAAAAGTTTTGCGGACGAAAGTTACGTTGTTTTTATTAACTCTTTTTTTTTCTCTATTACATAGGAAAAGCAGATTCATTGTGACAACCGAATTCCTTACCAACTGAATCGTTTGGTTGCAGCAACCAAATTATTTGGTTGTCGCAACCAAATGTGTTCCTGGCGCAATTAAAATATATTGTTTCTACCGAAATTTTGTTGTATTAACCGAATTTCTTTTGCCACAAACAAATATATCGGTGGCTCCAACCAAACCATTCGGTTAGCAAAAAATTCGGTTGTCACAATGAATCTGTTTTCTCTGTGTATATTTCTTAGTATCTGGCCATAAAATGTATCTAGTCGGCCTTACTTATAGAAAAATGTTTATTGGGCCGATTGGAATCCATTTTGGGCGTCAAATTTAAGTACAGTTAAGCAACGAATTCACTGTTCTGCCAAATTTGAAAAAGATCGGTGGCCGAACAGTTAAAGTTACAGCTAAACTAAGGGATTTTCCTTAAATTTGACACTCAAAATCGCATTAAATCCACTCAACAAACATTTTCCTAGTGTCAAATACCGAAAACCCGTCCAAATGTTGCTTTTTGTTCGGACGTTCGGTCGGACACTAATATTTTTGTATTTCACTTAGTGTAGGATATAATACTATAAAAAGTCCCAATAATTCCTATATCAGAAGGGTTCGGGGTATCGTATTACAAATTTTCTGTTGGGACCGATATTCTAGTTTCCTAATTGGCATGTTGTTAAATTTTCGGATCGAGAGCTTCTAAGATAAATCCAAAATGGCGATAGTGAATTTTTCAGTTTTTTTTAGTCTTTAAATTTTACATACCAAGCTTTTGGCTTCCAAGCCGAGGCAAGAGTCCAAAGGTTAGACTATCAGTTAGTCTTGAGTTCTATTTTATAGCAAAGAGTAAAAAACACGAAAAAGCAATAAAATTTTGTAATTTTTAGAATTTGAAAACGATGCAAAAAAGGATCGTGGCAAACTGAGCTAAAGAGGGTTTCCTGGAATAAGGACTATCTAATTTATGAATAAAATTATATAAGACCTGAGCAAGAAATCGTTTAAAATTGCTTTTGTTTGGTAATAATATTTAAGCTTAATACATTCAAGCCCAGATAGCACATTTCCATGGCAACTTGGTCAACGTGTGGACCAGTTTTACCGATTTTCAATATAGTTTGTCCTTGGGATAATATATGCAGACGTATGTAAGTACCAAAGTTCATCAAATTATCTTCAGAATTGCCACCTGTACTTTGATTACAAGAGTCGGTCACTTTGCATGGATAGCAAGAGATTCTGAGTCGATCGGTATACTACGATATAAGTTGGATTTCGCCTATTATTTTTGATAGTTACAAACTCAAAATCCAATTTTATTCTTATCCAATTGGACTAGCAGCTCCTTATTTGAGAATCCCTGCTATATGACTACCATTGTTTTGGAAACCAAATTGGCGTCACTAGTTTTGAATATATATTTTTGTAATACCCACCAAAGAAACACTCGTATTGGTCATCAATCACACCATTGCCTTTTATACAATTGCATATAAAGTGCAAAGCGTAAAAAATGCAAATTTATTTAAAAAAAAAATAAATAAAAAAAGAAAGAACAGCAAAATTACAACGCAAAACGATGAACGTAGAACTTTTTTTTATTGATAAATAAACATTTCAATGTATGGAAATCGTGATTCTATTGTAAGTTTTGCTAAAGAAAACGATACAGACAGACTTATAAGTGAACTGAACTGACTCTTTGATTTGTTCTTTTTGTTCGTTTGGTTTCTTTTTACGCTTTCAATCATTCTTCAATATATTCAAGGTCATTTTAATATTCCAATTGTTGGACTGGATAGATGTGTTATGAATGTGAAGTTATTGCAAATTGTTGGTGATGTTGAAGTGCCACTGTTGGCAGAGTCAGTAGTAGTTGTAAAATGCGGCAGCTTATTTAATAATTCTACATGTAAAGCAGTGTTGCCACAATGAAAAATTCTAAATTATACATGATCGCTGTCAAAATTACATAAAAAATTAAAAATTACAAATGTTATTGAAAATAATAATTTGAAATCCTCTCAGAATCTTATATTATCCTTTCGGAAAATTCTTAGAATATGTCTGATTTCTTTTAGAAGAACTCTCAGAAACAAAGGATATAAAAATTTGAAGTTTTTAATAAAGAAAAAAATTTTATACATTTTAAAATATTCTGTAGGAAACGTTTTTAAGTATTTGGTGGCTTTGCATAATACGAAAACTTTTCAAAAAGTGTGTGCTTAGAACTTAACAGATTGTTCGTTTTTAAATATTTTTAAAATGTGAGGAATTTTCTGCAAAAAAAGTCCTCAAAGTAAGAGTGATAATTCTATTGACTCTGACCATTTTTCAGATTGAACAATTATTTAAAATCTGAAATAGATTTTTTTCTTTAATATTTCTAAAGTAAGCCATTTTGTCTGAAAATTTTTAAGAAATATTTAAGAAAAATCTTGCCTAATTCTGACTAAAAAGCTGGTCCAAATAATGTTAAAGTTTTCTATAGAAAAAATTTGTTTTTTTTTTAAGAGAAGCAACATTCGGGAATTCCTTGCTATTAATTAACGTGTTGCTTTCTTTGGAAGGCAGATAGAAAAGAGGTGAAAGGTGGTAAAAGATAAAAGGCTTCGAATATGGCAACACTGTAATTTCGCGAGATGTTGAATCTTAGAATAGTTGTTGCTCGCCATCTGATGGACAGTTAATGACATATGTTGAAGCTTTTTTTTAGTTCATAGCCCTGTTATGTTATTTTATGTTAATTGGGAGGGTTAAATGCTATGGGAACACCAAAGGAGGATACTGCGATACGAATGAGGGATAGAAAACTCATATATATTATTTTTCTTAATTGTTACTATCGCTAGGTACCGAACCCGCAACCTTATGTTTATTAAAAAAAACGCTCTAACCATTCCATTCAATTTGAGTTATTACACAAAAAGTGGCAACACTGCTTTAAAGTCTACATCATCATCATCATCATGATTGAGGTGTTGATGGCGATGTTGATGATCATTATCATGATTGTCATGGTTTTCTTTTGAGGTTTTATTGCATTAAAAGTACGATTATTGTGGCTTTGTTATACTGCATTTACACTATCATGTTTATAGTATAATATTATATGGTGTCATTACCATCTTTGGAGGGTTTCTGAGAGAGTATTATTTTTGCGTTTTCTTGCAGGCATTAAACTTTTGTTGTTTTGCATTGTAATATCAAATGAACAACATTGTATAGATAGACGGACAGGCGAACAAATCCTCAGTTAACATGGAAGTCATCATTAGTGGTTTAAAATAAAGAAAAACAATTGAAAGACAATGCAAAACATTTTATGCATGCATACACACTTCTTTCTACCCAACTCCATTGGCTGCCAAACCCATAGATTTTCATTTTTTTTTTTTTTTTATTAAAGCCTTATGCGTCATTTCCTACGGGAATAAATGTACATTTTTTTATATATAATTTTTCAAGCTTTTTTCTGTTCACAGCATGAACAATTGTTAGCCTTAAACGTGGATTGGGGCTGGCTTGAGATCTATAATTTGTTTCAGCCATTATAGGAGAAAATTGATTATTTATTGAAATTCTAATCTTTTTGTTTTATTTTAAAATCTTTACGATTTTAATTTGCAGCAGTTTAGAAAAAACATTTTCAAATACGTAGTTACCTAATCAATGTCAGCAGCGAATTTAAATCAAAATATATCACCTACTTCAAGTAGATTAATAAGGAGATCTTAGGTTTATCGTTATTTTAAGAGCAACTAGAAATATTAGTTTGCTCCTTTCATAGAGATAGAGCTTATTTCTATGTTCAAGCTCAAGCCTTATTTTGTGCCAAATTAATGGCGCCCAACATTGTTACATCAGCTGCTTTCTGAATTAAAAAAGAAATTAAAAATATAATGAATTTTTCGCTAGGTAATCTTAAAGAATCAAGTTAAATTCAATAATTTGGACAACCCTGTTGGATTAAGTGGCAGCTTACTCCGTTTTTATGGAGCTGATATTCTGAGCGCAATGCTCACCGTGCAATATTAATGTACAATAGGACAGTCGCAAGGTAGATAACATTCTGTCTCTTTCTCTCTTCTGCACCGTAGCTACAACATTGTATGTTGCACTTAAATCCGACTCTACTATGATATCTATTCGTCAACCATTGACCAGTTAACATGGCTGTCAGTCTAAAGCTTTTCTCTCGCCTCTACTCAAGCCTTGAATTTGGTGCATACTAGTCTCTCATTCAACACGAGCTTATTCCGCGCAAAAAGCTCGTTTACTTAGAACATTATTTATCTGATTATTCCCAATTGCATTTCAATTGTTGAGGACAGATCCAAAGCAAACTCTATACTGACTAACCCGCCTGACTGTTTATTTATTTCTGAAGAAGTCAATATGACTATAGACCCACACTAGACTAATTGCGGATAGGCGACTTACAAGAATGGAATATGTAATATAGGAGTTTAAGGCCAGAAGTAGAGTTTGGCTGTCAACATAAATGTTTCCGTTATCTAAGTCATTTATATGGCCCCGACAGTCATAATTTCCATCTAAAATATACCAGCATTTTTCGGTAGCCTGTGATATTGTGCGAAGAAGAAAAAAGCAGAGTATCTCCTGCAGTATTCTAGGAATGAAAACCTGACCCGAAATGGCTTAAGGAAGTCGGTGGAAAAGTTAGAGTTGTCTGAGTTTAGTCCAAAATATGGAGGCATCAAATATTGCATCAGCAAATGCAATACTTTCTGCTTGCTGTTTGCAGTCTAAAATATCACACAGACATAAGCCAGTAAATCTTTCATTGGGCTTAATCCCAATTTGAAATCAAACATCTTTCTATTAGTAGAGATTAGTTTAAACTCCAAGTAACAATAGAAATAGTAATGAAATTTTGTTTTACTACTCATTGTCCAAAAATTGTTTTCGAACAATATTCGGTTCTTTATTAATAACACTATGCGACAGTCAAAATCCGGATGGGATGAAACCAACGGGAAATGTTATATCGGTCAAAGACAAGTTATACGTGTCCCGGCGTTTCGCTGGGTCACCCCTAGGAATCAAGATATATCTTTTTTTTTGACATAACTCGAGAACCACTAGTCCGATTTTGCTCAAACAATTTTAAAAAAATTAAAAATTACAATTCCTTTAATCTGTTCATATAACGTTTTTCTATATACTCAACAGTTTTGCCGGTAAAAATAAATGTGTGTTACCGCTCCATAAAAATCAATAACCTTTTGTTTATAACTTTTTTTTAATATTTTAGGTAAAAAATATTTTTTTCTTCATACATACAGCGAAACGCCGGGACACGTATAACTTCTTTTTTACCGATATAACTTTCCCCGGTAGTTTTAACCCTTCCCGATCACTGACCCCTACCATTTGTCTCACAGTGTAATGTAAAAACATTGATTTCAAAATAATGGTGCCTAACATTGTGTCATTTTCTTCCTTACTTTCGTGATCGTGATATACTCTATTGCAATCAGAAAGAAATAAGATGAATCTACTAATAAGGATATTAAATTTTTGATGGACTTGTACGAGTATCCCAATTTAATCACGAAGTTTGTGGCAATGACTAGTGTACATGGCTCAATATATTTCCTTATGTGTCCGAGCCTGAAATCTTCGGACAGTTATTTATGTTGATGTCTATTATATCTGGCATACTTTTAGACCGCATCATGTTTCGTTAACATTGTTTTTATGACGACGATTAACAATAAAAGGATATAACGTTCGTTTAAAAAATGGCGCCCAACATTGCGTTCTTTCTTTTGCTTTCAAAAGCCATTTCACATATATAAAAAAACCGAATCATACTCCAATGAAATCGCGTAATAATTCGCATATATGACTTGATATACTTCCTCCTAACCCAATATTCAAAATATTTCTACTGTTCTTTTAACTGATGCATCAGTTTAAGATTACTGTCGGATTTGTATTTTGCATAATGATTCGTCTATATAGCTTTTATGATGACGACTAACAATTAAAACACATCAAAACCCTTTTGTGCAACTGTTTATATTTCTGTTTTTAAAAAGTGAAAATTATGATTGATCATGATGGGCGCCATTAATTTATGAGAATTTCGCTTAAATTGTTTAAACAATTTTAATTAATATGTTTATTTTATGTGTCTTTTGAATGATTTTTACGAAACACTTTTTGCGTGTTTGCTAATAATATTTGCGAATAAAATAATTTAAACAAAATAAATTTTATATGTATTGTTTTTAATTAAAATTGCTATAAATTAGAAAAAATACCTACGACCGGTCTTTAGAGTTAATACAAACTTAAAATCTTTAGAAAGTTTTGATAAAAAATGTTAAAAATGTTTTAAATCTTACAAATAGGCCCATAACAAAACTATCGATATCGGATTTCTACCTTAAAGAACTTTTCTTGTTATATCTGCAAAATAGCAATTCAATCTCAATATGGTGTTCACACTGTACTAAAACTTAAATCATATTTTATTCTCACTTTCTTCAAAACTTATTTGGGATTCTACAAACTCTTAATTACATGTCGTTTTCTTTAAAACCCAACGTAGGGTAATAATATTAAAAAGCTTTTAAAATTCCCAAAATTATTAAAAAAAAAACTATTTCTAGATTTTACTCATCTCATGCTCATACATCATATTTCAAATGAAAATTGTCAAAATATAAATTGGCTAATAAAAATATTTTTTCTCACAAAAACAAATATTGTTTACAAAATTTATATTAACATTGACCACATCATCAAAAGATCGCAACGAACACAAAAAAAGCATCACCCAGAGAGTACAAATGAAAATAAAACAATATAACCGAAAAATAAAATTTTAGATTTTCACGCAAATTATACATTTTTGCTATGGCTTGATCATATTTTCAACAGTTGTTTTCAATTTCGTGTTGGTGGCGTGGATCGCGTGTAAATTATCACAATCGATGATCATTTCGATCGAGCGGCATGTGATTAATAATTTATACAATATGTTTAAATATTTCTATAAATATTGAAAAAAAATCATCATTATAATGACTGGAAACTACAATATACAGTAATGAAAAAAAAATGTAATAATAAACACAAAGTGGCGTACAAAATCAAATAAGGAAAATAATAACAAAAATAACAAAAAATTAGCAATAAAAACATTTAAAATTACTTTTATGTTCGTTTATTCGAACACTGATGATCTAAAAATGAATACACGCCATTTATACAACATAACCAGGGCGCATTAAAATTAAAAATCCAAGAAAACATATGTTTTTTTGCAAAAATTAACCGAAATTATAATTATTTTATGATAAAAATTTCAACAAAAATAATGCCCAAATTATTGGAATGTTTTAATCAAATAAGGTAAAATAAAAATTTAATTAATGCGACAGGCTACAAACCACCAATAAATTGTAGACAAAAATATTGATCAAAAATACACTTAAATCTAATATAAAACAAATAAAAATATTTAAGTTGGGCGTTCGGATCATATGCAGCCCTACACCATAGTACTATTTGGGTCATACTTCGAAAAGTGGAGCAAATTCCGGGAAGGGAATTTCAAGGCAATATATGAAGTTAATTATATAATAATAGGTGTACTAAAGAGTGGTTATGTCCCGTGTAAAAAAGTTTATATCTGTTTATATCTAAATAAATATGACTGAATCTAATTATATTCGGTACCAAATCTGATCAAATATGATTAGATATAGCATATGTGATACACTTTATGGCCAGATCTGATCAGATCTATTACCAGATCTGTTCATATCTAAAGTGATATAGAAAATTTAATGATTTTTATGGCCAGATCTAGTCTTAGATCTGGCCACATTTGGTACCAGTTTCTATGCATTTGAGCTGGCACCAAAATGAAAATTCCCGTATAAAAAACATTAAATCTAACCCGATCTCAGTAGATCTGATTGTACCAGATCTGATTGTGCTTTGAGATCTAATTAGATCTGATCAGATATTAGATAATTAGATATGATTTTGACTTTAAACTAGAATTAAAAAACATACCTATAATTTGATCTTCTTAGCGAATAAATCTCCAAAAAAAAAATTGTTTGTATTTTTCTGATTGGGTTCTTTTGAAAAAAGAAATTTGTGTAAATTTTGAAATAAATTGATTTGAAGAGTTTCACTTCAAAATGTCAAAATGAAGTGCTTTTCCAGTGATTTTTCAAAAACAAAATAATGTTTCGTGAAACAAATGCTGGGAAAGCACCTTTTCAAGTATTGGCAAAGCATGAGGATTTAGGGTTTTGAAAGTGCTTTTCCAAAAATCGTAGAAAATTTTGGCGAAGCATTTATATTTAGTGCTTTACCATTAAATCACCGTCTGCCAGTGCTTTGTCAGTGCTGTTTTTTCTCTTTTTGTTTTTACCAACTTTTTACCCGGGGCCATTCTCACTAATATTTAGTGAAACTATTTTATTGAAAGCTATTTCTGCTAATATTTATATAATATGTGTTTACAGCCTGTTGCCCAAATTGTAATTTAACTTTCTTAAAATACATTCACGTTGTGTTTTATATTGACGTTTTATTAGTTAATCCAAAAATTGTTGTTGTTTTGTACATAATTTTTTTTTACATTTTATATTGTTTAATAATTAAGTTAAAGTTAACCCTGCAGTATGAGAATTTTCTATTTAAAGGTGTGAAAACAGATTTTCTAAAATTTTTCACAAATTAATAAACAATTAGCAATTTTAGCATGAATGACATCACCAACACAAGAATTATTTATACAAAAAGCGTCATGTTTTTAAAGAAAATATTTATTTGAAAATATTTTAGTTGTGAACACAAACAAAAATAAATTACTCTTTTTTCAGTTTCAGTATTTGTTTTCAGTCTTTTTGAAAATGTGGAATTTTGTTTTGCATTTAGTTTCTTTTATTTAACAGGTGTTAAGTTGCCCCCTCTCTGGAAGATTCAATTTCTGTACATTGTACAATTTAATTTCCTTTGTTTCCCTTTCAAAATTATTATAAGTATTATTTTTTTTTTCTTCATGCCATTTAGTTTTTATAATGCATTTTTGCATTCCAAAGTGTTTTTTTCTGTGTGCGCAAAAAAAATTTAATTATTAAAAACACAAAGCCACGAAGTTCAAGTTTACGTAAAAATTCCAAAACGTTACACATGAACGCTTTATTCATGGACCGCAACGCCTTTTTTATTTAAGTTTTTAAGAAAAAACAAAACATTTTTTATTCTGTTGGAGAAGAAAAGTCATTGTTCTAATAATATTTTAAATCAATATTTATGTACATATATTGAGAGTCATAAGTTGATAACTACTCACAACTGAGAATTTTTAATAATTTAAAAGAAAGATGTCAAAATGCCTGCTGTGTCATGGATAAGTCGTTTGACGTGCTTATCTCAAATTTTCAAAATCTGTTAGTTAAGACTAGTCAATTTATGACCATTTTTTCTGTTTTAAGTTTAAAATGCATTCGATCCATATGATTGTTATTCTTTTAGTTTCTTCAAATTCTTTTCTCGTATTTCAAATCGGGTCATTTTTTTCTGTGTCCTCAATTTAAGAAGATGACATCACTTGTTTGTTTATAAACCAACCCCTGAATTCTTGTAATTTAATGGCCAGGAACTGCAAAAACAACAAAGTGAAACAATACACACAACATAGTTTTCAGTTAATAGAGGTTTATATTTCATTTTAAATTACCATATGTTAAGTTTCGTGTGGCGGCAAAACATTCCAAATTGTTATTTGTATTACATTGTTTTTTTTTAATTTTTATTGCATTTTAACATACGATAGGATGTTAGTTTTAGAATTTAGGTTACCAAAAAGTTTATTTTCCTAAGAAATTTAAATAAAGGAAATAAAGGAATTTACTGTTAAACAAGTAAAAAAAAAATAAAGTCGGTCATGCCGACTATATGAAGTCCTCCACCACAGTACGATTTTTTAATATTCCGGGCAGCGAATGAAATACCGAAGAGTTAATTTCCATTAACGGTACAATAAATTTAGTGAAATATATAACTAGTCGTGGTAAAAAGTGGGTCTCGGTCAAGTAGTTTTGGTAGTAACAAGGACCAGGTCAAAGTTATTATTCCTATACCACATACACTAAAAGGAAACACTAAATCATGTTTATGAAAACCTTTATAAATATGATGAAAACTTCATCGCTCTTCGTCCAATGTACGTAATTTTCCATATTTATTGCTGGGACTGTCATAAACATATGACATAACATAATCCTTTTTGGAATGTTACTCTGATCTGGCCCAATTTCATTCCCGAAGAATTTTATTACTCCACTACACATAGAGAATTTTTTTGGGCGAGTTTTAATGAATTGTTTTGATTTAATAATTTTAATAATAATCATAATTTTTTATGAAATTATTTTTAATGAAGCGTTTTCATTAGGTTTATGCAATTTTTAATAACTAATGTAAACAAAAATTTAAAAAACTGCATGAATTTAATAAATTTAATAATTTACAAAGGCTTTTGGGTTTTTTTTTTGGTCTTAAAACCCTAGCTGTCCAATTTTTTGCTTTCCAGCTGGATTAGGTGCCCACAGGTTAGGCTATCAATTAGGTCTTAAATTTGTACGATTCATTCAACAATGAAATTTTACAATTCATATCAAATAATGAAAACACACGAAAAATCAATAAAATTTTCATAATTTCTTAAACTTTTCGTTCTTTGTCCTAACTGGTCGCCTCACGTAGCCAAAAATTTTATATGTAATGTTTTATGACTCCGAAATGAACCGAAAAAAAACCCGAAAATTTTTCGATTGTATACCTCGGAAACTGTCGAGCAACGTACCAATTCGAAAATTTTGATATTTAACCTAGCAGCGTTCTCCGACATCGGAACGCTGATTCGGCCCGATGTCGGAGAAAACTGTATATGGTATAGGCAGGCGCGGATCCAAAGGGATAGGAATTGGGATATTTCTGCCCCAAAATAAAATCTTTTAGTAAAAAAATATAAAGAGAATTGTAAAATTGATGAAAATACTCTTACTTCCCTTCCCAAGACCTTTGCCTAGATTGCAATTAAGGTGAATGGTTTCGCTTTTTTATCACGTATCAACGAAATTTAATTATTTATACATATTTCGAATCATGTTTGTAATAAAAAAAGAAATTTTAAATGCAAAGTTTTCAGTTTATTCATTAAGATTTAAAGGAAACAATATAAGATCCATATTTCCATTTCTAAATTGGACATAGTGGATATTTCATATCCTCAAAATTTCTATAAATTACTACTTTATACCTGGTATGCCATAGTGATGGTTATTTCGCCTTTGAAATAGTTGAAAAAATACTGATCAGCAGCTACGTAATTTTTAGTGTATTCCAAAGCTACTTGACCCAGACCAAATTTTTATTACGCCTATTATTATACATTTTACTATATTTATTGCACCGTTAATTGAAATTCCTTTAACGAAAATTTGATCCTCTTTCCGGAATGTGAGCCAAATCACACTGTGATATTGGATTTCATATAATCGGCATGTCCGATTTTATCTTTTCTACTTGTTTTAATTTAGAGCTTAATCACAACTGGGTCGAATCTCGATAGCAAAAGTCGTCGCGATTAATTCAAATTCAGCGACGTCTTTTGACGTTTAGAAAAAAAGAAATGCAAAAAAAGGATATAATTGTATTTGTTTAGCTATAATTCTTCACTAATTCAATTGGTTTTGCATTGTTGTTTTTCATTTTATCGTATTTAATTTTGCTTTTTTGCAGTAAATTCTGTATTTTTATTTTCAATTGTATTTCTTCTATTAAGTAAAAAAATAATTTTTTTTGTAAACAAAGTACGAATTTTTGCAGTTCTGATACGAATTTCTACGACTCTGTTCTGATAGGTAAAAATATGGCAACAATTTGACAAATATTTTGGGTGTGTGTTAGTGTCGTCATCAAAATAGAATAGATTCTATTACGAGGACAAATCATCGGACAACATGGCGACATTTTGCTTTCCATACAAAATATATAAAAAAGCAATTCTCGCTGTCGTTGTCGACTCAGTTGCAATTAATCTCTTAAATGTGCTTCTACTTATTTTTAAAATGCAAGAACAAAATCTAAAATTTTGAAATATTATTTCAAATACGGAAAAGTTCATTTAAATTGGTATCATATTAATTTTTATAAGCTTCATACTTAATTTTTCAAATATGATATAATAAATTCAAATAGGATGATATACATAGTAAATTACTTTTTTTTGCAAGTCTACCTAACTTAGTGTCTTCCCATGCTATGCAATGCTGGCAACGAATTGTCAAAATGATTTCAGCTCAAACAATTGCAAGTGAAGACAATGGGTGCGTTTGGCAGATACACTTTAATAGTCAACAATTCTACAACAGTTGTACAACTACCTGCTGAACGACCTGATCACTAACCGCTCAGTCTGAGCGCTGTCATATTTTGGTAGTGTAAAAAATGTTTGCTACTTTTAATCAATTAGTAATACATTTGTTGTTGTTGATTTAAAAAATATTTTTTTTTTTTGTAGAAATGACAAATAAAAACATACAAATATAATTCAAAAACAAAAATTTAAAGAAACCAAAGGAAAATGTAGAAAAATTGTATTTAAAAACAAAACAAAGAAAACATCGTTCAGCAGATTTACTAATCACAAAGCGCTACAAGTCACCGGTATCAGTTTAAGGTTTCTCTGCTGAATGCTATCAATCGTAGCATTGTATTTAACAAATAATTTGTTGTTGGCTTGCCCGTATCCAGATTTAATTCCTGCCTAAGGAAATCAGCAGGGAACGATGTTTTTAGAATTTTTAGTAAATAAGAACGAAAAAAATGTTTCTTATTTGTAAAAAAAAATAATTGTTGGTAAAATGTTGTGGGTTTTTAAAGAAAAAAGTATGATCTTAGCAATTAAATGTGCAGGTGTTTTTAACTACAGTGCAATTTATATCATTTTGACATTTCTCTACCATCGATTTTACATTTGGCATCAGTGTTGCCATATAGCCAGTTTTAACTGTTTTTTACAGTTTTTTGGGGGGCCTAACAGTTTTCAAGTTTTTTCATGTAAAAAACAGTTTTTTAAATTCATAGATTTTTTTGCAGTTTTTTCTTATTAAATCGGAAAATTTGTTTTATTTACAATTCTTTTTTTATTTTTTAACTAAAATTTAAGAATTAAAATATAAAAGTGCTTATGCATAATCTGAAAACCTTATACGTTTGTAAAATAAATTTTGTATAAAATATTTGTTTTATAAGACATTTATAAACTTAGAAAGTGTATAAATCGAAACATAAATAAATTTAACAATGCGAATATAATACTATAAAATATGCTTAATAGAAAATCGAAACATTTTTAAAACAAATTTCATCAAAAATTAGCACGGAATAAAATTGGCTAAACCATATCTGACACGTCATAGATCCCGCGGACATTTTTTAGCCGTACTTTTTAGATCATTACTAAATGAAGGATAATTTAGAATTTTTTTTTTTTATTTTTTAAAACAATGTCTCATCAAAAAAGGCCGATATTGATTTTTTATTTTTTTAAATAAATAATTGCCAATTCTGGATAACAATTTACAGTAGACGCTCGCAAATTAGAACCGCTTTGTTTTTGAGGCAATTCTAATTTCTGAATTATTCTAATTTCTGGACGTTTTTTTTCGTTTCGTTTCCAATGATAAAGTGTTTTTTTTTTACGTTTATTTAACATTTTAAATGATACACTTTTACTATTTAATAGAGACTGCCAAATAATATGTACACGCGTATCAAATTTTACAAATAAACTAGCCAAAAATGTACATAAATGCGACAAAAAAAAACAAATAGGGAAAAACATATATAATTTGGTGATTCCCCTTTTTAGTTTTACTTTATTCAAACAGAATAAAAATAAATTGGGGATTTCCTGTGTATTCAAATAACGAATTTTAAATTCGAATTTCAGAGCGTTTAATGTATTGCAAACATTGATTCTAATTTCTGGACGTTCGAATTACTGAAAGCTCTAATTTGCGAGCGTCAAACACCGTCAAACAATTCCCGACGTAACAATACTCAATCAAATGAAAGGTAGGTAGTTTTATGTGGAATGCAAATCCATAAAGAATATTTTGAAGTACAACATTGACCAGTAAAGTATTCATATAATATAAAGGGTGTTTGGATGAACTTTTTTTAACTTCAGATTCGGGACTTTTTTCTTAAAAAAAGTATAATTAGAAGGCTGTGCAAAAAGACGATTACTATAAAAGTCAAAGGAAATTAGATTATTCAAATCTCGATATTTTGAAAATTGAGACCCTGGAATAATATTTTTGTCCCAGGATACTTCGGGATCCTAGAATTTCTTATGATTTTTAAAATTTTTTCGAAAAACAGTTTTTCTATAAAGAAACAGTTTTTATTTACAGTTTTTCTAAAAAAATATATGGTAACACTGTTTGGCATAATATTATTGTTATTGCATTTAAAAACACTGGGTAACTTTTTAAACAGATAATTTTGTTTTATACTGACATTTTGTTTCATGTTTTGTACAACTCAAAGGAGCAACCCAAAAAACAGATGTCGGAAATTAATTTTTTTTGCAAAGAACTAGAACTAAAAAAAACTACATTATGGTTAAACCATTTAAAACCCAATTATTACTTTGTTTGCCAATTTATTCTTATTTTAAATTAAATGTTTTCAAATTTTAAATTTCCTAAACGTCTGCCTAAAAAAGTAAAAATAGTTTAGGAAAGTAAAAACTTTATACAAATATTATTAAAATTTACCAAATATGGGTCATTAAATTAGCAAAACAATTATCACTTTGTCTATGTAAACAAAACAAAAAATGACAATGTATATTTTTCTTTTCTTTTTAATTCTTTTTACTTTTAACCGAATATGTTATTGTAAAATAAAATAAAAGTGAGTAAATTAGATCTTAAGGAATGACTAGAATCACCAAACATAGATTAACAATTTGAACAATTATCACCTTAATGCAAATAAATTAGAAATGTCAATAAATTAGTGATGGCAATAAAGTAGAGATGATAAAATTAAAGATGGTAACAATTTTTCTTAATGAAAAAAATATACTAGCGCAGATAGAAATAAAATAATATTTAAATATTAATTAAAATTTAGAATGATATAACAATAAATTTTTCCACATATTACCTTACTTAAAAAAATACATTACTATTAAAGACATATAATATTTTTTTAATAAAATTAAATTTCATTCTCTATGATTTGAATTACGGTAGTCTCTTTTTCTATGACATGACTACGATATTAAATGTCATATAAATATTTTGAAATATAAAGGGTGTGTATATTATTGACATTTAACAGTTTGCTTTTTCATAAATATTGCTGCAAAAATATTGTAGTATAATTTAATTTGTTTTTATAATTTTTGATAGAAAGTTTAATACACATAAAACAATTGTTTTACATTAATTTTGAAAGTACAAAAAAATCTGATATGAAAACATCAAATGATTTTAAATGTTTTGATCGTGCTTTGGCTTTAAGTAATTTGATTTGAAATGAAAGTCTACAATGATGGTTGATTTTTTTTTTTTTTTTTTTGTTTATTAAATGAAATATAAAAAAACAGAAAATTTATAAAAAAAAACTTTAAAAGACTTATATTTAAATGATAGTGAAATTTGTATTAGTATTCTGTTAATAGTTAGTTGATAATATGTTAAATGCCTTTAAGAGATTTTATAATTTGCATTTAATTGCTACTGGTCAGGTTGTTACAATTTTTTATGTACTTTTTTTCGTTCATAATTTTTTTAAGACATATTTTTTCGAAGGTAACAAAAAACCAACACCATGTTTTTTCTGTTCAAAAAAGGTAATTTTATAATGAGGGGCTACTAAAAAAAACATGTTAACAAGAACCTAAATGTGATATCTCAAAATATGATGGTTTGGTACGTACAATTTTTTCTGTTTCATGTTAAATTATTAAAGCATATCATTTTAAATGGTTATAAAAAAGAATAAAATATCATGATTTTGTATGGGATATACTCAACGTTTTTAAATGGATTATACTGCCATGCATTACACTTTCGCTTTAAAACAAAAATGCCCTTTTCATTACACGGGATATAAATCTCGTAGGGTTTCAGCTAAATTTGTCATCTCTAATATTATTGCCACCAATTTTTATCGCAAAAGTGCCATCTGTAATTGCCAAGCATTTGTTTCTCTTATTTTTTTTTTTTTATTTTAATTAAAAAAAAAGAAAAAGAAATTAATTTAAAAAAGCATTTTAAAAATTCGTTCTTATTAAAGAAATTGTATGTGACAGAAACTGTTAATGATAAAGAGATTAGGAATATTTTGTAGACTTAATACAGACTTGCATTTTCGTAAGGCTCACAAGTTTTCTCTCGGCTGTAGGTATCTCGTAAATTTTAAGCTAAATTTGTCATCTCTAATATTGCTGGCACTAATTTTTATCACAAAAGTACCATCTTTAGTTGAAAAGTATTTGTTTTTATCAAGGTTGGTTACCGTTATCGGTAAAATACCGTTTCAACTTGAACACCGTTACCAATACCTCTAAAAAAGGTTCCCAATACCGTTATCGTTACCGATACCGTTATTGTTATGGGTAGTTACCGATATTTTATCGGTATTTATTATTAATTTATATAAAAATGCCAATTTTTTTAACTTTTTTATTTTATAATCTTGAGTTGTTTTTACAAAAAAATTTATAGACAATAATTTTAATTATTAAAACTACCAGCATTGAATTTATAGGTTATAATCTGTATTTTTAAGACTTCAAAATAACAATATGCTAGGTTTTTACTTGTTTTTATATGATTTTAACGTAATTTTTAATACCGGTACGTACCGGTATTGCTGTTTCGATAACGGTATACCGTTACAGAATCAGTCTCAAATACCGTTACCTTTAACGTTAGTGAAACAAACAAAATTCGATACCGTTATCCTTACCGTTATTCGTTTCGGTAACCAACTTTGGTTTTTATTAATGTTTTTTTTTTTTTATTTCAAAAAATAATTTGTTTTCCAAATACCAAAAAGTGCATTTAATAAACTGAAATGTTCAATAATTCAACAAAACATTCTAAGAATTTGTGCTAATTAAAGAAATTGTTTATGACAAAAACTGCCAATGATCCAGAGATTGCATTTCGTGGATTTATGTATACAGATCTGCATTTTCGAAGATATGCCTTTAGAGATTTTTAAATTTTTAATACTTAAAGAGTACTTTTGCTGAGGTTACTATTTTTTTTTTTTTTTTTGTAAAAATCAGCTCGCAACACCCTTTTGCTGAAATTAGCAACTTTTTTGTAAGCACGCTTCTTGCTAAAAATTTGATGACACATCAACATTTTTTGCTGAATTTACTGACCTTTTTCTTTGAGTGTACGCTAAAAAATCTCGAAAAAAATGTAAAATTTTCAAAGTTTTTTCGATTTTTTTTTTAATACAAATGAGAAGCTGTCCTTCTGAAATCACCAGTTTACTATTTTTTTTAGCAAATATTTCTGTTGATTTTGACAGGATAGATTGTTATTTGTTTTCCACTAAATTTAGCCTAAAAATAGGAAAAATTTTGTAGATATAACAGTTTGTTTTTACAATTTTAACCCAATAATATTTAAAAATATTTTCTGCAGATTTTACAGTATAATTTGTCATTTTCAATTAACTGAAATATAAATGAAATTCTGTAAATTTTACAAATTTAGTTTTGCTGTTCTTACTAGTATTTAGCAAAAAAATTTAAGGAGTTTTTCTGCAAGGTAATCTTTAACTAATTTTTATTAGCTTTTTCCGTCATTTTTGCAGTTTTCTTTCCAGTTGTGATTTTTTGTCATAAAATGTATAAAATAAGTTGAAACAAATTAAAAAATTTAAATCGGGCATATTTTAATGGGTCATATTCCGGGTAGCGGATCAAATTCCGGGAAGGGAATTTCAAACAACGGTGTAATAAATATAGTGAAATATGTAATATTAGGTGTAATAAAATTCGGGTCTAGAGCAAGTACTTTTGGTAGTAACAAGCATCAACACAAGGATATTGTGCCCTATAACCCTAATATAGGACGTTATTCTACGGACACTTTTAAAAATTTCAAATCGTGATTTCATTTGATTCATTTGATTAAATAAAAAGAACTATAGCAATTGAATTAATTCGAATTACAAAATAAATCGAACGAAAACATTCCATTCAATATATATTCTTTTCTATATTAATTTATTGAATTTTTAATTTAGAATTGAAAAATCGGGGTTCAACAGTGGAATTTATCAAAATTCTCAAAACTCCTAGTCAAATGTATTTACCCTCCTAATGTAAATCTCATCATAAATTTAAGATTTCATGGTAGTCTTTTAACAAATCCTTTTAAACACAATTAATTGCAACTTCTGGTTTCATTTGAGGCAATATATAATTAATATACATACATACTTATGTTAAATGTAAACGTGCATTAATGTAATGCATGAAGCGCGCTGCACGAGTATTGTAGTGCTAAAGATAGTGCTTGCACAACATTACAAATTACTTTCAATCTAGAAAATAGCCATCTGTTTTATTTGATGAAATAGAAATCTTTTTTATAAAACTTTTTATATATTTCTTAACCCTCTTATGCTGTTTTGCAATAAAATTGTTACCATGTGTTTGGCATAAAAAATAAACTATAAGTTCTTCCACAAAATTTTATACCATTGCCTACTCTAAGCGATATGTGGTTTATACTGCATTAAAGTAGTAAAAATTATTTAGTTTTTGGCTCTTGCTCGTTTTCAATTGCCAAAACGCATATATAAAAAACTATTTTTTTTAGGAAAACTATGTATTTTTTGCTCAGGCTAAACTCAGTATTATACTACATTTATATCTAAGCAAAAACTACCTGGTTTTTGGGTATTGTAGTTTTTAGCTTGTCAAAACGCATAAAAAAACACGCAAAAACTAGTTTTGTACAAAAACTAGATGGTTTTTGCTCAAGTATAAATATAGTATTAGACTAAACTTCGAAAACAAGTGCATAACAGTTAGTAGGTTTACGCATAAACTACTCCTCTTACCAAGATATATCTACAATCTAAAAAGTACATCTATTGTGCTGTTACGAGTATTTAAGAAGATGTAGCGATGTCCTTTCAAGGTATCCTGATTGAATCCTGTATGTCCTTGGACCAAAGTAAGGACTTATTATTAAAGTTAAAGCTTCAATCTTGCTTTGTGTTCATATCAAAAGTTTCTAGTGTTTGTATGTATGTTTTAAGATGTTTTAAAACTGTATTCGTTTCAAAATAATTATTTTTTGAAATTTTAACACCATCCCAAAATGAGTCCGTACTACCGAAATACGAAACAATAATCAAAACAAAAGAAAACAATACTTCTTGGTTAGCTTTCAGGGCTGGAAAAGTTTATGTTTTACTTTGGTAGGTTTGAGGTTAAGAATAATAAAATTTTTTCTACAAAAATTATAAACACATTCACCCTTACCATATAAATTTTTCAAATGTACATTTTAGTTAAAGTCGACTTTAGTTAAAATATTGGGTGGCAGTATGCCTTGACTTGGTTTATTTTTGGAGCATTCTGATTGGTTAATTTATTTTCAACCAATCAAAATGTTTGAAGATACAAATATTTTTGTAGGGTTTTCATACACAAAATTAACAAAACCGTATGATTAAAAATAAAGTCGACTTTAAATTTTTAAGTATTCTTTTATAGTAAGGGCCATTAATTTTCAAATCAGACTAGATCTAGTTTTTCCTTTTTGAATGAACAGTAGACTTGTTCAAAAAAAAAAATTTGGATTTTTCACGCTCCTAAAAATATGCCACTTTGAAAAAAATGTGGTCTGATAAAAAATATCACCAAAAAAGTTTTGTTTAGAGGTAGCACATCGCAATTAATGTTTCGAGGTAGAAGTTCTTGTTCTGTTATTTTTAATTAATTTAAAATAATGGAAAAAATGAGAAAAATTAAATATAATTATTATGATCGCGACAAATCAAATCTAATATACTTTTAGGTGTACATTACGAATATGAAATCAAAATTGAAATCGGAGTCGCGGAATTCGCGAAATTTGAAAATTTCATACAAAAAATGTTCAATTTTGATTAGGATGTTTTCTTACATATATTTACGACTAATGAAATGAATGTGCTATTATGTAAGTTGGTGTTTTTGTTAGCAATAAAATTATAGCAAGCTAAATAATAGCAAAATATTAAAAAAAAGTCAAATTCTGTTATCCTTTTTAAAATTAAAATCAGTGTTTATATAATGAAGGCCCTTGGTAAGTAAATTGCAAAAGTACAACAAATTGGATTTTTCGATAACACCTTTTACAGGTAATTAGGAAAATACCTCAAAAAACTTGAGTTTTTTTTTAATTGTCAAAAACCTCGAATAATTTATAAATTACAAATTTTTTTTAAATTTTGATTGCTGATTCATAATCTTCGTTAAAATAAAGATCAGATTTGAGAAATTTGCACATACAAGGCAAAAACAAGTTGAATTTTTAATTACATCTTTTAAGAAAAATTGTTAAATAATAGCGAACAGTTTAAGAAATAATTAAATTTAAAGTCAACCCTACTTTTTGTATAATTTACTTAGAGATAAATTACTAATTCTTAAGACAAATTTTTCTGCTACCTCTAAATAAAAGCGAATTTAGCTGAAACTTGGCAGAGAGAGTTTTTAGACATTAAGGAATAGGGGCAACATTGTGGAGATCGCGAATTTTAACTTTCATGTTTTTTTGGACTACTCTAATGGACAGGCTTCATCAGTTTATGTTTTACTTTTTTGATGCTATTTAATAATAGTTTATGATTTTTTATTTATTTGCTTAGTTAAAACAAAAAACAAAATTTTTAGCACTATTGTGATCAAAAAAGTACTCTCCAATAATTTTTTTTTTTACCGAAATGAAAAACCAACTCCCCATCCCTGTTTGCTATATTAGTTGCAGAACGTTATGTCTTGAATTTTTCAGCTAGCATTTTAAATTGTACGTCCGACATATTTTCTTCCCATTACAATATTGTACACTTCATGAGTTTTCGGGAATTGACAACGGAACAAAAAACCGGAATTGCCCAATTTATAAATATAGGGGGTAATTTTAAAAAACACCTCGGTGAAGTGTTGCGTTATTTCTATAGAAATTGTTTTTGTTATAAAAACAATTTACATTAAAAGTGCTCAGTATGAATGAGATATTAGACACTTTCTCGTTTCCAAACCGTGTACATCACACGAAAAATTTCTTCTCAAAACTTTCGGGAGTGTTCTGGAAAACGAATCCACATAAAATCGCTAATTTTCATACAAAATTACGTGTTGTTGTTGTTGTTAAAAATCGCATGAATTTATGTGAATTCAGTTTTTATAAAACCCTCGATCATGTGAATTTTTTTTTCCTATTTAGGAGTAGCTTATGATTATAAAATATAGATTTGACGCATTGCTGGACAATTTTAAGATAACTGCTTTAAAGCAGCCTTATCCGTTAGAGGGTTAACAAAATGTGTTTTATTTCACTTTGTGTTTCTAATCTTGCATCAAGGCCTTTAGAAAGCGAATTAATAGATCAATTGTTATGTGACCCATATACAATTACTCCACATGATGATGATATAAACATTTTAATAGGAAAATTAGTTTCATTATGGATAAAGTAAAATTTTTTACATTTAGGCACGTTTCTTTTTTTTTCTCTTTTTTGTTTGAGCATCTGTCTGGAAAGGAATACGATAATTCTGTTAAAGAAGCAGATGTTATTTCGAAATTCTTAGACCTGCACATGCTATTATTGCTATTTATTGTCGTATATTACAAACAAAATAGAAGATGTACAAATAAAAAAATGTGTTTAAAAAAACACAAACATTTTTAGTATCGGCTCCTGTTGTTGTTACAGGTTTGGCTATAGATTACATAGAACTCTTACGTTTTAAGATTCTCTATCAGTGGAAGTACCTAAGTCATGAAAATGAGAATATGTGTGTAAAAATGTGTTTGTTGACAAAAGAAGAAGAGTATGATTTCTATGCAATCTATGGGCTTGGGAATGCTCTGAACTTCTCAGTTTTTTTTTAATTTGTACACTACACCACGCAGAACCTCTTCATTTTTCCTTCATAACTTTTGAACCTCGGCAGATTTTTTTTTTTATATATTCAATAATATCAAATTCCTAAGGGCAATGAAACATATTTTGGTTACAGTCCAGCTCCTGCTGTTTTTACAGGTTTTTAAATGCACTGCACTGCATAGTTGATTTTTTACAACAACACCACATAAAACCTCTTTATCTTTTCCGTTACAACTTTCGAACCGATCCGTAGATTTTTTTTTATTTTATTAAACAATGGTAAAAATGTTGGGGAAACATGGGATGGATGTCGTTCCCATCTAATTAGGCTGCGCTTGCATAGTGAAGTTTATGTTATAAAATAATATTTGTTAAATAAACTATTTATTGGGGCTTGAATGTTGTAATGCATTATTGAATCGTAATTGCTTGATTATAATTTTTTACGTGTTTTTTTTGCTATTTTTTCAAGAAGCACTTGTTGAACAAGTTTTTTATGTTAGACATTTATTTCTATTATGTTGCAGTTATGTTAAATATTTTTTGGCAGCTTATGTTGTCGTTGTTGCTGCTTCTGCTGTATAAAGTTTCGAAATATGAATTAAATACTTTTACTATCGTTTAGACGGTTTTTTCTTTGTATATACAAGTTTTGTATTTGTCGCATCAGTTATGCATTCAAACATAAATGCGTGAATACCAAACAACATCATCATCATCATAAAACTGGCGCATACATCATCAAAATTTACAACAGATGTAAAGATGTAGTCGACTTTTGTTTTTGGTTGAACGGAACCACCACCAACCATCATAATCTAAATTATTATATGAGGCTTTTCATATCAATTGTCCAGCTATAAAAAAATTATATCGTACACTCAGATAAAAAAGTTAGTAAAAAAAATTTTAAAACAGTTTTTAGTACAAATTTTTTTTAGTAATCAATTCTGCTGTTCTCTTATTGCAAATTACGGATTTTTTTACTAATTTTCGCTGCTAATTTCAGCAAAATATTTTACTAATTTTTCAAAACCGAGTGCTAAACTTAGCAAAAATATACTAATTTAACAAAATTTTATTTACAAGAATTCGTTGATTTTTTACAATTCTTGTTTAGTTTATATTTGTTACTATTGATATATTCTTAGTTTGGAAATAACACTCAGAAAACTTTATTGTATCTCCAATGCATAAAAAGGAGAATAACTGGAGAATCGTTTGCAATTTGACTCCAAATTTCAAGTACGATGAAGTAATTGTACATTTTTTACAATTGAAAGAAAAAAAAAATTTTTTATTAATTTTTTTTTTTAGTTTTTACAGTTTTGTTTATTTTTTAGTACACTTTTTTGCTAATTACAGCAGATTGATTTTAAATTGCAGTTTACAACAATTTACTGAAATTTATTAGCGGCAACTAATTATTTATATTTGAATTTCGTTGATGAATTGAATGATTCACTGAATTGAACTATATAGCATAGTCCACAATTATTTGCTCTTTTCGTTTAATCATTCAATTCTTTTTTATTTAGAGGAAAATTGTATCTCTTTTATTTGTTTAAAGAATTGATTTTTTTTTTCATAAAACGCATTTAAAATTTTTCGTTTTATTAAATTTGTAATTTTTCTTAAACTTTTCCTCTGTACAATAAAATTGAAGAAAAACATATAAAACAGGAAAATAAAAAGTAAAGTTTTTATGGGCAATTTGAAACAATAAAAGATAGATAACTCAATTTAACTAGAAATCTGCCAAAATATTTTATAATCAGTTAGGGCAACATCACACGAAAAAGTATATCGTATCATCACTGCGTATAATCAATGTCGTATTAAACTTATCGATTATACGCAGTGATGATACGATATACTTTTTCCTGTAGCGGGGCAGTTGATATGCAAATCCACATATTTGAACGAGTAGAAAACAGCAGCCAGTTGAACAGCATGCCATTAGCTAGTCAAACTGCTACTGTATTTACTATTACAATTTGGAAAAATTTTTGTTTGGCGTCTAAATGGCGTTAGCGATTTGTTTTAATTCAGCAATCATGCCAATGGCAAATTATTATGAAAATTTTTTTTGTTTTTTTTTTTTGTTAGCAAGATATTTATTAATCTTTTTTTCCTGCCATAAAGAAATAAATTTTGCAATCATCATGAACTTTAAAATATGTAACATATGCAATTTCCATAATAAAACAAAGAAAACTTATACAAAACATAAATGTTACGCATTTTAACTATTGTTTGGCATATTAAATCATAAAAATTTACATTTTATATAAAAAAGTAAAAAATATCCCCTATTTTTTTTTTTTTTAAATACTCATTATTACAACGGAAGTTCAGAGCCAAACTGTTTGTTTTTAACAAAAAAAAAAAAAAAAACTAAACAAATTGTAAAAAATTTATAAATCTACCGGATTGTATAATGTACACCTTTATATATTTATAGGGGTGAAACTTATTTCAAAATTATGAGCAGCTTTTAACGGTCTAATGTTAAATTAAATTTAAAAGAAAATTGACAAAAATTTATCGAAATTTAAAAAAGTTTTTAGGCGTGCCTTATAAGGGTAATGGGATAATGTATTAAATATGTTCCGAATTTTGATAATATTGGTAGAGTATTTGTGGGATGAAAAACTTTTCTTTTCCTTAATTTTTCTATAACAAATTTTTAATTTTTCTGATTTTTTGTGGAACATTTTTATTCACAATTATGAATATATGGCACATTTACAAATTTAAATATTTAAATAAAAAGAACTACAATTGTTATTTTGAAAGCAAAATATATACATCATATTAACTCTTTTATTTTCTTTTTTATGAATTTTTTATTAAATTTTTAATTTGTTTGGTCTTTTCTGGAATATATACATATAGCTAAAATAATAAAAATTTACAATAATTTAGAAAGTTTTTTTAAGGCGTGACATTTACAGAGGTTTCAATATGATTAAGAATAAAAAAATTCCAATATAACAGAAAAAAAAATATTTTTAAAACAGATTTTGAAGTAAATAAAATAAATTCTAGGCCTTTTCTTGCTTACGGAATTTTTCTATGTGAAAATATATAATATTAAAATTTTGGGGCCAAATTTGTTAATAAAACCCAGAAAAAATTTTGTCAAACAAGCTGTGAATTCAATATTCCTATCTCTAAAATATTTTGGTATAAGTTGAAGGCACAACTTATTATGTATATTACTAACTTTTAGTGCCGTATGAAAGTGATTTTAAATATCCATTTTGGCCCCATGAGTTAATTTTCCTAAAATATATTCTGAATTTAGTTGAACAGATTTCTACGATTTCAAATTCTGTAGAAATACAAAATTTCTTCAAAAGCCTTCATAAATGAAATTTTAGAAATTTTTATTTCATCATAAGGCCCGCCTTAAAATAATAAGAATATAATATCTAATATCACTCTATACTGGTATTTATTTTTCAAAAAATCAATGTCGAGTGTATAACTGTTACCCTAATATTTATACAAATAAACATATCATCCGTTTCAGAAAACATAAATTAACAATATCAACATTGTTCAAATTGCATTTCCCCCCATATATGCATATAATCGTCATTATGATGATTGTTATTATTTGTATCTATTATATAGTTTCTTCGTTGTGTTCCAAAACAGAGTGTTATATGATGTAATATTATTGATAGTATTATAATAGAGCAGACAAAACAGACAAAATTTTAAATTAATTTTATGAAAATTCCCAGCAAAAAAATTATAATCCATGCTTTAAAAACCACTTTCATTGCTTCCAAAGTATCCGTTAGTGTATTTTTCACTGGTTATTAGAAGTAATTTTGAAAAACTTCAAGAAAATCACTTCTTTCACTGCTTCCAAAGTATCCGTTAGTATATTTTTATAGAAGTTATAACTTCTTTAGAATTAATTCTGAACAGCCACCAAAAATTCACTTAATTTTATCCTATATTTATTGCTCAAAACGTGATCCTAAGAAGTGATTGAGATAGAGTTCATTTCCATTTATTTATTTTTAATTTCTTTAAATTTAATATTTTTTATTTTTTCAATTTTTAAAAAATAAATAAAATAAAAATAATAAACAAAAATTGCTCCCTTTGCACTGTGAAAAAAATTATTGAAACAAATACTGAATTGCAGTGCACCTTTTTCACTTGTTTAATAAGTGATTTTATTGAAGCGAATAAGTCAGAATATCTCGCAATGACAAAGTGGTGATTTTATGCCAGTCAACATTGATATCAAAGAAAAGCTCAGCAGTAGCAATCTTGAGGTCGTAATTTCCATACCTGGTGGGGGCAATAAAAAAATTTTTCTAAACTTTTCTTTTGCACTCGTTTAGAAAGCACTGAAAAAATATTGAAGTGTGAGTACTCCCCTCCTATAAGAACTCAATGTTGAAATCATTAGCGTTTATGTTAAAAAAGAAGTACATCTAGATCATTAATTGTACTGCAGTTGTACTGCTTTTGCATCTCTTTTTTTATTAATTTTCTTTTTTTTTTTGCTGGGTTATTTGATTTTTTTTTTTTTTTTGTTATTTTTATTTTTAAAAATCATGATTATGTATTAATGATTTTGTTGAAATTCACCGTTATCTTTATCTTTATTTATTTCTTTTATGTTTCAATGAAGAAAATCAAGTTCATTTGAGCTTAAAACATTTGCATATAATATGATGCGTTATGATTAGTCATAAACTAGTTTAATACAGTGTGAATAGGTCATGTACGCCCTCAAATGTTTCAATTCCATATGTTTGTAGTTATAAAAATGATGATATGAAAAAAAAGAATTCAAATAAATAAAATTGTAAGCATTTAAAATATAAGCATTTAACAGACCTAATCGTGGATTTTTTATGGTCCAAATATAGTGCAAATTCTGGCTTTGTTAAATTTTGATTTAAAAGAAGATTCAAATTCTTTTAAATCAAAATTAAGCTTTATCGTAATTCTTTTTACACGAGTAGTTTAGATACAGTCTTAATCATGGTATAATTATAGTTATAATACAAGCTTACTCCTAGTTATGTTAATAATCCAAATCCATGTTTAAGCCAGTATGACACTAGCTTTATTTTGTATTGATCAATTATTTGAGAATAGTGCAAATCTATAGTCAAAGGAAAATTACACAAGTGGAAAAAGAACAACCGTACTTACACATCAGAGGCATCAATAACAAACTTACAGAAAAAAATGTAAAAAATTTCAACTTCAAAATGACACTTATAGTCAGGCTTGCCAGATACTTTTTTTCGTTATCCCCAAAAAAATCTTAAAATATCCCCAAAGAATCCCCAACTAGAAAAAATGTTAAAAAGATACCGAGCTTATTTAATTTGCTTAAATTTTCAAGATTTTGAACTAAGTTTTTAAAGAATTCGTAAATTTGAATTTTTCAAATTCGTCTCCACAATCAGGCTTTTGAAAATATAATTCTTTAATTTTACTTTTAAATTTAAATCAATTTAAAGAGATAATCAATTCTAATTCATAAAATGAATGAAGCTAATTGATTCAATTTTAACAAATAAATTTAACCAGAAATGTTTGCCTTGATTTATAATTCCCTAATCATATCATAAAACGAAAAATTAAATGTTCAAATCTGAATAAATCTGATCCTAACTTTATTCAATTTTAAGTGATAATAATAAAATGAATAAATTTTAAGGCCAGCTTATTAAAAAAAATATATTTTTCAATATTTTAAATACTTGGACATTAATTCTATTAAAATCTCAGGCATAATATATTTATTCGTGTTAAAAAGCATTGAATTGTTATGGAAAATGTATAAAAAGGTAAATTTGTACTTTCTGTTGAAATTACGTGAAAAAACTTGACTAATGTTTTCTGAAAATTATTTAAAATTAATATAATCTGCAAAATTTACGAAAGGTTTTAAATATCCCCAAAAAATCCCCAAAACATTTTTTAAATCCCCCAAAAAACTCCCCTGTCCCCAAATGAAAATTTTTGTCCCCAAGACCAACAAAATATCCCCAAATTTGGGGACAAAACCCCAAGTCTGGCCAGCCTGCTTATAGTTATTGATTGTCTAGAATGTAGTCAATTTCCTAAGTTTTTCTCTTTTTCTAGCATTTTTTTCTGTGTTTGTAACGATTTTTAACAATGTTTGGCAATTTTCCGTTAGGTCAAAGTGTACATCACTGTTTATTTCTTTACAACTTGTATTTTTTACTCTCTCTAATATTTGTTGTTTCATTTCATCAAACCTATGTATATCAATTCAATATAAAATAAAGCTAGTGTCATACGGGCTTTCGTGGTAGTTCTAAAAATAATTCACTTTTGGAATTAATCTTAAGCTGCCTACACACCAGTGATGGTATTTGAGAATTTTCGTTTGGTGCCTCAATGATGCCAAAAAAGTGCCAAAAAAAAATTAAGCAACATTTAATGTTTCAAAAAAAATATGTTCAGCTTTTATTTCAAATATTTATACATTTAGTTACTTTAACCCTTAAATGCATGGTGTAGCCATTTGGCAACATACCAGTTTCTTAATAAAAAACGCCACTTGATGCATAAAACTCAATTTTTGGGCATTGGGGCCCTTTCTGCACAAAGTGTTCTTATAAACTATAACTCAGATTTTTTAAACAGTTATAGGAAAAATCTTCGTTTTGCTTCGTATGTTTGTGAAAAATCTAAAACACGCGTTTTTTTTACAAAAAGTGCAATATTCAAAAATGTTTGTTTAAATATTTAAAGTGGTATTCTCGCAATAAAATTAGTTTTGGCAACAATAAATGTATAATTAATATTTCATATATTTTTTTTGTTTCTTTTTTTTTTCATACACGTTAAAATAATCACAATTTAGCTATTTGGCAATTTTTTTTGGTATTTTTCTTGAAATGTACACGCCTTTAGAAATCATATAAAAAAAATGGTTAAAATTGTAGAGATCATGCATTTAAGGGTTAAGTAAAAAGACAAAAAAAAAAAAAAGGCGGGCAACTTATCTAAAAAGTAACCCGAGTTTAACATTACCTACCACAAATATTTTCATATAAAAATGCCATTCTTAACTATAGTAAAGCACTAAACTTACGTTATTTCAAGATAAGTTAGCAGGTCCAAGACTTTCAAAAAATTTTACAATTAAATTTGACAATACAATAGAATCAATTAAAGTTTTTCTAATTTTATCCCCGTTGCTTTTATTTTTAAATATCAAAATAATGATTAAATTGTCCCCGAAGGACTGGAGGGTGGTCCAAAAAATTGTAGATATTTTTAGTGTAGCATTTGTTTTTTAATTTTGCTACCCCTTCTTAATAGGCGTGGCTTTTAATGAAAAACCAGCGATATCGACCTTTTATCAAATTATATAGAAATTTTCGTAAAAAGTGCCAAAATTCTATGGAGAGTGCCAAGGTGCCATTGAACATTCAATAGTGCCACAAATGGCACTTTTGTGCCACTTTTACCAACAGTGCTACACACTAGGGAACATACTTGAAAAAAGAGAGCATTTTTTGTGAATGTGTGAGTGCGTTTGTGTGTGTGTGCGTGTTGAGAGCGTGCATTTCGTGTTTACAAAATTTTTTGATTTTTTTTGTTCCCTCAACCATGTTCCCTAGTGTGTAGGCAGCTTTAGGTTTTCTAGTAGTTCAAATACAGACTTAATCGTGGCTTTTATTACAATCCAAAAAAATTTTCCATCTCATATTGGGTTCCATTTCGACACTTCTTAAATTTGAAATCCCAGATAAATCTTGGTACTTACTATAAATAAAATTAATCATGAATTCTCTTTTAGCTTAAATTCAGTCCTATATTTAGGCTCAGCCCTGATCTCCTCAAAGTTAAAACTCAAGATAATTTTGACTCTTCTTAAAGTTCGTATCTAGGCTTAATCGCATATAATTTCCAGTCAAGTACAAATCATTTGTCTTCATAAAAAAGTTGTTAAAATTTTATGACTCCTTTAAAATCATATACATATATTTAATTTTATTTAGTGTTTTGTTTTTCTTTTTTTTTATTCGATCACACCTTAAGCATGTATACTATGTATAAATTTGCAATATATTTATATTGCTAAGTTTGTATTTTTAAAGTATTTTTTGGTCTTTTGTTAAAGTTCAGGTGGTTGGTTTTTTCGTTGATTTTTTTAATCAAACGTTTACAGTTTTGTTATTATTATTTATTATTAAATGTACAATATTAAATTAAATGCTTTACATTATAACAACACAAGTAACTTGGTTATCATAACACAAATGATTAATTATAGCATAATTTAAAAATAACATAAACAACGTAACTTAAAAAAAGTTAAATATTTAACAACAAATTTAAACAAAAACAAAACTAGTACATATTGTTTAATAATAGCAATGAGGTAAAGGAAACTAGGTTTAAAACAATATGGAAAAATATGGAATTATAGGTCGTTCAGAATACGACGAAATCTCAAAAGTATTATTAAAACATATTTTGAAATATGCAGCATTTACATTTGGCAAAAACTACACTGAGAGAAGTATCTGCATGCTATTAAATGTCAACATAACCTAAAAATGTACACATACATATATAAACTACTCAAAATTAAAATTTCACAGTGTTGCCAATACGTACATATGTGTTCTCTTAAGGTCCCAAAGCGTTTCGTTAGTAATGTACGTTTCAGAAAAGTGGGTTACTGGCCCTCGTTTCCTAGATTGGTGATAGGGCTGCTATTAGGGATACCGATCCCGAAATCCCGATCCCGAAAATCCCGGGATTTTCGGGATTTAGAAATCCCGAAATCCCGGGATTGGTCTTGAAAAAATTCCGGGATTTCCGATTTGATTATTTGGCATATTTTATCTCTCTTTGTATTTGTTTTTATTGTTATATTCGACCTAAATCACATAAATCTAATATCTTATTAAATGTTATTAAAGAACTAATTTTTCCCATTCATAAATAATAGATTAAAATAGATTACAGATTAAATAAATCGGAATAAAACCTTTAATTTAAAAACTTTTATTCAGCTGTGAAACTTTTGAAAATCGTAATTCAGCTTTATTTAATCTTTTAAAGGACATGTTTATATTTATTTTATTGATGATTTGCTAAAATCAAAAGTTCATGCAAAATAATTTTGCCGACTAAAAAAAAATTTTATTTGTTAAATTACAAAAATCTAACAATCTGACTTTCTGAAATCAGCTGAGGTATGTGCTTAATATTTTATGGTAATTGATTTAAAAAAAACTAATAGTCACTAAATATTTCTGATGATTTCAGCAGAGTAGTTTGTATTTACATTCAATTGATTTTAGACAAATATAGCTTTGTTTTCGCTAGTTTTGGTTAAAAAGATTCATCCAAGGTAAATTGTAATTTACAATTTGCTTAAATTTAACTCATAATTATATTTCTTATATTTCGAAAATTTAACAATTATTTAGCAAACAAGTTCTGCTGATTTCAGTAGTTTTAATCCCTTTTTTGTTAATTTTTAGTAGTTTTTTCTGCTATTCTTACATACTTATTTCTATGAGTGTAGTTTCTGTTTAAAGCCAAATTCACAATGCTGTATTACTCCACTCTGAGTGGAATTTGTTCCTTTCTTTTTTGCACTTAAATATTTTTTGTATCATGATATCTCTATTTTACACACTCCACTCTGCAGCGTGGAATACTCCAGCATTGTGGATCCGGCTTAATTTGTTTATTTCTTGATACTACAAGAAATAATAAGTAGATTTATAATAAATTATTTTAATTTGTAGGGTTTATTTCAGCTATTTATTTTTTAAATTAAAAATATGATGAAACAAAAAATTCCCGAAACCCCGAAAAATCCCGAATCCCGGGATTTGTAAAAACCAGTCCCGTTCGGCATCCCTAGCTGCTATATTCTGTTAAAAACAATCAGTTCTTATAATATAATTCATTTTAAAATAACCGAGAAATCTATTATTTTTACCGACTTTGCCAGTTTATTAATTAACAATTAAAAATAAACGATAAAATACAATTGTTTTAAACGAAAAGTGGGTAGTTCCTTTTTTAACTTATTTTCAATTGTTTTAATTTACATATTCGGTAGATTTTAAGCAATAAATATTGTGAGTGTATAATTGAGATTGTATAGTACACTTCCATCTAAAAATAGTTGTTGTAAACTAGAACACATACCTTTGCATTTAACTCAAATATGCAACCTAAATATGACATCCATTAATTATTACCCATTGGACCTAAATTATTGCATATAAATGAAAAATCAACTAATCCCTATAATAAATTATAGGGTGTTGCATTTTAGCGCGATTTGATGATGCAGCTAGAAATTTTTACAATCTCTATAATCCCTCCTAGCACTAAGAGATCTGTTATGATTGCAAACAAGAAATTTTACTACAACTGAACCGATTTTTGCAAGAATTTAACTAATTCGATAAAATTTAACTTTACATAAATTTTGAAATTCTTTAAAATAAACAAGATAACACCAAGTTCTTTAATGTTTAGCCTATTGACCACAAATTTAAAAAAAAAAACAACACGATTGTTTTCAACATCTTTAAATATTTAATAACTAATCTGTGTTTGACTTAATTATTTTCAGAGTTTTATAAACATCTTAAAATCCAAAACCTTTAAAATTTAAAGTTTGATTTGAGGTATAAGTCCAAACGAAATTTTCAAATTCCCTGGATCAGAAGTCTCACAAATGATTTCAACTCTGTTTATAATAAGAAACTTTCTAAACCCCACAGTTGTCTTTAACTTTTCTCAGGGCACACAGAAAAAAAGTAGGCACCAACAATGGTATTTGTAAAAACACATTTTCTTTTTAATTGAAAATTTATTCCAAACAATTTTTTTGATTGAAATGTTTGTAAATTGTTATTTTTCATTTGTTTAAACATAAAAATTCACATTAAAAAAATAACAAAATTTTTTTGGATTTACAAATTCCATTGTTCCTGCCTTTTTAAAAAGTTTTTTTTTTTTTGTATTTACAAAAATGGTATGAGAAAGATGTTTAAATAGAATTTTTCAAATTCCTTCTGTGTATCAAGTCTCAAAAATCACATGATTGGCTCCCACAGTTAACTTTAACTCTTTTTAGAATTGGAATCCTTTTAAATGAATTGACTTCAACAATTTTTAGGTTCAAAAACCTTTAAAACTCCACAATTGACTTCAACAGTTCTTAGGATCAGAAACCTTTAAAATCATATAATTAACTTAAAAGTCTTCTTATAATCACAAGCCTTTGAAATTAGAAACCTTTTAAATCGATTGACTTGAAGAATTCTTAGGTTCATAAACTTTCAAAAATTGGCTTCAACTCTTCTTAGAATAAGAAGCATTTAAAATCCGTAAATGGCTTAAACTCTTCTTCCCAACTTTTAAAGTTCCAACCAATGACTTAAAATATTCTTATACAGAAATCTTTTAACTGCCACGATTGACACTAATTTTTTCTAGGTTGAAAACCTTTGAATTGCTACGATTGACTTTTTCTCAGATTCTAAAATTTTTTTAATTTCACGATCGACTTCAAGTCTTTCAGATTCAGAAATTTTTAAGCGCTTCAAACCTCGTATTACTTCCAATTAGGGATGCCAATCGGGATTGGTTTTTAAAATCCCGGGATCCCGAATGTTTTTCGGGATTTCGTGATTTTTGCCATTTTGGGAAATTTTTATTTAAAAAAATGTGTAAAAACTTCAAATTTATATAAAATAATTATATGGTCATATGCATGAATACTTTTAAAATTTATAAGTGACTTGTAAAACAAAGTTTTCATACAAATTTCATTTTATAAACATGTTATAAGGTTTTCAAATTATTATATATGAGCACTGTAAAATATAACTGTTTTATATGTTTTTTACATACTCCTGTTTATTTTTACAGAACGAAAGAATTGAAAATCAATATGTTGTGTGCTGTTTTTGTTTACAATAATTTTATATTCAGTATTCTTATATCGTTTTAATTTAAAATTGGCAATTAAATTTTAGAATTTTCAATTAGTTTCAGAATTTTTTAATTGTTTTCCACATATGTATGTATAGTGCAGAAATTCAAAAGAAAAATTCTGAAATACAACTTTTTATTCTGAATTTTTTATCGATGATTTCCGAAATATACTAAAAAAATACTGCACAATATAGATTTGTATAAAATTATATTTAAAAAACGGTTTAAAAATATCAGCAGGGTTACAATTTTGTAAAAATTACCACATATTTTTGCAATTGTGAAAATCCCGGGATTCGGGACTCATTTTTATTGAAAAAATCCCGGGATTTCGGGACTCGGGATTTTGGGATTGTCATCCCTACTTCCAATTCACTCATATTATAAACTCTCCAAAGAACACAATTGACTCTAACATTTCTAAAAGTCTAAACCATTTAAAATCATCATTGATTCTAACTTCTCTCAGACTCTGAATTCTTTAAGATCCTTTTAATCCTCATTTTAAGAGAAGTAACACTCGGGAAATTCTTCCTCTTAATTAATTGGAAAGGTGATGGAGCAGAGATGAAAGGTGGTGAAATATGTAGGGCTTCAAATATGGCATCACAGTAATTGCGCGAGATGTTTAATCTTAGAACAGTTGTTGCATGTTATTCGTCAACTCTCCATTTTTTACTTCGACTATTGGGAAGACCGTAAGAGGACCCTGCGACATATATGTGGCATATTGTTTTTCTAAAAATTCATACATGTCACCAAGATAATCAAACCACTGTCACCAAAGTGGAGGATGTTGCCAACTAAAAGTGGCATCGCTTAGATTGTGCTAGTCATCACAGTCAATAGAAAAAATGCATGAGGTCGATTTTAAGTTACCAATTTGACCATTATTTGGTGTAGAGTGTCTCATTTGCTGCATATTGTTATTTTTATCTTAGATATAAGGTTGTAAAAGAAAATTCTCTAAACATATCTTTCTCAGATGAAAGTTCTTAGATCGGTCTAACTCCTCTGATTTAGATCAAATTAAGGGTATGTGCGAACAAGCTAGTTTAAATTTTTGAAAGCTGTAAGTATGACAGAAATATTATTTTAGTTTAGCTTAACTTTAGCCAGCCCGTACGCAGCCTAAATATTAAAAACCTTTCAAAAATCAATTCAATTAAGTTATGACAGCTCACTTTGAATTTCCTTTAGTTTCCGAAACCTCTTTGTTGTGGTATTTAGTAGGCCTGTAGACTAAATTTCTTTATTATTGTTCAATCTAACCTGACTAAGTTCGGAATTCAGGCTTGAGTACTAATTATTTCAGTTTCTAATTTTGACACAATATCTGGAAAATAATTCGTTGCAAAAAAAAGTTCAACATGTTGCCAATTAGGCCAGGTTAAGATGTGCGCCACCCTGTACAACAAGCATCATCTTGTTGTTTTTATGTTATAATTTTTTAAATATGCACAATTTTGTCATTCGTTCCCCAGTCTGAAAACTACTTTAAAACCATAGACGAGACAGTTGTTTCTTTTAGTAATCAACATAAATTCAACAGTTTCACTTTCGTTTTCATTATAAATTTGTTTAACTTTAATTCGCATAAAATGTGTACAGAATATTAACGAAATTGTATGTTAGTGGAGCAAATATGTAGTTTTTTGGGGGGGAAAAAACTACAATGAGAAAAAAAAACATATTGAAATGCATTTGTAGTACTATAATTTTAGCGAATAAAATTTAAATAAATTGTATTTTATAGAAATATTTACTTATACGACTCTCAAACGATCAAAACTATTTGATAATAATACACAATATGATAATATTACAAAACTAGAGAAACTAGTTGAAAAAAAAACTAAATAACTAACATCATTTGAATCTGAATTGGTAGTGAAGTGGAAGTGAAGAGTGTAGTAAATTTTTTGATAGTTTGTTAATATACAGATTGAATACTTCATACATAAATATTTTTGCGCGTCAATTGAACTTTTTCGTTGTTACTTTCGTTTTCAGTAGTAACTGCAGTGAAAAAAAAAACAAAGTGTACTTGTACGACAGGTGCAGGCAGGTGCGTGATAAAGTGTTACTGCTGATGATGATAACGGTGGAAAAAGTTCAAACACCAGTGTAACCAACTATCAGTAGCAAACACAGTTGTTGTTGGCGGCTGGTGGTGGTGTTGCTAATCCAATGATGCCATCTACTACAAGTAATTTGTATGTAAAAGATTATTTTAAATATTCATTGAAGAAGAAAGTTTATTTTTAAGTTGTTATTTGAAGTTTATAAATAATGTTAATGTATGCCACTTTTTGTTTTCATGTATTTGGTATTATTGTAGCATTAGATTACCCTCCCATATTACAACTTTGACATATTCAATTCACTCATAAAACTATGTATGATACAAAATCAGAAAAACAAAAAAATAAATAAAGAGGAGTGCCTTGGATTTCTTGCTTAACTTTAGTTGCTAATACCAGATTGTTGTTTTGTCAATCATTCCGTTCGTTCGTCGTACTTTTTAATAAACAACTAAAACAATGTAATAAATGTAGTTGTTGTCTGACTTTGTTAACCTCGTATTGCCAACAAGAAACTGTAACACAAAAAATTGTAGCACGTTATTATGTTATGTTGTAGGTTTATTATTTAAGTGATTTTTTCGCAAGCATCATACACTCACGTACAATATGATCTAATGAACCTTAACCTCTTCATGAAAAAAATGGCGACATTATGTTGGAATTTACTCAAATAACAATAAACTAATTATCTGTTATGACAGTTAGGTATTTTAAAGCATAATGGGTCGATTTAATTTTAATAGATATCAATTTGCTATAGCGCCATCTAAAGCGGAGCTTATTGATTATTTGCTGAGTTGTTGCGTTGGGATGGCTTTGGCAAGCACATAGGCAAGGCCATGCAACTCAGACTATAAATTTAAACTATACTTAAGTATAAGCTAAATGCAAAGGTCCCCGTTTTTCTCCATACAATTTGACAATTTATTCCGGTCACCAGTTTCCGTGAGAGATAAAACTTAAGGCTCCATTAGTCTTTGCGTTCCGTGACGGTTCTGTAATGTGCCGTGCCGGATGGCTCTTTTGTGTAGTTAGTCTTTTCCGTAACAACGTATCAGCTGTTTAATTTTGTTTTTCTTAGCAGAGATTTGCGCCAACCAGATTAATCGGTTGCGGTGGCTAAATAAAAAAATTGCAACGGCGGCGTAAAGCTGGCTGTGAGCCAAAAGCTGATCGGCAAGCCAACTTTAAGTTGACACATACAAAACATCGGCTTAACGGTAAAAAAAAGAAAATTAAAAAAAATATATACTGTTTTTAGATTTTTATCGTGTAAAAAAAATTTTCGACGGCGGCGGTTACAAAAATTAGACGGCGGCTCGGCTTAGCCGGTTTAAGCCATTCGTCGTAGATCTCAAAACAGCAGCTGTCAACTCACTGTCACTTAACGGATAACAAAAATTCTGTTTTCAACAGGTTCATCCGGCACGGCACGTTACATTACAGACAAACTAACGACTCAAATGCTTTTTCATAGAACAAAAACAAATCAGCTGATTCTTCACGGCACGTTACGTACAAACTAATTATACCTTTACTTTATTTTCTCAACGGATTTTCTTATTCTCTTATTTTTAAACTCAGATTATTTTACTAATGTTGCCATATTTTCACACAATCACTGCAATTTTGTAAACAAAAGCCATGTAATCCTACAAGTATGGTAGGATTACATGGTTGATTTCGTCATGCACATAGTGAGAACAAAGAATTTAACTTTATATATTTACAAAATATATAAAATATAGAGGACTTGACTTTCTATGTGTTCTCTATTCTAGACGTTATGTGAAATGACAAGTTTTTCAGATTCTGTGTCCGTTGATATTTTGTTCGTTTTTTTCCGTCACAATTTAAGATTCCTTTTCCGTTTGTATTGTGCTAATTCCCTTAGAAATGAAAAATAAAGTAAAGAAAAATAGACAAAAAAGGAGAAATGAGAATAAAATATAAAGAGACAAAGAACCTGAGACAATTCATAAGCACGATGTCAATACCCAAAATGCGCTATCCGGTTCTAGAGAAAACTGGACACTCACAGATAAAATATTTGGTCGTGTCCTCATCCTTCAGATATGGCACACACAATCAGGTCAGCTATCTTGTCACATTGTCATCAGGTCTGCTTACAAAATACCTTATAGCTCAAAAGTTAGTCCCTTTTAACCATATCTCAATGAAAACAGAAAACATCCATGGCAAGCTGATACTCCGCTGTCCAAACAATTCGAAAACGATCCAATATTTGCCTAAGAATCGTCTATTTCATTGTACGGAATACCCATAGGACCCAGAACCAATAGAAGACAGAGCATATATCCCTCGTTGACTCTGCGCCTAAACTCCAACATAATACTGGATGTAGCGACTGGAGAAGTGCCTCAAGCGCAGACTAATTGGCACTACAGATATTGAAAAAGAAAAAGCTCATCATGAATTTTGAAAGGTTTCTAGAAACTGAAAGAATTTTAAGTCAAATTTTTGCCTTAAATATTTTTTCTAAAACATATTTGACTTTAAATTCGTTCAGTTGCTAGAAACCTTTCAAAACTCATGATGAGGTTTTTCTTGATTTTTAAATATTTAAAGATCCATGATTACCTTCAGAGTTTTTCCATCTAAACGCGGAATTGAATTTTCATCTATATGATCTATTAACTGTATAATATATTCAAAATCCATTATTAGAAAAATGCACGATTGCAATTAATTTCTCTAAGTTTCAGAAACTCTCGAAAATTCGTAAGTGAAGTAGATTTAAATTATATTAAAACTTTGCAAATTCTCAATATAATGAAACCAAATTCCTGATGCTTTTCAAAGCCATATTCCATTAAAGATTAAACATTTGAAACTCCACGAAAAATTAAACTTCTGTTAACTTCTAAAAAAACTAAATATAATGTCCTACTTAGATTCAACATACTTTGGCATCCTTCATAATCTGACCCCCTAAAAAGTCTCTCAATTTCTAAAAACTTTAAAATGTTTGAAAAAAAATTTTATGTTAAGCTTGATTTATATCATAATATTAAAAACCTTATTTATAGATATATCTTCTTTTTTCTTTACAGATGTAATTCCAAAGCATCATATTTACCACGACAGAGTTTGGAAAAACAAACCAGCTCCGATCCTGATCATGGTAGCTATAAACTTACCCTACATTCAAATGAAGATTTGGTGGGAACCACAAAATCTTCTTACGATATATTGGCACAAACTCCAAAATTGCCAAATAACTTGCCAGATGTTTTACCATTGGGAGCTAAACTACAGCCTACTTCCAATTTGAGTCTTAACTCGACTCCATCGCTTCGCTATGGTTCCAACAATAATATCTCCTCAAATTCACCAACTTTACAACAATCATCACCACCATGTTACCCCAACTACCCACCACAGCAACAACGTTATTCCACACCGGTACTTAATTCATTTAATTTGTCTAACAACAACTTTACTCGATCTCAATCGTTTGATACCAATAATCACAACAATAATACGACTCAGAGTCCTACTAAATATATGACCCAGTCTTCATTAGATCTTAAGAAACCCATCAATAATTTGGAAACTACTATAGAAGAACCAAATCTATTGGATTCAGCTTCATTAAAGGAAAACAATTCATCATTCTCCTCATTAAACTCTATCTCAGAGAGTTGTAATAGTCATGAAGAGAGACTCAGTGCCAGCCTTAACACAAGCACTGCCAGTAATAACCAGGATTCAGTTAATGCTATATTTAGAGCTGAATTAGTAAATACCACCTTTGCAAATAATACCGGAAATAAGAAATCTGTAACTAGACAAGAATCCTTAAGAGAGAATATAGAAAAAATAACACAATTACAGTCACAGTTAATGTCGGCTCATATAACAGATAATGCCTTTCTGGGTGCTTATGCCTCCAGTTTGTCACCTCATAGTAACTCTAGTAAAACATCTCAAGCTAATGTGATTGATATACCAAAAACGCAAGAATCCGATCAAATTGATGAAGAAAAATTATGTGTGGAATCTGATAGTAATTATCCTTCACCACCTGCCACACCACCACCAATAGAGGAAGATTTAATACAGAAATCTGTAACGATTCCCTCCAGTACCAGCCTTTCACCTAAGATTTCGGAAGAAAAAGAAAATAGTTTAGATTTGAGTATACTTTCTCAATTAGATACTACAACTGATAGTTTAAAACTAGTACAACGTAGTGAAATAATATTGAGAGTAAATCCTAATACTGTGGAAACTGCCTCACAAACTGATGATATAGCCGATAGTGAATTAAAGAGTTTATCAGAAGTATCGAATACAAAGGAAACAGATACTCCTAATCGCACAACTCTACAGCCTCGTCAAAGGCTACCCATAGAAGATGATTGTGACAAAATGTCTAAAGAATTAGCCGATATGTTGGCTCCCAATGATGAATTAATTTATATATTATGTCCGCCTGGTACCAAAACTACTGCGGATTATATAACCAATCTGTATAATCCCAATGTACCCACAAGACCCAGCAAACGCGACGTAGGAACATCGACTCTTACCAGAAGTAATAAAAATAAAGAGGATCTAGAACCAAATGAAAAGGTAACGGTGGAATTGAAATTAAGTGAAATCGAGATAGCCCCAGAAAATTGTGATATGTTGAAAAATAAAGTGGTAAGTTGGATGATTTAATTAAGAGAAGAAGGTTTGAATAATAATTATTTTTTGTTTTCCTTTAGGATGACTTAATTAAACATTTAAATAATAAAGTTAGAATTTTAACGAAAGAACAAACGACTATTGAAGAAGAATCTGCCATTAACGATGAATTGGGTAATGGCTTATTGGATAAGTTAAGTGATAAAGTAAGACCAATAGAAGCCTCCAAATGTCGTACCTATATATCAGACATAGGCCATATTACCGGACTGCTGTTATCGCTGTCAGAACGCCTTGCCAGAGCAGAAAATAGTTTAACAACTATTGATGAAAATAATTCAGAAAAGGTAAGTATTTTTATTACAAAAGTTTATAATTAACAACGATGGATAATGGTGTTGAAATGTTTTAGAAATTCACGATTAGTATCAACTTGAGATGTGCGCCGACCCAAAATAAACGGCGGCGAAATAAATAACGCTGGCTTTGAGCCGAAAGCTTTTAGTATGCTCATTAGAGTGGTCAAAAAAAAAAAAGTTGGAATTTTCACGCTCCACAACCCTACAAATATGCCACTTTGAAAAAAAAATGTAGTCTGATCAAAAAAATCACCAAAAAAGTTTTGTTTAGAGGTAGCACATCGCAATTGAAGTTTCAAGGTTGTACTTGTTCTATTATTTTTAATTAATTAAAAATAATGGAAAAAATGAGAAAAATTAAATATAACTATTATGATCGCGACATATCAAATCTAATATATTTTTAGGAGCACAATACGAATATGAAATCAAAATTGAAATCGGAGTCGCGGATTTCGCGAAACTTTAAAATTTCATACAAAAAAGGATCAACTTCGATCAGTATGTTTTCTTATATTTACCAATATGAAAATTTCGTTTTTGCATTAATATATATCTACTAAATGTCCTATTATGTGGGATAGGGTTTTTGGTAGCAATAAAATTATACCAATCTAAATAATAGCGAAATATTAAAAAATGTCAAATTTTAACTTAATTTGCATGGATATCTGTTATCCTTTTTAAAATTAAAATCAGTGTTATATATAATGAAGGTCCTTGGTAAGTAAATTGCAAAAGTATAACAAATTGCATTTTTCGATAACACCGTTTACAGGTAATTGGGAAAATATCTCAAAAAACTTGAGTTTTTTTGAATTTTCAAAAACCGCGAATAATTCATAAACCACAAATTTTTTTTAAGTTTCGATTGCTGAATCATAATCTGCGTTAAAATAAATATCAGATTTGAGAAATTTCCGCATACAAGGCAAAAACAAGTTGAATTTTTAATTACATCTTTTCGGAAAATTTCGAAAATTTGACTAAAATATTTATTATACCCTACACCACTATGTGGTCAGGGTATTATAAGTTTGTGCTGATGTTTGTAACACCAAAAAATATTGGTCGTAGACCCACCTTATAGTATACCGATCGGTTCAGAATTTTTTTTTATTTCGATTTAACGATGTCCGTCTGTCCGTCCGTCCGTCTGTCTGTCTGTCCATGCAATCTTGTGCGCACTCTATAGGTCGCAAATATGAAGATATTTTGATGAAATTTGGTACGCAGACCTATGTTGGCCCAAGGACGAACAAGTTTGATTTTGGTGAACATCGGTCGATGTTTAGACCTAGTGCCCATATAAGGGTCCTACCAAAATTATATTGTTTATACGCTGCAGGTCGTAAATGTAAGATATTTTGACGAAATTTGGTACACAGACCTATGTTAGCCCAATAACGTAGCCTATTGATTTTGGTGAATATCGGTCCATGTTTAGACCTAGTGCCCATATAAGGGTCCTACCAAAATTATACTGTTTATACGCTGCAGGTCGTAAATATTAAGATATTTTGATGAAATTTGGTACACAGACCTATATTGGCCCAATAACGCAGCCTATTGATCTTGGTGAACATCGGTCCATGTTTAGACCTAGTGCCCATATAAGGGTCCTACCAAAATTATACTGTTTATACGCTGCAGGTCGTAAATATTAAGATATTTTGATGAAATTTGGTACACAGACCTATATTGGCCCAATAACGCAGCCTATTGATTTTGGTGAACATCGGTCCATGTTTAGACCTAGTGCCCATATAAGGGTCCTACCAAAATTATACTGTTTATACGCTGCAGGTCGCAAATATTAAGATATTTTGATGAAATTTGGTACACAGACCTATGTTGGCCCAATAACGCAGCCTATTGATTTTGGTGAACATCGGTCGATGTTTAGACCTAGTGCCCATATAAGGGTCCTACCAAAATTATATTGTTTATACGCTGCAGGTCGTAAATGTTAAGATATTTTGACGAAATTTGGTACACAGACCTATGTTAGCCCAATAACGTAGCCTATTGATTTTGGTGAATATCGGTCCATGTTTAGACCTAGTGCCCATATAAGGGTCCTACCAAAATTATACTGTTTATACGCTGCAGGTCGTAAATATTAAGATATTTTGATGAAATTTGGTACACAGACCTATATTGGCCCAATAACGCAGCCTATTGATTTTGGTGAACATCGGTCCATGTTTAGAACTAGTGCCCATATAAGGGTCCCCCCAAAATTGGCTTGGTTACAAACTGCAGGTCGCAAATATTAAGATATTTTAATGAAATTTGGTGCGCTGACTCACATTATAGAAAATTTTGACACAAGCACCATTTTAACCCATTCGAATTTCGGATCCAAACAATACACCAGACTGGTGTAGGGTATTGTATAGTCGGCATGCCCGACTTTAACCTTTTTACTCGTTTTTTTGTATAAATTTAAAAAAAACCGCGAATTACTTAAAAGTTACTTAATTTTTTTAAGTTTTGATTTCAAATTCCTTATATTCACATTAATTAAGACCAGATTTTAAAAAAAATTGTTAAATTATAGCGTACAGGTTAAGAAATAATTAAATTTAAAGTCAACCCTACTTTTTGTATAAATTACTCTAGAGATAAATTACTAATTTTTAAAAGACAACTTTTTGTGCTACTTCTAAATAACAGCGGATTTAGCTGAAACTTGGCACAGAGAGTTTTTAGACATTAAGGAATAGGAGCAACATTGTGGAGATCGCGAATTCCAACTTTCATGTTTTTTTGGACCACTCTAATGCTCATACATAAAATCAAAGAAAGAGAATTTAAAAAAAAATTATAAAAATAATTTTTATATTTTTTCACGAAGAATCGGCTGACATTTTTACATTGGTTGCTAGTCGAAAATTTTTCTGAGGCAGCTACTTAAAATTGACGGCTGCTCGGTATAGCTCATTTTCAGCCATTCTCTCTCTTAGTAACATTTTCGAGATTTAAAAGTTTTGCAATCCAATAATCGGTACTAAGGATTGTTAGCAACTTATCTTAGTAATTATCGATTGATATAAAATTTTCTCAGCATCTAAACGATTTAGAAAATAGAAAAAAATAGAAATAGAAATAAAAAAAAGTCTGTTAAAAATTAAGTTAAAATACTAGAACTTAGCCAAAAATTATGTTGCAGAAAAAACTGCTAAAATTATCAGATTATTTTTGCTATATATTAGTAAGATAGGAACAGCAAATATAAAACTGTTAAATATACAGAGTTCAATTTTTGTTAATAAAAAATAACAAATTAACCTGCAAAAATCAGCAAAAAATTTTGCTAAATAATTAGTAGCCTAAAAAATCATGAAAAATTTTCGAAGAAAACAGCAGTTTACAATTTTTTAGCAAAAATTACTGTTAATTTAACAGAATATACTGATATTTGCATTCAACTAAATTAAGCTTAAAAATAACAAAAATGTTCTAGATATAACAGTTTGTTTTTGCTAGTTTAATCTATTAATATTTAGCAAAATTTTCTGCAGATTTTACAGTACAATTTGTTATTTCCAATTAACTAAAAGATAGTTTAAATATAACTAAAATTCTGTAAATTTAACAGTTTTATTTTTGCTCTTCTTATTTTACTAGTATTTAGCAAAAAATCTGCTAATTTCAGCAGTTTTTTCTGCAACATCATTTATAACTAATTTTTAGTTGCTTTTTCTGCTATTTTTACAGATTTATTTTTATTAGTATTGAAATGCACGATAAACATCTTTCCTTAGGACATCCACATCTTCCTTAGATTATTAAGTTATTGGAAACTTATGATTGACATATACTTCTCTTAGATTCTAAAGAAATTCGAAAGCAAATGATTAACATCAAACTCCTTAGATTTTTAAACTTTTAGAAACTCAGGATTAACTATTAGTTTCTAAGAGCTTTCGAAGCCCATGATAGAAATACACTTTGCCTGAATTCTAAAGCCTATAAAAACCCAGGGTTGTCATCAACTTTCTTTAAATTATAAAGTTTTTAGAAACCGACGAATGACATCCGCTTTTCATAGATGTTAAAGCCTTTATAAAATCCGGTACTGAGGTCCACTTTTTTAAATCTCCCTTTATAAACCCACTTTTGCAAATTCACTTTTGACATCCAATTACTTTAGGTTATTAGATTAGTGAAGCCTTTAAATCCATTTAATTTAGATACTAAAAGATTTAGAAACCTATGATTCATATCCACTTCCCTAAGTTTATTTAGTCTTAAGAAACTAATGAATGAAATACAGTTCTCTAAGATTCCAAAGCCTTCAGAAATCCGCGATTGATATACATTTATTGATATATATTGGTTCCTTTAATCCCTATTGGGAACATAGGGCCGCAACAAGTCCAAGTTTATTTTATTCCATTATATGTGTAGTTTGACTTCTGACGGATTTAAAGTTGGATCGGTCGCTGATTTATTTCTGACCATAAACGATTGGAGTTTGTTGTAGTCCAGAACACGCGTAAGGTCTTTCTCGGGAATTTGTTCACAAATTGAATAAGCTTAGTTTCGTCTGACGTGATAAATATGTCGAATTTCTGGGCTTTGATTATACGGACGGGTATTTCGGCCGTAGAACCAAAACTCTTGTCGACTATGCTTCCTGATTAGCCTCTATGCTTTCTGATTCTACAGCCTCAAGCTGTTGGTTTTTTATAAAAAAAGTATTCTCTCGTTCTTTACGTTTATACATATTGTTTTCGTTTTCCAATGCTTAATTTTAGACATTGACATCCAATTCCTTTAATTATAAGGGCTTTACAAATTTACAATTAAAATTCATTTCTCTTAGACCCAAAATCCTTAGGAATTCGTGATTGGCATTAATATATTTTAGATTTTAAAGGCTTTAGAGGTCCACGATTGACATTCACTTCCTTAAGATGATGGAATATTACTATTTATATCCACTTTCCCAAGATCTTAAAGTCTTTAGATATCCATGGCAGATATGATTCTGTAACAGTCTAATGTCTTTTTAAAGTCTTAGGGTCATTTAAGAAATTTTTAAGACAAACATCGTTCTAGTTCTGACTATTAGACTGGTCTTTAAATTATTCGTGGTACTTACGGGTCCATATTCTATAAGAATCTACAATTCCCATTGTTTTTTAAATGTCCATAAGAATCAACGATAAAGATAATTTCTTTATGAACCCTCAATTAAATTAAACTTTAGGCAGTTTTTGTAATTTCCCAGTTGAAAATTCCGCAAATCCGTGGTTAACAAATGTCGCAAAACAAACAATTTTTTCAACTTCAAGCACTGGTAGCACCTAGTCTTTATTTTTTTGTTCGGGACATCCAGAACGGGGGGTTTAAACCATCTGAAAACTTAAAAAATAAAGTTTTCTCAATTCTCTTAAAGAAATACATCTATCTTTTGAAATCTTTACGCATATAAAATTCATTCTCCTTATAATTTATTCTCTTTTCCTTTTTTTCAGAAATCTCTTGAGAATAAACGTGATCGTTTATTTGAACAATTAACGGAAGCAAAACGTCTTAAGGCAGATATTGATCGTCGTGGTGTCAGTGTTGTTAGTTTATTGGAAAAGAATTTAAATCCCGATGAGTTTGCCGATTTTGAATATTTTATTAATATGAAAGCTAAACTAATAACTGATACTCGTGATATTGCGGATAAAATAAAAATTGGAGAAGAAATAATAACCGCTCTCAGTGATACTTTAATACAAAGTGATTGTTAAATACCACTAAGAGAAAACCGTATATAGAGGAAATCAAATATGTATCTAAAAAGGAGAGTAAACCAGAGATATATTCTTAAAAATTATAAAAAAAAGTGTGATAATCATACGAAACTTAATAAAGAGTACCAGTTAACTCTTCCTATTAACAAAAAAAAAATATGCCTTCAACACTCAATGAGAAAATTTCCTTACTTTCATTTTGTAAGCTGAGAGTATAAAGAGAGATTTATAGAGAGTCGAAAAGGTCTATAAAAACGCACAGATTTTTATTACATTCTTCCTATAAAATATGGTGCTTTTTCTTAAGTTAAAACCCAAGAAATCTCTTAAAAGCACATGTTTCATTAAAACTTTTCTTTTAATCTCTATTTTTCTAAAAAAAAAAAAAAAAAAGGAATAAAGCACGTTACCACTTATTTTGAGTGTTAATTCAAAAAAATATGTTTATAGTTTAAAACTCTTACATGGGGTTTCTAGAAGACGTTCGTTGTCACACGAATGAGTGACTACGTGTATTTTGTTTTTCTATTTCATGTATTTTGTTATTGTATTTTCGTTCGTGTGGAGCAAAACGTCATCTAGAAACACTACCTTAGTTTCTTTAAAAATATATGTACATTATAGCTTAAACGTGTTTTGTTACCGTACTACACCTTTGTTAGCCTAAAACCTCCCCAAAATTTTGGTAAACGAAATGTTTTTTGGTCTGCTTGCGCTCTAAATTAATACGGGAACAGCACTATTGTATGTGCTTTGTTTTTTTTTTACTTTTTTTGCAATGCTTTGTGATTTAAAATATGATTTTATTTAAATTTTTTATGTAATATTTTCCTTAACAAAATTTTAAGCTTCCTTTTTTCTACTTTTTTATAAATTAAAATTTCAAATATAATTTCAAAATAAATATTTGTTTGTGTTATATAGTGTATTTTTTAAAGCTTATAAGTCAGTTACTTTTTAGGTTATGTTCACTTCTTATAATTATTTTCAAAACATCTACGTATTTAATTTTAGTTTTTACGAAAATATAAACAAACTGTGTTGGTTTGTAATTGTAATTTAATCTATGAAATGAAATAAAATTAAATTATAAATAAGATTTTACAACATTAAATAAAACGTTAATAATTTAAACAAAAAAAATATATTTTTAATTAAAAAAAATTCATTTTGGTCGAATACATTAGTGATTTCAAATTATCACCAATTAAATACCCAATTTAAAAGTTTATTTCAATATTTTGTTATTTAAGAACACATTTTGGTGGAAAATATATATAACCCCAAATAGGGTTCATTTGTGCACCATAATCCATTGTTTATGAAACATAGAAATCTATTTATGCCACATTTAGACATCCAAATAAATCTATTTTATTATTCTCTAATCTCTTTTTAATATTTTGACAGTTACTACATGACATTTTTTTGTGTAATAATAATTACAGTTGTTTTTCTATGGACAAATACAGACAACTATTATGACTGTTATTAAAAAATAACTAACGACAAGAGCTCTATTTCGTGACAGTTGTTTAATAAACAACCCAGTGTAGAAAATCTTTACCAGATATGTGGTTATGTAACTACATACTTGGTAATGGTAATTAGTTCCTTTTGTTATTACATTTCTTATTACCTTTATATGGCGATGTAGCGAAAAAAAATGAGTTGTCGTTACATACCAGAATACGAAAAATCAAAAAATATATCGTTACCTATGTGCTTACCAGTACTGACAAAAATAATGAGTCTAAAAATAGATTTTCTAAAAAATAAATTATATAAAAAAAAATATTTTTTATTGTATTTTTTTTTTTTAATAAAATTTGCTGGTGCGGGAATCGAACCTGGGTCTACAGATTGCCAGTCAACAGCTCTACCATCTGAGCTATATCGACATGTAATATTTAATAGATAAAAACACAATTGACCTGCTACACACAAGTAAGCTTACTCGCCAACATACAAAAAATCAAAAAATATTTGGTTACATATATCCTTACCAATGTTTAAAAAATATTGAGTCTAAAAATAGATTTCAAAAAATTTTCAAAAAAATCTAAAAAATTATTTTCTATTTGAAATACTGATAAAAATAAGTAACTATCAGTAACTCATTATTACATGTTTTAAAATAATACAGAAGGTAAGTGGTTGTCATCACTGGTAGTCCAAAAAATAATGATATGTCATTACCTTTTCTACACTGGGAACTACCAACACGGTATTTTTACAGTAAACAGTTATTTTTGTTAGTTATTTAAAAATTAAAAATTTCGTTTTTAAAATTCTTGTTTAGTTTATATTAGTTGCTGGATGTATTCTTAATTTGCAAATACAAATCAGAAAATTGTATTGCATCACCAATGCATGAAGGCATAATATCTGCTGTACTTACACGTTTTGTATTCTCAAAAAAGTAAGTAGTGTAAGTACTTACACTTTGGTTAAATAACACCTTATTTTAACATGGGGCTGTCATTGGAGGCAATAGGTTAAAATGGTAAGTAGTTTCAAGTAATGTTTTGTAAGCGAATGGGTATAGGGTACCCTTTACTGGTAAAGTGTTTGTAAGGCGGAGAGTATAGGGTAATGCATAAATAGGGTGACCATTGTTTTCTGACTTGAAATCAGTACATATTTTTTAAAATATAATCACAAAAAAAATATATATTGGCACCCAAATTTGTGCCAAAATTTTTCGGTTAATACTACCGAATTTTTATATATTTAGGTCAGCGAATTTCCATTCTCGTAGACAAATTACATTGTATAAACTATTGTAATTTTCTGTAGACATAAACGACATATTCGATTATCACAACGAACCAATCGATTGGAGAACAAATATGTTTTCTCTTTGCTAATTTCTGATTGATTTCTGCCATAGAAAAACCTTCACAGTCTGGGTGCTTTTTCCCACATAAAAACGCTAGATAATTAAAAAAAAAATTCTAGACAAATTAAAAGGTTTTGTGACCTTTTTCTATTGAAAAACCCTCGGATTCTAGGCACTTTCCCTTTCGAAATACCCACATAAAAACATTCAGATTATGTTGTTAGGACAACTGAAATTCTGTTGTGACACCCAGATAATTGTTGCATCAATTGATTTTCTATCATCGCAACTTATTTTTTTTTTTGTTTATGTTTTATTAAAAAAACTGTAAAAGTTAGATTTTAAATCACTGAGCGGTTAAAAATCGATTCAAATCACTGAAGAGATTTTTTTTTCGAAATCTGAACGGAAAAATATTTTTGAAATCACTGTTGAACGTTTGATAAATTGAAGGAATTTTTTTTATAAAAAATGAACTCATTCGTCACTGAATTAATTCATTTGATTGAGTAAAAAGAACAATTACAATTGAATTAATTCTTAAATTAATGTTGCAGTTGAATGAGTTCAATTCAATGTATTTACTTGATGTGGTTAAAAAATTAATTAACATACTTTAGACCAAAATTGAGTTCGATTTAACGGAGATTCAGTTGTGCTTGAACTTGTTTTTATTTAAAAAAATGTAAAATTGTTTTAAATGTTAAAAATCAGTACACGATTTTTTCATCAGTACACGTAACCAAAAATCAGTACATGTACTGATTAAATCAGTACGAATGGTCACCATATGCATAAATCTCATTACTAATAATTAGGGCAAGGAATTTCATGCAAATGCATGTTTTTTCTCGATAGTCCGAAACTAATATGGACTAAATATTTATCCCAATCATCAAATTTAGAACAAAATGGCATCGATTTGTAGTTGCATATTTATGCATATTTTGTCATAAATGCATGTTTTTGCACATTTTGGCTTTAAATGCATATTTGGTGCCTTTTTAATGCATATTTTGTGCTTTTAAATGCATATTTCTGCATATTTTTCATTTTCAGGAGCACTTTTTATTTTGTAAAAAAATTTAAAAAATTGATTCGTTTTCATATTTTGATTCAATTAAAATAAACATTCTTAAAACCTTATTGACCTATGGGAAATGTTCGAGTTCTGTGTCTGCAAAATAACTAACTTAAATACATTTTTAAATTTTAGAGTGCATTATTTTTGCAAAAGTAATAGTTTTTAGTGCATATTTCTTATATTTTTAATGCATATTTTTCTTTTTTTACCGCATATTTTAGGCGCATATTTTCCATTTTTAAGTGCATGAAATTCCTTGCCCTACTAATAATACATAAATTTTTCCAAAAATTATCTATAAAATCTGGGTATTTACTGTATTTTATAGCATTTTTTTTAATGAAAAGTCTAAAAAGTCGACAAAAATCTTTTTTGGCAAGGATCCGTCAAAATGGCATTTTTACAAAATAATTGGAAAAATGGAACTTAATGGCAAATGACAAATGACAAAAAAAACTTGCTCTGTTTATGACAGTCACAACCAGTCACAAGTAGTAATACACTCACAAAAGTTTGTCGGTAGAATCTACTGAAAATGACAGTTAAAACAAAGGTATATGCAGTGAAAAAGGCGACCTTTAAAATAAATAGTAAAACTTTTGTTATTTTTAACTGTTGAAAAATAACTAACAAATGCATTAAAAATAACTTCCAATGTCATAAAATTAACCGATAAATTTTTACTACAAAAATTTCAAAACAACTGACAAAATCGGTAAAAACTAAAGTTTGTCTACTGAAAATGACAGTTAAAACAAGTGTATATGCAGTTAAAAAGACGACAAAGCTATTTTACCTTTAAAATAACTGAAACTTTTGTTATTTTTAACTGTTGAAAAACAATTAACAAATGCAATAAAATAACTACCAATGTTGTAAAATTAACTGATAAATATTTACTACAAAAATTTCAAAACAACTGAGAAAATCGGTAAAAACTACTGATTTTCACAGTCAATTTTTTTGTTTATAAAAGTATATTTTAATAAAACAAAAATTTTTTTTCTTTCGATTACAAAAAAAATGTGTAAGTAATGACAGCCTGTTTAAAATTCGAAGCAAAAATTCCAAACCATTCTCCCGTTATGCTTTTATGCATTGGAGATACAAGTTTCTGATTTTTATTTGCAAACTTGAGGTAGAGGTCTAAGGGTGAGTAACTTATTTCCAACATAACCAAGGTTAAATATTAATCGCAGATATTTCCATATAAATTTGACATTCGTAACTATGGTTAAGCACTAAACTCAGTTTATATATAAATAAGTTAGCAGGTCTAGAGAAGTTTGATAAAAACTTTTGTTTTTTTATTATTCAAAATGGCTTTAGGGATTAAAAACAAATCATGTTAAAGCCCATATTTGGAGAAAAACATTGGTGATTAGAAAATTTTACCTTTTTCGAAAATCCTTTTTTGATATTTTATTTTTATATTCCTCCTAAAAGTATGCCATATTTTTTTAGTCAGTGTACACTTTTGTCACAACGGCGTTGTTACCGTCTAGCGATTTTAATTTGTCTCCTAGCGGGAAAAATAACGATTTTTTATCAGCCGTATTAAATTTGTTTTAAAACCCGTTTGATGTTGGAAAATATCATGAAACACATGTTATTTAAACGATTACAAAAATACCCGGTTTACGAGGGCATAATGCAGTTATATGATAACCACTAATATCTATCTTAATTCATGACTTCTATATTTCAATTGATATTCTCTGAATTTCAATTAGAGATTTCGGAATTGCAAAAAGTGTAGTAAATGATTCACAGAATGTTTTAGTATATACTCTTTGAGTTGTAAAGCGGAGAATACAGGAAGGAACATTCGTGAAAAAATACCCATTTTTTACAAATGTTCATACGTGTATGTTAATGTTCGTGTTAACGTTCGTGCAATTCGTGTTATCAAAAATGTTTGATATTTTTTGTTCCATACTCAATGTTCCTTCATGTATTCTCCGCTTATAATATTTTACATTTGCCGATTTTTCAAATGGCTCTTGACGATAAGTCTGGCACCACTTCATGACGAACAAAATATTTAAACACAGAATAGAAAATAAATCAGCCAAAAACATTTTGAACCAGTGTACACAAGAAAACAGCAACAACACAATAGCAATTTCGCTCCGTTTCATTCTAACAAGAAGAAGCATTTGACCTCCATATTGGGAAAAACAAATATAAAGTACTTAAGTTTCTATGTATGTTCTGTGGTTTTTAGGGGTTTAATTCTGTGGTTTTAATTACAGCTTTTCGGTTATTTACGAAAATTTTAAAAAGGAATAGAAAGAAATCAAATAAAGACCCCAAAAAGTTAAGAAAAAAGTTAATATCATACGGGCGTAAATGTCTTGGCTTTTGCAATTCAGTAAAGTATTTAAAATAACAATTTTGAAATGAAACAAATTCAGTTTTATTGGCAAAAACATATGACACATTTACGTATTTTGAGTAACAATGCCACGTTACGACTGGTTCACATTAAAGGCTCATTTAGCCATACGTGGACGTAACGTGACGTATCTCCTTATGGAAAATCTAATGAGTTAAAAGAGCATAGCTGACAATCTATTTCTTTTTACTCATTATTTTAGATAGAATCAGCTGATTTGTCACGTTACGTTACGTATAGCTAACATTTGGCCTTAAGGCCAAATTACTTGAAAGTAAATTTAACGTGGTGAATCAGCTGATTCAATCTAAAGCTGCCTACACATTAGGGAACATACTTAAAAAAAGAGAGCATTTTTTGTGAATGTGTGAGTGCGTTTGTGTGTGTGTGCGTGTTGAGAGCGTGCATTTCGTGTTTACAAAATTTTTTGATATTTTTTGTTCCCTCAACCATGTTCCCTAGTGTGTAGGCAGCTTAAGATAATGAGTAAAAACGAAATAAACTGTCAGATATACTCTTTTACTTATTAGATATTCCGTAAGGAGATAGTACGTCTACGTTCAAGTAGTTTGGGCTGTACATTTACGTTCGAGTAAAAAGACCAACAGTTACGAAAAGGAAAACGACGGACAAAACTTCTAGTGTTATCGAATCGAAACAATTCGTGTAATCAAAAATAACAAAGTTAATTTGTTTTCGGTATATATTTTGTCAGTAATTAACAATTTCCCAATATGAAAAATTGAACAAACAAATAAAATAAGCAATACAGGTGGTTGAGGAAATTAAAAAAATATTAAATTGGAATTGAAAACGCAAAGAAAGGAAAGTGGAAAAACAACCTTCAAAATAATATCAGAACGAGACCTAGACAATATTGTTGTAATTATCTAAGGGAGGTGGTCATTTACAGGTGTTAACTAAGTGGGGTATAAATGGATAATTACAACGTGATATTGTTAAAATAATTACAGAAATTTGTTCCCCATATTGCCCTAATACTTCCTTGTGTTCCCCGTGTCAAAAAGCTCTTTATTAGATCTTTTACCAAGCTTTGATATGTTTAAAAATATTTGTCGATCAACTAATTTAGTACGTCATACAACACAGAACTCAGCCACCAAGGGAGTGACCTCATCTAACAATCAGAATCTAACCAGCGCTAGTAGTTTTTTGTTAGCAGCTCAAGAAGGTATAACGAGTACATCGTCACGTTGTTTTTTAGCTGCAGCACATACGGCCCTTCCAACAACAACAGATATTGTAACACTTAAACGCAGCAAGTCGCAGACACAGTTTACGTAAGCTTATCATCTATATGTTCATTAATTTTAACAAAACTTTGGATATAATTAACTTCAATTTATTTTTCGTCCTTTGTCTAGTTTATTACCTCGTGTTAGCACCCGTATACGAACAATGTCTACGGGAAGTGCTGGTGCTTCGGGTGGGACCGATAACAAATCAACAGCCCCTAAGTTTACCAATCGTTTGGCTCTCGAGCAATCTCCATATCTATTGCAACATGCTCACAATCCTGTCGATTGGTATCCCTGGGGTGATGAAGCCATCGAAAAGGCAAGAAAAGAAAATAAATTAATCTTTTTGTCAGTGGGTTATTCGACTTGTCATTGGTGTCACGTTATGGAACATGAATCGTTTGAAAATGAAGAAGTTGCTGATGTAATGAATAAACATTTTGTAAATATTAAAGTGGACCGTGAAGAACGTCCAGACATTGATCGCATCTATATGCAATTTGTTTTAATGATGAATGGTAGCGGTGGTTGGCCTATGAGTGTATGGTTGACTCCAGATTTGGCACCAATAACTGCGGGAACCTATTTTCCACCGCATGATCGGTGAGTTTGAAGAGAATAATTATGAGTATTATTTTGTTCGGTTTAAGATAAATTATCACAAATTCCAAATAGAATTTACAATTATTTTTACAATATATGGAAAAAAAAAATATTTTTTTAAGACAAAGCTCAAAGATCAAATGACGTCAATTTTGGACTAATTGAAATTTTACTAAAGAGGAGCTATGAAAATTGAGTAATATAAAGATCTGTTTCCTATTTAAGTACACAAGTTTGAATACATTTAGAAACATCTGACTTTCGAAAACACAATTTTTCATTACTGTGCTGGACCTTGGGCCCATTTAAGGCCCCCCCATAAATTTACAAAATTTTTACCATTTTATAGAAAAATGTTCATACAAGTCTACAACCCATTCATAATTCGTATTAAAACACATTGGCCTTCTACCAGACTGGTATAAGTTACCATCAAGGCAAGAAAGTTCGTGCACTATAAATCGTGTTTTATATACACTATATGTAATAATATGTACATTAGACCGCACCACCTTACAGGCAAAAAACAAATGCGCCGCAATTTCAAAAAAGGGGAATAATTTGTGCTTCAACCTAGTAATTTTTATGCACTAGTTTTCGAGATTCGCTCTTAACACATTTTGGTCCATATCGCCTAAAGTAGGCAACGAAAAATTTTTTTGTAGAACTTATTGTTTATTTTTCGTGACGAACACGCAGAGCTTTGAAGAATTAATTCCTTAATTCTATTTTTCAATTCTGAATTAAAAATTCGATGAATTAATTCACTAAGCACAATATATTGAATGGAATTAATTCATATTTGCTTTCGTTCGATTTATTTTGTTACGAATTAATTCAATTGCAATAGTTCTTTTTATTAAATCAAATGAATTAATTCACTGGTGAACACGTTCAATTTTATAAATCGAACGGAAAAAAAGTGAATTAATTTCTTATTGAATTAATTCACTACTGAATTCGTTCAATTTCATTTTCGTTCAGTGAATTAAAAAAAATAAAATTACGTTCAGTGAATTAAAAAAAAATAAAATTACATTCAGTGAATTAAAAAAAAATAATAAGTTCACTGAATTGAAAAAAAAATAAAATAAGTTCACTGAATTGAAAAAAAATAAAATAAGTTCACTGAATTCACTAAGCAATTTTACAGCGTGTGCTAGTAACAAATTAAGAACCGGATGCTGTTTATTAACCTACATGATTCAAAAATAAAGCCTTTTACTATTAAAAATAAAAACTTTACAGATATAGATAAATTTGGAAAAAAAAATATAACTATTAATTTTTCAAACTAGTTATATAGTTATATATTTTTTCCAAATTTATCTATATCTGTAAAGTTTTTATTTTCAATAGTAAAAGGCTTTATTTTTGAATCATGTAGGTTGATAAACAGCATCCGGTTTCTAATTTGTTCATTTTTACTAGCACACGCTGTAAAATTGTTTATTTAAAAATTTTATTTGTACATTATTGTTTTCTTCTACTGAACGGCAGAAAACAGGCTTTGAATTCAGTGAACTTATTTTATTTTTTTTTTAATTCGGTGAACTTATTTTAATTTTTTTCAATTCAGTGAACTTATTATTTTTTTTTAATTCACTGAATGTAATTTTATTTTTTTTTAATTCACTGAATGAAAATGAAATTGCATGAATTCAGTGGTGAATTAATTCAGTAAGGAATTAATTCACTTTTTTTTCCGTTCGATTTATAAAATTGAACGCGTTCACCGGTGAATTAATTCATTTGATTTAATAAAAAGAACTATTGCAATTGAATTAATTCTTTGAATTTGTTGTTTGATGAACGCATTCAGTTGAATGAATTCAGTGAATTACTTAAGAAAAGGAATTCATTCAATTCTAGAGAAAATTGAATTCGATTGGTAGTGAATTCATTCAAAAAGGAATTAATTCTTCAAAGCTCTGCTAACACGTGATAGAAATTTCATTGCAAAAAAGCGTAGGCCGGTTAGAGAGTTAAGTATCACAGAAAATTTTGGAAAAGCATAAAACTTTGGACCTGATATTCTAAAATTTTTTGTTTTATGGAGTTCTGAAAAAGCTCATGTCTTAATTTCAAGCAATTTCTAAATTTTACAATGTTTAAGTTGGTGTTTCCTTTTGTAATCAATAGAAATATTGCACAAGCAAGGAAATTCAAAGCTTACACGCCGATTTGGATGAATTTTTTTTTTAAATTTTGATTTAAAAAAAATTTCCGCTAAAAGCTTTTTGCTTTAATTTTTTTCTAGATGGGGTATGCCTTCTTTTAAAACTGTTCTTCGTGCCATTGCTTCCAAATGGATTGCCAATGAGGAACAACTAAAATCTACAGGTTTAGAAGTTATCAATGCTATTCAAAAGTCCCTAAGTGAAAAATCAACTGAAACTGTTTTTGAGCCTGGCAGTGCTGATGCTAAACTACAAGAAGCTTTACGCATCTTTAACCAACGTTCTGATACCGAATATGGAGGTTTTGGTACACAGCCAAAATTTCCCGAAGTATCAAGACTCAATTTTCTATTTCATGCCTTTATTGTAACTAAAAATGTAGATATTTTGGACATGGCTGTACAGACACTACATGGTATAGGTCGTGGTGGTATACATGATCATGTATTTGGTGGATTTGCTCGGTATTCGGTGGATCGGAAATGGCATGTGCCACATTTTGAGAAAATGCTCTACGATCAGGGACAACTGATGGCAGCTTATGCGAATGCCTATAAATTGACTAGAGATGAAACATTTCGAGAATATGCTGATGGTATATATTGTTACTTAACAACAGATTTACAGCATCCTTGCGGTGGTTTTTATGCTGGAGAAGATGCTGATTCTTTGCCTAAAGCTGAAGATGAGAAAAAAGTGGAGGGTGCTTTTTATGCTTGGAGCTTCAAAGAGATTAAAAAGGCTATAGAAGATAGCGTTGAAAAATATAAAGAATTAAATATGGATATTAAACAGATATTTGAAATATATTCTGACCATTATGATATTAAACCATTGGGTAATGTTGATCCAGCCAGTGATCCTCATGGTCATCTCAATGGTAAAAATATCTTAATTATAAGAGATTCCTTTGAGGAAACATGTGATAAATTTTCTCTTGAACAACAACAATTGAAAGCAGTTTTACGTATAACTAACAATATATTAAATGATATAAGAAAACAAAGACCTAGACCACATTTGGATACTAAGATTATATGTTCCTGGAATGGTTTAGTACTTTCAGGACTTTCCAAATTGGCCAATTGTGGTGGTGATAAACGTTCAGAATATATGGCTACCGCTGATAAGCTGGTCAAATTTATGCGTGAACATTTGTATGATGAAAAGGAAAAGTTGTTAAAAAGATCCTGTTATGGTGTGGCTGTAAACGATTCTACATTAAAACAAAATTTAGAGTGAGTTTAAAGCATTTAGTAGTGTTGAAGATTTTCCACAATTAATTTGTCTTTTACATATTTTTAGTGGCGAACGTATTGATGGTTTCTTAGATGATTATGCATTTTTAATTAAGGGTTTATTGGATTATTATAAGGCCTCTTTGGATGGCTCTGCTTTGCGCTGGGCCAAAGATTTACAAGAAATTCAAGATACTCTATTTTGGGATACAGAACATGGTGCTTATTTCTATTCAAAAGCTAATTCCCCCAATGTTGTGGTTCGTCTTAAAGATGGTAAGTGAAATCGATAATATAATTTTGTTTTTTCACACTCACACATTAAACAATTTAATTTTTGGTTCTCATATTTTTGGATGTTTTCGTATTTATTATTTTCAAATTATAAAAAACTATAAATTGAACCACTTACACACTAATATTAATAATTATTAAATAAATTTAAAATTTAAATAAAAAAATATTTTCCAATTATCAAATATTTTTCAATTATCAAATTTTTTTCTTAAAATAAAATTAAATTAAAATTTAAAGGCCTTGTTAAGACTTAAAATATCGGTGCCCGTATACTAAATCGTTTACCAAATAATTCTTACACATACTTCTACCTTTTTTTGCTCCCTCACTGGTTCTGTTTGAGATTTCAAGCAGTTAAATTACATATATTTAGTTAGAATATTGTTCTATCTCAAGTCCAAATTGTAATATGATATTGTCATATTAGATTTGATTTGTTTTTTTTCAAAAAGGTTGATCATTTTCATGATAATACAATTGTTTCGTGGGCATCACCCCAACTCATCAGTTGTCCGTGATGCCCACGAAATAACTGTATTGTATATCATGAAAACGATCAACCTTTTTTAAACAACAAATAAATTCTAATACGAAAATATCATATTCGAATTTGGACTGAAATATATGAAAATATAGAAAGTTCAAAAAAAAAAAACAATTTTTGTATTTTTTAATGCAAAAATTTAATTGTTTTTTTTTTATTATATTTTTCCATTTTCAACAATTTCTAACATTTATTAAAATTTAACCATACAATTTAAGAGACGCATGCATTGTTCTCTTGTAGCCTAAACCCGAATTTAAAGTCAAGAAAGTTTTATTAAATCGCCTAGCCAAGTTTAGAGCCCTTGTTTTTTGGTCCTCAGAAAAAATATATTGTGGGTCAATATTGCAGAGAAGTACTTCAAAATATTTTAAACTTTATGGATTTAAATTCCACATAAAATGACCTTTGATTTGAATATAATCATGTCGGGAAGTATTCAGGAGTCTTTTAAGGATCTCGAAAATTGCATTTGTTTACTTTTTTTTTTGACACATTAAGGCAAAAATACACGTTCAGTATTATTGATCAAGCTTCCAAAAGTCAACCTCCATAACCTTTTATTTCCAAATACTTGGTTCGATTGGTTGATTTTAAAAATATTGATCAATTATATAGAACGTGTTTTTTGTCTTTAAAACTACATATATTCATACAAGACATTTAAAAAATGTAATCTATGCATGCCAAAAGTTACAAATCCATTCAATAAATTTTTGAAAATCATTTGAAAGTTGACAACAAAATTTTAAATAAAGAAAGCCACATATTTGGGAACTTTGATTTGACAGGATAGATTATAATCAAGAGGCTTAAATACTAAGTTTTATCATAAGTCTGTGCAAAATCCTTGTATATCAGTGTAACACAAAAAATTAATTCAAACTGAGATCTGAAAGTCCTTTTATTGAACTATTATACAAATTTCTTCTTTCTAAGTATTTTGGCCTAATAAATAGGAATCTTAAGTCAGAAAAACTTTGTACCGCACATCGTCGAACACAGTACACAATCACATTCCTTACAGAAAAAACACATAAGCTATCTCTCCAATTAGTGTTTGTGTTTATACATACAACACGAATTCGATACGCTACGATTGTGCGATGACGAGTTAGCAACAAAAAACAAACAAAAACTAAAGATGCAGATGTGTGCGTTATGGTGTCCTGGTTAGCGCGTTGGACTGTTACACATAAGATTGCTGGTTCGCTCCTCAGCGATGGCAATATCAATTTAGAAAAATAATATGTATGAGATTTCTATCCCTCATCGCACCGTCCTCCTTCGGTGATCCCATAGCACTTAACCACATTGAAATAAAATAACATAACAGGGCTATGAACTAAAATGCTTCTACAAAGTTCGACAAGATTCAATTCCTCGCGCAATTGCAATGTTGCTATGTTTGAAGCCCTTCATCTTTCACAACCTTTTACCTCTTTTGTATCCCCTTTCCAAAGAAACCCACACATTAATAGGAAGAATTTCCTGAGTGTTGCTTCTCATTAAAAAAAAATTTTTTTTTTTCGGATTGTGCACGGAAGAAAATCTACAACTACTACGAGGAAGAGTATGTGTTGAAAGCACAGTACATGATCCTAACGTTTGCGTTCGTAATCAGACAATCGTAGTGTATTGCAATCGGTTTGTGTACAAATACACAACCGCTAAAACGTTAGAAAATCTATGAGTTCCTTGGGCGTAACTTTCATGGTGTGTACAGTTTTTTTTTCTTCCTCTATTTTAACATTTTCCGACCTGGATATAAGCATATCAAAGGTAATTTTATGTGGAAGTCAAATTCATAAAAAATATTTTTCAGTTATTTTCCGCAATATTGACCTATAACAGGGCGGCTGCCAAAACTATGACACGCGTGTCAGTTAGTGGCATGCGAGTAGATGTTGAAGGTTAAGGTTTAAAAATGTGTGATTTAACTCGACAATGGTGAAATTTTTCATAGAGATTGTAAATCGCCTTTTAAGATGATTAAAATTTTGTATACAGAAATTTGGTTAATACAGAACTCGCAAATTCGTTCATCAAAAAATTTCCCCCGTGTATTGGTAAATTAAAAAAAGCTGAAAGTTTTTGTAAAAAAAAAAATCCGGACAAATTTCTTAAAATTCTAGATTGAAAGAATTTAAAAGTTTCCATGAGCAAATGCCTCATAATTGCAGAACTAAAAAAGTGCCAGAAAATTGCACAATAATGGAAAACAACTTGCAATACAATTGGATCTAAAAAATGAAGTTTTTTTCAGAGGGAAAATAAGTGCTACGACATAACCCACAATGAAATAACACCCAATGAAATAAAGGCTGAAAATAAGTTTCATGATGAAATAACTCCCAAAGAAAAAATTAAATAATTTAATATTGAATGTAGTTCGATTTGAAAATTAATAGCGCTTATAATTTTTAGAAAAAGACACGTTTACCCCTCTGCACAACATCAACTTTACTCAAAACTTCATTGATTTTATAAAAGCATTAAAAAGAGAATTTAAAAAAATTCCTGAAAACTAATTTTACATCTAACATAGCTCATCACATTTTGCTACAAACACCATTTAATAATACAAAATATTATAATTTACTTTAATTTTGTTAATTGCTATGTTATTTAAACTCAATTCATTTCATAGCACATGGATTTTACTTGAAAATGCTACAAAACCCAATATGGATTGGATTTAATAATCATCCTCATTCAAGCTTGTGTTTTTTATCGAGAACAAATACAAATCTCTTCTTAAATGTTTACTTTTCTTGCAGATCATGATGGCGCCGAACCTTGCGGTAATAGTGTATCAGCACGTAATCTTATTCTACTTTCACACTATCTAGATGAAGATAGCTATCAAAAACGTGCTTCTAAATTATTCGAATTTTTCTCTGATCAACAACCTTTTGGCTATTCCCTTCCCGAAATGTTATCTGCCCTAATGATTCACGAAAATGGTCTAGATTTAGTTGCTGTAGTAGGACCCGATTCTCAGGAAACAAAACGTTTTGTCGAAATTTGTCGTAAATATTATATACCCGGTATGATTATTGTTCATGTAAATCCTCACGAGCCCCAAGAAGCTTACAATCTGCGTGTCCAGGAGAAATTTAAAATGATCAATGGTCGACCTACAGTGTATATATGTCATGACAAGGTTTGTCGTATGCCTGTTACAGATCCGGTAAAATTAGAAGAAAATTTAACCGAGAATTTTTTTAAGGGAAGATTATAAAGTTTGAGTGTCGAGATTTTTTAACTAAAAATTAGTTTTTTTCTTTAGCGTAGGTCTAGTCCCGAAATATTATTTTAGCTTATTTTTGGCGCTTTTTGTAATTAATATAGATGATTAGAGTTGTTATTTAAAAAAATTGTTTTAAAAACTTTTTGAATATTTTGTCTGTAAGTAGTGTTATTGTAAAAAAGATATATAAAAAATATATAAAATTATTTCAAATAAAATGTACCATATACGTACTTTGAGTACAAATTATAGTTTTATGTGGTTTTATTTAACTTTTCAGATACAATGGATAAAACCAAAATTCGAACACACAGGTGGCCGGATATTGCCTCACTGACATTACTCCCATTTCGAGTTTGGCGATTACGCGCTGTGGTGTAATGGTTAGCGCTTTGGACTGTTACACATACGGTTACGCGTTCAATCCCCAGCCGAGGCAATATGAATTTATGAAAAATATAATCGGCCTGATTACGAGTGTCGAATTTGTAAAATTTTCGACTCCATATAAAATGATTTTGTATATAATGGAAATTATAAAGAAATGAAACTCTGATACTGGATTTTTTTTAATCTGAGTGTTATATATGCTAAATCCAATTGAAAAATTGTTCAAAAGTTGTGTTTTTACGAATTTTCAACAAATTCGACTTAGTTTCGACTACGACTACGACACTCGTAATAAGGCCGATTAAGTATGAGTTTTTTCTATCCTTCGGTGTTCCCATAGTACTTAACCCCACCGAATTAAATAATATAGCAGGTCTATGAACTAAAAAGTTTCAACAAAGTTCGCCAACTCTTCATCAGATGGCGCGCAACAAATTCGATTTAATATTTATATGGAATTTAACAATAGAAAACTAAAGAAATTTGAAAACTACTAGTTTTGGGTTCAATATGAATGAGGTATAAATTAATATTTCATGTAAAATAATTTATCTGAAATAAAACAAAAAAATTGTTCGTATGTGATTCTTGGAACAGCAAAGACTTTTCAATTTTCATTAGGAATCTTGTATGTGGAATCGAATTCTGTGACAGGGGTGTATATTTTTATTACGCCAAATAATGGAAATAAGAAAATTAAATCAACACACTATTCGCCAATTATTAAGCAGCTTCAGTACCATCAGTAAGGGAAAAGATTAACATCGAACATCAGCACCTCGTTCGTGTATCTAACCTACAGAGAGAGAATTTTGCTGGATGAGTTCTCATGAAATTTTTCAGTAAACTAATGAAGTTTTCTTCACAAAGTAAATGAAAATTTTCTTAAATTTGATGAAAAAGCTCCATATATTTTATGAATCTAGTTTTAATGAAACTTTTTCATTGAATGTATGAAAGTTTTAATAAATAAAATTAAATTTTTCACAACATTTTATGAAAAATTCCATGAATTCAATGAAAAGTTTCAATGGACGAGTTCCAGTTAAAACTTCACTGATTTTATGCAAAAATTCATTATTATCATGCAGATAATTCTCTCAGTGCATTGTCTTCAAATGCAATAAAATATGCCATCAAATTTGCGAATTACAAATTTCTTTGCATGGTCACCCTGCTTTGTACCTACAGAGTGACTTATGAGATGATAAGGTTGAATAGGATTTAAGTGGTTAATCGTTAAGGTTTTGTAAAATTTATAACTGTGGTTGCATTACGTTTTATAAAATACGTAATTAGGTAAATACGTTGCATGAAGTGCATTTTGGCTTATTTTTTTTTTTTAAATATATTTTATTGTTCTCGACTCACCCTATGTAAATTAGAGTAGGTTTTCATTTTATACGATTTTTGCGAAAACGTTTTCGATGCGAGAAATACAGGAATGGAGTGCAGACTACCACAGTTGTGATCGAAATTTTTCAATCTAAATTAACATTTTAGTTTTTTAACATTAAAAATAAACTCAATTAGGAGTTTTATTTAGGACCCACATTGTAAAATTCGTAACGATAATTGTATGCGTTCTTTTATTTAAATTTTAAAAATTTAAACAATTTCGAATACTCACTACAGCGGCAAACTGGCACCAACTAAAAAGGAAAGTAAGTAGTAAACTAAAAGTTTCTTAAAGTTTTTCCCTAATTTCGGTTTAACTTGTTCGACTTTATTTTTGATTCACTGTATTGTAATACAGTAAAACTCGTTTAAGACGAACTCAGATAAGATTAGTACGAACTAATTTGAAAGCCCCAACGTTTTGTAACTTATTTCACTGTTAAAACGAACTCTCTTAAGACGTATGTATATGTCAAAACAAACTGTTTCTGATGGTACCACTCTCACAAAAATTTGCCAGTAGAACCTACTGAAAATGACAGTTAAAAAGGCGACAAAGGTGCTATTTTTAACTATTGAAAAATAACTAACAATGCATTAAAAATAATTACCAATGTCGTAAAATTAACTGAAATATTTTTACTACAAAAAATTTAAAAGAACTGGCAAAATGGGTAAACTGTTTTTTTACAGTTAATTCTTTTGGTATTAAAAAGAATAGTTTAACAAAAAAAAAAAACAGTTTTCCTTCTATTACAAAAATATGTGTAATTACTTCAAGTTGAAGTAAAAATTCCAAACCGTTATAATACAAGTTTCTGATTTTTATTTGCAAACTGGAAATATATCAATAATAACAAATATAGACTAAACAAGATTTTTTTTAAATTCAAACAAATTTTTTATTTTTTAAATAAAAAAAAAAAAAAAAAAAAAAAAAAAAAAACTAACAAAAACAACTGTTTACTGTAAAAATACTGTTTTGGTAGTTGTTTATTATGATATTAAAAATTACTGCTTTAAACAACTGTTATGAAATTACAGTACTTTTCGTTAGTTGTTTTCTTAAATAACTGTCATAATTTTTTGCATTTTTCCATAGAAAAAAATCTGTAATTACATTAAAAAACAACAACTACGGATTACTACAAAAACAACTGTCATGTAGTAACTGTCAAACTTTTTTGAGTGCACAAACAAAATTTTAAAAAATTTTCTATTTTAATATGAACTTTCTAAAATCTTGAATTTTATTTTAAAAAAAAGCTACTAACGAAAAGTACTGTATTTCGTAACAGATGTGTAAAGCAGTTATTTTTATTATTATAATAAACAACTACTAAAACAGTATTTTTGCCAGAAACAGTTGTTTTTGTTAGTTATTTAATACATACAAATTTCGTTGCGTTTTGTTTTTTAATTCTTGTTTATATTTTTTATTATCGATGTATTCTTACTTTGCAAATAAAAACTAGAAAATTGTATTGTACAATATAACCAATTCTTAAAAACGTAATGACTGGAGAAGTGTTCGGAGTTTTGACTGAAGCGAGTTCGTCTTAAGTGAGTTTTACTGTGAAAGTGAATAAAAACATGTATATAAAACAATTCGAGGGCTTTCTAAATATTTTATTTAATCATATAATTCCTCTAGATATTTTTCATTTTTCTTTCAGATCATGATGGTGCCAAACCTTGTGGCAATAGTGTATCAGCACGTAATCTCTTTATACTTTCTCATTATTTCGACAACAAGAGCTATCGCGAACGAGTGTCTAAACTATTTAAATATTTCTTGGTTCATCAATCTTTTGGCTATGCATTACCCGAAATGTTATCTGCTTATATGCTATACGAGAATGGTCTAGACGTAGTAGCTATAGTTGGACCAAATTCAATAAAAACTAAAGTTTTTGTTGAAATTTGTCGTCAATATTATATACGCGGTATGATTCTTGTCCATATTAATCCACTCAAACCACAAGTTGGATGCAATCAGCGTGTCCAAGATAAATTTAAATTGTTCAATGGCCAAATCCCTGCAGTGTATATATGTCATAATAAAATATGTCATATGCCTGTTACAGATCCAGTAAAATTGGAAGAAAATTTAAGAGGAATAATAAGTCAGAATAAAGTGGGTTCTATGAACATCACCGATTCAGTAAAAATGGAATAAGTTGTAACAGGAATAATTGGGAAATAGTGTTCGAGAAGTTCAGTTACAAAAGTATTACTGTCTTGTCAATAATAGGCCCAATAAAATAATTTTAAATTTATTCGTTTATTTTACACTCATTGAAATTATGTCGTTTAAATTAACTGTAATAACATAATCGGCCTTATTACGAGTGTCGTAGTCGTAGTCGAAACTAAGTCGAATTTGCTGAAATTTCGCTAAAAACACAACTTTTGAACAATTTTTCAATTGGATTTAGCATATATAACACTCAGATTTAAAAAAAAAATCTAGTATCAGAGTTTCATTTCTTTATAATTTCCATTATATACAAAATCATTTTATATGGAGTCGAAAATTTCGACTACAAATTCGACACTCGTAATCAGGCCGAATATAAATAAGTTAAATAAAACCTGATAGTTGTTATAAAAAAAAAAAAAAATAAGTTTTACTATAAAAGGAATAAAACTGAGAGTGTTAGTCAAGGTTGGCAACCAAAACGAATAATGGTATTCATATCGGTAACGAGTTTTTGTTTATTTCGGTATTGGTATCGATATCTGTATTACCGAAACATCAATACTGGCGTGTACCGGTATTATTGAAGCATTGTGTTTTCACAATAAATTATGTGTTGTTGTAAAAATCAGAAAAATAATCGCAATACGCCAGCTAGCAATACGATTTTTTATTAACACACACACATAAAGGTCGATTCATTTAAAATTTTAGATATTTTGATTTTTAAAAAAATTTAATTATTTTTTTTTGTTTAAAACTTAAAAAAAAATATATACCCTTTAGAAAAACGTGTAAGTCCATACAATGTAATCGACTTCGTGTACTTCTCATTGTGTATACTTACGATATGGGATACTTGTGTATAACAATTGTATATGAAACTGAAAATATTTGAAATTTTTCAAAAATTTTGTCTAACTTACATGCCACTATACTTGTGTGTACTTACGAAGTATATATGCTTGTGGGCCATTACAATGCGGCCATACCCTGGGTAAAGTAAGCCAGCTTGTGTGTAGAGTTTGAAAGCACTCGGGGATTCTAGTAAGTACACTCAAGTATCTCCGAGTACTTTCAAACCCTACACACAATCTGGCTTACTTTAAGCACACTCAGATAAAAAAGTTATTAAAAAAAAATTTGTAAACAGTTATCAATCGCACTTTACTACTTTTATATTGATTTTTAGTACAATTTTTTTTAGTAATCACTTGCTTTTCTCTTATTATAGATTACGGATTTTTTAAAAATAATTTTCGCTGCTGATTTCAGCAAAACATTTTACTAAGTTTTTAAAAATGAGTGCTAAATTTTGCAGAAAAATATACTAATTTAAAAAATTTTATTTACAAAAATTCGTTGGTTTTTAATAATTCTTGTTTAGTTTATATTTGTTACTATTGATATATTCTTAATTTGGAAATAACACTCAGAAAATTTTATTGTATCTCCAATGCATAAAAAGCTAATAACTGGAGAACCGTTTTCAATTTTGATTCCAAGTTTCAAGTACGATGAAGTAATTATACGCTCGCTACAAAATTTTAGCAAAATTGTTGTAAACTGCAATTCAAAATCGATTTGCTAAAATCAGTTAAAAAACTTACTAAATATCAATAATTTTAGTACTATGAAATTAGTATAAATAATTAGTTGCATCTACTAAATTTCAGTAAATTCTTGTAAACTGTAATTTAAAATCAATCTGCTGAAATTAGCAAAAAAAAGTATTTAAAAAAATTGTAAAATCTAAAAAAAATTATAAAAAAAAACTTTTTCTTTTGATTGTAGCAAGCGTATAATTATTTCATCGTACTTGAAATTTGGAGTCAAAATTGCAAACGGTTCTCCAGTTATTACCTTTTCATGCATTGGAGATACAATAAAATTTTCTGAGTGTTATTTCCAAACTAAGAATATATCAATAGTAACAAATATAAACTAAACAAGAATTGTAAAAATTCAAAAAAAAAAAAATTTAAATTAGTATATTTCTCTGCTAAATTTAGAACTCAGTTTTGAAAAATTAGTAAAATGTTTTGCTAAAATCAGCAGCGAGAATTAGTAAAAAAATCCGTAATTTGTAATAAGAGAATAGCAAAAATGATTACTGAAAAAACAAATTGTACTAAAAATCAGTATAAAAATAGTAAACTGCGATTGGAAACTGTTTACAAATTGTTTTACTAACTTTTTTATCTAAGTGTAGTTAAAAAGATAAGATCGCAGATCAGGGGGGTAACCGAGTAACTCGATTCGAAAAAAATAATTTTCGAATTCGTAAATCTTGCAAATATTGTTAAAAATATAATTCTGTATAAAAATTCGACTTTTCAATTTATTTTTATACTAAACCTTGTACCCTACACATAAAAATTCAAAAAGATTTTTGCTAAAACTTTTTTATTTACGAAAGGTACAAAATTTACGAATTCAAAAATTTTTTACGAATCGAGTTACGCGGTAACCCCCCTGAATCTAAAATTTTAATTTTTCAGAAAAAATTACGTTTTGGTAATCAATCAGAAAATTATTGAATTTACTAACAAAATGCGTTTTAAATAAAAAATTTTTCAAGTGAAATAGTTAAGGACACTTTTTGGAATACATACGAAGCGCTATTGAAAAAATATCAATTCCACTTTGGTTTTTAAAAGTGGAATGAAAACGATTTTTTCCAATATACACAAATTTAATTCAAATTACATTAGTTTTTAAAAAGTGTATTAAAGAATTATATCCTTTAAGCCTTTGCTTCAAAATTCCAATGTTGTTAAATTTATTTTAAAATCATTAAAAACAAAGAAAAATTTGTTATGTTTAAGGCAGTGTCATGATTAATCTTGCCGTCATTTGCAGATAAAAATAATGCAAGATTTAAGCAAGTTTTATAGGATTTCCAACAGTACACAGTTTGTATAGTTCCGGTCAGTACTCGCTAAATTTTACTATAGCTGTATTTTGTCTCATGCCTATCAACGTTAAGTATTTAAAGCAAATCTAGATTAAACCGATTGTAGTATAAAAAATTTTTAAACAGTTTATGTTTGTAATTGTTCCCTTATAATCGAACGTACCGTCAGCAAAATTTTTTAGGAAGTAACGCGAATAAGTTACGTTAGATGTGAAAATGTATAAACGATAATTATCCGTGTTGAAAGTTAACGTGCATACGAAAAGTTATGTGTTAGTTTTCGTCTTAAACACGTTCTTATGCACTCTCGAGTTTTTTTTATGAGTTAACTGATATAGTTAAGTCGAAAACACGGCTTATGTAAATTGATAAAAGGTCGATATCACTAATTTTGCATTAAAGGCCACGCCCACTTAAAACAGGTGACAAAATTAAAAACCAAACGTTACATTAAAAATTTGTACAATTCTCTGGCTTTTTGGGTGCAAACAAAATAAACTTAGAAAAAACTTTGATTCTGTTGTGTTGACCAGCTCTGTATATAGGGCATTTTTCTACAAAATTCTAACACAAGATCTCAACAAAAAAAAAAATTTGATCTGTAACGTCTCGCTACCAAAGAAAAGTGGCAAAATAAGACACCCTATCAAAATTGATTATTCTGCTATCATTCAATGAAAAACAGCAATTGTTTGTTCGCATTTTATTCACCCTATTGTATACATTTATACCGAGTTATGCGGTTTTTAAAATATTCGACATGCATCTTCAATTTGTGCATGGAGTCATTTTTAATGTGCTTTTCATTTATGCGTTTTTCTCGGAACACATACCGCACAAAAGGACCTGAGAATATTTTTTTTTTTTCATAAAATAAAAGTTGTAAATTTTTTAAATTTTTAAGGTAATTTTTTATTTGTTTTTTTTTAATATTTTATTATTACATTATACAATACATTCAAAGAGTTGGAACTTTTTTTAAAAAAAGAATATCGAACGTACTACGTTCATTATTTTGTTTATAAACTAAAAAATTAAGACCTTAATATCGTAATATAATGGAATACTATATTAAGAGTTTTGTGTTGTGTTTTAAAGTTAAGAAAAAAATTATATTTTTTTAAATAACTCATTATCATTATTATCATATACTCAAAATGAAAAAAAAAAAAATAAAAAATTTAAAATTTTAAACAAATTACATATAAAACAAAACAAAAAAAATAATCAGGGTAGAGATTATTTAACTTAAGTAAAACAAGTACAACGTCGATGCAACTCTGAATCAAATCAATTATACTTTAAATCACATGTGATAACATCTTCTTGTCAAGAGTTACTCAAAGTGCGTTTGTGTGTTTGTTGGTTGAATTGTTGTGGGTAGGAATCAATCAAGGGAGGCATCTTGGTAAGAAGGTACTTTTTCACACTAATAATGATAAGTTTTTTTTTTACCTATTTCGTTAAGTCTTAGGTTTATGTTTTTTCGTTTGTTTTGTCTGTGAATATTTTTTTAAATACAAATTTGAAATAAAATTTAAACAAAAAAACCTTAATTCATTATGAAATTTAAATATAAATTAATAGTAAAACTGAAGTAAAAAGAAATTAAATTAAAATTACACAGAAATTCATTCTTCATCACATTGAGACCCATTTTTTAAAAAGTTTAACGCTTAGGGCGTTATTTTAGTTAATTTTTTTATAATAATTATATACTTTTTAAGGTTTTGGAGTTTCTTTTTGGAGTTTTTTAACCATTTATTACTTTTAATGTTAAAACAAAGTGAATAATTTATATATTCATTAGCTGTGTTTGTGTGGCATGCCTATCAATGCTATCTCGAACAATTTTGACAGTAGAAAGCCGGAATAAGTGAAAAAAACTGTCAAAATCGTTCTAAGTAACACTGATATGCAGTCACACAAACACAGCTATTGTAATTGTAATTTATTTTGGAGGCTTTTATAGAAACGTATCACGAATTTTCAGACACTATTTAATATTTTACAAGTTTTTGTAAATCGATCGAATACAAAATTAAGGACATTTTTAGTTTTATCAGTTATTATTTAATTTTTTTCAGTAAATAACTATAACTGAAAATTACTCAGCAATTTTAATTAAGTTTAAAAATTATTTGCTTTTAAGCCTCATTTTTACAATGTCCCATTAGCTACTAACTGGCATTACAACTGACACATTTTTTGTTTCCCATATAAATTTTTAACTTATGTAATTGATGGTTAAATTTTAACGGAAAATTCAGTAATCGGGCTTAAATAAGTTAAAACAGAGTGAGTTAAATTATAACGGAAAATTCATTAATCGGGCTTAAATAAGGTAACAATTATAATTTGTTAAAACTGCAGAACCGTAAAAAAATGTTTTAAAAACATGTAATTTTTGTATAATCGCTTAAGTCGATGGTAAACAGAGTTTATTGTTTATTATTGATATCCTCATAGGGAAACTGACAGTGAACAATGGCAGTTCTGCCAAACCCCGTCAAATTTCGCATTATTCAATATTTTTTTAGGATAATTTTGTTTAAATGTAGCTTTTGTTTATTTGCAAGATTTTCTAATTTTTCGATAGTGACAAATAATGAAAATAAAAATCCTGGGGCAAATTACTGAAGCCGTGATTGAGTTTTTTCGATTGCAATTATTATTACGCAGTAGCAAAAATACTAGTACTAGTTCTACCGCCTCTCCATATAAACAACTGAAGAATTTAACATGGAGATGTCATAGGCAATTGTCTCAAAACTCCCACTTTGGTACTAGTTGTTGAACCAGTGTGATAATTACAAATTAAGTGACACTCGCGAAACCAGTTCTGAAGTCACTATTTGGAAATAGTACTGTATTAGTTGGTTAAGACCTGAATTACATAAATAAAAAAACAACAAAAGTTTTTTTTATGCTGAAACGTAGATTAAACAGAAAATTTCCTTTTACTGTGATATTTAGGTCCATTTACCAAATTAAATTTTAAATATTTTGTGTTTATGATTTCTAATCACAAAACAAAATTTAAGAGCGCATTCGCAAACTCAGACTATATTATTAAAAAAAACAAATTTAAACAAAACAAGAATTTAAAAACTCATATTTAAATGAATTCTTTTGAAACAGTCTGGGCATTGTTTAAATGAAACCAATGGTACACAAATGGTTTAGGAAGAAAAGAAGTAAGCTGTACTGGTACTTATGAGAAATTTACCAAACTAGTTCTGGAGTGACTCTTTGGCACCAGTACTGTACCAGTTGCCAATCCATAATAACAAATTTTAAGTGTTTATTTGCAAACTATGACTTTTTATTAAAAGCAAATGTAAACAAAATGAGAATTTCAAAATCTCGTATTTTAATTGAGATAATTGTTTACACAGTCCCTACATATATCGTATTAAATTAGTACACAACTGGTTCAAAGTGATTATTTAGAGAACTAGTTTCTTAATTACTAGTCACAAAACCAGTACTTTTTAGAACTAGTTTCACCATTTGCTAGTGGGTACTTGAAACATTAAAAAGTTTTAAACTCAGATAGGGGTGTAGCACTTCGGTTCCTTATTGCGAATATAAGTAAAATTTATTATAATAATTATTTTTGTTCTTTTATTTGCACTTCAAAAACGTGAATTTTAAACAAATTTCGAACGCTGGCGACTACGGGAAGCTGGCCTCTGATTTATCAACAGCCTCTCGAGACTACGCTTATCTTGTTTGGGCTTAACCATTTCTACACAGTGCCACAACAGCTGTACAATATGTTTCAAATAATCACGACGGGTTTTCATACAGAGTACCCAAGGCCAATAAACGTAAGCCACTTTGATTGCTCATCTAAATCACACACAATTTCTCAAGAACTTTTAAAAGCAATTTCTAATGGAATCTGTTAATATACTTTCAGCATAAAATCTAAACCAGAATGTGTAATTGCCAGTGACCTGATTTATCTTAAGCTTTTTTTAAAAAATGTTGTATATGTTGGTTTATTTAGAATATGATTAAACGTTATACAGACGAACCCCGATTTGCGCCCTACCAAAAAAAGCAGAAATTCGATTTATACCCGTTCACCCTTGAGCAATTTTATGATAAGATTGTATAAATTCTTTTATTTAATATGTCTTTGGAATATACTGTTCCAAAAGTTCCTGGTGCTTTCTTTTCACTCTTTTTTTCACGTATGAAATTACCATCAACAAGTTTTTCATAATTCGACGAAACCGGTACCAACAATGTAACCGGAATACGATCTGTAAATGCCCACTTTGGGCATAAAAGGTTTTTTTCATGCGTATATCTACGACTATCTTCAATAAAGAATTTTACATTATGTCTGTTCCCGTACTTTACCGCAGTTACCCAAACTAGCACAAAGGCGTTCCCGTACTCAAAATTGCGTGTAAATTGTTCTTGTTTGGGCTGTTTTGGGTTCCCGCGGGTACCCGCGGTAACGTACGGGAACGCACATATTATGACTCATTTTAAGGCATGTTGGGCTTTTCTAAAATGGAATAAATTTTACGCTTCATTAAGAAAGCACCTAAACCACAAAGCAGTGCCCAATTACGGATGTGTGACGAGATCAGAAGATGAAAAACATGGCATGGTAATAAAATAAACAAAAAGTGCTAAAAAAAATTATTTAGGCCCTGTGCGAGGTGGTTAAATAAATTCTAAACTAAATACAAATTAACAAAAGGGTTTAAAATTTCTTTGAAAATTTTTTTGAAAACTTTTTCAAATTTTAGAGAAATTTGGAAACCTAAATTTAGTTTAGATTTTATTTAGCCAGTTCGCACCCACCCTTAATGTCGAACGTACAAATATCTTTTAATATTTTAATTGATCTTTGTTCCTAACATGTTATTTTTGATTGTATTTTATCATTCTTTTAACAATTCGTCGACTTAATATTGTTTTGACCCACATGGCAAAATAACGACTATCGAGAAAAACGATAAAGTTTTATATTTTTAGGGTCATATGCATAATCACTTTTTAAATTTATAAATAGCTTATAAAACAAAATTTGTATACGAAATTAATTTAATAACTGTGTTATAAGGGTTTCAAATTATTATGCATAAGCACTTTAATTTTAGGATCAGATGGATCAAATTTGATACTGGATATCTCAGATATGATACAAGATATCGGTATGAGAAAGAGGATATTTACTTTATATATAATACATTCCTAACACATTTTTTTTGAAAATGGTCAGTAGATCTAATCAATAATAAGCCGACGAATTGTTGTTCACCTACTGCGATATTCATAAGCAAAATTTAGGCACTACATATCCACTAAATAAAGGCTCATTTAGCCATACGTGGACGTAACGTGACGTATCTACTTATGGAAAATCTAATGAGTTAAATGAGCATAGCTGAGTGTATTTCTATTTTACTCATTATTTTAGATTGAGTCAACTGATTCGTCACGTTACGTTACGTATGGCTAAATGAGCCTTAGGGCTTTCTTCTTATACACGACGCACAAACCCTATCTCATCTCATAAACAATTGGTGTCATTTTGACAACAGCTATTGCAATTGAGAAAATTTTATTTATTTAATTTAAACCTTTTTTTCCTGGTTTAAGTTAAATTGTTTTCTTATAATTTTTTTTAATTGTTCTATATGTAATTTTTTGACTTTACGTATATTAGGGGTTTTCATAAAAACTCGTAAATTCCATATAAAACATGTATAAATACAAACCCATATTTTTTATGTATGGAGTTTGACATTAAACTCATAAACATATCGAAGTTTACATCGTTTACGAGTCGAATACGAGTTTATATGAAATTCCCTATTATATTTCTTTTTTTTTAAAAACAGGGTTGGTAAATTTTTAGTTAGAGAGAGCATATCCAGTGAATAAGCTTAAAATACATTCTAGTTGTAAACTCGTTGTGTGTAGCACACAACGTTTGCGTAACTAAAACTTATGAATACCGCTGCTAGAATTTGCTCAGGTCCTTGTTTAATGGCTCTTTGTAAAATTTGATATTTTTGTACCAATGGTGAAACCTGTGAATTTTTATGCTACATTTAGCTTGTATTGTTTTTCAATATAAATAAATTTGTACTCTATTTTAACTATTGCACTAGTTTCATGTAGTCTTAAATACATATTGCACCTAAGTTGTCAACATTTTTAATTAAACTTAAACTATTTCTACATACATTAGCCCAATTTATACTAAAACCAAAAACTAGTAGTTTCTAAGAACTTCAGCTCCTTTTAAACTACATCCAAAAAACTGCATAATTTTTAAAAATGTTTAAATTTTTATTCAAAGTTTGTATGGAATTTCACAAATACAAGCAGTTTTCAAAAGCTACTAGCTTTTGGTGTAATAGTGTATTTAGACTGGGCAAAAACTAGTATTTTTTGGCCATTTTAGTTTTTGAGCCGAAAACTACAAAATTAATTTAGTTTTTCCACACAACTTTCATACAAATCGAAATCCAGATTCTACCTTTTTTGTCAAAAACCAAGTAAAAATATCTGAAATATGCATATTTGATACACCCGGTATCATTTATAGTTAATTTTCTTTCTATACACCCAACGAATATAGAAGTAAAGCAAATGTAAAAAAATATTTTTTAAGATTATTTCTGTTTAAGTTTGAAATTGTGTTTTGTTATTCATTTTTAAATGTATTAATATTTTCGTCTTTAATTTAACAATAAAAACAAAAAGAAAAGTTTTTTTACAAAAACCAGCTGGTTTTATCTCAGTCTAAATTCAGTATAACAGTAGTATTCTAGTTATCGATCCAAAATGTATATAAAATTTGACAAGTAAATATAAGAAACTACACTGAATTTAGACCATAGATTATTTAGACTGAGCAAAAACCAGCTGGTTTTTGTACAAAACTGAATTATAATAGCGAAGTCATTACACTGATTTTTTAGTTTTTCTTTATCACATCACTTTTTTATTACACAGTTTCTTTCTATTTTGATTGTTAAACTAAAGCAAAAAAATTATTAACACATTTAAAAATAATAATCCCCCTGATTATGTAAGGCGTTGGCGTATTTTGTAAAAACGTCTCCATACAAATCGAATTTTTCAAAATCGAAATTAACAAAAAGTGAAATTTTCCTGGCGAATCTAATACAATTTTGATAAAATATAAGTCTTACTTGACTGTTAAATATTGCACAAATATTTGTTATAACGACTTTACTTTAAAAAACGTCTACGCCTACACCTTACATAATCAGGGGGACAAACAACACACAATTTTAAACTAAAACCGAAATATTCCTAAAATATTTTTAAAAAATCCTAAAATATTTAAATCACTTGCTTTACAGGAGTATGGCATCAGCAAAAATAAGCCCTTGTTTATGTATTACGAAAATGGTCTAAACGAAAGCAAAGTAACGAAAATTTGTTTTTGTTTTTCATATATTTTTGACGAAAGTAATTGTCAATTGCTATCGTTTTGAGTATTTTCGTAATAGATAAACAGGCGCTAAGTTATAAAAACATCATTATCACTAGATGGCACTTTGTTCAAAAAATTGACAATTTTCTTTTTTATTTAAATTTAAATAATAACAAATAACAAAGCAAAAAAACAAAGGGATATCTCAAATTTTATTATTTGAATATATTCTACGCTTTTTTTTCTTATTTTGTGCAGTTTTCAGCAGTTGTTTGAACAAAGTAACATCTAGATTACTAGATGTTTTGATAACTTATTTTTTTGGTGATGCCATACCTGCTTCTATATTCTTTATAACAGGGTGTACAGAAAATTAATTATAAATGATAACGTGTGTATCAAAAATGCACATTTCAGATATTTTTTACTTGGTTTTTGACAAAAACTAGATAGAAGGTGGTTTTTAGTTTGTATGAAAATTGTATTGAAATGCTAAATTAATTTTTTTAGTTTTCAACTCAAAAACTATAAATGGTCAAAAGCTACTAGTTTTTGTCCAGGCTAAATATACTCTTAGAAAAAGTCTATTGAAAAACTTTTTTGACAGACGACTTGAATTAAGTTGATTTGTCAAAAGTTCATAGATATGTGTAAACACTTTAACAACTTTCGAATATCTGTTTTCTTATTAAAAGTTTGAAAAACCAGTCTTCAAATATAACTAAAAATAAGTTTATTTGTAAAAGAGAAAAGTTCGTGGCATAATATTTGCCTTCAAAAAAGAAGATAAAGTTGAAAAAGTAATTTAAGAACTTTCCGCCGCTAGAACGAAAAATCACAAAAAACTAAAAATTATCCATTTTAAAAACTGTAGCAATAATTACAATGGTAAAGTCAATTCTAACAATTTTATAATAATTTATGCACTCTTGTGGCAGAAAAGTTGCATTTTTAATTCGAATTGTGAAATCAATTTGAAAACTACTAGTTTTGGGTTCGGTATGAATAAGGGATGTAAATATACCAAGAAATTTTAACATGTTTTAAAAAATCTTATCTTTTTTTTCATTAGAAAAAATTTGGTATTACTTTCAAAAAAAGTAAAATGAAAAAAACTTCGTATGTGAATTTTGGAACATCGGAAAAGCTAATTTTGCTACTCAATAAACCATGACAAATAATTGTATTCATATGATTGAATAAAGCTTTAATATCGTATACTCCTCAAATTTTAACAAAAAAAAAATAAATTAGCCGCGTACAAGTTTGTACCCTATAAACATTTTCACTGGAATTCAAGTTGAAATCAAGTTCAATTCTAGCCCTGTTTTCCAGTTTCAAGGCTTGAATTCAACTTTTATTACATTTTATTTCAATAGCCATATCAATAGCACACTCCAGCAAAAGGGAAACAAAAATTCAAGTTTGAAATATTTTTGTTAAATAAACAAGTGCTAGAATTTGAAATATACTTCAAGCAAAATTTAAACCACTTGAATTTTTAAAACCTATGTGCTTATTGGGTACTAAAAAATTTGGTTGCCCCCAAATTAAAACATATCGTCACCTAAAATACAAAAGGGCGTAAAACTTTTTATTTTTTTTTTTACAGGAGAAGCAAAAAACGTTGTAGGATTAGAGATGTTTGGATTTAAATGACATACTTTCTTCTCTTGCATAAAACATGGTTATTATTTTCTAGGGACATGTAATTTAGTCTAGTGGATCATAATCAATCAAAAACTAAATATTTTTACGCCCTTTTTCATTTTAGGTGACGATATGTACATTTTGTTTTTTTTGAACAAAAAGTTTGGTTTCTACAATTTCCCCTTCCCACCCTTCAAAAAAAGAAACTCCAAGAGCCCCTAAAACCAAAAAAAATAACTCACACAATTGATGTAAACCTTTTAGGTTTCATTAAAATTCATGGCTTCATCAAATATATCCACCATGGCCTCCATACGTTCTGAATGTTCAAAGCGGGCAAAACGACGCTGACGTCGCATCAGCCGACGAGAGGGCTTTATACGACCCATACGAGAAAAGCGGGTATCTTCTTCTTCTGTATCATATTCCGGCGCCGATACCGAATCTTCTTCGTCGGGTTCCCGAAAGAACTCTTTGAGGTTATGGCGAATCTTGAAGTTTTTCGTAGTGCAGGAATCATATTTACGTATAGTGCGCGATGTTGATGAAACTCCTCGCTCTGGCTGGATTTTAGTTTTTGAAGAGGACGACGATGAAGTACTATTGGTAGCCGTAATGGTAACAGCATTGAAAAGTTCAGCTAATTCAGCATCAGTTCGTTGCTGTTCTTTTAATTTCTTTTTGTACTTGGGTGCATAATCAAGAATGTAAAGAAGACTATTCAGACGTTGATGATCGACAGCATCTGCATTGCTAGCAACACTGCCGCATCCCGAGGAATTTGGTAATGAAGATGAAAGGCTAGTATTGGTGGGTGTCAGAGAAGTGGGTGTTGATGGTGGAGCAGGAGGTAAACCTCCACTACTACTATTACCACCTCCACCGATTGGACCACCATTTGCACATAATGCAAGAGCGGCATTACCTGCGCCACTGCCCCCGCCACCATGTGATACAGTATAACGGCGACGGGGTCGTCTATGTTTAACAACTTTCCAAGAATATATAGACTGAGGATCATTCCCCATCAATTCCAACTCCAATTCGGTGTGCGATGGCGGCGTAGAACATAATTCCACATCAAATTCTTCATCTGATTTGGCCATTTCGATTGTCTTTTTTTTGTGGATATTTTTGTTTTCCACACATTTTAAAGTAAACAGCCAGCCATTGATGAAGTGAAAAAGCACCACAACACAAGAAATACACAAGAGAATAGGCGAAAACGAAAATTAACAAAAAATTATACACACAGTTTTATTTTTTTTCTTTTTCAAAAGATTTTTTCCATTCTAATTATTATGGTTAACATATTATTTGGGCATCTTTCTAACTCACCTGGAAGAGGTATTCAGCTTCCGAATATTTTTGATCCGTCAAACGGTGATATTCAGACATTCTTAATGTTCATGGGCCAAATTACCTTTTACCTTCACAATATATTCAACACAAGCACACGAAAATTAAGTGTACTACTTCACTATACGGCACTGGCTGTTTATGATTATGGTTTAGTGATTTTTTATTTTATTTTTGTTGGTGTTTTCTTATTTTTCTTTACAATAGAAATGAATAAAAAATAAACAAACACTCTCTTTGCTATCTAGTTCTCGATTTGTTTTTGTTGGGGTTTTTCTTTTCAGATGGGTTGCGAAGAAAAATGCCGTATGGAAAATTTATTCTTCAATACACGAAAGTGATGAAAAATGTGGTAAGAAAATCGTAGAACAAAACAGATACTACAAAAAATTATATATATAGGTTTACAAATTCCGCTTTGTGTATTGTGGTGTTTTTGTTTTTGCAAAGTGTATTTACCTTTTATTTCTCTTTGTCATAGATTTTTTCAGATTGCCAGATTGTTGGCATTTTTTAACCCAATGGGTGCCAGATTGCCGTAATGTCTGTTGTTCAACATATTAAGTGTGTTCCTTTACTTTTTGGGTAAAGTTCGGTAAAATGAGAGTAAGCAAAAAATCCTCTCACAAAATGACAAAATTACCCAAAAGTGAAGGAACGCACAAAACCACTTTTCGAGCCCAAAAAACATTTCAAAGAAAAATGTGAAAATGCGTATTTTAGTTTGAAAAATTTAATAAACACACATATTTATTAGCATTTAACGGTGGGTTTAACTGTAGGTTTAACTGTAACTTTACTATAAACAAAAGAAAATATCAAAATAATGTACACAAAACAACATCAAATTTTTGGGTTAACTATTAACTAAAATTAAAACCTGCAGTATGAGACCCACCGTAAAAGTTCTAATTGATTTTGTTCAATTAATTATTATAAATAAAACATTTATTTTGCGTATTGGTTTGTTTAATTTAATTTTTCAATTTTTATTTTTGGTTTTCATTGAATCAGCTGTTAGTTTTACAATTTACCAAAGTTGCCCGATGAAAAAGTTTGGGTAACTTTGGTAAGAAGAGAAACACGAATGCACTCTCTTGAATGCTCTCATTTACCCAATTTTCGAGTACGGGAACGCTTTTTGGGTAAATTTGCGATCCCGCGGGTTACCGCAGTAACGTAAAGGAATGGACCTATACACGTATTATCCTGTTTTTTACTCGATAGATTAACAAGATTTTGAAGAAATATGATACAAACTGGGACGAGTTTATCTTATTGTATGTGGAGGCATCGGTAAAAACTACTGTTTTTACATCAATTATTTTTGTTTATAAAAGTAAATTTTAATAAGAAAAAAATATTTTTTTCTTTCGATTACAAAAATATGTGTTACTATTTCAGCATATTCAAAATTCGAAGTAAAAATTTCAAACCGTTCTCCAGTTATTATGCTTTTATGCATTGGAGTTACAATACAAGTTTCTGACTTTTATTTGCAAACTAGAAATATACCAATAATAACAAATATAAACTAAACAAGAATTTTTAAAATTAAAAAAAAATCAAAGAAATTTTTTTATTTTTTAAATAACTACCAAAAATAACTGTTTACTGTAAAATTACTGTTTTGGTAGTTGTTTATTATGATATTATAAATAACTGCTTTAAACAACCGTTACGAAATTACAGTACTTTACGTTAGTTGTTTTCTTAAATAACCGTCGTAAAAGTTGTTTTGCATTTTTTAATAGAAGAACAACTGTAATTACTGTTAAAAACAACAACTACTGATTACTACAAACAACTGTCATATAGTAACTGTCAAACTTTTTTGAGTGCAGTTATGGAAAAATCTCGCTCGAGTTACTTTTAAGAAATGGGTAAGCCAAAACATGAAAAAATAGTTCGCTATCTTGTAAAAATATAGCGAGCCAGCAAAACACAACTCCTCAGCCAACAAAACATAACTCCTGATTTCGACGAAATATTTTGAAAGAGCTTTATAACATTAAAGTTTTTTTTAATATAACACAATTACGTCGACTCCTTTGAAATAAATTTACTTTAACTACTCTATTTGCAAGAGTAATCTTGCCTAACATTATGTTAAAAATATGCCTACACCATTTACATTTTTATTTAAGATAATTTTCAAAAATTTAAATAGGACATTTACAACTTAATTTAGAAAACCAAATAAAAAAAACCGCAACACCAAATCCAATTTAAGATTGTCAATTTCTAGTTTATTGTGAACTCCCAGCTTTTAGCTGTCGATATGTCCTCTCCAGATCTTGAAAAAGATAATTCCTTTTTGAATCAATTCGCATAAAAATTTATTCATTTTATGAATTATTGAATAATTTATAATAACTTTAAACGAATGATTTGATATTGAATAAAGTGAGATAATGATTTGGTGTAATACATATTGATTCGATTAAATAATTTGTTTTATGAGATAATTCGCGAAGTATAAATGAAATCAGAGCTTTGAAGCATTCAAAAAGAATTATTTTCAAAATATAAATTCGCGAATCGAAAAAATATAAAGATAATTCGCACGAATTATTTTTATATTTTTTGATTCGCGAATTGTTCTCAATTTTTTAATTTATATGAAGGACTCTATTTCAATTTAAAACATTCATTTATTAGGAGAATACCTAATTTTGTATTTAAAATTACTTTAGAGACATTAATTTCTTAAATTAATTCGCACCTCGTTCATGTGAATGGGTTATAATCAAGGTTACCAACACTTGAACTGAAAAAATGGCTAGATTACGGAGAAAAAATAGCTAGAAATGTCTAAAATTGGAAAATAATGCTAAAACTTAATAATTAAAAAAAAAATCAGTGATAATAAAGAGTTTTAACACGACTTTCATAAAAGTGGTCTTTAAATTTTAATGTTTTCCAAATTTCTAAAATATGTTCATTAAAATTTCAAAAAAATATGATTTTAAATCGAATGTAAAAATTACATGTCTGTAAACCCAAATAAATGTTTCAAAAATTGAAAACTTTGCATTAAAATTTTTAAAATCGTAAAAATTCAAGCATTTTTGTATGAATTTAGCTGTAAAACATTAAAAGAAAAATGGCTAGGGGAAAATAAAATGGCTAAATCTTCCGGCTAGATCCAATCTAAGCATTTTTTAATGGCTAGATGAAATTAAAACGGCTAGATTTAGCCGGAAAATGGCTAAATTGGCAACCTTGGTTATAATCCATGTGTGTTACTAGGTTTCTAGAGTTGCCATATTAAATTCATTTCAAATTTGTCAATTCTGACATTTTATTTTGCACAGATTTTCGTAGGGATGTTTTTTCAAATCTTTTTTGAATAGATTTTCGTACGGTCTACAAAAAGCCACAAAGAAAATTTATCAGGCATCGATTTGTTGAATAAAATCCGAAGAATCCGTGAAAGTTAAGAAGAAAATTTATTAAATAATTATGAACGGTTTTCCGGGAACCTTTGCCCTTGATGAATATGGCAGACCTTTCATCATATTACGGGAACAAGATAAACAAAAACGTATTACCGGGACAGATGCCATAAAGGTAGACAAACTTAAAAAAATTTAAAGAAAAAATGAACATTTACTAAAAATTGTTTAAAAAAGTGAATGTTAAGGATAATAAAATTGCGATGAGTTAAAATTTGTGGAGCAAATAAAATTTTAGGCGGCTTTTGGCGGATGCAATCTTCCAGATGTTATTAGTTTTTGTATCTTTGTGAATTTTTTCGTAAATTGTGGGCAAGCACGTTACATCAGTGCAAGGTTATTAAAATTAGTTAATTTCCTATCGCAGTTAAAAAATGTCACGGGAAAATTCGTTAATTTTCTGTTAAATCCGTAGCATCAGTGACGTCACATCACTGTAGGAGGCAATCGTTCTGAAGCAAATAAAAACATTTGAGGTTAAAGACGCTGAATGAGTCAGTTATTCATTCGTTTTTTTTAAGTCATGAGACTTGCCGTATGAACAGATGGTGTTTAAAAAACAAAAATTTAATTAAAATAGTACGCGGCGTAAATAATTTTTTACGAAATGGTTCAGAAATTTTATTAAATTTTGTCCATCGACTAAAATGCCCACGCTGAGTATGAAAATTAAAGCTTTATCAAAGCCAGTGTTGGACATGCCCCAGAAGTGAAAACCCTTAAGCCCTGCGTCAAAAGAAAGCTTTATCATCGAAGCCGCCCTCAAACCTACCACAGAGTAGAAAACCCTTAAGCTGTCCCATCGGTTAGCTTATATATATATATATATTATGTCCTGTGGTTCCTATTGGGAACAAAGGGCCACAACGGTTAGCTTGAGACGATAAAATTAACAAAATAAATTTTTTTAATACCTTCTCATGTTTGGGATTTTCAGTTTTATCTATGATATCCACGAGATAGCGCTTTGATGCAATAAAAGTGGAAAAATTTCTTAATGAATCATTGTATGTTAGAGTGCGTATCATAACTATAGCCGGACCTATAAAGCAGGTGATACGCTAGGTTCTAAAAAATTTAGATAACAAACTTTAAAAATAAGATCAAAATCTAAAACGAAAGTAATTCATAGGAAAAATTATTTTTGTAACAGAGATATACATGTAAAATATGATTTTTTAAATTTACTATAGTTCCATAACTATAGTCGCATTTTCATAAATGTTTCTTTTTTTTTAAAGTTTATTATACATTTGATGTGGTCTCTATTTGCAATCCAATGTTGTCTACCAATTTTGCTCCCACGATTTCATCACTGGCCTCCGAATACGGAATTATGCACTTTTTATATGTTCAGTAAGTTGAACATTTCTCAGTAAGTTGATTCTTAAGAATCGCATTTTCGAACAGGCCCTATTTCGCGTTTCAACGGCAGGTAGACATCGATATTTCGATTCTTTTATCTATTTTATTAATTTCTTATTTCTTTTCTCAATAAAATTATATTTCATCAATTACAGTTACATGTAATTAAAAAGAAGCACCAATTATAAATAAATTTAATTGATGTTTTTGCAAAATCAATTACATGTAATTTTAACTGAGTTTTTCTATTACATGTCGTGTAATTGCATGTGTAATTATATTAATTTACTTTTTTATAAAAAGTTGTCTCCCAGAAGCTTTTTTAATCTTCTTTTCTAAATTTCCCTATTTTCAGAGTCACATTTTGGCTGCCCGTTCAATCGCCTCTACTCTGAAGACTTCTTTGGGTCCCAAGGGTTTGGACAAAATTATGATCAGTTCTGATGGAGATGTTACTGTTACCAATGATGGGGCGACCATTATGAAGTTAATGGATGTCGAACATGAAATTGGTAAATTGATGGTGCAACTGTCTCAATCCCAAGATGATGAAATTGGTGATGGTACCACAGGTGTTGTAGTCTTGGCTGGTGCTCTTTTAGAACAAGCCGAGGGTCTCATCGATCGTGGCATTCATCCCATTCGTATTGCTGATGGTTTTGAATTGGCTGCCCAATGTGCCGTGAAGCAATTGGATGCCATTGCTGAACCTTTCCCCATTGATCCCAACAATAAGGAACCACTTATTCAAATTGCTATGACTACTTTGGGCTCAAAGATTGTCAATAAATGCCATCGTCAAATGGCTGAAATGGCTGTAGATGCCGTTTTGAATGTGGCCGATATTGAAAAGAAAGATGTCAACTTTGAATTGATTAAAATTGAAACAAAAGTGGGTGGCCGTATGGAAGACTCTATGTTGGTTAAAGGTGTGGTAATTGATAAAACTATGAGTCATGCTCAAATGCCCAAAACATTACGTGATGTAAAATTGGCCATTCTTACCTGTCCCTTTGAACCACCAAAGCCCAAAACTAAGCATAAGTTGGATGTTACCTCCGCCGAAGATTACAAACTGTTGCGTGAATATGAACAAGAGAAGTTCATAGAAATGGTTAAGAAGACCAAAGATGCTGGTGCCACTTTGGCTATTTGCCAATGGGGATTTGATGATGAAGCCAATCATTTGTTGTTGCAACATGAATTGCCCGCCGTACGTTGGGTAGGTGGTCCCGAAATTGAATTGATAGCTATAGCTACTGGTGGTAGAATTGTACCACGTTTTGAAGAATTGACCCCAGAGAAATTGGGTCATGCTGGTCTTGTTAGAGAAGTTTCTTTTGGCACCTCTAAGGACAAGATGCTGGTCATCGAAGAATGTAAAAACTCTAAGGCTGTTACCATTTTATTGCGTGGTGGTAATCAAATGATTGTTGCTGAAGCTAAACGTTCCATACATGATGCTTTATGTGTTATACGTTCTTTGATTAAGGTAAGTTAACAGAACAAAAAAAACAAAAATTTAAAGCTAGTGTAGACTATTATAAAATAAATTACCCATATTCTCCAGAATAATGATTGTGAGAATTTTTCGACGATATAACCAAAGACTTGTACCCAAATAAGATTTTTCTGTACTTTTCATTATTCAACCACGTATGATGTAATTCGATTCGAAAAGAAAATGCTTTCGGCAAGAATTTTCACATTAAAAATTCCGTTTAAAATAGTGAAAAGTTGAACTTTCAAGAACGGATATCTTTTTACAAGAGTTGAAATTTCAGGATTAGAACAATATTTTGAAAGAATATGATAAGGCCAGCAAGACAGAATTCGTTTTTTCTTCTTTCGCTACAAAGCCATCATCAGTGTCGATTGCCTTGACGGTAATTACCGTTGAAAACAACGACAACAGATTACTCCACAAACAACTATAATGTAGTAACTGTCAAACTTTTCTGAGTGTGCGTTCTATATTTTTTATATTCCTTTTTTCATCTCTTCATTAATCCATCATGAAATGTTGGACTAAATGCATTTTTTTTTAATATGTGTAAAATATGAAAAACCCACCTGGGTGGGTTCCGGTACACTACGTACATATGTAAAAAGCTTTGGGAGTGCGAATGCATTCATTGCAGGCCTCGCACAGGATCTAAATTATATTGAAACTGCTAAATAATATATCTTTTTATTTAAATTAATTTTTTTTTCAAATTTTCACTCATTTCAGGACTCTCGCATTGTTTATGGTGGTGGTGCTTCAGAAATCAGTTGTTCCTTAGCTGTTGCCAAAGAAGCTGATCAACTTTCGACTTTGGAACAATATGCTTTCCGTTCTTTTGCCATTGCTTTGGAAAATATTCCCTTGGCTTTAGCTGAAAATAGTGGTCTTCATCCGATTGAAACTCTATCTGAGTTGAAGGCCCGCCAAGTTTCGGAAAATTGTCCCAGTCTCGGTGTTGATTGTATGTTGACTGGAGATTCAAACATGAAGACACACAATGTTGTTGAATCTCTCAATTCCAAGAAACAGCAAATCTTATTAGCTACCCAATTAGTTAAAATGATCCTAAAAATTGATGATGTACGTTCCAATAATCAAGGTCAAGATTATTAAGATCGTATAAACTACTTCCTTATTATTACTGTCTGCATCATTATATCATTCAATCAATACAAAAACAAATGCATATAGTATATATGTACTTTACTTTAATTAACACACACTAATTTGTTCACGTTTTCTCCATCCCAACTCTCATTTAAAAAAGAAATTTGTATTATTTGTTTAATTTAAGTTCCTCCCTTTTTGTAAGATGGAGGCAATGAAAATAAAAACACAAGATCAAATACAATTTGTTTAAAAACATTATTTCGTATATTTATATATTAAAAAACGCTTAATACATAATAAAATAAAGAAAAAAAACTTGACTTTTTTGTTTAAAATTTAAATAGTTGAAAACAAACTTGACATATTGCACTTTAAGGGAGGTGATTTTCAACACTTTAGAGCTAAAAGAATTTTTTAAAAATAACATAATTGTTCAATTTAAAAATTTCGTGAGAAACAGTTTTTTAAAGGGGTTTTTTGAAAAGAATTTTAGAGTGGTTTTGTAAAATCAAACGCAATTAAAAATGTCGGAAATTTGCTGTTTCAAACAAATTTCTGAATTTATAAACAAATTCTGAAATGAAATAAATGTTTATATATTAATCGGTAGCGGAACTGAAAATAGCGCCGAATTTTCTAAATCTCAATACGAAACAGCTTTATACAGTCCGCACTATTACGAGTTAATATTAATTTTGAGGACTTTTTATAGAAAAATTGACAGATTCCAAATGGTTTTCTATAGAAAAATGGTTAAGAAAATTATTTTTTTATTAGAAATAATCACAGATTCTGAGAAATTTTCTATAAAATATTTTTCGCAAAAAAATTTCTTCTAAAGATAGAAATTGTTTTACAAATTTTCTTTCAAAAATTAAAAAAAAAAAATATAGAACAATTTTGTTTATTTTTATTGCCTTAAAAATGTAGAAGATTAAAAACAATTGTTGATTTTTAAATTCAAATTCAGCATAAATTAATTTTAAGAACAATTTTATATAATTTTTAATATAAATTTGAAAAAAAAAATTATGAAACAGTAATATTTTTTTGCTTAAAATACATTAAAATTAGTTAAATTTTTATAAAAATAAACGTTTTACCAAAAAGGCGCATAATAAAAAAGCGAAAAGCGCTATCCTTGCGTCTTTTAAAAAAACGCTAGCAGAAAATAATGCGAGTCACGTTTGCACTCACAACTTTTGAGCTTAAGGAATAACAAACAACTTGAGTTAAAATGAATTGTAGAAAAATTACAAAAATCAAGTTTTTGAGGTCCTTGGAATCACAACTTTTAGTAGCTAACACTTTTTTAAGAGCTACCATAGAAAAACGGCTACACCACTGCATTCTGCGAATTAGGTTTACCTAATTGAAGTAAACAATTTCTTTGAAATATTTGCTCTAACTTAAAAATTAAAAACTGTGAAGGAATTTAAAAAATTAGCTATTTTACCTAATAACAATAGATTTTCTAATATTTTTATGAGCAAGATCATCAAATATATTAATCTTAAGCAACTCATTGATTGGTTAATGATCACGAATTTGACACAAAAAAAGTACTTTAAAAATGTTAAACCTTTTTACCATTAATTTTTGTCAATTGTTTTCTATTGATTTTATCGAAAAACAAAAGGCCGGCAGCTCTCTCTACAGACTCGGGTGGAACTTGAAATACACTCAAAGGTGTATCATCGCTTATGACCTGATTGGGCATAACATACGCTTCCATTTCTAAATGATTACAATGTTCGCCCACAATAATTTTATAAAAATGTGTCGGAACAGCCACATTATTGTTACCAATAACTTGATACTTAACATACTTTTTGCCATCATCTTCTTGATGCGGCAAATACAAAGGTCCCGTACAAACATAAACATTTGTATAGGTTTGTGTTAGTTTACGTACATAACTTTCCAAACGTTCCCAAGCATCTCTATTGAAACCTTGACCAACTTGTGGAGCCATATTAGTCAAGTAAAATGTGTCTTCACAGTGTTTTTGATGTATTTTATGATTGGCAGCGGCAGCCATATGACCACGATCAAAACCCGAACGGCGGTAATCGGAATTTTGTGATTGAAAGTAGGGATGAATACTATCATCTGGTCTAAAATCACATTTAGATCTATCCACAGCTTCATTTTTAGCTATAGAAGCCGCAGTTAAATGTTCAAAAACCCAAGAAGGCACACGATTGCGACGATCATAGCTGAGCACAAAATCTGCGTAGGAACGTACATGATCTAAACTAGGAAAACCATATTTCATTATTTGTGATACACGCAGAGGAGTGGCAGATAAATTAATATTGTCCATGGGAGCCGGAACAGCAGCAGATACGGAGGCAAATAAGGGAAATCCTGGTTTGTTAGAATGCTAGCAAATAACATTCATAATCATTAGTTTAACCTCTTATATGATTCCCTTTCAATATTTAAACCTACCTTATGCAAGAGGTCCATTTGCTGCATTTCAAAGACGGGTAAATTTTGCAAAATTCTTTGTCTTTCCTTGTAACCACCATAGTAATATGAACCCAGACCCGCGGTACCCACAGCCAGTAAAGTAGTAACAAATTTTTTATTCATAATTGTGATATTTTAGTTAAATAATTCGATTTTGTAAAAATACTGGAAAGTTTAACATTAAACACCTGTTCAACGTGCTATAACAACTCCGTTTTTTTATCATCAGCAGTGCTGCCATTATTTTTGCTTTTCAGCACATAGAAGCCAGCGATTTTTTCTTTATTTCCAACGGTGCTTTAGTCATTTTTGTCGGTCCTACCTTTCAAGTGGGCGTGTCGTAATAAGGATTTACTCCAGAAAGCCTTTCCGAGTGATCGGCTTTCGACTGGGCTTAGGAGTTTTAACCTCTGTGGTATGTCCCAAGCCTGCTTCGATGAGTAATGAGTATGCGTAGCCGGCTTTCTTTCGGGCTTAGGGGGTTTCTGGTGTATGTCCAACACCAGCTTCCCTAAGTAAAGCTCTTTAATTTTGGGAAGCTCGCCCACATATAAGAGGGCGTGGCCGAAAAATTTAGTCGATGGAGAAATTTTTATCAATTTCTGATCTATTTCGTTAAACTTTATTTACTCCCTTTTTTGTATACCTTGTATCAGAGCTTCTAAAGCCTAAACCACATAAACGCAGTGCCGACCGCAGTGCGACGTTTTGTCGATAAAGCAGGTTTTGTATCTTCTCTATTTGTCACTGCCGAGAAATTAGAAAATTTTCTAAATAAACAAGCACTGTTCGCCGTGAGTCGCTGAGGAAGAAGGTCGTCATTTTATCCGTATTAATTTTTTTAATAGGAAGCAACGATTGTATTTTTTTGTTTTGCGATACTCTAAAGCGTGTCTCAGCATGCCGTTAGACTGTGGAGTCTAATCATATGCAAACTGTTCGAATTCCGTTGGAGACATCGTTTACGCTTCCATTGCTTACGGCAATGGTTGTTTGTGTGCGCGTGTTCGTCTTTCGGCATTAGTTCATTTTTTAAAATTAATGGAAGTATAGCATATGGCGTATATACAGACGCCATTTAAAATTTTTGAAATATTGGAAGCAAAGCTTCGGAATTGGTGTTGGCGTTTTAAAAGACCATATATAATGGAAAATTATTTGGTCTTTTAAAACCAATGGAACCTTCATTGGTGGCTTGCTGTCAATGGAGTAACTTAAAATCAAACAAACAAACATAAACAAACAAGAGCTTTCACTTCATGGTTTCACTTTCACTATGTGGTTTGGCCTTATAAATAAATTTTATTTTGAATCAATTCCCTAAAAATACCATTCAATTTGCTTTTAAATCGAATGAATTCATATTTAAACAATAGTAGGGAATTCATTCATTGGAATACATTCGATCGAATTAAAATGTAAGGAATTCAATTTTCGCACAGATCCATGGCTAGTCAAGACTGCAAGTAAAAGGTTAGCTACACCGATATTTCTTTCGGTTGCGCCAGACCATTTTGACAAAAATGAAAACAATAATATTTACGAATTTACAAAAGGTAATAAGGGAATAAAAAGTTGGAAATTTGTCCACTTTTCATTTTTTAAGAATTGACAACACGGATCATATGACATTCACTGTCATTAATAACTTTATTACATTTAGCAACTCTGTTTAAATGTCAAAATAGTTTCGCGCTTTTTTCATGTCGTTCGGGTCGTTATAAAAATGTTCATCTTGGTTTAAGTAAAAAAAGTTAAGAAAATGTATAGAAAATTTAATAAATATAGAATATAAGTAATGCTAATTTATGTTAAAGTGAAATATTAATGAAATACAAGCATTTTATTTGAGAAAGCAGTGAAAAAGGCATTGTTAAAAAAAGCATAAAAATTATAAAAAGCCAATTTCATTGGTGTGTGTGTGTAAAAACAAAAAATCATAGTTGAGTATGTGTTCGGAAGTAAATGTGTTAGCGATGTGTTTGAATCGATAGCGATACATTTAGAATCGCTTGGAAACTAACGGAAAATAAAATTTAAAACCAGCTGCAATAAAAAACGGTATTAGAAAAAAAATATAATTAAAATTTTAAAGCGATAATTTTTTGTGTTCTATTATACGCATAAAAAAGTGAACTTTACAAATCTTTATTTTTAATTTTTCATTAATTTAGCTCTATAAAATTTAGAACGAACGTGTTGTGGAATACCCAGTTAAAAAATCGGCTAACGGTGGAAAATATGTGTTTTCAAGTGTCTTTAGTATTTAAAAATAAATTTTCATAAATATATTTTAAATGAAAACAATGAAATTATAAGATCTAAATAAATTAAATTGATATAAACCCTAAGTGGAGTAGGTAAGTAAATTCCTCAATAATTCAATGACAACCCTTAAAAAGATATGTATAAATTACATTTTACATTTAATTATACATATACATTTAATTATACATTATTATTTCTTTAAATTAGCATTATTACACTAAGAGAATTGTGTCGGTAAAATTAATTGAAATTGCAGTTAAAAATGTTGCATTCAAATGCTGTTGCATTCATAGTGTAATATAGTAGCTTTAATCTTTTTCTATCATTTGAAAATAGTATACTGTGGTTGCAGTATACAAATATTTAACTGTAATTGTTGTTTTATCGACATAATGCAATTAAAATTTTAAAAAAAATTTCAAAGTTTTTTAACCCTTTCACTACTGACTTTTAGTTTGTATATGTATTATTGTTTTGACTTCAGATTCTTGTTAGAAAAAAATATATATAACATGTTTGGCCTCTCCTCCTTTCGGTCATAAAACGATGCTACATGCCAAATTTCATGTTTTAAGTTTCATTCACTAAGGCCGATTTTTTTGAATGGCAGTTAAATTTGGTTTAGTTAAACCGAAAACGAATTTTGTCGGCCATTGCCTAGTTTATTAACAAAAATTTTCCGCAAAACTTTTTCTCTTCTATAATTTTTTTTTTATTGAAATATGTATAGTCAAAGAAACCACATTTTAAAAGCAGTATTCGAGTTACAAACTCCGTTAATCTAAGTTTAAAGATAATCTATATCCTAAAAACTGGGCGCTAGAAGAAATTGTGGAACATAAAAAATTTGACATCGTTTACGAATATCGCGACAATATATACTGCTTATGCAAATACTAATTTCTATTTGCTAGCCAAGAGCCTAATAAACGTATGCAAAAAAAAAACAATTTTTTTTGCATTAACAGGTTTTATATATCGAAAAATGCCGATTGTTAAAACTCAAAAACAAAAAATTTTAATTTTTGGTGATTTACAATGCATTAATAAATAAGAAAATAATTCTATCTTTGACATTTCGAAAGTTCATGTAAATTCATGTTTGTTATCTATCGTTAGCTGAAAAAGAATGTTAACAAAATATCTTTGCGATCAACAAATTTTCAGCAAAATGGCATCAATTTTTTTGCATTATTTGCTAAAAACGAATATTTTTTAGCATACTTTTTGGTATTTACTTTAAAACTGTGTTTTTGCCTATACACTGTAAAAAAAAATTATTTAAAAAATTTCTAAATATCGTGTTAGGATTTGCACTTTAGGTAGAACAATATTCTATTCTGATTTCTAAATATTTTTCAAAAATTTTTAAATCCCGAATACAAAAATATCAAACATAAATCAATTTCTGAGGATGATTAATGGTAATTTTGAATGTTTAAACTACTTTTAAAGACATATATGTAATAATATCAAGAACGTTGGAAAAATCAATATTAAATGCATATTTTTAAAATTTGAAATGCATATTTTTAAAATTTGTAAAGCATATTTTTCGATTTTAATCATACATACATCTTATGTAGTACATAAAACACGATTATAAATGCATGAATACACGAGCCCTAGTAATAATAGGCCTTTTTTTAAATCAATGGATTTATTTTTAGATTTATTTAATTTTGTTAGAAAATCCACATTTTGTTTTTTAATTTTCAAAATTTAATATTTTTATCCAAATTCTACACTTATTCGCTAAGATAATGTGAAAGAAAAAATTAAAATTTTTCGAAAACGAAATTTTTAGAATTAAATTAAGTTAAATCCAAAACGGATTTATTTTATTTATAAATCTATTTTGGATTTAGCTTAATTCAATCCCGGTGTTCACATTTTTACAAAATTTAATGATTTTCTTTCACATTATATATACATACATATATTAAATATATTAAATTTTGAAAATTGAAAAACAAAATGTGAATGTTTTAACGAAATAAAATAAATCCAGCGATTAAAAAAAAGGGCCAATATTTGCATAATATTTTAAGGTGTACGGTACCTTAAGTTCGGAGAAGAACTATTTTTAAAAGCTGTAAAATTAATTTATATTATTGGTCAGATAATATCTGAATATGTATCATAAAAATATTCATAAAATTACAACTAACATTTTTTTATTATCATTTCATTTATCTCTTAAGCCTTTACTTTTATTTAATTGTTAAACTTAAAACATATTATTTTACACGAAATGTCTTTTTCACATATTTTTTTATGTAAAGTAACCTAAATAATACGATTTTTTAAAATCAAAGTGCCGATTTTTCATCAAAATCATCTGGCAGCCCTGTACACTATACATATTCATATAAACAAACAAAATTTAATGCAATTGAATAAGACCAAAACTCCGATAAAATTGGATGAAATTATATCAATTCAAATATCTTTTTTATTCGTTTATATACAATTTGATTAATCCATTTTCCGGATTAAATTTTATATAATTTAGTATGATAAAAAAAGATATGCTACCGAATAATTTTTTTTTCACGGGCCAAGATTTTTTATTTTTTTTGCAAAACATTGCGGATTTTTTACAATTTTTTACAAATAAAAATTACAGAGGCTATATGTATCCCAATAATACAGAAATATTGGATAACGCAAATGTTCTCCTTTTAATATAATTTTAAAGAAAATTTACCAATCATAAAAGGGCTATCTAAAAATTTTTATATCAAAATATAACATTTCCGAAGGCAATTAGGGCCACCCAGTGAAAAATGTCCATATATGAACACTTATGGTTCAACCATATATGTATGGATCAGAAAAATGAGGTAGCACCTAAGTATATGTTCATATATGGAGATATATGAACATATACATTTATTAAATATATGCGAATACATGCGAACGTTGCTGTACTTTATTATAAGGTTGTACTATAGATATAAATTTATGTATGACATTCAAATTTGGCGCTACTTATGTTCCTTTTTTTATTTATGGCATTAAATATAATTCCATATTTATCCATATGAGCTCTTTTTACACATATGGAAAAATGTATTCTTTCAAATATGTTCATATACGAGTCCCTTTTGCATAAATGGAATAACATATACTTCAATATTTGTCCATATATGAGTGCCTTTTCCATATATGAAATAACAGATGCCTCCATATATTTCTGTATATGAAATCTTTTTCCATATATGGAATCACATATACTTCAATATATGTTCATATAAAATCCATATATGTTCATAAAAAATCCATATTTGTTCATATGTGTCCATACATAAACCATATATGAACATATTTGGGCGTATATGAACATTTTTCACCGGGTATCTACAATAAAATCACAAAAAAGATGAAATTTTAACATAAAACGTATATGTAAGAATTAGTAGACATTTTTTATAATTAATTTGGAATTTTAACTAAGAAAAGTGTTCATAATACGAGAATTAACAATTCAGTTTTTGCAGATAGCCCTCGATATATTTTTTTAAAGATGTGTGCAAGGGTAGTTAAAGTGTTAATCGAAAAATGTTTTTCGTAAAATAATTTTTGTAAAATCAAACCAATCTGAAATCTCTTTATGTTTTATTTTTTGTTATTTTTTTTTTAATCACAATTCTGTTAGAGCCTAAAAAAAAGTACAAACTACTTATACTCGTATAGCTTAAGATATAAAGTACTATATTTTAAGTTATAAAATTAGTAAGTAAAATCTTGCTCTAGCATGTTTCCTTATTACAGTCAACAAAATTACTAAATTCGGTTGAGTTTGGTGGTCCCTCACTGTACAAATATGTTACGGGCCATAGGCGGGCTGCGGTAAAATCACTTAAACTTTGTAATCCGCCAGGTCGTGGTGGTTTTTGATATTCATCTGATGTAGAGGCCGAAGAAAAATTATCGACTGGTTTACGTTTATCGGATGGTTTTAAAGGTTTTACACTTAGGCCGGAGTGCGTTACAGTGTGATTGCCGGGGAAATAACGATCACTACATTTACGCCATTGATCTGGTTCATCGCCTACAAAGCACCTGAAAAAGGAATATACATAAAAATTTTAAAAAGTTATATATAATTTCATAGTTTCTTCAGAAATCCACGACGGGATGCTTTTGAAATTTGAAAAATCATAAGATACAAATGATGTTCAAGTTTATCGTGGTTTTTTAAAGGTTTTCAAATCCATGCACAATGGATGTCAATCAGAAGTTTGTAAAGGCTTTAGAATCTAGAGCAATTAGATGAAAACTTTGGCTTTTAACAGCTTTAAAATAAACCGTGGATTTCGTTTGAATTTCCGGGAAGTGGGAGTCAATTGAGGGTATTAAAGGCTTTAGATGCTATGGGAAGATGTTAATAATAAACTTCTAAAACTTTTGAATATATTGGATATAGATGTCAATCGTAGATTTCTCAATACTACAGAACATCTAAGAAGTGGATGTCAGTGTTTCTATAGAATTCAAAATTTGAGGAAAGTGGATATAAATCGTGGGCTTCCAGGGCATATCCCCCACGAATATAATCCCCAAAATTAATATAGAAATATTGAATTTAATACACATAAAAAAAAACGATCATAACCCACGATCTTTTACTGGATGTAGATAAAATAGTCGTGCGTTTTGAAGTACTCTGGGCTTTCTACGGTTTTTGAACGTCAGTTTAAAAAGTCATTAAGACCTGCGAGAAATAAATATTATCCGTTGTTGTTCTAGATTATGGACGTGAAGAAAGTCTCCGATTATCTCCTTTTAATTTAAAAAATTACAACAGCATAATTTCTTAAGAAGTTAAGAATTCAGATTTCGAAGGTTCTAAGATCATAAATACTTCAGAAACATGAAAAATGACTTCGATTGAAGACTTGAATATCTCATTATTAAATCTGTCACAACTGAAAATGTTCATTTTAAATGATAAATATAAAATCTTACCATGGATAATCAAAACCCTGCGAATAACCACAAGGATGATCCACCTTACAACAATAATCCCAAGAACCAACTTCACCACCATCAATTTCACAAGAATAGAAACCAGTTATAAGATTCTTCTCACAAGGACTGCTACGACGACACGGTTTACCGGATACCGAATAATGGCGCCAAGATACATCGCCTGTAAGAAAAAAAAAAAAATTAATAAGAAAATTTTAAATAATATTCAAAACAAAAGCACCATATTTAAATTATTACCCGGTTCTCTAAATATATCCATACGCCGATTATTATTAACCCTTGAACCACCTATAGTATTAACCTTATCCCGACACGTGTAATCAAATGGATTCCAAGCAAATAGCCAATAGTCTCTATCATCAGTATGAGTATAATGAACATTTAATTTTAATTCAGTTTGATCACAATCAGACATCTCACAATTAAAAGTAGTTTTACGGGAACTATAGAATAAATTTAAAGTTTTTCAACAAGTATTTATAAAACAATCTCGTTCTCACTTTCGCATGGTCTTACCCATAACTAAAAGAATAACATTTAAAGGAAGTACTTTCTCTTAAACGTATACATTCCTTTTTACATTCCAATTCCGAGGGTACTGTTATAACCTTTCTAATGGCAGCTGGAAGTAACTTAGCCGGAGAACCATAACCCAAATAACACACTGCTGAAAGTTTAAAATGATTTTAAACACAAGTGAAATCTTTTGCATATTTCTTGAATATTTAATTCTCTTACATTTTTTATGTTTTTCATCTACTATGGGTTGTATCTCACATCCATGACCATAACTGGCCCTTTCGAATATATCGAAGGTGTTGTCTAATATCAAATGTCTCTCCTTGTCCATATCCCTTACGGGCCAATCACTAAGCTGACAATTGTCTATAACGCTAGCATGTCTCTGTTGACCATAACGGAAGGCAAAGGCCCGACAAGTGAATTTTGTGGACTTAATACACTCCATTTCACACTCTCCTACCGATCTTACGGTCAGGGAATCTCTCACAATAGATTTATAAAATCTGGTAGCATCAATGGCACGGAAAAAACATTCTTAGAATTTAGATTTATGAAAACATTAATTAAATCTTAACTCTCACAACGCTTTAACAAACTTACGAGTACTTCTTGGATCAGCTAAAGCTGTTGTACTTGCTCCACCCCCTCCTATTCTTGGTACATCACTTCGTGAGGGCTTACGACATACATTTACATCATCTGCCATCGAATATATGTCATAATCACGATCTGGTTCTATATCCACGTAATAATCCAAACGATTAATGGGTCGATCACAAAGCATACAATTGTCATGACTTGCCGAAGAATATCGGTAACTATAGGTATGACATATAAAGTCATCTTGGCCCGAACAAAGACGTTCACATTCCGTTAAGGTAGGAGTGGAATACATGTGCTTCACTATATTCTTATGTAAACGAAATCCCTCCGAAGTTTTGGCAGAACATTCTTGAAAGGAAATATAAATTAAAGATTGTTACACTGTTGTAATAAATTTATAAGCTTTTTACCATCTGGTCCTGGTCTACGAGTCCATTGTTGTCGATAATCATGACGATCACGAATACCATCATATTTTCCATAAGAACCATAGCTAGAACCGGGATAAGATATAACAGAATTGCTTTCATGGGGTGGTTCTCCTCTTACACCTCCTTGTTTGCTGGGTGGAGGTCCTAAATTCGAATAATCGAAGACTAATGGATCTTTAGGTTTATGACGCTGATCTGAGAGACCCCAATAAGCAGTTTGTTTATTATAATTGCTGCCATAAGATCCACCATATGAACCCCATTTATTATCGGTACCAATTAAATATGGAACAAAATCTCCTCCACTTCCTTTTTTATTACTATACGATGAAGCTGGTGGACGATCTCTATCCAAGTAGTTATGTGATGGTGGCGGAGGTCCTGGATGGTAAGTATCAGGTCCAGTTAAAGCATGAGAATCCGGGCCTGGCCGATAGCCAATATATTCCGGACCTGGCCTATAGGAATGTCTATAACGATCTTTTTGTGAGTGCTTAAAATCATCGTAACCAGAACTGCTGGGTATTGTTTCCCATCTCGAAGGAAGACTGGGTCTATAACGATCACTATGAGAGACATCATAACGATCTATAGGATCTAAACCCGATCCGCTACTACCATAACTACTGGGTGGTGAGTGCTCATAAAAGCTGGAACCATGTGAGGAAAATTCATAAGAACCACTATGATGTTCATAAGAATATGGAGGTCTAGCATGAGACTCGTATGAAATTGGTAGTGGAGGGGGTGGTCCCGAAGGTCCTGAGGGATTATAATGTTCTAAAGAGGAACTGCTAGATGGTCTACTGTAATAACCATCACTAGGTGGTGAGGCTATATGAGGATAATGTTCTTCTCTATAAGGTTTTTCACTCCATCCTTGGCTAGGTTTATTGTAATGTGGTGCTGCTGGTGGTGGCGGTGGCAATTTGCTGCTACATTCTTTACACATATTATAACGACAGCTGGGCGGTGCATTCCGATCTCTTTCATAATAATCATAATCTGGATGTCTTAACAAATTTGAGTCTCTCCTATTCGGACTTGAGTATAAATCAATTTCGGCCAATGGTATTTCAATCAATTCACAATCTCCTTGACCATGTCCTGAAGGATCCAAACGATAGTTGAAACCTTCGCAAGTGAAACGCTTCTCACGGCCACACTCACGCATACATTCCTCAACACGTTCGCAAGCTATGGTCCGTCGTACCCAGTGAGGGGCAACACGTTTACCAGCTAACACCCGTCGAAAACAAGCTATAACAAAATAAACATATGGATAATAATTTTCAGACAATTATTGTGGCTTTGTTATGGTTTTAAATTAAGAGTTTATCATCATTAATTATATACGCGTATGTGCGAAAAAACTGAATATGCGTCTGACTAATTTTCAGGTGTTTTTAGCCGTATAATAATAATTGCTATTTTGTTTAAACTGTTAAGTGCTGGGTGTATTTTTTTCGTTGATTTATTTAAATGGTTTTCTATGTGAATTGTTTAAGTTTTTAAAATGTATTCATTACTTGAAGAAAACTAAGACATATTGCAATAGTAAGTTGAAGGTTTAGACATTTTCAAGGTTTTCCTTCAGATAAAAGAAGATTTAAGATTTATTATAGTATTTTTGTAATAAAAATGTTGTGGAATTAAATTTAACTGTTATAATGTTTTTAAATATGGGAAAAATACAAAGATTACTGAGAAACAAAAGTTGTCTGGAAAATTTATCTTGAAAAAATAAGTCTTTCTTTCGTTTAGCGGCACATCTACACGACATAGAGATTTGCAGGAACAAGTACCATCTTTATCTGTAAACAGTTAATTTTAATTCATTTTTTTATTATCAGAAACAATAATTCGTGTACCTATACAGCATCAACAATTTTGTTTAATAACCATAAATGTTTAATACTTAACTGATAAAATTTTGCAGAGCTGCATTTAAATTAACTCACGAGAGGTTTATTTTACACCTTAATGTGCCTTTAAGGTACACTTACATGTAAGAAAAAAGAAAAAAAAAACTTGCGGGACTTTACGAAAATGCGGCTCTATATATGTAAGCCCACGAAATGTAATGTCTAGATCGTGAACAGCTTTTTATACCCTACACCACTACGTGGAGAGGGTATTTTAAGTTTGTGCTGATGTTTATAACACCAAAAAATATTGGTCCTAGACCCACCTTATAGTATATCGATCGGCTCAGATTCACTTTTTATTTCGATTTAACGATGTCCGTCTGTCCTTCCGTCCGTCCGTCCGTTCGTCTGTCCATGCATTTTTGTGAACACTCTACAGGTCGCAAATATTAAGATATTTTGATGACTTACGTCGGCCCAAGGACGACGCCTATTGATTTTGGTTGAAATCGGTCCATGTTTAGACCTAGTGCCCATATAAGGGTACCCCAAAAATTGGCTTGTTTACATGCTGCAGGTCGCAAATACGAAGATATTTCAATGAAATTAGGTACACAGACCTATGTCGGCCCAAGGACGAAGTCTATTGATTTTGGTTAAAATCGGTCCTTGTTTAGACCTAGTGCCCATATAAGGGTCCCCCCAAAATTGGCTTGGTTACATGCTGCAGGTCGCAAATGCGAAGATATTTCAATGAAATTTGGTTCGTTGACTCATATGTACCTATCGCCCATATGGGCTATATTTTCGATTTTCTCTTCTTTTATGATTTTATAGAAAATTTTGACACAAGTCTGTTTTAACCCATTCAAATTTCGGATCCAAACATTAGTTGGCTTTAAATCAGACTTTATATAGTCGGCATGCCCGACTTTAACTTTTTTACTCGTTTTTAAATATCTGTTTATCAAAAGTCTTGTTAAATGATTGAACATTTTAGATTATTAAATCCAGATGTTGGTATTTAGAGAATAATGTATTGTTTGAAATAAAAACAAGTAAAAAAATTAAAGATACTCTACACCACAGTATGATTTTGGTAATGGAATCAAATCCCCGAAAGGGGATTTCAATTAACGGTGCAATAAATATAGTGAAATATTTAATTATATAAATATATATCAGTTCCTGTAGTTCCTACAAGGAGCATAGGGCCATAATAAAATAAAATAAAAAGTGGGTTTAGTTTATATTTGTTACTATTGATATATTCTTAGTTTGGAAATAACACTCAGAAAATTGTATTGTATCTCCAATGCACATAGGCGTACCTAGACCATTTTTCTGGGGTGGGCAAGGGACCCATTTAAGTTCGGCTGTTTATTTACCCGTTCTCAGACTCTTAATCTTAAAAAACACTTTCGACATTATTCTTACAATTTTTCCATACAAAAAAAACTTTTAAAAATGACTCCGTCACTTCTATTAAAATCTAATAATTCGATAATATTTTTATAGAAAACTCTGAAAAGTGCACCTATTTTTTTTGAAGAAACCCTCGTACAAGGAATATATTTCAAGCAATATTCTCCGATTAGTATGCAATTTGGATATTTCATAGAGAAAAGAAATCTAAGATCAACCTATCTTATTTTTTTCGTCCCATTTCGAACCCATTCTAACCCCATATTTTAACCACCCGGTGAAAAATGTCCATATATGAACATTTATGGTTCAACCATATATGTATGCCCTAGTAAAAATGATTTTTATATATTCATATATGATTTTTATACAATCATTTATGATTTTATACAATTATAACTTGGCGAGTATTGTGAAACATATATTTTTATATGATTATATCAAAAGATATTTAATTATATAAAATTATATTAACCAGATCCACCATTTTTCGGATCAAATAATATATTTTTTATTTAATTATATTAACCCATACATAATTTGATCCGGAAAATGGTGGATCTGGTTAATATAATTTTATTTAATTAAATATCTTCTGATATAATCATATAAAAATATATGTTTCACAATACTCGACAAGTTATAATTGTATAAAATCATAAATGATTGTATAAAAATCATATATGATTATATAAAAATCATTTTTACTAGGGTGGTTCCGAAAAATGAGGTAACACCTAAGTATATGTACATATATGAACATATACATTTATTAAATATATGCGAATACATGCGAACGTTGCTGTCCTTTATTATAAGGTTGTACGATAGATATAAATTTATGTATGACATTGAAATTAGGCGCTACATATGTTCCTTTTTTTATTCATGGCATTAAATATAATTCCATATTTATCCAAATATGAGTTCCTTTTACATATGTGACAGCGCATAGAGAAAGGGACCTAAGGGTAAAAAAATCAATTTTTTTTTTGATGTGGACAACATCTGAGCATCGAATGAGACCGATCCCATGCCCTCCTGAACAAAACCGGTTTTTACCCTTAGGTCCCTTTCTATTTTGCGCGTCACATATATGGAAAAATGTATTCTTCGAAATATGTTTATATACAAGTCCCTTTTGCATAAATTGAATAACATATACTTTCATATTTGTCCATATATGAGTGCCATTTCCATATATGAAATAACAGATGCTTCCGTATATGTCTGTATATGAAATTTTTTCCATATATGGAATCACATATACTTCCATATATGTTCATATAAAATCCATATATGTTCATAAAAAATCCATATTTGTTCATATGTGTCCATACATAAACCATATATGAACATGTTTGAGCGTATATGAACATTTTTCACCGGGCACTTAATTAACCGAGGTGGTCACTTCATCATAATAGTAGTGTTTAGTTTGAAGTAACTTCCTTGTTAGATATTAACTAATTATTTATTTAAAAAATTATTAAATCTTAGATATTTATCTCATCAAAAAAGTTTCTGCTATGTTTTCCAAGCAACATTTCTTATTTAAGAAATATTTGGGACAAAAATCGATCTTAGTTCTGACTATAAAACTGACCCTTAGATTCCAACAAATTAACTTCCAGTAGACATTTTCCCAAAAACACAGGATTAATTGATATTTAAAATAATAATAATATTATGATACTTTTTGGTAGATACAAGAATTATATGTAGATTTTTTAAAATTCTGGGGTGGGCAAAAAGCAGTCTAGGGTGGGCTTTGCCCACCCCAAACCGGCCTAAGTCCGCCAATGCCAATGCATAAAAATGTAATAACTGGAGAACCTTTTGCCAGTTTGACTCCAAATTTCAAGTACGATGAAGTATTTATACGCTTGTTACAATCGAAAGAAAAAAAGCTTTTCTATATTTTTTTTTAGATTTTACAGTTTTTTTTAATTTTTTAGTACACTTTTTTGCTAATTTCAGCAGATTGATTTTAAATTACAGTTTACAACAATTTACTGAAATTTAGTAGCTGCAACTAATTATTTATACTAATTTCATTGTACTAAAATTGTGATATTTAGTAAGTTTTTTAACTGATTTTAGCAAATCGATTTTGAATTGCAGTTTACATAAATTTTAATAAAATTTAGTAGCGGCTACTAATTTTTTCTACTAATTTTATTGTACTACAGATCAGCAGACATGTGTTGCTAAAATTAGCAAAAATACCGTTGGGCTCAAAAAAGTTAAATTTCGCGTAATAACAGCAAAATTTTCAGTAGCTATTACAGACTTTTTTGGTTGAGTTTACTCAAACTCAATAATTTTTCTAATTGTAACAAATTATAAAAAAGAACAAATAAATTTAAATAACAGCAAAAAAATGTGAATATTTCAGAATCAAAATTTTCCGATTCATCAACTTCAGACATTTTGTTGCGTATGGTACTGTATTAAAAAGTTTTAATATTTCAGCAGATGGATTGAATTTTTGAGAATTGAATAACATCCCAGTGTAGAAACGGTAATGACATATCATTATTTTTTGGAGTGCCAGTAATGACACCCGCTTACCTTCTGCATTATTTCAAAACATATAATAATGAGTTACTGATAATAACTTATTTTTATCATTATTTCAAATAGAAAATAATTTTTTAGATTTTTTTGAAAATTTTTTGAAATCTATTTTTAGACTCAATATTTTTTAAACACTGGTAAGGATATATGTAACCACATATTTTTTGATTTTTTGTATGTTGGCGAGTAAGCTTACCTGTGTGCAGCAGGTCAATTATGTTTTTATCTTTTAAATATTACATGTCGATATAGCTTAGATGGTAGAGCAGTTGACTGGCAATCTGTAGACCCAGGTTCGATTCCCGCACCAGCAAATTTTATTAAAAAAAAAAATACAATAAAAAATATTTTTTTTTATATAATTTATTTTTTTGAAAATAATTTTTAGACTCATTATTTTTGTCAGTACTGGTAAGCACATAGGTAACGATATATTTAATGATTTTTGGTATGCTGGTGTGTAACGACAACTCATTATTTTTCGCGACATCGCCATATAAAGGTAATAAGAAATGTAATAACAAAAGTAACTAGTTACCATTACCAAGTATGTAGTTACATAACTACATATCTGGTAATGATTTTCTACACTGGGATATAAAGTATATATTTAATTTAAGAAGAGCTTCTTATAACTCATATTAAATTCGAATAACCTTAAATATTTTGGAACCAAAAGGAATTCAAATTTTCACTAAAAGGAATTAAGGTTTGTACGCACATTAACTTGTAGCCTAAAATCATGCACCATTATCATCATTCTTAAAAGAAATATATAAATACATATTTAGAATTATCAGGGTTAAATTCATTAAAATATGAAAAGGCAATAATATGTTATCCCCCAAAAATCCCCTAAAATTTCGTGTCATCCCCAATAAATCCCCAGATCCCCAAACGGAAATTTTTATCCCCATTAACGAAAAAATCCCCAATTTGGGGATAAATCCCCTAAACTGACAACACTGCACTTTTTTTCCAAAATGGGTCATTTTCGTCCAACTTTCGGCACGGGTTAACGTTTTCAAAAAAAAAAAAAATTGATTTCTTCCATTTGGGACCATTTGGAATAGAATTGGGGGGGGGAGGGTGTAATGATGAATCTATTTTTAAGGGACACCCTACTGCACAGCCCTTTAGTTCGCACGCAACAGATCGCAAATTATATTTTAATGAAATTTGGTACACCCATGGTATGGGCCCAAGGACGAAGTCTATTCATTTTGGTTTAAATCGTCCCATCTTTGGACCTAATGCCCTTATAAAGGTCCCTAACATTAGGTAAAATCAAAATTCCTTAAACAAATTTTGAAACAAGTCCATTTCAGGTCATTCGAATTAGTTGGCTTTTAATCATATAGTCGGCATGTTGGACTTTAACTTTTTTCTCGTTTCTTGATAAGTTAGCAAATCTCTAAGTATGGTATTTTATACAATTTAAAAATAAGAAATATACAGTAAAACTCGTTTAAGACGGATTAGGGTAAGACGAATTCTCCGTTAAAATTTGTAAGTCCGGACAAACAAAATTCATTATAAAAAACATCCGTTAACGAAGAGTTACGTTTACAACGAACTGTTTCTGATGGTTCCACAAATATGTTTTCATATATTATTCCATTTTTAATACGAACTTTCCAAAATTTGGAAATTTTTTTATATATATTTTTTGTATTGTATTTTGACAAATTTTAAACCGAACACATATACATTTATTCTTAAATATTTTGCAAACAAGTTTTTTTAGAAATCAAATAAAAACGAGTAAAAAGGTTAAAGTCGGGCATGCCGACTATACAATACCCTACACCAGTCTGGTGTATTGTTTGGATCCGAAATTCGAATGGGTTAAAATGGGGCTTATGTCAAAATTTTCTATAATGTGAGTCAGCGCACCAAATTTCATTAAAATATCTTAATATTTGCGACCTGCAGTTTGTAACCAAGCCAATTTTGGGGGGACCCTTATATGGGCACTAGTTCTAAACATGGACCGATGTTCACCAAAATCAATAGGCTTCGTCCTTGGGCCAACATAGGTCTATGTACCAAATTTCATCAAAATAGCTTAATATTTGCGACCTGCAGCGTATAAACAATATAATTTTGGGGGGACCCTTATATGGGCACTAGTTCTAAACATGGACCGATGTTCACCAAAATCAATAGGCTTCGTCCTTGGGCCAACATAGGTCTATGTACCAAATTTCATCAAAATATCATAATATTTGCGACCTGCAGCGTATAAACATTATAATTTTGGTAGGACCCTTATATGGGCACTAGGTCTAAACATGGACCGATGTTCACCAAAATCAATAGGCTGCGTTATTGGCCCAATGTAGGTCTGTGTACCAAATTTCATCAAAATATCATAATATTTGCGACCTGCAGCGTATAAACAGTATAATTTTGGTAGGACCCTTATATGGGCACTAGGTCTAAACATGGACCGATGTTCACCAAAACCAATAGGCTGCGTTATTGGCCCAATGTAGGTCTGTGTACCAAATTTCATCAAAATATCATAATATTTGCGTCCTGCAGCGTATAAACATTATAATTTTGGTAGGACCCTTATATGGGCACTAGGTCTAAACATAGACCGATGTTCACCAAAATCAATAGGCTGCGTTATTGGCCCAATGTAGGTCTGTGTATCAAATTTCACCAAAATATCTTAATATTTACGATCTGCAGCGTATAAACAGTATAATTTTAATAGGACCCTTATATGGGCACTAGGTCTAAACATGGACCGATGTTCACCAAAATCAATAGGCTGCATTATTGGGCCAATATAGGTCTGTGTACCAAATTTCATAAAAATATCTTAATATTTACGACCTGCAGCATATAAACAGTATAATTTTGGTAGGACCCTTATATGGGCACTAGGTCTAAACATGGACCGATGTTCACCAAAATCAATAGGCTGCGTTATTGGGCCAATATAGGTCTGTGTACCAAATTTCGTCAAAATATCTTAATATTTACGACCTGCAGCGTATAAACAGTATAATTTTGGTAGGACCCTTATATGGGCACTAGGTCTAAACATGGACCGATGTTCACCAAAATCAATAGGCTGCATTATTGGGCCAATATAGGGCTGTGTACCAAATTTCATCAAAATATCTTAATATTTACGACCTGCAGCATATAAACAGAATAATTTTGGTAGGACCCTTATATGGGCACTAGGTCTAAACATGGACCGATGTTCAAAAAAATCAAACTTGTTCGTCCTTGGGCCAACATAGGTCTGCGTACCAAATTTCATCAAAATATCTTAATAGTTGCGACCTGTAGAGTGCGCACAAGATTGTATGGACAGACAATTTACAATTTTTATACCCTACACCACTATGTGGTCAGGGTATTATAAGTTTGTGCTGATGTTTGTAACACCAAAAAATATTGGTCGTAGACCCACCTTATAGTATACCGATCGGTTCAGAATTTTTTTTTTATTTCGATTTAACGATGTCCGTCTGTCCGTCCGTCTGTCTGTCTGTCCATGCAATCTTGTGCGCACTCTACAGGTCACAAATATTAAGATATTTTGATGAAATTTGGTACGCAGACCTACGTTGGCCCAAAGACGAACAAGTTTGATTTTGGTGAACATCGGTCCATGTTTAGACCTAGTGCCCATATAAGGGTCCTACCAAAATTATATTGTTTATACGCTGCAGGTCGTAAATATTAAGATATTTTGACGAAATTTGGTACACAGACCTATATTAGCCCAAGAAAGCAGCCTATTGATTTTGGTGAACATCGGTCCATGTTTAGACCTAGTGCCCATATAAGGGTCCTACCAAAATTATACTGTTTATATGCTGCAGGTCGTAAATATTAAGATATTTTTATGAAATTTGGTACACAGACCTATATTGGCCCAATAATGCAGCCTATTGATTTTGGTGAACATCGGTCTATGTTTAGACCTAGTGCCCATATAAGGGTCCTACCAAAATTATAATGTTTATACGCTGCAGGTCGCAAATATTAAGATATTTTGATGAAATTTGGTACATAGACCTATGTTGGCCCAAGAACGAAGCCTATTGATTTTGGTGAACATCGGTTCATGTTTAGACCTAGTGCCCATATAAGGGTCCCACCAAAATTATATTGTTTATACGCTGCAGGTCGCAAATATTAAGATATTTTGATGAAATTTGGTACATAGACCTATATTGGCCCAAGGACGAAGCCTATTGATTTTGGTGAACATCGGTCCATGTTTAGAACTAGTGCCCATATAAGGGTCCCCCCAAAATTGGCTTGGTAACAAACTGCAGGTCGCAAATATTAAGATATTTTAATGAAATTTGGTGCGCTGACTCACATTATACAAAATTTTGACACAAGCCCCATTTTAAACCATTCGAATTTCGGATCCAAACAATACACCAGACTGGTGTAGGGTATTGTATAGTCGGCATGCCCGACTTTAACCTTTTTACTCGTTAAAATTGTGTTTAGGAAGATTAAAACCCCTCAATTCATAAATGCTTTGTAAAGTTATAGCAGGTTTACAAAATGTCATTTTCGTACAAAATTTGTTCAATAAACCTCCTATAATTTTTTTGATTCCTATCGAATTGGTTCGGTTGCTGCAACCTCGTCATTTTGTTGTCACAACCGAATTGAAATCAATTAGTTTGCTAACAAATTCGGCTGCCTCGACGGAATGGTCTTGAGAGTGCATTATTGTAATCAGTTATAAGATATTAATTCAAATAAATATTCTTTTAATTCATATTCTTTTAATAGCATGAACTTTACCTTTAGCATCTTCAACAATGATTATGGTACTGCTTATACCATGCGCTGAATGTTTTGCTTCAATCAAAAGATTTATGTTGCAACAAACGATTGATATCAACAATAGAACCAATTCTGAACACAACCACATCCTAATAGAACTAATTTAAAACTAACAATTCATATACAACACGCCTCCACAAAAAAACGGCGTTTAATACGAAAAAACACGTTCACTCTTTTAAATCAAAAACACAATAATAATTTGGCATCAAATGTTGTAGTAGCATTAAAGTAGCAAAACATATCCAACCAAAACATTTGCATTTAATTTCCAACTAACTAAATAGGTAATAACAATAATGGCTTATAAAAACATGAAAAAACAATATGAAGATTCACAAAATATAAAGTTTTATGTTGTAGATGTAGTTGATAATGATGATTTTTTTAGGGTCTCGTAATTTTTCAGACAAATTTTTCACAATTACGTAAGCACGCGTACACTTTGTCACATTTAAACATCTAAAAAAAAAATTTAGTTTTAAAAATAAAAATTCTTTTGTTTAAACTGAGTTTTATTAAGTATTTTTTACTAAATTTGAATGTCAAATAAATTAAACACTTGATGTCACACGCGGTCAATAGTAACTAAATAACACGCAAACATAAAAAAAAGTTTGTTGTATTATTTATTTGAGATTTTGTCATTTGGTTCAAAAAACAACATCATATTTAATCCATCTGAAAATCATTGAGTTGTTAATTAAATTGACATCAAATTTTGCTGTCTTTGGAGAATTATTTTTTATTTTCAATTCTGCATTAAATTATGTTTTTAGAGCATCTCTTTATTTCGGAAATATTTTTGTAATTCTTTTATCACTTATTTAATATTTTTTTGATTTTTAAATTTTCAATTTCTATAGATTGCATGTTTAAAACTCATCTGACTCTTTTTTTTAATCATGTTTTAGCATGTTGATGTTATCCTTGTTTTGTTAACAACTTGCAACATTATTTTTCTCTTTATTCCGATACCGATAAGTGTCATCATTATTTAAATATCTCATTTATATCAATCAGAGCTACTATAACGCGTAATATTCTATTTAATATGATTCTAATTTGTTTTCCATACAATTTGCTACTGAACATTTTAACTCATCGCAAACATGGTTTTATATATTCATAACAAAAGCTTTATGTACATTTTGTGGGTGGGAAGTAAGAATAATCAGAAAACATTATCATCATCATTATCGTCATCATTAACAAAACATTAACACCTAATGATCATCATGTTTAAAGTAATTGTTAAACAAAAAACTAAACTCATCTCATAATGAACTAAAAAAAGCTTTTTTGTCCAAACTCTTTTTTTTTAACCACAAACAAAACACAAAATCTTCAAAATCCTTGTTAAACCTGGCACTCAAGTAAAGAAACGCAAGTATGTGTCTTAAGTCTTTTGTTTTTCATTTCAAGAAAGTGTGTGTGTGTGTGTGTGTGTGTGTGTAGGTTTGTGTCTTAAGTCTTTTGTGGTCATCTTTTTTAACATTCGTTTAACTTTTTTTTTCATGTAAAAGCTTTACAAAATCTGCATATTGTTTATAAACAATATTTTCAAACAATTCATGGTTTTTCTATAATTTTTTTTCAAGCAGTCTTGTTTTTTTCTTCTGATTTTTTTATACCACTTTATGGTTTTTCTATAGTCATCATCTTGTATTTTTTTTTGAGGGTTTCTTTTGGTGCCAAAAATAAGAATTATACATTTTTTGTTGTTGTATTTTTTGCTTGTCTTATTGCAAGACAGGAAATTTATAACAATTAATGAGGCTTACTACATTTTTTTAGTTATCTCTACAAAAGCTTTTTGTTAGTAAAATAGTCATAAATGATGTCTAAATATTTTACATGCTAATTGTTTGGTATTAGTAGTGTAAATGATAAATTTTAATTGCAATGTCAATGTTTTTAATTAATAGTAAATTAAAGAAAATATTTAAAATTGAACGTAAAACTATAAAAAAAAATACGCTCATAGAAAAAAGTTAGTAGAAAAATTAGTAAAACAGTTAGTAATACAACTTTGCAAGTTTCTAGCTAATTTTTAGTTTAAATTGAGATTTTAGTTAAAAATTTTAATATTCCGACTTGACAAAATACATTTTTGATTTTGTTATATTTTATGTTGAATTTTGTATTTAATTCTTTTACAATTTATTTTCTGATTTTAGCAAAATTTTTAGCAATATTTAAAAATTTTATTTTGAACATGGTTTTGCTATTTAAAAAATAATTTATAATGTTAAAGAAAAGTTATAAAATAATGTAAATAATATCTTTTTTCAGAAAAAGCAATACAAATTATTTTTTTTATAATGTATACATTCAGAGAATTATGTCGGTAAAATTAACTGCAAGTGCAGTTAAAAAAGTGTACAATTCATTTAAATTAACTACAATTCTAATTATTTTTAACTGCAATTGTAGTTGAAACAACTAAAATATCATTTAAATTTAAATGAATTTGCAGTGTACAATTTTATTTAAACTGCAATTCCAGTTAATTTTACCGACATAATTCTCTTAATATTCAAAGGGCAAGAAAACCAGTGTTTTACATTTTACTTTCTTTGCTATTATTTTATTTTTTTTGAGATTATATATGTATATTACAACTTAGATTGGGGTACAGAAATTTAAGAGGGGATTTAGGATATCACAAAATATTAGGGATTATTTTAGTTATTTTTGGTGATTTCATACACTGAAAATATTATTATAGTAATTGGGTGTAGTTTATTTAAAAAGTTATCCGTACATTTATTTTTAAATGATTATACAGTTAAAAAGAAAAGAAATATATTTTTCAATTTTTTTTTGCCATTTGTTTAAAAAATAAACTACATATAAATACGGATTTTCTGTTACAGTTAATATTTCCATTTAAAATGTTTACGGATTTTGTAGTTAATTTTTTGAAAGTTAAAAGAACGAAATAAATGAAAAATCATTATTTTTTTTAAGGATTTTGTAGTTAATTTATTAATATTTAAAAATAAATGAAAAGTTCTTTTGATTTAAATGAAAAGTTAGTAGACCGGTTTTCAAGTGATTTTTTATTTATTTTAAATTTTATTTTCAGTTAATTTAAACTACAAACTATTTTCAGCGTATTTATTCGAAATCTTAAATTAACTAAAAGTAAAGAATTGAAGAATCAAAACTGGGCTCAAGAACTATTATAAAAATTTCAAAATCTACCATACTGATATCGTTTCATCCATAAGACTCAGAAAAAAATAAATTTTGTGTAGGTTCAAAAAGCAGTAGGGGTTTTTAATTAACCCTATACCCTTAGACCAAGTATTTCCCGGGCAATGGCTTTTCAGATACCTCTGATAGCTAGCTAGTGTGAGAAGGCGCTCGGTCATGTAGCCTGAATGGTTAAAGTACATCTTAACGTCTCAGGTAAGTAGGTAAATGGACATGAATATTTACTGAAGCATGACCGCATCGTGGATGTGGTAATTAATCCCGAATCCACTGTCTGCCTGGAGGCGTTGCTGGCAGCCCCAGCTCCAGGATCGGATGCTTTAGCCCAATCAGCTACTCATCTTAAATTTTTAAGATTACAGAAACCACAGTGGCCCTATGTTCCGTATAGGAACTACGGGAACTTATATATATATATACGAGTATGTAACTTGTGTTAACATGATTTATACAAAATTAATTTCAAAAATAGTTTACAAGCCCTGACCTGGTTTACAAGCCTCTAAAAAGCCAACAATTTCTAAGGCTTGTATTCACAAAAAAGTTATGAATTTTGTTAGAGCTTCATAAAACAGATTAACATGCAAAACAACAACAAAAATCGTTCAATTAGCTTCTAATAAGACAAAAGGTTTTTTGTGAATAAGCATGTAAGTTTGTTATGAATCATAATTTATATTTTCTTTTTTAAATAATATTTTGTTTAAATTAAAATATATTGGAGACAAAATCGGGGATTTAAAATTTTTTGCGATTATTTTTCGGGGATTTCAATTTGCGAAATGGGGATTCTGACAACATTGATGTACATTAGAGCGAAAAAAGTGCCCCTCTCAAAATAAACCTTGGTTTGTTTTATAATGATTCTAACGAGCTGAAACAAGTGTTCATTTAAATCGACTATAGATTATGATATTTAAGTTTGACATTTCGATCACAAACATCTCCATAAAAAATAGTCAAAACTTTGTTTTTTTTTATAGAATATCTTTAAAAATAAGACATGTCTGGACATGCTTGAACATGTTAAATATACCACTGGACGCGCTTCAAAAAAAACCTTTTATATAATACCCATAATGAGTATGTTGTCTTCAGCTAAAATGGAAAATTCTTACAAAATCTAAAAAAGACCTTTTTGAAAAATGGTCCAGCTCCTGAGATCTTATCGCTAGACCCGAAATATTTTGGGAATCATCATAAAACAAACCAAGGTTTATTTTGAGGGGGGCACTTTTTTATTTTTCTTCGTGAGTCGGTCTAATGTACATACACAAAGTAAAGGAAATAATAAAGATAAATATGAGAAAGATGCAACTCTGTATATTATTTATTTCATTATTTATAGTACATAATATTATTTTTCACAAATAGATAGCGCTTTTATTCGGTTAGTTGCGTCAACAACCAAACCTAGTTGCAAGCAACCAGCAAAAAATCTAACTAAAAATTAGTATTGTAGATTTAACAGCGTTTTTGCTGTTTTTATTTAGCTAATATTTAGCAAGCAGATTCTGCTAATTTGAGTAGTTTTTTCTGCAAGGTAATTTTCAACTAATTTTTAGTAATTTTTCTGCTATTCTAACAGACTTATTTTTATGTACAAAAAAAGTCAGCAAATATCTAAATTTGTAATTTCAGCCAAAGCGGTTTGCTGAAAATCAGCGAGCTGATTTTTACCAAAAAATATAGTGATCTCAGCAAAAGTTTTGCTAACACTTAGTCGATTGCAAATGAAAAAATTTTGCTAAAATAAGTACAACTTTAGAGAGATTATACTTTAGTTAATTTATATGCTGAAAATTTAAATCTAGAAACTGTGTGGAGTTGATCTTTTAAATTGTCATTTCCGTTGTCTGTACTACATCTAGACAAGCTGCGACATCTGCATATTCTATATCTGGTTGTCGTCCACGCTATAATAAATGCGTTTATCACATGGATGGTAACCGAAACGATGTGGTTATCGGTAAGGGTAACGCTATTTTAGATTATTTCGGTAATGGTATTTTAAGGGTAACGCTATTTTATTTATTTCGGTATTGGCATTTTAAGGTTAGCGGTATTTTAGTTATTTTGGTAACGGTATTTTAAGGGTATCGATATTTCATTTATTTTGAAAACGTTATTTTAAGGTTAACGGTTTTTCAGTTATTTCGGTAGCGGTATTTTAAGGTTAACGATAGTCAGTTATTTCGGTGTATACCGAAAACTTTTTTACAAAATGCAAACGAGAATAACAACACAACCAATTTATTAACTTAATGTACGAAAAATACTCAATAGCCACGTGCAATTACCAAAAGCAGAAAACTAAAAATGTACGGTAACGGTATTTTAAGGATAACGGTATTTCATTTATTTCGGTAACGGTAATTTAAGGGTATCGATATTTAATTTATTTCGGTATCGGTATTTTATGGATAACGGTATTTTAAGGTTAACGGTTTTTACATTATTTCGGTAACGGTATTTTAGGGGTAACGGTAGTCAGTTAAAACGGTATTTTAGCGGTATTGTCTGCCAATCCTGGTTTACCAGCACAATTTTTGTTGCAAAATAAATTAGTAAAACATTTGCTCAAAATTAGTGTAGTGCTGAAAAAAATATCACTAAAACTTTAGCTGAAAACGGAATTTCTGAAGAAAAAAAATTGCTAAAAAATATTAGAAAGTTGATACACAAGACGTTTATTAATTTTTCTGCAAACTTTTTTTTTTTTGAGTGTAAGATTAAAATTCCATTAGATAAAAAAAACCCCAAAAATTAATAACAAAAAATTAATTAAAAACTGTTGTTGTATCAATTAAAATATTAATTGAATTGAAAATCTATAAATGAGTTTTTTGCATCAACAAAAATATTTTATACATTATTTCTATAATCCTGTAAAATAGCAGAAAAAGCTACTTAAAATTAGTTAAAAATTATCATTCAGAAGAAACTGCTAAAATTAGCAGTTTTTGTTTTTTTTGCTAAATACTAGGAATACCAGAATAGTAGAAATAAAACTGTTAAATTTACAATATTTTAATTACATTTGAGTTAATTTTTAGTTAATTGAGATTGGCAAATTATGCTGTTAAAATCTGCAGAAAATTTTGCGAATTGTTAGTAGACTAAAAACACGAAAAAGAAACTGTTATATCTACCAAATTTTTTGATATATTTAAGTTAAATTTAGTTGAATGCAAATAGCAATCTATTCTGTTTAAATAAACAAAAATATTTGTTAAAAAACTAGTAAACTGCTGATATCAAAAGTCTAGATTTTTATTCACATTAAAAAAAAAATCGAAAAACAGTTTGAAAATTTCACACTTTTTTGTGATTTTTTAGTTTACTAATCATTGAGCAAAATTTTTTTAAACTAAAATTTAACTCATACAAAACTAAAACTTTGTATATTCCCATGTGAAAATTGAAATATATATGAACATACATTGACTTGTATATGATCATGCATGGACATACGTGATCATATATGACTATGCATAGTTCAATGTATGACCATGCATGATCTCATATATTTCTATATATCTTTGGATCCGAAATTTGAGGGTATATGACAATACATGTTCATATATGACCATATATGATCACATATGAGTCATATATACTCATATATGATCATATATGGACATATACATCCATATGCCCTCAAATTTCGGATCCAAAGATATATGGAAATATATGAGATCATGTATGGTCATACATTGAAAAATGCATAGTCATATATGATCACGTATGTTCATACATGACCATATACAAGTCAATGTATGATCAAGTATGTTCATATATATTTCGATTTTCACATGGGTTTAACAGTTTTAGTTTGCTGTTCCTATCTTGCTATACATACAGTAGCCGCTCGGTTATATGAATATCCAGTTATGTAAACTTCCAGAATAGTGAACAACAAAATTTAAACACAGCAGGTTCTAAAGAGTGAACACCGCCTATCTCTATTATGTGAACAGCTTTCACGGGAAGAGATTCAGACGTGGAATCAAGACATTGGTAGCGAAGATATAGATAGCGAAGTTGAAGATGATGATCAAGAGTAGTGGATCGTAACAACAGTTGAAATTAGCACAACGGAGGCAATCGAAGCATTCAATAAGGTTATTGCTTGGAGTGAAAATAATATATCTGATATTAATGATATTTTGGCATTGCGAAAATGCATGGACAAGGCACTACAGAAATCCCTTGAAGCAAAAAAAGTACAAAAAATATAACCGACTACTTTCATGTACATTAAAGCACCGTAAGTTGTTTGAGTTTCACGTGAAAAAACTGTTATACTCCATATAAAAAAACAATTTTTCACGACAATGAGTTTCACGTGAAAATTGTGTAGACGTTGTTTTCACGCAAATTTAATATACAAGACTATTATTTTTCTGGTGAAAAATTGACATTTTGTGTATATTGTGGTTGTGTCTTTGTTATAAAATTAAAAAATTGTTCAGTTTTATAATTAAAATTGCAGTATGAATCCTTTAAAGTTCGAGTGAAATTTTTACACGTGAAAAACAACTTACGGTGCTTAATTATTAAAAAACTTATTAAAAATAAAAACTTAATGTAATAAAAATCATTTGAATTACTTATTTTATATTCTCTCGATTATGTGAACTTCTCCATTTAGTGAACAGGCTCTGTTTTAATTAGTTCATATAACCGAGCGACTACTGTATTAATATTTAGCAAAAACAATCTGCTAATTTCAGTAGTTTTTTCTGAAAGGCCATTTTTAACTAATTTTTAGCTGTTTTAACTAAAAATTTTACTGACTTTTTTCTATTAGTGTAGGTTTAGGCATAAATTTTTAATCTTACCAAGACATAATTGCAATTCGAAAATTACTTTTTGTGTGGTTTTATTTTAGATCCTCTAGTACATCCTGTACCTACATATTCTCGTTTTTCGGATAACGGGATTTTGAGCGAAAACGCACCGCAACTTTAATTCGTATCGTATTGTTCAAACTTACAATACTAAATGTATTCTCCCTGCCAAATTTTATAAAATTCTGTTTATTCGTTTTCAAGTTAAGACTTTGTCTTTTGTGTGTCCGTGGACCAAAGTAAGGACCTTTTTAAAAAGCTAAAGTCTAAATCTTACTTTGTACTCAGAATCAACGGTTTTTAGTCGACTTAAATATATTTTTAAGATTTTGAAAATTGTGTTTTATTTTTTTAAATTGTACGAAATTTTAAATTTAGGCACTTTCTTGGCTTCAACTGTGTTCTGTAGATGAATTTTTTATTACAAAATACAATACAAATAACCAAAAAGATCTTGTCCAATTTTAACTTCAATATTCATTCTTAATTAAAATATTTAAACATTGACAACCCTCCCTCGCTTTATTGTTTGGCATGATTAAATTTAAATTAAACAAATACATCTAAAATAATCAGCAATATTTATTTAGTTCTTAATTTAAATCTACAATTGCACTTGTCATTATATATTATTAATTTCAATGAATGCTCATGTTTCACTACTAGAACTATGGGTGCAGAGTAAAATATAAAAATTCGCATGGCATGGTGACAAATAGAGCGAAAATATAGGTTTATTTGATGAATGCTTAAAAATTAATGTTGTTGTTTGGTATTACTAAATTATTTTAAATAAAACAGAACTTAACAATTAAAAACTAAAAAAAGTCGAAAAAATGGTAATGCGAAATATTTTTAAATGAAAAAAACTAAAAATAAACCCAAATTACTATGTAGACATTTAGAATTAATTGTTCGTTCTAATTATTATTTTGTATACAAAACAAAAAAAAACCCAGCAAAACCTTCTATTACCAGGTAAAGGGATATAGAATTAGAAACCAAAAATTGTAACTACTTACACTTTGGTCGCATAACACATTATTTTAACATGGGGGTGTAATTGAAGGTAAATGGTTGCCTAAATCGTACCGGCTAAGAACTAAGTTGTTACTTGTAATTAGGGATACCGATCCCGAAATCCCGATCCCGAAATCCCGGGATTGTTCTTGAGAAAAATCCCGGGATTTCCGATTTCATTATTTGGCATATTTTATCACTTTTTGTATTTATTTTTATTGTTATATTCGACCTAAATCACTTAAAAATCTAATATCTTATTAAATTTTATTAAAAAAAACTAATTTCTACTATTCGTAAATAACACAGGCCGACAAAATTTGATGAAATTTTCTAACCACGAATGAGACTTACTTTTCCGAGGGCTTTAGACGTGCTGAATCCGAATCTGACCTAGAAGTGAAAAAACACGTTTTTTGGGTACATTTGAGGTCCTATAACTTCCAGAAATTTATTTTTTTCATAATCGGATTCTTGGCTAGAAAACCTTGTCACACATTAAATAGATCTGAATATAAACCTAAATAATTTAAAAAATTTTATTCAGCTTTGAAACTATTAAAAACCGTAAATCGGATTTATTCAATCTTTTAACGGACATATTTTTATTAATTTTATTGATGATTTACTGAAATCTTAACTTCATGCAAAATAATTTTGCCAAATATTAGTGTACCAAAAACAGAAAATTTTTGTTAAAGTATTTAGTAAAACCTAACCATCTACCTTTCTGAAATCAGCAGAGATATGTGCTCAATATTTTATATTAGTACACTTAAAGAATCCAATATATCACTTAATATTTTTGATGATTTCAGCAGAGAGGTTTGTATGGGCATTCAATTAATTTTAGACAAATATAACTAAAAATTTGTAGACATAGCAGTGTTTTTTGCTACTTTTAATTAAAAAGTTTTTTCTCAGAAGTTTCAGAGATAAATTGTAATTTGTAATTCATTGAATTAACCTTAGAAGTATATTACTTATATTTCGGAAATTTAACAAGTATTTAGCAAACACGTTCTGCTGATTTCGGTAGTTTTTATGGCGAAACTTTTTTGCTAATTACTAGTAACTTTTTCTGCTATTTTTACGTACTTATTTCTGTGGGTGTACTTTCGTTTAAAGCCTGATTCACAATGCTGTAGTACTCCACTCTGAGCTGATTTTGTTTCTCTCTTTTTCGCACATCTATATTTTTTGTATCATGCCATCTGTACTTTAGTCTACTATACTCTGCGGCGTTGAACACTCCAGCATTGTGAATCCGGATTAATTTGTTTATATTTTTATACTACAAGAAATAAATAAGTAGATTTGTAATGAATTATTGTAATTTGTAGGGTTTATTTCAGCTATTTATTTTTAAAATTAAAAATATAATGAAACAGGAAAATCCCGAAATCCCGAAAAATACCGGGATCCCAATAAATACCGGGATCCCGAAAAATCCCAAAATCCCGAAAAATCCCGGGATCCCGGGATTTCAATTTTCAAAATCCCGAATCCCGGGATTTGTAAAAACCAGTTCCGTTCGGCATCCCTACTTGTAATATGTAATATAATAACTTCACTAGTATCCAATAACGGTTAAAATAAGTACACTGAGAGAATTATCATCACTTCAATAATGAATTTCTTCATAGTTTCAATGAAAATTGTCACTGGAACTCGTCCATTGAAACTTTTCATAGAAACAGGTTTCATTAAAGTCAATGTTTATGAAAAGTTCATAAAATTAATGAAACTTCATAAAATTAATAGGCCACTCGTCCAATGAATAAATCATTCAGCCAATGAAGAGCTTCATAAAATCTATGAAGCAATTTCATTTACTATTATTATTTATTATAGTTGGTTGTTGTCGTTGCTAAGCTGGAGTGGATAAAAAATAAAAAGTACTTAACAAATGCAAAAGGCGTAATAAAATCGTAGCATATTTACAAATTATATGTACAAATTATATCTAAAGAAAGAATTCATTAAATTATAAAGTTTCATTAAAAACAATTTTCAAAAAAATTAATATGATTTATAAAAAAATTTCATAGTCCAAAATAAATAATAAAAAATTAATTAAAAAAATTAAAAATTATAAAAGATTATTCTCTCAGGAAATGACGATATTTTATAAAAATTAAAAAAAAGTACTAAATACCATTGAACAATTTCATACATGTATATATGGAATATTAAATTTATGGAGATCTAATTTATAAAATTCAATGAATTTTTTTTAATGAAATTATGATATTTTATGAAAGAAAAGTTATGAAAAATTTCATAATATTAATTAAATATTATATACATAATGAAATTCTTCATTGGTTCTACGAAAAAAATTCTATGAAATTATATCATTAATATCATGAAGGATAATTCTCTCAGTGTACCTAATTGTAGAGAGTAAAATAAGTCGTTACACATTAGTACGAAATTTATTGGTTACATGACTTTAAACTCATTAGAAATACGAACAATACAACAATATAACACAATAAAAGTAATGCATTATATTAAAGCCTCCAAATAAGTATTGATATCTCCCTATATCGATAACTCATTATTTCACACCTCCCACATTAGTACTGATGTATCACATTATTAGTAACGTATTACTTTAAGTTTTAAAGTAAAACAAAGGGTACCCATTGCCAGGCAATGCGCGAAAAAGGTCCAACCCATTACCAAGGTTTTGCTGGGAAATTCAGCAAAAGAAAATTTATTACTGTGAAATTAATAAAATGTGTAGTCAGAATTTAATTACCATACAAGTGTTGAGTATATAAAGATGAGACAATAGAATTTGTATTAAACCAATTTGTATTAAGAGTTTTAAAATTTAAGCGAAAAATATGATGATTATACGTACTAGGAATTATTTAGCAACTCGAGTGTAACGTTCAAACCCCTATAATTATTATAATAACTACAGAGAAGAAGTGACATAATCATTAGAACTTAGAATACATAGAGCATGCACATTCATGATTATACTTAATAAAGATAAAGCAACTATTAAAAAGTAATCAAAAGAAGGAGACTATAAAGCTGAAGATTAAATGAAATATTCTCAAATTAGTTTCAGTAATCTAAATTTAATACTGGGCTATAGTGTGTAAATTTTGAAGCGTAAACAAAAACTTTGGCTAGAACAAAGTATTTCCGTTTTCTCAAAAAGGTCAATGCTCTTCAGAATGTTAAGATTTTTCTTGTAAGCTTTCGAAGCTTTGTTTTTAGACATTAAATACTTAATTAGGAACAAAATTCAAAACAAAATAACAATTGAAAATGCGTGATTATTAATTAAACTCTAACTTTAACTTAAACATTCGTAGAAGGTTTTGTAGGTTTGTTATTAGATTTGTAACATTTTAAAAAGTAATCGGATTCTTAAATGATTGCTTTGATTTATAAAAATATGGGTAATTTAAAATTAAGTTCCTTTTTGCCACAACCGATTTTAAAAAAATATATAAGATCTGCAATGTCTGCCGACAACATTTGCCAATTCGCTCCGGAAAAAAAATAAAATAAAAAAAAATATAAATTTAATCTTACAGCTACTAAATGTATTTTATGAACTAGAAGAGGAAGTTTTAATATATGTTTTAGCAGGCTTCCCAAGTTGTTCCAAAAAATTTAAAAAAAGAGGTTCGGAAAAAATTTCTTAAATCCAAGAAGCAAAAAATTCAAATACGTCTCCTCTAAAATTAAAAAGGTATAAAATATGTGAATTTGGAAGTTATTGTACTTTTCCTAATACTAAGTAATATCGAGAACCAAGGAATTTCTTTCAATAATTCGTTTCCAAAAATATCACATTTATATATCGTTCCTTTGGATGAAATACCAGAAAAAGCACAGATTCGAAAAAATTACCGATTTCTTAACCCCATTTTGACATTTTTGAATATTAGTTAGTTTTTTCCCGTAAAAATCTTTTTTTATTAGTGCATTCTCGAATAAGTTAACGTAAAGTTTATTGTGTAACTTTTTTGGATTTTAGTTGTTTTGAAATTGTAATATAAACTGTGAAAATTTTTTTATACTGATAAGCAGGATGAAAAATACTAAATGTGTACTTAAATGGAAATATGCAATAAAAACTAAAAAAAAAATTCACTAAAAATCGAAACTTAAACACTAAAGACAAAATTATGCACTTCAAATTTATAGATTGTTAAAAATTACTCGAGGGCTTTGGCTTAAAAATTAAATACAATATAAATGTCTAAGAGCTAGTATTATACTATTCATTTTGTAATAGATGGGATGTTATCCGATGAGTTTCAGCTGATTTCAGAGCTACCGCAGGGTCCTGTTCATTATTGTTCCCTATTTATCATCTTTTTAATGAATTTCTTGGTGAAACTTTAAATCCTATCTCCTCTTTACCAGATGTCAACAACATTTAACTACTATCGTGGTCTTTACGAAAACCATACCGGAATTGGATTAAAAAAGGACTAGATTCTGTAATCTAAAATCGGTTGGGAAATATTCAAGTAATTGCAATAATTCCCCCAGTCCACTGTAGGGTTAAAATGGGATAAATTATGAAAATCGTAAATAATTAAATATTTTTACCGTGGATTCTAGTTGATCTGAAAATTGTTTTAAAGCTTGAATGTTAAAACTACAACATACAGACGTTTGCTTTACTACTAAAGGAGCTTTAGTCATATCAACAACTATAACATAGAGAAAAATAATAGCTTTGTTAAAAACATGTGATTTTCGTTGTAATATGAAATAAATAAGTAAAAATATTTGAGTTTACTTCTCTAAATGATTTTCACTTTGGAGTTAACATAAATGAAAAACTAAAATCTACATTATAACCTAGAGAGAACTCCATAAAGACATTCTGATGATAGTGCTTGGTAGCACTAGAAAATTGTCAACCATTGGTCATAGGAAAGTTTTTTTTCTCTATTTGTTGTAAAATATATTGTGAGTTCTATTTGGAATTTGTCATATTTGATATTAAAATCGAACAAAAATAACACTCATTGTTAAATATTTTTTTTCAAAAACTTACAGTCCCATGTGACAATCGAAATATATATGAACGTGCATGATCATACATGGACTAGTATATGATCATGCATGGGCATACATGATCATATACGTCCATGCATAGTTCAATGCATGACCATACAGTATCTCATATGTTTCCATATATCTTCGGATCCAAAATTTGAGGGTATATTACCGTACATGTTCATATATGACCATATATGCTCACATAAGATTCGTGTATGCTGATCATGTATGGCCATATACCTCCATATACCCTCAAATTTCGTATCCGAAGATATATGGAAATATATAAGATCATGTATGGTCATACATTGAACTATGCATTGACGTATACGATCATGTATGACTATGCATGATCATATACTAGTCTATGTATGATCATGTATGTTCATATATACTTCGATTTTGACATGGGGTGTTATACTCTATTTTTATTTCTAAGATCTATAAATATTCAGATATAAATTTTTGGGTGTATTGAATTATGCTAACCTAGTCCCAGGTATGGCCAAAAATGGGATGTTTTTTTGTAAATTTGAATAATTCTAATTTTGAGTTTTTCGCTATATGACAATTTTTCTACACGTCAGCTGTAGGATTCGCCCATGGACCTATTCCCACATTGCAAACGTAACTATACTAAGGTGCGACCACTAAACGAGCTCAACCAAGTAAGGCCTTGAATACAATGTAACTAAATCGGTGTTTACTTTCCTATTTAGCTTTCTGTTATGGTTTTTTTTTTACTCAGAAGTGGTCAGCACAGACACATACAAACACTCTAGATATTTGTTTATCTTCCAATCTCCTCCGTGTCTCTTTTTTTATTTGTGATTATAGCCAAACTTTTACACTATCTTATGCTTTTTACTGCGCCGTTATATCAAATATCGTTTTAAAAACTATCGGCTCTGGAAGTTGTGTCGTCATATGACGACGCTTGCATATTAATAGGTAAAGAATGATAATACTACAAAGGAAACACTTTGGCGGTCATATAATATAATACCTGTGTGGGTTCTTTTCTAGTTAAAATTCTGCCAAATTACAAAATTGGAAAACTGCATCGAAATAACTATGAAAAATTGGGGAATGGAAAATTAAAAATTCTTGTTTTGCTTTATAGCCTCTGGTGTTCTCCGTATAGCAAAATATGTAGAATATATTCAATTCAAGCTAAACGAATAATTATTCGTAACTATTTAAAAAATTACTTATATTAGTTCTTTAAGAACATCTATGAAAAAATCTCTGTAATTTTTAACTTACGCAATAATTTTCATTTTAGTTTTTTCTTTATTTTCAACTAAACTTGGCACAGGGTATTGTATGTAAATTTTTATAAAAACTTCTTTAACGGCCAAAGCCATCATTACTTATTATTGCTCTACGTACATATAAGTACATTAGGGTGGTAATGAAATATATAAGGAAATATTTATTTCTAAATTTTAATGAAAACCCAGTGGGTGTTTGTGCTTCTTAGCCTAAAACTTATACAAAGAGGAAATTTTCTTATCCGAGTTTTAATGAAAATTTTCACTAAACTAATGAAGTTTTCTTCATAAAGTCAATGCAAAATTTCTGGAGTATCACCCAAAATGAAATTACAAAGCTTGACGTACTCTCAAAAAATATCTTGGTCAGTACATTTTGTATGAAACATCCTTAAATGCGTCGGACGTAAAACTCTAAATGTTAAAAAATCCAATATTGACATTACGTTCAGGAATGGGAAATAGGTTTTCATTTGGGTATAAAAAAAATGATGGAGAGTACCTTTTTAACCCCAATATTACAAAAATTTTAGTTTTGCTTTTGTTTTTCTTATGAACTAATTAATTGAATAAAAAAAATCATAAAATATTTAGCGTTTTTTAATCACCTGGATTTAGAATTTTTCATACAAAAAATGGATTTATTAAATCCAAAAAAAAGCTGGATTTAATAAATCCACAATAAAAGCACAATATATGAAACAGCCTATTAACTTAATGTCAAAAAAAAAAAATACGAATGAAAATTAAAAGAGAAACAAAACAAATTGAAAAACTAACAAATAAAAGATTTTTCTTAATTTTTTTTTTATGAAATATGTTTAGAAAAAAAACTACACCTCACCAAATACATATTTTTCTTCTTGGACATGGAGAAATAGCTCAAATAGAAATGGCAATTTTTCACTCTACAGTAAGTAATTTATAAATCCAATTAGTGAATATTAAATATTGCAATGGAATTTTTCAGTTGTGTAAAAATATAAATGGGAGTGATAAAACTGAAAAGGCAGATTGTTTATCGCTGTTTTATGTAAATTATAATTATAAATTAAAAGTTAAAGTAGAATCCTTCATCATCGAATTCGGTATTAAAAATTAGGGTGAAAGAAGTGTCGGACAGAAAATTTTTTTAAAATTGAAAAAATCTAACCCCATCTGTTGAGCACTTTTAGAAATACTTTTTGGATTTATTAAATCCAAGTGATTAGAAAAAACGGCTATTATTAAATAGTATCAAAACAAGTAAAACAGTATCAACTTTTCCATCCCTGATAGGTAACCAAAAATGATTGGTTTCTTTTGTTTTGATTATTATTTCGTGCGTTTTTCGGTGGTACAGACAGACTGATAAAAAATAGCCGTCACGTAAACGTCACACGCAACCACAGCTTTGAAGAATTAATTCTTTTTTGAATGAATTCACTATCAATTGAATTCAATTTTCTTTAGAGTTGAATGATTTCCTTTTCTTAAGTAATTCACTGAATTCGTTCAACTGAACGCGTTCATCAAACAATAAATTCAAAGAATTAATGCCATTGCAATAGTTCTCTTTATTTTAATTTTTTTTCAAATCAGTGAACCTATTTTTTTCTTTTTTAATTCACTGAACGTAATTTTATTTTTTTTAATTCACTGAACGTAATTTTATTTTTTTTAATTCACTGAACGAAAATGAAATTGAACGAATTCTGTGGTGAATTAATTCAGTAAGGAATTAATGCACTTTTTTTCCATTCGATTTATAAAATTGAACGCATTCACCAGTGAATTAATTCATTTGATTTAAAAAAAGAACTATAGCATTTGAATAATTTCGTAACAAAATAAATCGAACGAAAACAAATATGAATTAATTCCATTCAATATATGGTGCTTTGTGAATTAATTCATCAATTTTTAATTCAGAATTAAAAAATTAAATTATGGAATTAATTCTTCAAAGTTCTGCACGCAACTCACTTTGCGTTTGGAATGGCGGCTGAATTTTATGAAAAAGCTTCATAATTTTTATGCAACTGTTTTTAATAAAACTTTTTCATCCGATGTATGAAATTTTTTGTAAATAATATAAAATTTTTATAAAAATTAATGAAAAACTGCATTAATTTAGTGAAAAGTTTCAATGGATGAATTCCAGCGAAACTTCATAAAAATTCATAAATAGCAAGCAGATAATTCTCTCAGTGTATGGTGAAAATTTTGACCAAATCGTAATTTTTAAAAACATGCACCGTTTTAGAACAAATAAAAAAAATATTAGTCTTGCCACATTTCTATAGAAATTTAGTATGATGAATACGACTATAAAAACATTTTTGAAGTCGCTCAAACACTTTTCGAGATATCGTGAAAAATTTACTAAAAATCGAGATATTTTTCAAATTCAACTAAATCTAACAAAAAATCACGATATCTCGAAAAACTTTTGAGTGATTTTAAAAACGATTAAAAGCGATGAGTCACTGGATATAAGCAAATTTTTTCGTTTTGTTCCAAAATTCCGAAACATTGTCCTCAAAGGCCGATTTTGCTTAAATTTTCACCATATCACTTTTAGGCCAAATGATACAATATTTCTCCCGGGTATTAACGAAAATCCAAAGTTGAATTTTTATTGCCACCCTAATGTACACATTTAAAATTGTTGTACTAAACACTCAATGTTGTTATTTTGTTTTTCATCTTCAAACATAACCTTTACATGGACGTTTTTCAATATGTTTTTCTTCTTAACTTTGATGTTGTAAAACGGAAATGCTAAAACACAGTGTTGCATATGTATGATTCTTGTAAGATTGTTTATCTTATCTTTGCTCTTTTTTGCAGTTCTTCTTCTTGGATGAAAAAAAACTTCTCTAAATGAAAAATGATAATTTAATCCATTTTTAAATTGTTAATAAATCAAAAATGGTGTCTTAAAACATTGTTGCAACATAAATTTGTGGTATTTTTTCCTCGTGATTATTACTGGCATTTGAATTGCAGTCAAATTTTTGATATATGTTGGGGTTTACTATTCATTTTATTGATGTTTTTTTTTCATTGATGCCGATATATTTCAACATCATCTTTTTGATTTAAATAATAGCTGTGTTTGTGCGGCAAGCTATCAATGTTGGCTTATGTCAAATTTATAAAAAAAATGACATAAGGTAACGTTGATAGCTTGCCGCACAAACACAGCTAATGTTAAGCGTCTCTAGGTTTAAATTACAATTTATTTAAAATAAATTTTAATTTTTTATTCAAATGACTGAAGTAAAATATTGTACCTACGCAACACATACATATTTTTTATTGGCATTGAAATTTAATTTTCATAACATCCCAGGAAAATTTTTTACAATCGGTAGCCAACCACACCCATTCTACAACTGGTTCCACTGCAACCGATTCTATGGAACTGGTTCCGGAACCAGTTCCTGGGATCCTATATGGAAGGTGTGGGTGACGTAGAATCAGTTCCAGAACTAGTTCCAGAACTGATTCTAGAGCAACCGGTTCCACTTTGGAGCCATAGAAGGGGTTGCTTTTGGGACAATTTCAAACAAAAAGAATCGGTGTTAGAATCGACAGTAGAAGGGGTTGTGAATGAAAAGTAGCTATTGTACAACCGATTCTTTGGAACAGAAAATTTTCCTGGGATGTAATCAATGGTAATGCAAAAAACATGTCAATTCAATGCCAATGATTTTTTTTCCATTGGTATTGACCAAACAAATTGTAATGAAATCGCAGAAATGCAAAAAAATAATTATAATTCGGGGAAAAAAATAAGAAGTACGCGAATTTTTAATACTTTCTTAATTTAAGGGATGGCAGGCATTACCGCTGAAATATCGTTATCTGTTTAAAAACCTTTCAAATGACTACCGCCAATCTTAAAATACCGTTACCGAAATAACTGAAATACGATTATCCTTATAATAACGATACTGAAATAATCGACATATCGAAACCCTTAAAATACCGTTACCGATATAAATAAAATACCGTTAACTTTAAAATACCGTTATTTTTAATTCTCTGATTTTGGTAATTGTTCGTGGTCATTGAGTATTTTACATAAATTACGTTGACTTCTTTGTTTTGTTTTTATTTGAGTTGGGTTTTGGCGAAAAAATTGCAGTTTGCACCGAAATAACTGACTACCTTTATCCTTAAAATACCGTTACTGAAATAATTTAAATACCATTAACTTTAAAATACCGGTGCCGAAATAATCGAAATATCGTTATCATTAAAATTCCTTTAGAAAAATAACTGCAAAACCGTTATCCTTAAAATACCAATACCGAAATAATTTAAAATAGCTTTACCCTTACTGATAACCGCATCGTTTCGGTTACCATCCCTTCTTTTTTCGTCAATTATACATAATTGGTTGTTTTAGGCATTGAGCAATGCAAATTGAAAAAAAAATCATCAGTTAATTGGTCCATTTAATTAATTAGGCTTTAACGAAGGCATACTTGGGAATAATTATTTGAATAGACCAATTAATAGACGATTTCATTGGCATTACAATTGATGAATGCCAATGAAATTTTTTGGCATTACAATTACTCAATGCCAATGAATTTTTTTTAAATTGGCATTGTGCCAAAAATAACCAACTATAATTGATGACAATGGCATTTGTTTTCAAAAGCATCGTGTTTTGAGAAAAGTACAAACTTAGAAAAAAAAATTAAAAATTCTCGTACTTCATATCTAAGTATTTGCTATTTCGTCTAGACTAATTACAGATAAAAAAGTTAGTAAAAAAATTTGTAAACAGTTTCCAATCGCAATTTACTATTTTTATACTGATTTTTAGTACAATTTTTTTTAGTAATCATTTTTGCTATTCTCTTATTACAAATCACGAATTTTTTTACTAATTCTCGCTGCTGACTTCAGCAAAACATTTTACTAATTTTTCAAAACCGAGTGCTAAATTTAGCAGAAAAATACACTAATTTTAATTTTTTTTTAATTTTTTACAATTCTTGTTTAGTTTATATTTGTTACTATTGATATATTCTTAGTTTGGAAATAACACTCACAAAATTTTATTGTATCTCCAATGCATAAAACGTTAATAAGTGGAAAACCGTTTGCAATTTTGACTGCAAATTTCAAGTACGATGAAGTAATTATACGCTTGTTACAATCGAAAGAAAAAACGTTTTTTTTTATAAATTTTTTTTTTAGATTTAACAGTTTTTTTTTTATTTTTTAGTACATTTATTTGCTAATTTCAGCAGATTGATTTGGAATTGCAGTTTACAACAATTTACTGAAATTTAGTAGCGGCAACTAATTATTTGTACTAATTTCATTGTACTAAAATGATTGATATTTAGTAAATTTTTTAACTGAATTTAGTAAATCGATTTTGAATTGCATTTTGCAACAATTTTACTAGGATTTAGTACCGGCTACTAAGTTTTTCTACTAAATAATTTTGTTGTACTACAGATCAGCAGACATATGGTTCTAAAATTAGCAAAAAATACCGCTGGGCTCAAAACAGTTAAATTTCCCGTAATAACAGCAAAATTTTCAGTAGCCATTGCAGACTTTTTTGGTTGAGTGTATTATTCAAAGAAGAGTGAACAGCTTATATGTCAAGTACAACAACTTAATAAAATAGAATATTTAATATTTATAATTATTAAGCTCTGAAATTTTACATTCTTTTTTAATTTTCCTTGGATTGTAATGAAATTTTTTGGTATTGGCATTGACACCAAGTAATGCCAATTAAAATTCAATGTCAATGAAAAATTCCCTAGTATGAACGAAGGGCAGAATATAACTTTTTCAGGCCTTAAGATATGCAACATATCATTTTAAATATTCACTAAAATTTCCTAGCAGTATAGTATTGTATATTTTTAGGGCTCAAATTGAATTAATAAATAGTTCAAACCGCAGATTTTATTGAGTTATATTTTTTTTAAATTAGTATGAATGATTCTAGGTTAAATGAAAATATGTCAAGCAAATATTTATACAGCTAAAAACACCATTCCAATAAAACATAAAAACTTACCCTTCATCGGACCACGGTTATAATCTAAACGATCAGCATCTTCATAAGAACCAGGACGTTCTGAAATTTAAACAAATTATGAGATGAATTTGTTTTTAATTTATCTATGAGAGAATAAAGTCGGTAAAATTAACTGCATACGTCTGCATGGCAATTGCATTTAGAATTAAATATTATTGCAGTTATTTTAACTATAAATGCAGTTGAAAACAACTGTATTGGTAGTTAATTTAAATGCAGTTACAGTTTACACTTTTTAACTGCAATTGCAGTTAATTTAACAGACAAAATTATCAGAGTGTAAGGCCTTTACAGTTTAAAACTCACTTCTTTTGCCAGTTAAATAATCTTCCGGATTAAAGTAAGTATTAATCTTTTTATCATCATTAAAACCACCCGGGCGTTGAGTTGCAGTACCATTTCGACGCATATAATTGTTATCATAATTATTACCACCATTTGGACCATAAGTAGACATTGAAGGTCTGGCCGTGCCTTCGGGTGCATCAGGTCTATTTGTAAAATCCATAAAATCACCAGGTCTTGGGGACGAGGGTCTAGATGGTCCATAAGGTACAGCAGAACCATGGTCATTTACAGGTCTAGCACCATATGGTGGTAATGAATTATGATCATTTTCAGGTCTAGGACCATAAGGTGGTGAAGAACTATGACCATTTTCTGGTCTAGGATAGTACGATGTTGAAGGTGTTGTATTATCAAAACCATTAGGTCTTAAGTGATCTCTGTGGTTGTTATCATTTCCATATGGTCTCATAGGATCACGATTGTTATTGTCGTAACTGGTTGGCCTATTAGGATCTCGATCTCTATTCATATAAGGCCTTGGAGAATTATAATTATAATTTGTATCTTGTGGTCTCATGGTAGAAGGACTGTAGGACTCCGGTTGACCATAACTATAACCATTACCATAACCTAAACCAAATATAGGTCTGTGTGGACCATTGTAATTAGATGGTGATGAGGGATGTGTATTATCATCATACGTTGCAGGTCTATAACGATCTCCTACATCTTGGGCATTAGCAGCATATCCACCTGGTATATAGACATCCTGATTAGGAGCTGGATAATTTGGTTCATATAACATAGGATATTTGTATAATGGATAAATATCTTGAGAAAAATATAATCTATCACCATTATTTGAAGAACTGCTGGGAATATTTTGAGAACTAGGTACTAATGTTGAAGGAGTACCCTGAGTATATATGGTAGTTTCTCCATAACCAGATGAAGGTGATGGATAATGAGAATTATCTTGTTGTATTGTTGTCATTACTGTAGGTGTAGGATCGACTATTAATATGGGCGTACTCTCCGAAGGTCTACTTGGCTGAAAGACGGGCGTAGTGGGTGCCAAACTTGTGCCATAACCATTTGTTTCAGCTAAATTATCTGCCTGCCCACCTACGTTGTTGCTTTCGTCCAAATCAAAACAATTTGTCTTGCGTGCATATAAATCAAAATCTGGATCAAATATTACACCATTTGGACGTGAACCAGTTTTATATTTTTCCTTCGACAGCTGACATGTACCATTTCCACGTCGATGTACTCTACAGCAAAAAGAGACAAGATAATGATTGTGTTAACGATGCAATTGGATAATCAAAATACAATTGTCTATTTTGTAACTTACCCAAATGATATCGATTGACATTTGTCACCCTCTTGCAAACACTTCTCTTTACACATTCTCAGTGAGTTGGTATCTTCAGTTTTAAACGTTTTCTCAAATGGCATCATGGCTTCCAAAGCAATGCGTTCAAAACAATCTACAATATTAAATGGGCAAATGTATTTAGAAATTAAAAGTAATTGATATTGTATTGCAAAAGGGAAATTGTGTAATATTAAACAGATCATAGCTACATACAGTTACAACATTTTTGTGAATTGAAATATTACATAAATAAATATTTCAAGAAGAAATGTAGTTTTAAATATTTTGTTTTTTCAACAATTATTTTAATTTTTGCATTAAAAAATACAAAAATTGTTTTTTCGGACTTTCTATATTTTCATATAAATATTTGGTTAAAATATTGTTCTACCTCAAGTACAAATTTCAAAATGATATTGCCGTATTAGATTTTATTTGATGTTTCGAAATGGTTGACAATTTTCATGATAGACAATACAATTGTTTCATGGGCATCACCCCAATCTTCAGTTGTCTGCAATATGAAAATGATGATTGGAACACACAAACCGAGACATAACATAACGTAAAAAAATAATTCAAAGGTACGAGAATTTCGTTTCTTATTTTAGTAACTATGACTACCCGGTGAAAAATGTCCATATATGAACATTTATGGTTCAACCATATATGTATGGATCCGAAAAATGAGGTAACACCTAAGTATATGTTCATATATGGACATATATGAACATATACATTTATTAAATATATGCGAATACATGCGAACGTTGCTGTCCTTTATTATAAGGTTGTACGATAGATATAAATTTATGTATGACATTCAAATTAGGCGCTACATATGTAACTTTTTTTATTCATGGCATTAAATATAATTCCCCAAGTAAAAAAAAATGATATGGAGCCATATGAAGTTATATTTAATTATATATAATCTTTTATGTAATTAGATATAATTATATCCGAAAAATGAGAACATCTTATAGTACAATTTGGTACAATTTGATACAATTTTATGCTATTCGATACAATTGTATCCGAATTTTGTCCTCATCCAATTACATCAAATTATACCTTTTTATATAAAATTATATAAAATGTTATAAAAGTGGACATAGTTTGATACAATTATATCTAAAAATTTACCTTATACTTTAGATCATATTATATATGACCACATCTAACAATATACAAAAATTATTTTTTTAAATAAAAAAGATATGCAATATCTGGAGATCAGACCTGGGGGATTTCAATTACAATTGCAAATAAATGTAATTGAAATTAAAAAAAACTCAATTACATTTCATGTACTTTTGAAATTCTAGTTTTGTTTACATTTGTTTTTAATAATAGTTGTGTTTGTGTGGCAAGCTATCAACGTTTGCTTATGTCATTCCCATATAAATTTGACATTAGCCAACGTTTAGTGTTAACTGTTAACGTTACTAAATAATGTAAAATTTGTATGGGAATGACATACGCCAACGTTGATAGCTTGCCGCACAAACACAGCTAATATAGTCTGAGTTTTCAAATAAACACTTAACATTTTTTATTGTGATTAGAAATCGTAAACATAAAATATTTTAAATTCCGTTAGGTAAATGGACCTAATGATCTCAGTAAGAGGAAACTATCGGTCTAATCTACGTTTCATCAAAGAAAAATCTTTGATTTCTATATATATTATTCAGGTCTTAACCAACTAGTACAGTACTATTTCCAAAGAGTCACTTCAGAACTGGTTCCGCGAGTGTTACATTAGCACCAGTTTTGCTCCCTATTTTTCGTCCTTAAATTGTAATTTTCAAACTAGTTCTACAACTAGTACCGAAGTGAGCGTTTGGCGACAATTGCCCCCATTCCTATGACATCTCCATGTTAAATTCTACAGTTGTTTGTATGGAGAGACGGCAGAACTCGTACTAGTTGCCTGGTTCAAATAAACTAGTACATAACTGGTTCTGAACTAGTATTTTTTGCTACTGGGGTATAATTGAAAATTTTCAATTTCTTGTAATTGTTTTTTTTTTAATTACAATTACATGTAATTGTGTAATTGCATGTGTAATTAATTTCCAAATATAATGATTAACCCAAAGGTCTGCTGGAGATCCTATAATTTCGATAAATCTTCCATTACTTTTATCCAGATTTACCATGACAGTGCATTAAACATGAACACAATTTTCTTTATTTTTAGTAATTTTAAAATAAAGTTAACAGGACTGAAATTTTAAAGTTAATAGGATTATGTTATACAACCAAGATATAACACAAATAGTAAAATATTACAAAATAGTAAAAATGCCTAAAAATATATGATGCAAAAAATAAACTCACACACGAATCATGCACGGGTTATATATTCTTATTCCCGCTCACGCACGAATCAAGTACGAATTATATATTCTCAGACTCACTCACGAATCACTTATGTATAGTAATTATTACTCACGATCACGTCTGAATAACGTGACTCACGAACATTTCTAGTCACGCGCCAATCCCTAGTAATTACTAAATCTAAAACTAGTTCAAAATCATTGTTAACATAGAACCATATAATATAATACGGTTTTATATGGACCTTATATATTTTTATATAAAATCACTTTGAAATAATTGCTTATGTGGGATGATATATAATTATAGATGTTGTTATAAAGAACGTTATATTGTTATATATTAAAGAAATCATGAAATATTGTAGATATGGAACCATATTAAGTTATATATGGGTTCTTATTCGTCCATATATAATCATATCTAACACAAATTATGAAATATTTCTTATATGGCTCCACATATAGTTTTATATTATTATGTATAGTGTCATACTAAATTATATATAAACGTATACGTAATTATATCTGTAATATGTTACTTTATGTACTTATATATAGCACATGCAATTATATGTAGGCCAGTATGTAATAATATAAAATCACATATGTCTCCTTATTAAAACCTTTGAGGAAAAAATATCTAACATATGACTATATAAAAGTATATCTGCTTGAATTTAAAAGCATATGTGGCCATATGTAACTATAACTTACTATATGCAATTACATAAAATAATATATGGTTATATCAAAACTTTTTTACTCGGGTCCATATTTATCCAAATATGAGTTCCTTTTACATATATGGAAAAAGGTATTCTTCGAAATATGTTCATATACAAGTCCCTTTTGCATACATTGAATAACATATACTTTCATATTTATCCATATATGAGTGCCTTTTCCATACATGAAATAGCAGATGCCTCCATATATGTCTGTATATGAAATATTTTTCCATATATGGAATAACATATACTTCCATATATGTTCATATAAAATCCATATATGTTTATAAAAAATCCATATTTGTTCATATGTGTCCATACATAAACCATATATGAACATGTTTGAGCGTATATGAACATTTTTCACCGGGTAACTTATATTATGATAGAAGAATTTTGTACATTATTCGAATACAGAATTAAGCTCAGAAGAACTTTTATACTGTTTTATAAAGGGTGCTTTTTAAACCCGATAGAACTTTAAATTGTTAAATATAAAAAAAAAAATTAAATTTTATTCAAAATTTTTTTCTCATTCCAAAGATCAATACATAGCACTAACATTTGAAAATGATTTCGGACACCGCGGCTCTTCTTAACGAAGCGCATTCTGGACATCCAATTTTGGTCCACTTTTTCGATCATTGCCGGCCGTATGTCACGAATAACACGGATAATGTTGGCCTCCAAGGCGTCAACTGTTGCTGGTTTATCAGCATAAACCAGTGTCTTCACGTGGCCCCACAGGAAATAATCGAGAGGTGTCAAATCGCACGACCTTGGAGGCGAATTGGCAAGTCCATTTCTCGAAAACAACTAATCACCAAATTGTGATTTCAATAAGTCGATGTTTGTGGTCGTCGTATGGCACGTAGCGCCATCCTGTTGAAACAATATCTCGTCCGAATAAATGTCATACATGTTTTAAGACAAAAAAATCATTGATCATGGTGTGGTAACGATCACCATTGACCGTAACGCGAGCTTCTTTTCATTAACAAACCCGTTAAGCCAAAAATGATCCTCATCACTGAACACAATTTTCCGGCTATAAGTTGCGCGAATAGATGACTGGTTTTCAAAGTAAATCTGGATAATTTGATAGCGTTATTCAAGCGTCAATCTATTCATGATGATTTGCCAGAGTATACTGATCATAAATGTCAAAAAGTGAGCGCGGTATGGCAGTTCGTTTACAGTTAGTTAACCCTTTCGTATGTTCTATCGGGATTGAAAAAAACACCCCAGGAAAATTTTCTGTTCCAAAGAATCGGTTGTAGAATAGCTACCCAGGAAAATTTTCTGTTCCAAAGAATCGGTTGTACATAGCTACCCAGGAAAATTTTCTGTTCCAAAGAATCGGTTGTACAATAGCTACCCAGGAAAATTTTCTGTTCCAAAGAATCGGTTGTACAATAGCTACTTTTCATTCACAACCCCTTCTACTGTCGATTCTAACACCGATTCTTTTTGTTTGAAATTGTCCCAAAAGCAATCCCTTCTATGGCTCCAAAGTGGAACCGGTTGCTCTAGAATCAGTTCTGGAACTAGTTCTGGAACTGATTCTACGTCACCCACACCTTCCATATAGGATCCCAGGAACTGGTTCCGGAACCAATTCCATGGAATCGGTTGCAGTGGAACCAGTTGTAGAATGGGTGTTGTTGGCTACCGATTGTAAAAAATTTTCCTGGGTACTTTTCATTCACAACCCCTTCTACTGTCGATTCTAACACCGATTCTTTTTGTTTGAAATTGTCCCAAAAGCAACCCCTTCTATGGCTCCAAAGTGGAACCGGTTGCTCTAGAATCAGTTCTGGAACTGATTCTACGTCACCCACACCTTCCATATAGGATCCCAAGAACTGGTTCTGGAACCAGTTCCATGGAATCGGTTGCAGTGGAACCAGTTGTAGAATGGGTGTTGTTGGCTACCGATTGTAAAAAATTTTCCTGGGTACTTTTCATTCACAACCCCTTCTACTGTCAATTCTAACACCGATTCTTTTTGTTTGAAATTGTCCCAAAAGCAACCCCTTCTATAGCTCCAAAGTGGAACCGGTTGCTCTAGAATCAGTTCTGGAACTAGTTCTGGAACTGATTCTACGTCACCCACACCTTCCATATAGGATCCCAGGAACTGGTTCCGGAACCAGTTCCATGGAATCGGTTGCAGTGGAACCAGTTGTAGAATGGGTGTGGTTGGCTACCGATTGTAAAAAATTTTCCTGGGTACTTTTCATTCACAACCCCTTCTACTGTCGATTCTAATACCGATTCTTTTTGTTTCAAATTGTCCCAAAAGCAACCCCTTCTATAGCTCCAAAGTGGAACCGGTTGCTCTAGAATCAGTTCTGGAACTGATTCTACGTCATCCACACCTTCCATATAGGATCCCAGGAACTGGTTCCGGAACCAGTTCCATGGAATCGGTTGCAGTGGAACCATTTGTAGAATGGGCGTGGTTGGCTACCGATTGTAAAAAATTTTCCTGGGACCCTTTATTTTTGAAAATTGAGAAATTAAAAAAATATTAAATTTAAACAAATTAATTATAATATTTATAATTATAAATATTAAAACAAAAAACTTAAAAAAAAATATGTTTGCAAATAAACTGTATCAGGCTCACTTTCTACACTTAAAATATTATTATATGTCAGTAGAAAAATCTGTTAAACGGGTTTAAAATCGATTTGACTAATTTTTAAAAAATTTTTACTTGAAACACTGAATTAAGCAAAGATTTTAGTTATCTTCATTTAACACAATACTAAAAATCCTCAGCAATTTTACAAAATTTATTGTAAAAATATAATATTTTCATGTTACTGTTATTACCCGGTAGATGGCGCCACCAATGTATCCGAAGTTTTAAAGATGGCGGTATTTCTTTCCCTCCGGATTTTTTAAAATGACCCATATCTCGAAAACCAAGAGAGATAGAACCACATAATACCCTAGCGAAAGGGATTGTCTCTATTCAAAAATGGACCTTGGCGGGGCCTTGGACCCTCGGAAATTTTTAATAAAAATGTTCCACTTCATAAAATGGCCCATATATCGAAAACTAAGCGATATAGAGCAAAACGCACAAAATGTTTGCTCTATTGAAGTGCCCTTATATGCCCTCACATGCTATGGACTAGGGGAGGGACCCGAGAACCTAAATTTTAATAAATTCTACGACTGAGTATAATTACAGATAAAACTGCAGTTTTGCTAATTTTTTACTTAAATTTAGATATGTTAAATTTAACAAAAAAGTGTCAAAATCAACAAATTTTATTTTAAGCCAAAAAACCGAAATCAATTCTGTTAAAGTAACAAATTTTTCTATTCAGCCAACAGACTTATTATTTTGAGTGTAGGATCACTTTTAGAGCAATTATTTTTTAGAAACCATACTTAAGTTCGAGCAGCTAAGTCTTAACAAGTGTAAACAAAAAACCAAATTCATAACACGAATTAATAACATTAAACTTATGGCCTGTTTTTATAAAAAGAATCAAACGAATTCGTTAAAACATTTGTGTGAAAAACACAAATTTAAAAACATTTTTCTTTAAACTTTTTTAACTTCATCTGTTCTGCATAGATGTCCTAACAAATTTGTGCAAAAATTTTGAAGAAAAGACGTTTTCAAATTAGTGTTCTTCATACAAATTTGTTAACGAATTCGTGTGATTCTTTTTACAAAAACACCCAGTTAAACTTAACGCATTTAACAAGGTGTTTAGATTTTAAACATGATAATTTGAAGTGTTTAAGAACAGAAATATGTACTGTAAAACATCTCACTTAAACACTGTTTAGCGCTTAAAGCACTGTAAGTTGTTTTTCACGTGAAAAAATTTCACTCGAACTTAAAAGGCCTCAAAAGTTTATTTTAATTCTAAAAATGAATAATTTTTTTTTATGTTATTAGAAAAACACAATCGTAATAAACACAAAATGTCACTTTTTCACAAGAAAAATAATAGTCTTTTATATTAAATTGGCATGAAAACAAAGTCTACACAATTTTCACGTGAAACTCATTATCGTGAAAAATCTTTTTATTTTATATGGAGTATAACAGTTTTTTCACGTGAAATCGAAACAACTTACTTTGCTTAAATGGGTAGGATCGAATGAAGCACGTATGTGTGAAACCCGTATAATACATTCATCTGGAATAAAAATTATATGTTTTGCTAAATATTATAACAATAACAAACTGTTATATCCACAAATTTTTTGTTATATTTAAGTTCAAGTTAGCTGAATGCAAATATCAGTCCATTCTGCTAAAATCAACAGAAATATTTGTTAAAAAAATAGTTAACTGCTGATATTAGAATGCTAAATTTTTATTCACATCAAAAAAAAAAATTAAAATTTTTATTTCGTTGTAAATATTTATTTTAATAATAACAAAGTTCTAATAATTCCATTCAAAATGTAACTGAATGAATATTTTTTTACAATACAATGCGTACGACCTTCATATTTATTTGTTTTTTTATCAGTTTCAAACTACGTGTTAATTACCAAAGTTTTTAAAACAAACTTATTTAAATTTGCATATATTTTTATTTATACCACAACTGAAAAGTTTTAAATAATATGAAAAGAAAATTTAATTAAAAATAATTTAATAGAAATAACTGACCTTTGCAAAAGTTCATCAGTACTATAATCCCATTTTATTTTGGAAACAAGGGATTTACATAATTTATGAGTCTCTGCAATGTTGCAAAATAAATTATGACAAAACCCATAACAAATGTCACTTCATAAACAAATAAAAATTGTAAACTATTGTTATGATAATTAAAAATAAATAAAATTCGTTATACATAAATATTTGCTATCTCTAAGAGCTTAACTTGTTTTCATTAAATTTTAGACAAATTTAGAATATGTTTGGTTTTAAATCTGTCAAAAGTTTATTAAAATTGTCATAGGGATTTTAATTGTTGAACTCTGTTTGATTTTCATATGATGTTTACGAAAATTTAGTAAATATTTAATGTTTTTCTAACCGTCATGCACCAGAAATTGTGTGGTGTATTATAGTGTGCGGTGTTGTTCATGGCACTTTAGATTGAACATTCATTCATTTGGTAGAGGTAACACTTCTTGACTTTTTTAAATTACATTTGTTTAAATTATATGCTACAACACATTGCAAAGTTATTTTAAATGTGTGTACCATAAAAAGTTAATAATATGTAAATTTAAATTAGTCTGTGATCTTGATTATTGTTAAGTTTACAAGAAGATTTAACGTATTTACAAAACAGTTAGCAAATTATAGTACGTACTAACAATAAGTAATGTGTTATTTGTATATTTTTTTTAACAAGGTTTATGGTAATTCACAACCTTGGTGGAGATCAAATGTAATGAAACTTTTGTCTCAGAAGTATAGTTTAAAATTTCCCGAACTTCTTCTCTTCCAGGCACACGGGAGTATAATTCGTCCGGGAATTCTTGGAAAGTTTACTGGAATATTAAAATACTAAAACTTAATAAGTTTTGTATAAAAATCGTCGCTCATAAAATAAGCAAAACTATTCTCTCTTACTTATTTTCAAAAGGAATTTGAGGACTTATATAATTTTTTGGAGGCCGAATAGGCTGTACTTTTTGATATTTATCAAGGTTAATTTGACATTATTTGGTTAAAACCAGGCACCGGAAAACGTTCTATTTTTTGTTTTTATCAAAAATAAATATCACTAAAGTTCAAAGTGTTTTTATTTCTCAATCGAAAACAAAAAAATTCAAATATGCTTTAAAATAAAAATATCCCTCAAGTTGAAATTCCAAAACTATCTTTACCCAGCCAGCAATTTCGGAGCGTTCATAAATAAGATTTTTAAATGGCTCATATAAATGATTATTGTTTTTTTGAAAACACTCTTTTTTTGTTTAATTTTTCCTTATTGGGGAAGCTTATAAAACTTTAAAAAAACTCATTATTTTAAGTTAAGTGTGCTCCTTTACTTTTTGTGTAAAGTTCAATAAAATGAGAGTAAGCTTAAAATCCTCTATCTAAATAACAAAATTACCCAAAAGTACGGGAACGCACAAAATCACTTTTCTAACCCAAAACTATTTAAAAGAAAAAAAATTAAAACGCGTATAATTTTAGTTTCAAAATTCGCACAGAAACACATATTTTTGCATTTAAAAGTTTTTTTGACTTCGTTCAGTTAATTTTTATATATAGAAGTTTTATTTTGTGTATTTCTTTGCTTAATTAAAATTTAGAATTTTCACAATGATATTATTTGTTCATCATTGCACCAGCTGTCCCTTTTACAATTTTTTTTTAATAGTAAAAAGAGAAGTTAATAGTAGACAGAGGCAGAAAATTTTATAAAAATATCTGTAAGAACGCAAAAATATCTGCAAAGGCCTAAATGTTCTTAAAACTTGTTTAATATTACAACTAAAAGTGGTAAAAGTTTTAATATTAAAAAACTAAAATTTTTCAATTAATTTTTGAAAGATGTGTACCTACACTAGATCCTACCACCTCACAGGCAAAAAAAAAAAAGTACGCACCTTCAAATATAAAGAAAAATTTCGAAAAAAAAATAATTTTTTTTTAATTTTTCATTATATATTCGGCATTTACAGTCGGATCTTAAAGTATGATATATCGATTTTTCTTGTCTCGAGGAGACCAATGTTTTGCTATAAAGGAAAAATCCAATAAAGAAAAATTTAAAAAAGCGGCCCCTACGTTCGGCAACGAAAAAATAAAAAAAATTTCTGCTGGAATTATCGAAAAACTTCCTTAGCAAAAGTTTAATGATTTTTTGCGAGCTTTAATTTTGTGACATTAGGGTTGTAGGAACTGAGATCTGGCAGGTAAAAACTAAAACGGGATACTTGAGGTCAATGGCCCTTAGAGCAAAACATTGGTCCCCTCGAGACAAAAACATCGATGTATCATACTTTAGGATCCGGCTGTAAATGCCAAAGATATAACAAATATTTTAAAAAGGCGACCCCTACGTTCGGTAAAAAAAAATTTCGAAATCTTCTTGCAAAAATAATTTAGATTCGACGGTTTACAGCGAACTTTTTTTTGTGGTACGATATAGTGTACAAAAAAGTAGTCAAAAAGTTATACGAGGGGTACTATTTACATTTCGGGAACTGGCAACACTAATGTCAATAGCTAAAATCTGGCAACACTATAATAAAATTTGACATCTTTCAGCATAAACGTAACCACAATGTTTTGATGTAAATACAAGTGCTATTTGTTTTGTTTACAGTGTGTTAAGAAATTCAATTTGGCCAAAAAATGGAAATTTCAAGAGAATGTTTTCGTATAATGTGTCGATGAACTCAGTTCTTAGTATGGCGATAAAGCACCATCAAAAGCCAGTGTAAATCGCTGGTATAGTCAATTCAATCATGATCGTAGTTCGGACGCCGACGAATTCCGTGAAGGTCGTCCAAAATCGGTTGTTGTGCCACAAAACATCGATGCAGTGCGTGAACTAATAATGCAAGATCGTCATGTGACATATCGTGAGATAGAGGCATTCTTGCACATTAGTTCCACTTCAATACATTCGATTTTGCATAATCACTTAGTTGTAAAAAAAATTTGCTCTTATTGGATACCCCATAATTTATCAATCGCTCAAAAAAAGGCTCGCGTCGTTTTGTGTAAGGGAATGATTAAAAAGTTCGACCGTGGTGCTTCAAAAACCGTGTATAAAATCCTGACAGGGTATTCCAAGACGAGCGAAATCCAACGAAAGTTGTTCGTGGAAGAAGCACAGCGAAGCACATGGTCGTCTGTTTCTTGGGTCATGTCGCCACTGTTCCATGTTTTGGAGGTGTCTCAAGAGGAATGGAAAAACTGCTATGACAAATTGTTTGAACGAATGCAAAAGTATATTGATCATCAAGGGGAATATTTTGAAAAACAATAAAGCCATTTTGATTTGAAAATGTTTGTTATTATTTGCTATTCCCGAAATATAAATAGTACCCCTCGTATAACGTCAATGCCTTATTTGTAAAATAAAATAGATTAGTATTCTATAAATATTTATTTTTTTATTTTATGCTCTTACATGAAAAGTTAAGTGCTTCTGGGCATTAAACGAAAAACCTAAATTCAAGGAATTAAATACTAAAGTTAGTTCCTTCAGGGAGTTAAACGAAAAATTTAATTCCGTATGAAATAAAACGAAAAGTTTAATTCCTTCAGGGAATTTAGTGCAAACATGGAATGAATTCCTTGACCAAAAATTTAATTAACTCGATTTGAATGAATTCGTTAGTGAATGAATTCTTTAATGCTTAATATTTTTGGTCAGGAAATTCATTCCCTTAATTTAAATTCTTTGAATTCATTTACAGGAATTAATTCCTGGCATTTTCTTATTAATAAATTCATCCCTTGAATTTATACATTGAATTAAATTTTAGGAAATTGATTTCAAAAAGTTATTAATTCCTTAAAGATCTCCTTTATATAGTTCCATGAAGCTAATTAAAAAAATAGGATTCCAAACTAATACTACATTCAAAACAGTTCCTACATAACAGTTATTCGTGTAGTAATCTATAGTTATTTTTAACTGTAATTACAGTTGTTCTTTTATAGAAGAACAACAGTAATTACAGTTATTGAAAAAAAACAACTGATGAAAAATACAGTATTTCTTAACCGTTGTTTAAAGCCGTTGTTTTTAATATTATTTTGTAAGTTATTCAGAAATAGAAAAAACTCATTGAGTTTTGAAAATTCTTTCATAGATAAAATTACTATTTCAAATTATTTCTTAATTATTTGTTTAGCTTACCATTTCTTGCCGACACCAATTGATTATCCACGGTTAAACTGGTTATCCTTTGTGTTAGAGTACTTATACATATTATAGTCCATATTATATGATGGCAATTTATTAATTTCCAACGTATCATGTTGAGCAATTTTGTTTAAATTAATGATTTTTACTTTATTGTACCCTTTATGGGCTTGCTTAAAGAGCTTAACTTTTCTTAAGATATTTAAAACACTTTTGATTCTAAATTACAAAAAACAACCGTTGCTCATGAAATGCTACTTTACAATGATTAAATTTTGTTATAAATTTTTTTTCAACTTTTTTCAAATTATTCTAAATTATTTTTTTTTTTTTTTGGCAAATACGTTTACACACTTCCGTTAAATTATACTAAACTTCAATATAACAACTTTTCACCTTAATATATTTTTAAACAAGATACACAAATACAAACAGAAAATAATTACTTAAAACATAAAAATTTCACTATTCTAAAAATAAATCTTAAGACACCACAAAGTCAGTCTTTAAGAACAAACTAATTTCAGAAGAAAGAACTTTAAAATAATAACAATAGCTTTAGTAATAAAAATAAGAAACTGAAAAGTAATGCTCGAGTGATTTTTTATTTCAATTCAAAATAAACTCAAGTTTGTGAAAAAAATGGCAATTTTAAAACATAGTTTAGGTATAATACTCTTCTTTATTTCACCTTACTCTTTACAAGATCTCCCGCTAAGTATTGTATTAATTAAAAATGCAGACTATTTTTGGTGTCTCTGTTTAACTTCTTAATTTATTTTGAAAGAAAGAAGAAAAAAGTCAGTCAATAACCTATTCAGCCAAGCAAGATAAATTATTAAAACAACAAAACTCATTAAGTGGATACAACAACTATTATCTAAACAAAAGATTAAGATTTAAAATATACATAGTTAGAAAGCAAACTAAATATGTAAATTAGACTGGCGCTTATTTCAATTTTAGTTATTTTATTAAAAATACAAACTCAATGAAAATAGGTGAAATTACAAACTCAATGAGAATTTCTTTTACTCGTCTGCACATTAAAAAAATAAATTCAGCAAAAATGTTACTGTGTCAGCAAATTTTTAGTCAGGAATTGGTAATTTCAGCAAAAGGGGTTTGCTGATACAAACCAATATAGATTTGATTGGATCAGTTCCGTATTGAAAAATCAACAAAATGGATTGAAGGCACCGCACAGTGATTCGTCCCCATATAACGATTGGACAAAAATAGAAGGAGTGGAGACAGAGTTTTGAAATTTGGTATACTGACATAGAACCCCTTAATTAAGAAAAATTTTAATTTTTGGAAATATCGGGCCAAGGACACGCCCACCTCCCATAGGTCCTGAAATTTAAAAATAATATATTAGCTAGATAAACGGACGTAAAATTACAAAAAGTATCTATTGAGATGCACATAAAACTGGAAACGTTTGTGTCAATTTTTATCAAAATCGAAGCAAGGACTCTTAGTCCTGCCATATATCCTTTATGTTAAAATCTTTATAAAACCTGCAAAAAATATCCGATTGCGATAAAATTTAGGACGTAAATTGATATAAGGTCAAGCCAAATTTGTGCCAAATTTGGGTAAAATCGATTCATTAACAAAAAAAAAAAAAAAAATGGCTTTCACAAAAAATGGGGTTTAAACGCTTTAAATAATTTTTCTAAAACAAAAAAAAAATTAAATATGATTAAAATAGAAAACCATGTGAATCCTCCATTTTAGGCATAGGGTATGTTCAGCGAACTTATGTAAAACACTACTACGAGGAACATTTTTGTGGAATATTTTAACCTCCTAACTCTTCAATTAAAGGGACTTTTTTGGCCCTCTTTTAAAAACGGACAAAAAAGACCCGCAAGTTGAAGAGTTAGAGGGTTAAAATGTTCCGCAAAAATATTTGTCATGAAATTCTACTATAAGTCACTGAAGACATCAGCATTGAAAATTTAACTTAAAGGCCAGTAATAAGTAAAAACTTAATATGTGTAAAATCGTAAAATCGATTCATTAAGGGGGGACATGACATTGGCCGTTTTTTGAAAGCGACTTTTTTATAATTTTGTATTTTAGTAAATATTGTTAAGATTCTAAGAAAAAAAATTTCATGGAAAAATTCCTATGGGTTCAAAAGTTACAGCCGGATTAGTGAGAGCGCATTTTTAATTTTCGCGCTACCTACGTACGGCAGCTGGTATATACTTGTTCTACTTGCTACCTGACTTTTGGTGGTTGTTATTTCGTACCTACCTCCAATGAAAGTTTGAATGCAAAAATTCGGATCATTGCACATAAGTGTATGCCAGGCAGCAACAGAATTGTTAATATTTCAAGCAGCATGGCAGTGTCTACTTACAATGACGGCGCTTATAGTTATTTGCAAATGTTTCAACTACTTGGTATTACCATAGGAGCTACAGCATTGAATTTTTGCAAAGGAAATGATGCAAATCGTTTGAAATGCGCCAGAGTGAAACTTCAAAAGAAGGCCGAATTGCTAAACGATTGCAAAAAACTATAAGAAACAGCACAACATAAGATAACGAAGGCATACAGTACGAAGCAGGCATGGTAGATTGAAGGTAACCTTTTTTTTCTTTGTTCACAAACTTTGAACGCGTTTATCTCGTTAACCATGTTTTTCGTACTGGTTGCGGCACTAGCGGGTTCATTTTTTGACGAAATTTTTTGATTAAACTTGATTCGCTATCGTATGACACGAGCTTTTTTTGAAATTTTTTTTCCCATTTTTTATGAATTTTTAAAGTCAATATTTTTTTCGAAAAAAACACACTTTCAAATTTGGAACATCACCAAAAATTGAGAAAAAATTTAAAAAAAGCTCGTGTCATACGATAACCAATTTTGTTAAGATTTTCCAGATCGGATAATTTTTGCGACTCCCCGTTTTTTTCTCTGCCGCCAGTTTGGAGCTCTATAAAACCATGTTGGAGTGAAAAATATATTTTTTTAGAATTTGTTTTTCGAAGCAATAAAAAATAATTGTTTTCTAAACATATACTAAAATCCATATTTTAATTTAACTACAAATATATTGAAGTAATTAAAAAAAAATCTCCGAACAAGTTTTTAAAAAAATTTATTTTTGAAAATTATTTTCGTGAAACAATTAAAACCCATTTTTCTGTTAAGTCATTTTTGCATAAAATTCTCTGAGTTTAGCGCCCTCTCTTGGCGGCAACAGCAATCACACCAAATATTTTTTTTCACATTTGTTTGAGTTACTTTCTTGTGTTTAAAAAATCCTTCTTTAATCACAATTTGAGATAAAAATTTTTTTTTTATTTTTGTCCATGGGACGAAGCATAGTGCATCGTAGTCATAACTATTTGATGTTTTGTATATTTTTAAAATATTTTTTCCATAGAAACACCGACAGATTCTTAAATATTTTTCTTAAAGAAAAAGTAGTAGTAATATTTTTTTGAAATTTAAACATTAAAAAAAATTATAAATTTATTCCCATAGAAAATTTATCTAAAAACGATGAGAAAATAATCGGAATCGGGGTTAAGTAATGAATTTAAAAACTTCTCACTAAAGGTAAGTGCTGCCCTAATTCGCAAATAATTGTTAGAAACCCCTTTAAAACAAATCACACACACAAAAAACAAACCAAAAATGATTCATTTGTCAGCTTTTAGTTTTCAACAGCTTCTGTTTTTTTATTCGGTCATTTTTTCATCACGGGGTTATGGCTAGGGTTAAATATGATTTATCGTTTAATATTATATCATAATGACATTACGAACAATTGTTTTTTTTTTCTCCTAAAAATTTGTGAATATAAGTTTTAATTAAAATATATTGTAGCAAAAAAAAAAAATAAACAAATAAATAAAAATGTTTAAAAGTTTTAATATAAAAAACGCTCAACAAAAAACTTTGTTCATCAATCCGTAAACTTCTATTTAAAACAATTGCTACCATACCGTACTCTAAACTAACTGATGATGTTAGAATCTGTATAAGTTTTTGTTGTTAAATAATTTAAATAGAGTTTTAATTAATTATTTTAAATAATTCTTTATTACTGCTAAACTGATGTCATGTATTTTTTTATTTTTTAGAATTTTAAGTGAAGATTAAATGACTCAGATTGGTATAGAAAGGTAAGAAGGAGTTAAGAATAAAGTTGAGAAGGAACAAAGCTAGAAATGTGGAAAATTACGTAGTTTTTCTGTAACTGACAGTGTCTAATATAATTTTAATACCCTACACGACTAAGTGGACAGAGCATAATAAATTTGTGCTGAGGGTTGTAACACCAAAAAATATTGGACGTAGACCCAGCTTTTAGCCCCATTGAGAAAATATTAGTCTATTTCCATTATAGTATCATAAAGGCCCCAAAAGCTGTTAAGGGTTACTTATCTCAAATTAAATTAAGAATATTATTTTTAGACGTAGCTTCATCAATATCCGCTCAGGAATATCTGTAAAAAGTTAGTAGAAAAATTAATAAAACTTCTTGTATATCAAGTACACTAGTTTTCAGCAATATTTTTGTTGAAATTGTGTTTTTAGCAAAAGAATTAATTATATTTTTTCAGCACTAAACTAATTTTGAACCAATGGGGGCGTTCGGCAGATACAATTTGACAGTCAACAGTTCTACAACAGTTGTGCAACTATCTGCTGAACGACCTGATCACTAACCGCTCAGTTTGAGCGCTTAGGTAGCGCTGTCATATTTTGGTAGCCTAAAAAATGTTTGCTACTTTTGATCAATTAGTGATACATTTGTTGTTGTGGTTTTTAAAAACTTTTTGTTTTGTATGATTGACAAATAAAAACATACAAATATAATTCAAAAACAAAAAATTTAAAAAATCAAAGGAAAATATAGAAAAAATGTATTTAAAAACAAAACAAAGAAAACATCGTTCAGCAGAGTAAGTAATCACAAAGCGCTACAAGTCACCGGTATCAGTTTAAGGTTTCTCTGCCGAATGCTACCAATGTTTTACTAATTTTTTTTTTTTGCTACCAAAATTGTGCTGATAAACACATTTATACACCGGAAAGAATCCATGCTTTATAAGTTATTGGGATAGAATTTTGTTTATATTATTTATAATTATTTTTATACATTTTTAGATTTTTAAATAAATCATGTCGACAACTTGCAAGTCTGAACATTTTTACACTTTACAAAGCTTTTTAAATAATTTTAAAAGATTGAAAACACAATTTCCAGATTTAAATTTTCAGCAAATAAATTAACTAAAGTATAATTTCTCTATATATTTCATGAATTTTTTTCAGTCTACTAATATTTAGCAAAAAGTTTTATTGATTTTAGGATGGATTTTTTAATTAAGTGTTAGCAAAACTTTTGCTGAGATTATTACTGTATTGGGTAAAAATCAGCTCGCTTAAATTACCAACTTTTTCGAAGGCTCGCTCCTGACTACAAATTTGCTGACACCCCATGTGAAAATAATACATTGACTTCTACATATCTATAAGATCATGAATATATATGGTCATTAGACCGTACCTCAAAAAAAAAAAAGTTCGCCGTACACCGTCCAATATAAATTATTTTTGCAAGGATTTTTGAGTTTTGCATTTTTCGTTATATCTTTGGCATTTATAGTCGGATCTTTAAGTATGACACATCGATGTTTTTCTCTAGAGGGGACCAATGTTTTTCTCTAAGGGCCACTTACCTCAAGTATTCCGTTCTAATATTTACCCACCAGATCTCAGTTGCTACCACCCTAATGTCAGAAAATTAAAGGTCGGGAAAAATCATTAAACTTTTGATATCCAAGTAAATAAGTTTTGATATAGTCATATGTTATCATACAAAATTTTGTATAATTATATATTGGAACATATGTATATACCAAGATATAATTATATAAAATTTTACGAAATTATATCCTAAATATATAACTATATCTTGTTATATATTGCACAATATATAGTGCAACATATTACAATATCCAATTATATATAGACCTATATGTAGTTACATATGCCTTATATAATTATGTATAATTGTATCAAATTATATACATCTAGTTGGATATGATTATATAATATTTGATACATTTGGATGAGGACAAAATCCGGTTAAAATTGTATCAAACCATATCTTATTCCATCAAATTAGATCTAATTGTGTCAAATTAGATATAATATGATCATAATACGTAACATTACACTACCAGTAACATTTCTGAGGAACATTCTAACCCTCTAACTCTTCAATGAAAAGGAATTTGTTGGCCCCTTTTTAAAAACCGACAAAAACGACCCGTGAGTTGAAGACTTGGAGGGTTAAAATGTACCACAAAAATACTCCTCGTTGTGTTTTACATAAGTTCGCTGAACACATCATATATCTAAATTGGAAAATTCCCATAGTTTCCCACTAAAATCTAGGTTTGTGGGACATTTGAGCGCCAATTCTGAATAAGTACGAAATTAACCCTTAAACACATTTTAAGATTTTACTTATTGCTGGCACTGAAGTTAAATTTTCAATATTGATGCCTTAAAAGACTTATAGTAGAATTTCGTGACAAATATTTTTGCGGAACATTTTAACCCTCTAACTCTTCAACTTACGGGTCGTTTTTGTCCGTTTTTAAAAGAGGGCCAAAAAAGTCCCTTTAATTAAAGAGTTAGAATGTTCAAATATTCCACAAAAATATTCTTCGTAGTGTTGTACATAAGTTCGCTGAACATACCCTATACCTAAAATGGAGGATTCACATGGTTTCCTATTTTAATCTTATTTAATTTTTTTTGTTTTAGAAAAATCATTTTAAGCGTTTAAACCCCATTTTTTATAAGAGGTATTTATTATGAAACGATTTTACCCAAATTTGGCACAAATATGGCTTGACCTTATATCAATTCACGTGCTAAATTTCATGGCAATCGGATAATTTTTGCAGGTTTTATAAAGATTTTAAGATAAAGGATATATGGCAGGACTAAGAGTCCTTGCTTCGATTTTGATAAAAATTGACACATACGTTTCCAGTTTTTTGTGTATCTCAATGGATACTTTTTGTAGATTTACGTCCATTTATGTATTTTTAAATTTCAGTACCTACGGGAGGTGGGCGTGTCCTTGGGCCGATATTTCAAAAATTAAAATTTTTCTTAACTAGGGGCTTCTATAGCAGTGTACCAAATTTCAAAACTCTGTCTCCACTCCTTCTATTTTTTGTCCAATCGTTATATGGGATCAAAGCACTGTGCGTCGTCCGCTGACGATTTCCTTAGGCAAGAATGAAATTTTGATAGGGACATGGGATTAGAACGCATTTAATTCCTTCAATGCAATTAATATTTATCACGACAAAAATAAATATTAAATGCATATACCCTTCTTTCTTACTTTTATTCTATCCTACTTATTTTTCTACAAAAGATAGGACATCTAAAAAAATTAAATATGGTGTCATTTATAGGAAATTTTTACATGATATCAATGTTCGAATTTATACCAAGAATGACCTTAATTTACCCATTAAGTTAGAGTCAAATAAAAACATTTTAGATAAAAGAGAATTCTAAAAAAACGCTTTCTTCATGGAAAACGAGATTTTAAAAAATTTTCAAGCGATTTAAAAAATTCGCCAGATTTTTGTTCAGCTTACCAAATTTAATTAGAAAAAATGCATCGCTCAAATGATTTAAATATAAAAATTTAAGCGATTTTTCGAAAAACGAAATTGCAACTACAATGCTTGAATGGAAGGTATTAAACAATTTTTAAATTTAAAAATAATTGCTAAGAATATTCCATTTTAATTAATTTTTTCTGCCGTGATGAATTTTCAAAATTGATATTTTTATAAATCCGGCGCACTCTACCTTGGTATATATTTTCCAAACTACTAAAACAATTTCAATGGCATGTATATCGCTGGAAAGCTTATAAGATTGCAGTTTTTAAGAGATACTTTATTATCTACTATAATCCAGTCAGGCTCTCAAAGAAAAATATGTTTTTTTTACTTAACCACAATATATTTTAATTTAACTACTCGTATTAGAAAATGTTAACGAATTTGCCAAAAAAAAAATAATAGTTTTATGATTTAAAAATTTTTTTAATGATATTTTATTTTTTTTAATATTTTTTTATTAATTTTTAAGTTTTTCAAAACACGCACCACAAATTATAATAAAATTTTTGCTTCGTTAATTCTTAGCATAAATTAAGGCCAAGTAACTTGAACATTTCTTTATCATAACTTATGTTGTTTTTTTAAACAAATTTGAAAATGAAAATATTTTCAAAAAATCACAATAAATAATAACGGGAATTGTTTTGTTGTTAATTTGTTTATTTCTGTTAACAAATGTAAAGTTTGTTGTATTTGCATTTAGCAAAAATTTAAACTTCCGCTTGAATTCATGTGTTCTATATTTTTTTTTTTTTTTTTTATTTAAAATTTCAGATTTTGTCTTATTTAATTAACTTTATTTGTTTGTTATTGTTTTGGATGTTCAAATTAAGATTACGTTTTTGTGTTGGTATTACAAAATTAAGGTGAAAGATTACACTTTCTTTTTTTGCTTTAGTTTTTGCTTAACTATAAAAATTTCATAAGTTATAATTTTATTTTAAGAGGTTTTTAGAAGATTTTTTTCTTTTTTTGCTTTAGTGTTGGCTTAACTATAAAAATGTTGTATATTATAATTTTATTTTAAGAGATTTTTAGAAGATTTTTGTGATGTAAACTCGCGTTTTATTTCTTTTATTTTTTTTTTGTTTTGAAATTTTTGCATGCGATTCTTTTACCGTTTGTATGTTTACACTCAACAGTTTTAAATGTGAATAACTTTATGCGAAATAATAATAAAAAATAAAGATTCTGAATAATGATTTAGTTTAGTTTTGTGTGTGTTCCCTTTTGAGTTAAAAAATTGAATGAAATTATTCTTCTTTTTTTATATTTTATTATTTCGAACATCATCATCATCATGATCAACATCTACATCATCGACATCGACTCTTTCTACATTGAGTCTATTTGAAATTTAGTTTTGTCTATAACTCCACAGCACAGTGGGACATTTATTATGAAATTGCATACAAATCCTATAAAAATTTATGCAGGGCTTAAGCATTGAATAAAAGTTATAGACGACCAAATAACACAGTTTTGCAATGAATACTTTCATATAACTTTTTAGCGTTTAGTAAACCCTTTTCAAGGGTCTTTAACTTTTTTTTTAAAGAGTAGAATATGAGACAGACTACATATAAAATAATATATAGTATTTGTTGGTTCAATAGAAGAATTTGTTAATTTAACAAAATTTATTCCTGTGTTTTTTGGCTTAAAATTAAATTTGTTGATTTTTACATATTTTTTGTTAAATTTAACAAATCTAAATTTAAGTAAAACTACAGTTTTATTTTTAATTATACTACGTCGTAAATTTTTGTTCAAATTATAGGGTTACTCCCGGTTTGCTCTATCTCGCTTAGTTTTGAAGGGCTATTTTATGAAATGGAAGGGGACCTGGAAAATCCCCGAAACGATCGCATTTTCATTCCTGAAAGTGTAGAGGTTTTTGAAAGCAAAAACTCAGTGAAGTATTTGTCAGGAGAGTATCCTGATGAAGAAAAATAGTAGTTTTTGAAAAAAAGTACTTATTATGTTATTTCAGAATAAGGAAATTGGCCTCGAACTGAATTAATAAATTTCTAATTAATCAATTAAAAAGGTCGAAAACACAATTTTTATTTTTTAAATAAAAATTAAAAACCAACATGGAATTTTTTATTTTAAATTTTAGAGGGTCCAAGGCCTAACCAAGGAACATTTTTGGATAGAGATAAGCTTTTTATATTTCGACTACCTCTACTACTTCAGAAATATTCATCCATTTTGCACTATCTCTCTTAGTTTTCAAGATTTTTTAAAATGGCTCACCAACGGGAGTGGAAGAAATAGCGCCATCTTTACAACGTACTTCAACTTTAAAAATATTCGTACACTGTAGACTTGTGTCGTTCGTGAACGAACTAGTTCAATTGAACTAGTCACTTAATTGATCGAAAGAACTAGTTCACTTTCTAATCGCTCTTCTAGTTCAATCGTTCATTTTATTACCTTTGGCCGGGGATAATTTTATTTCTTTTTATTAATTAAAAATATTTTCTGCACTAAACATTTTTCTTGTTTTCTAAAAATTCTTAATTTGTCATATATTTTATATCCTTGTTAACTAAAAGACGAGCTATATGAATTAACTACCTATTCAAAATTCCCAAACGAACAATCGAAAAAATTGTTTTCTGAACGATTGAACGAGATTGTGAAAGAGCAATTGAACTAGAGGGCCGAACTACTTAGTTCTTTACAATAAATTGAACTAAAAAGAGCGGTCACCAAAAAGAACTAGAATGCCCAAGTCTAGTACACTGGTGGCGTCATCTGCCAAGTACCCTGAAAATATTATGTTGTTATGTTTTTACCTTTTAAAAACGTAACCAATTCCACTGCTGAAACAAATTGTTAAGTTTTACCTTCAAAAACGTACATTTATCTCTTTTAGATAAAGCGGGTTGGTGCTCTTTGCAATTAAAATAACACACACTCTTTTATTTGATTTTGAACTTATACAATTTTTGTAGCAAAATAAATTAGTAAAACATTAGTTCAAAATTAGTTTAGTGCTTAAAAAATATAACTAAAACTTTAGCTGAAAAAGGAATTTCAGCAAAAAAATTGCTGAAAACTAGTAGACTTGATATACAAGATGTTTTACAAATTTTTCTACTAACTTATTTTTTTGAGTGTACTGATCAAATCAGTACTAATGGTCACTAGAGCGTACCACCTTACAGGCAAAAAAAAGTGCGCCGTACACCCTCCAATATGAAGTATTTTTGCAAGGAGGTTTCAAAAAAAATTTTTTTTTGCCAAACGTAGGGGTAGCCCTTTTTTGTTATACCTTTGGCATTTACTGTCGGATATTAAAGTATGATATATCGATGTTTTTCTCTCGAGGAGACCAGTGTTTTGCTCTAAGAGCCATTGACCTCAAGTATCCCGTTCTAGTAGTTACCCAGCAGATCTCAGTTGCTACCACCCTAATGTCAGAAAATTAAAGCTCGAAAAAAATCATTAAACTTTTGCTAAGGAAGTTTTTCGATAAACCCAGTAGAAAATTTTTTATTGTATATTGGTTGCGGAACGTAGGGGTCGCCTTTTTAAATTTTTTTTCATTGGATTTATCCTTTATAGCAAAACAGTGGTCTCCTCGAGGCAAAAAAATCGATATATCACACTTTAATATCCAACTTTAAATGCCGAGGCTATATTGAAAAATTGATAAAGGCGACCCCTACGTTCGACAAAAAAATTTTTTTTTGAAATGGCCTTGCAAAAATACTTCATATTGGAGTGTGTACGGCGAACTTTTTTTTGAGGTACGGTCTAATGGCCACCCTAAATATAACTAAAATTTTCTATATTTAACGGTTTTATTTCTGCTATTCTTATCTTACTAATACATATTTGACAAAAATAATCTGCTAATTTCAATAATTTTTTTTTGCAAGGTAATTTTTAAATTATTTTTAATAGTTTTGGCTAATATTTTCTATTAAAATGGCAGTGCCCTACATTTTCTAAAAAAATATTTTTTTTTTTACTTTTTTCTCACCCACTGTATTTAATTATTTTGTTACAATATACTTATATAGAAGTGGGGGAAATATTTAATTTGGCATTTGTTTTTAGTATTTTTTCCACTATTTAAATTTTTACTCAGGTGAGACAATAGTAATGATAATAACATTGTACAAAATCTATAGTAAATATTTTTACTAACAATCTCTAACGAATCTCCCTACAAACTCTAACAATATACTAAAAAAAAACAAAATTGACAATAGACAAACACCATGATCATTGTCATCATCAACATCATTGGCAAGTGGCAAGAGTGGCGGGCAGCAGCGCCAGCAACAGACCAAAGCTAAATCAAAACCCACTCTGTAATTCATTCATTCAACCAACCATCCAATTTTATTCATTAGATCTTCAATTGTATGCAATTGTTTTTTTTTTCTAGTTTTAGTGGTACAACTAAAAATGTTTAAACATTACAATTATTTATATGCCTTGTTTCTGTTATTTTAGTTTTTTTTTTTGGTAATTATACATACCAAGCACTTGAAGTATTAAAACTGCTAATTTTAACACAGAAAAAGCTAAAAATAATAACGACAAAGTTCAAAATTTAGAACCATGAAGTTCGTTTGGTGGAAGCACACCTCAGGTTTATTTGCAGTTGAGTACATTTTCCTTCACTCTACATTAAATGAATGTTTAATTTCTTTCTAGCACCACTACAAACCACCATCATCACCTGGAAAAACTCTCACTCAAATTATAAATAAACAAACTTGCTTTAACATGAGTTTGCAATAATTTATTTATAATTGTTGTTGCATTTAAGAACTATTATTTTGTTTGTTAACAGAGTTTAAAAGTAATTAATTCTTTTAGTTCACTTTGAGTTGTAATAAATGCTTTTAAACCACAGATCCGCTTAACAATTTTTAAACCAAATTTCTGACATATTTCTTTTTTGTATTTTTTTGACCTTAAAACGTCCTCTAGTTGAAACATTGGCAACCAAAAATTAAATTCTGCAGAATATACCAGCCAAATGGGTGCAGATATTTAGAAAATTTAAATTTAATATTTTTATAAAAAAATCTATTTACGAAAATCTTTACGAAACTTGTTGCAACGAATTTAATGAAAAAATGTATTACATCGTCTCCAAAAATTAAAAATGATTTTATATAAAATAAAAAAGGAATTTGTTTTGACATTTTTTAATACAAGAGATTTTTATGTAATTTAGGAGTGATTACAAATTTAACTACTCTTAACCCTTTTGTTAATGATATAAATGAATTCCTAAAACCTCAAGTGAAAGAAATAAATGCAATTTGAAAATAAAAATATAAAGTTTGTTTATAAATTCATAACAAAATATAATGAAATTCTTAATGAATTAATTCTTTAAAAGCTCAGACTTTTAGATTCCATTTTTTGTTTTTTTTCATTGTTTATACTTCTTTTTATTAAATAATTACACTAGTTTACAGTATATTTTGCGCATTAAATTTTACTATGCTTTGTGTAAATTACGATCTGCTAAATACAAAAATTTTTAATGAATTTAGTTTTTGGAGATCTTTTAGATTTCTATTAGATGAAGTTTTAACTATTTAGAGTTAGAAACAGCCAGTCTAGTAATAAGGATTATTAAAATATACACAATGAATTGGGAAACATAAATTACGTGTTTTCAACCAGTTCACTGGTCATTCAATCTTTCAAAGAAATTAGCACATTATTTGTTAAATATTAGTAAGATGAGAGCAATTGTGAAATTTACAGATTCTTAGTTATATTTGAGTTAACTTTTAGTTAATTGATACTGACAAATTATACTGTAAAATGTGCAGAAATTGAAATTAAAATTTTTTTTTGTGATTAGTTAGCGCATCAATTATTCAGGAAAGTTTTTTGCTGATTTTAGCAGTATAAGGATCTAGTACTGAAAGTCCAGTTAAGATTTAGCTAACAGTTAAATTAAAATTTTATATTGGAAAAAATAACAAGTTTTTCAGTTAAAGATCCAGTAAGTACACTGATAGAAATAAACCTTCAAAAATAGCAGAAAAAGCTACTAGAAATTAGTTAAAAATTACGTTGCACAAAAAACTACCGAAATTAGCACAATTTTTTGTTTAATAATCATAAGACAAGAACAGCAGAAATAAATAAGTTAAAATTTACAGAATTTTAGTTATATTTAAGTTAACTTCTAGTTAATTGAAAATGACAAATTGCACTGTAAAATCCGCAGAAAATTTTGCTAAATATTAGTAGATTAAAATTAGCAAAAACAAACTTTTATATCTACGAAATATTTGTTATTTTAAACTAAATTTATTTGAATGCAAATATCAGTCTATGCTGCCAAAATCAACAGAAATATTTGCTAAAAAAAATTGTGAACTGCTGTTTTCAAAAGCCTCGATTTTTATTTGCATTTAAAAAAAAATCGAAACAAAAAACTTCGAAAATTTAAAATTTTTTTGCGATTTTTTAGGCTACTAATTATTTGGCAAAATTTTTGCTGATTTTAGCAGCTTAATTTGCTATATTCCATTAACAAAAATTTAACAAAAAAATACACTCACAATATTTTATCGTTAAAAAGAACCTAAAATATATATTAAATTAATTGAAAAAACAATTAAAAAAAGGACTATTAATTTTTCATTACACAGAAAGAATTTACAAAATTCTAATTAAATTTTTAAGCACCTTACTCATACCAAATTTGTAAATACAAAAAAAAACTTTTTAAAAAGGCACCAACAAAGAAATTTGTAAATCAAAAAAAAAAATATTCTTTTTTTTGTAACTTTGAATTTTTAATTTTAAACGATTTTTATATGAAAGATAACAATTTACAAACAAGTAACAAATATTTCAAAAAAAAAAAAAAAAAATTGTTGGGAATAAAATTTCAATTTAAAAGAAAATTCCTATTGTTGGTGCCTACTGTTTTTTTGTGTATATTCAAACTTTTTTTTATCTATTTTTTGCTATCTATTTTCAAACATTGTTTAAACAATCCATAAAAGAAATAAAAATAAATGAAAAGTCTGTCAAAACAATCTTCAATTTTTAACTGACCAAAAGTTGAAAAAAAAACGATTTTGTGGTTTGTTTTTTTTATATTTGAAAGTTTTTTTTTGTTTGAATTTTCAAAACACTATACACACACACGTTCATATTTTTATTGGCTTTGTTTGTGTGTATGAGTGAAGAATTTCTTTCTATTTGAACAAAAAAGAAAACCGACAATATTTGAATTTTTTGTTTTAAAACAGAAAACAACGAAATTATTTAAATTATTTTTTCTAAAAATAGAAAATTAAAAGTAGAACATTTGACTGAAAGTATCAACTCCTACAGAAGATACGTATTTTTTTGTAGTTTGTTTTTTATTGACTTATAAAAAAAGTTTAACAATATGTTTCCATGTATTACTATTGATTCTTCAATTGAAAACAAACTTTACCTATTACTTTTCAGATAAAGCTCAATCGGCTATGGAAAATATATTGTGAGTATATAACTAAAATTCTGTATGTTTAACAGTTTTATATTTGCTGTTCCTATATTACTAATATATAGCAAATATAATCTGCTAATTTTAGCAGTTTTTTCTGCGGCATCATTTCTAATTAACTTAGTAACTTTTTCTGCTATTTTTATGAGTGTAGTTATTGTTATTTAATAAAATTCAGCAATTCTTTAAATAAAACAAAAAAAAAAATAAACGTTATTTTGTTAAAAGTCAGAATACTTAAAAAAACCATTTTTTAAACATTAAAAAAAATTTTTTAACAGTGTATTTTTATATTTATTTATTCACATAAGTATAAATAAATCTATTAACTAAAGGAGAACGAAATTCAATGTTATGAAATTTAAACGAAAAATAAAAAGCTGTCTCAAAATGAGGGTTCATTTTTCGGACTCAAAAAAGATTACAAAATTATTTAAATTTATGAGAAAAATTTCGATTTTATACGTTCTTTTTTCTGAGTCACACGGGGCTCTTTTGGACGGACCACTTTCATAGGAAAAAGTGTAAAAATGTTTATGTTTTTGGAGCTCATTTGTGAGTCATTAATGATCATCTATGTTTGCTGGGTTGTTTTTACAGTTGGCATGTCAGCTAGCACTTGATCTAGCTGATTAGAGTCTTATTAAGAAGATATGCAATATTGATAAATTTTTAATCCAATGCATTAATTTTTAATCAAATGCATATAAGATAAACCAGTAGAAATCCTAATCAAATGTATTAATATTTTATTGAAAATCTGTTTAATTAAAGTTTACCAAATAAAAAAATCAACTATACATACTAGGGCGGGTCGATTTATAGGAAGGCATAAAAATCGCTCAAGTGACAAGGAAAATCGTATTCTAGGGATCAAAATAAGAAAGTTTGCCCGAGGAACCATACCTCTAAAACGAATTCTGATGTCTCAATTTTTGACCCGTAGGGTCAAATTTTGAAAAATTCCACCTTGACCCATTTCGAGTGCCCCAATCGAGTCCAAATGTATGAGCGACCCCCACTAACTTTGGAGGGCCGAACCACCCATGCCAGTGGCACACTCCTGGAACCCCGCTGGGGGGTTCCCCATACAAACATTTAAAAAAAATGCCATTTTTTGCACTTTCGTACTTATTCAAAATTCGTGCTCAAATCTGATGTCCCACAAATCTGAATTTTAGGGAGAAACCATGGGAATCTTCCATTTTAGGTATATGATGTGTTCAGCGAACTTATGTAAAATACTACGCGGAATATTTTTGTGTAACATTTTAACCCTCTACCTCTTCAACTTACGGGTCTTTTTTTATCCCTTTTTAAAAAGCGGCCAAAAAATTCCCTTTCATTGAAGAGTTAGAGGTTTAGAATGTTCCACAAAAATGTTCCTCGTAGTGGAAGGTTCACAAAAAGAAAAACCAAAGCCATTTCGCTGATTTTTTCATGTAAAGTGCCAAAAATGGTGATTTTTTGAAATGTGTGTATGGGGAACCCCCCAGGGGGGTTCCAGGGGGTGTGCCACTGACATGGGTGGGTCGGCCCTCCAAAGTTAGTGGGGGTCGGTCATACATTTGGACTCGATTGGGGCACTCTAAATGGGTCAAAGTGTGATTTTTCAAAATTTGACCCTACGGGTCAAAAGTTGGGACATCAGAATTCGTTTTAGAGGTATGGTTCCTCGGGCAAAGTTTCTTATTTTGATCCCTAGAATACGATTTTCCTTGTCACTTGGGCGATTTTTAAATCGACCCGCCCTAATACATACCCCTCATTTAGAGTTGTAAATTTTTAATTGAATAAACAATTTTTGTGATTGGAGGAATTTTAACGATAAAATTTATTGAATAAGCAGGTTTCGTTACTGAAATTAGTTTTTATTTTTTTTTTGTGTACTAGAAAATGATTCAAAAGTGTCTACATTTTACAACTCTAATATCGTATATGAATAGTGGTAAACTAGTGTTTTTGTAGTTTTTTCTATGTAGATCTATTTTGCTGATAAATCTAGCAAGTTACTACACTTGTAATTTTAATGTAGTTAAGACCTGCTGCATGCACTATATATTTTCTCACTTGGCTTTAAAGTTTATTTTCTAGATTTGATAACGGAATTAATTGCACTAATTTCATTTGTTTGTTACCAAGAAGTTTTTTCTGTAAATTTAATTAATTGTAAGCTATAATTAACATGGGTAAGTTGAAAATGAAAAATGAAGTTAATAATTGTAATGTGAAACGAAATTAAAAATATAACTAAGTGTAAAATACAAAATAAGTTAAAGAAAACAAGTTAATGTGATTTTTGAAAATGGGAATGAAAATTGTCGTAAATTGGTTTGAAAGCATAACAATCTTGAAAATTTTAATTGATTTTTAAAAACTTAAAACAAAATTGCAATTTTTAACTCTAGGCCCCTTTAATTGATGATAGAAAACAAAAGACTTAAGAAACAAACGTAATTTTTATAGTTTTTAGAAGTTTAAGGTTTTTTTATGTTTTCACTAGGAAAAATTTATTACAAAACAAAATAGATTTAGAAACAAACTGTGGTAGAGAATATACAGTAAAGTCTCATTACGATACAAAAATTTATTACAAATCAAAATAGATTTTGAAACAAACTGTGCTAGAGAATATACAGTAAAGTCTCATTACAACACAGGATCGTTAGTCAGGTATGCCGGATGCACAATTTTAGTTATTTACAAATTTCCAATTCATTTGTTGTTCATTTGTTACACCGAGTAGTCGTTAAATCGAGACTTTAAAGTATTTTTATATTTCGGCAAATTCTTTTTAAAAAATATTTCCAAAATAATTCATATTCTATTTCCTACTTTTTGACTTTGAATTAAAAACAAAAAGCAATGTTTGGTTAAACATCCCATAACATAATTCTTACTCATTAAATTCCATAGAACTCCCAACATTAAAAAACAATATAAATAATTATAATCCTCTAATAAATACACAATAAAACCAACATATGTGTATCAGTTTGTTAGAATTTTTATCACACACACCTCCTCTCAAGGTAAAACATTGAAAAAAAAACTATTTTAAATTAAAATATGTCATGCTTTATACAAAAAATGTGTACCATTTACCTACAAAACGTTTATTTATCTAACAAAAATAATCGGTTTGATGTATATAAACAAACCATAAAATTACCGTATTTATTACACTTTAGCTCACGCATTTTTTGGCCACTATCAAACAATGGACATCAGCTGGTTTGGTATGATTTTGTTTTGTTTTGTTTATATTGTAAAAGGGAATTGCATAAGATGATATACATTTGGTATTCATCAACTGAATACAAACATTTGTGCAATATTAAGTGAATAATAATGAATTTAAATTATAAAATTGAAAACTCACAAAAGTTAACCAAAACTATAAACAATCCAAAAGTTTGAAAATCAACCCAATAACTATTACACATAAGTCAAAGAAATCGATCAAGAAATAAAAGAAACCAAAAACATTTGGCATGACATTTTTACAGGCAGTCAGGCAAACAAACCATTAAATGTCATATAATTCTTTGATTTTATGTTAAACATATAACGAACAAAAGTTTATTTCTTATAATGTTTTGATTCAAAACCAACATTTTAGTTAATCACGTACAATCTTATACACAACAAATATTTTTGATTGTCATAAATATTTGTAAAAATATTTTAGTATCTTGTTTTAAACTTAAGTTTTTGATTTCTAACTTTTCCCTATGCATTTTTTTACTACACAGAGAGTATTTTCTTGGGCGAATTTATCATTAAACTAATAAAGTTTTCTTCACAAAGCGAATGAAAAATTTCTTAAATTTTCTGAAAAAGCTTCATAATTTCTATGAAATTATTTTTAGTGAAACTTTTTCATTGGGTGTATGAAATTTTTCATAGAATTTTATGCAAAACTGCAATAATTTAATGAACAGTTTCAATAGACAAATTTCAGCGAAACTTTATTGAAATAATAAATTATTTAATAACATGCAGATAATTCTCTCAGTGTAAGGATATATTGTTGACTGTTTTATGCTTTGGGTGTGAGCTTGTTAAATTATTACAATTTTTTTTTTAATGTTTAACATCCATTTATCACAATTTATTATTAGATCGTGTTATGGCGATAAAAACGTTTGAAAAAAATCTGAAAATTGTAATTCAAGAAATATTAGGGTGTAGGTGAAATTTATGCAACTTTCAAAAATAATGCAAAATATTATGCAAATAAAAACAAGTTTTAAAATCTCAGAATTTTATAATAATTTTCATGTTTTTATATAAAAAAAGAAACACAAGTAATTGACAAATTTCCACCGTACCGAATTTAGTTAATACTTTTGAATGTATAATTTTAACTCGATTTCAAATGCATTTTATTACTTTCCTTTTTTAACCTCTAAAAACCCATTACAGGACGGTATGTTTATTACACAATGGAATGCGCGACTGTGTGTTTTGAACGATGTTGCCAGAATGGCGATTTTCTGGTCAGATCTAGCGATTTTATTTTGCACCTACACTCTAATTAATTTTTCTTTAAATTTACCCAACTTATAGTATGAAACTGGAATCCCACTATAAGTTAATTACACACAAAATTTAGATAGAAAATGGGTACAAATTTTCAAAAAAAAAAATGTGTAAGTTTACTACTTTTGTGAGTAAATTTACAAAATAAAATATGTAATACCACAAAAAAATAAAAGAATAAAATTTATTTTTAAAATATTTTACTAACTATAAATGTTATAATATTGTTACGTTTTTACCTTTAAAAACGTTCATTTATCTCCTTTAGATAAACCGGGTTGGTGCTCTTTCCAATTAAAAATAACACACATACACACACTCTTTTTGTTTATTATAGACTTATCTATTTAACACTTTATTACTCGAGCTCGAAAGTTCCAGAGACACCCAGATTATTATCTGTGCTCTCACAATATATTTTCTATAAACGATTGATATTTATTTGGAAAGTAATAGGTAAATGGGGGAAAAGTTTTTAGTTGATCTGTTATTTTAAGTAAATGAATGTTATTTTAGTTTGACTCAAGATCATAAATTAATATCACTAAAATAACATTCATTTACTTAAAATAACAGATCAACTAAAAACTTTTCCCCCATTCATCTTAAACACATTGACACGGTGCAAAAATATAATTTAATAACATACATTTAAATTTAAATTTAACGGTTCGTTGTAATTCAAACTTCTGTGTTTATCATACACAGAGTTGAATAGAATCAGCTGAGATATCTTAAGAATTAAGGTTCAAAGCAAAAAAGAGTAATAATAACAAAAAGATAAAAATAGTATTGTTAAATTTCGTTGATGTTAGTCTAAGTTGAGTTTTTGATAACAAACTCGATTTGCTTTCAACATTCATATAAGTAGACGATTATCAAATATTAACCCACTCAAAGGCGAAAGGCACTGATGATGGCTTTGTAGCGAAAGCCGAAAATGCGCATTCTGCCTTGCTGGTCTTATCGAATTTTTTCAATAATTTTTATTCTTTGTAATTTACTTGTAAAAAATTGTATCATCTTTCTTTGATTTGAAAATAATTTAAACAGAAAGTGATATTAATTTATGATTTTGAGTCAAACTAAAATAACATTCATTTAAGTAATAGGTAAAGTTTGTTTTCAATTGAAGAATCAATTAAAATACATTGAAATATGTTGTTTAACTTTTTTATCAGTCAATAAAAAAACAAACCCGAAAAAATATGTATCGTCTGTAGGAGTTGATATTTTCAGTCAAGTGTTCTATTTTTAGAAAAAATAATTTGAATAATTTCGTTAATTTCTGTTTTAAAACAAAAAATTCAAATATTTTCGATTTTCCTTTTTGTTAAAATTGTTTCTTTATATACAAAATTATATCAATTCAAATTACAAGAAATTTTTTAATCATACACACAAACATAGCCAATAAAAATATGAACGTGTGTGTTGTGTGGTAGTGTTTTGAAAATTAAACCATAAAAAAAAACTTTCAAATATGAGAAAACAAAACATTGGTATTTATACATGAATGGATGTCACTACATTGCTAGATCTGTCAAAACAACAGAGTAGTATATTGGAAGATGACAAAGAAAATTGTGGTAAATTCTTTGTTGTTGTTTTTGTTTTTTCTTTGATATTTTAATGTTTAATAACGCTCCTAGACGAGAACAAGAAATTCTGAATGAGTTTGTAATTTAACTTAATAAATATTTCCAGAAATTCTAAAAACATCGTCCCCTGACGATTTCCTTAGGCAAGAATGAAATCCGGATAGGGACATGCCTCCAACAGATTATTTTTCACAACTTGTAAAATACGTTTGGGATTTTAGCATATTTAATTCCTTTAATGAAACCGCAAAATCGTTTCTTTTACGTTTTGTCAGTTAAAAATTGATGATTGTTTTAACATACTTTTCAATTATTTTCATTTCTTTTATGGATTGTTTAAACAATGTTGTAGCAAAATGGTTTGAATATAATGAAAAATCAGTAGTACTTGTTTTAATTGTGTTTTCAATTAATTTAATATGTATTTTAGGTTGTTTTTAACGATAAAATATTGTGAGTATAGTTGTAGAACAAACTAGAAAGTTCTAGAGGCACCCAGAGTATTCATAGCCGAGATGCAAACCACTCTGTTCTTAAACGAGACATTGACCACTTTATTCTTAGTCGAGACATCATAGACATTCATAGCCTAAATACCAACACCTTTTTTCTTAGCCGATACACCAACCACTTTACAGTATAACATTTTATAGCACATTATAGCATATGGTATACTTAAATGTAGTGCTACCAGATTGACAGGTTTAGTAAATCCCGTTTGTCGGGATATTTTTCTTTTAAAATACCAGAACTAGACCAATCAAATTTCGTAAAAATATTATTTAAGCGTAATACAAGCTTTAGATTCTGAGCAGATTTTTTTCTTGATACACATTAGATTCCGAGCACTTTTTCCATTAAAAAAAGACTCAGGCTGATGTGAATACATCCAGAAAATATTTACTATTTAGTAGTTTTAACTGTAATTGCAGTTATTTTGCTATGATATATTCAAAACAATCTTTTGGACGGTTATTTAAAGAAATTACTAACACAAAATACAATAGTATACCCAGTAGCAAAAAATACTGGCAAAGAACTAGTGCTGGTAAATTCGGTTACTTTTCACTACTCGATAATACTCGATATTTTTAATTTGTATACTCGATACTTTTCAATACTTTTAACGGTTTTTAAATTTGAAATTTTTTTTTAAATTTTTAATAAAATTCTTTGGAAATATTTGCGTTGATTCAATATTTAAATTTATAAACATATTTTAAACTGAATGGGGGGAATTTTTAGTTGATCTCTTATTTAAGTAAATGAATGTTCTTTAGTTTGACTCTAGATCATAAATGTTCTGTTCTAGTTTGGAGGAACAGAACCTGTTGCTTTTGGGACAAACTCAAACAAAAATCACCGATGATAGAACATAAATTAGAACAGGTTGCATGCAAGTACAAGTTGTTCTACAACCAGTTCTTTGCATCCGACAATTTTGCTGGGGTATTAAACAGTAGGAGTTATTTTACTATGATAAATTGAAATCAACCCTTTTGAAGGTTATTTAAAGAAATTGCTAACACAAAATACAGCATTATACCCAGCAGCAAAAAATACTAGCACAGAACCAATTACACAGTGCAACACGGAAAAAAATACAGTGTTCCGACAATGGATTCTGGTAGAGGAGACCACAAAAAAATATTCGTCTGTCGGCGTTTTGAAAGATCATATCGGAATTTTATTTTAGGTGGTTAAAATGTTTATTGTGATTTGGTATAGGAAACCATGTGAATTTTCCATTTTAGGTATAGGATGTGTTCAACGAACTTATATAAAACACTACGAGAAACATTTTTGTGGAACATTTTAACCCCCTAACTCTGCAATTAAAGGGTATTTTTTAAGCAAAAATTTGCTGAATCTGAGGCTTTTTCGATAGGAAAAAGTGGTCAGAATCTAGTGTTTTCTACTGGAATATATCTTCAGAATCTGAGGCTTGAAATAGGCTTAAGGGGGGTATCGACTCTAGGAAAAATTTTGTTTTCGATTTTTTTTTTTTAATGTACGAAATAAAAAATGTTGACCGAAATGAAATGTTTAATAAATTCTCTACCATCGTTTTAACGAATTTTTGGGTTAATATATAACATACTCTTTATCCAATTCTTCCTAAATTTGGTGCACATGTAGAAAACTGCAAGATATAAATTTTGTTCATACACGGTTTTTTCAAATTTTGCTGTTTTCTTAGCGTAAAATTAATTTTAAACTTTAAACGCGTTTTTCCACAACCCTGAGTTCAAAATCGGCTGCCACTGTGCATCCAAGGCGGGTTAACCGACTTCGATTCGGGTGTTTTTCTTCTATAAGCAACAAAAAACTCTAGTCCTTATCGTGGCCCTTTTTTTGAATTTTGGTCAAATAAATTTTATATCCCCGAGCAAATGTGTTTTTTCTTGCCTTTTTTAAAATTTTTAAGTTAAAAATTTTTTTTAAATAAAAATCGGTCCACGGTAAGGACTAGGGAATTTATCTGGGATTAAGAATCACTTTACATTTTTATTTTCCGATGAAGGCTCCACAGTGGCAGCCGATTTTGGCTTTTTTAAAAAAGGCCAGTAATGAAGTGGCAACTCTGGTGATTTTGGCTGGGGAAATATAAAACTGATATTTTTTGAAAATACTACAATGACATGATTTTGAAATAAAATATTAAAAATTTTGTTAATTGAATTTTTGACAACCGTTCAAATACGCCCTTTAAAATGCTGTTGTTACAGTGTTTACGCCCTTAAATAGTATTATAACAGTATTATTATAAAAAAATTTATTAATAAAATATTTCAAAATTGATTTGGTTTTGGGTTGGTATGAAGTATTGTATTTTATTTGGTAAACTTACGCACAGAAATGGTGAAATTACACAACATTTCTGAAAATTTTCTACACATTTTCAATGTAATTTACAAATTTAATGTAATTATTTACCTTACGCATCGAGAGTGCCACAACAATTTTCTACTATAGGTTGGATACATTTAAACAAAAATTAATTAGAGTGTAAAAAGTGTAAAATTAGTAAAAAAAAAACGAAGTTCTGATACTTTGATGTAAAGCTAGCCATACACTACGCAATATCATTGCAAATACTATCAATATTATCATATTACCAATATTATCATAGTTTCGCCCAAGACCGTGTAATAAGATGTACAATCCTCTTGCACAAGATATGGCACAACTGTTTTCTTCCATAAGAAAATGTCACAATATGACCTACACATTACAAAATATTTTGCACTTTTCATGCTTGCGCAATAAGAATCATATCCGTTCTGATTTTTTCCAATATATTTTTTTCGGATTTTTTTCGTGCTCTACAAATTAAGGAATGTAGACAGACAAGACAACCTTTTCTCTGGAGAGAACCTGTGCAACCTTCCATTATGACATATACAATGTCAATTTTTTCCACAATATCAAAAGTTGCACAAGAATATTGGCCAGTTTAACAGTTTTTATTTAAAGACTTTGGAATTTTTGTAATACTTTAATATTGTACATAAAAGAAATATCTCAAATAATTGCAGGACCAAACACAACCTTGAGTAAACGATATCAGTATAAATGAAGTATGGCTTTATCAATCGAGTTTCTGCTTAATAAAAAGGGATTGTTGTCTGTACCTGTTTCATATTATTAACTTGCCATCTGCAAAATTTATTATTTCTTTAACCTTATTGTACCAAATTTATTTTAGAGGGATTTTTAACCCTGACCTAAATAAAGTTTCGTACTAAATACACATACATATTTGTAAACAAATGAACGTATTATCACACTTGTTAAGTTTTCGGTGTAAACCGGCTCATACTAAGTGAATGGTGGTTAGTTGGTTACAATACCCATTATGCAACATTGTTGTATATTAAATTTAAACTACATACAACATACAACATTCATATTTAGTATTTGTTGTATGTAAGCAAAAACAAAAAATGCTGCTGCATGCTCGCTTCACTGATTGTTGTCATTGACTTAGACGACCTTGAAGAGAGAAGAGCTAAGTGAAAAATATATAATAAAAAAACAATCATCTGTAAATCAAAATGAATGACAATTTACAATTGAAACGATGGGTTAAAAATTACAAGAATAGGAAATTTAATTTTTTAATTTGTATATATTTCTAGCGACAAGCGACATTTTGGGAAGATTAAAATTTGAGCATAAAAATGATACTCTTGTTATACCAATTAAATAAATATTGCTTACCGAATTAATACTTTATTTTATATCCCAATATTTACAACACCTGTAAATAATCGTCAATTAGTAAATGATGGACTTGGGCATTCTAGTTCTTTTTGGTGACCGCTCTTTCTAGTTCAATTTGTTATAAAGAACTAGTTCGCTCTTCTAGTTCAATAGCTCTTTAACAATTTCGTTCAATCGTGCAGAAAACATTTTTTTTCGATCGTTCGTTTGGCAATTTTGAATAGCTCATGTAGCTCGTCTTTTAGTTAACAAAGTTACATAATATCAGACAAATTAAGAATTTTAAGAAAAAAAAGAAAAATGTTTAGTGTAGCAAATATTTTTAATTAATAAAAAGAAATAAAATTATCCTAGAAGAGCGATTAGAAGTGAACTAGATCTTTCGATCAATTGAGTGACTAGTTCAATTGAACTAGTTCGTTCACGAACGACACAAGTCTAGTAATTGATCTTACAGTTACTGGATGTTTAGCTATCTTATATCAATTCTTAAGCCAATTATGTTAGTATATTTCAATTAAGCGAAATTCAATAATACAATAACACTTATAATACATTTTCGCGTCAAAAGAAGCAAGCAGATAGTTTCGTAAAAGTAGTGTTTTAGTCTTCTGAGCATTAGAGTCTCATTTTCCGGCATTCGTCTTTGTTCATGGCTCAAACGTAGAGTGAGCGAAAAACTTTCTTTACGGTTATAACGCCTAGAACGCGACGAACGCCATATCTGATATACCGATAGTTTTTAATATTTTTTATTGAATACTTGCCCCATACTTAGTTCTACTCCATACTACTAAATGGGGGATATTATTTTATTGTAGATTAGCAATTTGTTTTGAATTGATAGTTTTCCCTATCTACATATTTATTAGCCAGTATAATTATTTGAATTTCTTTTTTTAATTAATTTCTCTATTGATACTTAGATATGATCTTTCCAATTAATTTTAGAGGTGGTATCTGGTGACATTAAATGTTCTGATATTCGAGATCATTTTATTTTTTATAATCCCCCTAGGGATCGAAGGGTAAACCGTCTTTTTGAAAACACTCTTCATAGGGTAAACTATGCTATAAATGAACCAATTTCAAGATGCTTAGATTTATGCAATTGTTTTTCCCCCTTTATTAATCTTAACAGCTCGAAAGATAAATTTAAATTAAGGCTATTTGACTTTTTTAATTTGACTTTTAGTTAGTTTTATTTTATCGGGTAACGTACCTAGCAGTAGTCTGTAAGAATTGAATTCTGTAGATGAAAAAATGAATAAATAAAATGGATAAATAATAACATCCCACGATGCCCATAATGTGGTTTAAGCTGGATTTTGGCGAAAATCTCGTTCATAACTGAATTTAAAACCAGATTCCCCACACAAGAAATCTAATTTCATAACCAAATTTTCAAAACCACACTTAAAACTTTTATAACTACATTTAAAAAAAAGTCAGTAAAATCAGCAAAAAATACTGCTGTATCAGCAAATTTTTAATCAGGAGCGTGATTGCAAAAAAGTTGGTAATTTCAGCAAAAGATTTTTTGCTGAAAATCAGCGAGCTAATTTTTACAAAAAAAATAGTATTCTCAGCAAAAGTTTTGCTAACACTTAGTCAATTATAAATGAAAAAAATCCTTGCTAAAATCGGTAAAACTTTTTGCTGAATATTAGTAGATTGAAAGGAACTCAAAAAATTTGTAAAGAAATTATACTTTAGTTAGTTTATTTGCTGATAATTTAAGTCTAAAACTTAAATTTTACAATTCTCCCTGTCTAGTGCAAGAAACTCACCACACTAACAAACAGTGCTACCAGATATGTTCGGTGCAAAACGGCGGGATAACACTTTGCATAGAGTACCGCATGTGCTGTGTAAACAAATATTATTATAAGATTGTTGTATAACTTGAGTACACTGAGAGAATTATGCGCATAATATTAATTAATTTTTGTATAAAACCAATGAAGTTTCACTGGAACTCGTCCATTGGAACTTTTCATTTAAATAATGTAATTTTTCATAAAATGTTGTGAAAATTTAATTTTATTTATTAAAAATTTCATATACTAAAATTAAAAAGGGTTATTAAAACTACACTCATAAAATATATGAAGCTTTTTCATCAAATTTAAGAAATTCTTCGTTTAGTTTGTAAAGATAACTTCATTAGTTTACTGAAATTTTTCCTTAAAACTCGTCCAGCAAAATTCTCTCTATGTATCATTATTAAATTGTTGTACATTTGCGTTACCTATTGTAGAAGATATATATCTAGTCTTCTGAAGATTTAAATGTTGTCCGAGACGATGTTGATGAGATAATTTTGATTGCTGAGCTTTTTCTGCTTCACCAGGAATTACTTCACTATGAGTTTCAATGCGTTCGCCTTGAGTAGGAGATGTAAGTTTTTGGTACATATGCTGTATCGGTATTTCCTCGTTTCTAATTTACTTTGAGTTTTCTGTATGCCATACAACCTTTGTAGCCTGCTGTGTGTTTTTCACCACAAAGTGCACATTTGAAGTATTCGCTATTTTGCTTAAATCACATCTGGCAAATACCGAATTTTTCGTACAGAAGTTTTTATTATGTTCAAATGTCGCGGAGGCAGAAGTTTTATTTTGCAGTGTAAGAGGTTACTTAGGGCCTGTTTACCTATTACGAAAATAGTCTAAACGAAAGAAATTGACAATCACTTTCGTCAAAAATACATGGGAAACAAAAACAAATTTTCGTTACTTTGCTTTCGTTTAGAGTATTTTCGTAATACATAAACAAGGGCTAAATCATACATGGGAATTTTTCATTACCATTGAATTTTCATTACCATTAGTTCATACTAATGACAATGAAAAAAATTCCATTACCATTTAATGGCAATGAAATATTTTTCATTAGAAAAATCATTACTAATGGTAATGAAATTACACTAATGTATAAAAAAACTAATTACAATTGATTAAAAACCATTGTTTACAAAAAATTCAGACAAATGAAAACGAACAACTGGTTTGGCCAGGGAAGTTATAAAACATAATTTATTAAGAATGATCCATTTAATTCCGTTAAACTTTACCTGTACACATATAACAACGGAATGGAAAGTAATATTTAATTTCAAATGAGCTTGAAATTAAATATTCCATCTTCGATTTCAGAGATTTTTACTCCATTTTTACGTTTTTCTGTCAATGGCAATTATTTTTTTTAATTTATTCATTATCAATGGTAATGAAATTTAAAATCATTGTCATTAATCAATGAAATTAAATTTTAGAATCATTACCATTAATTAAAAAATGGTAATGAAAATAATTTCATTACAATTGATATCAATGTAATGGTAATTAAATCATCAATTAATTAGTCCACCTAATTAATTAGTCCCATGTATGGGCTAAATATAATAAAAAAAGTATAATAAACTATCTTTTTATAAAACACTTAAAGAAAAATCTGAAAAATATTCAAAAAATATTTTAACTCCATGGATATATATCCGCAATCTCATTTGTTTGAAAACAGGGTTACCGCTCTATTGGAAAAGGAGCGGTATTTGAAAAGGTTACACATTTTGTATATTTAATCAATATTAATTCCGCTTTTACGGTTTGTAGCCTGTTGCTGAAATTACACCTCACTGCTAAAGAGAGCAGCTATAAAAGTGAGAGTATTATTTCATACGGAAAAGGTCGTATAATAATGTAATGATGGTATTTGTTTTGGTGAATTGTGGTTAATTTGGCCATACTAAATGTAGCCATGCATAAAAACTGCAATATTGCAATTCAAAACATAATTTTTGTTAACAAATGACACGCAATTATTTGATTTACAATGTTTCAAAAATAATTATAATGAAAAAAAATAAAATACAGAAAAGAAGCTCATTAAAAATAATGTTGTCATATTGCTGTTGATTTTTTTTGTTGGTCGAAAAGTATGTCATATTCTTTTAATCATGTGCAGAGTTGGTTAATTTTCAATTTACACTTGGTTAAATATATTAACTAATTTCATGTATTGTTAAATATGTTTTTATGATGTTTCGAGGATGCGTGATATTTTGTTAAAAATAAAACAGACACTCCTCTCATTTATATTTTTCTAATTAATTAATTGTTATAAAAATTGTAAACTTTGATGCCTTTATTTTAAGAGTAAATTTAATATGTACATATCTTTTCCTTAGTTGGCCACTAAGTCAGTAAGTGAATGCCTTGTAAATGGGTTTTTGTGTCGATATTGGTTTTTCTTAACTTTTATGTGTTATAGCGGTTTTTAAGCAAATTTAGTTTATTTGTTAGTTACATAATTATTACAAGTTATTGATTATTAATAAAAAGTACAAAATATTAAAATAAACCGCTCCATGAAAGTCAGCCAGCTTCACCACTTTATACAGTGGTGTAATTAGAGCAATATACATAAATAAATGGACCATAAAGAATGCTGCCGGACTTGACGATTTATCGTCATTTTGACGAATTTTCATCGGAATTTTTGCCAAATGGCGATTCGATGATTTTATGCCCCGAAATGCCCCCAACTATTTTTTTTTTAAAGAAAAAAATTAGCAAATCCATAGACCAATTACCAAGTACTGTTCTTTGTGGCGTTAACCAGAACAATAACATTTCAAAATCCAGAAATATAACCATGGTCGACTTTAATGTTCAGTACAGAACTTGCTTCACTTAAGATTAATATATCTTCGCTGCGCCTAAGAAAATAGCTATTTGTCGAAAAACTTTTTTGTGAGGAGCCCTTTAAATCTGCTTCATGTCAGCCTTTTGCGGAAATTTTTCGAAATTATTTTTTTACACACATATAAACCAAACTTCATGCTTTTCATTTATAAAAAAATTATTTCCAGAAAACATGGCCAAGACACAAAATTAAGGCCTAATTTAACTGTTACACAAATTATTTTTGAAAGCAAATAGCTATTTTCGTAGGCGCAGCAACGATATGCTCTTTACGATTCGTAAAAATTAGATTTTAGCCTATAAATTGAATTACAATTAAAGTTCTCGCAATCACAAAGCAGAATATTCAAAATTCTTTCACTTTTGAACAAAAATATTTTAGTGTAAAAATTTGTCGTTTATGCCGCATTTCATTTCTTTATTCCTTTCTGCAAATTCGTAAATATTATTGTTTTCATTGTTGTCAAAATGGTTCAGGGCAACCGACAAAAATATCCATGTAGCTAACCTTTTATAACACTATGCGACAGTCAAAATCGGGATGGGATGAAACCAACGGGAAATGTTATATCGGTCAAAAACAAGTTATACGTGTCCTGGCGTTTCGCTGGGTAACCCTAGGAATCGAGATATATCTTTTTTTTGACATAACTCGAGAACCACTAGTTCGATTTTGCTCAAACGATTTTAAAAATTAAAAATTACAATTCCTTTAATCTGTTCATATAACGTTTTTCTATATACTCAACAGTTTTGCCGGTAAAAATAAATGTTTGTTACCGCTACCATAAAAATCAATAACCTTTTGTTTATTACTTTTTTTAATATTTTAGGCAAAAAATATTTTTTTCTTCATACATTTATTTTTACCGGCAAAACTGTTGAGTATATAGAAAAACGTTATATGAACAGTTTAAAGGAATTGTAATTTTTAATTTTTTTAAAATTGTTTGAGCAAAATCGGACTAGTGGTTCTCGAGTTATATCAAAAAAAAGACCATCAAAGGTCAAATCGATATATCTCGATTCCTAGGGGTGACCCAGCGAAACGCCGGGACACGTATAACTTCTTTTTTACCGATATAACTTTCCCCGGTAGTTTTAACCCTTCCCGATCACTGACCCCTACCATTTGTCTCACAGTGTAATTAAATCATGAGCAAAAATCTTTCATTTTCGTAAGACTTTTTAAAGCTTTTGTACAAACAGTATTTTTTTAACTGAAGTTGATTAAATATAAATTACACATATGAACGTCTCGCTTGAATAGTGGTATAAAATCACTATTTGAATCATAACTACCCAGCAAAAAAAAGTGAAGAAAAAGAAGTAATCAAAACTGAACTAAAAGGAAGTAATTGGAACTACCCAGCAAAAATAAATAGAACAACTTCTAAATGAAAAGTTCTCCTTTAGGAAGGCTAAAGTTTGAATTAATCTCAAAAATTGTGTGATGAATAAAATTCAAAAATTCTCTAGATTTTATGTAGAGTTTAGTAATAGAAAAAATATAAAAATAAAATTAAAAAAAAAATTTAACCTGCTCGGGACTGGCAGCATGTTAATACTGTAAAGTCATAAAAGTAATAAAAAATACTTCTTTGGCATAGATTTACATTTCCACAAAGTGTGGTCGGAAAATTCCCAGCAGGTAAAATTGGTGCAGGAAATGATTAACTAAAATATACATCATATTGGAAAAGTTGTCTTTGAAATAGTGTTACTTTTAATAAAAAAGATTAATACACTCACAAAAATAAATCATTAAAAATAGCGGAAAAAGCTGCTAAAATTAGTTCAAAATTAACTCATTTTAATGACTGAATTATTTATTTTAATTCTTAATGTTTTGGTTAGGAAATTCATTCGCCAAATTTAAATTCTTTGAATTCATTCACAGAAATTAATTCCTGGTTATTTCTTCTTAAATTAAAAAAGTTATTTAATGTATTCTTAAATTAAAAAATTTAATTAAATTTTATGAAATTCATTCCAAAAAGGAATGAATTTTTTAAAATTCTGATTTGTATTATAGAATTGTATACAAAACCAATTAAATATGCATATTTATTACAGTTTTCGGCATTTTTTTCATCTCTTGTAAAGTTTTGAAATTGGATTACATATTCTTATTCGAGTAAGAGATTCATATTTTTAATATTTCGGCAATAATTTATTTCCCTATGACTTTAATTGATATAATTAAAAAATTAAACTAATTTTTTGTGATTTGCAAATTGACTTCAATTATAATTAAGTCTATTTTAATAATTCGGATTTTTTCGCGAATTTAATTAAATTTAAAGTACAGAGTGTTTTTTTAAGCCCGATAAAGCTTACGAAAGGGTTAACTGTCAAAGAACTGTCATAACATACTGCGCTCACTTTTTGACATTTATATCAGTATACTCTGGCAAATCATCATGAATTGATTGACGCTTGAACAACGCTACCAAATTATCCAGATTTACTTTGAAAATCTCTCATCAATTCGCGCAACTTATAAACGCAAAATTGTGTTCAGCGATGAGGCTCATTTTTGGCTTCACGGGTTTGTTAATAAACAAAATTGACGGAAAATTGCTAGTTTATGCTGATAAACCAGCAATAATGAACACCTTGGAGGCCAACAATGTTTGTGTTATTCGTGACATACGGCCAGCAATGCACGATAAAGTGGCCCGAAATTGGACGTCCAGAATGGGCTTCGTCAAGAACAGCCGCGTTGGCAATATGCCCGAAAACATTTTCAATTGTTAATGCCATATATTGATCTTTGGAATAAATTAAATTTTTGCATTAAAATTATATTTTTTGTGTTATTTTTTACAATTTAAAGTTCTATCAGCCTTAAAAAAAAGTAAATGTTTTTGAATTAAATTGAAATTTGTTACCAATACTAAGACTTAATAATATTACCAATACTGGGTGGATAGAGACAGATCTGTAAATGAGTCAATCTTTTTTGATTTCAATTCATTGCGAATTAGCTAAATATTGAATTAATTCTTTTTTACCAAGGAAAGGAATTTAATAAAATTTGAATCAATTCAATTGAATTTGGCAAAAATTAATTACAATGAATTACTAATTCAAATGAATTTGGCGAAATGAGTTGCAATTCATTTGCAATTCAAATGAATTTGCAAAATAAATTGAAATTCATTTCCAATTCAAATGCATTGAATTGATTTTGAATAAATTCAAATGAATTAAAAATGAATCGCAATTCATATTAATGAAATCAAAAATGAATTGCAATCAATCAAATTAAACATGGTGTTTGGTATGTCAACGCTGAACGACAAAAACACATTTAATATTCAAGAATTTCATTGCAATTCAATTTTCTAATTATTTTGAATTAATTCAAAATCAATTCAATTCAAATGAATTGGAAATGAATTGCAATTCATTTTGCCAAATTCATTTGAATTGTAAGTGAATTGCAATTTATTTTGCAAATTCATTTGAATTGCAATTCATTTTTGCCAAATTAATGTGAATTGATTCAAATTTCAATCAATTTGTGATTTTTGTGAAAAGAATTAATTAAAAATTTTTCTAATTCAATTCATGAATGATTAGCGAATTAATTAAAAAAATAATGATTCATTTACAGCTCTGGATAGAGATGGTCAACGTGTGTAAAACTGAACTACCTATTTTTTTAAAGTAATTGACGATTAAAAAAAAAATAGATGCAAATTGACGATTTTTCGAAAGAATCATCTGGCAGCTCTAACCATAAAATCTTTTATTGCTTCAGTCCGGTATTTTGTTCGTACTTTTGCGAAAAAAGCTGTCAAACTCCATATAAAAAAAATGATTTTTCACTTGTGTGGAATTGTTGCGAAATTGCGGTGGAATTTTTTTCGCGTCAATTTAATAGACAGGATCATTTGAAAATGTAGCGAAAAATTGACATTTGGATATTAATCCAAATTAATGATAGTAACTTTTTATAGGCCATAAAAAATTTGTGCATTTTAATGTTTTTATTATAGTTTTTGAGCTCCAAACGTAGAGCGAAATTTTTTTGTTCTTTTGAACAAAATAATGGGCTTTACTAGGGAAAAATATGTAATATATTAAAGGTTGAAATAACCAAAATCGAACCACTTTTAATCTTACATATCTTCCAAACTACTTAACTGATTAAAATAAAATGAATTCCTTGAGTAGGCTATTATTTTTTATTCTTATTATAAATATTTCATATAGTTTTGTGAAAAAAATATGATAAATAAAAAAAAACTGAGAAAATTAGTTCAATTGAAGTGGAACCCGTTAACAGACTTTTGTCATAAATTTTTTGATGAGTGTACTGCCTCAACTGTTACATCTCATCTCATAGACCATTCAAAAGAAATCAATGTTTTATTTTAATTTTTTTAATATATTCCAAAATTTCAATCTTCAGCATCTTCTCATAAAGTTTTATGGGAAAAATAGACAAAATCGATTGCACAGTAACTCACTGTGTTCAATATTAACATACTAGCAATAGTTTTTTGATTTTTCTCGCACATGCACTAGTGTTACTTATAATAAAAATGAAAATAAAATAAATATAACTTTCATTTTCATTATAATACTCCTCTAGTGTAATAAAACAGTTTAGTTTTGCATTTTCATAGATTAAAAGAGATTTATATTAATACCGGTCATATTTTAGCGGCAAACGGTCAATCGTTTTGTTTAAGAAAAAATGACCAAGCTTCCTGATTTAAACAAGTCTAGGAGGGTTTAAGACTTAAAAAAACCTGAAATATATTTATGAAAACTGAAACTAGACCTTACATAAATTATAATCAGCCAAAATCCTGCCAACAAACGAGTACTCTTATAGAAATTTAAATCTAGTTGTTTTTTATAACGCTTTTACTTACACTTATAAAAAAAATTTAGTACAAAAATCTGTTAAACGCGTGCTGGAACAAGTTAACTAATTTTTATGTTATTTTTGTCTTAATATTTAAGATTGGACTAATATTTTTTAGTAATTTGTTTACCTTAATTATTTTTAAATTTTCCAGCTAATCTCTGCTATTAATATTAGATAGAGATGGCGCTATATTTTTTTTTTTTTTTTATGGTATAATCGTAAAATGGCTTATATCTCGGAAACTAAACGAGATAGGGAAAAAGGGACAAAATTCGTTACTTTGTACCTGTAATTTGTTGTTTCATCCTTATAAATCACCTATACTCTCAATAATAAATATGGGCCTGTCTCGGGTCAGATCCGGAGGGTCGAAGTACCCAGATTTTAAGCGATATTTGAACAGACATTTGTAGTTACATCTGGTAAAATTTCTGCTGAATTTAGCTCAAATTTCTTAGCTAATTTAACTAAATTTGTTTGTATGTAAAATTTAGCAGTATGTAAAATTTAGCTTACCTACCTAAATGTATCAGACCATGATTCTTAACTTCATTTAAAATTCTGCAGGTGCAAATACAGTTAACATCTTCATTAATCTTAGCTGAACTGTTAACCATTAGTACAGGCTTTTTTATGAGTGTATAATTAACTGGATTTATGTTTCCATTTACCATTCGGTTGGTCAGTCAGGTCCACTACTCAACTGCATCTACTTTATATGTTACAACATACTTATTCCACAAAAATATAAGAAACATGACATAATTTGAATATCATTGACACCATCGTCGTCGTCGTCGTCATCGCCATCGCTATCCTCCCATGCCGGTTTTAAATTACATCTAACTGCGGTTTTAATGCAGAATTTTCTTCTTATACCACATTTTAAGACACGCAACATATTCAGTTACTGTTTCTATTTTATATGTTGTATAATGAGTTTTTCGGTTGGGTTTCCGTACAATTTTCCACTCTTATGTTTGAATATATTTATATAGTCTACATATAAATTTTCAATTCAAAAAAAATCTTAACTATTTCTTGTTTTGGTTGTTACATTTTTGTTAAAAATTTTAACATTTTGTTATATGGGTTTAAGTATTTTGCAGTTTAACATTTTTTTATTAGTTTTATTACAATTTTGTTTCTGTTGCATCATATCTAAATATTTTTAAGTAAACTCTACAATTGTTTTGTGCTACGAATATTGTTGCTTGTATCAGGAAATCTATTTAAAGTTAGTCATTCATTCATTTACTCAAACATATGGGGCAGTAGTGTGTTATATATATTTAATAGAGCAACCAAAAAAGCTCTGTAAATAATGTTTCAAGCTCATAAAAAAAAGTTCAAAGAAACAGTAAAAGAAGCACTTAAAATTCAAAAAAGGGGTTAAATTAAAAAAATAGATCATTAAAGTTCATAAATTTTTTTTTTTATTAAAATCGTTGTTACGAGGCAAATTTCTATTAAATTTACGTCTGCGTTACTCGTAACTTGTGCAGTCGAACAAAGGTGCACAAGTTCCGAGGAAAGCTCTAACAGATATAGCTAAAATTTTTACATTTTCATAACCAGAACTTGTAATAAATTTAAATAGTTGTATTAAAAAAAAGCAGCTACTGATTTTTTTTTGGGTTGCCCTATATATTATAGTACCCATACTCTGGTCTGGTGGTGGCCCCATATGTGTGCTGGTGATTTTTTTTTTTGCTTTAGCAGTACTATAAATTTGTTTCCATTAGTTTGTAATAACAATTCGTTAAATGCAGTAATTATAGTAAAAGCATTTTTTTCCTTACTATTTTCATTGATAAGTCAAACGATAATTTATCAAATAAATGTGCAATTGTGGAGTATTTTTAAATTGTTTCTTTAATGCAATTTGAAGTTTTTGATAGGAAGAACAATTAATTGAGTTCATCATGTGTAAAAAACTGTCACTTTTACTTAATGTTACCGTAAAAAAATAAAATAAGTGCTTTAATATTTTAATATATTGTCGCTGCATTAAAAAATGAGTTATGTGCAGTAAACAACATATACCCACAATATTTTTAAAGTCCCCGACCAAAGTAAAAAAAGGCACACTCAGGGAATTGTATCTGCAATTGCAGTTAAAAAAGTGTAGATTGCAATTTCATTTAAATTAACTATAATTGCAATTATTTTTAACTACAATTTTAACTACAGTATAGTTTTAAAGAGTATAGTTTTATAGTTTAGTTTTCGTATTACACTCATGGAAAGAAGTCTGTAAAAATAGCAGAAAAAGTTTGTAAAAATTATTTAAAATAACTTTGCAAAAAAAACTGTTAGTAATAGCAGAATGTCTTTGCTGAATATTAGTAAAAAATTATAAAATATACATATACGGAAGTTTCAGCGCTACCTATTTGTCAAAACTGTTATTTTGTATTATAAATATTAAATTAACAGGCCGATGCTTCGTTACCGGTATCCTTTAGATAAACCGGGTTGGTGCTCTTTGTAAATAAAAATAACACCATCTATTTAGTTTGATTTAGCTTTTACACTTATTTATTTAGCACTCTATTTTCTTTATACACAAAACCGTATAACACACACACAAACTCTACTGATTTTAATACAACGATTTACTAGAGCGCCAATACGTCACTAACTATACACAGTCTTGACATCACAAATGTTAATAATCAACTTCACTCCACACAAATGCTAATGCGCAACTTCCTTTTCCTTCGTAACATTCGGTCTTTTATACAGTAATTTTGACTTAACAAGAGTTTTTGTGCAGGTAAGCCAAAAACGCCGCTAAGTTAAATTGTTTACCTGCCTTAATATGCAGGTATACCAATACAGACTGAAAACAAACAAAAAAAAAATGAAGCTAATGATGACAACTTTGTACCAGAACTTGCGATTTTTATGGTTAAAAAACGACTTAAGTGTTATATTTTTGTCACAAAAAAAGTTGACAACACATTTATTTTATGTGTGCTTTTTTTCCTAGAATTGAAAAACAAAGCAAAACACAAGAGGCAGCTAACGGTGATCTTTTTTATGAAAATAATGTAAATCTGCCAAAAATATGAGGCAGTTATCTTAAATGCGAAGGTACAAAAGGTACCCAACCAAGGCAACATCAATTTATGAAAAATAGTAATATGTATGAGTTTTTTCTATCCCTCATACATATCGCAGCGTCCTCCTTCGGTGTTCCCATAGCACTTAACCCCACCGAAGTAAAATAATATAACAGGGCTATGAACTAAAAAGCTTCAAAAAAGTTCGCCAACTTACCATTAGATGGCGCGCAACAACTATTTTAAAATTCAACATCTCGCGCAATTACAGTGTTGCCATATTTGAAGCCCTTCATATTTCACCACCTTTCACTTCTACTCTATCCCCTTTCCGTAGGAAGCAACACGTTAATTAATAGGAAGAATTTCCTGAGTGTTGCTTCTCTTTAAAAAAAAAAAAATTTTTTTTTGGTAACGAAACCAAAATTTTGTGCAGTTATAGCAAATGTGCACTTAAGAAAAAGGCAAAACTACTGTAGTCTAATAGTCATGGTTGCAGCACATGCTAGAAGATTCCAGTAAGATTACAACAGTTACCATTATTTATGGAGTTTAACATTTTAGCGCTGTGGTGTGTTCTTAAATGTAGTGTTACCAGATGGACGTGTTTAGTAAGTCCCGTTTCTCTTCTTACTAGACTAATCTAATTTCGTAACAATATTTTAACTCATGGAATTCTTATTTGGTGTGTAGTTTGTATTATATAAGTATTTTGGTTTTGTGAACTATAATTTAATTAATAAATTTCACATTGGAAATATTTGTATTATGCATAGATTTGGGCATTCTAGTTCTTTTTGGTGACCGCTCTTTCTAGTTCAGTTTCTTGTAAAGAACTAGTTCGCTCTTCTAGTTCAATTGATCGTTGACAATTTCGTTCAATCGTTCAAAAAACAATTTTTTCGATCATTCGTAGCGAATTCATATAGCTCACCTTTTAGTTAACAAAGATATAAAATATCAGACAAATAAAAAAGTAAAATGTTTTTTAATATTATTAATTAATAAAAAGAAATAGAATTAACTAGAAGAGCAATTAGAAGGTGAACTAGGTCTTTCGATCAATTGAGTGACTAGTTCAATTGAACTAGTTCGTTTACGAACGACACAAGTCTAATTATGCAATATTAATCGGTTTGATAAATATTAATCTTTTTTGGTTTGTGCTTCTAAAATAATGGCTGAGGAATATTTTGTTAATTTTGTAAGATCCATTTTTTTTACAAAACATCACAATAAAATTATTTCCAAATATAAATTAATGAAACCTTCAAACAATTGTAAAATATAAACAGCCGTTTCTTTAGTGTGCCCATAACGGCGATTTTCTAGTCAGAACTAACGATTTTATTTCGCCTCTAGCGGGAAATATTGTCCTGTTTTACATATTTTGTTATATTGTCAACACTATTTTTGTTTTGTAGCCAACAAAAATAGAAATTATCCTAAAGGCTGAGTTACCCAACCGTAAACGTATCTGTAACGAATCAGCTGTTTCGATACCACAAGAAGAAATGTATACGAATGGTTACTAACACGTAAATGTAAACGAACTTGCCGGATCATTCTGTTGAAATCAGAATTTTCTATCCGGCATCGAAACAGCTGACTGATTTTAGTCGGAAAAAATATGAAATGAATAAAGAAAAATGATTCAAACAACAAATAAGGAATAAAAATTAGCAAATAAATGGAAAAATTTAAAATAAAATATAAAACCACATGAAATAGATGCTAAATAATAATGTCGTTTACGATAATCTATAAGTGTAATTTTTAGCTACGGCACGGTACAGTTACATCACATATACGTTTACGGTCCCATAATCCGCCCTTAAGTGTACTTTTTAGCTACGGCACGGTACAGTTACATCACATTTACGTTTACGGTCCCATAATCCGCCCTTAAGTTGACTACAGCGGCAAAAGTAGTCGTGTAGCCGTGTAGCTGTGTTAGTATCAAAATAATCGTTTTCATATAAACGTGTGTATTTTATTTTTGACAGGCTGTAGTCGTGTAGCTGCAGTCGTCTATGTGTTTAATGCATTAACAACGAGTAAAAAGGTTAATGTCGGGCATGCCGACTATACAATACCCTACACCAGTCTGGTTAAAAGCCAACTAATGTTTGGATCCGAAATTCAAATGGGTTAAAATGGGACTTGTGTCAAAATTTTCTAAACGTGAGTCAGCGAACCAAATTTCATCAAAATATCTTAATATTTGCGACCTGCAGCGTATAAACAATATAATTTTGGGGGGACCCTTATATGGGCACTAGGTCTAAACATGGACCGATGTTCACCAAAATCAATAGCCTTCGTCCATGGACCAACATAGGTCTGTGTACCAAATTTCATCAAAATATCTTAATATTTGCGACCTGCAGTTTGTAACCAAGCCAATTTTGGGGGGACCCTTATATGGGCACTAGGTCTAAACATGGACCAGTGTTAACCAAAATCAATAGGCTTCGTCCTTGGGCTGATATAAATCGGTGTACCAAATTTCATCAAAATATTTTAATATTTGCGACCTGCAGCGTATAAACAATATAATTTTTGGGGGACCCTTATATGGGCACTAGGTCTAAACATGGACCGATGTTCACCAAAATCAATAGGCTTCGTCCATGGGCCAACATAGGTCTGTGTACCAAATTTCATCAAAATATCTTAATATTTGCAACCTGCAGCGTTTAAACAATATAATTTTGGGGGACCCTTATATGGGCACTAGGTCTAAACATGGACCGGTGTTAACCCAAATCAATAGGCTTCGTCCTTGGGCTGATATAAATCGGTGTACCAAATTTCATCAAAATATCTTAATATTTGCAACCTGCATCGTTTAAACAATATAATTTTGGGGAGACCCTTATATGGGCACTAGGTCTAAACATGGACCGATTTTAAACAAAATCAATAGGCTTCGTCCTTGGGCCGACATAAGTCGGTGTACCAAATTTCATCAAAATATCTTAATATTTACGACCTGTAGAGTGCGCACAAGAATGCATGGACAGACAGACAGACGGACGGACGGAGAGACGGACATCGTTAAATCGAAATAAAAAAAAATTCTTAGGCGATCGGTATACTATAAGGTGGGTCTGGGACCAATATTTTTTAGTGTTACAAACATCAGCACAAACTTATAATACCCTGACCACATAGTGGTGTAGGGTATAAAAACAAAAAAATTTTAAATTACTTACTGAGATTTTATACGTAATGAGAATTACAAATTAATAAATAAATTTTATATAAAACATTTCTTGGTTGGCTGTTCTGAATAATTCTTACTTAATATGAGTATAATATAAGAACTAAAAATAAGTTCAAGCGTCTTAAAATTTAAGAAAAATTGAATTGTTTTTAAAATATTTTTACTAAATTTAAGAACAAGCTTTTACTAAATTTAAAGCCCGTATGACACTAGCTTTATTTTGTATTGATCAATTATGTTATTTGATAACAGCGCAAATCTATAGTCATAGGAAAATTACACAAGTGCAAAAAGTAAAACCATACTTACATATCAGGGAAATCAATAACAAACTGTCAAAAAAAATTTAAAACTTTCAACTTTAAAATGGCGTTTAGTTATTGATTGTCTAGAATCTTGTAAATTTCCTAAGTTTTTCTCTGTTTCTAGCGTTTTTTCTGTGTTTGTAACGCTTTTTAACAAATTTTTATCGATTTTCCGTTCGAAAAAAGTGTGCATCACTGTTTGTTTGTTTGTTTACAAATTGTATTTTTTACTCTCTCTAATATTTGTTGTTTCATTACATGCATTGAATTTCAATTCAGGACAAAATAAGGCTACTTAGTGCCATTCGGGCTTAAGTAAAATACGTACTTAATTTTAGTAAAATTCTAAAAAGTTTAAGTCAAAATTTATTGCATTGAAGTAAAAATTTACGCAATTTAAGTTCACTGTTTTTACTTGTTTTTCAGAAAATAGTGTACTCGAATGAAGTTAGAATTTCGGAATTCCGAAAAATTATATTCATTTCATTTATTCAGTCTATGGATACAAAATTCCTTACAGACGGTTTCAAATGAATTTGTTGATCACTATTAATATCATTCAGTGCGGGTCAAAATGCTATTAAGACCATAATAGGTACGAAGAAATATTGTTATACCTAACACTTCTACGTGGAACATGAAATCTAATAAGACAATGAACAGTCAATACCACCACTAATAATATCAAAAACAAATAAAGCAGATTGCAATTACCAACGAAACTCAAGGGTTTCCAAACCTATTAATAAGTTTTGAGATCTATAGGAGGGTATAAGATCAAAAATGAGAATTGCAAATTTAACAAATTTCCTTTGAAACATATATTTTTTACATATATCAGATTTCTAGGCGAAGTGTGAAAAATTTTCCCGTAAAAATTTTCATAAATCCCATATTACAAAGTGGAAGCCTACATGTCAAATTTTAAGTTTAGATCCCCTGCCGCATTTTCCCGTTTGAATAGCATTTGTACCACCATCTTATTTGAAATTTTAAAAAGTAGCACTTAATTAAATTAGGCCCTACTTCAGGCAACACATATTTCAAATTTCCAGATACCTAGCCACAGCTGTTTGCGTCTGTCCATGGAAGCCTTGTAATCAAACTACGAGTGCAGCTAGCAAATATAAAGAAATATATTTAGACATATTTTGCACATGGGCTTCGTACAATAAATATTGTGCATTAAATATAGTGATAATAGTGAATGTTGTAGAAAAGGTTAATTCAAGATATACAGGGAGCAAAACCAAATGCGGTCCGATTTTCTCTACATTTGGTTTGTGCTTCTATATAACATTGGCAACGCAGTTAACAACCAGATGTTTATGGTTTTGTGTTCCTAAATACCATTGACAGATACCAACTAATTTCAATAGGGTTTGTTCTTTTGGCACTACAAATTTCTACCCGTTGTTTGATAACAAGGGGTCGTTAATTTTTCATGAACAGACGTACGCACAGACGGGTGCACGTCTCTTATTCGACTCACAAGAAAGGCATCTTATATAATAATCTTCGATATTTATTAAATTCGGATAAGTTGTAGAGAAAACAATATGTTACTGTGGTGCCTGAAATTACAGGCCATCTCGTGGATTTTTATTTAATTACATGCTTAAAAATGCATCACAAAGTCATTACACTAACAATAAAATAAAGCAAAAATTATTTGAAGATATTTTTGAAAGTAATTCTCTATCCATTTTTCAAATTTGTTTTTATTAATTGACGAAATAATTTTATTTTTGTCAACAATCTAAATAATAACAAAAAATGCTTTCAACATAAAAGACACCTGATGCACATTGCAAGATTTTACTTGTTATCTAATACAGTGTTTATTTCTTGAATTACTTGTATTGTATGTACTCGTACTATAAACTAACGAGTCAAGAAGTCTTATAAAAATCATAAAAACAGACAATATGCATTAAATTTTAAAACAATTTTATTTAGCAAAATTGACATCTCCAAATGAACTTTAATCTCAACTAACTGTTCGGTATGGAGAGCACAACAATAATAGTGTTGCCTATACGCAACATAGATATAACAAAGAACATCATTAGGCTGTAGTAAAGTAATCAAAAGTCAAATGTATAACAAACGTTAATAAAAAAAATACAGTTAATTGTTAATCATGTTATTAAGTTTTGGACAAATGACAGACTACTGTTGCTGAGACTTAAGCTATGACTACTGTTAGGCAACCAGCAACAGTTGGTTGCTGCTGCCGTTTGAATATTGTTTAGCTACTAAACCTATTATTGCTTCTACTATTTACTATCTTTTTAAAAACCAGTGATGACAAATTAACAAAAATTTATGTAAAACAATTATTTCAACAGATTTAAAAACCTGCCAATCTAGAAACGGCAGTAAGGTATCATTAGTTTTTGGACTACCAATAATAATATGCACTGGCCTTCTATATTATTTTAAAATAGAAAGTAAAAAAATAAAAGTCGCCCATAGCGAATATATGCAACCCTACACCAAAGTACGATGTTGGTCATATTCAGGGAAGTGGATTAAATTCCACGAAGAGAATTTTAAGTAACGTATTCAGTGCCTAATTTATACATTTAAATAATTAAAATTAATTTCAGTTGTCACCAGAGAAGGCAAAATCCGATGTGTTAAAAGCCAAAAAATATTTTATACCCTACACCTCTAGAAAAAAAGGGTTGCTGTGGTAATACTGGTCATAGATCTATTTTATACTTTTTATTTCGCAATTTTCTTCTGTCTATCCATATTAACATTGTAATCAAGATGCACTTTGCCGCATGAGCTTTTCGTGCTTCAAGGACTAACAACTATGCTTCGTCCCATGGACAAAAATAAAAAAAATGTTATCTCAAATTGTGATTGAAGAAGGATTTTTTTAAAGATAATAACTGAAACAAATGTGAAAAAAAATATTTGGTGTGATTGCTTTTGCCGCCAAGAGAGGGCGCTAAACTCAGAGAATTTTATGCAAAAATGATTTAACAGAAAAATGGGTTTTAATTGTTTCGCGAAAATAATTCTCAAAAATACATTTTTTTAAAAACTTCTTCGAAGATTTGTTTTTTAATTCCTTCAATACATTTGTAGTTAAATTAAAATATGAATTTTAGTATATGTTTACAAAACATTTATTTTTTATTGCTCCGAAGAACACATTTTGTTTTGTTGAAAATTCAAAAATTACTTAAGTTTGATGGAGTATAAAAAAAAATTATATAAAATTAGATATTTTTTCCCCTTTTTCTGTAAGTCTATACTGTTATATAATAGATCATTAAAAAATTAGTTACTATTTTCTCATCACAAATTAAAAAAAATGTATTTTTTGAAATGCCTAAATTCATGATTTTTACACAAATTTCACGCATTTAAGAGTGTTTAGTATTCAAACCATGTGAACCTTCCATTTTAGGTATAGGATGTGTTGACCGGACTTTTGTAAAACACTACGAGAAACATTTTTCTGGAATATTCTAACCCTCTAACTCTTCAATGAAAAGGAATTTTTTGGCCCATTTTTAAAAAGGGACAAAAAAGACCCGTAAAATGAAGAGTTAGAGGGTTTATATGTTCCACAAAAATGTCCGTCGTAGTGTTTTACATAAGTTCGCTGAACACATTCTATACCTAAAGTGGTAGATTCCCATGATTTCTCCCTAAAAACCAGTTTTGTGGGTAATTTCAGCACCAATTCTGAATAAGTACGAAATTAAGCCTTAAACACGTTTTAAGTTTTTACTTATTACTGGCACTTAAGTTAAATTTTCAATGCTAATGTCTTCAAAGACTTATAGTAGAGAGCATAATGGTTGCTTTGGATATTTCGAAGGTCTTTGATCATGTATGGCACGGGGCGCTTGTATTAAAGCTTATTATTTTCGGTGTGGGTAATGACTTCGCTCGTTTTTATTTCTGCCTGTGGTCGTCAAAGGGTTAACTGAATTTCTGTTGCCACAATCAAATATATCTGTGCCATGGATTTGGTGGCTATAACCAAATCATTTGGTTAACAAAAAAATATGGTTGTTACATTGAAGCAGTTTTCTTTGTGTAACCATTAGTTCACCACACTGTTTAAAAGCCTCCTCTGTTAATCTTCTAAAGAGCAGGTAACTTTTATACTATTTCAATTGGGGGTTAATCATAAACACGCAATTGCAGTTGCAATTGTTGGCAACATGGTTATTGAAGTTGTTTGTGAATGTAAAGTGATGCCATCTTTTTGTCGTTTGTTTGGTTTATTTGAATTTTATTGTAATAGTGTAGGAATTCATTGAATAAAATATTACGCACACATTAGCAAATTCATTCATCCACACAAACTAAAACATAGCCAACAAACAACCCCTTGATATAAAAATATATTGACTGTAAAAATGCTGCTCCATGGATTTACTTGTACTCTTTAAGCCTGTGGTTAATTTTCTCGGCTGTGTTTTATTTATTTTTTTTTATTTGTTATAACAAACATTGACGCTACTTTTAGTTTTTTGTTTTCATACTCTATACACTCACTTTATGCCAGCAATTTATCCAGTGGTCTTCATGTAGTATATAAAAACAATCTGCAAACCATGTTGGGTTATCAGTTTTAATTTTGGCACTGTGTCTTAAAAACAAAAATACCAAAAATTAAAGTGTTAAATCACTTTAACTCCTGTAAACTCCTGAAGAAACTACTAAAGTTATAGTAGATTTTTGTTAAAACTCTTTTAAAAAAACCACCAGATTTTTAATTTAAATATGACCGCCTTTAAAGTATTTGTAAGTGTTTTAAAACAAAACTGCAAGAATCATAATAACAAGAAAAAAATATATATATATGTATAAACAAGAGCGAAAGTGTTATAAAATATAAATAATCATTGTTTATAGTGACATTTTTATAACAAAGACATAAACCATAAATGTCGAAATTCTTAGTAATAGAAAATAATTGCAAGTGGTTTTTTTATTGAATGAATTTTTTAATAAAGAATCGTTAAAATCAATCAATATAATTTCAATTCAGTTTCATTTCAAAGAACGTGTTTAAAATATCGTGAGAAAGTGTTTTTGATTTTATACGTTTTGCAATTCCAATAAGATTAAGTCACGTTTGAAGACAAAGAATACCATGCAGAATAAGAAGTTGTAGGGTGATTTTAATACAAAAAAAAGTGAAAATTTATAGTTGATGTTATTTAACCACCATAACAAATAAAGCATATAAGTTACTGTTTATATTTGAATCCAAACAATAATCTTAATTAAATCGTTGTTCTTGTTTCTATTATTGTTCGGCTGCCTTTATGGTTCTTTTTGAATGAGAATTACCATGATTGTTTGTAGATATTAATTTACATATTTACGTTATTGGATTCTCTAATGTTTTTTTATTATTTCTCTATAATCTCAACTTATGTAATATTAAACAACAGCCTTTAAAAATTATTTTTGAAGTTTATTAATTTGAATTTTCTAAATCAGTTATAAAAGTAAACAAAAGACTTAAGAAACAAACTTTATATTCTGTAAACTTTTACAAAATTAACTTTTTACAAAATTTATTTAAATTTTTGAGAAAAAATTTACAAAAAATTTCAAATTTAAATCAAAGATTTAAGGCAAGAACTTTTTAAGCCTTTATAGAATAGTTTTTAAAAATTTTAATGAGAGTTTAATCTTAACTACGACATTTCTTGTGAATTTTTAACTTGGTAACCAGGAAAATTTTCTGTTCCAAAGAATCGGTTGTATAATAGTTACTTTTCTTCTATAACCCCTTCTACACTCATAGAAATACACCTATAAAAATAGCAGGAAAAGCTACCAAATTAGTTAAAAATAACAGCAAAAATAAAAATGGAAGATGACAAAGCAAATTGTGGTAAACATTTTTTGTTGTTTTTCTTTTTTCTTTGATATTTTAAATGTTAAATGACGCTCCTAGATGATGACAAGAAATTCTCATTGAGTTTGTGATTTAACCTAATAAATATTTATAGAAATTCTAAAACGTCGTCCCCTGGATTTCCTTAGGCAAGAATGAAATCCGGTTAGGTACATGCCTTCACAACACAAATTTCAATAATAAAATTTAATAAATCATCACAATAAAAATGAATAAAATTAGAGTTTAAATTACAAACTAATATCACAGAACTTATTATCTTAAATGATCGCGATGGAGTATTGCAGTTTTTTTCTTCTTTTGTATTAAGGGTGTTCGTTATTTTCTGTTGAATTCTTAAGCTTTCTAAAGTGTATCTCTTGTTTTCATTTTTTTCCTTATCTTATATTTAAACTTCCTTAATGTTTGCCCTAAGTCCAGCGCTGCCAACTTTGACGATTTGTCTCCATTTTGACGATTTTTGGAGTATAAGTTTATGAAATGACGATTGACGATTTGGCAAAATTTTATGTATGAAAAATGATGATTTTTAAAAATTAAATAGTTTATTGATAAAAAAAATACAATTTTATTAAAAGTAGGAAAAATTAAAAGGACTTAAAAATATTTCTTCAGAGAGAATTCCAGAATTTCATTATTAAACTCATTGATAGTTTTGAAGTTTACTAATGTTTTTCTTGAAAGAATTGAAATATTTTAGAACAAACGAAATATTTTGAAATATTTTATATTTTGAAATATTTCGTCCTGGAATTGGTTTTATACATATCAAAGTTTTTGGGTCGGTGAAATTACTGTTTTCAATTCCGGTTCATTAGTAGGAGAGTATGGTGTAATGTGAGAAGTTATTCTATTACCACAGAGTGTCAAGATTCTCCAAATAAGCTAAGCAGATATTAATGGTATATTTTGAAACAAGATGTTCTGAGAAAAAAACAATAACAGAAATCTGAATACCCGACTAAAAAAGATGTTATATAATCATATATCACCATATATAAACCAATATATACGTTCATATCTAATTTGATCCGAATATTGGAATATATAATTATATCAAGCGAGATAAGCATGTTATCTCACCTGATAGAATTTGATCCGAAAAATGGGTCTATCTAACTGCATCAAATTATATATAAATACATATAATTTGATGAAGATTTTCAAAGAAAATTTTAGTAAATATTATTGAGATCACTTATTTTATTCATATTAAATCTAACGCTTAATGTTTAGAACAACTTTTGCTAATAAACTTGGAAATAGGTGGCAAAATAAAACATTACAAAAATTTGACGGAACAACTTTTTCTAGGTTAGAGTTTTTATCTTTCTTATAAAATAACTGAATTAACTAATTAGAAATTTATTAATTCAGTTCGAGGCCAATTTCCTTATTATGAATTAATATGATAAGTACTTTTTTTTCAAAAACTGCTATTTTTCTTCATCAGGATACTCTCCTGACAAATACTTCACAGAGTTTTTGCTTTCAAAAAACCTCTACACTTTCAGGAATGAAAAGAGGATCGTTTCGGGGATTTTCCAGGTCCCCTTCATCAGTTTTCTTTAGAAAGTGGTGGCGTAATCCCCGAAACGATCGACTTTTCATTCCTGAAAGTGTAGATGTTTTTTGAAAGCAAAAACTCTGTGAAGTATTTGTCAGGAGAGTATCCTGATGAAGAGAAAAAAAACAGTTTTTGAAAAAAGTACTTATTATGTTAATTCATAATAAGGAAATAGTCCTCGAACTGAATTAATAAATTTCTAATTAATGAATTAAAGAGGTCGAAAAAAAATAAATTTTATTTTTTAAAATAAAAATTAAAAACCAACATGATAAAAAATTAACTTTCACAATTAATTTTTTTTTACGGAAAAATAAATGAACTTAAACCATATTTATTTCAACATATGTTTGTCTAATTTTTAAATTTAAAAGTAAAAATAATTATTTCGACCTTTAATTCCACAATGAAAAAAAAATTCCTTTATTTATTTCTTTAAAATTATTTTGAGTTTAATAAAGAGTATTTCGGTAACTATTTGGAAAATATATGTTAAATTCAATTATAAACATTTAGTTATATGTCAAAGTGCAAACTTCAAAACCAGATCCACAATTTCGGAGTTTTTTTTTAATTTTTATAGTGCAATTAAACTTTATAAAATTTTGTATAATTAGATATCATGTCAGATAAATTTATATATAAAATTATTACAATTTTACATTAACTTTGTTATATGTTTTGATATAAGATTGTTTAGAGAAGCTTATACGCCATTATATATAATTATGTATAGACTATATTTGCAGATCTCTTAATATATGCCTGGAGACCAAATCGCATATGATTATATATAACGTCATATCAAACATATTTATAAAACCAAAGTGTTAATATAAATGTATATGGTCATATAAAGCCACACATATAAACATTTATAATTATATCAAATCATATAAGATTATATGAAAACTTTTTTAGTCGGGTAGGAAAGAAAACTTTGAATTAGTTACATTGCATTCAAGACCTTACTTGGGTGAGATGGCTAAGCTGTAGCATAGAGTGTACCACCTTACAGGCAAAAAAAAAGTGCACCATAAGGAGGTTTCAGAAAATATTTTTGTTTTTGCCGAACGTAGGGTCACCATTTTACATTTTTCGTTATTTCTTTGGTATTTACAGTCGGATCTTAAAGTATGATACATCAATGTTTTTCTCTCAAGGAGACCAGTATTTTGCTCTAAGAGCCATTGACCTCAAGTATCCCGTTCTAGTAGTTACCCACCAGATGTCAGTTGCTACCACCCAAATGTACCACCCTAATGTCAGAAAATTAAAGCTCGCAAAAAATCATTCAACTTTTGCTAAGGAAGTTTTTCGATAAACCAAGTAGAAATTTTTTTATATATTGGTTGCCCAACGTAGGGGTCGCCTTTTTGAATTTTTTTCATTGGATTTTTCCTTTATAGCAAAACACTGGTCTCCTCGAGGCAAAAAAATCGATATATCACACTTTAAAATCCAACTTTAAATGCCGAAGCTATAACGAAAAATTGAAAAAGGCGACCCCTAGTTCGGAAAAAAAATTTTTTTGAAATTGCCTTGAAAAAATATTTCATATTGGAGGGTGTACGGTAAACTTTTTTTTGAGGTACGGTCTAGTGTACCGCCTTGGTATAGTTACGTTGGTATGTACAGCCGGTGGCTTGTTGATAAATTATCATATAGAGACAATCTGACAATAAAATATAAACATAATACTACAAATTAATGCAAAATCACTGATGAAGCCTGTCCATAAAAAAGGCAGAAATTAGATCTAGTCTGATTTGTAAATTAATGTGTCTATAATTTTTAGAGAAAATTGTTTATTCTTCTACTTAACCACAAACCTACTAAATGAAAATTGTATATTTTTTGTTACTTTTTAGTCTACTAATTATTCAGCAAAGTTATTTGCTGACTTTAGCAGGCTAAGTTGTTATTTTCTCTTAACTAAAATGTAATTCAAATATAACTAAAATATATTATATTTAACAGTATTATTTTTACTATTCCTACCTTACTAATATTTAGCAATTATCAACTGTTAATGTCAGCAATTTCTATTGCAAGTTCATTTTGAACTTTAAGTAATTTTATAAACAAAAATTTGCGGACTTTTTTCTTTACTGTTCTGTCAGCACTAAACAATTTTGACCCTATGATGAAAATAGACTAATATTTTTTCAGTGGACATGTAGGCTCCAACAGCGCTTAAGGGTTAGTTTTCTGAAATTAGATTAAGAATATTATTTTTAGTCCTAGAAAAATAATATCAAGAAGGTTAATGAATATCCGCTCAGGAATATCTGTAATATTAATATGTTAAAAACAAAAAATCAAAATCTCCTAAAATTTGACTTTTGACCTTACACAGGGGCAACTTAATGTATTTATATTTTGAAGTATTTCATCTTGTGTAAATTCTTATTCCGTCCAAAATCTTGTGGAATTAAAAGAAGGAAAAAAACTGCCTAAAATCTAAATACGTGCCAAAAATCGTAAAATCTCTGCCCTAGCGAAATCAAAAAAGCAATTCCTACGATTTTTGTAGTTTTTAATCTCTAATATGTTCTTAATAAAACCTTAAAAAATTCCTTTAGATCACCCTAGTACACATAGTGTACTATATTACAGAAACACCACGAGGGATGGGAAATGAGGTTTTCATTTCGGTATATTTACAACATTTTTTTAATTTTTTCAGTTATTTTATTTAAACTTTAATGAGTCCGAAACCAATAATTAAAAAATTTGTATTTTTCAAAAAAAGATAGAATTGTTTTAACTCTTTCATCTCTGAACACCACCAAATAATGAGATTACTTTTATAAAAATATGGCAACATTAAGCAGAGTATGTAAATGAAAAAAGTGTGAGTATGAGAGAAAACGCATAGGAATTAAATTAAGTGGGTTGTAAAATGCAACGCCTTACGTTGTATGTAAAATGTTGTTGCGTTTTATGAAATCTCCATATAAGTTTTACAATTTAGTGCGGATTCGCAATGCGAAACACATGCAAATACGAACAAAGAATAAAGCCATTTAACAGAATTTGGAAGAGTTGCCAAATCTTTGAAATAATAAGGTAAGGCCAAATTTACTAGCGAACTCTACACAGAGAGAATTTTTCTGGACCAGTTATAATGAAATTTTTCTTTAAACTAATGAAGTTCTCTTCAAAGAGTAAATGAAAAATTTCTTAATTTTGATGGAAACGCTTTATATATTTTATGAATCTAGTTTTAACGAAATTTTTTCGTTGAGTGTATAGAACTTTTTTAATAAATAAATGAAATGAAATTTTTCACAACATTTTATGAAAAATTTCATTAATGCAATGGAAGGTTTCAATGGACGAGTTCCTATGAAATTTCATTGGTTTTATGCAATTTCATTAATATCATGCAGATAATTCTCTGAGTGTAGCTGTGTTTAGGATTCTCCATTATCACATATGTCCAAATCAGCTATCACCGGATATTGAAAGACATGTGTTCTGATTGCTTTTGCATATCCTAACAAAAGTTTAACATTTACTACATGACTGATTTTTATGTAGTAATCAGTAGTTTTGGTTTTTAACTGTTTATTACAGTTATTTTTCTATATAAAAATACAAATGTTATGGCAGTTATTTAAGAAAAAAACTAAAGAAAAGTACTGTAGCTTCGTAAAAGTTTTTTAGAACATTATTTTAATATCGTAATAAACAACTACAAAAACAGTATTTTTACAGTAAACAGTTATTTTTGTAAGTTATTTGAAAAAGAAAAATTTCGTAGATTTTTTTAATGTCTTGTTTAGTTTATATTTTTCATTATTGATATATTCTTAGTTTGCAAATAAAAATCCGAAAATTGTATTGTATCTCCAAAGCATAAAAAGGTAATAACTGAAGAACGCAGTCTTTTATAATCAAAATAAAAAAACATTGTTTCGTTATTTAAAATATACTTTTAGATTATGAAAAAAATTACTATAAAATTTACTGCCTATTTTATCAGCTGTTTTAAAATTTTTATTGTAAAAAATTTTTAGTTAATTTTTCTACATTGTTAGTTGTTTTTAATGCATTTGTTAGTTATTTGTCAGCAATCAAAAATAACCGCATTTTTTTGTTATTCTAAAGGTAAATATCTGTGTAGCCTTTTTAACTGCATTTTTAGTAGATACTACCGACAGAGCCTTTTGAGTATATGTTGTTATTCAGTCGTTAAACTGATAATGCGTTGTAATTCGCAGAAGGTGAACGATTTCCTGCTAAACGAATTTTCACCTCTTAACAAATGTCAAACCTATTCAACTCTTTTTATTTTGTCTTCTTTTTCAAAAGTATTTTATTTGTGTGATATTCAGAAACAGTTCGTTTTAAGAGAGTTTAACACATTGAATTGTTTACAGATACGTTTTTTAACTTTACGTTTAGACTAATGTCTGTTGGTATTTATCACACTTTTTATTTAACAGCCGGTTCAAGTTTGTCGCCATAGTCTTTTTATATTAATTACTACAATAGTTCGTTTCCTAAGTCTTTTGTTTGAAAAACTTTATACTAAAGGCTGAGGAAGACTAGTTGAGACTAGTAAATTAGTTTTTAATTATTAACAATAATTACTTAATTACCATCAATTAATTTATATTATTTTCCATCTAATTTTAGGTGCTCTTGACAGCTATGTTAGCCTTAGCATATGCTTCACCTGCTCCTGGCTTCTTTAACAAACAGTAAGTCATTTACTTTTTTTATTTTTTTGCAATGGACATTTTTTATCTTAGCTGAACAACATATATCACAAAAAACATGTTTCATTATCACATCTCTAACTAGTTTATTATATTTTTTTATTTCACACACATAATTTATAAAACCGGCAAAAATTGTGGAACTAAAAATAAAATAACAATTTTAAAATATAAAAATATTCCACAACAATTTATTACACCACAGAAAAAAAGCGTCAACGGAATAAGTGAATGTATCCTTATATTTTATTTCCTTGTAGTTTTTTATTGTAACAATTTTTTAAAGTCATTTACAAAAGTAAATTTTAAAACAATGCAAATACTACACTCATAAAATATAGCCCGTAAATACAGCTAGAAATTCTATTAAGATAACAGAGTTTTCAATGAAGTTGAGAATCATGGTCAGCCTAATTTAGTCAAGTTAAATTTTTGCAAACAATTTAGTTAAACTGCTAAATACATAGACGGTTACAGTTTAATTGGCTAAGAATTTTACTAGTTCTACGGAATTTTGATCTTAATCAAAAAGAACTTTTTTTCTGTTGTAACTAACATTTTTTGCAAAATTTTGCTTAAGATTTTTGTTTTTGGACTCCCCAATACAATATGGTGAAAAAGCGCCATCTATATGTGCAACTGATAATGGGGACAAAGAAATATAAAATATAGTTGAAAACAATTGTGTTTCAAATTAACACGCAAATATTTTAAATTTAGAAATGAAAAATTTGTTCAAATACGTGTGAAATTAATCGCTGTACGATATATAAAAAAATAATTTGAATGACTGACTGACTCACAGACTCATTGAATCACTTCCCTCTCCGGTGTAGACATCCGTTAACATAAATTTTTTGGAAATTCCTATAAGGAATCGAGTGGAATTGAAAAACTAGACGAGTGTAACAAATGGAATAGATAGAATAGAACGATTGGTATTGAAAAACTAGATAATGGGAACGAAATGGCATGAAACCGGGAACAAAATGAAATGGAACGAGGAACGAGTGGAATTGGAACAATAAAATTGGGAAACGAAATTTAATTCAACATGAAACAAGTGGAACTGAAATAACAACCAAGTGCAACGGAAGGGAACGGGAAATGAGTTGAATTGAAACACTAATCAATGCACAGCAAAAAAAAAATTGGAAGTAATGCTTTACAAACTACTTCTTTCGCTGCAACACAGGTATCATTAGTGCATTTTTACTGCTATTTTAGAAGTAATTCTGAACAACTTCAAAAAATCACTTCTTTCATTGCTTCCAAAGAACGAGTGGAATTGAAAAACTAGAGAAGTGGAACAAAATTAAATTGAATGGAAAGCGAGTAAAATCAGTGGCCTTCTATACTTCTCTTCCTCGCTCAACCTTTGTTCTTTATTTTTGTCCGTGAAGTCGGACAAAGAAAATGAAAACATTGAGTGCAAAATATGACGCTTTTTTCGTACTACTGTTTTTTAATAATATTTCAACACACTTTTTTTAATATTCAGTGTTTTTACGAACAAATAAATAAAATGAAATAAAAAAAATATTAAATTTTGATAGAAAATAACACAATAAAAGCACTATAAAAATTCGTGTTAATAGCTAATGTTGTCAGTTTAGGGGATTTATCCCAAATTGGGGATTTTTTTCGTCAATGGAGATAAAAATTTCCGTTTGGGTATTTATTGCGGATGACACGAAATTTCAGGGGAATTTTTGGGGATAACATATTATTGAATTTTTATATTTTTATGAATTTAACCCTGATAATACTAAATAGTTATATATTTGTTTTTATTTCTTTTTAGTGAAAATTTGAATTCCTCTTTGTTCCAAAATAATTAAGGTTATTCGAATGTAATATGAGTTATAAGAAGCTTTTCTTAAATTAAATATATACATTACATGTTATTCAATTGTCAAAAATTCAATCCATCTGCTGAATATTAAATTTTTTTAATACAGTACCATATGCAACAAAATGTGTGAAGCTGTTGAACCGGAAAATTTTGATTCTTAAATATTTAAAATGAAAAATGTTGGTTCACATTTTTTTGCTGTTATTTAAATTTATTTGTACCTTTTTATAATTTGTTACACTCAAAAAAAGTCAGTAAAGTCAGCAAAAAATGTTGCTGTGTCAGCAAATTTTTAGTCAGGAGCGTACTTGCAAAAAAGTTGGTAATTTCAGCAAAAGGTTCAGCAACACTTAGTCGATTGCAAATGTAAAAAATCATTGCTAAAATCACTAAACTTTTTGCTGAATATTAGTAGACTGAAAAAAACTCAAAACATTTGTAGAGAAATTTTAATTTAGTTCATTTATTTGCTGAAAGTTTAAATATAGAAATTGTGTAGAGTTGTTTTGTTTTTTTTTTTAACTACTGTACTACATCCAGACAAGCTGCAACATCTACACTAGGGTTCTCCAAAAAAAAAAAAAAAAAAAAATTATGAGTTATTGACTGGGCCCCCCTCTTAAAATATGTATTTGGGTGTAAAACCAGGTCTCCCAAAAAATTAGGACAATCGGATAAGAGGAACACGTGCCCCAACGGGCCTGAAGTTTGAAATTAGATATACATTGGAAAAATTTGACTTTTTTTTAATTTGTCAAAATTTTTAATATTTTAAATTAATCTTGAATTAAAAGGATTAAAAAATCGTAATAAACAGTGAATTATCTTTCTAATAAGGCAATAAAAACTAAAATCGGTTAAAAAAACCAAGTTATTACAATTGCCCCCGGCAACTAATGTGTCACAGAACGCTTAATCAAGAAGTTCGAGCCAAAATTTTGAAATATCTAGAAATAATGTAATACAAAAACATTTTCTTATTTTATTAACTCCAAGGTACTCAATTAAAAAGTATTTTTTATCATGTGCTTTGCAAACTCGTTTTAAATTAGTGCCAAAAAGTCGGAATTCTTAAACACTGTTTTCAAGTCTACAATTTTACATTTTAAAAAATTTTTTTAAAGAAATTTTAAAAAATCAACGATTGGACTTTAAGGTTTTACTAAGAACATATTGAAGATTAAAAACTACAAAAATTACAGGAATTCCTTTTTTCATTTGGATTTCAGGAAAACATCGATTTTTGGCATTTTTTTAGCTTTTAGGCAAGTTTTTATTTTTTCTTCTTTTAATTCCAAATAATTTAGGCCGGAATATAACAACACAAAATTAAATACTTCAATCCTCAAAATTAGGGCAAAATATAAATACACTAAATTGCCGCTGTGTAAGGTCAGAGGTCAAATTTTAAGAGATTTTAATTTTTCTTAAACATATTAATATAACAGATATTCCTGAACGAATATTGATGAAACTTTCTGATATTATTTTTCTAGGCCCAGAAATAATATTCTTAATTTAATTTCAGAAAATTTACCCTTAAGAGCAGTTGGGGCCTGTATGCCCCACTGAAAACATATTAGGCTTTTTTTTACCATAGGGCCAAAAAAGCCGCAAGAGCACTTGAGGATTAATTTTCCAAAACTAAATTAGGAATATTATTTTTAGACTTAGAAAAATAATACCAAGAAGTTTCATTAAAATCCGCTCAGGAATATATGTTATATAAATATGTTTAAGAAAAATTAAAAACGCCTAAAATTTGACCTCTGACCTTACACAGGGACAATTTAATGTATTTATATTTTGCCCCAATTTTCAGGATTGAAGTATTTGATCTTGTGGTGTTATATTCCGGCCAAAATTATTTGAAATTAAAAGAAGAAAAAGAAAAACTTGCCTAAAAGCTAAATAAATTTCAAGAAAACGCCGTTTTCTTGAAATCCGTTAAAATAAAATCTCTGCCCCAGCCAAATGAAAAAAGGAATTCCTACAATTTTTGTAGTTTTTAATCTACAATATGTTCTTAATAAAACCTTAAAGTCCAATCGTTGATTTTTTAAAATTTCTTTAAAAAATTCCGTGTTTAAAAATTCCGACCTTTTTGGCACTAATTTAAAACGAGTTTGCAAAGCACATGATAAAAAATACTTTTTAATTGAGTACCTTGGAGTTAATAAAATAAGAAAATCTTTTTGTATTACGTTATTTCTACAAATTTCAAAATTTGGGCTCGAACTTCTTGATTATGCGTTATGTGACACATTAGTTGCCGGGGGCAATTGTAATAACTTGGTTTTTTTTAACCGATTTTGGTTTTTATTGCCTTATTAGAAAGATAATTTACTGTTTATTACGATTTTTTAATCCTTTTAATTCAAGATTAATTTAAAATATTAAAAATTTTAACAAACAAAAAAAAAAGTCATATTTTTCACATGTATACCGTATTTCAAACTTCAAGGCCGTTGAGGCACGTGTTCCTCTTATCCGATTATCCTAATTTTTTGGGAGACGTTGTTTTACAGCCAAATACATATTTTAAGAGGGGGGCCTAGTCAATAACTAACATTTTTTTTTTGCTCCATACAAAGTTGGAGCACCCTAATCTACACCTTGTCTATCTGGTTGTCGTCCACGCTTTTGGTTATCAGCACAATTTTTGCAGCAAAATAAATTAGTAAAACATTAGTTCATTAGTTTAGTGCTAAAAAATTAAACTTAAACGTAAACTTTTGCTGAAAACGGAATTTCAGCAAAAAAAATGCTGAAAACTAGTACACTTGATATACAAGACGCTTTACTAATTTTTCTACTAACTTATTTTTTTGAGTGTACAATTACTAATTTTATTGAGTTTGAGTGTATAACTTACCAAAAAAATTAAATAAATATATTATTTTTACATTAAATTTAAAAAAAGTAACGAACGCGAATTTTTTCCAGAAAATAAAATTTGGGGATTTTTGGGGATTACAAAGGTCTGAAAAAAAACTGGCAACACTGTTGATAGCAACAGTTTTTAGTTAAAATTTTGCAATGAAATTTTTTCCATATAAAAAAATGTTTTTATTTGCTTTTCCAAGTTTGCCACACAACAACAAAAAATTAAGAGGACGGTAGTCTCTCAAATGAATATCTTTTAGTAAAATGAAATGGTGGGCGAATGTAATGGAACTGCGAAAGAGTGGAATTAAAACACTAAACACAGGAAACAAAATGGAATGTAGCGAGTCTCGATTTTAGTGATATTTATTGACTTGAACAGGGTTTTCTCTATATTAGCGATTTCTGTAAATATTTTATTTTCCGAAATAAATTTAATATCATTGTTATTGATTGATTAAATAAAAGATTATAATGAAAATAAATTCATAACAATTGATAAGAATGCAATGGTAATGAAATTAATTAATTAGTCAACTTAATTCATTAATAGCAAAATAGTTTAAATTTTCTTCTAAAGAAATTCCGATATTTAAAATTCTCAGTAACGAACTAAAAGGAACTTGAAATTTGGTATGTAAGTTTCTTCTCAGATGTAGACACCCGTAACCTGATATTTAAAGTATACATATATTGAACAGAATTTTTGCTAATTCCAATAAAAAAAGTGGTAAAAACAAGGTTCAAAATGGAGAATGACCGCATTAATCACCCAACTCAAACCGCTGGGGTTTGGTACTTGAAATTTAATAACCCCTTAGTGACTCATTAATCCAGAAATCATTTGTTTTCCATTGGTCGTCAAAGGAAAAAAAAAGATGTGTTGGTTCAGTTTTAAGCAATTTTCGCTGATTTTGAAAAAATCGGTACATTAGTGAAAAATTTGTTTCTAAAACATATTCTCATCAAAACAAAATGTTTCAAAACTAATAGAATAAATCTTTCAAAAATTAACTTGCAAAGAAACTGCTGAAATTAGTGAATTATTTTTGCTAAGTATTAGTACGATATGCATAGCAAAAATAAAACTCTTAAACATACAAAATTTTACTTATATTTGAGTTAAATTCCAGTTAATAGAAAACAAAAACTTAACCTGCCAATTTACTGAATAAATAGTAGACTCAAATTCTGAAGTTTTTTTTAATTCGTACGATTTCTTAATTCATGCTCAGATTATGTTTTCTGTCTAAATGGGCTATAATAAGACATCTTTATGTAGATCGTTGATAGGGTATCATAAATTCGTTAACAACATATTATAAATTTTCCTTGATGTCTTTTTATGCAATTTAATTGAAATTCCGTAACAAATTATATTACAATATAAACAGATAATTGTCAGTAATGTCTTAAAAATAAATATTATAACATATTTAATATAAAAACAATTTGAGTGCGTTTTTATATTGTTTACTTTTATTAATAGATAAATACTTAGTTAGAGTTGGTTGGTTTTTGTTTTAAACGTTGGTCGTTGGCACAAGTTTATTTTACGCCATCTCTACAAGTTGTCACATTTAAGACAACAACTGCCGCTTATGATGTGAATGCAATTGTAGGCATATCAAACGATAATTACGCGGAATACTAAAATATAATTATTGGCCTTAAGAAAAACTAAAAACAAACGAACATGTTATTACTAAGACTAGACTTTAAATATCTGAAATAAAAATAACCAACAATTTTAACGTGGAATAAAAAATGACGTAGTATAAACCAAGTTCACATTATAAATCAAAAACAAAAATTTTCACTTTCATTAATGCATTTTTAATCAGTATATAATTATAATAAATAACAATTAAATTTACCGTTTACACCTTGAAATTATTTTAATCACAATTATTCAATCAATTCAAATTAAGTGTCATTGCCAATTATTCGATTTCCCTCCCTCCTCTTTTTCACAGTGAACATCATACCATACACGTGCCATACAAAGTTCACACCATTCATCATCATCATGTACAAAAGGTTCCCATTTACAAAGAAATCGTCAAGGAGGTGCCTGTGTACAAGGAAATTGTTAAGGAAGTTCCAGTTGTAAAGGAAGTCCATGTTCCCGTTTACAAAGAAGTTCATGTACCCGTTCATGTTCATCATGAAGAACATGGTCATCATGGTCATGATTATCATAAAGGCTGGTCATCTGGATCATCTGGATGGTATTAATTATTAAGTTTATAGTTTTAATAGTTTAAGTTTATATTTGAATATGTTTGTTTTTCTTTTTTATTTTATTTTGTTATTAAAATCCCCTGTAAATAATTTCTATACCTTTCTCTCAATGTTAACAATAAAAGATGTAAATAAATGAAAAGTTAAAAAATTACTTATTGTTAGATGGTTTTTTTACTCATGTCTAAAATATATACAAAAAATTATTTTTAGTTTTTGGATTATCAAGGTTTAATATTGTCGAAACTAATTATAAAATTCTCGATTTTAAACTTTACATCTGTCAACTTGACTGAAAAAAAAAACCCTTTTAACGGGAGTAAATACTGTAACCAGGGGTATGGCATCACCATAAAAATAAGTTATAACAACATCGTTATGGCACTTTGTTCAAAAAATTTACAATTTTCTTTTTTTATTTAAATTTAAATAATAACAAACAACAAAGCAAAAAAAAAAAAAACAATCGGATATATCAAATTTTATTATTTGAATATATTCCGCGCTTGTTTTTTCCTATTTAAGCAGTTTTCAACAGTTTTTGATTTTTTAAATATAGGCTCAGCTGATACTAAACTGATACTAAATAGTTGCTCAGGTAATACTTAATTTCAGCGCCATCTACCGGTGAGTAGTGTAAGTTTTGATTTCCTATCTCTATAAATAATAGTCTCTGACTGTAGCAGCAGCATTTTTAAGAGCATATTTGTACGGTTTGTCAAAAATTTTATTAACAGCAAACAAAGATGATCATTAATGACTCAGAAATGAGCTCCATAAACATAAACATTTTTCCACTTTTTCCTATGAAAGTGGTCCATCCAAAAGAGCCCCCTGTGTATTCAGAAATGACTCAGACAAAAGAACTTATAAAATCGAAATTTTCTTCATAAATTTAAACAATAATAAATAATAATATAAATAATAATGAACCCACGTTTTGAGACAGCTTTTTAGATTGTAGAGACAACTTTTTAGATTGTTTTCTGAGGGTTCATATTTTCTACCAAAAAAAATAGTTTTCAAAAAAAAAATAATCATTTCTGTCATTTAAAAATCTTATTTATGAGCGCTCCGAAATTGCTAGCTGGAAACAATATTTTTATAATTTTATTTTTTAATTTAAAATAAATATTGTGGCGGTATTGGAAAGTTTTAAATTCCGCCAACCGAAATCGCCAGGGTTGCCACTTCATTGTTGGCCTTTTTTAAAAAAGGCAAAATCGGCTGCCACTGTGCAGCCTTCATTAATTATCAGAAAATAAAAATGTAAAATGATTCTTAATGCCAGATAAATTCTCTGGTTTTTTTTAAATTTTTTAAAACTTAAAAATTCAAAAACAAATTCAAGAAAAAATACCTTTGCATGGGGATATAAAATTTATTTGACTAAAATTCAGAAAATCCCAGGAAAAATTTCTACAATCTGTAGCCAACCACACCAATTCTGCAACAGGTTCCAATGCAACCGATTCAATGGAACTGCTTCCGGAACCAGTTCCACGGATCTCATATGGAAGGTAGAACTAGTTCCAGAACTGATTCTAGGTCAACCGGTTCCACTTTGGAGCTATAGAAGTGGTTGCTTTTGGCACAATTTCAAACAAAAATAATCGGTGTTACAATTGATAGTAGAAGGGGTTGTAAAGGAAAAGTGGCTATACTACAACCGATTCTTTGGAAAGGCCACGATAAGGTCTAGAGTTTTTTGTTGCTACACTCATAGAAATAAACCTGTAAAAATAGCAGTAAAAGCTACTAAAAATTAGTTAAAATGACCTTGCAGAAAAAACTGCTGGAATTAGTAATTTTTTTTGCTAAATACCAATAATATAAAAACAAGAAAAATAGAACTGTTAAATTTACAGAATTTTAGTTATATTTAGTTAACTTTTAGTTAACTGAAAATGACAAATTACGCTGTAAAATCTACAGATGATTTTGCTAAATACTAGTAAACTAAAAACAGCAAAAACAAACTCTTATACATACAATATTTTGTTATTTTTAAATTAAATTCAGTTGAATGCGAATTGAAGTCTATCCTGCTAAAATTAGCAGAAATATTTGCTAAAAAAAATAGTAAACCGCTGATTTCAGAAGGCGCGATTTTTGTTGGCATTGAATCGAAAAAAACTACAAAAATTTTAATTTTTTGTGAATTTTTTGGTCTACTAATTATTTAACCCAAATATAACTAAAATTCTAGACGAGAACAAGAAATTCTCATTGAGTTTGTAATTTAACTTAACAAATATTTCCAGAAATTCTAAAAACGTTGTCCCCTGACAATTTCCTTAGGCAAGAATGAAATCCGGATAGGGACATGCCTACAAAGCATTATTTTTCACAATTTTTTAAATACGTTTGGGATTTTAGCATATTTAATTCCTATAATGAAATTCTGTATATTTAACAGTACTATTTTTTCTGTTGCTATACTCAGGGAATTATGTAGGTAAAATCAACTGCAAATGGCAGTTAAAATAACTGCATTTGTAGTTAAAAGGGTATACACTACATTTGCATTTAAACCAACTGCAATATGATGTTATTTTTTACTGTTAAAAATCAACTGACAAATGTAGTAAAAATAACTACAAATGTAGTTAAAACAACAGTCGCGAAAGTTATTGTAAAACTGTACAAACAACTACAAATGATTTAGTAGGTTTGAGGTTAAGAAAAATAAATCTTTTTTCTAAAAATTATAAACACATTAATTTTCGAATCAGACAAGATCAAGTTTCTGCCTTTTTCTATGGACAGTAGACCGTACCACCTTACAGGCAAAAAAAAGAAAAGTGCGCGGTTCACCTTCAAATACAAAGTATTTTTGCAAGGCAATTCCAAAAAAAATTATTTTTTGTCGAGCTTCGGCATTTAAAGTAGGATTTTGAAGTGTGATATATGGATTTTTTGCCTCGAGGACACCAGTGTTTTGCTATAAACAAAAAATCCGATGAAAAAAAATTTAAAAATGCGACCCCTACGTTCGGCAACCAATATATAAAAAAATTTTCTATTGGGTTTATCGAAAAACTTCCTTAGCAAAAGTTTAATGATTTTTTGCGAGCTTTAATTTTTTGACATTAGGGTGGTAGCAACTGAGATCTGGTGGGTAACTACTAGAACAGGATATTTGAGGTCAATGGCCCTTAGAGCATAACACTCGTCTCCTCGAGGGAAAAACATTGATGTATCATACTTTAAGATCCGACTGTAAATGCCAAAGATATAACGAAAAATGTAAAATGGCGACCCCTACGTTAGGCAAAATAAAAATTTTTTTTTTTGAAACCTCCTTGCAAAAATACTTCATATTGGAGGGTGTACGGCGCACTTTTTTTTTTGCCTGTAAGGTGGTACGCTGTAATGTACAGTATTTTAGTTATATTTAAGCTAAATTTTTGTAAATGGAAAATAGCAAATTAACCTGCTAAAATCAGCAAAAAGTTTTGCTAAATAATTGGTAGCCCAAAAAATCAAAAAATAAAATCAAAATTTTCGAAGTTTTTCTGTTGATTTTTTTTATGCAAATAAAAATCGAGCCTTTTGAAAACAGCAGTTTACAATTTGTTTAGCAAATATTTCTGCTGATTTTAGGAGGATAGACTGCTATTTGCATTCAACTAAACTTAGCTTAAAAATAGCAAAAAATTTGTAGATATAACAGTTTATTTTTGCTACTTTTAGTCTACTAATATTTAACAAAATTTTCTGCAGATTCTTCAGTACAATTTGTTATTTTCAATTAACTAAAAGTTAACTTAAATATAACTAAAATTCTGTAAATTTAGCAGTTTTAAATTTGCTGTTCCTATTTTACTAGTATTTGGCAAAAAATTCTGCTAATTTCAGCAGTTTTTTCTGTGGCATCATTTTTAACTACACTGAGAGAATTATCCTTCATGATATTAAAGATATAATTTCATAAAATTTTTTTCGTAGAACCAATGAAGAATTTCATTATGTATATAATATTTAATTAATATTATGAAATTTTCCATAACTTTTCTTTCATAAAGTTTCATAATTTCATTAAAAAAATTCATTGAATTTCATAAATTATATCTTCATAAATTTAATGAAAATGTTCTTTATATTTATGAAGTTGTGCAATAGTATTTACTTTTTTTAATTTTTTTTATAAAATATCGTCATTTTCTGAGAGAATAATCTTTTATATATTTTTTTTTAATTAATTTTTTAATATTAATTTTGGACTATGAATTTTTATTATAAATCATATTAATTTTTTCGAAATTTTCTTTTATGAAATTTTTTAATTTAATGAATTCTTTCTTTAGATATATTTTGTACATCCGTAAAATATGCTACGATTTTATTACGCCTTTTGCATTCGCTAAGTACTTTTTATTTATCCACTCCAGCTTAGCAACGACAACAACCAACTATAATAAATAATAGTAAATGAAATTGATTCATAGATTTTATGAAGCTCTTCATTGGCTGAATGATTTATTCATTGGACGAGTGGCCCATTAATTTTATGAAGAGTTCCATTAATTTTATGAAGAGTTTCATTAATTCTATGAACTTTTCATAAACATTGATTTTAATGAAACTTGTTTCATAGATTCTATGAAAAGTTTCAATGGACGAGTTCCAGTGACAATTTTCATTGAAACTATGAAGAAATTCATTACTGAAGTGATGTAAATTCTCTCAGTGTAATTTCAATTTCTAGTGACTTTTTCTGCTATTTTTACAGATTTATTTCTATGAGTGTACCATTGAGATTTCAAAATAAAATTGTTTTGACTACATACAATGTCAGTTGATTTTAAAAGTTAAAAATAACTCTATATTGTAGATGATTTAACTCCAAATATAATGTACAACTTTTCAACTGAAAATGCAGTTAATTTAATTGCAATTTGCAGTTAATTTTACTTACATAAATAACTGAGTGCATAAATTACATAAATATTTGATTTATTAAGTGAACCCTCTAACCTAAACATAAAACTTGATTTGCTGCAATAATTTTTTAATGTAAAAATAATAAATAAATTACTTAATTTTTTTGTTTTGCTTAATTTTAATATATATTATAATACCACACATTAAACTATCCACACCCTTTTTATTTACCAACCATTATAAATCACACTAACAACGTTTAATTTTCCAAATAGAAGTTAGAAACCAGAGCAGAAAACAACAATATATATATGCCAAACAAATTTATTTTTTTTTTGTGCAAAGAACTTAACTACAAATATAAATTTTATACTTTAATCATAAGTATAGTTTCCGGCAATACGAGTATCATAGAAACAACCATTAATAAATAATAAAATATGTAATAAAAATCAATAAACTAGATCTACCAGATTATAATCAGAAGAACAAGAAAATTGTTAAAGCAATTAATTTTAGAAAAATTATTTAAAAAAAAAAATTATATATTTTATGCGTTCATTGAGCCGTTTAAGTTCAATTATTGTTTGCAATTTTTATTGCAATTCATATGTTGAGCGCTACTGGTATTACAATCAATATAAATTCTTAACTCTTAAGAATTAAATGGTGGACTTGACCTTCAATTAGCAGGCATTGTAAGTTGTTAGTTAAAAACCAGAACATTAGGAATGTTTTAATTTCAGGTTCTTTTTTGCAAAATATATAAAAACAACTTTCACTTTTTCTTTATAACTTTAAACTAAAAATAAAATGTTTGTCCACTATGGTTGGTGGTCAATTTTTTATTTAATTTTTTTTTTTTTCTAAGGTTCCGCATGTTTTTAATTGTTTATTAAGTTTTGATCGATATATGAAGGTGGGTGTGTGTGAGTATGTTGAGCTAAATAATAATTTATCTTTAAGGTCAATTTATGACGACAATTTATATTGATAGACATTTGCTGTGTTTGTATTTTGCAATTCATAGAGTTAACTAGGAGTTTGAAAACGTTTCAAATAAAACCTTCACAGAAAGAGAGAAAATAAATTTGTGTTGTCAATCGAATTTATTGCCAAACGAATGTCACCGTTTCGGCTACTGAATTTTTCGGTTGTGACAACTAAAAAGTAGTTAAGACAGAAGTAAGTGGATTATGACAACAGAATTTTGGTTGTTTCAGCAATAATTCAGTAGTCACAGCTGAAAACTACGATCACAACAAATTGAACCATTGGATTGGCCATAAATTTGGTCGTCTTCACGCATCTGTTTTCATTGTGTTCAATAAATTTATTTAGCACTGATCTAAGCTAAAGTCAAGTTGATTTTTGCTGTGACTATACATGATAGAGATATGGTGCTCTCAAGGGATGCGAGAAATTAGGGATGCCGAACGGGACAAATCCCGGGTTTGTTGAATTTCAAAAACTCAATTCCCGTGTTACTATGATTTTTTGGGATTTTGATATTTTTCGAAATTTCGGGGTTTCGGGATTTTTATTGTTTCATCATATTTTTAATTTTTAAATTTCTTAGTTATGCACTCAAAAAAGTTTGTCGTTAGAATATACTGAAAATGACAGTTAAAACAAAGGTATAAAAATTTGTTATTTTTAGTTGTTGAAAAATAAATAACAAATGCATTAAATATAACGAACAATGTCGTAAAATTAACTGAAAAATTTTTATAAAAAAAAAATTTAAACAACTGACAAAATGGGTAAAAACTACCATTTTTTACAGTTAATTTGTTGATAACAAACTCGATTTGCTTTCAACATTCATATAAGTAGACGATTATCAAAATATTAACCCACTCAAAGGCGAAAGGCACTGATGAAGGCTTTGTAGCGAAAGCCGAAAATGCGCATTCTGCCTTGCTGGTCTTATCGAATTTTTTCAATAATTTTTATTCTTTGTAATTTACTTGTAAAAATTGTATCATCTTTCTTTGATTTGGAAATAATTTAAACAGAAAGTGATATTAATTTATGATCTTGAGTCAAACTAAAATAACATTCATTTAAATAAAATTATATTGTAATAAAAAAAAAATTTCCACAATTTGCTTTGTCATCTTCCAACTACTACTTTTTCGTTTATGCCGAATTCTTATTATTCTTATTCCTTTTTACAAATTCGTAAATATTATTGTTTTCATTGTTGTCAAAATGGTCTAGGGCAACCGAAAAAACATCGATGTAGCTAACCTTTTTTTTTATAATTAAACCACACTGAAAGAATTATCTTCTTTCATGCTATTAATGATATAATTTCATAGAATTTTTTACGTAGAATCAATGAAGAATTTTATTATGTATATAATATTTAATTGATATTACGAAATTTTTCATAACTTTTCTTTCATAAAATTTCATAATTTCGTTAAAAAAAATTCATTGAATTTCATAAATTACATCTTAATAAATTTTATGAAAATGTTCTTTATATACATATCTGAAATTGTTCTATAGTATTTACTTTTTTTAATTTTTTTATAAAATATCGTCATTTCATTAATTTTTAAAAATTTTCATACAATTAGAAATTTTTATATTAAACATTTAATTCTTAAATACAATAGTTTTATATAACCATAAGACCGAGTTTTAGTGATGGGCATTAATTTCCATACTGAGAGAATTATCTTTTATAATTTTTATTTTTTTTTTAATTAATTTTTTATTATTAATTTTGGGCTATGAAATTTTTTTACAAATCATATTAATTTCTTCGAAACATTAATAACGAATTTCATTAATTGAATTAAGCTTATTATAAAATTTTATGAAACTTTTTAATTTAATGAATTCTTTGATTAGATATATTTTGTACATCCGTAAAATATGCTACAATTTTATTACCCATGTTGCATTTGCTAAATACTTTTTATTTATCTACTCCAGCTTAGCAACGACAATAACCGACGTTGGTTTTTAATTTTAATTTAAAAAATAAAAATTGTTTTTTCGAGCTTTTTAATTGATTAATTATAAATTTATTAAGCCTTTGGCGAGTGGCGTAAATTATAATGTACGTCCACTTCATCAACTCGTCACTGATTTGAATTTTATCCAAAGCGCTATTCATTTACTGTTATCGGTTCGTTATTTTGTTCTTATTAAAATTTTATGCAGGCTGTGAAATTTCAAAACAACACGAGAGCAGTAGAGTGCGTTTTGTCTTGTGATCATCAATGCTGCTGAGAATGTGTTTAAATTTAAAAGTTCAAAAAAGGCTAAAGTTTAGTCTCAAAAATTGTGTGATGAATAAAATTCAAAAATTCAAAAGGTTTAATGTAGAGATTAGTAATAGGAAAAATATAAAATTAAAATTTTAAAAAAAATTTTAGCCCGCTCAGAGCCGGCAGCATGTTAATGTTTGAACTTTAATTCCAAATATCCCCATTAGGGGGCGCTGCAAAGCCATACAAATAATAAACAATATTTCTTGGACATAGAACTACATTTCCACGAAGTTTGGTCGGAAAATTCCTAGCCATTAAAATTCCCGTGTCAAAGGGTTAATTCAGTTCGAGGCCAATTTCCAAACAAAAAACTTTCATAATATTTCTATTGTTGGCTACACTCCAAAACAATTCCGTAGTGACAACCGAATTTTTTCCAACCGAATTAGTTTGGTTGCTGCAACCCCGTAATTCGGTTGCCTCAACCGAATTCAGTTGTGACAGCCGATAATTCGGTTGTCACAACCGAATTAGAATCGCCGTAGCAGAGAGCATACTCCAATAGACATAGACAATTTTTAGTCTGGAGACATTTGGTTAGTTTGGGGACTGTCCTCAAACTCTTTCTAGGTCTAGCGCTTAGTATCAGGACATAGCCAAAAATGTGCCCAAACTATGTCTTGATACTAAGCGCTAGACCTAGAAAGAGTTTGAGGACAGTCCCCAAACTAACAAAATGTCTCCACACTAAACTGTGGATAGAAAAATTGTCCACGGAGTATGCGCTCTGCATACATATAAATTGATATAATTATATATAACGCAATAATACGAACAATGTTGTCTGATATAGTCAGTCATTTGGTATAGCGGTGTGTGGCTAAGTGAGTTAAGGGACCGACTACAACTCCAGCAATCTGGGTTCAAATTCCGCCGACGGTCATTTTTTTTATTAAACAAATATTTATTTAATAAACAAATAGTTTTTTAAACTTGTTGTCCCTTTAGTTTGTTATATCTTATTGGATCTAAATTAATTGCGTGGGATATTTTGGGATCTTACAGGATCTTTATTTGATAATATTGGATCTACCAATTTTGAGATCTTTTTGGGATCGAATTTAATCCTGTAATATATTTGATGGATCTTATTGGATATTACTGGATACCCCAATTTTCAAATGAACTTAGATAAGATTAAATGTCGATGTAAATATATCAAATGAGGTATGACTACATATCGTCGACCGGCCTGCATAATGTCACATGTGTTTTTTAATAGATTTTCAGGAGAGCGAAAAAACTGTTACAAAATCTACTTTTAAGATATTTTATTGGCATCATATGACTTAATGATTCACGACCTCATTTAGTAAAATCATCATTAAGGCATATGATGCAAATAAAATATCTTAAAAGTAGATTTTGTAACAGTTTTTTCGCTCTCCTGAAAATCTATTAAAAAACACATGTGACATTTTGCAGGCTGGTCGACGATATGCTAGATATTAATGGTATTTTGATCGGGCATTGAATCAAGGTAAATATTTTTAAAGAATTTTATTACATTTTTTTTTAAAGGTTCAAATTAAATAACCGTTAAAAGTATCAAGTAGTATCGAGTATCCAAATTAAAAATATCGAGTAGTATCGAGTATATATAAAAGTAAGCGAATTTATCAGCACTAATCCGAACACGGAATAAAGCCCGGACGAATTTTTGTGCTATTTTGTGCGTCTCATTTCACACACTGATAGAATTTTGTGCATAGTATTAATGAATTTGTTCATTAATCCAATGATTTTTTCATTGAAAAGTCCCCAAAGAACGCGTTCATTAAATCAATGAAACGTATTCACTAAATGAAAACTAATTGAAAAAATATTTTTTTTTTCGTTACTATTTTTATTTATTATTTATTTTTATTTTATTAATTTTTATTTGTACATATATTTCTTTTTTGTTTTTATAACGTTTGTGACATCTCCCTGAAATCGACTTGAACCCGCAATCACCAGAATGTAAACATTACCGCGTTACCGATTGATCTAAATAGCCAAAACAAAATGATGTCATTATTTGGACTTTTATAATTAAATAATTTCAGTTTGCAACCCTAGCGTTCATTACTGGAACATATATCTATTTTAGTAATTAGCAAATTCAAAACCCTTATAAAAATTATAGCATATCTTACGGGTTAGTTGAAAATATATAATGAAAAAAATCATTAAATTAATGAATTTTTCATTAATTCAATGAAAAGTTTTCATTAAATCAATGAATTCAGATCAATGAAATCGATTCGTTAATAGTATGAACGAAAATTCTATCAGTGCAGTGTTGAGAAAAAATTAAAACTTTAAACGTCCATATAACTTGACTGTACTCTCACAGCGCCAAACTTTTTGAGAGTTTTACTATACTAACCTAATAAAGTTATCTGGCATAGGTTTCATCCACACCAGAAAATAGTGTTGCACAGTGTAACACTAGGTTTAGAAGACAAATTTGCAGAAGAAAAATTCGCCTTTTTTACGCATACTTGTTTTTTTTGCATTTTCCGATTTTTAGCTTTAAAATTGTTTTTTTTTTTTTAGCTTTAAATCACTTTTTTGAAGATCTTTTGCCCAAAAATGCTCTTTTTAATCACAAAAAAATAGTTTTTCTCTTATTTTAAACTCTTTTGAAAAAGTGATGCGTTTCCAAATTTTACTTTTGTTTTTTTGCAATATTTTTTGCTTTAAATACATCAGGTTTTTTTTTGTCCTCTCTGGTTTTTGATGTTTTTTCGAAAATATCAAATTTTAACTATCCTAGCGGTAAAGTCCTTAAAGAAATATTAAGAGACATGATATTACTTTTTTCGGTTTTCAGAAACGTTTTCGCATAACCCTTCTTGAATTTCGCAATATATTTCTCTTATTTAATAAAACCAAAGACCAATATTTCACCTAAATTGTAATGTAATTAAAGCCAAATGATGCGTATCGATTTTTGCTGACATTTTCAGATAGAGGCTTTTGCATATTTTGGTAAAAAAAATATTATAGCATTTTCTTTGGCGATGTGCACATTAAAATTTGCAGAACGGTGAACACATGACATAAAAGATACATTTTATGCACTAATTTCGGTACACTATTGCCACTTTTATGATAAAAACATGGAAAATACATAGCATAGAAATAAGTTTTCATGCTGTAGCTTTTTGTTCTAAAATGATCCGAAAAACTATTTTCATTATTAATATAGTATTGCCCATCACATGGTCATAGGTTAAAATTTTGCAAACAAAACAGTTATAACCCTAATAAATACTCTATAACGACCTTTTCTTTGTACAAAAGACTCCCACAATTTTCATATGAAACAAAAAGTTAAATACCCGAAGGACCAAAATAATCACTTTTCTCAATATTGTTCGGTTCTTAAGGCTTTAGATTTTACTTTTACATTCGTATTTCATTCATTTACTTGAGATTTTTCACTGCTCACTTTTTTTGTTAAATAATAAAACTTCTTAAAATTTTGTTTAGAATTTTTTTCTAAAAATTTGTGGTTTTTTTTATTTACCAACAACAATCATTATTTTGAATTATAATATTTTTTTTAACTTAATTTTTCTAAAATGTTTTTTTTTTATTCAAAACTTTTAACTTTTTTTTCAAAATAGTTTGAGATTTCATTGAAGAGACTAAACATGAAAATGGAAAATGAAGAAAAAATAATAATTTATTTGAAGTCAAACAATCAAACAACAGCACACAGTTGAGATGAAAAAAGAGTGATAGACGATAGAAAGATGCGAAAATTGGAATCTCTGTTGTTCACTTCCTCAATGGCAATAGGGGAAATTGGGGCAGGTGTGAGGACTAACACCAGCTGGGTATTGACGTTCAGTCCAACCGGGTAGTGGAGGAGCGGCAGGAGCAGCACCACCAGCATTAACATCACAGAAGGGATAGTTGGGGCAGGTATGGGGATTTACACCAGCTGGATATTTATCACCACCAGCAGGAGCAGGAGCAGGAGCACCCCATTGAGGTTGTGGTTGCCAAGAAGGAGCAGGTTGTTGCCATGATGGTTGTGGGGCACCCCATTGTGGTTGTGGTTGCCAAGAGGGTTGTGGTTGCCAGGCGGGAGCTGGTTGTTGCCATTTGTTAGGATTATGTAAACGTTCATTATCACAGATAGGGAAACCAGGACAATCGGCAGGATTGACACCAGCTGGATATTGTGCAGCAGGATGTTGAGGTTTGGCCCATGCCAAGGCAAACAACGATAATAAGGCCTTTAATTAAAGATGAAAATATTAATCCTTTATGTAAAAATCCACTTTTAAGTCGCCTTCCACCATACTTACCAACTTTGTAAACATTTTGTAAATTTAAAAATTAATTTTTAAATCCTAAACAAAAAAACAAAATTTGTACCAATTGAACTATATTCCAAAAGTTTTGTAAAATAAACTTCCAATTGGTAATAGTTTTGTAAGTAGACTGTGGTTAATTCTTAAATGCTCCAGCATACTTATATACCAAATATCTCGCGAATAAAGTAAAAAAAATATTGAAAGCGAAATTGTAAATTTTTCTAACAATATTTTTTTCTTCTAGTATTGTTATATTTTTTTTAGAGCAAAAATAAGATTAGAACAAACACCCTGCATAAAGTTGTTTTTTTGTGTTTTTTGTTTCTCTCCTCCATTTAAAAATTACATTACATTGCATTTGCAAACCACAACAATTTTCAATTTAGAGTAAATTTTATTTTGTTGCAATATATTATTGTAATTCCAGTATGCTCTTAGATATGCAGTACTCAGTTAAAAAAAAAAAACACAAAAACATGTAATATAGACTGATCGCATTTTTCTGTTGATCTAACAATATGATTAAAGTAGATTTTTTTCATAGAAATATGTTTTAAAAGACTTAAAAAGAGTAAAGACCCCCACCTTTCAACCTACATGAAATAATAGTTGTAGTTCACTATGCCTGAGTATGTGTTTTGGTATATTAAAGTTTTTAGTTCGAACTAAAAAAACAAACTTGCATTGGCAATGGACTCTTAACGTCAATAGGCAACAGCAACAACTTTCATTGATTTGTTTTTATTATACAGTTATAATTAATTTATTTAAGTTTAAATACATAGAAAAATATCTTTTATAAGTCGTTTAGAAATTTAGCAATCAGTACATGAGTTTCTTTCTTAAGTATTTTGTTATGAAATGTTCGCTAAGTCCAAAGTTTAGCATGACGTCATTTTAACAAACAGTATTTACAGGCATTAGTATGTTGGCTTAAATTTCCATCCTCCATTATCTGTTAACCATATCGCTTTTATTCTCAAAATTTGTTTGTTTAATATGTCCTATAGCAAATTAATCCTCTCAATTATCAAAGAACAGGTTCTTTTCAAAATATGTTTATAACACCGTGCAACGCTCGTTCTTAGCCATGGGAAAATTGATATACATGTGAAAGAAGAGACAGTACACATTAAGTATTTAGATTTTCATGATCTCGTCAGATTTCCTTTTAAGAGGACAACCATTTCTTTAATTTTACAAACTCTATGATGCTGATATTTCTCAAATGAAATGGAAGTATCTGCATTTTAATTGGAGCATTTGGGTTTTCTAGTAAGATAAAATTATGTCATAAATGTTAATTAAAATTGTACATTTTGAAAAACAAAAAATTATACCATTTCAGGCGATTTAAAATTTTCAAAATATTTCTCTTCATCTTTTTTGTCAAATTTTACATTATCATTGAAGTGCGGAGAGTCTTTCCTCTTATTGATGCCCATTTAGTATACAAGTCATAAAATGTATGTTGCCATTATAGTATATTTTTATATATAGAAGTTCTTTAAAAGGGACATCTGATGTGGCGGATAAAAACTGGGTACGCTTATTTACTATTAGAGCATTCAATTAATCAATTAATCATGCAAATAATTTTTCGTGTTTTTTTCTTAACCGATTAATCGATTAAAATTTTAAAATTAATCGAAAAGAATTTACTGAAAACGAATTTTGTCGTATCGGGCTAGCCCGCTACGTTGTTAGCGTACCTTAAAGTTTAAAATGTAATTTGTTTTGTATAGGAATTAAATATTTTTATGAAAATAAAATACAATGTTTTTTATTAATGTAAAAATCTTCAAAATAAAAACCCCTTCGATGAGAATGCTTATTAGGAGCTTATATACAAAATAAGTAATTTCAAAAGTTATTATTCAGAGGAAGCTTATGTTAAAACAAATTTTCTACTTTTTAACTAAAAATAAAATCAAATAGACACACTTAATAATTAACAATAAATAATGATGACGTTACACATGTGTTTGCGGGTTCGATCCCCAGTGACCGCAACATCAACTTGGAAAAATAATGTGTATGATTTTTTTTATCCCTAATACAGTGTCCTCCTTCACTATTCACAGAGCACTTAACCCCACCGAAGTAAACTAATATAACAGGGCTATAAAATAAACAACCTCAACAAAAGTTCGCCAACTAATATTCTAAAACTAACACAATTTTCAAAAATCTGAAAAATATATTTAAGTTACTTTTAAACCATTGATAATACAAACAAAATAAGACTACAGCTTTAGCTTTTAAAAAATTCATTACTTTGGTCCAAGCACATACAGGATTCTATCAGGATACCTTTCTGGGACATCGTTTTAACTTGAAAACGAATTATTATGAAATTTGACAAAAAGAATAAATTTAGTATTAGTAACAATATTTATTAAAATTAAGACCAGTTTTCGCTCAATTTCGTAGTTTCCGAAAAACGCAAATCGTTATATCTTCTTAATCAAAGGCACAAAAAATTTAATTTTTCGATTTTATTTATACTTTGGTGAAAAAGCATAGAGTTAGAGGATAAAATAAGTCAGTCAGTCAGTCACTCTTATATGTATACACTATGACTCTCTTTGCGATTTGTTTATTGTCATTGCGAATCCATTCCTTCCCCGTTCTGTTTCATTTCGTTACGTATTCCATTTCGTTCTCTGTTCCATTGCCATTTTCTCGAGTTTCAATTCCACTTGTTCCCCGTTTCATTTCCCCGTTCTTCCCGAAAGTGTGTTAAAAAAAGGGTTTAAAAAAACAAAAAAAAATGGTCGTAAACAAACTCTATATTACTTTCCTTAATAAAAATGTGTGTTTAAAAACAAAAAAAAACAATGTGTTTAAAAAAAAGTGTGCGTAGACAAAAGAGTGTTAAAAAAAGTGGCCGTGGACAAAAGTGTGTTAAAACAATGTTTCCACAAAAAAGTGTCTCCACAAACAAAAGTTTACACAAAAAAAAGTGTTTCCACAAAAAAAACTGTGTTGCCACAAAAAAAAAGTTTGCACAAAAAAAAAGTTTCCACAAAAAAAAGAGTTTCCCAAAAAAAAGTGTTTCCACAAAAAAAAATGTTTCCACAAAATAAAGTGTTTCCAAAAAAAGTGTTCCAACAAAAAAAGTGTTTCCACAAAAAAAGAGTGTTTCCACCAAAAAAAAAAAAAGTTTCCACAAAAAAAAAGTTTTCACAGAAAAAGTGTTTACACAAAAAAAAGTGTTTCCACAAAACCAAAAAAAGTTTCCACAAAAAAAAATAAAAAATTTCCAAAAAAAAATGTTTCCACAAAAAAAGTATTTGCACAAAAAAAATGTTTGCACAAAAAAAAACAGTTTGCACAAAAACATAAAAAAAACCACATCAAAAAAAAATTTGTCCACAAAAAAAAAAGTTTCCACAAAAAAAAATGTTTCCCCAAAAAAGTGTTTGCACAAAAAAAATTTTACACAAAAATAAAAATGTTTCCAAAAAAAAATTTTTCCACAAAAAAAAATATTTCCCAAAAAAAAAAAAAAAAATTTCCACAAAAAAAGTGTTTCCACAAAAAAAAATTCTACAAAAAAAAATTCCTCAAAAAAAGTGTTTCTAAAAAAAAAAACTTTTTCCACAAAAAACAATATTTCACAAAAAAAAAATTTACATAAAAATGAAAGTTTCCACAAAAAAAAAGACTTCGAAAACATATTTTATTGTTTGCTCCATTCCCATTTTGTTGATGTAGCAGACTACATTTAATATAAGATTTTGATGCCTCAAATTGCATTGCACTACTGCCACCACTTTCTAAAGAAAACTGATGAAGGGGACCTGGACAATCCCCGACACTATCGTCTTTTCATTCCTGAAAGTGTTGTAGAGGTTTTTGAAAGCAAAAACTCTGTGAAGTATTTGTCAGGAAAGTATCCTGATGAAGAAAAATAGGAGTTTTTGAAAAAAGTACTTATTATGTTAATTCATAATAAGGAAATTGGCCTCTAACTAAATTAATAAATTTCTAATTAATCAAAATGATTTTTTTATTTTTATTGTGATATACATTAATTGCACTTAAGGAATTAAATGTGCTAAGAGCAAAACTCGAAAATTATAGCACGGTGTAATCTTTCAACTGCCAAGCTAGGTTAAGTTTCATCAGACATATTTTCTTAAATCTTTAGCTAATTGTTTTTAATGGAGTTTAATTAAAACAAAATGTTGTACACACAATACATTTTAAACCAATTTGTTCAATTTTATCGATATAGCCAAATAAAAATAGTCATAATTTTAAAATACTTAGTTTGTATATTTTTATTATATTACCGCTTTTTGTCCACTTGGCGATTTTTTGAACAATAACTTATAAAAAATAATAACTTCCAACTAAATACCTAACGTTTTAAAACTTTATTAGAAAAATTTATCTGTTAGATTTCACTGAAAGTAATAGAAGCTGTATTTTCCCTCATACTTATCAACGTTAAATATTTAAAGTAAATCTAAATTAACCCGATGAAAATATAAAACAAATTTAAACAGCTAATTTAGTAGGTTTGATTTTAAGAAGAAGAATAAACCTTTTTCTCTAAAAATTATAAACACACTACTTTGCAAATCAGACTAGATCTAGTTTCTGCCTTTTTTCTATAGATAGGCTTCATCAGTGATTTTCCATTAAATTGAATTATTGCTTATATTTTATTGTCAGATTGTCCCTACATTACAAACGTAACTGTACTAAGGTGCGACAGCTTAGCCATCTCACCCAAGCAAGGCCTTGAACGCAATGTAACTAATTCATAGTTTTCTTTCCTGTTCAGCTTTCTGTTATTATTTTTTGCTCAGAAGTAATCAAACACAGACACATACAAACCATCTACTTTTAGATTTTTGTTTATCTTCCAATCTCCTCCGTGTCTCCTTTTTCGCAAATGCTCCCACACTGACTTATTTGGTATTTAAAAAAAATTAAGAAAAATTCTTTTTAGAATATTTTTAAAAACATGGTTTTATTGGGAATCGAACCCTGGCCGCCATATTGTCAGCCGAGACATAATCTATGTTGTACACTAAGCTAAGGGGGCTTGTAATACATATTAACTAAAAACTTAAATAATTGATATCAGCAGTTGTAGATAACTTACAAGCATCGGCAAAAGGTTGGAAAAACCATAATATCCAAGATCTGAAAACTTAACAAAAAATATATCATTTAGAAAAATGTTAATTTGAATTATTTTAAATAAAATGTGGTTGAACTGTGATTCGAACCCGGGCCGTTTCATTAATCTACCGAGATATGCAATGCTTAAATAATAACTGAATAAAAACAATGGCTAACATGTAAACATTGGCATAACGTCTGTTAGAATTCACTTGCCTACGTTGGCATAATGCACCGTAAAGCCCAAACCACATAGTGAAAGTGCCAGTGGACAGTGGCAGTGCTGTCAAACTTTGTTCTTGAATTTCGCGAAAAAGATTTAATATTTTTAAAAATTTCTTTTTGTGTTTTGTTTAAAAACAGCTCTTGTTTATTTAGAAACTTTTCTAATTTCTCGGCAGTGACAAATAGAGAAGATATAAAAACTGCTTTATCGACAAAACGTCGCTCTGCGGTCGACACTGCGTTTATGCGGTTTCGGCTTAAGTTGTTTTTCATGTGGAAAAATTTCACTCGATTTCTAAAGGCCTCAAATAGCAATTTAATTTCTAAAAATGAACAATTTTTTTAATTTTATAACAAAGACAAAATTACAATAAACACAAAATGTCACATTTTCCAAGAAAAATAATAGTCTTGCACATAAAATTTGCGTGAAAACAAACTCCAGACAATTTTCACGTGAAACTCATTATCGTGAAAAATCATTTTTTTAATCACTTACGGTGCTTAAAAAAATAAATTTAATAAAACAAATAAATTTTATAAAAAAAATTAAATTTTATAAAAAAAAAATTACAAAAAAATTTTATGTCCGTGAACGGAATCGAACTCGAGACCTTCTGACTTTAACCGTTATTTTAACAAAGCCTAGTAATTTTTATAAAATCAGTGTTCTACCGGTGAATTATTTTTGATACAGTTGGAAATTTCTGTCTGGGCATCCATGTTAAATGTTAACGTGCATAAATCAACGTAATGTGTTAGTTTCCGTCTTAAACTCGTTTTTGTGTACTTTCGGTTTTTGTATAAGTTAACCGATATAGGTTAGGCGAAAACACAGCTAGAATTTCACAAATTGTCATTACGGGGTTGCTAAATATATTTTTCAACATTTTAAAAAACTTTTTCTTCAAAAATGATTAACATTAGGGTTCTTAAAATTGCTCAAAGCCCCATCAATAAGACTTAATTTTTGAAGATTATGCTATCAAAAAAAAAAGATAAAAAAATTTTCATCTTAAGGCCCCTAACTGGCAATCACCTATAGCCGTAACTTTGGCTATAGGTGAACAAAAATGTAAAATTTTCAAATATAAAAAAAAAATCAAATTTATTATCATAGAACGTGATATATAAAATCTTAAATATTTTGGCGATAATTATGAATATGAAGTCTTAATTTCAAATAGAGAAACAGTTTTCGCGATATCGCTGATTAAATATTTTACAATGGAAATATTTTCTTTCCAAAATTTTTTCAGTTTAGCTTCCAGTACCGTGGAACTATTTCCCTGGGGAAATTTTATTCTGTCAAAAACTGTTATCTAGTTTTTAATAAAATTTTGAATTCAAATTTTTTTTTCATTATTTTAAAAGTTATTAAACAAAAGGCAAAAAAATCATATATTATGAAAAATTGCCAGGATAACGTTATCCTTCCTGCAATGGTGATCTAATTAAGTTTGAATTATAGCTTAAAAAAAGACAATTAAATTTATATATTAAAATCGTTTTATTTTTTTTCGTGCAGACTGGCTCAAAAAATTCAAAATTATAATATTTTGTGTTTTTTCCGAATTCATTAAAACTCGAATATGTATTTCGAAAACGGTTAACAATTTAAAAGATTTTATTTCATATTCCCAAAGTATATAAAATTGTGATTCAAAATTTATGGAGAAATCTTGAAGGACATAATCTTAAGTGATAACAAAATTGATTTAAACTTTTTTTTTTTAATTTATATGTTAATCTCTATACAAAAGTTTAGAAAAACCTGCGATCTTTAGGAACCTCTAAATGTGATCCGATTTCTCTCAAATGTGGTACAGATATAGTCTATTCACCACGATCCGGCCTCGAGGAGCAAAAACCGAACAACGTCTAATTTCCCCATTCGGTTTTAATTAACATACATATTGAATGTATTCAAAAAATATGTATGAAATAATTCTTTAGATATGTATATACTTAATATTAAAATCTGATTGATCGCATTGTGAAATCAATGAATACATAAAATCAAAACTATTCAGAAATTTTAATTAATTTAATTTAACTAATAATTTTAAATATCAATATTAATTTCAAATTTTCTAATAGAGAACTCCCATTATACAAAAAAAACAAAAGCCAGGGTTGTCAACTGCCTTTTTAAAAAAATGGTCTTAAGATCGATTCAGAGACTGCAGAGTGGATTTTGTTCGTTTCTCCTTCGCACTTACATATTTTTTGTATCAATAAAATAATTTAATTGCGTTGTTTAATAATGTTATTTAGAAAGAATTTTTTTGATTCTCAAACAATATTAAATAATAATAATAATTTTTTGTGTATTTGAATAAATTTTTGTAAAACACTGCATACTAGAGATGGGCACGTTTTTGAAATAAAAATAAAATCATGGCAATTCACAATTTCCCTTAATTTTTGCATTTAATTTTTCACGGTAATATTTTATTTGGTAAATTTGCGTGATTCTCGTTAATCACATGTGATCAAGTGTGAGAGTGAGTAAAATCAAAATTTACTAACGTGAGTGTAAGTTGAAAAAAAATGTTAAAAATATGGAAAAGGAAGAGAAAAAAAAATTTAGTTTAGTGGCGGTTGCGAAGCTGAGAAAATTTACATACAAATAAATTTAGTCATTAACTGAACGAAGAATGGTACTGAAACTCTATTGAAGATCACCAGTGAAAATGTGAAATCATTGTATAAAATACCGCAATATCTATTGCTCTCAATAAATTCAATTTTCTTTTTTATTTTATTTAATTTTAAGATATTTTTTTTTATTTACAGATTTTATTGAGCTTTTAATATAATTAAATAAAAGCCTATGTGACTTTTTATTTATTAACTACCAGTTTATTTTGTCTTCATGTTTCCCTCCCAAATTATATAAAATTATTTTTTTTTTAATTACAAATTCCAGCTGTTTGAGTATTTTTTAATGATATTTAAACCCCTCAATTTACCTCAATTAAAATTTTTAATTTATTGATCCCAAAATAATTATATCAATCTAAATGTAAATAAATATAATGTTTTAATAATTTCAATAAATTTGCCATTAGTTTTAAGGCCTTACTATAATGTACTTAAGGGTAATATAAGTTCAAGCAAATGTTTGTCTTTGCCAAACATTTAATTAGAAATACAGCGAAAATATTCTCAATATACTCAAGTCGAACAAGCAATATTATTACGCCTGCTTATAATTACTTATCATCCTCAAGATTGTTCTTTGTTAGTGCTGTGAAATTGTGGAACTCTTTACCTAATCAAATTAAATCCGAACCCCGTGTATTGTTTTTTAAAATGGCAATTATGAATTTGTTCAAAGATTAATCGTTTATGTTGTTCTGTTTTTTTTTTAGTTTTGTTGTTATTATTACTGTATATTTTTAAGATTTTATGTATCTTATTTAAGCATTTAATCACTGTGACTTAAAATGTTTGAGGTGCTTTAAGAGACTCTAAGTCTTATTTGTACCAATGATTGAAATAAATAAATTAAATTAAAAAAATTAAATTATTGTAGAATAGTGGATTATCGCTTCATTTAGGCAAAAATGAATCAAGAAATCCAACTATAAAATAATTTCGGTTTTTGCTGTAAATAACACTATCAGTAAAATAAAATTATAACTATATACAAGGAAAATCATAAAATATTTTCTAATTTGAATTAACATTTAAAAAAAGGCGCTTGATCGAATTAGAATTTAAAAAAATATCGAAAATCTTCATACTACACTCAAAAAAGTTTATTGGCATAAACTACTGAAAATGACAGTTAGAATGAAGGTAGATACAGTTAAAAAGGTTAAAAGGGTATTTATCTTAAAAATAACTAAAAATGCAGTTATTTCTAATTGTTGCAAAATAACTAACAATTGCACTAAAAATAACTAGCAAAATTGTACCGTTATTACATAACAGTTATTTGTATAGTAATTAGTACTTTCTGCCTTTAACTGTAATTACAGTTGTTTTTCTCTGAGAAAATACAAAACAACTGTTATAACAGGTATTTGAAAACAACTAACGAAAAGTACTGGATTGCGTTAAAGTTCTTTAAAGCAGTTATTTTTAATATAATAATAAACAACTACCAAAACAATATTTTTGCAGAAACAGTTAATTTTGTTAGTTAAAAAATAAAAAAGTTTTGTTGGGTTTTTAAAAATTCATGTTAATTTTATTAGCTGTAAATAAAAATCAGAAAATATTACTGTTTCTCCAATGCATAAAAACATAATAACTGGAGAACCGTTTAAAGTTATAATATTTACATATTTTGTAATCGAAAGAAAAAGAAAAGTTTTGCTTTTGTCATCAAAATATATTTTTAGAATTTAAAAAATTAACTGCAAAATGTATGTTTTAGTAGTATTTTTTGTTAGTGGTTTTTGATGCATTTGTTAGTTATCTTTCAACAGTTAAAAATAACTACATTTTCAGTCATTTCAAAGGTAACCGTGTCGCTTTTTTTACTGCATATACATTTGTTTTAACTGTCATTTTGTTTTAACTGTCATTTTCAATAGATTCTGCCGACAAACATTTTTGAGTGCCTATTCGTTGATACTGTTTTTGAAGACGGAAAAAAACGTATTCCATTTTGCTCCATGTGACTTAAATTTATTTGTTTTGAAGATCATTTCAAAATTTTATATAGAGTAGAGGGACTTTAGGTCTCTATTAACTTATTATTTCGCTAAAAATTCTTTCTAAATACTTTTCCATTCAGTTTTTTTTTTCCTAGACATATGGTAAGATATTGGTGTTCTTGTTGTCATTAACTGCCTTTGATAAATATTCATATATGTGAATTACAAACGTGTCTATTAACCGGAAGGCTTATAAGGTGTGTGTCGTATAATTCATATGCTTAACATCAACTAACTATGTATATTTTACTTTTTAATGTATTTTTTATTATTTTTTTTTTTTATATAAAAAAAATTGCACTAGTTTTTTTTATAGTGTCACTAAAATAACCAGCAAACAAATTGACTTATAATTGAAAAGTTGGCCAAATTTTAATGTTTTATTACATTTATATCCCTACTTGATTTTTAGGGGGTTTCCACGACACGTTTGTTATGAGTGCATTCAAAAAAATTTCCCGTTAGAATCTACTGAAAATTACAGTTAAAAGCAAAGACACTGCAGTTTTAAAGGCGACAAAGGTATTTATTTACCTTTAATATAACTGAAAATTCAGTTTTTTAGCAGTTGGAAAATGACTCACAAATGCATTAAAAATAACCAACAATGTCGCAAAATTAATTGACAAATTTTTACTACAGAAATTTTGAAACAACTGACAAAATGGGTAAAAATTATTGTTTTTACAGTTAATTTTGTTTGATATTAAAAAATATACTTTAATAATTTTTTTTTCCTTCGGCAACAAAACAAATGTGAATTTTTTTTATACTTTAAACAGCAAATAAAAATTCCGAATGGTTCTACACACTCAAGGAATTATGTAAGTAAAATCAACTGCAAATTACAGTTAAAATTACTGTATTTTCAGTTTAAAAAATTTACACTATATTTTCATTTAAATTAACTCCAATATGAAGTTATTTTTTTCTGACAAATGTAGTGAAAACAACTACAAATGCAATTAAAACAACATACATGTAAATTTTATTGTAAAACTGTACAAACAACTGCAAATGTAGTCAAAATAACATAAACAAACATTATTGTAAACATTATTAATTTAATAAAAACAAATCTATGTAAATACTCTTAACTTAATTTTACTCTCGCTTTTATTTTTCACTATTAAAATATTGTTCTAAATGTCCGTCTGTGAGGCATGAAATATTAGCCGTTTTTTCTAATCACTTGGATTTAATAAATCCAAAAAGTATTTATAAAAGTGCTCAACAGATGGGGTTAGATCCTTCCTATTTTAAAAAAATTTTCTGTCCGACACTTCTTTCACCCTAATTTTTAATACCGAATTCGATGATGAAGGATTTTACTTTAACTTTTAATTTATAATTATATTTTACATAAAACAGCGATAAACAGTCTGCCTTTTCAGTTTTATCACTTCAATTTATATTTTTACACAATTTAAAAATTCCATTGCAATATTTAATATTCACTATTTGGATTTAATTAAATTACTTACTGTAGAGTGAAAAATTTCCATTTCTATTTGAGCTATTTCTCCATGTCCAAGATAAAAAATATGTATTTGGTGAGATGTAGTTTTTTTTTTCTAGACATATTTCATAAAAAAAAATTTAATAAAAACCTTTTATTTGTTAGTTTTTCAAATTTTTTGTTTCTCTTTTAATTTTCATTCGTATTTTTTTCTGACATTAAATTAATAGGCTGTTTCATATATTTGTGCTTTTATTGTGGATTTATTAAATCCAGCTTTTTTTTGGCTTCCTTTTTTTCTCCAGGTAGAAAGGAATGAAAATATAAAAGAATTGAAAGAAAATAAATACAATATTTTTTAACATTCCCGTAAATAAATTTACCCATAAATTCAATAAACGCTTTGTAAAATTATAGGAGGTTTATTGAACAAATTTTGTATGAAAATGACGTTTTGTAAACCTGCTATAACTTTACAAAGCATTTATGAATTGAGGGGTTATATTTTATATTATCAAACTTATGTACCTTATTATTTTAATTATTCAATAAAATATATAAAAATTTCCGTATTACGCGTGTTCACTCTTGAGCGTTGTTTTTTGACTAGACAAGAGAAAACATGTTCTTCTTATATTCTTTTACTAGAAATTTCTAAACAAGCTCTTCCTGCACACACTCCTGTTTGCTTCGTACACACACACACTTGAAAATTGAAATATTTGTAGCAAAATTCAAAACAACTGCATGAAATAATGTTACTACAATATAGTAGTTTTTGTAGTTTATTTAAAAAAATAATTGTCAAAGACATTAAAATAATTTGCTCTAGGTAAGTTAACTGCAATTGTAGTTAAAATAACTACAACCGCATTACTACACAAATAACTGCCATGTAGTTACTGCAGAACTTTTCTGAGTGCAGTTATAACATTTGTATGTATGGAATATAAAATAAAATTTTGTGATGTTTACTTGCAAACTAAGAATGTATTAATAATAATAAATATAAAATAAACAAGGATTTTCAAAAACTCAACGAAGTTTTTTATTTTTTAAATAACTAATAAACCAGTTTACTTAAAAAAAAATATTAATAGTTTCTTATTATATTAAAAATAACTGCTTTAAATAACAGTAACGAAATATCGTACTTTTATTTAGTTGTTTCTTTCAAATAGCTGTCGTAATAGTTGCTTTGTATTTTTCATAGAAAAACAACTGTTATTACAGTTAAAAACAACTATAATATTTTTTATTTTTTAAATAACTAAAAAACCTGTTCACTTAAAAAAATGTTTTAGTAGTTGTTTCTTATAATATTAAAAATAACTGCTTTAAATAACTACAGCGAAATACCATACTTTTAGTTAGTTGTTTCTTTAAAATAGCTATCGTAAAAGTTGTTTTGTATTTTTTCATATAAAAACAACTGTTATTACAGTTAAAAACAACTACTAATGATTACTACACAAACAACTGTAATATAGTAACTATTAAACTTTTTTGAATGTGACTGCATGTATTTTGTTATTGTATTTTCGTTCGCAAAACACCAGTTGGATCTCTAAGATGAATCTTTTTCATTATTTGTGGATTAATTCAATTTGACTCCTATTTGATTTATTTAATTACTTTTACAATCAACAACACTTTAACACTATAGCAACCATAATAACATTTATTTTTTACAACTAACATACTCTAAATTTCTTATACTTTATACTTTATTAAAAATTTTTCTTTTTTCTATGCTGACTCTTATTTTAGTTCAAAGTTCATCAAGTCTCTTAGTAATTGTGTTTGTGTCTTAAGTCTTTTGTTTTGAATACTTAAGTAAGTACAGTAGGCTGGCAGCCCACAATTAATAACAAATGTTGTTTCGCACAATATTGATAAGCAAATTAGATTTATCATTGAAAATATTCTGAAAATCCGCAACATTGGCTCATATGAATAAAAACTAAATATTACTAATAGGGGAAAATACATGGTTTTTTAAGCAATTACTTCACAAATCTGGTCTGCTTTGGAGTAGACTAGAAATTTAATTTTTTAATTTTCGTTTACATTTCAGGCTATTCCACCAGCCAATTGGTAAATTTGGAGTTAAAAGCCATTCCTAAGCCCAAAGTAATTACTTCGAAGTATTTGCTAAGTTTTATTCATATGACCACTTGATCCCAGTGAGCCACCATATAAACTTGTCTAATTTGTCTCTTTTAGAAAAAAGAAATGGGTGGGGGGGGGGGGGGCAAATCTCGAAATTCGACATTGTGCCAAAAAGTTGGCATCCTATAGTACATTTGTAAATTTAAGGCCATTTTTTCTTAAATATTTTTTAAATAAGAAATTTTGTTTGAAAATTTTGTTTGAAAATTTTGTGTCTTAAGTCTTTTGTTTTACTTAAGTTCCAAAAAAGGTTTGCTGGTTTGTTTTCTTTATCAAGTTTTTTTTCTGCTATCATTTTAATATATATTTTTTACCGTTGTTTTTTGTTGTTCATACCAACTACATTTATATGTAAATATTATTATGAATTTAATCAAAATAATTATAAATATTCGTATCGGAATAATATTATTTAGATATATGAGTGCAAACTAAATTTTATAATGTGTTCATTGTCACAATTTAATATTCTTTCATATAAATAGTACGCTGGCCACTAAAATCAATTGAAAGCATTAAGCCAACTATGGACAACCATAACAAAATAACTGTAAACTACTCTCCTTTCGATTATAATGACATAATAAAAGTAAAGTTTTATCATGAATTCTCATATCTCGGTATAGACGAAACTTTTAAGCTTTCAAGAGTTATGCTGGGTTTAGACTGAAAATTTGATAAAAAGTTGATTAACTAGTTACAGTTGCACTGAAATTAAGCAGTTAATCCACTTTTCACTAGATTTACTTTTCAATCTAAACACAGCATTAATTATAGATCAATTAAACTAATACTAATTACTTTAACAGTTTTGTTATAGTTGTCAGATAAACTACGACATGTGCAAACATAAATATGAAACAAAATTTCATTTAATTACAAATTAAAAATATTTTTATAAGCAATTAATTAAAATGTTTGTGATCAATTTTGTTCCAGGACAAAAAAAAAACAAATATGAATTTTTCAAATGTTTCTTTTTTGTGTTGTTATACAGATAGATTAAAATATATGATTGAGAATATACACTCAAACAAGTTTGTGGTTAGAATCTACTGCAAATGACAATTAAAACAAAGGTATATGCAGTTAAAACGGCGACAAAAGTAATTAATTTACCTTTAAAATAACTAATGAATGCATTTATATTTTACTGTTAAAAAACTACAAAAAAATGCATTCAAAATAACTAACACTGTCGTAAAATAACTGACAAATTTTTACTACAAAATTTTTAAAACAACTGAAAAATTAGGTGAAAACTACTGTGTTTTACAGATAATTTTGTTGATGTTTTAAGTAAAAGTATATTTTATTGAATGAGGGGTATGCATAGTTGATCTTTTATTTGGTAAATTAATGTTTTTCGTTCGATTTTAGATCATATATATTCATATTCGCAGCTGGTCTTATCGAATTCTTTCAAAAATTTTTATTCTTTGTAATTTACTTGTTAAAATTGTATCATCTTTAGGGTATTCAATCGATTAATCGTTATTCGATTAATTTTTGAGAAAAATTGTTCGAATAATTTAAAATGCCCAAATTTCGAATAACGAATAATTCGAATAATTTCATACGATTAATCGAAATTGGTAGAAAATTACAAAAATGTTTAAAAAATATATTTTTTTATTTAAGTAAATGTGCTAGAAACTCAAATTTTTTTTTTTAAATATTGTGTCTATCCGGATTTCATTCTGGCCTAAGAAAATAATTAAGGGACGACTTTTTAGAATTTTTAGAAATATTTGTCAGCTTCAACTCAATGAGAATTTCATGTTTTCAAGTAGGAGCGTTAATAAACATCTTAAATCCTAAAGAAAAAACAAAAATAACATAAAATTATCACAGTTTGCTTTTTCATCTTACAAATTACTACCCAGTTGTTGTGACTTATCTAGTAAAGTAGTGGTATCTATTTATGTATAATAAATTTTTAATTATTTTTTACGACTTTTTAAACGTTGCTATTAAATGAAAGCATTAATAACACTATGCGACAGTCAAAATCGGGATGGGATGAAACCAACGGGAAATGTTATATTGGTCAAAAACAAGTTATACGTGTCCCGGCGTTTCGCTGGGTCACCCCTAGGAATCGAGATATATCTTTTTTTTGACATAACTAGAGAACCACTAGTCCGATTTTGCTCAAACAATTTTAAAAAAATTAAAAATTACAATTCCTTTAATCTGTTCATATAACGTTTTTCTATATACACAACAGTTTTGCCGGTATAAATAAATGTTTGTTACCGCTACCATAAAAATCAATAACCTTTTGTTTATTACTTTTTTTTAATATTTTAGGCAAAAAATATTTTTTTTTCATACATTCTTCTTCTTAACCTCAAACCTACTTATTTATAATACTTTGCGTTAGTTGTTTTCTCAAATAACTGTCATAGTAGTTGTTTTGTGTTTTTGCATAGAGAAAAAACTGTAATTATAGTAAAAACCAATAACTATTGGTTACTACACAAACAATTGCCATGTAGTAATTGTAAAACTTTTCTGAGTATAGTTGAAAAAATTTATTACTGCACTCAAAAGAGTTTTACAGTTGCTGAATGACAATATGAGGAAATTAGTTGTTATTTTTAGCAGTAATTGTAAACTCAGAAAAGGTCTGCAGTAACTACATGACAGTTATTTGTGTAGTAATGCGGTTGTAGTTATTTTAACTACAATAGCAGTTAATTTACAGTTATTTGTGTAGTAATGCGGTTGTAGTTATTTTAACTACAATAGCAGTTAATTTACTTAAAGCAAATTTTTGAAATATTTTTGACAGTTATTCTTTTAAACAAAATACAAAAACGACTTTATTGTAGTAACATTTATTTTATGCAGTTGTTTTAAATTTTGTTACAAATACTTATCAAGCGTGTGTGTACGAAACAAACAAGAGTTTGTGTACGAAGCGTTTGTTTAAAAAATTTCTGGTAAAAGAATATGAGAATAACATATTTTCTCTTGTACCTTTAGTCATAAAACAATGCTAAAGAGTGAAGACGCATAATATGGAAAATGTTATATATTTTATTAAATAGTTAAAATAATAAGGTATGTTTTATAATATTAAGTATAAATTTATTTACGGGAATATTAAAAAATATTATACTTATTTTCTTTCAGTTCTTTTATATTTTCATTCTTTTCTACCTGGAGAAAAAAAGGAAGCCAAGCAATATTTCATCCTTCACAGACGGACATCTAGTACCATATCTTAATAGTGAACAATAAAAGTAATATTAAGTGTAAATTTTGATTTCTCAATTTTAAATTTGTTCGAGAGTAAAATTAAGTTAAAAGTATTTACATAGATTTGTTTTTATTAAATTAATAATTTTTAGAATAATTTTTGTTTATGTTATTTTAACTACATTTGCAGTTGTTTGTACAGTTTTACAATAATTTGCATGTATGTTGTTTTAATTGCCTTTGTAGTTGTTTTTACTACATTTATCAGTTTATTTTTAACAGTTAAAAATAACTTCACATTGCAGTTGATTTAAATGCAAATGTAGTATAAACCTTTTTAACTGCAAGTGCTGTCATTTGCAGTTGATTTTACCTACATAATTCCCTGAGTGTAGTTGTTTTTCTATGGAAAAATACAATTATCACAGTTATTAAAGAAAGCAACGAGCGAAAAGTACTATATTCTGTAGCAGTTGTTTGCAAATGAAAATCAAAAAATTTTATTTTGTCTTCAATGCATGAAAATGTCGTCACTGGAGTACCGTTTGAAATTTTGACTAAAAATTTAAGGTAGGAAGAAGTAATTACATTTTTTAAATCGATCGAATAGCATATGTTTTTTAATGAAATATATTTTTATACGGCTGACAAAATTAACTATAAAAAAGCAGTAATTTTTACAAATTTTGACAGTTGTTTCCAAATTTTTGTAGCAGAAACTTGTCAGTTATCTTTACAACATTATAATTTATTTGTACTACATTTGTTAATTATTTTAACAGTTAAAAATATTAATTTTTTCGTTATTTTAACAATAAATACTTTTGCCGCCTTTTTAATCGCATATACCTTTATTTAAACTGTCATTTTGAGTAGGCTCTATCGACAAATTTTTTTGAGTACGTTCTATGAGACATTTATTTTTTGTATTTTCTTAAAGAAAAATGAGTCACTTTTATATATTTTTTAACACTTTGTCTGTGTGACAATTAATTCTCATTAACATTTGTTTTAATTTAACTACTGTTGTTAAATTCTACATTTGACTGTCTGTACGACAGGCTGTTTGGTTGGGGTTTCTATCAGTCATTTGCGTAAATCTTTTTGTAAAACCTGTAACAATCATAAATTTTGTTATAGATATTTATATTTGTTTTTTATACGTTGTTTTGCTAATGGTTGCATGGTATCATGTGTCCTGTGGTTTGTACACATAGAAAAAAAAAATTTTAGATCATGCAGAAACAATTTTAAATTAAACAAGTAATATATCCCCGGGGCAGGCTTCCCAGATACTTTTTTCGTTATCCCCAAACAAATCTTAAAATATCCCCAAAAAATCCCCAACAACAAAAAAAAATGTTAAAAAAGATACTCGAGTTTATTTAATTTGCGAAAATTTTCCAGATGCTGAACTAATTCAATCCACAATCGGGCCTTTAAAAATTTTATTTGACTATTAAATCTGAATCAATTTTTAACAACTCGATTCGCAAAACTCATTTTATTGATTGAATCAGTTTGATTTTTGTTGATTCTTTTCATAGAATCAATCTAATTGATTCCATTTTAACAACTCAATTTAACCAAAAATGTTTGCTTTGATAGTTCGCTAATCATATCATGAAATGAAAAATTGAATCGAATCAAAATTGATTCAATACAAATTTGAATAAATCTCATCCTAACTTTATTCAATTTAAATCATTGATTTAAAGGATAATCAATTATTAACTAATTCATAAAATGAATAAATTTTAATAGCTTATTAAAAAAATATCTTTTTCAATATTTTAGGTACTTGGGCATTAATCCTATTAAAATCTCAGGAATAAAATATTTATTCGTGTTAGAAAGCATTGTTTTGTTACGGAAAATGCATAAAACAGTAAATTTGTAATTTTCGTTTAAATTATGCGAAAAAACTTGACTAATGTTTTCTGAAAATTATTCAAAATTAATATAATCTCCAAAATTTGTGAAAGGTTGTAAATATCTCAAAACATTTTTTAAATCCCCAAAAAAATCCCCTGTCGCCAAATAATAATTTTCGTCCCCAAGACCAACAAAATATCCCCAAATTTGGGGACAAAACCCCAAGTCTGGCCAGCCTGCCCCGGGGTCACCCACCGATTTTATTGGCAATTTATAAAGGAGAGCAAATAAATGAACAAGTATATGTATTTTTTAGCGGCCCAATTTCATACACTCATAAAAAAAGTTAGTACAAAAGTCTGTTAAACGCGTTCTGGCGCAAATGAACTGATTTTTTTTTGTTATTTTGTCTTAAAATTTAGGATTGAACTAATATTTTTGTAAATCCCGTTTAGCATAACAATTACTTTCATCCGTATTTGAACTAACTTTGCATCCTAATTTTTAGTAATTTAATTTTAAAAATCTTTCAGCTAATTTAAACCCCAATTATTTTCCAAAGTTTATATTTCTGTGTCTGCTATCAATATCACATAGAGATGGCGCTATATATTCATAATTTTTATTGTATAATCACAAAATGGCTTTTATCTCGGAAACTAAGCAAGATAGAGCAAAATGGACAAAAATTCGATACTATGAACTTATCAATCTTTATAAGCCACCTATACTCCCAAAAATAAATATGGGCCTGTCTCGGGACAGATCCGTAGAGCCCAAAAACCAATACTGTAAGCGATATTTTAGCAGAAATTTTCAGTTAAAATAGGTAACGTTTCTGTTGAATTTAACCCAAATTTCTTAGCTAAGTTAACTAGGATTGTCTGTGTATTTAGCAAAGTGTTAAATTTAGCTTACCTAAATTTAGCAGACCATAATTCTCAACTTCATTGAAAATTCTGCTGGCGCAAATACAGGTGCTATTTCCTGTTATGTTAGCAGAATTTTGAACTATTTGTACGGGCTTTTTTTATAAGTGTACTTTTAAAATGCGAAAACAAAGCCTAAATTTCTGACACATTAATTTCAATATGAAAAAATTTATTTTAACTAGAGTTATATTAACTTTAAAAAGATTCATACTCAATTTAATTTTAATTAAAATATGATATGATTATTGATTTAACTATGGTTTTTTCTCTCTGTGTATGCGACATTTGAAGTAAAAATTCCAAACTATTCTCCAGTTATTAAATTTCAATGGTTTACTACAAAAATAATATTTTAGAAGTTTATATTATGATATTAAAAACAACTGCTGTTACGAAATTACAGTATTTTTCATTGATGGCAACCGAAACGAATAAGGGGCGATTTTTCAATTTCCATTAACATTTTAGTGGCAGAGTTTCTATATAATTAAGAATATTTGGTTACGTAGAAACACTAATTCGCACAGTATAAGAATATACAGCACTTAAATACTCTTCATTCATTCAAATCGGCTTCAACTTTAATAGTATGGCGCTAACTGCATTAAACTATGAACTATAAAGTCGACCCTAATTCGTTTCGGTTGCCAACTGTGGTATTTTTCGTTAGTCGTTTTCTTAAATAACTTCTATAATAGTTGTTTAATAGTTTTCTATTGATAAAGAACAGAAATTACAGTTAAAAACAATAACATAAATAACTGTCATGTAGTAACGGGCAAACTTTTTTGGAGGTAAGAAATATTAATCTAAAAACGAAGAAGTTTATTTTAACTAGAATCATATTTACTTTAATAATATTTATACTTAACTTCAAAATGTTAGTAAAAGAAAAAAACAATATTTTCATTCAAATACGATATCGGATTTAACTATGATTTTTCTCTCTCTGCGTAGTTTCTAAATTTTTGTCTACATAGATGTTTGATTGTCTGTTTATTTTTTAAACTCAAAGTGTGTTGGCCCACCCACACCCTTTATAAAAATGTTTGTAATTAACGTTAAGTTTTGTGTACCAATAAACAAACTTTTTACATTTAACATGGTAAATATTTATATGAAACAATCTGTTGCATATTATTGCAAATCAAATTCAGTTGTATGTTTTGTGTGTGTGTGTGTGCTTTTTTTCATGCAGATAGATTTGTTATAAATAATAAAAAGTATTGTTCTGAAATTTTGACATAGAGCTTGCACCACCAATTCGTGTTTTTATGCATAATCATGAAAAAGACCTGGTGCTAAAGTCGTGTCGTTGCGGTCAGTGTTGTTGTGGTTTAATATTTTGATTATATTGTGGTCAAGTTGGAAATGTTGGGAGATTAAATAGCAGGAGCGGTCTACCACAGATAAAAAGGAATCAAAAGTAAAGATAAATTTTCTCTGGATATCAATTATGTACCTATAGTAAAAAATATTTTTTATTTCACATAAACGTTAAATTTACACACATGCAGCTAACACTTACATATATGGGATTCACAAGCACGTCTTATCGTAAAGAATCGTACTTAAACACGCTAAATTACCATGTTTAAATTCTAAACATGTTGTTAGACGTGATAAGTTTAAGTGTAATGATATCAATTAGTGTTGAATGACAAGTTTAAAGCAGAAAAGAGATCAACAAGAAAAATAAAAGTGTAATAAAATAAACTACATAAATTTAAATAGAAGCCCGTGAAAAGGTTTTTTATTAAACGAACAGTTTTGCTTACTACTAAATACTAAAAATAACTAATATGTAGTTATTTTTAACTGTTAAAAATCAACTGACAAATGTAGTAAAAACAATTACAAATGCAGCTTAAACAACATATATGAAAATTATTGTAAAACTGCACAAACAAAAAATTTAAAACAAATTCATAACGGTAGTTTTTTGTAGTTTGTTAAAAAAAACTGTCCAAAACATTGAAAAAATTGTTCCTAATTAAAACAACTGCAATTATAGTTAAGTGAACTACAGCCACATTAATACAAAAATAACTGTCATATAGTTGACTAAGTGTAGAAAGAATTGATTTGCTTTCATAGTTTAAAATTTAAAACAAAATATCTGAACAATATGAAACCGGTTGATCTTTTGCTCTTCAGTGTAAATTTAATTCTGATTTGTTTTACTAACCTGCTATTTACATTTCAATGTAAAAATAAGTCACGATTATACTGAACGAACCATTTAACTTTAACGAACAGTTAAATTCAAATTTTATACAATAAACAAATTTATCAGTTGAAATCGCAGTTAGTAGCTAACGGGACATTGTAAAAATTAAGCTAAAAAAGTAAAAACACAGCAAAAGCTATCTTGAAAATAATTAAGATTTCAAAATTTTGTTTTTAAAAGTTTTTTGTCAAAAAAAGCGACTTTGACTACGTCTCTGATAATTCAAATTATTCTCTTGCAATAGCATTCTTCGCTAAAACCACGAAACACCACTGTTTAGCTAAGAATGTTGCAGTCAATCGTCGCTTAATGTTGACGAAAAGAGGCGGTGGTTGGTTATTATTTTTTTCTTAAATCATTTCGTGGCAAGTTACAAAACTTTTTTTTTTGTTTTTTACAGTGTTGAAAAACACCGCTTTATTCTACAAATCAACCATGAAAATAGCGAATCTAAAATGCATGGACATCCATCCATTTGTTGAAAATAAAATAATCCCGTCCTAACGATCGACAATCCACCCATGCCACAAACAATAGGCGCTTATTTGGATTTTTCTTCATTTTAATGAATTAATAGTAAAAACAAAAACAAAAAGTTATAACTTAACTATTTACAACTTGTTACTCTTGTCTTGGTGGCTTTGAATCAAGTCTAGCTAGCCTTGATCAATGGTCCGGAAAATATGTGTGTGTTATATAAATTGTAATGCGGTTCAACACCGCTTACCGTACAAACAAACATACATGCACAAGTATTAACACGCTTGGTTACATGCAAATATTGTTATTGTCTTGAAAAGATTTTGTAAGTTTTAAAATTGTGAAGTGGCGTTTTCATAAAGTTTGATTTGTTTGTTGCGATGTGGTGTGGCATGGCTTGGCGTAGTGTAATCTAGCGTATGTCCCCATGAAATAATAACAATTAGTAAATATTATCACGTTTATATCGCATTGACTTTTGATCCTTAAATGGTGTTGGGTAGGAGGACAACATTTCGAAAATTTTCCTGTGCAAAGGTGAGTATATATAAATTTTTTTGAATTTTTAAAAATCTGTTATTCTTTATTAATTTAATTACATGTTTTAAAACAGCATTTAATCTATAAAAAATAATTACTATTCAATTAAAAGCATTCCATTTGGATTTTTTTTAAAAATCTAAAAATGTTAATAAATTAATATTAAAAAAAAATTATAAATTTTTCATTAAAGAAAAAAAAATGCAAAAATCTATACAAAATGAGAAAATATATATAAAAAAATAAACATAAGTAACAAAATTAATTAAGAGAAGGAGAAACGGAGTATATGATTATTTAAATTAAACATTTTATGTTATAGCTCCATCCATAACGCATGCAAGCCACTAATGACTATTTAACATTTTTACTTTCATGAATTTTATTCAGGGCTCACTGTTGTGTCCTCTATGGCAGAATCAGACTTTTCTAATTTTTTAAGTAATTCTTCAAGTGATTTATCAACTTTCATTTTATCACTATTACTTTCTTTTTCTTCGATCAGTTCTTCATATTGGTTTGATTGTTCAGTTATTTTCGCTTCTTGTGGTTTGACAGTATCATCATCATCATCATCATCATCCGATGAAGATGTTATTGATGCTGGTTTGTCTTCATCATTAGCAGCAGTGTTTACAGGTGTTGAAAATATTGTTGTGTTTGCGGACAAATTCCTTGGCGGTTCATCATCTGTAGGAATATAAAAAATGGAAAAATTAATGAATTCGTTTTTTATCACTTGGTCAAATATGGAGGCAGGAATGTAAAATTTACTCCAGTACTTTTCAGAGTGAAAAAGCAAAATATCTTTGTTAGCCGCTTCTAAATTCTAATATGATATTGTCATATTAGATTTTATTTGTTGTTTCAAAAACGTTGATCATTTTCATGGGCATCAACCACATCTTCAGTTGTCTGCAATAAGAAAATGATGATTGGAACACACAAACCGAGACATTATATAACGTACAAAAATTCAACGGGACGAGAATTTTGTACTTTTGTATATGAACTGTCTGCTTTGGTAAAATCCAGTCATAAAGCAACACTTTTTTAAAAGTAACAATTTTACATAAAAAAACCCTGTGGGTACTATTATATGCATATTCGTGTAATCGCTGTCAATAACCACAGAACATATGTGTATTAGAGCGACTCATATGGACAGAAAAAAAGTTAAAAAATTGCCCCCCCCCCCCCCCCCTCAAAATAAACCTTCCCAATCAGAAATCGCCAGTGATACAAAAAATTAAGCACTGGCATACCACGCGGTAATCACGATGTTGCAAATAAATGACTGGAAGAACACTCATTTGGGACGCTTTGCCAGCGTTTGCAAAAAGCGTTTTTCCAGTATTTGTTTTACAAAAAATTATAAAAAAACCACTGGCAAATAATGGTCTAAGAGTGATATGCCAAGATTTGCAACCAGTGATTATCCAGTGCTACCTAGCCAATGCAACCAGTGGTACAAAAACCAATTCACTGATAGAGCAATGATTTTGAAAAAATTCTGACGCTTCGTTAAAAAAGGTTGTAGTCAGGAGGTTCGGAGCATAGTATACTATAGTAGCCCCACTCATTAAAAAATTGAGAGCTTGTCCCTATTTCATGTAGTTGTAGTGGTATTTAGAGCCATATGTACAATTAAAATTACAAACACTAGTTAATTTTTTCAAATGACAGAAAATGAGACAAGCTACTATATTATACTATGGTTCCGAGTTCAAATCCGGTTGCAAGCAAAAAATTTTTTTTGGATTTTTTTTAATTTAAAAATTTTTTTTCTATAAAATTAATTTTTTTTGTTTGTGGAAAAGTTCCTTTAAGACCAACTTTTTTTTGCTCTCCCAACGCTGGCATATTAGTTCCAAAAAACTGTTTGCTAGTGCTAGCATTTTAGCACAGCCAGTAGTTGTCCAGCTATTATCACTCATTTATGTGTTTAGCCATCAAATATTATGTCTCGTTAGCTCAATGGGTAGGTAGATCAATCGTCTGCTAATCTGACGGCCTGGGTTCAAATCACGGCCGGACCAAAAAAAAATACATATGAACTTTTTTTAAATTTTATTTTGGAAAATATATTTCCAGATCACCTTGGATTTGGCGTTTTGCCAAAATTTTCCAGTGCTTTTCCGCCGCTTTTTCAGCAGCCGGTCCTTTTGAGCCCAGCGGTATTTTTTTTTTTGCTAATTTTAGCAACACATGTCTGCTGATCTGTAGTACAACAAAATTAGTAGAAAAAATTAGTAGCCGCTACTAAATTTTAGCCAAATTGTTGTAAACTGCAACTTAAATCGATTTGCTAAAATCAGTTAAAAAATTTACTAAATATCAATAATTTTAGTACAATGAAATTAGTATAAATAATTAGTAGACGCTACTAAATTTCAGTAAATTGTTGTAAACTGTAATTCAAAATCAATCTGCTGAAATAGCAAAAAGTGTACTAAAAAATAAAGAAACTGTAAAAATAAAGTGTAATTGTTGCTTTCAAAAAGGAGTTGATTTATAGCTGGTTTTACCAAATCAGACAGTTCATATACGAAAGTAAAAAAATTCTCGTCCCGTTGATTTTTTGTACCTTATGTAATGTCTCGGTTTGAGTAAGAAAGTTATCATTTTCTTATTGCGGACAACTGAATAGTAGGGTGATGCCTACGAAACAATTGTATTGTCTATCATGAAAATGATCAACCCTTTTTGAAACAACAAATAAAATCTAATACAGGGATGATATATGGGATTTTTCAAATAGTACCAACCAGGATAAAAAATAGTACTTTTTTGACCTCTATAGTACCAAATTTTTTTTCATTTAATTTTTTTATCATCATAAATTAACAAATAAAAACTCATAAAAAATAAAGAGTTCTGTTATGTTTAACTCATACAGCAATAGAAAATCCTAAAAATTTTAGTTAAAACTATTAAAAATTAGTTAAAAATTACCTTGCATAAAAAAATGCTGCCAGATTATTTTTGCAAAATATTAGTAAGAACAACAAAAAACAAAGTGTTAAATACATGTACAAAATTTTAGTTGTATTTGAATAAATTTTAGTTAACAGAAAATAATAACTTAACCTGCCAAAATCAGGAACAAATAATAATTAGTAGACCGTTGTTAGGCCGATCTTTTTTTGTAAGGGTTGCTCGAAAATACAACAAATTGCCACCTGACTTAAAGACTTTTAATTTGTCTATTGATACGTTCAGGAAGAAACTTTTTGAAGAATTTTCACTTAATGCTTAATTTTTCAGGCATTGTTTTTTTAAATTAAAGCTTACATATACTATTTATTTTTTTTTATATAGAATTTAGGGAATTTAGAAACTATTATCGCTAATTTTTTTAATTTTTTTTTAATTTTTTATTACTTTTACTTTAAATTTTTTGCATTTAATAATTTTATTTTTACATTGTTATTTAATTATACATCTAATATTATATTTTATACCTTAACTTTTTTTATTTTAAGCAAATTTTATTGCTTGTTTTGTTACTTTTAGTAGAAATTTGTAACCGATTATGGCCTATAGGCTAGGTTATTGTAATAAATAAAGAAATTAAATTAAATTAAAAAATCACAAAAAAATTCAAATCTTAAAAGCAAGGTTGGTTACCGAAACGAATAACGGTAAGGGTAACGGTAACGGTATGAGATTTCGTTTGTTTAGGTAACGGTATTTAAGACTGTTTCGGTAACGGTATACCGTTATCGAAACAGCAATACCGGTACGTACCGGTATTAAAAATTATGTTAAAAACATATAAAAACAAGTAAAAACATGGCATATTTTTAATTTTAAGTGCTGAAAATACAGATTTTAAGCTATAAATTCAATACTGGTAGTTTTAATAAGTAAAATTATTATCTATAAATTTTTTGTAAAAAAAAAACACTCAAGATTATAAAATAAAAAATAAAAAATTGTAATTTTTATATAAAATAATAAATACCGGTAAAATACCGGTAACTACCCATAAAAATAACGGTAACGGTAACGATAACGGTATTTAGAATTTTTTTTAGAGGTATCGATAACGGTAACGGTATTCAATTTGAAACGGTATTTTAGCGATAACGGTATTATAACGATATGGTAACCAACCTTGCTTAAAAGCTTTTTTTCGATTTTTTAATACAAATAAAAATCCAGTCTTCTGAAATTAGCAGTTTACTATTTGTAACAACCGCTTCTAACTTGAAAATAACAAAACTTTTATAGATATAACAGTTTGTTTTTGCTATTTTTGGTCTACTAATATTTTCTTCAGATTTTACAATATAATATGTTATTTTCAATAAAGTCAGAGGAGTACCATAGTACTTTTGGGGTTCCAATAGTACCACAAAAAGAACTATAGTACTAACTTTATCATCCCTGATCTAATATGACAATATCATATTAGAATTTGGACTTGAGGTAGAAGAATATTCTAACTAAATATATGGGAATATAGAAAGTCCGAAAAAACAATTTTTGTATTTTTAATGCAAAAATTAAGGTAATTGTTAAAAAAAAATATTTTTTTTCTTTCAATTGTAAAAAAAAATTACTTCAACATACCTACTTGTAATTTGGAGAAAAAATTGAAAACGGTTCTCCAGTTATTACTTTTTTATGCATTGGTGATACAATAAAATTTTCTAGGTTTTATTTCCAAACTAACCCCTAAATTCATAAACGCTTTGTAAAATTATATTAGGTTTATTGAACAAATTTTGTATAAAAATGACGTTTTGTATACCTGCTATAACTTTACAAAGCATTTATGAATTGAGGGGTTAGAATATATCAATAATAACAAATATAAACTAAACAAGAATTGTAAAAAATCATCGAATTCTTGCCATATGTGAAGCCCTTCATCTTTCACCACCTTTCAGTTCTTCTCTATCCCCTTTCCAAAGGAAGCAACACGTTAATTAATAGGAAGAATTTCCGTAATTTGTAATAGGAGAATAGCAAATATTATTACTAAAAAAAATATTGTACTAAAAATCAGTACAAAACGAGTAAAAAGGTTAAAGTCGGGCATGCCGACTATAGAATACCCTACACCAGTCTGGGTAAAAGCCAACTAATGTCACCAAAATCAATAGGCTGCGTTATTGGGCCAATATAGGTCTGTGTACCAAATTTCATCAAAATATCTTAATATTTGCGACCTGCAGCGTATAAACAGTATAATTTTGGTAGGACCCTTATATGGGCACTAGGTCTAAACATAGACCGATGTTCATCAAAATCAATAGGCTTCGTCCGTGGGCCAAAATAGGTCTGTGTACCAAATTTCGTCAAAATATCTTAATATTTACGACGTGCATCGTATAAACAATATAATTTTGGGGGGACCCTTATATGGGCACTAGGTCTAAACATAGACCGATGTTCACCAAAATCAATAGGCTTCGTCCTTCGGCTGCCATAAGTCGGTGTACCAAATTTCATCAAAATATCTTAATATTTGCGACCTGCAGCGTATAAACAATATAATTTTGGTAGGACCCTTATATGGGCACTAGGTCTAAACATGGACCGATGTTCACCAAAATCAATAGGCTGCGTTACTGGGCCAATGTAGGTCTGTATACCAAATTTTATCAAAATATCTTAATATTTACGACCTGCAGCGTATAAACAGTATAATTTTGGTAGGACCCTTATATGGGCACTAGGTCTAAACATGGACCGATGTTCACCAAAATCAATAGGCTGCGTTATTGGGCCAATATAGGTCTGTGTACCAAATTTCATCAAAATATCTTAATATTTACGACCTGCAGCGTATAAACTATATAATTTTGGTAGGACCCTTATATGGGCACTAGGTCTAAACATGGACCGATGTTCAAAAAAATCAAACTTGTTCGTCCTTGGGCCAACATAGGTCTATGTACCAAATTTCATCGAAATATCTTAATAGGTGCGACCTGTAGAGTGCGTACAAGATTGCATGGACAGACAGACAGACAGACGGACGGACGGACGGACGGACAGACGGACATCGTTAAATCGAAATAAAAAAAAATTCTGAACCGATCGGTATACTATAAGGTGGGTCTACGACCAATATTTTTTGGTGTTACAAACATCAGCACAAACTTATAATACCCTGACCACATAGTGGTGTAGGGTATAAATAGTAAAGTGCGATTGGTAACTGTTTACAAAATTTTTTACTAACTTATTTATCTGAGTGTAGGCGTTAAATTTCTAAAGAATGTATTTATTAGAACTAAATATTTGTGCTTTATTGCGAATTGAACATCTATAAGACAACAACGCGAAATCAAATGAAATTCTGAAATCACACGAAATGAGAAAAACGAACATACATAAAAGCAAGCGATTTTTAACAACAAGTAGTTATACCCTACACCACTATGTGGTCAGGGTATTATAAGTTTGTGCTGATGTTTGTAACACCAAAAAATATTGGTCGTAGTATAGTATACCGATCGGTTCAGAATTTTTTTTCATTTCGATTTAACGATGTCCGTCTGTCCGTCCGTCCGTCTGTCTGTCTGTCCATGCAATCTTGTGCGCACTCTACAGGTCGCAGCTATTAAGATATTTTGATGAAATTTGGTACACAGACCTATGTTGGCCCAAGGACGAACAAGTTTGATTTTTTTGAACATCGGTCCATGTTTAGACCCAGTGCCCATATAAGGGTCCTACCAAAATTATACTGTTTATACGCTGCAGGTCGTAAATATTAAGATATTTTGATGAAATTTGGTACACAGCCCTACATTGGCCCAATAACGCAGCCTATTGATTTTGGTGAACATCGGTCCATGTTTAGACCTAGTGCCCATATAAGGGTCCTACCAAAATTATACTCTTTATACGCTGCAGGTCGTAAATATTAAGATATTTTGATGAAATTTGGTACACAGACCTATGTTGGCCCAAGGACGAACAAGTTTGATTTTGGTGAACATCGGTCCATGTTTAGACCTAGTGCCCATATAAGGGTCCTACCAAAATTATACTGTTTATACGCTGCAGGTCGTAAATATTAAGATATTTTGATGAAATTTGGTACAGAGACCTACATTGGCCCAATAACGCAGCCTATTGATTTTCGTGAACATCGGTCCATGTTTAGACCTAGTGCCCATATAAGGGTCCTACCAAAATTATAATGTTTATACGCTGCAAGTCGCAAATATTAAGATATTTTGATGAAATTTGGTACACAGACCTATATTGGCCCAATAACGCAGCCTATTGATTTTGGTGAACATCGGTCCATGTTTAGACCTAGTGCCCATATAAGGGTCCTACCAAAATTATACTGTTTATACGCTGCAGGTCGCAAATATTAAGATATTTTGATGAAATTTGATACATAGACCTATGTTGGCCCAAGGACGAAGCCTATTGGTTTTGGCGAACATCGGTCCATGTTTAGAACTAATGCCCATATAAGGGTCCCCCCAAAATTATATTGTTTATACGCTGCAGGTCGCAAATATTAAGATATTTTGATGAAATTTGGTACATAGACCTATGTTGGCCCAAGGACGAAGCCTATTGATTTTGGTGAACATCGGTCCATGTTTAGAACTAGTGCCCATATAAGGGTCCCCCCAAAATTGGCTTGGTTACAAACTGCAGGTCGCAAATATTAAGATATTTTAATGAAATTTGGTGCGCTGACTCACATTATAGAAAATTTTGACATAAGCCCCATTTTAACCCATTCGAATTTCGGTTCCAAACAATACACCAGACTGGTGTAGGGTATTGTATAGTCGGCATGCCCGACTTTAACCTTTTTACTCGTTTTATATGAAACTGAACGATTTTAAGTGGATTCGTTTTCCAGAATACCCCTTATAGTCTGGCAAATTAGTCCCCCTTTGGGACTGGCGCAAATCCAGACGTCAGATTCGCAAATTTAACGACGATAAAATTTAAACATTGCTTTTAAAATTCAATTTATTCACCCCTATTCCAAAAAAGTTGCGTTTTCAATTCGAATGAAGTTCTGAAATCACACGAAAGGAGTTTTTAGATTTCCCAAATTCACATACATATTTAATTTTCTAAATGAGTTGAAAATAAATTGTAACACCTTCGAAAACAGTTCGAACAAACAAGTTTTGTTTTTAATTGAATGAAAGCAAAATAATCAAGTTTTGTGTTATAGTTCTTGAAAAATAAATACATATTTTTAATATTCGGAAATATATTTCGGGGAAAACTATATAAGAATTTTACGCAAATTTACAAAAAAATTAAGATATTTTGAAATGTTTTTTTGTTCCCTAACATCTATTAGAAAAAAGTTAATTCGATTCGATTAACTTCCACCCAGCCTTTTCTATGTGAAGTAAAATTTGTAAAGAGAACTACGAGTTTTTTAATGTGAAAGTGATTTCTGTGACAGGCCTGATTTTAATTTCAAAACGTATCGTTTTAAATTCATTGTCTCAAATTTACGAGAAGACGACCCATTTTACGAATACTCTAAAGGGTGCTCATACCGAGATTCGACAGTACATACTTTTAACGTTTTTTTTTTAATTTAAAATCAGTGATGTTTTAATTATTTTTTTTTTATTTTTCATTGAAGTTATTTGACATATTTTATGTAAATTGTATATTTTAATATTTTACACAAAATACAAAAAAGCATAAATACCATAACTACTCAAGGCTGCGAAAATGCATATAACAATTTGAGCTTGTTTACATCGTGTGCAAATTGCGATCGTGAATACCCTCATAAATTATTTCTTAAACAATTTTTTTATTTTTGCACTAAATTTTCAACATTTTTTTTAATAAGTTTTACTTATAAATGACACAATTTTTCTTCTTACCATGATTGCAAAGCAAGTATTTGTATATTTTTTCTTACCAAAATGCAACTCTGAAAGTATCGAGTATCTAAAAATATGATAAACACTTAGTACCCAGTACTCATAATTTTGCAAACACCAAAGTGACAAAAAGCTGTGTTTGTGTGACTCTCTATCAGTGTTATCAAGACCGATTTTGACAGTTTTTCAACGTATTCCGGCTTTCTACTGTCAAAATTGTTCGAGATATCATTGATAGGAATGCCGCACAAACGCAGCTAAAGTAGGAAAAATTAACCAGTATTTTTCTTGGCCCAATCTTTAACAGATACATTTTAAATTTAACTTTAAGCTGGCCATACACTTGCAATATTATTGTACAACTTCTTGTTTTTGTTCTTTATTCTATTACCATGTGTGGTAGTAGATTACAGACTTAAAACGAGAAGTTGTATGGGCACTTTATCTAAATATATAAGTAGTAAGTGTACCAAATTTCATCAAAATATCTCAATATTTGCGAATTTCATGGGGTAATGGCCGGGGTCTCTATATCTTTTTTATAAAACAGAATTTAGAGAATTATCTAAAAGTAATGCAATCTTTACAATAATTGATAAGTCAATTTTTACTTTAAATTATTTACGGTGAGTCTCATACTGCAGGTTTAAGCGTTAACTAATAGTTAACCCAAAAATTTATTGTTGTTTTGTGTACATTTTTTGACATTTTCTTTTGTTTATAGTTAAGTTAAAGTTAAACTTACAGTGTGAGACACACCGTTATAGAATAATCAATTGATTCAATTTAAACATTTTTATTCATAGACCTGTCAAATATATATAAAAACGATCGCGTTGTTCATATAAACTTATGTATGTACAATACATATAATTAAAATGCAATAACAAATCATTCAACTCATGTGAAGAAGCATAAGAGTTTATCAGCTTAAAATGACGACGAATCATCATCAATTAAGAAGAGATTTAAAATTCAAGTTCGAAAGTTATGAATTTTTTTTTTTTTTGGTTGATATGGACGAAATTGTAAATTATTTCTTACCAGAATCATCTTTGTCATCTTCAGAATCTGAAGTATCACTACCAACGGCTTTGGGAGCTGGTGGTAATACCGATAGACGTGGTGCTACAGGTTTCTGTTTACGTGAAGGATTTAATGTACCACAAAATGCACATCTATAAGTGGTATATTCAAAATCTTCTTTTAAAGCCATACCTGGGAAAACAAAAATAAGATAATTCTAATTCTTGTTTTACAAATAATAAAAAATTGTAATTTTTCCTACCATTATGAGCAAAACATTCTTTACAAATCATAGCAAAACGGTCTTGTGGTCCATCGCCTATTAAAACATCTACAATACGATCGAAAATGCCCTTTTCCTCTTGATTTATCACTGGAAAAGCAGTACGACGTCTCAACTGTTGATTGTTATCACTAGCCGGAGACACCATCGCTGTAGCACGTGGTGTTCCATGATGCGATAGAACCAAAGCTGTGCTGCTGCTGGTACTACCTCCTGATGGTGGTGTTGAAGTTAAAGCCAACTGATTAGATCTGTGACTTAATGTTGCTGTTTGCAAATTTAGAGAGCGATTAAGTGAAGTTTGATTAAGTCTAGTGGGAGTTGAGCTTATGGCTAGAATAGTAAATTTTTTTTTTAATTTTAGTATAAAATTTATTTTATTTTAAGTTTTAAATTCTTGTTATTACCATATGAAGATCTACTAGGTTTGTCGCCATATTGTGCCAAGAGATTCACTGCCACTTTATAGGTTTCTTTATCCATTACTTGTTCTAAGATTTTTTTCTTTTCTGCTCTTAGAGCAGTTAATTTTTTCGAGTTTTTATTTAATTTTCGTTGAAAATACCAAGTGAATAAATAACGTAAAAGTATAATGCTGAAATTTGCAAAGGAATAAGAAAAATTTATGATTAAATGCTTTCTTCTCATTAAAAATCGTCGGCTTGTTTGCAGGTAGTGCTATGAGATTTTCAGGAAAGCGAAAAAAACTGATTTAAGGCAATTCACGACCTCATTTACTAAAATCATCACTAAGACATATGATGTCAATAAAATATCTTAAAAGGATATAATAAATCAGTTTTTTCGCTCTCCTGAAAACCTGTTAAAAAAAACAATGAGTGTTGTTTTTCACAATTTATTTTACAACAAATAGAGAAAAACTTATGAAAAAAACTTTTCTAGCACCAATGGTTGGCAATTAATGCATTTTCAAGTACTACCACGCACTATCATCAGTTTGTTTTTATGGAGTTCTCTCTAGGTTATAATGTAGATTTAAGTTTTTGTATTTATGTAAACTCCCAACTAAATAATAGCTGTGTTTGCGTACTTTTTGGGTAAAGTTCGGTAAAATGAGAGTTAACAAAAGTTACTCTCACAAAGTGATAAAAATGCACAAAAGTAAGCGAACGCGAAAAACCATATTTCAAGCCCAAAAAACAAACGTCAAAAAACTTGTGCATTAGACCGCAATTAAAAAAAAATTCGACGTACACCCTCTAATATGAAGTATTTTTGGAAGGCAATTTCAAAAAAATCTTTTTTTTTGCCGAACGTAGGGGTCGCTATTTTACATTTTTCGTTATATCTTCGGCATTTACAGTCGGATCTTAAAGTATGATATATCGATGTTTTTCTCTCGAGGGGACAAATGTTTTGCTCTAAGGACCATTGATCTCAAGTATCCCGTTCTAGTATTTACGACCCTAATGTCAGAAAAAAAATTAAACTTTTCTAAGGAAGTTTTTCGATAAACCCACCAGATTTTTTTTTTTTTTGCCAATTTTTTGGTTGCCAGAACTGATTTTAGGGCAACCAGTTCTACTTTGGATCTATAGAAGTGATTGCTTTTGGAACAATTTCAAATAAAAATAATGTATGCTACGCTTTAGAGTATCGCAGAACAAAAACAATTAAATTTAATACAGGTCACGGGATAACCTTCTTCTTCGGCGACTCACGGCGAACATCTCCCCTCTTTGATAAACCGTTAATTGCGGTTTGAAGTAACTAGAGCTTTCGTTTTAAAACAAGTTTGGCAACCGAAACGAATAACGGTATTGGTATCGATATTATCGATACGTACGGATATTACTGAAGAATTGTATTTTCACAATAAATTATGTGTTGTTGAAAAAAAACACAATGTTATAAACCAAATTAAAAAAATAATAGCAATACACCTGCTATTGTATAAAAATCGTATTGCTACGATTTTTTATTAAAAACACGGAATTCAATTAATTTAAAATTTTGCATATTTTGTATGCAAAAATTTATTTTTTTTGTGAAAAACGTAAAAAAAAATATTTTATTAGAAACTGATTCAATACCGGTACGACGCCGGTATTAAGGAAAACGGTTTTTGAATAACGGTATTTTTTTAAATTAAGAGTTTCGGTATTGGTATCGGTATGGGTTATCAATTTGAAACGGATAACGGTCTGTTTACATGCTTTTACTAGTTTTTTTCTCATAAATGGGTTTTTATCGTGAAATGTGTAAATTTTTTAATTCAGTGGCTTCTATTTACTCTTTTTGATACCATTTTCTTTCATTTAACTTGAAAAGCAAATCAGTTTTGGCAATTCTTTGGCACTTTACAAACAGAGCTATAAAGGTATCGGTTGCCAACCTTGTTTTAAACACAACAACAAGAATGAATTTTGTGATGACATTATATCACCTTGAAGAACGAAAAACTACTTATAAATTTTATTGTTGGAATTTATAATATTGGAAGAATATTGACTGGCTGAGTATTATTTTACTGTAGTGGAGTACTGTGCTATGTGCTAATGATACTCGATTATTATTAGACTACTACAATTGGTGCAAACTACAAACTGAGAAGTATTGTACTCTGTATTGGATAACCTTGCGGATGCCATTTAAACTTTTGACGTTAAGCACGCAGTGTAGGCAAAAGTTAAATTATGGGCTATTTTGGCATATAAAACCTCGCAAGTTGTTAGTTTTAAAGCCACGCTTATTATATTTTATGTTTTGTTAGGAATCGAAATAAATTTGACAAGATATACTTCAACTGTACTGAAAAATAAGCTTTAAAATGAGGATTTTTAAAAAAGGTCTTTAAAAGCATATTTTTTTAAACTATAAGAGCATATTTTGCACTTTCTAGAGCATTTTTATGGGCACAAAATTGATTTAACACTCTCTTAACAAAAGCAATCTATGATGTTTACTTTATGTATGTCTCAACTTTGGACTCGTTGTGTACAGTTGAGTCGATATAATCTTCCGATTTAAAAAATAATGACATGTAAATATTAATCACCTTTTTCCATTAAATTTTACTTACATTATTGGAAATATAAGTAGCGGTATAAAGTACATAAATCTTCCTGACCATGTTGGCGGAAAGTAAACAAAATAGAAGATGACAAATGCTATAACATATACACCAATAGCGATGGCAAGAAAATTGCCAACAAACCGCTTTTTTTGTTCCTGTGTATTAACCGTAAATGTCTCCAAAGTTTCGATTTTTTCTTGCAGCTTTTCCAATACCTCCTGCGTGGATTTTTCTTTCTAATAAAGAAAAAAAAAATAACAAATATCTTAAAAATCCATTTTTCTTAATACTAAAACCTACTCGGAATTTTGCCAATATAACACCCATCCTTTCTTTTTTCTTCTGGTTTTTGTCGCTTCGCGTTTGAATGTGTTGTTTGTGGTGTTTACGTGGGCTTTTCCTTTCCTTTTTTTATGCTTTTACTTTTGTTGGTTTTCTTTTGCTTCCTGCTTCCCTCCAGCCGACAACACAGAAATCGTTTGCAATTTTTCAAAAACAACAGTCTTCAATTCTCCAATTTCTTGCAAATAATTCAATAAAATTTATTATTCATTTGTTCATATAAATTGCCACTTGGTTCATCATGCATTCGCATTCCCCCTTTGCCTTGTTTACTGAATTGTTTTACGATGACGATATTTTTGGAAATATTTTTAGCTCTTTCGGTGCAATATATGAAAAGCAAATAGGAATTTGTTCAAAAGCAACAACAAAAAAGCAACAAACTTGTAGAGTTGTAAAAATATTAAGTATTCTCATACTGTGTACTCAATTTTGACTATTTTTCAGTGTTGCCATTTCAGTGCTTTTCGGGTATTTTTTGGTGCTTTTTTCCTTCCCGTACCCGGTGATTTTTTACAAATACCCGTTTATAAAAAGCGGGTATTTACAGTGCTTTTTCAGATTTCTGGCAGTGCTTTTAGTGCTTTTTGTACAGTTTATATTTTTGGTATTTGTTCTCCTTTTTTCAATTTTTCTTGAATTTTCTGTCAAAGTTGAAAAAATAATACTAAATATACAAAAACTACATTTTTTCACAATGTTTGTAGTTCAATTTTAAATAGCAACTTCGTTATATTTAAACTTTTTTACCCCTTTTTTGGTTATTTTTTGAACCTCTTTTACACGATTTTACAAAGGTAAAATGTGTTTTTAAAATCTTGACTTAAATTTTTCAAAAAATTATCGTGCTTTTTTGGTAAATTTTTACCCTTTTTACCCGTTTTCACAATGCTCACGGTGCTTTCCTGCCTTCAAGAGTTGGCAACACTGCTATTTTTTGAGAAATCTATACCACAAATTATACCAGATATGAATCAGCTGATTTGGGCAATATGGGTGACAGAAAAGGAGGAAAACAAAACTTAAAAATTTAATAAAAATACAAAAGATAAAGCATAATAATCTAAAAAGAGACAGATATATACAAAAAATGAGCAATACAAAATCTATGGAGATTTTTTATTGTTATCTCCCTCTTGACTTGACTTCCATGTAAACAAAACCATACGGTTCGATACTTTTTTGACACCTGTCATTGGTTTCACATCTGGTATTAATCTGTGCTCTATACTAAAACGGTACTACTCAATACTTTTAAAGATGCAATTTTTGGTAGAAATGTTTTTTGTTTCGTATGAAAACACAAATCTGCAAATAGTACTCTAAAAATACAACTATATTTGTGAATAAAGGCTTATTTAGCCATACGTAACGTTAAGCTGCCTAGACACTAGGCAACATGGTTGAGGGAACAAAAAATATCAAAAAATTTTGTAAACACGAAATGCACGCTCTCAACACGCACACACACAGAAACGCACTCACACATTCACAAAAAATGCTCTCTTTTTTTAAGTATGTTCCCTAGTGTGTAGGCAGCTTTACGTATCAAAATGGTTCAATCTAAAATAATGAGTAAAAAAGAAATAGACTGTCAGCTATGCTCTTTTAGCTCATTAGATTTTCCATAAGGAGACTCATCACGTTACGTCCACGTATAGCTAATTCTACCTTAAACAGATTTTTACCGAATATTTTGGGAAAACTTATTAACTTATTTATCTATTTAGGATGTTTAAATTAATTAAAATTTAATTAACAATATTTATTTAACAAGAGTATGTGAATTGATATTATTTTTTTAGCAGAAAATATGAATTCATAAAATGTTCGCTTTTAAATTCAAAACAACTGTTACCTGGTGTCTTTAAATAAATTAAATTGTGTGATATAAAATGTCAAAACGATTGCAGAGAAAAGTCAAAATGATATCAATTGCACTGTTTTTTCTTCGAAAAACGCTGAATTTTATTAACAATTAATTTGTCTCTACACCCTAAAAATTACATAGTTGATGATCACTATTTTTTCAACTATGTCATAGGTGAAATAACCCTCACTATGACATAGTCAATACGAAGTAGTGAAACGCAACTACGTTTAATTAAAATCTTAAAATCAACTATGGAAAAAGTTATTTATAACGATTTTCAGGTAGAAATCTCATAGAACCTAAACATAGTAGATATTTACTAAATTTGAATCAAAATAGTCAAAAGAGACCACGGATTTGACCATTTTACTCCCTAATCAAAATCTGCAATAAAAACTTTTATTTACAACATTCAGTTCACTTCTTTATTTATTTTTGTTAATCTTTACATTGCAATTTTCACCGATATTTTTTATATGTTGAAGTTGTTGCAGAGCTTCGTTGGATTGGCGATATTTCGCAGGTTAAACAACCTGAAAAATATAAATTAAGATTAATATGAATATTTATTATTACAATAAAAATAAATATAAAAACTTACCAACAAATAATGAAATTTTGATTAGCGTTGTAGGATTGTTAGAGATTTTACATCTGGTACTTACACCTGGTACTCATTAATTTTGTTAGTATTTGATCTGCAAAATATGATTACGAATTGAATATTTAATTTACAGTTGAAATAATAAAAAAATAGCTTACCAAAATTTTATTTTTATGTATTTTTTTAAAGAATTGATTTTTAAAATTCATTTGTTGAAATGTTTATTAACAGGGTAACTAAAATATTTTTAAAATTATTGACACCCATAGTTGTTCTTGATTATTGTAGTTATTTTAAGAAATTTTTAAATTGACTATGGATTTCTTTCACTATCCAACTATGAACTTTTATGGGTGTACAAATAATAAATAATTAAATGTTTTCCCGTTCTTGTTTATTAAGATGTATGTTGTTTTTTGAATGTAAAATGAAAACTAAAAGTGACATTTGATGGCAGGCATCATTATGCATGTCGGCGATATCATGGTATTGCAATAAAATTCTAATTGGGTGCGTTCGGCAGATACAATTTAATAGTCAACAGTTCTACAACATTTGTACAACTATCTGCTGAACGACCTGATCACTAACCGTTCTGTCTGAGCGCTCAGGTAGCGCTGTCATATTTTGGTAGCGTAAAAAATATTTGCTACTTTTGATCAATAAGTTATACATTTGTTGTTGTTCATTTACAATAAAATTTTTTTTTGTAAGAATGACAATTAAAAACATACAAATATAATTCGAAAACAAAAATTTTAAAAAAATAAAAGGAAACTATAGAAAAAGTGTATTAAAAACAAAACAAAGAAAACGTCGTTCAGCAGAGTAAGTAATCACAAATCGCTACAAGTCACCTGTATCAGTTTAAGGTTTCTCTGCCGAATGCTACCATTGTCTTCACATGAAATCATTTTGACAATTGCTTGATATCATTTTATTGCATTTCTAAACACTGGGTTAAAAGTACTGAGTAGTATTGAGTACCGAATTAAAGTTAATGAGCAGGCTTGCCAGATACCTTTTTTCGTTATCCCAAACAAATCTTAAAATAACCCCAAAAATCCCCAACTAGGAAAAATGTTAAAAAAGGTACTCCAGTTTATTTAATATGCCCAAATTTTCAAGATTTTGAACTAATTTTTTAAAGAATTCCTAAATTGGAATTTTTCAAGTTTGTCTCCACAGGTCTCAGGCCTTTAAAAATATAATTCTTTAATTTGACTTTTAAATCTGAATCAATTTTTAACAAATCGATTCGCAAAACTTCTTTTATTGATTGAATTATTTTCTACCTTAATTAGTCAATATCTTATTCAAAGTATCTATTTGATTTTTGTTGACTATTTTCATAGAATCAAGCAGAGGTTTGAAGAATTAATTCCTTAATTAATTTTTTCAATTCTGAATTAAAAATTCGATGAATTAATACACAAAGCACCATATATTGAATGGAATTACTCATGTTTGTTTTCGTTCGATTCATTTTGTTACGAATGAATTCAATTGCTATAGTTCATCACCATGTCAAAGAAATACTTATAAAAGCAAGAAAAGCTTTCTTTTTATATAGACCATTATTTCATTCGAAATATTTACATTAAACCAAAGATTAAAATTATAATGTATCAATCTCTTATTAGACCTATAATAACATATGGTTGCCCAATTTGGTTCAATATATCGCCTTCATATATGGAAAAGATTAGAGTCTTTGAAAGAAAATGTTTAAGAGCATGTACATCGCTATACAGGTCTCCACAAAGCGAGTATCTAAAATATATATCTAATGAGAAATTGTATAATAATGCTAATATAATAAGAATAGATAATTTTATAATAAACCTAATCAGAAATAATATATTAAGGTGTAGCCAATGTATAGAAAATAATGCAATAATGGCCTCTTATTACACACAAAATGAATATATAATCGATTCCTTGTAAAAGGGATTTGTTCCACCTGAGGCCTTTGTTTACCTTGATAACAAAAAAATTATTCAAAACGAAAATGGCATCCCGGTCTTTTACCATGACTATAGACGGGCCAATATAAAAGCAGTAAATTGTAATTCAGAAAATTTAAATATGAAGTATAGCACTAGCATATCAATTAGAGATTTGAGATTTACACAAAAATCTAAAACCAAAAAGTTTTCGTGGTTTTCTGAATAAACAGTATAATTTTCCTTTTTTTATATTTCTTGACACTAGCCTTTCTTTACCCACTTATTAATATATAAGCAATGTTTTTTAAAACAATTTTCATTGCAAAAAGCTGGTGATATATATATATTTATTGTAAATAAGATAAAAAAAATTATAACCAATTTGTAAAAACCAAATTATTATATTAATAATACTTGAGAGCTCGAATATGAGACAATGGGTCATATGAATAAAACTTAGCAATTACTTCGAAGTAATTACTTTGGGCTTAGTATTGGCTTTTAACTCCAAATCTACCAACTGGCTGGTAGAATAGCATGATATGTAAACGAAAATGAAAAAATTAAATTTCTAGTCTACTCCCAAGCAGACTAGATTTGTGAAGTAATTGCTTAAAAAACCCTGTATTTCCCCCTATTAGTAATATCTATTTTTTATTCATACGAGCCATTGGCTCATATGAATAAAAAATAGATATTACTAATAGGGGGAAATACAGGGTTTTTTAAGCAATTACTTCACAAATCTAGTCTGCTTCGGAGTAGACTAGAAATTTAATTTTCGTTTACGTTTCATGCTATTCTATCAGCCAATTGGTAAATTTGGAGTTAAAAGCCATTCCTAAGCCCAAAGTAATTACTTCGAAGTAATTGCTAAGTTTTATTCATATGACCTATTGGCTCGTATGAATAAAAAATAGATATTACTAATAGGGGGAAATACAGGGATTTTTAAGCAATTACTTCACAAATCTAGTCTGCTTGGAGTATGAGCCATTGGCTCATATGAATAAAAAATAGATATTACTAATAGGGAGTAGACTAGAAATTTAATTTTTTAATTTTCGTTTACATTTCATGCTATTCTACCAGCCAATTGATAAATTTGGAGTTAAAAGCCATTCCTAAGACCAAAGTAATTACTTCGAAGTAATTGCTAAGTTTTATTCATATGACCCATTGTATATAGAAATTGTTATTGTTAACTAGTGTTTATAATAGTTTAAGTATAGATTATGTAAATAAATAAACAATTAAAAAAAAAATTGCTATAGTTCTTTTTATTAAATCAAATATGTTCACTGAATTAAAAAAAAAATACGTTCACTTAATTAAAATAAAATTACGTTCACTGAATTAAAAAAAAAATAAAAATAAAAAAAAAAAATTAAAATTAAAAAAATAAAAATTAAAAGAAATAAAATAAATTAAATTAAAAAAATCCCTGCCCCCAAATGAAAATTTTTGTCGCCAAGACTAACAAAATATCCCCAAATTTGAGGACAAACCCCCAAGTCAGAGACGTAAATCAATGTTAAGCTGCCTACACACTAGGGAACATACTTAAAAAAAGAGAGCATTTTTTGTGAATGTGTGAGTGCGTTTGTGTGTGTGTGAGTGTTGAGAGCGTGCATTTCGTGTTTACAAAATTTTTTGATATTTTTTGTTCCCTCAACCATGTTCCCTAGTGTTTAGGCAGCTTTAAAATAAAATAAAAATATCTTAAAGTAGATTTTGTAACAGTTTTTTCGCTCTCCTGAAAATCTATTAAAAAACACATAAGACATTTTGCAGGCCGGTCGACGATATATTAAAGATTTCATATTTTTCGATTGCTGTCGAACGATGGGATAATTTAAATTATAATAAAATCTTCAGATTGGTTTTTAGTTTTTGAATTTAGTTGGCTAGAAAATTAGTATACTTATGGTCTAATTCATAAACTTTTACAATAGCTTTATTGCAGGATTTTAAGCTAATTTGTGAAAAACAGTATTCATATTTGCTTAATAACGAAGAAAATAATAAAGGTTTACAGTTGGTACTCATCAACTTTAAACGTTTTATAAAGTTTGGAGTGAGGAAGCCACCATTTAATTGTTAATTATTTCATTTTCAGGCATGAAATGATTTATTAAAGCCATCCCATCCCTAGAATGTGTGGCTTCCAACAACTTGCATCCATCAAACTGAAAAAAGCTACAACAATTGCGTAGCCAATGACCTTTTTCGAAAAAAATGCAAAAAAAATGTAAAAATAAAATTAAAAAGAAAAACAAAACAATAGTGATGTACAGACTGTCAAAACATTATTCGAAATTCGATTACTTTTGTATGCTTCGAATAATATGTTCTAAAAAAATTACTTTTTTACACACATTTCCATTGATTTGCTTTATAAATAAAAAAAAATATTTTTAATGGCTTTTAAATTTATCTTAGCACATCATTAGTTCTCTAATTTAAGAAAATACATTTCCACTTCCGATTACCGAGTCAATCGTTTACTAAATTTGTGCATCACTTACGACTTATTTGGGAGAAGAGAGAAAATAAACAATAGTGTTGCCAGTATCAAATCGAAAAATTAATTTATAGTTAAAATACGATTATGAATCAAGATTTCTAATAACTCTTTATTAAGCGAAATATGCACTTTAACTATAGCAATCTTCAAATACCAAATAATTTTTTTTTTTATGAATTAGCACATTAAAATATAGGATGAATAGAGCTATAGAAAATCGAAAAAAATCGTGGTGTGGATAGTAGTCGTTAATGGGTTAAACAGATTTTCTGTTATCGATTACAGAATAACATTTATGTATAAAAAATTAAAAAACAAAATAAATGTACGAGTTAAATTCAATTTAACATTGCATAACCAAAATAAAAATTTAATTAACTATTTAAAAAACAACTTGATTAATATTTGATTGGTTTTTTTTTCAAATCATGTTTATGCTCGTAAGTGCTTTGTTTACTTTTTCTTCAGTTGTATAATTTCTTTAAACATTTTGATCCTATCTTAGCATTTTGGTTACGACTTCCCTTATCGTTAAGGGAAATTCACACGTCGACTATCCCCTATATACTACCATATTACCCAGTATTGGGGTAAAATTTGTAAATTGTAAATTTTTGTAAATTCTCTTTCAAAAATGATATTTTGTATCCCTTTGAAATGTAATGCTTTGAAATAGTAGATATGAATGTTCAGGTATGGATAACGTGTGAATCAAGCTTAATGTAAAAAAATATAACAGAAAGTTCCGGACGAAAACGAGAAAGACTTCTTTGTGTTACATTTTTTAATTGCGCACTCTATTTTCAAATAACTAGCAAATGCATTAAAAATGTTTTTAATACAAAAACTTTTAAGCAACTGACAAAATAGGTAGAAACTATTGCTTTTTGTAGTTAAAAATATATTTTAATAAAAAAAGAACACAATTTTTTTCGATAATGAAAAACTGTGCAATTACTTCATCAACAAGAGTTTTAAAAAATCAACGATATTTTTATTGTTTGAATAATTAACAAAAACAACTGTTTACTGTAAAAATACTGTTTTAGTAGTTGTTAATTATGTCATTAAAAATAATTGCTATTACGAAATTACGGTACATTTCGTTAGTTGTTTCCTCAAATAACTGTCATATTAGTTGTTTTAAATTGTGCTATAGAAAAATAAAAACAATTGAAAACAACAAATACTGATTAGTACACAAACAATCATTTCGTAACTGTCAAATTTTATTGAGTGAATGAAAGTTATGGTGTTGAAAATTTGCACGTAAACCAGCACTAACACATACATTCCTCATACTAAAAATGGTCGCGATCCGTTTTCGTTAACAGCACATTTAAAGGAAATTTCAAGTGCTGCGAACGAATTTCGGGAAATTTATTGGTTTTTTAATCTATAGTTACATATATTTACTCCTAAATTCATAAATGCTTGGTAAAGTTATATCAGGTTTACAATACGTCATTTTCATACAAAATTTGTTCAATAAACCTCCTATAATTTTACAAAGCGTTTATGAACTTAGGGGTTAATCTATAATTACATATATATATCTTAGATTTGATAAGAGAAATCGAAAAACTGTTTACCTACGGATTTACAAAAAGAATATATGTATGTATCAATCTTCACACCAATTGCTAAAAAATTTCTATGGCGCATAACAATAGCGTAGGCGTACCTAGGCCATTTTTCTGCGGTGGGCAAGGGACCCATTAATGTTCGGCTGTTTATTTGCACATTCTCAAACTCTTAACCTTAAAAAACACTTTCGACATTATGCTTACAATTTTTTCATACAAACAAACTTTTGAAAATGGCTCCCTCCCTTCTCATAAAATTTCCTTAGCAAAATCGCCATGTTTTTATAGAAAACTCTGAAAAGTTCATCTATTTTTCTGACGAAAACCTCGTAAAAGGAATGTATTCCAAGCTATGTATCTCTCAGATTAGTATGAAATTTAGATTTTTGATACAATCACAATATTTTATCGTTAAAAACAACGTAAAATACATATTAAAAAATTGAAAACACAATTAAAAAAAGGACTACAGATTTTTCATTATACTCAAACCATTTTGCTATTTATTTTCAAATATTTTTAAACAATCCATAAAAGAAATAAAAATAATTAAAGAGTCTGTTAAATAAGTCCGCCAATGACCAATTGCAAGACGACAAAATGCAGTAAAATAACTATAAATGCAGTTAAGACAACAGACATAAAAATTATTATAAAACTGTAAAAACTATTAACATCTAAAACCCCTTAATAAAAATAAATTGATGTAAATACTCTTACCTCGATTTTATTCTTCAATAAATTTCAAAAGACCCGAACATTGCCCCTACGTACAATCTGGATATAAGGGATATGACCGACAATTTTTCGGACATAATCCGGAGTTATAACCATTTGTAAAAAGATTATAATCCCCTGGGCCTTACGACCAATTATTATGGGGATAATGAACGAAACTTTTTCGGGGGAATTACTCCAGAGCAGAAAACCAGTAAACCCAAATATCCGAAAAATATTTGGTCATAATACCTATTTCAATCTATCCAAACCTGAAGTGGGCGCAATGCCCTTGGTAGCAATGGAACATTCATGTGTTTATTCTCAATGATATCCATAGACACATATGTTTTACAATGACGTTTGGAATGGCTCTTAAAAAAATCAAAATTTGATTTACTTTTTAAAAATAATCAATTAATAATTGATTAAAAATTTCCTAAGTGCTTTGCTTATTTTATCTTCATTTGTATTCCGTGTTATAGATTAAACTGTTTTAATTCCTGCGTCATGACGTGTCATCGTTATGTAAAAAAAATTATAACAGCGTTTAAAATACTGATTGACAACCGAAACGAATAAGGGGCGATTTTTTATTTTATACCTCATTCATACTGCATCCAAAACTAGTAGTTTTCGAATTTATTTTGTTTTCGATTGTCAAATACCTTACAAATTTCAAATAGAAAACTTAAAAAAACGGATAAACTTCTAGTTTTGGGTTCAGGATGAATGAGGCTTTAGGTTAGTTAACATTTTAGTGGCACATATATACCTACATATTTTAGAATATTTGGATAGTTTTAAACATTGGTAGCATTCGGCAGAGAAACCTTAAACTGATACCGGTGACTTGTAGCGCTTTGTGATTACTTACTCTGCTGAACGATGTCTTCTTTGTTTTATTTTTAAATACATTTTTTCTATATTTTCCTTTAATTTTTTAAATTTTTTGTTTTTGAATTATATTTGTATGTTTTTTTTTATTTGTCAATCATACAAAACAAAAATTTTTTAAAATCAACAACAACAAAAGTATCACTTTTTGATCAAAAGTAGCAAACATTTTTTACGCTACCAAAATATGGCAGCGCTCAGATTGAGCGGTTAGTGATCAGGTCGTTCAGCAGATAGTTGCCCAACTGTTGTAGAACTGTTGACTGTAAATTGTATCTGCCGAACGCACCCATTGATTCGCACTGCACAATAATATAACAGCACTTAAATACATTCATGGAAATAAATCTGTAAAAATAGCAGAAAAAACAACTAAAAATTAGTTAAAAATGATGTTGCAGAAAAAACTGTTAAATTAGCCGCTTTTTTTCTAAATACAGTATAACTCGCTTAATACGAACTCGGATAAGACGAATTCGCGGTTAATACGAACTAATTTAGTCCCGAAGTTTTGGCAACAATTTCAATATAAAAACATCGGTTAATATGGACTCGCTTAAGACGAACACTCGGTTAAAACGATCTGTTTGTGATAGTCCCACAAACAAATTTCTATATAATTTTCCACTTTTAATACGAACTTTACAAAATTCGAAATTTTTTTCTATATTTTTTTGTTTTCTGATCGAAAACACAGATATTTTTTCTCAAATATAATGCAAACTATATACATATTTAGGAAACAAACTGAAAAAATTGTAAAATTTTTAAAGTTGTTGTAAGGAAATTTAAATATTTTGTGGATAATTAGAACATTTTAAATAAATTTTACACCGGTTAATACGAACGTCGCTTACAACGAACTAATTAATCTAGTCCCCCGGAGTTAGTCTTAACCGAGTTTTACTGTACTAGTAAATGAAGAACAGCAAAAATAAAACTGTTAAATTTACAGAATTTTTGTTATATTTAAGTTAACTTTTAGTTAATTGAAAATGACAAACTGTATTGTAAAATCTGCAGAAAATTTTGCTAAATATTAGCAGACTAAAAATAGTGAAAACAAACTGTTATATCTATAAAATTTTTTGTTATTTTTAAGCTAAATTTCGTTGAATGTAAATAGCAGTCTATCCTGTTAAATTTACAGAAATATTTGCTAAAAAAAATTGAAAACTGTTGTTTTCAAAAGGCTAGATTTTTATTTGCATTTAAAAAAAAAATCAAAAAAAAACTTCGAAAATTTAAATTTTTTCGTGATTTTTTAGGCTACTAATTATTTAGCAAAATGTTTTGCTGGTTTTAGAAGGTTAATTTGTTATTTTCTATTAACAAAAATTTAAAAACTGCTAATTTAGCAGTTTTTTTTAAACTAATTTTTCGTAGTTTTAACTAATTTTTTTACAGACTTTTCTATTATTGTACTCTTCATTCATTCAAATTGGCTTCAATTGCAGAAGTATCGTGCTGAGTTTATTTAAGTATGAATTATAAAATCGACCCTATTTCGTTTCGGTTGTCAACCCTGGCTGAAATCACACAAAATCAAAAAATCGATTACAAATTTATCCAATTTAGCTTGCGGGACAAAACGCGCTAGATTTAACTACACCATTTCCACATGTTTCAGAAAAAAATAACAATTGTACTTATTTAAAAATTACAAATAAAATTCAACCATTCTTTTTGTAATTCAAAAAATAAAAATTGTAATTTCATAATTGCATTTGAAATCAAAAAAGTTTTAAATAAAAAAAAATCTGTTTGAAATTAAAAAATAACATTTGGAATTCAAAATAAATCAATTGAAATTCAAAAATACCATAAGTAATTAAAATATTATTAAATGTACACAGAAGGAATTTACAAAATTCTAATTAAATTATTAAACATCTTTCTCACACCGTTTTCGTAAATCCAAAACACTAATCTTTTAAAAAGGCACCAACAATAAAATTTGTAGATAAAAAAAAAAATATTTTTTTTTGTAACTTTGAATTTTTATTTTTTGAAATAACAATTTACAAACTTTCAAACAAATAATTGTTGGAAATAAAATTAAAAAAAAAAAAATTAAATTAAGTAAAAAATATTTTTTTTTTTTCGATTGTAAAAAATATATAATTTCTTCATTGTAGTTGCAATTTGGAATAAAAGTTATTTAGGTTGTTCATAAGGGGTGTGCTATCTGTTGTATCGTTGTATCGTCCTAACAAAAAACAGAGTTGTTAAAATTTTTATTTGTGTTTAACAACGATTTTCTATTCAGTTTTCTATCTGTTAGCACACTCAAACATAGGACACTAAACATACATAAAAATGTTGTATCGTGCTATTCTCAAATGTTGTATTTTTTCAATTTAATTTTTAACAACTCTGTTTTTTGTTATGACGATACAACGATACAACAAATATGTGAAAACCCTTATTAGGTTTTTGTGCATTAGAGATACAATAAAATTTTCTGAGTTTTATTTCCAAACTAGGAATATATCAATAATAACAAATATGAACTAAAAAAGAATTCTAAAAAATCATCGAATTCATGTAAACAAAATTTCATTAAGTATCCAGTTTTTGGTAAATTAGTATATTTTTTTTGCTAAGTTTAGCACTCGGTTTTAAAAATTAGTAAAATGTTTTGCTGAAATCAGCAACGAAAATTAGAAAAATCCGTAATTTGTAATAAGAGAATAGCAAAAATTATTATAAAAAAATTTTTATTAAAAATCAGTACAAAAATAATAAACCGCTGTTTACAAATTTTTGACTAACTTTTTTGTCTGAGTGTACTTTCTTTTCTCTGTAAAGCACCGTAAGTTGTTTTACACGTGAAAAAACTTCACTCGAACTTGAAAGGCCTCAAAAGTTAATTTAAATTCTAAAAATTAACAACTTTTTTGATTTATTTGAAAGACACAAAACACTCAGATAAAAAAGTTAGTAAAAAAATTTGTAAACAGTTTCCAATCGCACTTTACTATTTTTATACTGATTTTTAGTTCTATTTTTTTAGTAATCATTTTTGCTATTCTCTTATTACAAATTACGGATTTTTTTTTACTAATTTTCGCTTAAACCAAATGTTAAATTTAGCAGAAAAATATACTAATTTAAAAAATTAATTTTTTTGATTTTTTACAATTCTTGTTTATTTTATATTTGTTACTATTGATATATTCTTAGTTTGGAAATAAAACTCAGAAAATTTTATTGTATCTCCAAAGCATAAAAAGGTAATAACTGGAGAACCGTTTGCAATTTTGACTACAAATTTCAAGTACGATGAAGTAATTATACGATTACAGTCGAAAGAAAAAAACGTTTTTTTAATATTTTTTTTTTAGATTTTACAGTTTGTTTCTTTTTTAGTACACTTTTTTGCTAATTTCAGCAGATTGATTTTAAATTACAGTTTACAACAATATACTGAAATTTTGTCTACTAATTTTGTTATACTACAGATCAGCAGACATGTGTTGCTAAAATTAGTAAAAAATACCGCTGGGCTCAAAACAGTTAAATTTCCCGTAATAACAGCAAAATTTTCAGTAGCCATTACAGACATTAGTATTAACTAATGGTAATGAAATTTCAATGGTAATGAAAAATTCCTAAGTATGCCATGGATATATGCTTTGACCTGGTAGCCGTGGAAATGTCCTATATGAGCGATTTTAAGAAATTTCTTGCACGGAACGTATGTATATGGGAAAACTTTTATTCTTTAATCAGATCCCACATTCTATAACACGATAGACGATTATCGTCCACTTTTCGAAGTTTAATACCTAATATAAAACTTTAGAGTCTAGACCTAACTGAAATACTAGTCCTTAAGCGCCTGACTTATCTAGAAAATTTTGTATGTGCAAATTTTAAAATCCCCAAAAAAAGCAGAAACCCCCCTAAAAGTTTACGATTGCCATTTTGTATTTTTCCCAGAATTATTTTAATACAAAAATTAGGAATAGTTCTGTTTGTGAATTTATTATTTTAAGTGTAGTATTATATGGCTACCTTTAGCATAGATTGATTACATAGATATCGAACTCTTCTTCTTCTTTTGTCAACAAATGCATTTTTTCAAAAACATTCAAAGATTTTTTGTATAGGTATAGAACGTACGTCCAACACATTCTCATGAGATACGTCCACTGACAGCGAATGTCAAAGAGGGAGAGATCAATTTAATCTATGACATATTTCGACTTTACAATTTCTCCAATAGTTGCGGAGTAAACTCATTAATTTTTTTCTGTGTGTATGTTAGCACACAAATTTATAAAAAGATTATACACTGTTTGATCTCATTCAGTGTGTTCATTTACTTACTACAATTTATTGGTTTTAATTACTGCAGCTGAAAATTTTCAATACAATTGTAGTAAAACTTCAAGAGAACACGCTGATTATAAAAGAATTTTATTTATTGATAATCTCGTAAGTTTTACAATATTACACTCACTAAATTTTGTCAGTAAAATCTATTGGAAATTACAGTTAAAATAAAAGTTTAGAATAACTAAAATGTAGTTATTTTAACTGGTAAAGTAACTAACAAATCCGGTAAAAATAACTAATAATGTCGCAGAAATAACTGACAAGTGTTTACAAACAAACATTTTAAAACAACTGACAAAATTGGAGAAAACTAGTGTTTATTACATTTAATTTTTTTCGGTATTCTAAGAAAAACTTGTCGAAAAACTTTTTTGTGAGGAGACCTACAAATCTGCTTTATTTCAGCCTTTTGCGAAAATTTTTGGAAATTATTCTTTTACACACATATAAAACAAACTTCATGTTTTTCATTTCTAAAAAAATTTCTTTCAAAAAACGTGACCAATACACAAATTAAAAACCTAATTTAGGTGTTCCACGGATAACTTTTGAAAACAAATAGCTATTATCTTTTAGTAAAAAAATACTAAAAAAAATTTTTCTCTCGATTACAAAAAAAATGTTTCATAATTTTAGGTGAAAATATTACCCTCCACAGACGTTATCCATTGTGACCGAAATTATTCAGACGCTATGCACAAATATTTTCCTCAGTGAAGACAGTTTTGGACATACCACAGATTATGGGCTCTAACATGGGGAATACGCCGATTTTTAACTGGGTTTTATGACCAAAATCATGTTGGCCATTGGTCCCCAACTCGAAAATAGGAATAATTTCCTTGGGATTATGAGCAAACCACCATTAAGCAAACTAATCCAAAGTTTCAGATATCTTACAGTTGCCCATATAAATTTGAACTTTTTAATTTTCCGTTTGTGCAAACTTCAAGTTATTTGTTTTTTGTTTATGGCACTTAATGGCGCCCTATGCTCCAGTGGGAGTTAGATGAATATATATATATATAAATAATGGCACTTAAAATGTAAAATCAACATTCCAAGCTGTATTCCAGTTATTATATTTTTGGGCATTGGAGAGATACATATATTAAAATTTTCAGATTTTCATTTGCAAACTAAGAATATTACAATAACAGCAAATATAATTGGGAATAATTGAACGATTTGTTTCAAATATTTATCAAAAATTAACTGTTTATTGGAAAAATACTGGTTTCATAGTTGTTTATTATAATACTGAAAATTAAATTAATAGTTTACCCGGAAAACAAATTCTGTGCTGACAACCCTATTTGTTGCCAATCGAATGGTTCAGTTGCATCAAATGAATTTTTCGGTTGCGACTGCGGAATTATTATTGATACAACTGAAATTCTGTTGTCACAGTTAAATTATTCCTGTCTCAATTGGTTTTCTGTTGTTAGAACTGAAAAACTTGGTTACCACAACCGAACCATTCGATTGGCTACAAATGCTGTTGTCAGCACCGAATCTGTTTTCTGGGTCTTACTATACTTTAAAAAAGTGTTTACAAAATACAGTATTTTTCATTAGTTGTTTTTTTAGATAACTGTTTTAATAACTGTTTTGTATTTTTCCACAGAAAAAACTCTTAACTACAGTAAAAACAACTAGGTACTAACGATTACTACACAAACCACTGTGATGTTGTAACTGACAAACTTTTTTGAGTGTATGACCATAATCTTGTTTAAACAAGATTACTGCGGTTATCTAAATAGGTTTCAATACACTTGATTTTACTGTGTCAAATGATCACTGACCATAATGCATTTATTCCCTGTTGTCTTTGCTTATCTATTTCAAAGTGTGAATATGTTGTATTTTTTTTATTTTGTTTTTGAACATCATTCATCATAATAAAAAATTCACACGATTAATTAACATCAAATTTAATCACAATTAACGCTTGGTTTTATACTGCCAGTGGGTCTCATACAAATAACAAAATTGGCTTAACTAATAGTTAGCTCAGAAACCATTAATATTAAAGCCATCGTGAATGTTTTTAAGGTAACTATTAGATAACTCAAAAAGGTGTCATTTTATTTTGTTAAAAAAGTTAAGTAAAAGTTAACTCTTCAGTATGAAATCCACTGTAGCAATTTGAGCCTGATTGACACTTTTACCATCCCTGTCCATCTTTTTCAGTTTTGGCATAAAAAATATTATTTTCCAAAGAAAATTGAAAAGAAAATTTGACAATTCTTATATACTAAACTTAAATAAAATTGCCTGTAAAAGTTACAGAAATTTTAGACGTTACTAAATTTTAGTAAAATTTTTGTGACCTACAATCTATTTGCTAAAAACAGCCAAATTTTTACTAAATATTTTTTTTTCAAAATTAATTTTTCGTATCCTTTACTGTTTCTTCCAATTGAAGGTTATACAAATTTCAACTTAAAAAACTTTCTTCTCAATTATAAGAAAATTTGTAAAATTTTTTCCTAACTTTAGAAAGCTCGATTTTGAAACTTTGTAAAGTATTTTGCTAAAATCTGCAACGAAAACTAGTAAATTTTTTTAATAATTTGTAAACCGAAAGTGGCAATAATTTTTGCTAAAAAATTATTGTGTACTAAAAATTAGTATAAAAACTGTGGGATATAAAACGCCTGACAAAATGTTCTGCTAACTTTTTTATTTGAGTTTAATATTGGGAAACAGTAGATACATTGTGGTAGATATGGTAGTCAGCGTGTGAAGTGTCTTTTATACTAATTGAGGTTAAAAAATAATTTTCGTTTAAATTTATCTATCTAATCAGTAACAAAAAAAAAAGCCCAAAAGCGTTCCCGTACTCAGTGGTGCCAGACCTAACGATTTTACCTCATTTTTTTGGTATTAATAAAATAAGTTTTGACGATTTCTAAAAATTAAATTTTTTTAATGTTACGAAAAGTTTGACTGTTGAGTTTATAACTGAGTTTTGCAATTAGCAGAGCTTTAAAGAATTAATTAATTAAGTTTTTGAATCCTGAATTAAAAATTCAATGAATTAATTCACAAGAGACTATATATTGAATGGAATTAATTCATATTTGTATTGCTGCTATAGTTCTTTTTATTAAATCAAATTAATTAAATCACTGGTGAACGCGTTCAATTTTATAAATCGAACGGATAAAAAGTGAATTAATTCCTTACTGAATTACTTCACCTTACTGAATTAATTCACCACTGAATTCGTTTAATTTCATTTTCGTTCAGTGAATTAACAAAAAAATACGTTCAGTTAATTAAAAAAACACTCCACTGTTTACTGAACGGCAGAAAACAGCTCTTGAGTTTAGTAAACGTAATTTTTCGTTTTTCAATTCAGTGAACGTATTTTTTTTTCAATTCACTGAACGAAAATAAATCAGTGGTGTATTAATTCAGTAAGAAATTAATTCATTTGATTTAATAAAAAGAACTATAGCAATTGAATTAATTCTTTGAATTTGTTTTTTGTTGAGCGTGTTCAGTTGAAAGAATTCAGTGAATTACTTAAGAAAAGGAATTCATTCAATACTAAAGAAAATTGAATTCGATTCGTATTAGTTCTGTTTGAGTTTTATGATATTTTTACATTTTGGACGATTTTTGACCAAAAAAGTCTGGCACCACTGGCCGCACTCAAAATTAGGTCTGTTCCACGTTGTTGCCGCCAGTACCTGTGTGAACTGGTGTGAACCCAGTTTACACGAAGCAACAATAATTTACACAAAATTTTGATACTATTAACGCTTATTGGTAAAATTTGGTATCCGCGGTAACGGGCGTGCAACAAATCTATTGTTTGTAACTAATTGTTGTTTGGGTTGTTTTTGAGCTCCCTCGGGCACCTGCGGTAACGTTTGGGAAACATACCTAAAGATTACACTAAAATAAACAAAATATAAATTAATAAAAAGTGTTATGGAACTACAGCGACAACACAAACAAGAGCCACAACAAGTGGCTGTTTAAACAAAAATAAAAACCTCAGAAAGCTCCACATACGATTAGACGCTAGAAATTCAGTCATTTAATTCTATACGAATTATTTAGTCAATCACATTCAACCGTCCGCTACAGTTCGACATCTAAAATACAACAAGTGTTTTCTTCAAAAAAAGTTCACGTTTTACAAATTCATTTAAAGGTGAACAGTTGCAGTGTTAACATCACAAGTGGAAAAATTATGTCGTCTTCAAATACAGCAAGTGCTTTAAAAACAAATGATTTATTATTTGAAGAAAAGAATTTGTATCAGCCACCTTTGACTGAATTAAAAGAAGGTAAGTTATCCCAGCTGTTTTTTTTATATAGATAATAATGTATCTATAGATAAATTTTGGATAAATCACACAGGCTTGCCAGATAAATCTTTTCATTATACCCAAACAAATCATAAAATATCCCAAAAATAACAAAATAAAAATAAACACCATTGCTATAAAAAAGAAAAAGTCGATTTTAAATCACAAAAGCCGACTATTATTTTAATTTTCGTACCATACAAAATATTTACCCCTCAATTCATAAATGCTTTGTAAAGTTATAGCAGGTTTACAAATCGTCATTTTCATACAAAATTTGTTCAATAAACCTCCTATAATTTTACAAAGCCTTTATGAATTTAGGGGTTAAAATATACCTTAAAATTCTATTTTAAATTTGAAATTTTCAAATTTTGTTTACATTTGGTTTACAAATTTCCTTTTTATTTTTGAATATTTTGTTTTGGTTTTCAATAAAAATAAACAAAATTTTTGAATGTATATGTTTGGCATTATTTTAAAAGTTCTATTTTAAATATTTTGTATAGTATGGTTAAAATAAAACCTTTGCTTTAAAATAAAGTCGACTTTAACAAAAATATATCTTTGAAAAATATTGATAGTAAGGCTGAAAGTTTTTAGTTGAAGTTAAAATGTTTTATTTGCTTGTCTGTATATTATACAATCTTAGATTTATTTTTTGTTACTCCTGCAAAAAATGCATCGAATTCTAAAATGTTTCACTTACATGGAGAGTTTGTTTGTGGGTTCCTGCAGATTTCGATGAAATTTGGATATGTGATAGAGGGGGAAAATTAAACAACTTTCGGTTCTAAACATGTCACCCCAAATTGATATGTCGGGGTAAAAATGAGTTTCAAAGTTGTTCTAAACTTTTTTGTGTGAAAACTTTTTAATATTTTTAGTACAAAATATTAGTATTTTCTTGAAACAAACATGAAAAACTCCCAAAAGATTTAAAAAGGGAAATTTTGGACTCCACTTTTTAAACCTCAAATATGAATTTGGGCCGCTGAAAAGGAATACATGCTTATTTTTTCTGTCTTCTCTATCACATATCCAAATTTCATCCAGATCTGAGGGAACCTCCTAAACAAACCTTTCTTGTTAGATACACTCATAGAAATAAGTCTGTAAAAATAGCATAAAAAGCAACTAAAAATTAGGTAAAAATGATACTGCAGAAAAACTGTTAAATTAGCAGATCTTTTTTGCTAAATGCTAGTAAAATAAGAACAGCAAAAATAAAACTGTTAAATTTACAGAATTTTATTTATATTTAAGTTAACTTTTAGTTAACTGAAAATGACAAATTGTACTGTAAAATCTGCAGAAAATTTCGCTAAATATTAGTAGACTAAAAATAGCAAAAAAAAATTGTTATATCTATAAAATTTTTGTTATTTTTAACTAAATTTAGTTGAATGCAAATAGCAGTCTATCCTGTTAAATTAACAGAAATATTTGCTAAAAAAATTGTAAACTGCTCTTTTCAAAAGGCTGGATTTTTATTTGCATTAAAAAATATCGAAAAAAATTTTTTAGGCTACTAATTATTTTGCAAAACTTTTTTCTGATTTTAGCAGGTTAATTTGTTATTTTCTATTAACAAAAATTTAAATCAAATATAACTAAAATTCTGTATATTGATCAGTTAGCAATTTTTTTTGCTGCATCATTTTTAACTTATTTTTAGTAGTTTTAACAAAATTTTTTACAGACTTTAATTTTTTTTTTAATAAAGCCATTTTATTAAGTTGAAATTAAAGAACAATAGGATTTAAAAGAAGAAACATAATTGAAAAATAAATTGCTCATGGATTAGGTAAGTGTGGCTCTTCTGATTACAAAAACATACATTGCGAAGGCTGTCATTGACAAAACTTCAATTAGCCACTTTCATCGATGTGCCGACCATGGTCTCGTTAAGAGGTGAAAGTCTGTGTAGAGGGTGCCGATTTATCATTTAAAGTTTAAACTTAAGTTTACTACTACACTCCGAGAATTATGTAGGTAAAATGAACCGCAATTGCTGTTAAAAAGTGTTTACTTCAAATGCATTTGAATTACGAGGAACTACAATTTCAGTTATATTTAATTTTCTTAGTGTAAAAGGAAAATAAACCTTTTAACACTGTAGGAGTACAAATGTGCTCTACTTATGTACATGCAGAAAATAAGCAGGGGGGAAATTACCTAAGTGCAATGGAAATTTGTAAAATTTACTTGAAAATTATATTGTTGTATAATACATAGCTTTTAGGTGATATTCACCCTGCTTTTTTCTATGTGTACTTAATTGTCCGAAAGTTCTAGAAAAATCGATAACGTAGTTTTTGAAATATTCATTCAATTTAATTTTATTAAATAAATAAATTTGTTAATTTCATTCAAACAACAAAAAAAAATATAAAACAAAAAGCAGAAATTACAAAAAAAAAATCCATTTAAACATTTAGTGAAAATCACAATTTCTGCTTAAAATTCATAAAAAAATTAAGTTAAATTTCTATTAATATTAGTAAATGAATTTTGACTCACTCAAACAAGAGTGTCACGACTCGCATTTATTTTTAAAGTTGTTTTATATATGATGTAGAGTAATAAAATATCACAGGAGTTTGTTTAACATGATGTAACTGTTTTTATTCAGCGAATTTTTAATCAAAATTTTTACAGCCTATTGAAATACCGTTCATACCATGAGAGAACGTTAAAAAATTGAGATTTTTTTACCACAAAATCTGAGGATTTGTGAAATTTAAAAATCGGCGTGACAGGTTTGTGCAGAATTTTGTAAACTAAAATACAAAAAAATTAATTTTGAAAATCGGTCAATAATTGTGGCCTGAAATGTTATTTTCTTAAAAAAGTGCTTTTGGAAATACTGTGCGAACGATGAATAAATGATAAATGTTATATGAAAATAATTACTGCCGGCAATAAAAGTGTTACTCCAGACGATATGATCAGGGAAGCTTCTTTGTATTGCCATGTTTGCTGGGATTCATTAAAAAAATTTAAATACATATTCCAAAAATATCCTATAATTTTTTTTTTAGTTGCCAAAAAATTCTCTGTCGAAATTTTTTGCCTCCAATACTACAGAAATTTCCCAAATTGGGGGACAAAACCCTATGTCTGGCAAGCCTGTAATCACACGAGTGTTTATGAATTTATAAGTAGATAAAGCATAGAACAATAAGAGAGTTAATAAAATGTAGGTATACGAAAACTTATTTCTCTCTCTTACAAAAGCTTTTCATATTTAATAGATGTTAAGATAAGCTTTTGTTGATAATAATGTTATTTTTTCTCACACACACACACTATATTTCATTTTCCAGTTATTGAGGCAACTCTGCTTAAAAATTTTGAAAATGTAACGGTTGAAGTTACCAGTTGTCCGGATTTAAAATCTTCACCATACGGTCTTATGGAGTCGGGTAAGATGTTTTTATTTGAGTGAAAATGATTGAAACTACAATATTTTAATTCTAGGTCTTGGTGGTTCACCTTTGCTTTTGGAAGTTGGTGGTCCTCCATATCTCTTACCTTTGGTACAACGGGAAAAGGTGTATAATGTTAAAGAAATTTGTCAAAAAGCTATGGGTGATGGTAATATTTTGGCTGGTAAGTTAAACTTACTTTATTCTGTATAGAAACATTCAAAATAATAAGTCGGTAAAATATCTGTATAAAAGTTGTTAATTTAATTTAAGCCATTTAAAAAAAAATTGGCTAAAAAAACGTAAAAATTAATTATATGTTAGCAATTCCAAAAATGTTTGACTCGGGTTTGGATATAAGTACATATCGCACTTGATCAACAAGAGGGTATTAACTCAAAATTTAAAAATTTTCAGTAATGGTGAAAAACTGTTTGTGGTTACATTGCAAGAGAATTTGAAAATCCGAATACATACATCATAGTAAGAAAATTCCATTTGAAAATATATTTACATTGTTTTTCTTTTAAATTTTTGTAATTATTGTAAAAAAAATCATTTTTTTGGTTAATACCATTTTTCTGAAACTTTTTGTTGATATAACGGTAGCCACTACACTATCACGAAAATGGTCTCAAATGTGGTTATCGAGATGAAAGAGTAATCGGAATACGTCTATATATACAGTAGATAGATATTGATGTTGTTAGTTGATTTCTTGCAAAAGTGAAATTTTTAAAATTTTGAGTTAATACCCTCTTGTTGATCAAGTGCGATATGTATATACGTTTTTATTTTTTTCAATATTCGGTACACTCATAGAAATAAATCTGTAAAAATAAAAGAAAAAGCAAATAAAAAATAATTAAAAATTACCTTGCAGAAAAAACTGCTGAAGTTAGCATATTATGTTGCTAAATACTACACTAATAGAAAAAAGTCTGTAAAAAATTTAGTTAAAACTACTAAAAATTAGTTAAAAATGATCCTACAGTAAAAACTGCTAAAACTAGCAGATTTTTTTTTTTGCTAAATGCTAGTAAAATAAGAACAACAAAATTAAAACTGTTATATATGCAGAATTTTATATTTGAATTAAATTTTTGTTAATGGAAAATAGCAAATTAATTTGCTAAAATCAGCAAAAAAATTGTATAAATAATTTGTAGCCTAAAAAATCATAAAAAATTTTAAATTTTCGATTTTTTTTAAATGCAAATAAAAATCGAGCCTTTCAAAAGCAGCAGTTTACAATTTTTTTAGCAAATATTTCTGCTAATTTAAGCAGAATAGACTGCTATTTGCTTTCAACTAAATTTTGCTTAAAAATAGCAAAAATTTTGTAGACTCATGCAAAAAAATTATTTTGTGACTTATCGTATTACACATGATTTTATCCGAAAAATGAGAACATCTTATTGTATCATATTATATCTAAATTGCTTTAATAAGATCTAAATTGACACAATTAGGTAATTATTTGATATAATTAGATATAATTTGGTTGATTAAGATATAGTTTTAAACAATTTGATCCGAATTTTGTCCTCACTCAAATGTATGTATCAAATTATATATAATGTAATAAAAATATATCCAATTAGATACACTCGTATATAAAAATATGTAATTATATGTGGCATATGTAGTGACATATAGATATATATATAATTGGATATTATTATATATTGCACTATATGAAGTGTAATATGAAGAAAGATATATTTACATAAATATTTAATATACAACGTTATACAATGTTATACTATGTAATATAATTTTGTATGAATACATATTTTGCAATATATTACTACAAGCAATTTTATAAAGTCATATAAATCTATATATATTTTTAGTCAACTAATATTTAGCAAAATTTTTTGCAGATTCTACAGTACAATTTGTTATTTTCAATTAACTAAAAGTTAACTTAAATATAACTAAAATACTGTAAATTTAACAGTTTTAATTTTGCTATACTTATTTTACTATTATTTAGCAAAGAAATCTGCTAATTGCGGCAGTTTTTTCTGCAGCATCATTTTTAACTAATTTTTAGTAACTTTTAAAGTTCATGTAATAACAGCAAAATTTTCAGTAGACATTACAGACTTCTTTTTGGTTAGTGTAGCATGCAGATAATTCTCTCAGTATGGTATTATATTATAATAATACTAGCTGGAGTATTGCAGTAAGTTTTTTTTTATTAATAATCACCGATAAAGTTCAATTAATTTACAATTTTGGATATTTCGTTTAAAAAATTATATTTTTTCGTTAAAAACATAAAAAATGATTTTGTTATAAATCGATCAAACCGGTACGATACCGGTATTAAGGGGAGAAATTTTGGAACGTCGATATTTTTTAAATTATGAGTTCCGGTATTAGTGATCAATTTATAAAGGTATTAAAGCGGATAACGTTATTATAAAGGTATCGGTTGCCAACATTAGAAAAAACATTTTCAATTCATTTTATTATATTGATTGCATTATTTAAAATTACTAAATTGGTTACCCATAAATACATTTTTTGTTCTCTTTTAGTTGGCGCTGGTGCTGGTCCACATCCTCTGCGCAACTCCAATTGTGAAGGCATTTTCAATATGAGCATTTCACCAAGCGGTGAATTAAAAAATGGTAGTTATACTGCTAAAGTTTCCGGTTTAGAGGAATCATGTGTTCTGGAACCTATACCAGATACTGATCCCAGATGTGCCTTGCTCTTAAATCTCTTTGTATGTCGCGGCGAACCAGGACAAGTGATAAAAGTTTCGTGTAAAAAACGTATTGGTGATTTGAATTTTATTGAATGTATAAGACAGGGTTTATTGGAGAAATATAAGGAGACATGTGTGGGTATGTTATGTGCCGAAAACACTTGCAATATTATTGTACAACTTCTCGTTTGTTGTTTATTCTATTACCATGTGTGGTAAATGGAAAAATTGCGCAATAATATTGCTAATGTGTGGACAGCTTTAAATAGCATTTTTGTCTACCATTTATAAAATATGTAGATGATTTTATAACATAATTTTATTTTAGGTATGGGTGGATTATTTTTGATAAAACAGGGTAAAGCTTATCAGCACGTCATGCGTGATTTTAGTAAAACTCCCATAACAACGGAAAATGAATTAAATCAATGGTTGAAGTTTTACGAAATGCCAGCAACATTAAATGCTGTGGGCACTCTGATAACACATGAAAATGTAAGTATTATATGAAAATGCAGGCTTTACAGTAGAATTTCATGACAAATATTTTTTCGGAAGATTTTAACCCTCTAACTCTTCTTTTTTGTACCTTTTTAAAAAGGGTCCAAACAAGTCCCTTTAATTGAATTAGAAAGTTAAAATGTTCCACAAAAATGTTCTTCGTAGTGTTTTACAAAGTTCGATGATCACTTCCTATACCAAAAATGGAAGATTCACATGGTTTCCTATGCCGATTCACAATAAACATTTGCAAAATGGGGGAAACTTTAACCCCCAAAAAAACATAGGATCACACATAGACTTTTAAAACGCTGACACACCTTTATTTGTTTATGGTCCCCTCTGCCAGAATCAGTTGTCAGAACCTTGTTATTTTGGGAAAAATTTGATTTTATTGTACAGTGTTATATGCATTTTTAGGTTGATTTTTTATGTCATCTGCGTAGCAGTTTAGTCAAAAATAAAATTTTTTCGTGTTTTCTTTTAATAAGATTCCTATTTAAAAAGTCTAGAATTGTTAGCGCAAATTTTACACAAACATTGCAGTGAAGCATTACTAACAATATATTTTGGAATTTTCGCAAACTCGAAATCCATTTTAGACTTATGGTTTCTAGGGCAAAGTTGCTTAGAATTCTTCGTAGAATTATTTCCCCATACATATTGACCCACCCTAATTTATAAATATGTTAAACACAGTCAGAAATTTCCAGTGGTACAAAAAATGCCACAACTTTGCATTGATTTAAAACCAAAAAAAATTATGAAAAGTTGTTAAAAAAAGTTTGTAGCCAGAAGGTTTCGAGTTCAAATCCCGTTACAGTCATACAATTTTCTTTATTTTTTAATGTGAATTTTTTTTTCTTTGTAAAAGTAATGTCTTTGTTAATGGAAAGTTTTTTTTTTATTTTTTTGTTTTCCAAACATTAACATGTTAGCTTCCACACAGTTTTTGCCAGCGCCAGCATATTAGCACAATCAGTAGTTATTAGGGTATTCAATTAATCGACATTTTAATTTAATCGATTAATCGTCCAAATAATTATTCGGGTTTTTTTCTTAACCGATTAATCGAATAAAATTTTAAAATTAATCGATTAATCGAAAAAATGTTATGTTAAACAATATACATACATTTGTGGTATTTTTAATAATTTTATTTAAAAAAGAACAAAAACAGTTTCGGAAACTCTTCTAAAATTCATAAAAATAAAAAAATGCTATAATTCAGATCATACAATTTTATCAAAATTTTTATTACTTCTGTCCCCTTTGTAATATATTCAAATTTTAGCCAAATCGGAGAGAACCACACGCAGACCTTTCTTTAAATTTAGCTTTTTATAAAAATTAGCCAGACGTTCATATATTATACATAGCGCTCTATAATATCTTCAATGAGAAGAAAAATAGATCAACTCGTAGATTAATTTGTACCTATTTCGTATGCATTCAACTCATAAAACACATAAATGTAGAGAGACATTCTGTTGAGAATTGATTTTCCCTCCACGCAGGGAATTTAAAAAAAAAATCTTGTGATTAATTTTGACAAATTTGTTTCTAGCAGAGTTAGCTGAATTGGGCTTTGAAAAGCTCATATGTATAAAAGGTTATTTAGTTCTCATCACACATTATTTAGAACTCATAAATACTAATTGTGACTATAATCTTGTTAACAAGTTATTTGTAAATTACTTTGTTTTTTACCTTTCAAATAAAAAACACCTGGATATGTTTATTTGTCTTTTAATTTACCATTTATTAATTCGAATCCTATCGCTTGGGCTAATAACCTTTGCTAAAGGATATTATGAATGCAGAGTGCTCACTACTTTGGAAGATGACAAAGCAAACTGTTGATGTTTTTGTTTTTTCTTTGATATTTAAGATGTTTTTCACAATTTGTTAAATAAGTTTTAATAAAATCCCATATTTACTTTAATGAAAAATATATATTTTTGAAACATTTTATTAATTTTTTACCAATTTCGATTAATCGATTAATCGTATTAAATTATTCGAATTATTCGTTATGGCCATTTTAAATTATTCGAACAATTTTTGAGCAAAACTGTTCGATTAATCGAATAACGATTAATAGACTGAATACCCTAGTGGTTATCCAGCTATAATCATTCATTTACGTTATTAGCTACCTATGAAGTCTAATATCTCGTTATCTGCCCGTCTGACGGCGTGAGTTCAAATCACAACCCCAGCATGGCAATACGAAGAAGATTCTCCAATCATATTGCCAGGAAGAAAACATTTATTGACGGCAATATCAATTTCGTATTGCGGAAGTTTTCTCCGTCGGGAATAACCAGAGACTATTAATTATAGAGATAGGAAATCAAAACTAACACTACTCACCGATAGAGGGCGCTGAAATTTAGTATTACCTGAGCAACTATTTAGTATCCGTTTAGTATCAGCTGAGCCTATATTTCAAAAGCCTATATTTCAAAACTTCTCAAAATAAGGAAAAAATAACGCGGAATATATTCAAATAATAAAATTTTAAATATTCGTTTGTTTTTTTGCTTTGTTGTTTGTTATTATTTAAATTTAAATAAAAAAAGAAAATTGTCAATTTTTTGAACAAAGTGCCATCTAGTGATAAAAATATTTTTATTACTTATTTTTTTGGTGATGCCATACCCCTGGGAATAACTATTACCCGAAAGCAATACTTCCAGGCAATACGAAAGCAATACCACAGGAAGATTAATCGGCGATATCGCTAATTTATCACCTGGAAGATAAAAAGAGGATATCGCCAAATAAACTCCCCGGTACAAAATAAACAATTTATTTTTTTTTTTTCATTATTAAATTTAAGCCTGAAAAAGAATATTTGCATTCATAATCCATTGACCAACACATTCATTATCTTGATTTCATCGTAGCCGATTTTTTAAGCGCATCAACATTAAATCTTGATTTTTCGAGAAATTTGTTTTCTTTATATCTGTTGGTTGTTTTTGTACAAATTTTGTTTTCATTTTTTCCAAAATGACAAAAAATTTCAAACAAATTTTCTTTATCTTCCGGATGATAAAAAGGTAATATTGCCGCAATATTATCATAAAAAATTATGACAAAAAATTCTATTTTTGAATTATGTTTTCCAAATAATAGAAGGAAGACAATTTCAAAATACTACTTGATTATATTCATTCAAATGAAAAATAGAAGATATCGCTTTAGTATCTTCGTGGAAGATATCTTCCAAATGCTTACAGGGACAGGACAAAAAAAAATATTGTGAAGTTTAAAATTTTATTTTAGTAAATCTATCATAAGACAACGAATTTTTTTTGGTTTTCCAGCGTTATACCAAAGTGGGAATTTTGTGCCTTTCCGGCGCTTTTTGAACATTGTTTCGCTTTATCTAATGATGCTATCTATAGTTTTGGGGATGGAGCACTTTTTGCCAGCACTTGTACCACCTGTTAAAGTTAGAAAGTAACACTCATACGCCTAGTTTACATTTACAATAATTAACCCTTCCGCTACAGATTTTCGTTGGCTGAATAGTTTTTGACCAAACTTTGTGAAAATATATGTATACACTAATAGAAAAAAGTCTGTAAAAAATTTAGTTAAAACTATTAAAAATACGTTAAAAATTAAGCTGCAGAAAAAACTGTTAAAATTGGAATATTATTTTTTGTAAATTTTGTAGACATAACAGTTTATTTTTGCTATTTTTAGTCTACTATTATTTACAATAGCAAAATTTTTGCAGATTTTACGGTACAATTTGTTATTTTCAATTAACTAAAAGTTAACTGAAATATAACTAAAATGCTGTAAATTTAACAGTTTTAATTTTACTGTTCTTATTTTACTAGCAAAAAAATCTGCTAATTTCAGCAGTTTTTTTTTTTGCAACATCATTTTTAACTAAATTTTAGTTTTATGCTATTTTTACAGATTTATTTCTATGAGTGTAGAGTGAAAAAAGAATTTTGTAGTGATCATGCGCCTGGGAAAAGTATATGACAAATATTTTATTCACCAGACGCTAATATGAAATTGTACAACACTACACGAATTTGTTTCCAAAATTTAGAGGTACCTTCACGTATTCGGTCTAAACGATACGAATTAAATGCCTTTACCGATACCAATAACGAGACAAAGAAAATCTATACCTGTACCCAGTGGCGGATCCAGGATTTGCTCTCGGAGAGGTTAACCATTTTTTATATCTTGTACATTAGTCATATCTGTATATACACATTTTATGAACTAGAAGATGAACACTCAGAAAAGTTCTGCAGTTACTACATGACAGTTATTTGTGTAGTAATGCGGTTGTAGTTATTTTAACTACAATTGTAGTTAATTTACTTAGAGCAAAATATTTCAATGTTTTTGACAGTTATTTTTTCAAACTAACTACAAAAACTACCACATTGTAGTAACATTTATTTTATGCAGTTATTTTGAATTTTTTTTACAAATACTTATATTTTCAAGTGTGTGTGCACACACACGAAGCAATCAGAAGCATGTGTATGACGCGCTTGTTTAGAAATTTCTAGTGAAAGAATATGAGTAGAACATGAGTGAGGACGCGTAATACGGAAAAGTTTATATATTTTTTATTAAGTTATTAAAATAATAAGGTAAGTTTTATAATATAAATTTATTTACGGGATTATTAAAAATTATTGTATTTATTTTCTTTCAGTTCTTTTATATTCTCATCTCTTTCTACCTGGAGAAAAAAAGGAAGCCAAACAACGCCATATTTCATCCCTCACAGACGGACATCTACAACAATATCTTACTAGTGAAAAATAAAAGTGACATTAGTGAAAATTTTGATTTCTCAATTTTAAATAGAATAAAATTAAGTTAGGAGTGTTTACATAAATTTGTTTTTTATTAAATTAATAATTTTTAAAATAATTTTTATTTATGTTTTTTAATTACATTTGCAGTTGTTTGTACAGTTTTACAATAATTTGCATGTATGTTGTTTCAATTGCATTTGTAGTTGTTTTTACTACATTTGTCAGTTGATTTTTAACAGTTAAAAATAACTTCATATTGCAGTTAATTTAACTGCAAATGTAGTCTACACCTTTTCAAGTGCAAATGCAGTTATTTTAACTGTCATTTGCAGTTGATTTTACCTACATAATTCCCTGAGTGAAGTTTTAAAATATATTTTAGCCAAGTTGTGCAAACAAGTACAAAAAAGGTGTTCGGAAAATCATTTAATAATCATCATGGTTTCAAATTAAATTTGGTTGAAGGAAAAAAGCAGTCAATCCTGATAAAATCAAGAGAAATATTGCTGAAAAATTAGTAAACTGCTGATTTCAGAAGATAGATTTTTATTTACATTAAAAAAAAAAACTAATTTATTTATTAAATTTTTCTGCAGATTAAGTTGTTATATTGTATTAACTAAAATTTCACTCAAACATAACTAAAGTTCTGTATATTTAATAGTTTTGTTTTTGCTGTTCCCATCTTACTAATGTATAGCACAAAAAAAAAATCTTCTAATTTCAGCAGTTCTTTCTGCAAGGTAATTTTTAACTAATTTTTAGTAGTTTTAACTAAAATGTTTACAGAATTTTTTCTATTAGGGCATAGATAAACAATAGATATACAATATCGATACGAATTAAATATGTTAGCGCTACCGCTACCGATACCAAACCAAACAAAAATTCTATACCTATCCTATAATTCATTACGTTTGCCTTAGTTTTTTTTAATCCAAATCAACGAAATTTATAACATTTGATTTTTTTTATTTATTATCTTAATGTCCTTTTATATTTTATCTATTTTTTCTAGGATTTAGATTTACGTTTACAACACTTTCATTCATTTTCAACCAGCAATTGGGGTGGTCACTATCATTATGATACAACACCTGAGACTGTGGAATATGAGGCTTATTTAAATGTTGCCGAACGTGTAGTGCGTGTAGATAAACCTATTGAAACCCATAAAGTTGGTAGAGATTAATAAGTGTTTTTTTTTGTTACTTTTTATACTTATGTACAAAAATAATTTGCAAATAAATTTTATGTGTTTTTATGTACGATTTTCCTTTTCTCTTATCGTTTTTACTGGAAATGATTGTTATAAACTGCTTTTAATGCAGATAATAACTAGTCATTTATTAAATGAGGCCGCAGAGCTGAAAAGAAAAACGGTTTGTTATGGGTTTTTGTTGGTATTCTACTCTTAAAGCCATTAAATTCATATTATTTGATGTTATTGTATAGTAAGTGTTTGTTCATATTCTAGTAATATTGAACTTATTATCACACACACACAAGTTCAATGAAAAGGAAACTAAACAATGGGAGACTGAATAACAAAATGCTGCTAACGTCAGGGTGTGGTTTCTTCCACAAACACGCATATAAACGATAGTCTATCTCTTTTTAGCATATAAATAACTGTTATTTATGCTCTCCCCATTTTACCATAAACAAATATGTACGTCAACCAATCGGAAACAGTGTATTTCTTGGAACTCTCTTTTATAATAAAATCTCCCCCATTATAAAATACTTGCTTCTCTTTTAAACAGTTTCCATTTAAATGCAAGCATTAGTATCTCTAATTATGGGGTTTTATGATATCTAATTTATGTGTGTGTGTTAGTGTATGGATTTTATCCATTTTGGGGAGTGTTTCTTTTTGAGTCAGCCATTATTTTCTTTAAGTCGTTTTTTTTCTTCTTTAAACAGACACATCGTGAAAAGCATAATAATTGCTTTATGAATATTGTTGTTGCTACTGCTGTTATTATAATTTTTTTATCCACAATCGTTTTCGTTTAGTATATTTCAACCAGGGATGGAAAAGTTTATACGATCGTACTTACTATTTGATTAAAAAAAAGTACGTAGTCAGTGGTGGATCCAGGATTTACTCAAGGGGGGGGGGGGGGGTGGGCTACACATTTTTTATATCTTTCACAGGAGGACTATCTGTAGATAAATTCATGAACTAGAAGAGGAAGTTTTAATAGATATTTTAGCCAAGTTGAAAAATTCTTTAAATCCAAAAAGTACAAATATCGAAAAAACCATGTAGGCTTAAATTAAAAAGGGTACAAAATATGATAATTCGAAAATTATCTACACATAAAATACTCAAAAACTTACATATTTTTTTATAGCAACATCCAAAACCATTTCGACCCCAAATTTAAATGGCTGGGAATTTTCCGACCAAACTTCTTGTAAATGTAGATCTATGCCAAAAAAATATTTTTTATTACTTTTATGGCTAGCGGAGATATTTGGAATTAAAGTTTAAAAATTAATATGCTGCCGGTCCCGAACGGGTTAAGATTTTTCAAAAATTTTAATTTTTTCTATTACTAAACTCTACATAAAAATTTTTGATTTTTTGAATTTTATTCATCACACAATTTTTGAGATTAATTTAAACAAAAATTTTATTTTTCCTTAAATTTAGCTTGTGAGAAAAAATGTGTGTTGACACTATGAAAAATAGCTCGCAAATAAACACTATCAAAGACTGCTATATGAAATTATACACAGGTATTGTAGAACTGCAATGCTACTGAATAAAGACATTTTTAGAAAAAAAAATAAATAAATATAACGGGAGTTATAGGCACATAACAACGAAGTTGCTTGTAGGCAACTTTGGGGTTGAAAGGGTTAAGGAAATGGAACAAAACCAAAAGAGAAATCAGGTAAAAGCTTTCAACAATCTCTTTCCAACAATACAACATTTACATAAAATTGCTTTGGACGAGATACCATAAAAAGCTAAAATTGAAAAAATGACCGCACTTCAACCCCACTAGATCGCCATTCCACAGATTACAATGATCCGTAGACTATTTATATGATCAGTGCAGGAGCGGTGTAGATAGTACCACCGATAGTAAGATTTACTTGCACATATTCCGGTGAAGAGTTCGCCGTTTTCGTTCATTTCCCACAGTCCGTTAGTTCCAATGACAGACTCCATGTTCGTGTTAACTGAGCCTACCTGTGCGTTGAACACACCGATAAGGAGTAAAATGTCACCACTAATCGTGTCGTTTATAATCCTTTCCAGGTGGCTGTAGATGTCTTTTTTGCCCTTGGACTCTGAGACTTTTAGTAAAGGCATATCATTGAATGCATGTGATGTTACATACCCGGGTGCCAAGGCGGATGGATATAATTCATCAGAATGAGGCTTCGATGCCATTAGGGTACTCTTAGCTTCTCTAGAAAGGAGGAAAACGCGGCTCGATCTAGGGTGTCCACTTGGCTTGCCAGAATACAGGAAGGTTATGTCACCGTCGGTTGTTATGATGCCATTATCAGGCCACCTTGTTTCACATTAACCGAGAAAGAGAAGGTTGAAGTTCTCGAATTCCTTACATATTTGGGCTAATCTTGATGTTTCAAGAAGAGTTCTAATATTCCGTGTTTCGAATCGTATTCTTGAATTAAAGCTAAAATTCATCACAAGGTGGGGATCATTTTGGTTCTTTTTCGTTGTGGTTTCTGTAATCAGGAGAGTTTCCCAGCAAAACCTTGGTAATATATGGGTAATACTATTGATGTTACCTGGTAATATATCAAACCGCTTACCCTTGCATTACTTTGGACCCTTACACCTTACCCTTGCATTACTTGTACATACCATATTCATACGTTTGCATTTTTTATTGGTATAAATAATACGTTTTTCTAGAAAATTTTAGAATTTCAATTTTTTGTTAAAAACCGGTGAATTTAAAATTGATATTCGGTTTAAAAAATTGAAATTTAAACAAAATGTTTTTAATAACTCCGTTCAGAATAACATGTTACATCGATGGACATGTCCTTGTTAAAATAATAGGTCTAGTAATAGAAAAGTAAGAGCTTACCCTCTCCATTACAAAATGCTTATTTTTATAACCAAAACTTATAAAATAAATTTTTTACAAAATATGTAAAACATGTAATTCTTAATTTAATAGTCAATATAAAACAAAATGAAATTTCAAGAAAAAAAAACGTATTATTTTAAAGTTTTTTGTAACCTAGAGGTAATAGGTAAGCGTAACATGTAAGTTCAGAATAATAATTACTAGGTAAGGAGTTACCTCGATGGACATATATATATTTCTCTAACTCCCACTGCAGCATAGGGCGCATGCCCACTGAACATGCCCTTGTTAAAATAATAGCTTTGGTAATAGAAAAGTAAGAGGTTACCTACCCTTATTTCTTCTTACCAAAGTCATTATCGGGTAGTAGAAAGTTTTGATGGGTTAATTTGGACCGATGATTAGCCGATCTCATCCGATTCTGGCATCGGGATTGCGGATTTGAGCCTCCAGACATGTTTTTTTTTTTTCATTTATTGAGATTGGATATTGGGGGGCGCCAATTAGTCGCCACGTTTTTCCAAGCATCATTGACAACTCGGGTATTTAATCGAGCTCCAAATGAGACCCTCCGAGACTGTCACCTTGAGACCGCTGAATTGTTCGCGACTGCTTATTTCATTCGCAGCTTACCAGCATATCTACTGGGGTTTCCACTAGCCGCAATCTGTGGATGCGTCTAATAGCACTCAGCTATGCTTCCCGAGGCAATAAGTACCATGCCACTTGGCAGAGCACTATTACGAAAATATTCTAAACGAAAGAAATTGACAATCAGTTTCGTCAAAAATATATGGGAAACAAAAACAAATTTTCGTTACTTTGCTTTCATTTAGAGTATTTTCGTAATACATAAACTAGGGCTTAATTTTTAATTTTTCATTATTTTTGAGAATTTGTTTTATTTTAACAAAAATTTGTCGAAATAACTTTCCTCATAGAGAAACTAGAGTGTTCACGGTTTTTTGTTATTGTGTGAGTGGCTTGGGAAAGCAAATAAAAGTACTTATATCGAAAAAATTTCATTGCAAGATGTTAACTAAAAATTGTTACTATCCACACTAAATTTTATTTTGTTTTTATAGTGTTATTTTCTATTAAAATTAAATATATTTTATTTTAATTATTTGTTTGTTAAATTCTTGTATATGTAAAAAATGTGTTGAAATGTTATAAAAAAAATAAGAGAAAAGTAAATTAAAAATTTTCTATTTCATTAACATCCTTTCATTTGCTTTGCCCGACTTCACGAACAAATAAAAAGAGAAAAGGTTGAGCGAGACGTAGAGCTATAAAAGCCCACTGCTTTTTCTGCTTTTTTAATTAACTAAGATTAAAGATAATGTATATCCTAAAAACTGGCCCTAAGTATGTACAGTGAGTTTCGATTAAAAATTAACCCAACTAATAGAGATGGATTTTTATGAAAGTTGACTTGAGCTAAATAGGCGTGCTTAAATACATTTACGTGTTGTCGCTCATTCCCTAAATTCAACTTCGCTAAATATAGGTTTGCCTTTGGGGTCGCAAAAGTACTCCTTAAAATTTTGTTTGATATTTGGGAAAATCTCACTTCCCATCCCTGATTTCAACTTGTGTGGATATGTTGCTGCTGTACATACACATGTTTAGTACATTGTTTGTTGTGATGATAAATTCATTAAAAATGCTTAAAATATAATAATTCTGATATTAAGTTACTAAATGATTATATGGTTGCTTTTGCCAACAAAATATATTCATACATTTTGTTTAAACTCTACCCAGTGGATATTTAAAGCGCAGTTTAATATGAAAGTGTTAAATCGTCAAGTAATTGTACAATAGAATCAATTGCAAGTTCTTTTTTGAATGAATATTGAATTATTAAGAAATTTAAACAATTTGTAGATTTTTCACGTTTAGCTTTACAAGAAAACAGAGTATAATTACTTCATCGTACTTGAAATTTGGAGTCAAAATTGCAAACGGTTCTCCAGTTATTACCTTTTTATGCATTGGAGATACAATAAAATTTTCTGAGTGTTATTTCCAAACTAAGAATATATCAATAGTAACAAATATATACTAAACAAGAATTGTAAAAAATATAAAAAAATTTTAAATTAGTATATTTTTCTGCTAAATATAGGACTCTGTTTTGAAAAATGTTTTGCTGAAATCAGCAGCGAGAATTATTAAAAAAATCCGTAATTTGTAATAAGAGAATAGCAAAAATGATTACTAAAAAAAAAGTGTACTAAAAATCAGTATAAAAGTAGGAAAGTGCGATTGGAAACTGTTTACAAATTTTTTTACTAACTTTTTTATCTTAGTGTACAAATGTTATTGAAAAAGCGATGACTGTATTTTTCATAAAAATGACTAATAATGTAGTCAATTTTGACTGTTAAAAAAAACTAAAATTTAGTAAAAATAAGTGCAAAGAAACGGTCAAATTAACCAACATACAATTAATAGCTGCACTGTAAAAGCAAATGCAAATGTAGTCAAAATGACAAACTGAAAATAACGAACAAATCTACACTCAGATAAAAAAGTTAGTAAACAAATTTGTAAACAGTTATCAATCGCATTTTACTATTTTTGTACTGATTTTTAGTACAGTTTTCTTTTTTAGTAATAATTTTTGCTATTCTCCTATACTATAAATAACGGATTTTTTTTTACTAATTTTCGTTGCTGATTTCAGCAAAAAGTTTTACTAATTTTTCAAAACCGAGTGCTAAACTTAGCAAAAACTATACTAATTTAACAAGTGGATATTTTAAAGAAATTTTATTTACAAGAATTTGTTGATTTTTTAGAATTCTTGTTTAGTTTATATTTGTTATTATTGATATATTCTTAGTTTGGAAATAAAACTCCTAAACCGTTTGCAATTTTTACTCCAAATTTCAAGTATGTATGTTGAAGTAATTATACATTTTTTACAATTGAAAGAAAAAACGAATATTTTTTTATTAATTTATTTTTATTATTTTTTTTTTAATTTTACAGTTTCTTAATTTTTTAGTACACTTTTTTTTGCTAATTTCAGCAGTTTACAACTACAGATTAGCAGACACGTGTTGCTAAAATTAGCAAAAAAAAATACCGCTATTAAATTTCCCGTAATAACAGCAAAATTTTCAGTAGCCATTACAGACTATTTTGGTTTAGTTTCCATACACTCAACCAAAATAGTCTGTAACAATAACAAAAATTGTTTTTATTTAGTACTTTTAAAAATCACTTTACAAACGTAAACAAAAAATATTCTTAAATATAGAAAAGATGAAAAGAAAACAGGAAATTTTTGTAATAAAAATGCACAAAAATTATTAAATAATTACTTACCACTTTCCGTTTTTATTCTCCGACTGTATTACCACTAACAAAAAGACAGAAATGTCACCAAAATGCTTATTCTTTAAAAAAAAAAATCATCAAATTTTATTAATGAATTAAAAGGCAAATAATTTTGAATAATTTGTTTTAATAGCTTACCATTGTAATGGCTTTATTTTGTTTTTTCTCCCTAAGTTTATTGCCGCTTGTATTTCATTTAAATTAATTATACAGCAGGGATCGGCAAATATATACAACCGTATTTTGTGTTTGCATGAGTGAGTTGCAGCCTCTCACTCTCAATGCACTAACAAAGAACGTTTTATATAATAATTCGAAAATTTAAATCAGTGGTGTTCAAAACTAAAAATGTAGTTATGTTGGTGAGAAAATGAGAATTGCACTGTAAGAAATGTTGAATGGGTTAATAGAATCTGTATGCATTTATTTTTTATTAAAAATATGAAAATGTTTTGTATAAAAAGCGAAGTAGGTAATTTCGGAAAATAGAAATAAATACTACACTGTTTTAAAGAAGTAAAAATAAACAAAATACAATTTTTGAAAGAAAAAAATACATACATACATACATACATACATACATACATAAGGGTGGCTTCTTTCATTCTATGTAAAACAAAAGGTTTTCGATTTTTTTAAATCAATATCAGTGATTTCATTGTATTTACATATTTATAAAATATATTTAATCTGCATTTATAATCATAAAATATTTGTCATACATTGTTATTAATTTTTTTTTTCAGTCCATTAAAAAAAAATCAGCATTATCCGTACTCATGTTCATTCGTCGCTGTTTCAGTGACGACTAAAAGCAAGAGCGTAAGAATACATGTGAATTGAGCAGGGACAATTGTCCTATGGACTGAACACCACTGATTTAAATGTTTATAATGGGAATATAAAATAAAAATTTAAAAGCAAACAACAACTACGAAAACAAATATCAAAAAACAACAACACAAAAAAATAAAAAAACTTAAAAATAAATTACCAAAAAATGTATCAATAAACATTATGCAGAGTGTAAAAAATCTGGCAAACAAGCGATGTGACAACCTACTTCATTGAAATCTTGTATGCGACTGATTATTTTTTTGTTCTATGTGTGAGCTTATGTACAGTGTTGCCAACTCTTGAAGGCAGGAAAGCACCGTGAACATTGTGAAAACGGGTAAAAAGGGTAAAAATTTACCAAAAATTACCCCATTTTTGGTAAATTTTTACCCTTTTTGCCCGTTTTCACAATGCTCAAAATGGGGTAATTTTTGGTAAATAAATAAAATAACCAAAAAAGGGGTAAAAAAGCACCAAACTAACATTTCAAAATTTTGAAGATTAAATACAACGAAGTTGGTATTTAAAATTGGACTACAAACATTGTAAAAAATGTACTTTTTGTATGGTTCGTATTATTTTTCAACTTTGACAGAAAACTCCAGAAAAATTATAAAAAAAGAAAACAAATATCAAAAATATAAACTGTACAGAAAGCACTAAAAGCACTGCCAGAAATCGGAAAAAGCACTGTAAATACCCGCTTTTTTTAAAAAGGTATTTGTAAAAAATCACCGGGTACGGGAAGGAAAAAAACACCAAAAAATACCCGAAAAGCACTGAAATGGCAACACTGCTTATGTAGGTGTGTGAGAGCGCCCATGAGCATAGGTGAAGCCGACCTCTGTTAGAGATTAATCAGAACTGGGTCGACAACGACAACGAGAGTTGCTTTTTCATATATTTTGTATGGGAAGCAAAATGTCGTCATGTCGTCCGGCGATTCGTCGTCGGAATAGAATCTATTCTATTTTTGTGACGACACACTAATACACACTTAAAATATTTGTCAAATTGTTGCCATATTTTTAACTAATTAAAGATTGCCATTAGAACAGAGTTGTTAGAAATTCGTATTAAGCTGCCTACACACTAGGGAACATACTTAAAAAAAGAGAGCATTTTTTGTGAATGTGTGAGTGCGTTTGTGTGTGTGTGAGTGTTGAGAGCGTGCATTTCGTGTTTACAAAATTTTTTGATATTTTATGTTCCCTCAACCATGTTCCCTAGTGTGTAGGCAGCTTTAGAGCTGCAAAAATTCGTACTTAGTTTACAAAAAATTTATTTTTTTGACAGAAGAAATATAATTGAAATTTAAAATACATAATTTACGGCAAAAAAGCAAAATTAAATACAATAAAATATAAAGCAACAATAATTAGTAAAAGACCAATTGAATTGGTGAAGAATTGTGGTGAAACAAATACAATAATATTCTTGTTTTATAGCACATTTAACGTTTTATACCAGTGTTGCATTCACGCGTTTTTAAAATATATCTTTAACAATTGTTATATTTAATTTTTAAATTCTTGATAATACGAATAATTCTTTAATTTTAAGAATACAAATATAAAATATTCATATTTTTATGATAAAAATTGTGTAATGTAATACATTTGGCCTTATTCTATTAGATTTTAAGTGAATATCCTTTTATAATATACGAAAAGGAATCAGAGATTTTTCCTAACAAAACATATTTTCTAAAATTAGATTTCAATATTTTTATCATAGTACACTGTATGAAATATTTTTAAAAGTTTAAGTCAAGTTAAAATAAATTAAAATTTATAATAAATAATGAAATATTCAAAAAGTTCCAAGAGACACATATTTTAAATTTTGCAAAAAATATAATTTTTTTCTTCTTTGTACAATATAGTTAAGAAATTTACTCGTTACTGCATTCAGAAAACGATAAACTTTATATTAGCTGTATTTTGTCTCATGTCTATCAACGTTAAGTATTTAAAGCAAATATACGTTAAACCGATTGTAGTACAAAAAATTTTTAAACAGGTTATGTTTATAATTATTCCGTTATAATCGAACGTGCTTCAGCAAAAGTTTTTATGAAGTAATGCGAATAAGTTACGCTATATGTGAAAATGTATAAACGTTGAGTTGTCAACGTTAATAATTATCCGTGTTAAAAGTTAACGTGCAGTCGAAAAGTAATATGTTAGTTTTAGTCTTAAACGCGTTTTTATGCACTTTGAGTTTTTCAGAGCTAACGGATATAGTTAAGTCGAAAATACAGCTATTTATTTAAGCCCGTAACTTGAAATATCTTGATTACCCGAGTAAAAATAGTTATATAGGAAATTATATAACTTAATATGTTTATATATAGTCCAGTGTGACACTATATCTTTGCGGATATAATTATGTATAGCTTTGAGTTATTCAAAAATTTTTTATATGATGTTATATATAGATCAGTATAAATATATATGTCCCCATATATATTAATATGTACCACATCTAGTTACATATGCTATGGCAATTTTAATACAGCGTCATATATAATTAAAAATGGTTTTATCGGAAAACATATAAAGTTTTATATAGCTCAATGTTAAATTTTTTTCTAAGTTGTTTTATATATGTTTAAGTATAGCGCAATGTAAAAAAAATCTTATTTTTTTTGCATATATTCATGTATGATTTCAAAATATAAAAGGCGTACTCATTATAACTCCTAAATTCCTTGTAAACATTGTATAAATACAAGCCATATTTTTATGTATGGAATTTGACATTAAACTCATGTTTATACAATTTACGGGTAGAATACAAGTTTATATGAGAAGGCTTAAATGCTTGGTTACAATTATGGTACAACTTCTTCTAAATACTTAAATTTTTGTTTTGATCCTGAAAGATGAAGCGTTATATAATTATGTCTTTCTACATCAAATTAGATATAAATATATCGGGTCAAAATCCGGATAAGTCCCTATATGATTAAATATATTTAGATCTTACCCGATATAATTTTATCCACCATTTTTCGGATCATAATATATCTGCAATTATATTAAATAAGATATCATTACATATGACATCATAATATTTTTTTTACTCGGGTATTTTTAAAAAATTAGTTTACATTTTTTTTCAAAAATTTACTTTTGTCGATCCAAGGTACACGCACCCAAATTTAGGGTCTCCTATAGACTTATCTGAAACTTTGAGTACCCGAGTAAAAAAAATTAGATGGTATAAAATACAAACGTATCTTTTTTTGGTATAGCCTAAAATCCAATTTGATCCGAAAAGTGGTGGATCGTATTGTATTAATTTAGATACACCTTGGATCTAATATGACGAAATACGATCCGAAAAATGGGTTTATCTTACTATGTATAATTAGATTTAGTACAATAAAGTTACATTTTAGTTGATACCATTAGACAAAAATACTTCATTCAAAGTTCGCTCATGTTGCATTAAATCGTCCATTCTATTGAAATTAGTTTTTGATTGTCATTATGTCACATCCAATTCTATATGATTAGATAAAGCCATTTTCGGATCGTATTTCATCATATTAGATCCACTCTGCATATAAATGAATACAGCATGATCCACCATTTTTCGGATCAAATTTTGTTTTGGGCAACATCAGAAAAAGATATGATTGCATGTTGTACCTCATTAATTTTTTTAATAGGGTTGTTTAAAATGATCATTAGGCAAAATAAAAGACTTCATAGAAGAAGACTTTACTGTAATACATTAACAAATAGGAGAAAAACTCCGTCATATTTAAATACAACTAAGTTGAATATTTAAATTAAACTAACAAAAAAGTAACTAAACTTGATTTGCACATTAATTATGCACAAAATAGTATCACTTTACCAAGTTTTCTGCTATTTTATTGAATATTTTTTTGGAAATTGATTTTATGTTTGAAAATAACTGATGAAACACATGTTTTAAATTTAATATTCTGATTATATTTAAGAAACAGCTTTTCGCCTGTCACAAAACTAACTAATTTTAACACTCGATCCAAAAAAATCTTACAATGGCCGATTTTATTTCTTGCAATCTGCGGAAATTCTCTACTTTACAAAATTATAAAAAAAAAAGTAATAACTACCAACAATTAACTTTATCGCACATGTAATAATTTTTTAACAGTTATTTGCTAAAAAAATAAAACAACTACCCAAAATAACTGTTACTACATTTCAACATTTTAAGTTAGTTAATTTTTCCAATAACTGTAGTAAGTTACAGAGTAGTTATTTTGCATTTATACATAGAAAAATAACTACAGTTACGATTAAAAATAACTGTTACCGTTGACTACACAAATTACCTACATATAGTTACTGTAAAATTATTCTCAGTGTAGATTAGGATGTCCCTTAAATTACGATAAAAATATAAGGTTTACGTTTTTTTTTAGAAATTTTTACAAAGAAAATTTTTAAATTTTACCAAGAAAATTTTGATATATCAGCAATTCTGAATGAAAACCGTTTTACTTTTTAAAAGGCGGTTTTTGGAAATATTCGAAAGCCGGATTTTCAAATTTGTCGAACATTATTCAAAATCGGAATGTGGAATAAGTAAAATCAAAACACTAAACATGGGGAACGATATGTAATGGGACGGCGAACGTGTGGAATTGGAACACTAAATACAAGTAACGAAAGAAAGGAAACGGCATGGGAAATGCAATTTCTATTGTCGGACTATGATATTGTAATTTTTATTTTATATATATTTTTTTTCTTCTTTAAACTAGGAAAATACGTGATTTCCAATAAATTATGCTACAATTAAGACCCCAAAAAAATCGCATGAAATAAATTGTAGTTGTTTGAAAAATTAGCCTGGCTGGTAATGTTTATCATTGTTCCTTCCTTAAGCAATTAATGTCATTTAACCAATAAACAATATCAATCCAAGTATCACAATAACGAACACATTATTTTCATACTGAAAGAGAAGAACAAAATGAAAAAAAACACCCTCGCAAAGTGTTTATTGTTTTCAGCTTCAAGTTTAACCCCTCTGTCAATCTAACCAACAATTTCAATTACATGGCCTTTACAACTCATTTATTGTCATCACAAGGAAACAGAGTAAGTAGTGGGATGTGGCTGGTGTAGGGGATGATAGTGTCTATGGAATGTTTATTATAATTTGACTGGTTTGGATTTTAATTTACAATACATTAAACACTTTATTGTGAATTTTATTGATTGAGTTCTTAATCATTTATGTTTAGCCATTAATTAATTGGTGGTGCCAGCCAGTTTGAGTCTGTTGTCTTTGCGTGCACATGCTCTAAAAACATGAACAATTTGTGGTTTTTAATTTAGGTGTGAAATTTTATCGATGTTTAAGGGTTTAGTTCAATTCTAAACGGCATATGCACTACATATTTGCGTTGAACCCAAATGACTTTAAATTGTTAAATTTTATATTAATCGTTGCAATCATTAAGTGTATCATGTGGACTGTTTTGATATGTGTGTTATTTTATTTTATATGATTTTAAAATTATGGTATTTGATGGTCGTGATATATGAAAGTTAATACAAACAAAAACTCGGTCGCACAGGAAACTATTTTGAACCGATCAACTCAGAAATACGAGTACTTCAGAATTTGAATGAAAAGATATTTTGATTTAATTTCCCAGGAAAATTTTATGTTCCAAAGAATCGGTTGTAGAATAGATACTTTTCACTTACAACCCCCTCTATTGTCGATTCTAACACCGATTATTTTCGTTTGAAATTGTCCCAAAAGCAACTACTTCTATAGCTCCAAAGTGGAACCGGTTGCCCTAGAATCAGTTCTGGAACTAGTTCTAGAACTTTCATACCTTCCGTATAGGATCCCAGGAACTGGTGCCGGAACCAGTTCCATGGAATCGGTTGCAATGGAACCAGTTGTAAAATTGGTGTGGTTGGCTACCGATTATAAAACATTTTCCTGGGTTAAACAAATTAATTAAAAATATTAAACAAAATTAAAAAAGTATTGGTCCCGCCGGGAATCGAACTCGCGATCATCTGTTTGGAACAAAACTGTATCAAAATCACTTTTTAAGATCACTTTTAGAGCACATATATTTTAGAAACCATACTTAAGTGATTACTTTTAAAAAAGCTGGAAAAATATACTAATTTTTTTGTAGTTGTTCAGAATTACTTCTAAAAAATAAAGTAGTGAAAGAAGTTGTTTATTAAGCATCACTTCCAATTTTTTTGCTGGGAAATGATCTATCACCAGAGGACGAATCATGCGCGGTTCCAGCAATTAATATAAGGGGGAAAATCATACGCCTCAGTGGACAACTCAATGTATTTATCTACTGTGGCGTATGATTTTTCCCCTTATATTAATTGCTGGAACCGCGCATGGGACGAATTGATGTACGCCGAAAAAATAATTAACCTAAAGTATCCAATTAAATATATGATAAAAATAAAAACTGTTTTTAATCAAATATTTAATTGAATCAATTAATATTTTAATTGTTTCAATTAATCGTATACAATTTTTAGTAATTAATAGTATCATTTGATTGATAGGTGCAAAATCAATTAAAATTTTAATTAATATAATCAATTTCGTAATTAAAACTCGTTTTTAGTTTTTTTCTGTACAAGTAATAAAAAATTATTGTTTATTCAAAATAACGATGCTCTTCAAACACAACCTACTTAGAGAGAAAAGTGATTGGAGAGAATTAACTAATACCAAAAATTAACATCTCTTCTCGCACTCATATCAAGGATCACAGTTTTGGTTGGTTTCATAATTTTTGCTAACACTTTTATGATGAATAATTACGTCTATTCAATACTTCTTTTACCTTTTCCAACAAAAAAATAATTTTTTTGTTAAATATTCCTTATTTTTTGTAATTTTCTTCTTTTTTTTAAGGTAATGTTAGTGAGTGAGAGCGTTAAAGAGATTATACATTATGACTTCATCATGTTATTGTTTTTAAAGGGATTGTTAAAAAAACACCAGAGAAATATGCTTTTCTTATTCAACTTAAGTCTATGACCAGAAAAAAAACATCGTAAAATTGCGAAAACAATGAATGGGCAACAATATGCAATTTATTTGTTTATGACTCCTTTCTACCGAGTTAGCGATACTTACATACATAAAACCTCTTTCATTCATACACAATAGATGTGTTGAATGAAAGAGGTTTTGCAAAAAAAAAAAGGTTTATTTTGCTGGTTTACGATGTGACATTAGCAAAAGTCATATAACTGGTTGTGTAACCCTTATGTAATACCCTTGCTTTGCCAAAAAGCATCAGACAAAAACGGAAGGACATACATATGCTGTTCCTTGTTATCCTTCAAAATGCCTAGTTAATATTACTACAGCACGATTGCTTTTTTATACGCACTTTTACCTGCCATTTATTTGCAAATTTATGACTTATTCATTCTTTTTCCGTCTTTTTTTTTATTTTTTTATAGAGAAAATTTTTGCATGTATTGTGTTCTTTTTTAAGTAACCGGTTACAACGCGAGTTAATGAGGAAGAGGTAAATCGCGTATGGGGTTTTTAAATAAAATGACAGAGTTAAAGAAAGAGTTTCTGCGAAAGGATAATAAACCTTTTTTTTTTTTGTAGCGAGAAAGAAAACTAACAGAATTCGTAAAAATATTATAAAATTTTATGCAAGATCCTGTAAGACTGCGTAAAAAAACATCAAGGTTGTTTGTAAGCAACAAAGGTGTTTTTTTAAGAAAATATTAAAAATTATACAATTTTTTAGTCACTTCTTTGGAATTTATAAATAATTTTCTTTCAGCTAACTCATAATTATTAACAAAGGAGTAATCATAGAAGTCAAAAAAGTTAATGGTTTTTGTTTTAAATAATATTCTAGGAATTAAAGATAAAACAATAGTTTTACAGTGAATATATATTTTGTGAAAAAAATTTTAATTATGGTTATGGTTGTAAATATTTTTTTTTTCTGAGTTGTGGTGGGGAATTTTATATATAATAATGGTACACTCAAAAAAGTTTGAGAGTTACTGCAAGACAGTTGTTTGTGTAGTAATTAGTAGTTGTTGTTTTTAACAGAAATTACAGTTGTTTTTCTACAGAAAAATGCAAAACAATTTATATGTCGGTTATTTAAGAAAAACAACTAACGAAAAGCACAGTTGTTTAAAGCAGTTATTTTAAATATCATAATAAACAACTACCAAAACAGTAGTTTTACAGTAAACAGTTGTTTTCGTTAGTTATTAAAAAAATAAAAAATTTCGTTGAATTTCTTTTAATTTTAAAAATTCTTGTTTAGTTTATATTTGTTATTAGTGATATATACCTAGTTTGCAAATATAAATCACAAACTCGTAATGTATCTCCAATGCATAATAACTGGAGAACTGTTTGAAATTTTTACTTCAAATTTTAAATAGGCTGAAGTAATAACACATATTTTTGTAATCGAAAGAAAAAAGATTATTTTTTTTTATTAAAATATACTTTTATAAACAAAAAGAATTGACTGTAAAAGACAGCAGTTTATACCAATTTTGTCAGTTGTTTTAAAATGTTTGTAGTAAAAATTTGTCAGTTAATTTTACGACATTGGTAGTTATTTTTAATGCATTTGTTAGTTATTTTTCAAACAGTTAAAAATAACAAAAGTTTTAATTATTTTTAACTGCATATACTTTTATTTCAACCGTAATTTTCAGTAGATTCTACCGACGGACTTTTGTGAGTGTAGTTAATAAGCTCTTGATTAAGTTTACATACCATATGGGCATTTCCACCGAAAGGTCCACCGAGACTAAAATATTAAAAGTTCTTGAAAACACTTTGTTTTATAATATTTTCATAGGGAAACAATCAAATTTAAATAACGTAAAAAGATTTCGCATTTATTCATAACCCATTTCGAGGTATTCGAATGCAAAGTCGCACAAGCGCATCTTTTCTTATTTGGATATTTCTATTGCACATTTTGTTTTGATAAAAGTTTTTAAACAGAGACGTTATGCATTGACTTTTGCTTTCTAAAATATTTCTAAAGGTACAAAGAGTCATAAAAGAATGCATAATAAACAATGCAATTGAAAATAACTGTAAGTTTTTGATTTGAATTGTCGCATATTTCGATGTCCCGTGCGACATTGAAAAACAACATTTGTTATCAGTGCGTCGAAAGTACACGCAGAAAGCTCATCAAATATTGATTACAAACAGAGATTTTTTATACAATTAAAATAAAAAAAACCTACCTGAAAAATAAGAAGAATTGTGATCATGGTACTTATTCACAGTTGGTCACGTGCGACATCGTAAGTGTGAAATTTAAAAATTTTTAATTTTTTTTTCTTATGTAAATGTTTTATTTATATAAATACTTACTTTTAAATTTTTTTAAAATTGTCATGCACCATGGTCAAGAAGTAAAAGCAGCTAGGACTGCCTATTCTAAAAAAAAACTGTTTTTTATATTTTCATATAAATAAATACTTCCCAGCAAAAGTTTTTTGAACTGGTTGCCTCTGAATCTGTTCTAGAACAGATGTTTTTACCACCGGTTACGTGGAACAGGTTCTAGAACTGATTTCTGGGAGTCAAAATGGAAGGTTTCACTGTCGCGGAACCAGTTCTATAACTGGTTCTAGAACCGGTTCCAAAGTAACCTGTTCTAGTTTGGAGGAAAAGAAACTGTTGCTTTTGGGACAAACTCAAACAAAAATCACCGATGATAGAACATAAATTATAACAGGTTGCATGCACGTACAAATTGTTCTACAATGGGTTCTTTCCATCCGACAATTTTGCTGGGTTAATTCATACTACATATTTCTTTTAAATTTGTTTTTGGTTATTATATTAAAATAAATACCTTGAATACTTCTGTCGATTTAAAAAGCATTTTTACTAAGCTTGTTTATATATAATTTTGTAAAAAGAGCAACAGAAACAACATAAATCTCATGATGGAAAAAAATGTCCCGTGCGACATGTCACGTGCGACAGTGAATAAAATTAAATTAAAAAAATAATATGAATCGTTTTTGGGTAAAATTACAACCAGTTTTAAAAGACATCAATGCATAACAGTGTAAAATTAGTCACATTGAAATATTGCTTCAGGTTTCGCTGAAATCGGCATTTTAATTGTTAGCCGCGAAAACCACTTCTCTTTTTGTCCCGTGCGAATGCCTTGTTTTTTTACAATTATCTTGAAAACGAAAAATTGCTAAAAATCAACCTCAGCACCAATTGTAGGGCTAATAAAAAGATATAAGTAAAGCCTATTGTCAAAATAAAAATCCATTTTATTTTGACTTTTTTTCACTTTAAAGGTGTACGACGGTCCCGTTCGACATGATGGAAATGCCCATATAAATTTTTAGTAAAATACCGAAATTGTTAATCTTCAATAAAAATAGCTTCTTACCGAAAATTCTCATTTTCCAGATATTTTTTAAAATTAAAATATATCCTATTTGTAAATTCTTCCTTTGTAGATTCTGCCTTTGTAAATTCTCCTACTGATCATTTCATGAAATTTCAACTAAAAACTTGACTTTTTGACTATAAATTAGTTAAGCTTCCACCTTTTACCAACTGCAGTACCATTAAATATACATACCTGTTTGGAAAATAATATTGTCGTCAGATCTTAATAATTTATAAACATTTTTCACACAAGCCCAGCGTAAACACCTTCTTTCCATTTATATTCATTGCTCTTTCTGTTTCGCAATTAATTTTCTTAAGGAATTTATTTTTTTACGCTTCCACTCCTTTCTTTACATACATACATACGGCTTTAATGGAGATTGCCTCAGATAATCGTCTGAATTCTCAAAACAAATAAACAAACAAACAAATTTTGAAAATTAACTTTAAGTAAATTAAGCATTACTAAAATGTTATTCAGTTGACTTTTTGACTAGTTTCATTTGTAGTTAGAATAAGTAGGGATTAATCGTGGATAATCTTGTTAACATATGCGATTTAATTTCAAGCGAGAAAAATTAACCCGTTATTATTCCTAAAACAAGACAAACCTCTTTTTAAATTGTCGTACACTAAGAAAAACAAATATTAAAATCAAGTAGAAACCTAATTAAAATGAATGAAAACACATTCAATTTATTTTAAATATTTTTATAATTAATATAAATATACTATAATTTTTAGTTTTTAAATACAAAAATACTTATTTTAAATTGAAAAATAATTGCAATTTAAATGGAGTAAATACACTTACAAATAAGTCACCACTTGCATGAAGTAAAAAACAAAATATGAAGCTCCAGACTGCTGCAGGTTTCTTGCAGAAATGTGCAAGATCGATGCTGCTATGAAGTTAGTTATTTTTCAGAGATAAAAACCTGAAATTAAAAATATGTATGCAGACAACTTATTACATAATACCTTTAACAATGACTTTCCTTAAAAATATTGCACAAGGTAGGATATGTCTATTTATGGCATTATAATTATGTACTTACCATTTATTTACAAAAAATATTAACATAAGTTGTGAAAATTCACGAACTTTTGTTTATTTATTTTTTGTCATTAGTCTGGAAGTACGACTGAGAGTGAGTAGATGTTTAACTATTTTTTGCCAAAAATAAGTATGAATATATTTATTTTAAGTGCGTTTAAATTTATTTTAGAAATGCTTTTTAAACATCTAATATTTTTAAATCAAGTATTACAAATATTTAATTTAATTATGATTTTTTTCTCTGTGTATATTTTCGGATAAACTTGAAGGAATTCAACTAAAGACTTTCATTTTGTTGTAGACGATTTTAAAAGTCAAATAAACGAAAGGCTTAAACGATTAATTACGCTCTTCGCTAAATTTTGTCTTCAACTATAGGTAGAATTGTTCCGCGTCCATGTTGAATACTACTACTAGTTAAAACAGGTCATTGAAGACACCTCTTATGATATTTATTCCATCGTTTTTGCCGCTTTGTATTATGATACCTTCAACTGATATTTAAGAAATCCTTTTGTTTTACAAATTATAGAAAACATTTTGCATATTTATCCATCCCATTGTTGTGTTTTCTCAATACGGCATTGTTATTTCGCATGCCAATGTCAGCGAAAGAATAAAAAGGGTTGGTTAATGGGTGTATTTTACTATTTTTCGCAAACTCTTTTGTCATTGTTGACCAACCGTCCAGTATTTTTCTCTATGTCATAAAAGGATGATAGTAGTTTTAATTTTCGTCAGCTACTTGTAGCTGTATGTTCTGTTTTCAAACTATTGTTTCTTAAAGGATTTTTGGTATTCTATGCGGTGTCTGGTCTGCTGCCAAGCGAACTGTGTTTAATCCTTTATGTTTTAGTCGTTTTAATCCTTTGCTTTACTTTTTTTTTACATGCTTCTATGTGACAAAATGAGTTGTGAAAATTTAGCAAATGGTAGAGTAAAGATTTGAAAATCTGTGTCAATTATGAGTTTTAGGGTATTAGTAACATTCTAGGAATTAATTAGAACTATTAAGGAGTCACAGGGATTTTCAAACAAGGATTATTTTAAATTGAGAAGTACAAAAATTGCAATAAATGAAATTTGGGTAGAAATAAATAGGAAAACGGGATTAAATATTAATTAAGAGAATTAGATATGCTAACATATCGTCAACCGGCCTGCAAAATGTCACATGTGTTTTTTTAATAGATTTTTACGAGAGCGAAAAACTGTTACAAAATTACTTTAAAGATATTTTATTGGCATCATATGCCTTAATGATTCACGATCTGATTTAGTTTTTTTACTTTTTCGTGCCATTTTGCTGCCAATTTCAACTTTTTAGTGCCATTTTAAACTTGCCCTGGTGATTAGTAACTCTGCTGAACGATGTTTTCTTTGTTTTTGTTTTTAAATACAATTTTTCTATATTTTCCTTTGGTTTCTTTAAATTTTTGTTTTTGAATTATATTTGTATGTTTTTATGTGTCATTCTTACAAAAAAAAATATTTTTAAAATCAACAACAGCAAATGTATCACTAATTGATCAAAAGTAGCAAATATTTTTTACGCTACCAAAATATAATAGCGCTACCTGTGCGCTCAGACTGAGCGGTTAGTGATCAGGTCGTTCAGCAGACAGTTGTGGAACTGTTGACTATTAAAGTGTATCTGCCGAACGCACCCAATGATATCAATTGACTGAAAAATAAGTATGATAAGTTTTCATCGTTAAGCCATCTACAGCTTCTTTTGAAGCCATTACGATATGCATATGCGACGTTCAACATATCAGAAAATATCTATAACTAATTTTAACCAACTAGTTGAGACAGCGCTAGCTAAAAACTGTAATATATATACGAGGCATTTCACACTAACTGCCCCGCTACTGTAAAACATACATATGTCGTATCAATGTCAAATCTGAGTAGCGGGAAATAGAATCCGTACTTGTTTTTCTACTTTTCTACAAAGTGGGCTGGGTAGGCGTGGTCAAATGTTGAAAAAATTTAAAAGCGTTTTTAGTTAACAATTTGTTAAAATTTTTTGCTATTTTCTGATTGAATAAAAAACAATTCAATTTTTGAGAACAAGTTTTGAATTTGGATTTTTTGAGTTTTTATGAAAAATTCAATTTATCAAAAAACACCCTACTCGCTTTTATTTATTAAATATTTTTAGAAAAATCTCCAGATAATTTTCTATTGGTAAAAAAAAATTGGAGATGTGTTCGGCTTCGTTTTCGAGAAAACTTACATTGAATATGGTACAAATGTAGTTGTACCGTACTTACATGTATAACTTAAAAATGAGGGATTTTTGAGAAATTCTGGGCGGTTATTGTGAAACATTGGTACAATTTATAAGATTTATTTAAAATATTGGCCATCGTGGCCATGGAAGAACTGCTCATTTTTTGGGGCCAAGAACGACTCAAGCCAATTTCGGATGCCCTGTTCTGAAGTGAAGCGTTCTACATCGATCGCAACAAATGGTAGTCAGAGGGGGCAAGGTCTGGACTATAAGGCGTGTGAGGAAAAACTTCCCAACCACTATTTTCTAAATAGTTTTTAACCGGTATTACAACATGTGACCGAGCATTGTCGTGATGGTATATTACGGATTCATGTCTAGTCTAGACCTGCGCGGTCTTTATCTTCCGTACCACTTCTAAACCGCACAAACCATCTCTCGCACTTTGAAATCAAATTGAAGAAGTTAAGCAAAACTTCCCGCAAATAATGCTTTGTTGGCACAAAATTCGACATTTTCGAAGAAAAAAAAAACTTTTGTTGTTTACACTATTTCATTCAATGACTCATTGAGCATAAATGACAGATGTTTAACTTCCGAAATGCTATACAAGTTATTAAAGATACAGACCATGTGTAAAAGATATGCCATCTGTTGTGAATCCTGGATTTTTAAGTTATACACCAATATTTGGAAAATCTCAAATGTTTTAAGTTTCATATACATATATAATTGTTAAACATATCTCGTATTGTAAGTATACACAATGTGTACACGAAATCGATTACGTTGTGTGGACTTAAGCCCAAATTAGTTTGGAAGTAAAGTGCGGCGAAATGAGGTATCGTGAAGTAGAAATCTATTTTCAATAGATTTTCTTACCTCAAATATACTTCCAAACTAAGTAGTTGTGTATACTACCAGACTAATGGAGCCTTTACACGTTTTTCTTAACCGAAACTAATTATTTGGATAGAAAACAAAGTTTACAAAGTTTTTTTTTAAGAAAATGCAGTAAGTAGAGTATTCAAAACCGACAACCGGTAAACCGGTATTTGCATTTCAGAAAAAACGACCGGCTTCAGTTTTTTGTCTAATACTGAATTTAGACTAAGCAAAAACCAGGTGGTTTTTGTACAAAACTAAATTACAAAAGCCAAGTCATTTACACTGGTTATTTAGTTTTGCTTTGTCACATGACTTTTTTATTAAACACTTTTCTTTATATTTTTATGGTTAAATTAAATTAAAAAAATTATTAAAACATTTAAAAATGTATAACAACACAACATTTTAAACTAAAACTGAAATATTTTAAAAAATTAAAAAATATATTTTTGACACTTGCTTTAATTTTATATTCGTTGTAACAGGGTGTATCGAAAATTACTTATAAAAGAAACCGGGTGTATCAAAAATGCAAATTTCAGATATTTTTAGTTGGTTTTTGGCAAAAACCAGGTACAATCTGGTTTTCAGTTTGTATGAAAATTGTATGCAAAAACTAAATTAATTTTATAGTTTTCGGCTGAAAAACTAAAAATGGCCAAAAACTACTAGTTTTTGCCCAGTCTAAATATACTATAAATTCGAATAAACCGAAACTCGGTTTTTTAACCGGCTTTTTACTTCAATATGAATTTTTTTTAATTTGGCATAAATTTTAAGCTATTGGTAGCTGAATGGGATAATATATTTGCAGAGCTAAAGTAAAACAATTAACATAGAAGTCAGTTGTAATAACTAATTGAAACCTGGTAAAGTTGTTTAAAATTACCTTTTCCAATATTTAAGCCCAAAAAGTTAGCACTACTAACCTAACAGAAAAAGTTCAGAGTCATCACGCAAAATTAAAACATTTAATAGACCATATTTCGCAAAAAGTGGCGCTATGAAATGAGGCCGCAAGAAATTTGGCCCCAAAATGAGAAATGTAAAATAGACCGAAAAAAGTAGGCGAAAAATTTGGGGCATATTTTCATCTTTTGGGGGCCTTTTTTCATTTTGAAAATGAAACAATGCCCCAAAATAAGATTGAAAAATTACCCCAAAAATTTGGGGTCAAAATTCATTTTTTGCATTTGGGGTTAAATTACATTGCGAAATTTAGGCCCAATTTTTAAAAATGAAAAATGGCCCAATTTGTGTGATAGGAAATTTGGAGCCAAACTTTAATAAATTTGCATTTTTTATCAAAACACGAACGAATCGTTTTCGGACATAATCCCCATAACTGTAGTGGAGATAATGACCGAGAAGTAGTGTTTCCAATTCGGTTAATCGATTCCTCGATTAATCGCCTCTATTTCGGTTAATGTCGAAACAAATAATTTAAAACGCAAATAATTATTCGACCCGAATAATCGGTTAAAATAGGTCGATTAACCGGTTACATTTTTAATATGTAATTTTTGCTTTATTTTTTTCAAAACTTCATAATTTTGTTAACTTTGGCTAAAAAACTGCAAGAAATGCTTATAAAAAAACAAATACTAACTAAAATACGATAAAATTGTTTTCAAATCGATTGAATGAGACAGTGTTGTCAGTTTAGGGGATTTATCCCCAAATTGGGGCTTTTTTCTCGTTAATGGGGATAAAAATTTCCGTTTGGGGATCCAGGGATTAATTGGGGATGACACGAAATTTTAGGGGATTTTTTGGGGATAACATATTATTGCCTTTTTATATTTTTATGAATTTAACCCTAATAATTCTAAATATTTATATATTTCTTTTAAGTATGATGATAATAGTGCATGATTTTAGGCTACACAAATCTGTGTCTGGAAACTTAATGTGCGTACAAACCTTAATTCCTTTTGGTGAAAATTTGAATTCCTTTTGGTTCCAAAATATTTAAGGTTATTCGGATGTAATATGAGTTATAAGAAGCTCTTCTTAAATTAAATATATACTTTACATGTTATTCAATTGTCAAAAATTCAATCCATCTGCTGAAATATTAAAACTTTTTTATACAGTACCATATGCAACAAAAATGTCTGAAGCTGATGAATCGGAAAATTTTGATTCTGAAATATTTAAAACGAAAAAATTTGGCTCACATTTTTTTATGCTGTTATTTGAATTTATTTGTTCTTTTTTATAATTTGTTAGAATTACAAAATTTATTGAGTTTGAGTGTATAAGAATTAAATAAATATGGTATTTTTACATTAAAAAAAAAAAAAGTTAACGAATACGAATTTTTTCCAGAAAATAAAAATTGGGGATTTTTGGGGATAACAAATTGAAAATTGGGGATTTTTGGGGATAACAATTTGAAAATTGGGGATAAAGTCTGAAAAAAAAACTGGTAACACTGGAATGAGAAGCCTTTAGATCAGAGGTCGGCAACGCCTTTGCCCACGGGCGCTCTCTCACACCTACATAAGCTCACACATAGAACAAATAATCAGTCGCATATAAGATTTCAATGAGGTAGGTTGTCCCATCGCTTGTTTGCCAGATTTTTTACACTCTGCATAATGTTTATTGATACATTTTTTTGGTAATTTATTTTTAAGTTTTTTTGTTTTTTATTTTTTTTTTGTGTTGTTGTTTTTTGATATTTGTTTTCGTAGTTGTTGTTTGCTTTTAAATTTTTATTTTATATTCTCATCCCAGTGTAGAAACGGTAATGACATATCATTATTTTTTGGACTGCCAGTAATGACACCCACTTCCCTTCTTCATTATTTTAAAAAACAATGGGTTACTGATAATGACTTACTTTTATCATTATTTCAAATAGAAAATAATTTTCTAGATTTTTTTTTTAATTTTTTGAAATCTATTTTTAGACTCAATATTTTTTAAACACTGGTAAGGATATATGTAACCACATATTTTTTGATTTTTTGTATGTTGGCGAGTAAGCTTACTTGTGTGCAGAAGGTCAATTATATTTTTATCTATTAAATATTACATGTCGATATAGCTCAGATGGTAGAGCTATTGACTGGCAATCTGTAGACCGAGGTTCGATTCCGGCACCAACAAATTTTATTTAAAAAAAAAATACAATAAAAAAAATTTTTTTTTTTATAATTTATTTTTTTGAAAATCTATTTTTAGACTCATTATTTTTGTTAGTACTGGTAAGCAGATAGGTAACGATATATGTTTTGATTTTTCGTATGCTGGTGTGTAACCATAACTCATTATTTTTCGCGACATCGCCATATAAAGGTAATAAGAAATGTAATAACAAAAGTAACTAGTTACCATTACCAAGTATGTAGTTACATAACCACATATCTGGTAATGATTTTTTACACTGGGATTATAAACATTTAAAATATTCGAATTATTATACAAACGTTCTTTGTCAGTGCATTGAGAGTGAGAGGCTGCAACTCACTCATACAAGCACAAAATAAGGTTGTATATGTTGTCGATCCCTGCTTTAGATCAGAGGTCGGCAATACCTATGCCCATGGGTGCTCTCTCACACCTACATAAGCTCACACATAGAACAAAAAAATAATCAGTCGCATACAAGATTTCAATGAGGCAGGTTGTCACATCGCTTGTTTGCCAGATTTTTTACACTCTGCATAATGTTTATTGATACATTTTTCGTAATTTATTTTTAAGTTTTTTATTTTTTTTTTCTGTTGTTGTTTTTTGATATTTGTTTTCGTAGTTGTTGTTTGCTTTCAAATTTTATATTCCCATTATAAACATTTAAAATTTTCGAATTATTATACAAACGTTCTTTGCCAGTGCATTGAGAGTGAGAGGCTGCAACTCACTCATACAAGCACAAAATAAGGTTGTATTTTTATGCCGATCCCTGCTTTAGATACCATTTTTTGAGCAACTCCAAGCAAGTCGACATTGAACCAGCGCAGTGTTGCCATAACGGCGATTTTCTCGTCAGATCTAGCGATTTTATTTCACCCCTAGCGGGAAAAATTGTCCTGTAGCTATTAGCCAAAAATCTAGCGATTTTTTTTATCAGCCGTAATATAATCTCTAAAAATTGGTTTTATGTTGAAAAATATTGTAAAATTCGCATATTGATATTGTTTTATTATAAAAAACAACTTCTTAAACGATTTTAGTAAAAACCCTTTCTAAAAAATGCACATTTCAATAAAATATGGGTATTAGGGGTATAACCAATTTTTGGCCCTAGCACCACGCGATGGCGAAGGTTGTGTTATTTACGAAAAAATAATTTTGGGGTCATTTCGGATAAAAAACCTCACCCACGACTTCTTTTAAAATCCATTGTTTTTAAGTATTAAACACAAACTCGGAATATTTGAAACACATTAATAATTTTCTTTGAATAATAAAAACAATTAAAGTACATAACGTAATTTTCAATGACATACATTCAGCTTCGTAAGTATTTACACAAATGTTAAATGCAGGTTGATATATTGATAAAAAAAACTTTTTTGCGCCTTTTAGGTAAATAAATAAAAAAATAAATCATTTAAAAACTTTACCGCGTTTGGTGGGTGAACTTTTTTGACAACTGCGAAAAAGTAATAGCATTTTTTTATATAATTTTCAATGGCCTATTCGACTATGCTAGGGCCATTTTGATATTTGCAAAAAATTGCAAAAAGTTATATCCCTAATGGGTATGTACTTTGTTACCGCATAATGGATTCTATTGAGTATTTTAAATACTAATATTAATTCAATGAAAATCAGGATTTATTATTTAAAGCTTAATCATAAAATTGATCATTATTTAAAAGTTTATAACACTTTATATGCACATATTAAAGAATTTTTGAGTAAAAAACTGCTTTAAGTACCATTTTTCAACAATCTAGCGATAAAATCGCTAAATTTTTTAGCGATTTTTTTGTCTGATCTAGCCATTTATTTTGAAAATTTGTTGGCAACACTGAAACAGGGAGACACGTCATGGGATTTAAGAGACTTAAAACGGATTTGTTTTACATTACCCAGCAAAAGTTTTTTGAACTGATTAGCTATGAATTTATTCTAGAACAGGTCTTTTTTCCACCGATTCCGTGGAACGGGTTCTAGAACTGATTCCAGGGAGTCAAAAGGAAAGGTTTCACTGTCGTAGAACCGGTTTCAAAGCAACCTGTTCTCGTTTAGAAGAAAAGAACATGTTGCTTTTGGGACATCTTCAAACAAAAATCACCAATGATAGAACATAAAGTAGAACAGATTGCATGCAATTAGGGGGCAAATTACCGCAGTCGTGGTCGAGTTTTATTCGATATCAATTATCGTTATTTAAAACATTAAAAATATTAAAATTAGGTTAGAAGTGAAGCATTTCGTTCCTTAATTACAAATATGAGTTAAAGTTGTAACAATAGTTATTCCTGTTCTTTTATTTGCACTTTAAAAACGTGATTTTTTAACAATTTCGAACGCTTACGACTGTGGGAATCTGGCCCCTGTTGTTTACAACCGGTTCTTTGCATCCGACAATTTCTCTGGGTATCGCAATTAATTTTTAATAAAAAATTTTTGATTTTTTTAAACAAAATAAAAAGTTGCTATTTGTAAAAAAAAATGCTTTAACACTATTTGTCTGGCTGGGGCAGGCTTTAGGAAATACAATAGACAATATTTCATTTCCGTTATAATTATTTTAAAATATAAAATTAATTTTCAAAAGTGAAAGCAGTTTTTCAGCCTCCAGTCGATGATTTTATTTATATTTTTTTTTTAACAAAAACAGTGCGTATTAATTTTTAAAATTTTTTTACTGCAAACATTGAATTTTGAAAGGCTGAGGAACTGCTCTCACTTTCGAAAATCTGTGAGAAAGTTCGAACAAACAAATCTGTTTGTTACTACACACTGACGGAATTTTCTACATGCTTTTTATGAATTTTTATATTCATTCGTTTATTCTTCTTCTTAACCTCAAACCTATTAATTAAAATTGATAAAATTGCATATTAATTACAATATTAATTGCAACTGTCTATAGGACGTTAAAACAACACTGTACTAAACTTTTCATTGAATTGATGAAGTTTTATGAAAAATTTTGTATTATTTATTGAAAATACATACACCAAATGAAAAAGCTTTTTCGTAAAATTTGTGAAGAAAACTTTATTAATTTATTATTAGTAAATTAGCTCAAAATTTCTTTATTGTTAATGGTCCTTAAAAACCGAAAAGACTGAGAATTTAACAATTATTTATGCTTCTCTCAAACTACTAATATTCCGCAAAACTTTTTGCTGATTTTTGCAGAGTAAATTGGTATTTTCAAATAGAGCTTAACATTTTTTATATTAATGGCTCTTTACATTGGCTCTTCTAATTTTTAATATTAAAAATAGTAAGCTCTTTGTGTTTTTATTCATAAAAAGTAAACAAAATATATTAATTTTGCATTAAACGATTAATCGCCAATTTTCTCGATTAACCGACCCGAATAACCGATTAATTAATTTTAGTGATTTTTCGAATAATGCATTAACCGGTTAACCGCCTATGTCGAATAATTGGAAACACTACCGAGAAGTTAAAAGTGGAAAGAAAAAAGTGGACATTATTCCCAGAAATAATGGGGATTTGGACCTCTTTTAAAATGGTCATAATACTCATTATGGGGACTCTGACCATAGCAATTGTTGACAACATAAATCCCATTATGGGGTTATTACCGCTTCGAAAGTAGACATAAGCCCCGGAATGAATTTTTTAAAATTTTTAATATTTCCCATTAAAAATTGTTAGATTTGTAATTTTTAATGTTAAAGCTATTATTTTTTTTAAGTTTTAGGGTCATTTGCATAATAAATTTTTAAATTTCTAAATGGTTTATAAAACAAATTTTTCACACAAAATTAATAAGCACTTTAAAATATATTTATGTTTGAAAAAAAAAATTTTTTTTAAACAAATGTCTACTCAGTTGTTATAATACTACTTATTCTTGAAGAATTATCATTATATCAGAAAATATTGGATTTGAATACGCCGCGAGTAAATCGCCGCAAAAGTGTAAAGCGCCGCAGGCGAATAAGTTTTTTTTAAGTTTTGTGATTTTTAATGAAAAATGAATTTCTTATTTTGTTTTTACACTCACAATAACACAATAAATATATTTTTTAACTTTTTCTATCAGTCATTCAATAAATAAAATACACAAAATACGGACTTTCGGTAGAAGTTAAAATATTCAATCAAAATTTTCTGTTAAAAACAATCAGTTGTTAGAATACAATTAATTTTAAAATAAACTGAAAATGAATTTTGGGGCATATTTTCATTTGGTGAGGTCATTTTTCATTATATTTTTGGGGTTAATTTTCATAATGAAGATTTGCCCCAAAAATTTGGGCTAAATTTCATTTTAAGATTGGGATCATATTTCTTAGGGCCATTTTGCGCAACGCCGCAAAAAGTATTATTTTGAGGGGCTGTGAAATTTGAAAAAAAATTTTATACTGAATAATGAAACATTTTTGCATTTTATTTTCAAATTATCAATACATTAATTTCATACTTAAGGTGTCCAATAGAGAGCATTAGACAAAAATACACACTAATTCAAAACAAAAAACAAAAACAACAAAAAAAATTTACCACAATTTGCTTTGTCATCTTCCAATATACTACTCCGCTATTTCGACAGATCTAGCAATGTAGTGACATCCATTCATATATAACAAACAATAGAAAATAATAATAATTTCTTTATCGAAATATTGAGTGGTTATGTTTATTACAACCGGAAATATTTACTTGGCCGAGACCCACTTTTTATTACACCTAATAATATCCTGGAAATTGGTAAAATTCTTGGAATATTACCCAAATCGTACCGTGGTATCATATGCTGTGGGTATCATATAGTCGGTATGCCCAAGGTCTCACATGGTCCTGATGAACGGCAATACCAGGTTTTTATGCAACAGATGGCGCTGACTGCTGTTTTGTTTTTTCTGGCAATACTGTTCTCTTTAGTGGGAAGCAGTGTTGCCCGAAATGTTTTAGCTCATTCCCATTTTTAAAGTTTAAATCCCTAATGTTATACCCAATTCATTTTAATTTAAACAAAACCCAATTTAAAAGAAAAAAACAGAAGCTAATCTAGCTTCGCTCTTAAGTCCAGATAATTATTTTTAAAAAATTACTCAGCAAAGTAAATAAAATTAAATAGATACCCCTCATTCATCTTAAATACTTTACGAAGAAATATTTACTTTTTCACTCGAACTTTAAAGGCCTCAAATCTTTGTTAAAATTGTCAAGGTAAATAATTTTCCCAATTTTGTATGGAATTTCAAAAACTACTCTTACTCTTTTTGGTTAAGAGTAAATCTAGTAGGTGTAAGTTCTATTGCTTGTAAACTATTTTGAACATAAACTTTGCATAAGTCGAGTTTACACGATTCAGATAGTACATGAGAGGTTAGTATATAAAAACTCCAGGTACTTTTTGAACCTACATAAAATTTATTTTTTCTGAGCCCTTTGCATGTAGAAATTTCAGTATTTTGAAAATATAAAATTTTTTCATTAATTATTGAGCTTGATTGCTTTTCGTTTTTTCAAGATTTATAAATATGTATTTAGAGAACATTTCTTCAATAATTCAAGTATTTTGTAGAAATTCTGAAATACTTTAACAGACCCAGTTTAATCGACTTTACTTTAAAATAATATGCATATAATTTATCCGAAAATTCTTCTTATTTTCGGCCTAAAACTAAATCTTTTAAAATTTACAATTTTTGAATGTGTCCCCAAACCGAAGTCGAAATCCCTAATTTGGGCCCAAATCCCCTTATCTTGACAACTGTGTTAGAACCTCATTTGACAAGATAAAATCCTCCCTTGAAAAAATTTCCCAAAATAAAATCCTCTTGACAAAATTGTCTACATGTTAGCGTCATCTACAGTTTGTTTAAAAAATTATTGATGTTTATATATTGAATGCATATAATCAAAGCACAGGGTTTAACTAAAAGAAAGTTTCGGTAAAGAACATAAATTAAATATTCTTGGTGTTTTAGAATTTTTCATTTTCAACTAGATAAGCATTAAATTACAAAAAAATCTTTGCTATCAATGATATTCATTTATGGATCTGTAAAATGTAAATCTTTTAAAAACAAAAAACGTTTAGTATTTTATGATTGCATCACAACCAATAGGTCGAAATCTTTCCACGAAAGGCGATAATATAATTAAAAGTGGTCATAAATATTTTACAATTCTTGGTAAAACGAATGTGTATGGAAACTACCTTAGTAATTTCCAAGCCCACATTATAATATGTATTCGCGGTTTAACAAAATACCTACAAAACAGCTGTTACTTCTCTCATTCATTTCTCTTATTATCACTCCCTCTCCGTGTCGTTCGTTTAATACTCTCTTTATGACCTATTCTCCAGGTATATGTTATTTCTTTTTTTTTATTTCTAAATTTTGTATCATTTTAACAACTAAGTGTGAATATTTTCGTGGGCATTTATTAAAGATGCATAAAAAAAAACGAACAGAAACAACCGATATTATGACCAGGCTGGCCAGACTTGGGGTTTTGTCCCCAAATTTGGGGATTTTTTGTTGGTCTTGGGGATAAACATTTTCATTTGGCGACTCGGGAATTTTTTGGGGATTAAAAAAATTGTTTGTGGATTTTTTGGGGATATTTAAAATTTTGAAGATTATATTAACTTTGTATAGTTTTCAGAAAACATCAGCCAAGTTTGTTCGCATACTTTCAAAAAAAGTAACGAATTCACCCTTTTAAAGATTTTCTGTATTAATTTAAAGCTTTTTAACCAGGGACGTAACAGTTATAACTTTTATTCAAAAAAGTGATTGTTTTACAATTATTTCCTGTTTGAGTATTTTTAATTTTCTGTTTATTTGCTCTGTTTGATTTATATTTTTAATTCAAACAAAAACAATCCAAACACGATTTTTATTTTTTCAAAAATAATAAAAGTTATTTTGTGATTTTTTTTCTTTATCAAAAAATAACAATTAAGAATATAAATCAAAAGCCATGGAACCAATGACTTCACCAATTATAATATCCTGATGATGTCAACTAGTGTTAATAAAAGATTGAACAGTGATTTAAAGTGAGTAAATATGTATATTCCAGCAACTTCCGGCATTCAATTTAGGTCAATTTTTAATTTTTATTTTATTATCAAATAAAAAAGTTAGTGCTTATTTTTTTCAAAAAAATCATTCTGTAACTTTTATAAAAAGTTTTAAAATAAAAATCAAAAAACAACAGAAATTTATAGAGTAAAATATAAAAATTGAAAAAATTAAAATCTTTGCCAAACTTTGTGATTTTTTTGTGCAATATGATTTATAAAATATAGTGCATTATTGAAATATTATAATTAAATAAATTTGGGTGGTGACTTTTTTAGAAATATAACAGTTATTTTGGGTCTCTGTTTTTAACACAAATAACTCCTTTTTTCCTGAGAGTTTTATATGATTAATGTCCCAGAATCTAAAATATTGTTTATCTAAAAAAACATCATATCGATTATGGATAAGGGTCTATTGTATTAAACAGACAAACTTTAAAAATTCTTTAAAAAATGCCTTAAATTCTTGAAAATTTCAAAATAAAATATGTTTAGGGTTCGATTGGTTTTTTTAAATAATTTAATAAAAATTAAACGTTTTCTTCGTAAAAGTTCCTAAATTCTGGGAATTTTTCTAGACATTTATACAAAAGCAATCCAAGAATTTTTAAAATCAGTTATTGTTAGTGCTATTTTTTATATTTAATGTAGTTTTTATGCGGATAATGTTCATTTTAAGCAAATTAAATAAGCTCTACTACCTATATTTTCCAAAAAATTTTTTAGTTAGGGATTTTTTGAGGATATTTTTAGATTTATTTGGGGACAACGAAAAAAAGTATATGGCAAGCCTGATTATGACAGTGTTATTTTGGTGTTTCTTATGCCTGGCTTACCAAAATGTGTAAAGACATATTCAATTTTCTAATGATTGTCTTCATAATGTCCATTTGCTTGGTTAGCAATACCAACAACAATATAGGTACTGTAGAGGTTTGTAAATCTTTCTTTTCAAACCCACAATAAAAAGTCTTGTAAAATTAGAAGGTCAACTGGGCGCGTACATTAGAAATTAATGATTGCTGGAATTTTGTCGGCTTTGCATGTGTTTATCTTTCAGTCTTCTTTGATTTTTTTTTTTTTTTCAAACCCTAAAAGTAGCACTGGTCTCTTGTGTTTTATAACATTTATTTTTCTACTTTATCATCAGTTTTTTGATGGTTAAATCACACAATTAAGAAATTGCTGCTGTATGTGAATGTTAAGTAAAAAATCGAAAATTGTAATTTTTTTTAATTTGCATGAAGGGGTTAAATTGTGTATAGCATGCTAAAATTCTTTAGTAAATTATCGGCATTTATCACAAGAAGAAATTACAGACAATTTATGATTCAAATGAAATGTAAATATTGAATTTCGCATTTCAGGAATTTAAATATTTTGAAATTGATGTCAAAAGGAAAACTAGCCGCCAATTTATTAGGAAATGGCATAAACATCTTTTGCTTAGAAATTAAACCATGATTAGAAGTAAGTGCGACAATTCTGGTTAAAAGAAAAGTTAACCCTCTAACCGGCCTAAGCTTTTTTGCAATGAAATTTATACCATGTGTTCCTCGCGAAAAATAAACAATAAGTTCTTCTACAAAATTTTTTTTCATTGCATACTTTAGGCGAATGGGCCAAAATAGTTTAAGGGTGAATATCGAAAACTAGCGCATAAAAATTACTAGGTTTAGGCACAAATTACTTCTCTTACCAAGAAGTAATTGCAATAAAAAAATTACATTTTTTGTGCTGTTACTGAAGAGGATGTAGCGATTTTCGTTTTTCGAAAAACGCGAAATTGAGCGAAAACGCACCAAAACTTTAATATATATTATTCAAACTTATAACCTTTGCTACCTATACCAAATATATTCTTTTTACCAAATTTCAGAAAAATCCGTCCATTCGTTTTGAAGTTAAGGCGATGTCCTTTAAAGGTATCCTTATGAAATCCTGTGTGTCCTTGGACCAAAGTAAGGAACTTTTTGAATAGCTTAAGCTCCAATCTTACTTCATGGTCATTATAAATTGTTTTAGTCAATTTAAATATGTTTTTTAGATTTCTGAAAATTTTGGTTGTTATAAATATTTAATTTTTGAAATTTTACGAAATTTTATCTTTGACACTTTCTCGCTTCCAAACCGTACATTGTACGAGTATACAAAAAAATTCTTCACAAAAAATTTAATAAATTTTGTTTTCTGATTATAAAATACTTCTTATTATAAAATACTCCTTTGGCGCATTTCTGGTCAATTTAATATACCCCGCCTGGAGGCGGGCTTGCCGGTTAGAGGGTTAATGTGGAATTTCTGTTTAATTATAAAAATGATCCTTAAAAATTTGTGCTTACCGGGCTATCTAAATAATACTTGTGGCATCACGACTTTATATTCGTGGAGTAGAAAATACCTCAACAAGCCATTTGGAATTTGAATGGCAAGTATAAAGTAATCGTTTTAACCGGGGCCCGAAAATAGCCGAGTTATACAGTTCCAGACTTTTTTCTTCCTTCCTGTGTGTACTTCAATCTCTCAATAGTTGTTTCTAACTGTAATTACAATTATTTTTCTATGAAAAAATACAAAACAACTGTTATGACAGTTATTTAAGAAAACAACTAACGAAAAGTACTGTCATTTCGTTACAGTAATTTAAAGCAGTTATTTTAAGTATCATAATAAACAACTATCAAAACAGTATTTTTACAGTAAATAGTTGTTTTTGTTAGTTATTTAAAAAAATAAAAAATTTCGTTGAATTTCGTTGAATTTAAAAAATTTTTGTTTAGTTTATATTTTTGCATCTCCAATGCATAAGAGCGTAATAACTGGAAAATTCTTTGGAATTTTTACTTCAATTTTAATTAGGCACACATATTTTTGTAATCGAAAGAAAAAAAAATATTATTTTTATTAAAATATACTTTTATAATACCAAAAGAATTAACTTGTAAAAAACAGTAGTTTTTACCCATTTTGTCAGTAGTTTTAAAATTTTTGTAGTAAAACTTTGTCAGTTAATATTACGACATTGTTAGTTATTTTTAATGCATTTCTTAGTTATATCTCAACAGTTAAAAATACACACATTTTTAGTTATTTTTAAGTTAAATATGTACCTTTGTCGCCTTTTTAACTGAATATACCTTTGTCTTCTACCTACAAACTTTTTTTAGAGAATATGAGACTGCTTCAAATAGGAACGATATGGAATGGAAGGAGGAACCAGTGGAAGTGGAACATTTAATACAGGGAACGGGAACGAAATGAAATGGGTAAACAATTTCCTTCTGAGTATCTATGTACGCTTCTTATGAATGTGGAATATGTTCTTACACTCAACCAAATAAGTCTGTAATGGCTACTGAAACTTTTGTTGTTATTACGGGAAATTTTAGTTGAACCCGGCGGTATTTTGTTTGCTTATTTTAGCAACATATGACTGCTGATCTCTAGTACAACAAAATTAGTAGAAAAATTTAGTAACCTCTACTAAATTTTAGCAAAATTGTTGTAAACTGCAATTCAAAATCGATTTGCTAAAATCAGCCAAAAAAATTTAATAAATATCAATAATTTTAGTACAATGAAATTACTATAAATAATTGTAGACGCTACTAAATTCAGTATATTGTTGTAAACTACAATTTAAAATCAATCTGCTGAAATTAGCAAAAAAGTGTACTAAAATATAAACAAACTGTGTTGCTACAATAAGCAAAAAATACCGCTGGGCTCAAAACAGTTAAATTTCTCGATATAACAGCAAACATTTTTAGTAGCCATTACAGACTTTTTTTTCCGTCCGTCTGTCTGTCTGTCCATGCATTTTTGTGCGCACTCTACAGGTCGCAAATATTAAGATATTTTGATGAAATTTGGTACACAGACCTATGTTGGCCCAGTAACGCAGTCTATTGATTTTGGTGAACATCAGTCCATGTTTAGATCTAGTGCCCATATAAGGGTCCCCCTAAAATTATATTGTTTATACGCTGCTGGTCGCAAATATTAAGATATTTTGATGAAATTTGGTACACCGACCTATGTTGGCCCAAGGACGAAGCCTGTTGATTTTGGTGAACATAGGTCCATGTTTAGACCTAGTGCCCATATAAGGGTCCCCCCAAAATTGGCTTGGTTACAAACTGCAAGTCGCAAATATTAAGATATTTTAATGAAATTTGGTGCGCTGACTCACATTATAGAAAATTTTGACACAAGCCCCATTTTAACACATTCGAATTTCGGATACAAACATTAGTTGGCTTTTACCCAGACTGGTGTAGGGTATTGTATAGTCGGCATGCCAGACTTTAACCTTTTTACTCGTTTTATTATAAGATCGTAAAATAGATTTATCTCGGAAACTAAGCGAGATAGAGCAAAATGGAAAAAAATTCGTCACTCTGTACCTATAAAGTAACCCTTATTAGACACATATACTCCCAATAATATATATGGGCCCGTCTAGCGTCAGATCCCGGAAGTCGAAATTTTAAGCGACATTTTAACAGAAATTTGTAGTTAAATCAAGTAAAATTTCTGCTGAATTCAGCTCAAATTTCCTACCTAATTAAACTGAAATTGTCCGTATATTTAGTAGTATGTAAAATTTAGCTTACCTAAATTTAGCAGACCATGATTTTTAACTTTAATGAAAATTCTGCTGGCGCAAATTTACGTACTATTTCCTGTTATTTTAGCAGAATTTTGAACTATTTTAACGGGCTTTTTTTTATGAGTTTAGAAAAAAAAATTGCATTAAAAATTAGTACAAAAATTGTGAAGTGCGATAGAAAACTCTTTACAAATTTGTTTACTAACTTTTTTATCTGAGCGTATGTATCAAACATAGTTTTAGTAAAAAGAACGTATCACATGTAAACCTAAGTACAAGTAGCAGTGGTTTGTGAAAAGATCTCTCAACATATTTATTAAAATTTGTTCCCACACATCCCGATTTTATCATAACTTCAAAAACCATTAATTACTTTATAAATACAAAACTTGATTACTTAAAAAAAAATGTGTTATTCTCAGAATATTTTTCATTTCCACTTGACCAATTAACATCAAAAGCGGCACGAGTAATATATCTAGGAGCCACATAACAATGTTATTAAATAATAATTTAAGATGGTTCAGTTACAAAACTCTAAGATCCACTGTAAGTGGTTAACCAGATTAAAACAAAACTAAAATCCGGAAATAACAAAGTGACAAAACATTTACTCAATTACTTCCTTACAAATATTGTTATTAAAATTAAATATTTAAGAGCTAAAACGAAAATCAATAGTATTTAAAAATGATTTAATGCTCTTTAAACATCTTAAATACAATTAAAAAGAAAAACCAACAAACAAGAAAATACCGCTTTCAAGTGGTATGTTTTTTAAGCAATCAAACAATAGTGGGGAGTCCTTGTCAATAGCTACTTAAGCGGCAATTAGCAGTGCCAAATAGGCGGCAGCGGTTATGTACTCGTATTAACAAGATACAAAATAAAACTAATAGACGACTTGTTACACGATGATAAAAACTACTTTCAATGGGGCGTTTTAATTGTATGTAAACGAGAAAAAAAAAAGAAACAACGAACTGTTAAGTGTCGACAATTATGTCATATTGACGTCACTTTGATCTTGTATCCGTTTAAGTCTTTATCTCATATGGTGGCAATGGTGGATGGTGATTGAAGTGATGTTCGTTCGACTAGAATGAAAGAGAACAAAAAATTAATTTGGTTTTTTTATTAATTACTTGTTCTTTTTAAGTGGTTTAAACAATCTCTCAATCTATTAAAACATAAATTTAAGCGCCTTTTATTAGTCGGAAATCCTTAGCCGGAGGGAAAAATTTAGGCGGCGCCTTATATAGACTACTCATATATGTAACAATGTGATTAACAAGGATGTAGGAAAATTTAAAGTAGTTTATTTTTAAACCAGACATTAGTTGGCATTAAAGTATATTATATGATTTGGTTTAATGGGCCTTTTACTGACAGCATCAAATCAAAGGGACATCGACTTAATCGATACATTTTGAAATATTCGTACTAAAGATGGGCAAGTGTGTGAATTTCGACTCACTCACGCTCATGAGAGAATTTTTCTACTTAGACTCCCTCTCGTTCATGTGAGTAAATTATGATTTTACTCACACACACGCGCAATCACGAATAATTCAATTGAATCGATCTACACTCATAGAAATAAACCTGTGAAAATAGCACAAAAAGCTAATAAAAATTAGTTAAAAAATACCTTGTAAAAAAAACTGCCAAAAATAGCAGATTGATTTGCTAAATACTAGTTAAATAAGAACAGCAAAAATAAAACTGTTATATTTACGGAATTTTAGTTATATTTGAGAGCACAACTCAAAAATGTGTGATTTTTTGCAAATTTTTTGCGTTTATTGTGAAACATTAGTACAATATAAATTTTTTCAAAGTATTGGCCATCGTTAGCAATGACATTTTCCCATCTTTCTGGCAATATATAGATTCCGCGCCAAAAGAACTGCTAATTTTTTGAGGCCAAGAATGAATCAACCCAATTTCTGATACCCTATTCTGAAGTGAAGCGTATTTCAGTGAGAGCGTTCTGCATCGATCGAAACAAATGATAGTCGGACGGGGCAAGGTCTGTAATATAAGGCGGGTGAGAAAAAACTTTCCAACCACTATTTTCTAAATAGTTTTTAACCGGTCTTGCAAATATTACGAATTCATGTCAGGTCGAGTATACCGGGCATTTTGCGGTCAATGGTCGCTTCAAACAAAACAATTGTGTTCGGTACAGCTCGGAATTCCCACCAAACACAAAGCATTATCCTGGCGCCATGGATACTCGGCTTTGGCGTTGATTTGGTTGGCTGGGCTTCACATATGATTTCTTGAGCTTCGGGTTATCGTAATGGATTAATTTTTCATCGCCAGTAATGATTCGATGCAAAAATGACTTCTTTTTATGGCGTTCAAGCAGCAAAATCGTCCTTCAATATCTCTCGGCTTCAAATCGCGTAGTACCCAATTTTCTTGCTTTTGGATGAATCCTGCTGCTTGCAAACATTTTGAAATTGCTGCTTGAGTGACTCCCAATGATTATGCATGTTCTTCTTGAGTTTGGCAATAATCTTCATCGAGTAATGCCTCCAATTCATCATTTTCGAACTTTTTTCGCTGATCTGGACGGTCTTAGTCTTCGGTGTCGAAATCAACATTTCTGAACCGCACAAACCATCTCTCGGATGTTGCAATTGATGGAACATATTCAGGATGAGCCTCAGTGACAAATCGATGTGCTTCAGCTGCACTTTTTTAAAGCAAAACTTCCCGCCAATGATGCTTTGTTGGCAAAAAATGCGACATTTTCGCAGCAAAAAAAAAACTTTGTTGCTTACCCTATTTCGTTTAATGACTAACAAGGGAAGTACTTCAGCCTAAACACTCCGATTTTGATGAAATTTGGTAAAGTAACAAACAAACTTGATTTTTCGCAAATTTTTCTGCAAAGTCTTTATATAGTTTACTCGAATAATCTACTTAATTTGTAATTTTACCAATATCTTGGCATCCATTTCTTGTGAATATAATATAATATAAAAATATAAAATAAAAACGTAGGTAATCTAAAATTGCTCACTTTGTTTATTTGCGTTTATATTAATATTAAAATATAAGAAAATCCAGGGATTTTTGAGAAATAATCCCGGGATTCTGAATTTTGCCAATCCCGAAAATCCCAGGATTTCGGGATTCGGGATTTCCCGTTTGGCATCCCTAGTAGATATACATATTTATATACATATATTTCGATTTTCATATGGGAACACCATGTTTTCCTCCATTTGGGAACCCTTGTTTTAGGAGATATTGCAATTTCCGCCGATTTTTTCCGTTGTCTTCGCTTACTAATTTTAATATTTGCGAAAAATGTAAAATGAAAACTGAATATAAATCTCTAAAAGCCTCTTCTATTGTAAATTTTTTTAATACAAAATTTTTAATATACATACACTAAATTTGAAACCTTGAACTCGGACAATAATTCAATAAAGTATTTCTCCTGTTTAAAGAATTCGCAAATTGAAATCATATGTTAAAAAATAAACCCTTTCTGTACTAAGCCCTTTAAAGAAAGGATTAAACACTGTTTTTTTTTTTCAAATCTATTTTTGAGGCACAATACTAGAACCTATATTCTTAGAATATCTTTTTAATCCTAACCAAAATACAAATAGATCATAAAAACGCGAAAGAAAAAAAAAAAAAAGAATATCATCTAAAAAAAACAACATCATCAAAAAATGGAATACATTAGTTACTCTAAAAAACATGTTAAACAATAAATATTAATTTTCTAAAGCGATTTCATAGAAAATAACAAGAACAAAAGCAAACTTAGGGAAAAAAACTAGAATTTTTTAATAAAGAACTTTTCTCTTAACACAGAAAAGATATAAGATTTTTTAAGAATTCCTTTAAAAACCCACCGAGAGTCAATTTGTTTATGATGATTTTTATTAGGCATCAAATAAAATAATAAAAAAGATATTAGCAAGGTCACTTTTTCTTTTGTTTAAGGTTTCGGTTTCTCATAGGTTCTTTTTTGTTTTAAGAACCATTCCGAGAAATTGATCTTGTAAACTGAACTCTAGCGAAACTAGAACTAGAAGAATCAAGGCAGTTTTTTGCTAAACCATTTTGATGGCACACACAAATTTTTTACATTTTTTTAGTTTATGACTTTTTACAAGCACAAAAAATGGAAAAAACTATAATCGTTTCCGTTTGTTTCCGTTAAGTAGGTAGGTAAAAAGACACAAAAATTGACAGACACAAGAAAATCGCGCTGTAAACGCGAAATTTATTTTTAAAAAAGGTCGAACATGAAAACAATTGTGACTTCATTTTTTAGAATCCGAGCATGCAATTGAAACCTCAAGAACAATTGTGCTACATCATAGTTTTAATATTTATGACAGCAATTAACGTTAAAAGTCACAACAACATAATTTTCTTAACGTTTTGTTTTTGTTCTTTATTAGTAAATGAAAATTTTCATTTTAGTTAGATTTTTTTACAATCGCGACTATAAAAATGTTGGTTACTAAAGTTAAAATCTACAATTTTTTAAATGAAATACACAAAAAAAGGTCATTTGTGTATTGACAAAATACTCGTATCTGTAAAAAATATAGTGTGCACATTTGCAATTCCCTGCGCAGCATAAAAGTCAAACCGCAATAAAAAAATTTTTTTTTAATATTATCTTCTGGTACGTAGACAATTTTTGAAAATCACAGCAACGCGTGAAGGACGAAAAAATTAATATTGTAAAAACTAAACATTTGTTGTTTTAATTTTTTTTTTGTTTAGCAGTTTTTTAAACCAATTTCACAATAAATAGGTTTCACGCGAAATCCATTGTTTAAGCCATGGTGGATGAATGGTACGGTGGTACGGTCGATATTTTGCTGTTAAGTGAACAAAATTTCCAAATACTGAATACAATATACCTTTAAACACTATGGATTTTCGTGTTAAATTGGTGGTATATTTATTGTTTGCCACTTCTTTTTTGTATCTAATACCAAACTCCATTGCTTTTTTTCTCGTACATGCGCTGTAAAACTGGGGAGACTTATTGAGTGATATACAGAAAGATATAAAACTTTAATAAAAGACTATCATCAGGGTATAGTGGTTACAAATGATTTTTGTTTTAGAAGAAAATAAGAAAATGCCATACAATATTCAAAATTATTGATGGAACTCACAGTTTGTGCACTCATAGAAATAAACCTGTAAAAATAGCAGAAAAAGCAACTAAAAATTTGTTAAAAATTATGCTGAAGAAAAAACTATTAAATTTGCAGATTTATTTGCTAAATACTAGTAAAATAGGAAAAGTTAAACTAAAACTGTTAAGTTTACAGAATTTTAATTATATTTAAGTTAACTTTTAGTTAATTGAAAATGACAAATTGTAATGTAAAGTATGCAGAATATTTTGCTAAATATTAGTAGACTAAAAATAGTAAAAACAAACTGCTATATCTAAAAAATTTTTGTTATTTTGAAGCTAAATTTAGTTGAATGCAAATAGCTAAAATCAGCAGAAATTTTTGCTTTAAAGAATTGTAAATTGTTGTTTTCAAAAAACTCGACTTTTTTTCATTAAAAAAATCAAAAAAAAAAATCTTCAAAAATTTTAAATATTTTTGTAAGTTTTTTAGGCCACTAATTACACTGTGCTAGTTGAAAAATCCAACAAGCGGGGCACCCGATGGGTAAACCTAAATCGAAGTCGCTGAACCAGTGGTACTAGCCGTTTTTCTAGATTAGCTCTTGAAATAAAGATATTTGTATTTTTTTATTCGTTAAATGTACTGAAATTTGTATGAAGTGAAAAATTTGCATAAAGATTTTTAAGATGTCCTCACATTTTCAATCACAACTTTTGAACCGCAAGACCGATTTTGATTATTTTTAACATAAAGCTTCCTGGTAGAGTAACAGACAACTTAAATTAAAATTTACCATATTACAAATTAAAAAATCGAGTGTTTTGGGGTGTTTAAAACCATAATTTTCAAACTCAAATATCTTTTTTTTAAGAGCTAACCTAGAAAAACGGCTAGCACCACTAGATTCAGCGTACCCGAATTAGTTTTACCCACTGGGTGCCCCACCTGTTGGGGAAAAAAAGTCTCCGATTCGTGCACAGTGTTATTAAATCAGCAAAATTCTTTGCTGATTTTAGCAGGTTAAGTTGTTATTTTCTACACGCAGAAATTAAACTGGTTGGAATTCTATCGGAACCAACAAAATTCTTTCGTTATTCAAAAATTTTAATTGCAATTATTTAAAATTCATTATCAGGAAAGTGAAATTTATTTCTGAACAGAAAATATATACGGTGAACCAAAACACTGCCACATTATCCAAAATATTGGCTTTTCTAACCAATATTGAAAAAATCCTAACTTCTACATTACCTTCAATATAAACAATCGCCAATTTATCGAAGATTTATTCATTTGACTAAAATATCGGCAGCAAAAATCTAGTATCAGTTGTGTTTCAATAAAATTGATCACTCAATCCAAAGTATTAGTTTTTCTAATCAATTTAAATTTTTCAACTTTAGTAGCTTTAACCATTAATTTTCATTATTTTGGTAATTATAATAATATATAGTCTTAACACAGAAAGAATTTACAAAATTTGAATTAAATTTTTAAACACCTTTCTCATAGCAAATTTGTAAATTCAAAAAAAAAAGCTTTTTGAAGAGGCACCAACAAAAAAATTTGTAAATCCAAAAAAGTTTTTTTTTTTTTGTAACTTTGAATTTTTATTTTCAAACAATTTTTACGAGTTACAAATATTTCAAACAAAAAAATTGTTGGGAATAAAATTTCAATTTAAAAGAAAATGTGATTGCTTTTATAAATTCCATTGTTGGTGCCTACTGTTTTTTCTGTGTAGGAACAGAAATTTTATTTATCATAATAAAATTTTGGAATGTATCATATTTTTTCATATAATACATATGCATATTTAAATTCGAAGTTAGACAACAACTAAATGTAAGTATCTGTGGAGCAGGGGGTAGAGATCTAGCCTTGTAGTCTTAGAGATCAGAGTTCAAACCTTAACCAAGGCATTATATTTTTTTTAGATAATTTTTTTATTGATTCAAATTAGGTAAACCACAGAATTGATTTTCTGTTATTAATATAATTTTATTCAAAAACAAAATATTCAAATTTTCAATTTGAAATTTGACAAAAAAAAAATTACATCGAGTTTAGCCTAGAAGAAAAGCAATGGCCTGACAAACGGAAGGTCGCCGGTTATATCCCGGTTCGCGACATAAATTTTTTTTTTTTTTATTCAAATTAAAAGACACAATTGATTTTCTGTTGTTGATGTAATTTTATTTATAGACAAACTATTCAAACCTGAAGAAATTCAAATTTGAAATTTGACTAAAAAAATATAAATAGAGCTTATCTTAGAGGAAAAGCAATGAGCTGACAAGCGGAAGGTCGCCGGTTCTATCCCAGTAAGCGTCATAAAAAAATTTTAATTTTTAAATAAATTTTGTGGAATGTGTTATTCTATTTATAGAATTTATAATCCACAAATATTAAAGTAATATATTAATACAACAAAAATTCAAAAATTGTAAATAAATTTCAGTAATTACAACCGTATTAAAAATAAATAAAAATGATTGTACCTGGAACTACAAAAATTCGGTTAGAACTACGAATCTGTTTTCTGTATGTACCTACTAATAACAATTTAACGCAAAACTACTAAAATTCTGTATATTTACTAGTTTTATTTTTTCTGTTTCATAACTTAAATCACTGTGCAAACTTAATACTTATTTCCAGCATGTGCTTTTTTAAGCTAAACCACACAAGTGATGGCTGAAATCATTTTATTTTCATTAAGAGCTGCCTTCAATTTTATTAACTGTCGACATGCATCAACGTTAACCGAAAAAAAAACTTTATTAGATTTTTATTAAGGGCAACAGCGATGACGAAAATTGGCATGGTTCAAAATATACAACCAACCAAACAACCAGTAAGACAGCCATACAGACAAACTGACCATTTGTCTTGTTATCGTTTCACTCATACATATTCGTATCCAATTATCAGTTAATCGCTACATTTATCATGCAATTCAACCATTGTTTATTGTTAACATGCTAATATTTTGTCAATTTAACAGATTCACATTCCCCCCTCCTCAATAAATAATTTAGTGTAAGAAATGAATCAATATTGAACATATAAAACCAGTAGCCACCCTTAAATTTAATTTGTTCTGCTATTGAAGTCATACGCCGCACCCGTGCTGTGGCCAGATCATTGTCCTTTTTCCTTCTAGATGTTTTTTGTTTTTCGCATGTTTCCATCAATTAATTGGCATGTTATGGAAATTTGCTATCATTTAGAAACATTTACTTATGCATATCAAAATATTTATGCTCCATATTCATTTAGACTGACATCATCGACAACAATTGTCCTTTTTGGTATTTAATATTGTTACGCATATCGCTTTTGTGTAGTTGTTGTTGTTGTTTTGATTACATAACGTTTATTGCTTGTTAATAAACACAACCATCATATTACACTTAACTACTACACTCAAAAAAATAAGTTAGTAGAAAAATTAGTAAAACGTCTTGTATATCAAGTGTACTAGTTTTCAGCATTTTTTTTTGCTGAAATTCCGTTTTCAGCAAAAATTTTAGTTATATTTTTTTAGCACTAAACTAATTTTGAACTAATGTTTTACTAATTTATTTTGCTGCAAAAATTGTGCTCAGAACCGCATGCATAGCGTGGACGACAACCAGATAGACAAGATGTAGATGTCGCAGCTTGTCTGGAAACGGAAATGACAAAAAAGAAAAACAACTCTACACATATTCTATATTTAAATTTTCAGCAAATAAATTAACTAAAGTAAAATTTCGCTACAAGTTTTTTGAGTTTTTTTCAGTCTACTAATATTCAGCAAAAAGTTTAGTGATTTTAGCAAGGATTTTTTTCATTTGCAGTCGACTAAGTGTTAGCAAAACTTTTGTTGAAGATTACTATTTTTTTGGTAAAAATCAGCTCGCTGATTTTCAGCAAACCTTTTGCTGAAATTACCAACTTTTTTGCAAGCACGCTCCTGACTAAAAATTTGCTGACACAGCAACATTTTTTGCTGACTTTACTGACTTTTTTTTTTGAGTGTACATACACACATACGAGTATAAATATTTCCTTCCGTTTCCGTTTATTCGTTTATTCACATTAGTTTCACATTATATTCATATGTATCGTCATAATTGTAGTTGATTAGTAACGCTTTTATAAACATTTTAGTTGTTGTTACGCAATACTCGTTCGTATCTTTTTATCGCTCTGTTAGTATCTATGATTTTTTCAAAAGATATTTTTTCTATACAATTTATGATTGTGTTTAAATTTTTTATGCCTTACAAAGCATTTTATTCATCGATTCATTATTACTCATATTTTTGTAAAATGTTAGTAAAAGTTGTGAAAATTTATATTTGTTCACTTTAATAAATAGTGAGAGTGATAGACTTTTTATCAATGCTTTTTTTGCGTTAGATTAACCCTCAAAAGATGCCATCAACTAAGTAATGCAGTGCAATTTCTTAATACAAGGAAAATATCTACATCATGGAAGGAATAGAATATTGATTAGAATTTCTCTAGCTTTTAAGTGTCAGCAAAGATGTTTACACTCAGCATATTTTTGCAGTGCACTCATAAAAAATAAACCTCTAAACATAGCAAAAAAAAGCTACTAAAAATTAGTCTAAAATGGCCTTGAAGAAAAACTGCTGGAATTTACAGATTTTTTTATAAATACAAGTAAGATAGAGGGGTACTATTTATATTTCGGGAACTGGCAACACTAATGTCAATAGCTAAAATGTGGCAATACCATTAAAAAGTTTTACATTTTTTAGCATAGACGTACTCACAAGGTTTTGATGTACAAGTGCTATTTGTTTTGTTTACAGTGAGTTAAGAAAATCAATTTGGCCTAAAAATGGAAATTTCAAGATAAAGCATCATCAAGGGGGGATCCTTCGCCACTTTTTTTCAAAGCATTGTCATTTCTTAACCCCTAATTATTTTTCAAAAATTACTTTCAAATTGAAGATCTACATATCTTGGCTTTAATGTCCATGATTTTTATTCTAATTATTTGCATATTTTCTATTACTTTTTTAATGCTTTTCAAAGTAACCCAAATCGGCGTAACTTCCCCAAACCTGCGGGAAATTCGTCAAAAGACCTAGATACAATTTCAACAAAAAAAAATGTTAATACGGCAAAGTCAATGTTTTAATGACTGAAATAAATAATTTAGAATAAGTTCTTTAAGGTATATGATTCTTTTTAATCAATAAAGCTCCACTACATTAAAAAAAAAGTTATAGACTATAATATAATGATTCTTCAAAATTACAAAAAACTTAATAATTAATATAAATTTAAGAATGAACACGATTGTATTAATTTACTATTGAACATAGTTTAAACATATAGAAACGTCTTATAGAAAATTTTAGGCAGGAATGCACCAACTCTTCGTAGCTCCAGGGGCCATCTGGTGATTGTGCCCCAGAGACAGGCACTAACATAAAATTAATATTTTTCACACTTTTTAAGCATTTATTAAAATCAAATTATTATTTTCTGAAAGCTTAGGATCATCTTAGAGTATCTAAGTTAACTTTTAAATAATTGAAAATAACAAATTGTACTGCAAAATCTGCGGAAAATTTTGCTAAATATTAGTAGACTAAAAATAGCACAAATGAACTGTTACATCTACAAAATTTTTTGCTATTTTTAAGCTAAATTTAGTTGAATGCAAATAGCAGTATATTCGGCTAAAATCGGCAGAAATATTTGCTAAAAAATTTGTAAACTGCTGTTTTCAAAAGGCTAGATTTTTATTTGCATTTTAAAAAAAATCTAAAAAAACTTCGAAAATTTGAAATTTTTTGTGATTTTTTAGGCTACTAATTATTTAGCAAATGTTTTTGCTGATCTAAGCAGGTTAATTTGCTATTTTCCATTAACAAAAATTTACTCAAATATAACTAAAATTCTGTATATTTAACAGTTTTATTTTTGCTGTCCCTATATTACTAAGATATAGCAAAAATAATCTGCTAATTTTAGCAGGTTTTTCTGTAGCATCAGCAGCATCTGTGATAAATCTTAAATTATAAATAAAACTCAGATAAAACCATTCAGAAATGTAAAATATATATTTTATAATGAATTTCAACGCAAATTTAGATAATTCAGGTGCAAATTCCTAAAAAAAATAACGATTTTAAAATATGCATGTTCAAAAATCTGTTTTTTTCCTTTTGCCATAGTAAATACGTATAAAATTAATTTGAAATAAAAAAGATGTAAACTTTGTATTTCAGATTGAATTTTCTGCAATTCTTTTGATAAAATGAATTTATGTCATGTGTTAAAATTTTGCAAATCCGATGAAGGGATTTTACTAAATTTCCAAAATAGGAAAATAAGGGAAGTTTTCATTTTAATTGCAATTATATCCTAGATCCTTTAACTAATCAAAATAAATTTATATGGATCTAAAAGCACAAAGTCTATACTTTTGAACCATAATAAAAATTATCCTTGGTTTAGTCAGGTATATGAATAAATAAAGAATTTTAACGAAAAAACTGACTTTTTGCTTAAAATTAAGCTTGCGAGTATTTCAAAAACTAGAGCTAATGTTTAAATTTGGTGTTCACATTCGTGATATTCAACCCAAAATCTATCAGAATTGATATGTCGCATGCCCGATGCATTTTTAGTGTTGTACTGTGTAATTGTTTAGAACAAATGTTACACCAGTTCAACACATTTTTTGAAAAATCATTCAATAATTTAGCAAATAACTTAGTAACGTGGTACAAGTTTCTGCATCATTTAGAGATTATTCTTAACTGCGCTTTTTCATATATTTTGTATGGGAAGCAAAATGTCGCCATGTCGTCCGGCTATTTGTCATCGTAATAGAATCTATTTTATTTTCATGACGACACACTCAAAATATTTGTCAAATAGTTGCCATATTTTTAACTAATTAATGGTTGCCATTAGACCAGTTGCAAAAATTCGTACTTTGTTTACAAAAAATTAATTTTTTTGACAGAAGAAATATAATTGTAAATAAAATTACATAATTCACCGCAAAAAAGCAAAATTAAATACAATAAAATGTAAAACAACAAGAATTAATGTAAAACCAATTGAATTGATAAAGAATTGTGGCGAAACAAATACAACCATATTCTTGTTTTGCTTTCCTTTTTTTCTAAACGTCAACAAATGTCGACGGTCGATTGTCGCTGAATTTAAATTAATCGTAACGAATTTTGCTGTCGTTGGTTGACAATCGGCCCAGTTGTGATTAATCTCTTATGCGCAAAATCATATTACATTTATTTTTAAAGATTTCTTAAAACATTCCACTAAGTTTTTATTTAAATGTGATTTATTTTTGAGCAATTAAAATGAAATTTCACTTTAAAACAGTGCCACTGACATTTCATGTAATTCAAAATACATTTCATTTAGCCAAAATGTCATTTTATAGAAATTTTTGACACAACTCCCATTTTAACCCATTCGAATTTCGGATCCAAACATTAGTTGGCTTTTAACCAGACTAGTGTAGAGTATTATATAGTCGGCATGTCCGACTTTAAGTTTTTTACTCGTTTCTATTAGTATATTTTTAAATCAATAATATTTTCCTGATTGGGCGTTAATCTACCAGTCGAATAACTATGGCGACTGTAAATTTTTTAAGTTGACACCCAACTCTAAAATATATAGAATATCAATCCATTAGTTTATCAGTGATTTTCTATGTCTTTTGTTTAAAAACAAAAATTAAATTTTAAATGCTAAAAGTGTCATAAATGTTTGGGTATTATTATCAATTAGACGCTCTGTAGTTTAATTAGCACAATTTTATTGATTCATCACTTCAGTCATGAGAAAAAAAAATATTTTTTGTCTTCAACTATCGATCAATCGTTTGATTGTTGAAATCAATGATTTCAACAACTGCAACAACAGCTTTAAAAAAGGCGGCACATGTATAATGAAACCATATATCGTAAGTAATAAATTTCAGTTTAAAAACTAAAAATGTTAAAAAACAACAAAAATGCTGCAATACAAAAACAAATAGGTATTTACCAAAAAATAAGTTTCAAAAAATAATGGTCAGCATCAATCAATTGATTGAATGATTGTATTTTTTTTTTTTTTTTTTTGCTTACAAGGAAGTTATCGCCGAAGTCACCCACCAATTTCGCTGAAATTTGGATGACGGATGGAGGAGATAAAATAAATTAATGTGCCAACTTTTTAGCGGCCCAGACCCATATTAGGAAGGTAAAAAGGGGGCTTTACAACGGTGTATTTTTGGTATTTTTTCATACTTCCATTTTTTACATTTTTTCATACTTCCCAAATTACGTTTTTGATAGTACCCAGTGTAGAAAATCATCACCAGATATGTGGTTATGTAACTACATACTTGGTAATGGTAACTAGTTACTTTTGTTATTACATTTCTTATTACATTTATATGGCGATGTCACGAAAAATAATGAGTTATGGTTACACACCATACACATACGAAAAATTTTAAAAATATAGCGTTACCTATGTGCTTACCAATACTGACAAAAATAATGAGTCTAAAAATAGATTTTCAAAAAAATAAATTATGTATATAAAAAAAAATATTTTTTATTATATTTTTTTAAAATAAAATTTGCTGGTGCGGGAATCGTACCTGGGTCTACAAATTGCCAGTCAATAGCTCTACCATTTAATAGATAAAAACATAAATGACCTGCTGCACACAAGTCAGCTTACTCGCCAACATACAAAAAATCAAAAAATATGTGGTTACTTATATCTTTACTAGTGTTTAAAAAATATTGAGCCTAAAAATAGATTTAAGAAAATTTTCAAAAAAATCTAGAAAATTTTTTTCTATTTGAAATAATGATAAAAATAAGTCATTATTATATGTTTTAAAATAATGCAGAAGGTAAGTAGGTGTCATTACTGGCAGTCCAAAAAATAATGATATATCATTACCGTTTCTACACTGTGTAGGTAAATTAAAATGCATAAAACAATTTAAAAATCGAAAGTATCCCATTGTTTGCCTCCTTAGCTTCGAGATTGGGGCGCTAACAATGTAATATTAGTTTTTCCCCTCTATCACATATTGATTAAAATCGATTGGTCTCCCTAAGGATACGTTCCTTGTTAATTTCAAATAAAAATTAACATTTATTGGATTTGATGTGAGAGATGATGAGTAGTAAAATTTAAAAAAAAAAATCAAAATATTTAACGACTTGCTAACAAAACAATTGTTTGTTTATTCTTTTAACCAACCATAAAGTTATGCCTTCAAAAAAATACAACTTAACTTCTCTCAACAAATGTGGCAAGAAGAAACATAATAATTTTAAACAAATTGTTTGTGAAAAAAAAAACTATTGAAAAATAGAAACTCTTGTGAATGGAAGCGGCAAGAAGAGTAGTAAAGGATTTCATTTTTTACGATATTTGAGTTTTTAATAGTAAATTAGCACCTTCATATAAAAAGTCTTTATAATGATGGTCTTTTTGTTTATGAGGCTTGACTTTGATGCGTAAAATATGTGTGTTATATATGAAGTTGAATGAAATAGAAAAGGGCCGCATACAATTTTATACTTTTTTAGAAAATAAAATAAAAAAAAATTCCAAAAAATTTTAAACAAAATAAATAAATCTTTAAAAAGATAAAAAAATTAGCCATAACTAAATTGTAATTTTAAAAATCTTAGCTGTCTTTTTGCATTAGCATTGGTTCTTCACCATTAGGAACTGAAACTTAAACAAAATAGTACTTTTCCGATCCCGACGGTATTTAAAAAAAAAAAAACATATTTGTAAAAAAATCTTTTCAGTTCTAACAATATATTCGCCCGGAAAAATTTATGGATTGGGAAGGCTATTTTGTATCAATTAAAAAAATATATGAGGCTTAAACATCTGAACTTATTAATGAATCAGTTTGAACCATTACCTAATACTTCATTGAAATTTGCTGGAAAAAAATACTAAATCGATCACGCGCCTACAATAATAATTTTACAAATAAAAAGGTACTGAAAAAGAACTTTTGCACTGAAATTCCCATTCGTGATATTAGATGGTTATACGATTTTTATATTTCAGCCAACGATATGCATAATATTCTCCTACAAATACATATGTATACGTAAGTGATTGTAAATTTGTATGGTCTTTATTATTTCATACAAACATTTATTTTGTTTCCCATCATGATATTTTATTATTGTAAGAGATTTTTTATTTTTTTTTTCATTTCAAGCAAAGAGTTTTTTAAGATTCTTTAGATTTTTTTGATTAAAATTTTATGGTTTTATTACTGATGAGCTGTATAAATATTTTATAGATGTATGTTTAGTTGTTACTGATGATATAAAATGATTATGATTCAGTAGTATGTTGTTTATTTTTTGTTGGCGTATAATAAAACGTCGGCATTTTGGGGTTTTAAATCCTTTATAAATCTTTAAACTCTTTTAATTAAAATACACATAATAGTGTCAAAATTTTGTTTAATATAACAGTAAATACAAACTTTGGCTATGAATTTGACAGCGTTTTAATATCTATAGGGCGTTTAGTAGCTGTACAGTGTACACTACTAGAAAAAAAATCTGTAAAAACTTTAGTTAAAACTACTAAAAATTAGTTAAAGTTAGTGACCTTGCAGAGAAAATTGTTGAAATTAGCAGATTATTATTTTTGCTAAATATTATTAAGATAGGAACAGTTAAAATTAAACTGTTACTAAACAAAATTTTATTTATATTTAGTTTTAGATTTAGGTAATAGAAAATAACAACTTACCATGCTAAAATCAGCAAAAAAATTTTCCTGAATATTCAGTAGACTAAAAAATAACAAAAAATTTTTAATTTTCAAAGTTTTTTTTAACTTTTTTAATGCGAATAAAAATCTAGCCTTCTGTAATGAGTAGTCTACACAGATAAAAATAGTTTGCAAATACAATTAAACTTTTTGAAATAAATGGAATGGTGGGGTAACTGCGAATAAAATAAGCAGTGACGGACAATTCATCGCATTAGAGAAAAGGGTCTCAGAAGGACATGACTGGCAATCGTGTAACTTTTAAATTCTGAGTGCCGATGAGGCTTTAGTCGACATGGCGAATATTTTGGCGCCATTAAAAAGCCAATGCCAACTAAACACAAAACCAAAGGGGTTCCCTGACCTAGAAAATAGGTTGAGCAATGGGCCAATTACTCATTCTCATAAAAACCAAGAAATTAATGAAACACTGATGGTGCCCTATGTTCATCTTTATGAACTTTCTACTAATTATTTCACAAAATACTGTATATAATTATTATGAATTAAGGCAAAAAAAAAAAAAAATACAATAAACTTTTAATTGAAATTGCTCCTATAATTGAGTTTGTAAATACAAACACCATGTTTGTTGCTTGATTGTTGAATTTATTTCAATTAAATAGCCAACAAAGACATTTGCTGAAATTCAAAGAAAATATCAACAACCGATGTTGCCATATCAGAAAACTAGTTTATTGAAATTCAAAGCAAAATTTAAAAATCGAATTTGTTGATTTTAATTTATTTTTTAATTAAAAAACACGGCTTAAATATTTGTTTTATAATCATATTTTTTATTTAATAAAAGTGCTCCACAAGAGCACGGTTGGGTGAGTTACCCAACCGTAAACGTAACTTTAACGAATCAGCTGTTGCAAAACCACAAGAAGAAGTCTATACAATTGGTTACTAACGCATCTGTTGTCATATACAATTATAAATGATCATATATAACGTAATATATGATCACATATGGTGGTATATAAACCATATATTTTGAGATATAATAATGTATGCCCTCTTATAAAAATTTGTTGGTTGTATTATGTAAGATATTTTTATATATGATTATATATGATATTAAATGCTATAAGATATAATTACATATGATTCCATATATGGTGCAAGATTAACAATATAATTTGAGATATGTTTATATATGGTCACACGTCAGTAATATTTTCTGTGTTTAATATATAAAATTATATATAGTCACATATTACCTGAGAGACCCTACTATCGAATCCCAGCTCGGGAACAAAAAAAAAATTTTTTTTTACTTTTTTAACTCAATTTATTTTACTTCCCAGCTAAAAATCGACATATATGGATCCATACAGGTTAAATGTATGTTCATGCATGGCCATAAACATGCATTCATGACCACACATGGTTACATAAATCTCCATACATGTTTCATATATGACCCTACGTGTGCATTAACGAAATTTGAGGTAATATCTAGATGTGTGTACATGCATGAACATACACGAGCAAGCATGAACATGCATGAACATGCGTGATCATACATGTAGATATTACCTCAAATTTCGTTAATGCACACGTATGGTCATATATGAAACATGTATGGAGATTTATGTAACCATGTGTGATCATGAATTCATGTTTATGGCCATGATTAACTTATAAATATTTTTTTTACAGATCTTAAAAAGATGAAACAATTTTCTGTGAACTGTAATTATATTGTTTTTATCCCATTATTAATTTCTCAAATACAGACTGCTGATATTTATACTTTGGAGCCATATAAATCGGTGCCTAGACACTTCAACAAACATTTTTTTATCTTCTTCACCAAAAAAATTTCGTGAGTGGAAAAAACTTAAGATTTTTAATTTTTGTTTTTTGCAAGAATGTTATTAATTTATTTTTTCTAAGTCATCTTTATTTATAAATTTATATAATTATATATAACTCAGTAACAATAACGATGCTGTCTCATATAGTCAGCTTTTTTGTATAGCAGTGTGTGGCTGAGTGAGTTAAGTGATCCACTGCAACGCCAGCAATTTGGGTTCAAATCCTGCCGACGGCGTTTTTTTTTAATGAAATAAATATTTTTTAAATTTTATTAGCTTATCCGTTTGTATCTAATTGGATCTAATTTAATCCCATAGGATATTTTGGGATTTATCAGGATCTCAATTTTATATTATTGGATATTATTGGATGTCCCTATTTTGATATCTATTTGCATCTAATTTAATATTGTAATATATTTGAGGGATCTGATTGCATATTACTGGATACCCCAATTTTGAGATGAACTTGGATAAGATTAAATGTCGATCTATATCAAATGAGATATGACTACATATGCTAGATATAATGTTTTTTTGATCGGGTATGTGTTATTTTCGGCGCAGAAATTTTCTTAAGCCTACTGTAAACATATTTCCATCCGCTTAATACAAAATTTTGGTATATCATATGGTCACTTTTAGTCAACGCTTATATTTTTGTTTTTACAAAAAGGCGTGATTTAAAAACATTTAAAAATCTTTTCACGTAGACCTAAAGATTAAAAGGGTTATAATTAAATTTGTAAGGATTCAAAAATCTTTATGGATTTCTTCGTATACTATTTTTAATCTCTTGTAAATTTAAAATTAATCTGTGTAAAATATCCCCCAGATTATACAAATCAACAACAAACAAACAATTACGCATAATTTTTCAATTAACAAGTTAAAGTCAAGTTTCTCTTATGTTCTATTGCCTGCCAGAATAACAACCCTTGATAATATGCTATGAACACCATAATCCCTTATGATTAATTATGGACTGGAAAACCTGCAGCCCTATAGAATTTCTTATATTTTAACAACAACAATTGATAATTTGAAGTAATCTAAAGCTTGATGAAATGAAAACACATGTTAACCGTAGGCAAATAAAAAATAAACAGCAACAAATCAACTCCCCACTGTTCACACCTTACTTTACCAGCAACAACAACATCATTACAAATTTTTTTTTTATTAATCATCTAAAAATTGTTTTCATATTGTCAAAAAAGGTATGAATGAGTCTTCTTCTACTAGTCGAAAAAATCAAAATTATGGCAAAAAAATTTACTCATCTTCTGTTTAGACTTTCCCTAGAGAATCCAAAACAACCACTTTTTTTTTGCTTTTACTGGTGCTGTATCCCTAATGTTCCTTCATTCATCCTTAAACCCTTGTTTGTCATGCCTTTAAATAACAAAGTTTATACTTTGTTTTTGTATCTTTATTATTAAGTAATAAAATGTTACCACTTGTGTTAAAAAAAACAACAAGCTATTTTTTATAATGCTTAAAGTTGTCAAAACATATTTTTGATAGCTAAACAATAGTCTAAAGCAGAAATCCCTAAACATTTACTTTCGTGCACCAATAAAATTTAAGAAAGGAAACGAAAAGAAAAATGTATCTTGAGTAAGAAATTTTCAAATAAAATTTCCTATTTAAGAAATATTTAAGACAAAAATCCATCTTAGTTCTTGCTATAAAACTGCGCATTATTCTTTTTTCAATATAAATTCGCGGACTCATAATTACTAGTAATTTGGTGACACTAAATTAAGTTGTTTTTCACTTCAAAATTATTAGGGCTCCATCATGGAACGTTCCTCTTACAAAGCAAAGACTCTACCGGCTGAGTTAAAAATAACATGAAAAAAACAACATGCCTCATTCATACTGAACCCAAAACTAGTAGTTTTCAAATTTATTGTATTTTCGATTGTCAAATCCCATACAAATTTCAAATCGAAAATTAAAAAAAAAAAAAAAAAGAAAACTTCTAGTTTTGTGTTCAGTATGAATGAGGCTTAACACAAATGTAGTTGAAGTGTAACGAAAAGCCCCGGTTGACCGGTCGCGGGATAGGTCGTAATCAATTGTCTCCTCATTCTCCGTAGGGTATGGAGAAATTCTCTACTATTGTCGCCATTCGCTATTTGGAGGTTTACTTCTATTTTTTAATATCTGCATCGGATTTGATTAAAGGATTTTATTCGAAGAGATGCATGCAGTTGAGTAAAACCAAAAAATCACCTAAGCTACAGCATGAGCCCTACTTGTTGAGAACCCCTGTCTTAAATTTAGCCCAAAGCATAATGGTATCATCAACTGTTTTATGATGATACTTTTGTTGCTGTTGTTGTTTTCTATACACTCAATTAGCTTGTTGTATGTAGTCAAACTTTTTATTCACACCCCTTTTTATGTTGTTTGTTCGTAACGCTGCTGTAACGCTTCAATTTTTTATCTTTATCATGAAACAAATTATTTTTTAAAGCACAAGTGTAATGAAATTATATATCTGTTAGGGAAAAATATCATTGCTAATAATTTTTATAAAATTAAACAATGACTGTTCAGAAAAAGGATAAACAAAGTTATAACATGAAGCCAACCACGTTGGTTTTATTCAGCTGGTAGAATATATACAGGGTGAAGTTTATATTTCACAGAGAGTGAAACTGATAAAATATAAACAATTTGTCTCTAGTAAACCTAAGAATTGGTTTTTAATTTAAAGTACTCTACACTAATAGAAAAGATTTGTAAAAATGTTTGCTAAAATTACTAAAGATTAGTTCAAAAGTGACCTGCTTTGTAAATAAAAGGCAACTATGTTTTTCAGAAAAGTAAGGATTAGTTAGGATTTTCAAAGAGTGTTAGGTTAGGTTTAATGGAAGCCCTCCAAATGGAAAGTTCACTCGGATACCACAAGGCCCATTGCGAGTCTTCTAAGTTTCTTCCACATCCGCTGTGAAAAAATACTACCAGAAAAATATAAAACAATACAGATTCCCCAAAATGTACACTCGAGACATATCTGGCAAACTGTTCTGATCATCGAAGTATTTGCTTACCAGATATCTGAGTAGCAGTTTCCTCAGTCCCAGACATCTAGAAAGCAGATGATCTACTGCTTGCTTTTCCTCGTCCAGAAGAACCCTTACAGTAATCCGTAAGGAAGTGCGCACAGCGCACAACCATTCGGAGTCCTGTGAAAATTCCCAAATTTGCTTTCGTTCTCCCTGGATTAGGCAACGGGCATATAATCCAAGAAATACTACAAAAGATCTAGGCGGTCCTACTCGCCCTCATTTCTTTCTGCAAAAAAAAACTCAAATTTTGAGAACTTTATTCTATATAAAAACTTTTAGATTCTGAGGATTTCTTCCTAAAGAAAAAACCACAGATCATTATTTTTTTTCGCATAGAATATTCTCAGATTCTGAGGAAGATTCTGTAAAAACTTAAGAATTCAATGACTTTTCTATAGACCATCCTTTAGATTTTAAAAACGTTTTCCTAAATAGGAATTCTAAGCTTGTGATAGCTCCCTCTTATAGAAAAGCCTTTCCTTTCTGATGACCTTTGCTTTCGATTACCCTCAGTTTCTGAGTACTTCTTTGTACGGTTATTTTTAAAGGAAAAAGTTCTCATGATCCAAAGGTTTTCTATTGTCAAATACCCTCAGAATCCGAGGAGGTTTGTCAAGGAAAAAGTTCCCTGAATTTTAAAGGGTTTTCAGAGAAAAGTTATCAGAATTTGGGATTATTTTGTGAAAAAGTCTTCCGATTTCTAGGATTTGTTTTCATGAAAAATTTCTCTGAATTTAAAGGTTTTTCTACAGAAAAAATATGATAATTTTTGTAATATTCTTTATGTTCTTTATTTATGAAATATCTTAAATTCTTTAATAAAAAAGTTAAAAAATGATTGGAAACGGTGTTTTATTACATTTGGAATTGCTTAATAAATGCAGTCAAATCTACCGAATACCAAAAAATTCGGTTGTGCCAACATTTTTATATTCGAAAATACAGTTGGTATAACTGAAAGTATCTACAGCTTTAATCGAATAATCCGATAGTACATGCAACTACTAAAATTTGGTTGGCAAAAAATAAAAACTATGAAAAGAATTAGTAATATTCGCCCTTACTATCTAAATTTTTTAAATGCATATTTTAGTTAAAGACTTTAGTTAAACTATTGGGTGGCAGTATGCCTTGACTTGGTTTATTCTTTGAGAATTCTGATTATTTTCAACCAATCAAATTGTTTGAAAATAAAAATATTTTTGTAGGGTTTTCATTATAGATTACATAGATCTCTTACTCTTTGATATATCCTGTCAGTGCACGTATCTTATGAGAATGTGTTGGACATACGCCCTATACCTATACAAAAAATATTTGAATGTGTGTGTAAAAATTTGTTTGTTGACAAAAGAAGAAGAAGAGTAAGATATCTATGTAATCTATGGTTTTCATACACAAAATGAACAAAACAGCATGATTAAAAATAAAGTCGACTTTAAATTTAAAATACTCTTTTATAGTAAAGGCCATTCATTATCTTTTATGTAACTCGTACTCTAAGAATTTATAGGAAATATACGGAGAAAATAGCTAGTGCTGAAAAACGATTTTTTTTTTAAGAAGCAACACTCAGGAAATTCTTCCTAATAATTAACGTGTTGCTTTCTTTGGAAAGGGGATAGAGAAGATATGAAAGGTGGTGAAAGATGAAGGGGGCTACAAATATGGCAACACTGTAATTGCGCTAGATGCTGAACTTTACAACAGTTGTTGCTCTCCATCTGATGGTGAGTTGGCGAACTTTGTTGAAGCTGTTTAGTTCATAGCCTTGTTATATTCTTTTACTTCGGTGGTGTTAAAGAGTATTGATTGAGTGTTAGGATCTGTCAAAAAAAATAAGTTCTTAAGATTTTTTTGGCAGTCATACAATTTTTCTGACAGCCACAAAATTTCTTATCGGTTTTCTTATTTTTAGATAGTTTTCAAAAAATCATTCTCTCTCATAAGATTTGCACACACAAATCTTTCTTTTTTGAGTAAGCTCTCTCGCATTTAAAGTCTTTAAGATTTTTATTAGGATTATATTTCCAACCATTACACCACAGCGCCCGCAAATTTTCCAATGGTTCCGTTATGATAGCCGAATTTTATAGTTGTGACAACAGGAAATTAGTTCGTAATAATAAAATGAATACGAAAACAGAATTTGGGTGGACTCAATAAAACTTCTGTATTCTGAGACACAATCCTGACTGCAAAAAATTCAATCATTGCCTCAGTATTCAGAATATATGAACACTTCCGATTAAGACAAATTCTTAAATATGAAAAAACCTGCGGATCAAACGTATAATTGTCAGAATTGTCTACGAATTTGGAAGAGATATACGACTAGCACAGAATTCAGACAGTATGATAAACAAGTATTGCCTAATATGCCGTAGAGACGATCAAGCATGCTGTACAGCTTGGCTTGATGGTTCCGTGTATTTGTTTTTGTAATTTCCATCAAACAAGGTATTACACGATCAAATGTTGTACCTGTTGTACAGCATGCTTGACCGTGTATAGGCCGCTTAAGAATACAGGCAATGAGACTTCTCATTTAGATTCTCTTTATGTTTTTTATTAACAAGTACTGCAAATAAATTACAATTCGTCACGACTAAATGCCTTAAATCTTAAAATTGGTACAGAAAATGTTAATACTATACTCGTTAAGAACACAATACAAAGTGAATCGGGCCTTAGAAAAAGGAACAAAAATATCCGGAGGATCGATTAAGGGCATATGAAATATAAAGATCATAAAGGAAGTTTTGGAGACTGCTAATTAATTTGAGATCGGAATTAAAAATTCAATTTTTGGATATATATAGAAACTTGAATGTGGAGTTTGGGTCACTGATTTAATTCGATAAGATCATTTTCCGATGTGTCTTTTACAAACAAAATATAAATTTTGGTTCCGTCATTTTGAATTTTTAAATTCTAATCTCAATTTATTGGTAAGCAGCCTCCAAAACTTTCGATGTAATTTTCTTTTGATATTACCCTTAATCGATCCTCTATATATTTTGTACTATTTTCTATGGGTTCGATTCACTGTGCAACACCCTGTATATAATAAAGAAAATCTCAACAATCCCTTCGTTATTTGAAGTATTTGTGTATGATGCAACACAAAAAAGGGAATAGATAAATATTAACCCCTTTTTTCCGGCAACTATTTAAATTGCATACATTGGCAGATTATAATAAAAAGATAAACCAAACAACCATTACACAAATTGATGGCACATGTTATGTTTTCCTATTGTTCTGCTAATTAAATGTAAATTTGACTTTTTGTTGTCTTCGTCATCTAACACCCCACAGGAAACCCCTTTGAACACTTAAAGGACAATTTACTATTCATATAGGGCATTGCCTAAAAAAAATAAAACAATTATACATTTCCCTTTTTTTGTACTGTTTTGTTTATGAGTTAAATTAATATCATGATGACATTACAGCTATTATCCAATACAACAGATGTGAACACCTTTGGTGGTACAAAAGAGTAAAATAAATAATAAAAGAAACATTGATAAATGTTTTGACAAATATGAAAGGACATCTATCTTTTAATTGCTAATCACTTGAAGGTCATTTCCTGGGGAGTAAATATAATTTTGTGCACAACGTGTGGAGTTTTGAGGCACACTTTCTAAATTGTCATTTTCAAAATTACTGATCGTTTTTTTTATTTTTTCTTTCTGTTAAGACGCGTGTCACATTAAAATTAAAATAGGAATTTGTCGCAAATTATTTTTAAATCATTGAAATTAACCTTGATTTGGTATCAAACTACGATAGAATATAAAAAAACACTACAGGAGGACTTTGTAAAACTTCAATCGAACCAAACACTGCACACAAGCAAGAGTTGCCAATACACTGATCGTATGCTAGTGTTGACAATTTAGTGCTTTTATAGTAGGTTACTAGGCTTTATTGAAAAACAAGGTTTGTAACTAGTCATTAAGAGCTGTTAATTGTATGAACCCATTTGGAGTCAGAAAACTAATTTAACTGAATTTCAAAATTGTTCCTATTCTTATGCAATTATAGTGTTTTAGATATTTACATTTTAGACTTTGTTTTCACATCTTAAAAAAAGTAGAAACGTATTTAAAGAAAACAAACTTATTTGAATTTCAAAGATGTTTATATGTAGCTTTTGCTTGATTTCAAGATTGTTTTTCTATGTGTATAACCAAAATTTTGTAGACGTAGCTAATTTTTTCTGGCTATTCTATCTTACTAATATTTATAAAATAATTTCTGCTGTTATCAGCAGTTTTTTCTGCAGGGAGCTTTTTTTTAACTTTTAGTAGCTTTTTCTGCTATTCGGGATTATTTTTATGAGTGTGGAGCCCTGCCCATGTACCTTCTACAATTGTATATTTCCGTAATGTAGGCTGACACTATGAGCTTTTTTAGACTACACTCAAAAAAAAGTCGGTAAAGTCAGCAAAAAATGTTGCTGTGTCAGAAAAGCAGCGTGCTTACAAAAAAGTTGGTAATTTCAGCAAATGGGGTTTGCTGAAAATCAGCAAGCGGTTTTTACCACGAAAAATAGTCTCAGCAAAAGTTTTGTCAACACTTTGTCGATTGCAAATGAGAAAAATCCTTGCTAAAATCAATACAACTTTTTGTTAAATATTAGTAGACTAAAACAAAACTCAAAAAATTTGTATATAAATTATACTTTAGTTAATTTATTTGCTGAAAATTTAAGTATAAAAATGTGTGTTTTTGTGAATCTTTCGAACATTATTTAGGAAACTTCGTAAAATATAAAAATGTCCAGACAAACCACTGAAAAAATATCTTTCTTTGTATTTCACATAATCACATTTGATTTTTATCTTCATTAAATTTTAATATGTTATTTTGTCTATAATTTAAATCATATTTTATCTTATTGTTTTATATTTTTATGTATTATTTTCCCTCCTTTGCAGGGAGCACAGATACACTCAAAATAATAGGTCTATTGGCTCAACAGAAAAATTTGTTAATTTAACATAATTTATTTCTGTTTTAAAATAAAATTTGTTGATTTTAGTACTTTTTGTTTTTGTTAAATTAAACAAATATAAATTCAAGTGAAAAATAAGTAAAAGCACAGTTTTATTTGTAATATAATTTGCTGAGTGCTAAAATTTGTTTATATAATATCGTCTCGTGACCCTCCCCGGACTTGGTCCATACCACCTAAGGGGATGTAATGACAGTCTACAGGAGCAACCGTTTTGCTCCATCTCACTTAGTTTTCGAGATATAGCTTAAAATTCTTACGTTTATAAACACAGAACTTGTATTTAATATAGCATAGTTATAAATAATTGTAAGAATTAACACTCAAAATTAGTTAAAGTACTGAGGATTTTTGGTGTAAGATAACTAAATTGATATAATATGATATAATATTTTAAGTATATGAATTACTGATGACTCGCAATAGCGAAAAATGCATACGAGTGCAGGTGTCTTTGGAAGCGGATCCATTTTTCAGACGGAGATTTTCGACACTTTTGTCCATGCGACGCGTCTTGTATTACGCGTCTTCTTTACAGTCAGGCTGCACTAAGTGCTCTAATGAGATGTCATCTGGACTGGTCATGGAGCATATTCAGACTCTCAATCGACTTGGAGAAGCAATTCGAATACACTAGGGTGGAATTCAGGTTATGAGGGGCATAAGAGTAATGAAATTTCGGGTTCGTCGACCCTTCATCGACCTAGAACCATTCTGTGGAGTACCCACTGATTGTTAAGGTATTTCGAATTTTCTAGGAAATGGGCAACATCTCTTGGTTAACGTCAGGTCAAGAAATTTATTTCTCTTTCAAGTATGAGGTCGAGGGGACTCTTGACAGGAGTAACTTCGGGACTTTAACGGGATAATTTTGTAGAGTATACACGGGGCATGTTGTTAGAAGATTTCGAATTTGCTGGGAAGTGGGAAATATATTTTCGACAACGCCAGGCCATGTAATTTATTTCTCTTTCAAATAGGTGGTAGAGGGGACACTTGTCTCGACAGGAGGAGAATTATCCTTAACGGGATAATTTACTGGACACTGTGGTCTAAGGTACCAGCGGCACAAGCAGGACACTGGTATATGTAGGCTTTATAAGTTGGAATCTCAGACGTCGGAACATGTCCTCTATGAATGTCTTATGCTTTGTGATAGGGAAGATAGATTTCTGGATATGCGCTTCATGCCGACTATGGACAATTGACTTTCTTAATAGTTTAATGCAGCAGAAAATACAAATAGAATTTCTCATTTTTTCTGTGACCTTTATACTAATTTCATAAATCATTAATTTTAGTCACATTTGCCAAATTTGTTTTCTTGCAATGATGAAAAAATTAGTTATTTTCAAGAATAGTGCAATAATCTTTTATAGTTAACATAACTTAAATGTCTAGATTAAACCTGTGGGGCAATTCTGTAACTTTTTAACGACAAAATACGGTAGTTAAATTGACAAGTTTTCATACACCCAGAAAACAGTCTCAGTTGTGGCCACCGAATTTGTTGCCAATCGAATTCGTACGGTTACGACAACTATCTTTATATTAAATTATATTTTTCGTCGTGAAAGCCAATATTCGGTTGTCTAATTCAATATTATATTCCACATAAATATTATTATGTTCCACAAAATTTTATTGAAATTAAAAAACTTTTTTTCAACTCTCCGGTATTGAACCCGGTCATTCTGATTAATAATCCACACTCTTACCCATTGCACCACAACTGCTTTTAATTTTCTTAGCCATATTTACTTTTTATACTTAAGAATATTTTATTTTTATTAAAAAAACAACATTTAAATTTTTGTCTTTTCCGGGATTCGAACCCGGAAATCTGGCCAACTAGGCCAACTCCTCACCCACTAAACCACAAACACTTATTAATTTCAATGTCTAATTTTGAATTTATATGTTTACCCCTCAATTCATAAATGCTTTGTAAAGTTATAACAGGTTTACAAAACGTCATTTTCATACAAAATTTGTTCAATAAACCTCCTATAATTTTACAAAGCGTTTATGAATTTAGGGGTTAGTTTGGAAAACAAATATAGCATAAACTTCGTTTACCAATACCAATTAATAGTTGAGTGTGTTATCAATACAATCCACAATTCGGTTGGTTCTATAGAAACTCGACTTTATGGTCTTATTTGATTAGGATACCCGTATTTGTAGGTACCACTTTCGAATATTTAAATTTTTCTAATAAAGGTGATAGATAACACCAATTTTCTTGTATATTCCGTAAATAAATGGCTGCTTCTACTGCATAGAATTACTAAACTGATACTAATTTTAAAATTGATTGGAGATACCAATATTTTGTTAAAAGGATTGTTTTTTAGTTTGCTTTCCCTATTTTTAATACCTAGTAAAATATTTTTGGTGTAGTATTCAATTATAGGTAACTCCAAATAAAATAACGTCCTGGCAAATTAATTTTAATAGTTCTGATCGAATTCCAACCAATCTTTTTCCTGGGTGTAGTAAAATGACAACTTAACTATAGAATTTTGTCGTTAAAAAGTTAGAGAATACCACTAGTGATGTATGTCACAGTTTAATTAATTTATCACAGCGTCTGAAGAACATCTTCACCTTCGGCTTATGTACATCGTCCTAAGAACTTCAACTTTTGGTTGCATTAATTTGTAGATTCAAGCACAATTTGTTAAATTGATTTTTGATTAGAACATATTTTAATTTTAGGAAATTTAAAATTATGTTGAATATTTGCGTATATTTTCTCTACAGAAATTTAATTTTCAGGAATAAATAATATAACAATTTTGGGTTTTTTTTTATATAAAACGTCGTTAAAATACATTTTGAGCGATTTTTAACAAGTGATGTTTTTTTGGCTTATACACATTAGCATTACCATAAACGATCTTTGCTTCAAAAGAGAGAAAGATTAAAGGAGAGGCCAAACAAGAACTCACCCGTTGTTACAGTATTTCTGTATTATTTTAAATGAAGGACATTATTTTTTTGGGATATTGTCAAAATATATATACATATTTTGACAATATTTAAACAAAAATATTTATCAATTTAAATTGTCACAGTTTGAGCAAAAGAGAAAAAGTAATGTAAAACTCCAACAGATAACACACGTGCCTTTCTTTTTGAACTATATTTATAGTAGATGACATTGAAATTTTTGACACCTGCCAACAGGTTTTGAAGTTTTACAAATATAATCGCACACCACATTTTAAAAAATTTTGCAAACTTAATTAACTTCTAATTACGGTTTTAACCCATATTTTAATACATACATATATGTATAAAAATTTGAGAAAAACTTAATTTTCTTTTGTGTGAGACGGATTACATTTCAAGATCTGTGTTAATAAGGTAAGTGGATTAGAAGATTTATGACTTCATTAGGTAAATTTATATTTTGGACTTGACTCTAGGTAAGTAAACAATAATTTTAGAAGGTATTTAGCAGACTATTTATAAATTCATCTTACAAACAAACTGATATATACCCTCCTGCACAGTGGGATAGAGGGTATAAAAAGAGCTTAAAATTTCAATTGTTTTTGAAGATTTGAAAATGTGTATAAAGCCCAATTTACACTGAAACAAAAAACTAGTAGTTTTTAAAAACTTCCAATTTCTAGTTTTTGGTTGTATTATGAATTGGACTACGAATTTCGTTGTTGGAGATTTCAGATTTCTAAATATTGGTAAATAAAAGTTGTTTCTCGGTTTTTTTTTTTTAATTTATGTAATTTTTTTATTATTTAAAATTTTGATTTTTTCATTATTTGTTTTGTTGACTTAAAAACTAAAATATAAATTAGTTAAAAACTAGTAGTTTAAACTATTTACAATTATAAATATCAACAATAAATATTAAATATAAATATTTTGTACAATTTTTTTTTAGTTTTGATTAGATTTTTTAGCACCACAATCACATTAAAAAGTTTGGTTAGTTTTTACAGCAACTGCAAGCAGTTTGCTCTTTAAATTCTCTATTGCTTAAAAAGCTTTCACTCTATCATTAACGGCTTTTGTTAATCTCTCAAGCTTCAGTCTTATAGGGCTTAAAGAGTTTAGGTTTGGGTTCTGACTGTAAGCTGGTCTGGTGGGGTGAAGGAGACATTGATGAAGCAGGACGTTTAGCGCTGGTGGTAGTGGTGGTGGGCATTAATAGTCCAGAGTTGTTCGAGGAAGCTGAGGTGAAATGTAAATTATTGCAGGAAGATGAAGAAGATTCTTGTTGGTGACTAGATTGTAGCAAAGGCAGGTTGATAGGTTGTTGTAGGCTATTGCGTAGAGGACTTAAACTTCGATCAAAAACTTTGGTATGATCCGAACCGGCGGGACTCAAAGATAATGTAGAAGAATGTGGCGAAGAAGAAGACTGTAAATCCAATGGAGGTGTTTGAGTCTTGGTGGAATAGGCGGATTGAGGCATGGCTCCTAACATTTGGGGATAAGCAGCAGCGGCAGCTGCCATAGGATTAGCATGCATATGTGGTGGCATGCTATGAGCTAAATGATGAGCAGCTGGTTGAGGACGTTGTGGAATGTGATAGGGATTATAGCGGTATTGTCCATAGGGATTATGACCATGAACGGGCATTGAAGGCATGCCAGTGGCTAACATGGGATTGGCAGCAGCGGCGGGATAAGGAGGATAAGGCATACCCACACTATTAGCAGCAGCTTGCAAGATGGAAGCAGCGAAAGCGGGATCTGAATAAACAGCAGCATAGGGCCAGGCAACAGCAATACGTTGACGCTTATCCTTCATGCGACGATTTTGAAACCACACTTTAATGGTCGATTCAGGCAAACCCAATTGGGCAGCCAATTCACATCGACGTGGTCTTGAAACATAGTTTTCCTTGTAGAATTCCTTTTCCAAACGAGCCAATTGATCTCGCGTGAAAGCAGTACGATAACGACGTACTGAGGGATCGGCAGGTATTTCACAGGAATTATTGCGGCTGCCATTTAAAGAAGTATCAGGACTAGATAAACATTCTAAAATAATAAAAGAGATTAAAACGAAATCAATTAATTTTACTGAAGCAATTGAATGAGCTAATATACCAAAACTTAAATCTTGTATTTTGAAAGACAAAATAAAAGAAATAAATCTCTTTAAATTTACAATTAAAGCTTCAAGACTTCAGTTGTTTTTGGGACGTTTTGAAAACTTACCTGTAGGAGAAGGTGGTGGAGTTTGTGGTTTTCCATATTGACCAGTCAATAAATCCACTACCAAAGGTTTTTGTTCATTAGAATCATGATGGATGCTGTGATGATTTTCCATAGTATACGATCTGTATCCTTGCATGTTGTTGAAAATTTTGTGTTTTTAACTTTTCTTGGAGGAAGAAATTTTCTTTTAATTTGTCTTCAATTCACTCACTATTCACGTATAAATATTTTTTTTGCTTTTATTTATAACACAACATTAATGTTTTTTAAAAGTTATATTTTTTAGTGTTTAATAAATAAAATACCTAATGATGTTGTTTGTTATGAAGCTACAGCTCAACTGTGCCTTACTCAACTACCCCAGGATGCTTTTATACTCGCAGCAGCGGAGTGAGAGGTTAAACGAGAAGTTAAAGGCGTGCTCTTTAACGGGAAATTACCATGCTACAGCAGTCACTACATAATGAAAATATATATGTGAGTTTGTCTGTTGGTATACCCAATAACAACCAATAGCCAACAACAATTATTAGTGTATTTAGAAGAGAGTTAAAATTTGTAATTTAGACATTAGAAGAGAGTTTAGTCTCTTATGCTATATTACAAATAATGTGTAAAATTGAGAGACCAGTGGGTGGTCAATTGCACTTAACTCTCTACTACTCTCCTATCCTCTTCGCAGTGTATCATCGACTAACTGATGCTGCTGTTTTCTCAATCATTTTGTACTAAACGCAGATGATAATGTGGCAATGACAGCGATTACGATGTCAGAACAATGGTTATAAAAACCTCTACTAAAATAGTATGAATATTGTTTTAGAAAAAGAATACCAGGAAACCCCATTATGATTCGTTAAAAATATGAAGGCAAGGAAAACGGAAGCACTTCCAATAAATTCACTATCACTAAGATATTTGTAAGCAACAACAATTTCTTAAATAATAATTGAGTTATAATAACGGTAACTACAAAGCCATATCAAATTTATATATTCTAATACCAAGCATCTTTTGAAATATTTTGAAAATTTTGTATTCATAGTCTTAATACACATCACTTTTATTGTTATATTCTCTTTCTTACTGTTCCTTCTGATATGTTCCCCTAAAGAGTGAAAAAGTCAGCATTAGCTCCAACATTACAAGAAGAAAAAAACACTATAATAATTGTATGTTTATCATCACTACATTAAATTAAGGGTGTGGTATGGGTCTTTGAGTCTTCTCTAATAACACAAACTGTTATGTCTGGTGTTTAAACACCCCAATTTTCCGTCAGCAGCCATTATTATACCTTTTTAGTATAGTACTTAGTTTTACTTTTTTGTTCACTACTCCATCTGTTTTCGTATCTTCATAAATATTTTTGTTTTTTCATTTTAAATTGTATTATCACTAGGTCGTTTGATAAATAGTTGACCTATTACTTTCCAGGAAAAATTTCTGTTCCATAGAATTGGTTGTAGAATAGCTACTTTTCGTTTATAACCCCTTCTGCTGCCAATTCTAACATCGATGATATTTGTTTGAAATTGTTCCAAAATCAACTGCTTCTGTAGCTCCAAAGTAGAAGAAGGTGCCCTGGAATCAGTTCTGCAACTAGTTCTAGAACTGATTATACGTCAGTCATACCTTCTATATGAGATCCGTGGAACTGGTACCGGAACTAGTTGCTTGTAAACGGCTGCAGTGGAACCGGTTGCCCTAGAACCCTCAATCATTTAATAATTTTTTATTTATTCGGGCCTCAGAGCCAAATAACAAAATTCAGTTAAAAATAATTTGTAAATTTTTTAAAGGTATTTTTCGCGAACTGTTGGTATTTTAAAGCCAGCGGATACTAAAAACTGACGGCAGCTCTGCTCAGCCTGTTTTAAGCCATTCGGCGCAGGTTTCTAGCTGCCATCTCTATCTAATCTCATTGTTTTAATTAATAATGCATTTAGACTGAGGAAATACTACCTAGTTTTTGCTTATTGCTAGTTTTTAATTGTCAAAACCCATATAACAGATCGGCTGAAAACCCCGTAGGACGCCACATAGGTGGCGCCACTAATGAAAAATCCATATGATTTTTTGCAACTACCAACCTTCAGATGACACGTGTCAAAATTTAATGACAATTCGTTCATTGGTGAACAAGTTACAGCTGTTTTAGTGACGCTACTTTTGCGATTTTGAAAACAATGGATTCAAAGCAGTTTCGTGTATTGATTTATCATTGCTTTTTAATGTGAAAAAACACCGTTCAAGCCAAAGCTTGGCTCTATAAGTATTATTCGGACCAGTGTTGCCAACTCTTTAAGGCAGGAAAGCACCGTGAGCATTGTGAAAACGGGTAAAAAGTGTAAAAATTTACCAAAAATGGGGTAAAAAAGCACGATATTAAGTTTTTGAAAAAGTTAAGTCCAGAATTTAAAAACACATTATAGTTTTGTAAAATCGTGTAAAAAAGGTTCAAAAATAACTAAGAAAAGGGGTAAAAAGCACCAAACTAATATTTAAAAATTTTGAAGTTTAAATATAACGAAGTTGCTATTTAAAATTGTACTACAAACACTGGAAAAATGTATTTTTTGTATAGTTCGTATTATTTTTTCAACTTTGACAGAAAATTGAAGAAAAATTAAAAAAACGCGAACATATACCAAAAATATAAACTGTACAAAAAGCACTGCCAGAAATTTGAAAAAGCACTGTAAATACCCGCTTTTTTTAAACGGGTATTTGTAAAAAATCACCGGGTACGAGAAGGAAGAAAGCACCAAAAAATACCCGAAAAACACTGAAATGGCAACACTGATTCGGAATCTGCTCTATCATACAAATGGTGGAAAAGTGGTTTTCTGACTTTAAACGTGGTCGTACAAACACCGATGACGCCGAACGCTCTGGTCGCCCAAAAGAGGTGGTGATACCGGAAAACATCAAAAAAGTTCACAAAATCGTTTTGGCAGACCGTTAAGTGAAGTTGCAGGAAATAGCTGATTCCCTTGCTCACAGTGCACCAAAAACAACAACGTGTTGATGATTCTGAGAGCTGTTTGGAGCTGTTTTGGCAAGATAAAAACGACTTTTGGCGTCGGTATGTAACAATGGACGAAAATTGTATCTGCCACTTCACTCCAGAGTCGAATTGGCAGTCAGCTGAGTGGACAGCAACTGATTTTTTCTTTCGATTGTAACAAGCGTATAATTACTTCAGCGTACTTTAAATTTGGAGTCAAAATTGCAAACGCTTTTTATTACCTTTTTATGCATTGGAGATACAATACAGTTTCCTGAGTGTTATTTCCAAATTAAGAATATATCAATAGTAACAAATATAAACTAAACAAGAATTGTAAAAAATCAGCGAATTCTTGTAAATTAAATTTTTTAAATTAGTATATTTTTCTATTAAATTTAGCACCCGGTTTTGAAAAATTAGTAAAATGTTTTGATAATATCAGCAGCGAAAATTAGTAAAAAAATCCGTAATTTGTAATAAGAGAATAGTAAAAATGATTACTAAAAAAAATTGTACTAAAAATCGGTATAAAAATAGTAAAGTTCGATTGGAAACTGTTTACAAATTTTTTTACAAACTTTTTTATCTGAGTGTAGTTACATGGTTTTTATCACATAAGGTTTGTACAAGGGTTGTACTATTTATTGTATCGTTGTAACGTCCTAACAAGAAACAGAGTTGTTAAAATTTAAATTGAAAAAATACAACAATTGAGAATAGCACGATACAACATTTTTACGTACGTTTAGTGTCTTATGTTAAAGTGTGCTAACAAAGAGAAATTCAAATAGGAAATCGTTGTTAAAGTAAAATAAAATTTTTAACAACTCTGTTTTTTTTTAAGGACGATACAACAGGTAGCACACCCCTTGTGAATAACCTAAATGTAAACAAGGCGTATGAGTGTTAGAAAGTAACACTCATACGCCATTAATTAACCCTTTAGCTACAGATTTTGTTTGGCTGAATAGTTTTTGAACAAACTTTATGGTAATATATTTATACACTAATAGAAAAAAGTCTATAAAATATTTAGTTAAAACTACCAAAAATTAGTTAAAAATTATGCTGCAGAAAAAACTGCTAATATTAGCAGATTATTTTTTGTAAATTTGGTAGATATAACAGTTTATTTTTACTATTTTAAGTCTACTATTATTTAGCAAAATTTTCTACAGATTTTACATTACAATTTGTTATTTTCGATTGACTAAATGTTAACTTAAATATAACTAAAATTCTGTAAATTTAACAGTTTTAATTTTACTGTTCTAGTATATTGGAAAAAAATCTGCTAATTTCAGCAGCATCATTTTTAAATAATTTTTAGTAACTTTTTCTGCTATTTTTACAGAATTATTTCTATGAGTATAGAAGTGAAAAGAATTTTGAAGTGAACAATCTTTCTGGTAAAAAAAAATGTTAGGTGAAAAGAAATTTAAGGTGAATGTAAAATTATTCATTTTTAGGCGTCTGGAAAAAAAGAATATGACAAATATTTTATTCACCAGACGCTAATATGAAATTGTACAACACTACACCAATTTGAACACATGGGTTAACCCATGTGTTTCAATATATAATTTTATGAAATTTTATAATATACATATAACTACGATATATCAAAACTTTTTTACTTTCATGTAGATATTTACCTTTATATAGTTATACGTATATATACGATATATAATTATGTATGATTGTATCGTATTATATACCATTATATATGGTTGGATATGATTATATTATATTTGATGCATTTGGATGAAGACAAAATCCGGATAAAACTATATCGACCAATATCTAATTCCATCAAATTGGATCTAATTGTATCAAAGTATTTCTTATATTATCTAATACCATCTGATTTGATACAATTAAATGTTCTCATTTTTCAGATATAACTATACAAAATACGGATAATCATATAATTCTTTTTACTAAAGTGGTTCTTTATTTTTACTGGTGTTTCTCCGAATACTTTGAACGGCCACCACATTTGTTCTACCCGACTAAAAAAGATGTAATATAATCATATATCACCATATATAAACCCATATATACGTCCATATCTAATTTGATCCGAATATTGGAACATATAATTATATCAAGCGAGATACGCATGTTATCTAACCTGATACTGGGTCTATCTAACTGCATCAAATTATATATAAATACATATAATTTGCTGAAGATTTTCAAAGAAAATTTTAGTACATATTGTTGAGATCACTTATTTCATTCGTATTAAATACTAATGCTTAATGTTTATAAAAATTTTTCCTAATAAACTTGGAAATAGCTGACAAAATAAAACATTACAAAAATTTGTCGGAACAACTTTTTCTAGGTTAGAGTTTTGGTCTTTCTTATAAAATGTGTCTTTTTTATAAAATAAAAAAATTAACTTCCACAATTAATTTTTTTTTTCACGGAAAAATAAATGAACTTAAATCATATTTATTTCAACATATGTTTGTCTAATTTTTATTTTTAAATTTAAAAGTAAAAATAATTATTTCGACCTTTAATTCCACAATGAAAAAACTAAATTTTTTCTTTTTTATTTCTCTACAATTATTTTTATTTTAATAAAGAGTATTTTGCCAACTATTTGAAAAATATGTGTTAAATGCAATTATAAACTTCACAATTTCCTTGAGCTTAAGGTTTGTTTTTTAAATATAAAAAGTTTTTTATTTTTGATATTTCGCTACTCCATTGTGAAGCATCTTCAAGATGATCCAGATCCACAATTTGTGAGTTTTGTTTTTAATTTTTATAGTGCAATTTAACTTTATAAAATTTTGTATAATTAGATATCATGTCAGATATAATTACATATAAAATTAATACAATTTTCTAGTAACGTTGTTATATATTTTGATATAAGATTGCCCAGGTAGAAAATTACAAAGGGGCCAGCACTGACAAAGCACCGAACGCCCAAATGATAACACCGTCCCACGGTGCTCTCCTGGCACCCAAATGATAACACTGATCTATTTAATTCTTTGCAAAGTACTGAGATGGCACAAAGAAACACAAAAATCAAGTGTTTTCTCTGCCACCAAATTATGAGCCCTCATCACTGAAGAATTTCAAATTACTCTAAAAACAGATGATTATTGGAGTTATTGTATTGTGGAGTCAAAAATTATTTAAATATTCACTCGCTTCTTTTTCATGATTATATATACTGTCATATCAAACATATTTATAAAAGCAAAGTGTTAATATAAATGTATATGGTTATATAAAGCCACGCATATAAACATTTATTATTATATCAAATCATATAAGATTATATGAAAACTTTTTTAGTCGGGTTCGGTTTACGAACTTGATATCCACTGAACTTTTTATGCGGCTACTTTATGCTTTCCAGCGTTTTAATAAACACGCTTTCCGGAGAAGTGTTCCACGAGAAATTAATATTAAAGATACAAGCTTGGCGCTATCGAGCATTCCTTTGTAAAAATGAGCTGATATATATTTATATATAAGCTTATATATAAACATATCTAAAATAATATATAAAATTTTTCAGAAACTTTGTCGTTATTTTGAAAATTTATGATATCATTACGAGTTCATATTTTTGTATCATAAACGATATCAATTATGATACTTAATATGAAATCGTAAATGATAGTGCATCGTTTAATGGTTTATTGGGTTAGAAACTTTTTACTACTATGTGGTACTGTTAAACAAAAAATTTAAATAATAACCAAATAAGGTAAAATATGTAGGTACATAGTTTCCCTGAAATATTGGAACTGGTATAGTCACAAGACTAAACGCAGTAGGTCTCCCCTTTGCAGGCAGCCTTCTTTTAGATCTCCTAGAATTGTTCAAGGACAAAAACTTATCAAACAACCTGTTATGTATCCCCCTCTTCCATCATTCATTGTTCGTAGTTTTCGCTTATATTTCTTTTTTATTATATTTTGGCTTTACTCACATTATTTGGCTTTTATAGCAATTTAATATTATCAGCGTTTGTTAGTTTCAGTGTTTGTGTATTGTTAAGATAAACACCGTCCGACACATATTTATTTCTGAAAAAATGGCCAAATATGAAAAAACCGCGTCTTCCAGATTAATCGAAGCTAAGCAAAAACTAGTTTCAATTCCAAAAAATTAAGACATGCTGCCGTACAAATATGTTAGCAAAATATTAATTCGCGGTTTACCCGACTAAACGAATTGATTTAGAAAAACTAGACAACACGGATATTTTGTTGTTGGCTCATCTTTCACAATATATTGGATTTTCTCATGGGTGCAACCGAAAACTGAGTTTTGTCGAACGGTGTAATATGTACCACAATACTTCTTCAAGCTTAAGTTTATGTTTTCGTTAGTATTTATGGTTAAAAGCATAATAAATGTATTTTGTATACATATTTTTTTTTCTGATTATTAAAAATCTCATATGGTGTTATATGAAGTAAAAGTTTTTATAGACTGTGAGATTTTGTTGGTTTTAATTTATTCACATATTTAGATATGATCATATAAATTTAGAAGAAGGTAATATTGGCAATTATATTATAAGATTAATATAATTTTGTAATTGAATCAATTAAAACTTTAATGAATTCGGAAATCTAAGGGAACTTCTGCAGTCAAGATTTGTTAGTTGTTTAAGTTGTATTTCAGTTCTGTTGTTTCAAATGTAAAAAAAAAAACATTTATTTGTAGAAGAAATGTAAACTTTAAGTACATTTGTATTAACCTCATTAACCTCAAATATCCCGTTCTAGTAGCTACCCACCAGATCTCAGTTGCTACGACCCTAATGTACCACCATAATGTCAGAAAATTAAAGCTCGCAAAAAATCATTAAACTTTTGCCAAGAAAGTTTTTCGATAAACCCAGTAGAAATTTTTTATTTTTTGGTTGCCGAACGTAGGGTTCGTCTTTTTAAATTTTTTTTCATTGGAATTTACCTTTATACAGAGGTCTCCTATGGTCCTGATGAATGGCAATACCGGTTTTTAATGCAACAGATGGCGCTGACAGCTGTTTTGCTTTTTCTGGCACTGATGTTTCATTTTATTGGGGAACAGTGTTGCCCGAAAAGTTTTAGCTTATTCCCATTTTAAATGTTTAAATCCCTAATGTTATACCCAATTCATTTTAAATTAAACAAAAACTCAAAAGAAAAAATAGGACCTAATTTAGCATCGCTCTTAAGTTCAGAAAATTATTAAGAAATGAGTGAGCAAAGTAAATAAAATTGAATATTTTACGAAGAAATATTCACGTTTTCACTTAAACTTTAAAGGCCTCAAATCTTTGTTAAAATTGTGAAAGTAAAAAATTTTATTATACGAAAGACAAATCACAATTAAGATGAAATGTCAGCTTTTCATAATAAAAGTCGTATATTAAATTTTCGAGAGAAAAAATTCTACACAATTTTCACACGAAGTTCATTATGATGAAAAATCTTTTTTTTATAAAACAATTACATAGAAGTCCAAAATTAATAAAAAAAAAATAAATAAAAATTATGAAACACTTTCATGGAAATTAATGCACATCACTAAAATTCGGCTTACTTAATTAAAACTATTTAAGAATTAAATCTTTAACATAAAGTTTAAATTGTATGAACATTTATGAACATGAACAAAGAAATGACCAAATTTTATGAAAAAATAAAAAGCAAATAATATTGAACCATGTCATACATACTTATAAAGAACATTTTCATTAAATTTATTAAGAGGTAATTTTTGAAATTCAATGAATTTTTTTGTTTTTGATGAAATTATGAAATTTTGTGTTAGAAAAGTTATGAAAATTTACATATTAAAATGAAATATAATGAAATTCTTCATTGTATCTACGAAGAAAATTCTATAAAATTATTTATATCTTTAACATCATAAAGGAAATTTCTTTCAGTGTATGTTTTGTGTCTATCATGTTTTGCAAATTCAAACAAAAGAAAAACTGTCAAATATGAAAAAACAACACATCGTTTTTTCTAACATTTTGTCAGTAAAATATCGAAGATCCCCAGAGTAGAAAATCAATACCAGATATGTGGTTATGTAACTACATACCTGGTAATGGTAACTACACCATTTCCAATTGTTTTTCAGAAGTTATCAATTGTGTTTCAGATTTATCAATTGTATTTCAGAAATTATCACTTGTATTTCAGAAATTATCAATTGCATGTTTTAGTTTAAATACTGTTTAAAGCTTATGCATAATAATTTGAAAACCTTATAAAATTAAAAGAAATATAAAATGAATTTTGTATGAAAAAATTTGTTTTATAAGCGATTTATAAATTTAAAGTCATTATCAAAGGTTTAAAAGGCTTAATTCTTTCATTCACTTTTTAAAAATTAATGAAATTTGGGTTAAATTTCATTCCCCAATAGCATTCTTATGGAATTAATTCGATAGCTTAATTCCCTATAGCTTAAAATTATATGAATTCATTCTATTTTGATTGAATTCTAACTGAATGAAACCCAATTTACCTAAATTCATTTAATAAAAAAGTGAATGAAAAATTATTTGTTTTCATTCACTTAATCAAATGAAAAATTTTAATTTGTATGTAATTGCTGAAATATTAGCATAATACAATGAAAACCGTTTAAAATTCATCTAACAGAAATAAATAGTACCGTATGCTTTGTTACAGCTTGTATGCTTTGGTTTTGATTATATGTTAGTTTCAAACTACACTGCACTAAGTAACAAAATTTCTTCATTCAATTAGTAAAATGGTGAATGAACATGCGATTTGAATGATTTAAGTTAGGAATTCATTCAATTCATATTAAAGCTTTGGGAATGAAGCTTATGAATGAATTCTTTACGAATGGTTTAAGGAAATGGTACATGAATCTTTTTAAAATCTGAACTTAATTTTTAGTGAATTAAGCTTAAATTGAATTAAGTTTTTCGAAGCTCTGATCACCGATGATAGAACATAAATTAGAACAGGTTGCATGCAAGAACAAGTTGTTCTACAACCGGTTCTTTGCATCCGACAATTTTGCTGGGAACTTTAAAAAAAATTTTATTGAATAAAATGCTTTTAACATAATATTTTTTTATTTTTCTACAAATGAATTTTGTTAATTTTAAATGAAAATTAAATTGTTGTATATTAGTTAATTTTTTTTTATTATATAAAAAGCCAACTCGCCTTAATAATATCGTAGGATGCTAAGGCAAAACAAACTGTGAAACAAAACTTTGTAAATAAATTAATAATATACAAAAAAAAAAGTAATTACTTCGAAGTAATTGCTAAGTTTTATTCATATGACCCAATACCAGTCAAGCGATGTTGACCAAGTGGGCTGAATGAATGTTTTACAAAAAATTCTCTTGCATGCGCTGATGCCAGATCTGACGATTTTAAGTACTAAATATAACAAAAATTGACAATTTTGCTTATTTGTACACTAATAGAAAAAAGTCCGCAAAAAATTTAGTTAAAACTACTAAAAATTAGTTTAAAATGATGCTGCAGAAAAAAACTGCTAAATTAGCAGATTATTTTTGCTATATATTAGTAATATAGGTACAGCAAAAATAAAACTGTTAAATACACAGAATTTTAGTTATATTTGAGCTTAATTTTTGCAAATGGAGAATAGCAAATTAATCAGCTAAAATCAGCAAAAGATTTTGCTAAATAATTAGTAGCCTAAAAAATCACCAAAAATTTCAAATTTTCGAAGTTTTTTTCGATTTTTTTTAAATGCATATAAAAATCGAGCCTTTTGAAAACAGCAGTTTACAATTTTTTCTATGAGTATATTTGTTTACAGAATATGAAAATTTAACCCTTAAATTCATAAACGATTTGTAAAATTATGGGAGGTTTATTGAACAAATTTTATATGAAAATGACGTTTTGTAAACCTGCTATAACTTTACAAAGCATTTATGAATTGAGGGGTCAGAAAACAAAAAAAAAAAAATTTGGTGTTGTATAAGAAAATGCTTTGTGAATGTTTTGCAAAACATTCATACTGGCCTCTACTGTCGACGTCTCATAACATCAATTCGCAATCGATGTGAGGCAGTGATAATGCAAAAGGGCTTTACAATAAAATATTGAGAAAAAATAAGACCTTTAACTTGATACCACAATTTCTTTCTGATAATGTACCTATTATCGTTTCTAATTCGGTGTCGCAGTCAAATTTCATATAATATAACCCAGGAAAATTTTCTGTTCCAAAGAATCGTTTGTAAAAAAGCTACTTTTCCTCTACAACCCCTTCTACTGTCAATTTTTAACCAGTTCCACGGATCTCAGATGGAAGGTATGACTGATGTAGAATCAGTTCTAGAACTAGTTCCAGAACTGATTTTTTGTTTCTTAAATCTTCAATATATTTTAAAAAATATGATACAAACGGGATATGGGGCAAAATCATATTGTGTTTGAAGCTTAATAACTTCTGATATATTGTACGTTATGGTAAGACAATTTGTAGTACTGTTTAAATTATAGCCCACGAAAATTTTTTACAATCGGTAGCCAACCACACCTATTCTACAACCGGTTCCACTGCAACCGATTCCACGGAACTGGTTCCGGAACCAGTTCCTGGGATCCCTTATGGAAGGTATGACTGAAGTATAATCAGTTCTAGAACAAGTTCCAGAACTGATGCTAGGACAACCGGTTCCACTTTGGTGCTATGGAAGTGGTTGCTTTTGGGACAATTTCAAACAAAAATAATCGGTGTTAGAATCGACAGTAAATGAAAAGTAGCTATTCTAAACCGATTCTTTGGAATAGAAAATTTTCCTGGGAGGCTACAACTACCCAGGAAAATTTTTTATATCCTATATGGAAGGTGTGACTGACGTAGAATCAGTTCTGGAACTAGTTCAAGAACTGATTCTAGGGCAACCGGAGGAGGTATAGAAGTGGTTGCTTTTGGGACAATTTCAAACAAAAATAATCGGTGTTAGAATCGACAGTAGAAGGGGTTGTAAATGAAAAGTAGCTATTCTACAACCGATTCTTGGGAACAGGAAATTTTCCTGGGTAATAGTACGCAGAAAAAACTAAAAACTAATTTTAATTACGAAATTGATTATATTAGTTAAAATTCTAATTGATTTTGCACCAATCACGTAAATAATACTATTAATTACTAAAAAATGTCTACCATTAGTTGAAACAAAATTCGATAAAAGTAGCAATTTTAGTTGCAGCCAACTTCACACTAGAACGTTATGTCAATTTTGGATTTTTCGACTTTTTAAATTGTACGTCCCACGTAATTAGGGAATTTTCATACAAAATGTACTAACCACGATTTTTTTTTTTTGACTGAACGTCACGCTTTGTAATTGGATTTTGGGATATGCTTAAGATTTTTTTAACCCCACCATATATGTTCCCCATGGAGTGTGGCAATTTAACAGTTTTGGGTTACTTTAAAAAACACTAAAAAAATGATATAAATCATTGGATGCATTAAAATGAAAAGTAAGATATAAAAATCCTTGGATTAAAAAGAATTTTTCTAAAAAATTTATTAGTTTATTAAAGATACCACTGTAAAAAAAAAAGTGGTGAATGCGCCCCAGTCTACCCTACTCATTAAAAGTGTTAATCCAATTAATGATAAACTAAACATTTAGTAGAGCTTAAAACAAATCAAACTTTATTCGAATCCACAAATTTACCTTTAACCATGCTGTAATTATTTTTCAAAAAACTATCACTTTAATAATCCTACAAAACATAACGCCTTTCATTTTAACCATAAATAATATCCCTTTACTTAGAATGTATCGAAATTCCAATGAAAAAAGAGAAAATTTACAAAAATTTTAACAATATTTGTAAATTGCGACAATAGAACGCAATGTGTAGCAATGTAAAATCAGCGAACAAACGAATTATAAACAAATTTCTTATGTTAAAATATTCAAAAAACATTAAAATTCTCTACCAACCCAAGGACCTTTCCTATGAAATGAACGATACTAAACCAGTTAAAAACAAACAAACAAGCAACAACAAGAACAGCGATAATAATTTCCATTATGATGTCCTATATAATCAGATAGTCAAATAGATTTTAGTTGACAATACATTAGTACATACACTACCAACAGAAATGTCATAAATATGAAAGAAAAACGCGAGAGGCAACTAACTAGCTAGATAGTTATAGGTTATATTAATGTAGTTACAGTTGATGTTCATTTACTCAGCCGGAAGGATACTATGAAAGGACTTTTACTGGCAGGTATAAATGACTTTTTTTCTGGTTTAAACACTTTCCTTCATTATATCCGAACTAACTATGTGACTAACTGTGTGTGTGAAAGGTAAAAAGGGTATACAACTACCAGTTAACTTAGGTATTTATTTACTTTTCAATAAAAGGCAATAGGCAAGACCAAATTTGAATGTTAACCCTCTAATGCACCAACAGTTTTTTGTAGCAGTGATTTTAAAAATGTACTAAAGTAGGTTCAACCATAGCTATTAAGTAATGATTAGTAATCATAATAGGCCTTATTTTTAATCACTGGATTTATTTTATTTTGCTTAAAAATCTACGTTTTCTTAATGAATTTTAAAAATTTTATATTTTTATTCAAGTCTAACACTTATTCGCTACTATAATGTGAAGGAAAAAATTTTAATTTTGCGGGAATGCAATTTCTGGAATTAAATTAAGCTAAATCCGAAACGGATTTATTTATTTTATAAATCCGTTTTGGATTTATCTTAATTCCATTAATGTGCTCACATTTCTACAAAATTTAATAATTTTCTTTCACATTATATTAGCGCATATGTATTAGATTTTGCTAATAATATTAAATTTTGAAAATGAAATAACAAAATGTGGATCTTATAACCAAATAAAATAAATCCAAAAATAAATCAAAAAATAAATCCAAAAATAAATCCAATGATTAAAAAAAAAGGCCAAATAATTAGTTATTAGATTACTTTCTTTTTAAAGGTGAAGTAATGATTAAATTGCGATTATATTCAGTTTCGGACGATTACTAATTGATTATGATTGCAAATAATCTAAAAGTAATCAGGATTATTTGTAATTACGACAAAATATAATCAAAAAGAATCATAAATAATAAAACAAAAGTAATTTCTATATTTTTACCATGAAACTTATCCAAAATGTTTTTTCTAATTTCAAATGACATTTCAGAAGATTTCAATCACGCAAAAATTCTACTAAGGCACTGTAACTCATGCCGAATATTTTTGAAAATAATCAAAAAGAATCAAAAGTAATCTCTGAAAGTAGTCGAATTATTTTTTGATTACTTTTGATTCTTCTTGATTATTTTATGGTAATCTCAAGTAATCTTGATTACTTTTAGATTATTTGTAATCGTAATCAATTAGTAATCAGAAATTGTTTAATAGAGAATTATATAATCAATACAATTCTTTTCAAAATATAATCTAATTGATTAGTAATCGTAATCGATCCATCCATATTCGTGCTGAGTAAAAAAACTTAAATCGGCTGTGTAGAACCTTGGTTCTGGAAGAGATCATTTAATGTTCGGCTATTTTTTTAATGTGAAAACATTGAATGCAACTCCCAGAAAAAGATTTTTGATTGCAATCAAATCAGATAATTGCAATCGAAATTAAATCAGGGGCCAGATTCCCGCAGTCGTAAGCGTTCGAAATTGTTAAAAAATCACGTTTTTAAAGTCCAAATAAAAGAAGACGATAACTATTGTTACAACTTTAACTCACATTTGTAAAAAAGGAACGAAATGCTTCTCCTCTAACTTAGTTTTAATCTTTGTAATCTTTTAAGTAACAATAATTGCTATCGAATACGACTGCGGTAATTTGCCCGCCGAATCAAAATCTTCGGTTTCTTCAAATAAAACTCCTTCTTCCACTAAAATCTGATAGTTTCCACCAAAAATTTGGAGGTTTCCACCAGATACTAGTGAAAACCGCTAGATTCCAAGTGTATATTATTTCACTATAGTTGTGATTTCATTGATTGATATCGCATGATTTCATCAAAAATTTGATTGCAATCGAATTGATTGCAATTAAATTAATTGCATTCAATGATTAAAAAAAAATATAATTTTAAAATGATTGCAACCATAAAATATTGCAATTTTGACAAGATTTCATTTTGAAATCTGAAATCAAAGAATGAAATCAGTTTGGTTGAAATCACTTTGATTTCAATGCCAATTGATTGCAGTTTTTTACAGCTCTGTACTGTACAGTCATAAAAAAGTTAGTACAAAAGTCTGTTAAACGTGTTCTGATTCAATTAAGCAAATTTTTATGATATTTTGTCTTAAAATTTAGGATTAAACTAATATTTTTTTGTGATTCCAATTTCGCCTATTTGAAACAACTTTGCATGCTTATATTTAGTAAATTGTTTTTCTTAATTTTAATAATAATATAAACCTAATATAATCCAGAATTATTTTCACCCGAAAATCGTGTATCATTTGTCAGTTAACCGGTTTTTTTAAAACATGTTTTTTTATCAAAACTATCGTTCGAAAATTCTATATTTTGACTGCATTTTATTTTTAAAGTATTATTTTAATAAACGAAATTGCAGTTATGTTCTCCTTTATATAAAAAAATCATCTCACATGTATTGAATGACAGATGAATGTTGCTACAAAAAACGTAATACCTTTTTTTCTGTGTAATTAATCGGTTCCATTTAAGAAAAATGTACGTTTGGGATGATGAAACAAGAACTGTTAAATCTACAAAAATGTTAGTTATATTTAAATAAATTTTAGTTGAATCAATAAAATGTTAACTATCCTGCTAAAATCAGTAGACGTTTTTGCTGAAGATTAGTAAACTTAAAATAGTGAAAATAAATAGTAAGTATTTCTGCTGTTTTTAGAAGAGTAGATTGTCTTACTATTAAAAAAATACATAAATTGAATTTTAGAAATGCAATTGTTTTTCTGTAATGTTAGTAATTTTCTAATATTCAGCAATTTTTTTTTGCTGATTTCAGCAGCGTAAAGTGTCCTTTGCAATTAACTAAAATTTCTGTCTTTTTACATCTGATGATGCTACCTTTAGCGCTTTACTCGCCTTATTTTCGTTTAATGATTTTTATAAAAAGGCGCAAGTTTGACGTTTTCTACTTTTTATTTAGCGCTTCTAGCGCCTTTATGATAAAACCTTTATTTTGATACAATTTTATTTCATCTAAATGTTTTTTTTTTTTATTTTTATAATAATGTGATATTAAATTATATTTTACCATAATTATGATTTTTAGCGCTTTTTAAACGTTTGGTCGCATAAATTAGTTAAAAAGTACCTATTTTGATCAGATTTATAATTGTGTTTTTGCGAGTTTTGTTAAAAAGTTGGCATCACTCTATCTGATGATGTAAACACTAAATGCCGGCATGAATGAAATTTAAAATATTCTGTGAAACATTTACTACACTTTTTGCAATTCAAAATATAAATTGAAATATAGAAATCATGAATTAACATAGATATTATGTTTTCTGAATTTTAATTGATATTTTCTGAGTTTAAATTGATGAATTCTGAATTGCAAAAAGTGTAGTGTAGTGTTTTAAATGCAGACTTTTACTAAACACAAATGGATTTGGGAAAATATTTTTTTAACAATCACATCATCTAACAGGATTTTTTGTTTGATTTGTCGGATGTAAAATCAGATAATTTAAATCTTGCTTTAGCAAACAGATTCAGCTGATTTCAGTACTTGTTTCTGGAGGGCGCTTTTAAGTAATTTTTGTTTGCTTTTTTTGTTATTTGTACAGATTTATTTTCATAACAAAAAAACCCGAAACCGGTTTTTTAAGAAAACCAAAACCGGGTTTTTAAAAATAGTAATTTTCGAACAAACCGGTTTTCTGAAATGGTCGAATTTTTGGACACTCCAAAGAAGGCTAAAGTAATTATAAATTTTTTTCAATGGAAAAAAAAATGTTTTGTTTTATTAAAATATATTTACGATGAATGAGGGTATGTATAGTTGATCTTTTATTTGGTAAATGAATGTTTTTAGTTTGATTTTGGATCATAAATTAATATCACTTTGTGTTTAAATCAGAGATCCAAAATAACTGTTATATTTATTAAAAAGTCACAACCCAAATTTGTTTAATTATAATATTTCAATAAGGCACTATATTTTATAAATCATATTGCACAAAAAAATCAGAAAGTTTCGCAAACATTTTAAATTTTTTCAATTTTTATATTTTACTCTATAAATTTCTTGTTGTTTTTTTATTTTTATTTTAAAACTTTTTATAAAAGTTACAGAATAATTTTTTTGAAAAAATTAGGCACTAACATTTTTATTTGATAATAAAATAAAAATTAAAAATCGACCTAAATTGAATGCCGAAAGTACCTGGAATATACATATTAACTCACTTTAAATCACGTTTCAATCTTTTATTAGCACTAGTTGACATCATATATGTATATATACTTAATATCCTGTATAATTGTTGAAGTCATTGGTTCCATGGCTTTTGATTTATATTCTTAATTGTTAGTTTTTTATAAAGAAAAAAAAATCACAAAATAACTTTTATTATTTTTGAAAAAATAAAAATCGTGTTTGGATTGTTTTTGTTTGAATTGAAAATAAAAATCAAACAGAGCAAATAAACAGAAAATTAAAAATATTCAAACAAGAAATAATTGTAAAACAATCAGTTTTTTAATAAAAGTTATAACTCTTACGTCCCTGGTTTAAATTATTTTTCAAATTAAAGAAAGATGATACAATTTGAAAAATAATTTAAACGGAAAGTGATATTAATTTATGATCTAAAATCAAACTAAAAATGAAACCTTTGTACTAACTGTCATTTTCAGTAGATTCTACCTACAGACTTATTTGGTTGTGTAATTTAGAGATTTTGCAACTAAAAGCATAATTTTCTTGATGAGATTTTAATTGAATCTGACAATTGTCATAATTTTGTTCGAAAAAAAATCTTGAGATTCTAACTAACTGTTTTATGAAGAAAACCCTGAATATCACAATATTTGAGGCTTTCTTTTGAAAAAATGTTTGTACTTATTAAATTAAAAATTAGAAAACCACAAAAAAAATTTAGTAAAATTCAAAATTTATTAACTTGTTTTCAAAGGAAACAAAACAAGTTTGTTCGAACTTAAATAAAATTTTTAAAATCTGGGGAGATTTTTTGGAGATCGTTAAACATCTAAATAAATAAGTAGAAATTGCCATCTTAAACCAAATTAGATAAAATACGTCATCCATTATTCATCCCCGAAATAATGCTTAATAACCCAGTGTAGAAAATCATTACCAGATATGTGGTTATGTAACTACATACTTGGTAATGGTAACTAGTTACTTTTGTTATTACATTTCTTATTACCTTTATATGGCCATGTCGCGAAAAATAATGAGTTGTCGTTACACACCAGCATACGAAAAATCAAAAAATATATCGTATACCAGTACTGACAAAAATAATTAGTCTAAAAATAGATTTTCAAAAAAATAAATTATATTAAAAAAAATATTTTTTTTTGTATTTTTTTTTTTTTAATAAAATTTGCTGGTGCGGGAATCGAACCTGGGTCTACAGATTGCCAGTCAATAGCTCTACCATCTGAGCTATATCGACATGTAATATTTAATAGATAAAAACATAATTGACCTGCTGCACACAAGTAAGCTTACTCGCCAACATACAAAAAATCAAAAAATATGTGGTTACATATATCCTTACCAGTGTTTAAAAAATATTGAGTCTAAAAATAGATTTCAAAAAATTTTCAAAAAAATCTGGAAAATTATTTTCTATTTGAAATAATGATGAAAATAAGTCATTATCAGTAACTCATTATTATATGTTTTAAAATAATGCAGAAGGTAAGTGGATGTCATTACTGGTAGTCCAAAAAATAATGATATGTCATTACCGTTTCTACACTGGGAACAAACATTTCATTAAAATAAGTCAAGTAATATATTTAGTTAGAATTTTGTTAAGTCAATTAATTTTAAACAAACGAATTATTTTTAATAAGGTATCATTGAGCCTTATTAATACAAATTCGTAATATATATTTCGATGCCTACACACTGGTCTCACTCACGACAACCTTATACATTTTAGGGTTAAATATTTACAACAACACACCTTTCCATACTCTTCTCGTTTACACAACTATTTACGCGCATACACAATATGACAGAACAATGTAAATAGATTGGCCGGTAAAAGGGAAAGGGATTTAAAGTTACCTCGCTCTTAATCCGTTACCCATAAGCAGCATTATTATTAGTTAATTTGCATTTTGTCATTTACCCGTAAATCTGGATCTCTCGCTGCGCTACATTCTATTGAGTTAGATTTTATTGCAGCATCTTGAACAATCATTTACAATAGCAACAATATATGTGCGAACGATTACGAAGGACATTGAAGGATATTTTGTTTGTTTTTCACTTTCAAATCTAGAGCAATAATTTTTCGGAATTTTATTGTTACAATTTACATTATTTACACAATGTACCCAAAATGTAAATAAAGTGAAATAGTTATAATAATTTTCCTTGTTCCCTTCACAATATGTTTGCCAATTCGGTCATAAATTCTACAAATGACCACATTTTTCTCTGTTGTCATTTTCGTTGTTGCGTATTGTTTCAGTCAAAATGTTTGTTTTTGTATTGAGAGATTGCTCTAATTCTAGCAAATTTTGTTTACTTAACGTAATCGGTTCCTTTATTATTCTATTTGTTGTATTTGTTGATTTTACGATAGGATCGTGTATTGTCGTTGAGTTGAAATACCTTCAATGTTAAATCGCTTTTACAAGTTGACAATGGTTTGGCTACGTCAATTTTGTGTATTTTTTTTTTTTTTTTGTGGAATGGCAGCGTTTCATTTTTCAGAGTTAAATGCTGAATTCTCTTGTCTCTCTGAAATAGTTAACATAACTGTTGCAATAATTATGTTTGTTTAACTTTGCTCTAATTTTACGTTAATCCCTTAGATTAACTGTTCACATTAAGTGTAAGAGAATTTTGTAACCTTAGCCGGTTTAACGTGTATGTGGGATTGCAACACGTAAATTATATACAAACGTCAGCATTGTGTGGAAATTACGAAAAATCTATGAGGCGTGACAAGATTAAGCATAAACTGGATGAAAAGGTTTGACAAAACTATGGATAATATATATCAACATTGTCTAATATTAAGCATACACAGAGAAAACAGATTCATTATGACAACCGAATTTTTTCCAACCGAATTGTTTGGTTGGAGCTACCGATATATTTGTTTGTGGCAACAGAAATTCCGTTAAAGCAATAGAATTTCGGTTCCAACAATACCCAGCAAAAAAAAGTGCAAGTAATGCTTTACAAACTAGTACTTCTTTCAATACTTCACAAGTATCCGTTAGTGGATTTTTACTGCTGTTTTAGAAGTTATTCCGAACAACTTCAAAAAATCACTTCTTTCATTGCTTCCAAAGTATCCGTTAGTATATTTTTACAGCTTTTTTAGAATTACTTCTGAACAACTTACAAAAAAAATTGCTTGTAAAGAGTAATTGCTCTAAAAGTGATCGTAAAACGTGATTTTGGTATCATTTGGCATTTCCAAACAGAGGGTCCCGGGTTCGATTCCCGGCAGGACCAATATTTTTTATTTTTTTTTAAATTTTTTTTTTATTCTATTATTTTTTTTCAAGGTTGGTTACCGAAACGAATAACGGTAAGGGTAACGGTAACGGTATCGGATTTCGTTTGTTTAGGTAACGGTAAAGGTATACCGTTACCGAAACAGCAATACCGGTACGTACCGGTATTAAAAATTATGTTAAAAACATATAGAAACAAGTAAAAACATGGCATATTTTTAATTTTAAGTACTGAAAATACAGATTTTAAGCTATAAATTCAATACTGGTAGTTTTAATAAGTAATATTATTATTTATAAATTTTTTTTGTAAAAAAACACTCAAGATTATAAAATAAAAAATAAAAAAATTGTAATTTTTATATAAAATAATAAATACCGGTAAAATACCGGTAACTACCCATAAAAATAACGGTATCGGTAACGATAACGGTATTTTGAAATTTTTTTAGAGGTATCGATAAGGGTAACGGTATTCAATTTGAAACGGTATTTTAGTGGTAACGGTATTATAACGATAACGGTAACCAACCTTGGTTTTTTTTTTAATATTTTTAATTAATTTGTTTTAAACAATATTTTTTTAATTTTAAAATTTTTAAAAATATGTATATATAAAAAAAATGGTGAGAAATTGCAATATTGAATTTGAGTGCATCTTTTACACTTGTTTAATATGTACTTTAATTGAAGAGAATAAGGAATACTATCTCGCAATAACAAAGTGGTGTTTTTATGCCAGTCAACTTTCATATCAAAGAATAGCTCAGCAATCGTGAGGTCGCAAGTTCGATACCCGGTGGCGAAAATAAAAAAAACTATTGTAAAATAACCTCTTCTTAACCTCAAACCTACTAAATTAGAATTAATAAAAATACATATTAATTACAATATTAATTGTATTTGGTCTATACGACGCGTTTGAAAAAACAACACTTAACTAGAGTCAAAAAAATATAATTTTTTTTGTGAATAATTATTTTTTAACTTTTAATTGGTGAAAAAGAGCTTCATTTGCACTCGTTCAAAAAGTACTGAAAAAATGTTCACAATAAACAATTTCGCAGCATTGATTTCTACTCACAGAAAGTTTTTATGGATATAGCCCAATTCTAGGGATATCAGGCTATAGCTCTAAAATACCGTTATCGATTTAGAATACTTTCAACTTACTGCATTAACCTTAAAATGCCCTTACCGAAATACTGTTACCGAAATAACTGAACAATGCCGATACCGAAATAAATAAAATATAAAATATCGATACCTTAAAAATACCGTTACCGAAATAAATGAAATACGGTTATTCTTAAAATACCGTTATTTTGATTTCTCTGCTCTTGATAATTGCACTTGCTTATTAAGTATTTTAGATAAATTAAGCTGATTAATTTGTTACATTTTTATTAAAAAAGTTCAGCATGCACCGAAATAACTGAGTCCGGTGCCCTTAAAATACCGTTAGTGAAATAATTTAAATACCGATAACCTTAAAATAACATTACGGCAATAACCGAAATACCGTTATCCTTAAAATACCGATAAAGAAGTAACTTAAATACCGTTATTCTTAAAATACCGATATCGAAATAAATGAAATATCTTAATTAATAACTAGTCGAGCTCGAGATCAGTTTTAATAATATTATTCTTTTTTTTTGTCTTCGATATTTGACCATCCTCTGGACAGCATCTTCTGGAAATCTACAATTATACATTATATGAAAACATAGATTTATACCACTGAATCACAAAATTATAACAAAAACAAAAGAACTACAAAAAACAAAATAATTATTAAATGAAATCTCGTCAACCTTCAAATGCTGTTACCGAAATACTCGTAATCTATATATCGGCATTACCCTTGCCGTTAACCGCATCGTTTCGGTTAACATCCATGCCCAAACCAGGTAGTGAAAGTCCCAGTGAACAGTGGCAGTGCTCTTAAATTTGAGAAAAATATTTAATATTTTTAAGAATTTTTTTTTTTTAATTTATTTGAAGACAGCTCTTGTTTATTTAGAAAATTTTGTAATTTCTCTGCAGTAACAAATAAAGATTTGGGCGTAAAGCTCCATAATTTTTACAAAACTTCTTAAAATCAAATTTTTCATAAAATTAATTTAATGAAAAGTTTTAATACACGAATTCCAGCCACACCTCATAAATTTTATGCAAAAATTCATTTATATCATTTAGAAAATTCTCTCAGTGCAGTTTCAATACAATTTTTATTGAATTTTATTTCAATTTATCAATAATATTTGATATCTCTGCAATGTTTGATATTTTTGTACCCAGCAAAAGGAGTACAAAAATTCAATCTTGAAACATTTTCATTAAAGCAGGGTTTTATACTAAAGGCGGATTCACAATGATGGAGCACTCCACGCTTCAGAGTGAAGTGTACTAAAATATAAATGGCATAATATATGTAAGTGCGAGAAAGAAAGGAGCAAAATCAACTCTGTAGTACTCAATCATTGTGAATCTAGCTTAAAACAACAATAACTTTTTGGGTGCGGTTATTATCAAAAAATAATTTTTCAAGACTAAATAATTATTAATTTAGACCTGCTAACTTATCTCTAAATAAACTGAGTGAGTAAACTCAAAAATTTAACTAAAATATGTATTTTTTTTTTGTATAGTTAAAAAAAAAACCGCGAACTGCTTAAAAGTTTATTCTATTTATTTCATGGATGGTATTTATTTCGCTAACGGTATTTTAAGGTTAACGGTATTTCAGCTATTTCGGTAACGGTATTTTAAGGGTAACGGCAGTCAGTAATTTTGATGCATACCGCCAATTTTTTTTTTACAAAAAAAAAAACAAAAAACAAACAATTTATTAACTTAATGTACGAAAAATAGTCAATAACCACGTGCAGTTACCAAAATCAGAAAAATAACGGTAACGGTATTTTAGTGATAACGGTATTTCATTTATTTCGATAACGGTATTTTAAGGGTATCGATAATTCATTTATTTCGGTATCGATATTTTAAGGACAATGGTATTTCAGTTATTTCGGTAACGGTATTTTAAGGAAAACGGTATTTCGCTAAGGGTATTTTAGGGATAACGGTAGTCAGTTGAAAGGGTTTTGAATCGATAATGGTATTTTAGCGATATTTCCTGCCAACCCTAATTTTTTTTTGTGAGTTTTTAGAAAATTCGAAATAAAAAACTATTTATTCATTTTTAATCCGACGTTTCGTTGGAGATTCCCAACATCCTCAGGGATATTTTTTATTAAATACCCAGTGTAGAAAATCATTACCAGATATGTGGTTATGTAACTGCATACTTGGTAATGGTAACTACTTACTTTTGTTATTACATTTCTTATTACGTTTATATGGCGATGTCGCGAAAAATAATGAGTTATGGTTACACACCAGCATACAAAAAATCAAAAAATATATCGTTACCTATGTGCTTACCAGTATTGACAAAAATAATGAGTCTAAAAATAGATTTTCAAAAAAATAAATTATATAAAAAATATTTTTTATTGTATTTTTTTTTAAATAAAATTTGCTGGTGTGGAAATCGAAGCTAGGTCTACAGATTGCCAGTCAATAGCTCTACCATCTGAGCTATATCGACATGTAATATTTAATAGATAAAAACTAGGGATGCCGAACGGGACTGGTTTTTACAAATCCCGGGATTCGGGATTTTGAAAATTGAAATCCCGGGATCCCGGGATTTTTCGGGATCCCGGGATTTATCGGGATCCCGGGATTTTTCGGGATTTCGGGATTTTTCGGGGTTTCGGGATTTTCTTGTTTCATCATATTTTTAATTTTAAAACCAAATAGCTCAAATAAATCCTACAAATTAAAATAATTCATTATAAATCTACTTATTATTTTATGTAGTATGAAGAAATAAACAAATTAAGCCGGATTCACAATGCTGGAGTACTCCTCGCTGCATATTGGAGTATATAAAATAGAGATAGCATGATACAAAAAATATGGAGTACTACAGCATTGTGAATCTGGCTTTAAACAGTAACTCTATTCATAGAAATAAGTATGTAAATATAGCACAGAAAGCTACTTAAAATTAGTAAAAAAGAAATATTTAGTGACTATTAGTTTTTTTAAATCAACTAACATTACATACTATATTAAACACATACCTCTGCTGATTTCAGAAAGGCAGTTTGTGAGATTTTTATAATTTAACAAAAACTTGCTGTTTTTAGTCGGCAAAATTATTTTGAATGAAGTTATGATTTCAGCAAATCATCAAAAAAATAAATAAAAACATATCCGTTTATAGATTAAATAAAGCTGAATTATGATTTTTAAAAGTTTCACAGCTGAATAAAAGTTTTTAAATTATTAAGGTTTTTATTCAGATTTATTCAATCTGTAATCTATTTGAATCTATTACTTACACTCATAAAAAAATTACGTACAAATGCATAGGTCAAAATTGTGCTGGCGCAAATGCATGTACTATTTCCTGTTATTTTAGCAGACCTATTTCTACGGACTTTTTTTTTAGAGAAAATAACAGAAAAATTAGTTCAATTCAATCAGAACGCATTTAGCTTTTGACTTTTGTACTAACTTTTTCTTATAAGTGTATGAATAGGAAAAATTAGTTTTTTAATAACATTTAATAAGATATTAGATTTATGTGATTTTGGTCGAATATAACAATAAAAACAAATACAAAAAGAGGTAAAATATGCCAAATAATGAAATCGGAAATCCCGGGATTTTTTCAAGTGCAATCCCGGGATTTCGGGATTTCTAAATCCCGAAAATCCCGGGATTTTCGGGATCGGGATTTCGGGATCGGCATCCCTAATAAAAACATAATTGACCTGCTGCACACAAGTAAGCTTACTCGCCAACATACAAACAATCAAAATATATGTGTTTACTAGGGCGGGTCGATTTAATAATCGCCCATGCCTCAGTGAAAATCGTATTCTAGGGATCAAAATAAGAAACTTTGCCGAAGGAACCATACCTCTAAAACGAATTCTACTACCCCCAACTGTTGACTTTTGTCCCGTAGGGTCAAGTTTTGAAAAATCCCACTTTGACCCATTTAGAGTGCCCCAATCGAGTCCAAATGTATGACCGACCCCCACTAACTTTGGAGGGCCGATCCACCCATGCCAGTGGCACACCCCCTGGAACTCCCCTGGGGGGTTCCCCATACAAACATTTTAAAAAATCACCATTTTTGTAACTTTATTTTATTATTTTTTATTTATTTTATTTATTTTTATTATTTTATTTATTTTTTCTCTTTAGAAATTTATTTAGTCAGAACATATGTAAATGAAAAAATTAATTTAACTTAGTAATAGAAAAGAAAAAATGCCCAGACTTGAAAGCAAAAAAGACTTCAAACAGTAATTTTTTTTATTTTCTTTTCTATTACTAAGTTAAATTAATTTTTTCATTTACATATGTTCTGACTAAATAAATTTCTAAAGAGAAAAAATAAATAAAATAATAAAAATAAATAAAATAAATAAAAAATAATAAAATAAAGTGCCAAAAATGGTGATTTTTTAAAATGTTTGTATGGGGAACCCCCCAGGGGAGTTCCAGGGGGTGTACCACTGGCATGGGTGGATCGGCCCTCCAAAGTTAGTGGGGGTCGGTCATACATTTGGACTCGATTGGGGCACTCTAAATGGGTCAAAGTGGGATTTTTCAAAACTTGACCCTACGGGACAAAAGTCAACAGTTGGGGGTAGTAGAATTCGTTTTAGAGGTATGGTTCCTTCGGCAAAGTTTCTTATTTTGATCCCTAGAATACGATTTTCCCTGAGCCATGGGCGATTTTTTTGCCTCCCCACAAATCGACCCAGCCTAGTGTTTACATATATCCTTACCAGTGTTTAAAAAATATTTGAGTCTAAAAATAGATTTAAAAAAATTTTCAAAAAATCTAGAAAATTATTTTCTATTTGAAATAATGATAAAAATAAGTCATTATCAGTAACTCATTATTATATGTTTTAAAATAATGCATTATGTAAGTGGGTGCCATTACTGGTAGTCCAAAAAATAATGATATGTCATTACCGTTTCTACACTGGGTATATAATCTTTTGTCAATTTCACTACATTTAGTTAACAATATATTGTCGTATATTTGCCCAACATAACACAAACATTAATTTAAAACAAATGTATAAAATTAATTAAAAGTAAATATCACAGTAAAATTCTTCTATAACTAGTATCGCAACTAAAAAAAAATCTAAACTGAATTTTGTTTTGATTTTACATACAATTTTGTTCGATTAATCCATTAATTTGCAAATTTAATTCGATTAATCGGTTTAGAAAAAATCCGAATAATTATTTGATCGATTAAAATAAAAAGTCGATTAATTAAATACCCTGCTGACTACTGGGGATTGAAGATAACTAAAATCTTTGAATTACAAATACAGTTAAAAATTACAACTACTATTGACTTCACAAATAACTGACATATTGTTACTGTAAAAACGTTCCGAGAGCAAAGTTTAGTTTAAAGTTTAAGAAACTGTAGAGTTTCGAAAAGAGGAACAATTTCAATTTTTTGGCTGTCAAATAATGTACTAGATTTTGTAAATATATATTTTTTTTTATCAGTTAAATACGGAACTTTAAAGTTTTTGAAAATTCCAGATCATAAGCATTTTTTTTTAAATATAATTCTCCGAAACAATTATATATATACTCTAACCACCTCTGCTTCAAATGTCTATTTCTTATTATCGTTTCAAATCGCCATTTTGTGCTCTACATTTTTTTCTGTTAAAATAACCATATTGATAAAGATTTTTCCAATTGGTTCATAAAAAGAACTCTAACCAAAAAAAAATTACAATGAAGAAAGAAACAAAAAACAAAGATCCACCTCTCAAATGAAAAAAAAAACACACACGTTTTTAACCTAAACAACGATCACGCGAACGATAACGAGTAGCCATCGCATACACACACAAAAATGTATATCACCTAATTATTTGCTATTGTTTACAAGATTTTTTTGTTAAAACGACCTATTTTTTGTTTGTTTCTACAAAAAAAAAATTTAAAAGAAAAATCGTTGTTTGTTATTTTTTTATGGTCAACAAAACACACTCTCGTTTTTTTCTTTCAATGTTTTTCCAGTGATAAAAACATGACAGAGTAATAATCGCGCACTAATTATCGCTGAAATACAGGTCATTTTTCAAAATTTTAAACAATAGCGTTGAGACTTAATATTTGAAAACGACCTTTCTGTGTGGATATTTTTTGTTTTGAAGAAAATTATTCCTTAAAATTAGAACATTTCATTTTTTTGTTTTGTTTAAAAGTAGTTGCAAATTGCGGTCCGGTCCTCTTCTTTAGGTAGATGACAATTTTTATTAGTTCATTTTAAAAACCGTCGGATCATAAAAATATTTGTGTGCATACAAATTATATTTTGCGGATATTCATAGTTTCCGTTTTGTTTCCCAAATATTGTTTTTTTTTTTAATACATACAACGTATTTTTTCGATGTTTTCTCAAAAAAAAGAAAATATGCTCTCGTTGTATTAGGAAACTAGATCAGTTTTTTGTTGAAAAATTTATGATCGTGTTCTAGTCTTATTTTTGTGTGTTCTAGTAAAAATTGCATTGTCTCCTTTTTATGACATTTTTGTTTCCTTTTCCGTTGACGACCTCGCGATACTATTAAAAATACAAAACATGAAAATTTTTTGAACTAATTTTTGTTTTGTGTTTTATTATGTTTTTGTGTTTTTATTTAAAATATATACAAATTTGTGAACGACATTCGAGGAAACTGTCCTGTCGTTAAAGGACCAAAACTATATCATGAAAGTAGATCAAGTTTTTTGTTTTAGCGTTATTGCTGTTTTTATTATTATTATTTAGGTTTGTTTTAGTTTTTAACAAATAGTATTCCCAGAAACTTAAATATTTTATATTAAACAACGACCAAAAACAGCTTGAACATGCTCTAATTTTTTACATATTTCCAAAAATGTGTAGCATTTTAAGAAGGTCCACTTTTTGACAACGATGACAACGACATTGAAACTTAAGTTTTTCTTTGTTGCAATTGAAATAATACCTGTTAATAGAGCGTGAAATATTTTTTGTTATAATTTTTATTGATGCTGCTCTAAATATTTTTTGGTATCTCTTGTTTATTATGTATCATAAATATTTTTTGAATATTTTTCGTATCCCTTGAACATTATCGCGCCTCTTGTTGTTTTTATTTTTTCGCCTTTTGAATGCAATTATGTATTAGTGAAAATGTTTTACTTCCTCGGAATTATGGTAATAATTCTTATTTCTTACTTAACCTTCCTAGAGTTATTCAAACCCTTTTTGTAATAAAAACCCATTTTAAAGATTTCGTTACTTTTGCTTGAATTTAGTTTTGTGTTTAACTTTATAACAATTTCGGAAATATTATAACATACCTTTGAAAGTTTCCGTTTAACCACGCAATTGTTTATGGTTAAATGTGGCGGTTTTTGGAATATAATTTTAGTGTTTACCTAAAATAATTACCTTTGTAAGTTGTTTTCAATTAAGAATCCTTTAAAATAACTCCTTTTCGCCTTGATATATCCTCGAGAGTCTGTAATAGCTACTGCAAATTTTGCTGTTATTACAGGAAGCCCTGCGGTATTTTTTTTTTTTTTTGCTAATTTTAGCGACACATGTCTACTGATCTATAGTACGATATAATGAGTAGAAAAAATTAGTAGCCGCTACTAAATTTTAGCAAAATTGTTGTAAACTGCGATTCAAAGTCAATTTGATAAAATCAGTTACAAAATTTACACAGAAAAAATTAAAATCGATTTTCAATTAAAGTATTTGTAAATACAATTAAAAATTTAATTGAATTCGGACCAATTAAGAAAATAGTTATATCAATTAAATTTTTCTGTAAAAAATTAATTGAAAATTTTTCAATTAAAGTTTTATTCACATGTCATTTAAAAATTTAATCGAAAATCGTCAAAATTTTCAATTAAGCTATGGCGCTTTTACTAAAATGTGTAATAATAAAAATATTATTAATATACATATATTTATTAATTTTCTTATGTTTTTGTCTGACTTGAGACATACTTTTGTAATTTTTTATCGGCAATAAAAGTAAAAATATAAATAATTTAAAATAATACAGAGACATAATATAGAGATGCAACATCGATAATTTTGTAAACAAACTGTAGATGTCGCTAGCTTGTGAGAAATTTTGTCAAAGGAGGATTTTATTTTGGGAAATCTTCTCAAGGGATGATTTTTTTATATCAAATGAGGTTTTACAGAGTTGTTAGGTAAGGGGATTTTGGCCCAAATTAGGGATTTCGACTTCGTTTTGGGGACAGATTAAAAAATTTGTAAATTTTAAAAGATTTAGTTTTAGGCCCAAAATAAGAAGAATTTTGGTATAAATTATATACGTACTATTTAAAATTAAAGTTGATCAAATTAGGTCTTTTAAAGAATTTCAAAATCTCTACAAAATATTTAAAATATTGAAGAAATGTTCTCCAAATATTTATAAATCTTTAAATAACGAAAAGCAACCAAGCTCAATAACACTATGCGACAGTCAAAATCGGGATGGGATGAAACCAACGGGAAATGTTATATCGGTCAAAAACAAGTTATACGTGTCCCGGCGTTTCGCTGGGTCACCCCTAGGAATCGAGATATATCTTTTTTTTTGACATAACTCAAGAACCACTAGTCCGATTTTGCTCAAACAATTTTAAAAAAATTAAAAATTACAATTCCTTTAATCTGTTCATATAACGTTTTTCTATATACTCAACAGTTTTGCCGGTAAAAATAAATGTTTGTTACCGCTACCATAAAAATCAATAACCTTTTGTTTATTACTTTTTTTTAATATTTTAGGCAAAAAATATTTTTTTCTTCATACATTTATTTTTACCGGCAAAACTGTTGAGTATATAGAAAAACGTTATATGAACAGATTAAAGGAATTGTAATTTTTAATTTTTTTAAAATTGTTTGAGCAAAATCGGACTAGTGGTTCTCGAGTTATGTCAAAAAAAAGACCACCAAAGGTCAAATCGATATATCTCGATTCGTAGGGTTGACCCAGCGAAACGCCGGGACACGTATAACTTCTTTTTTACCGATATAACTTTCCCCGGTAGTTTGAACCCTTCCCGATCACTGACCCCTACCATTTGTCTCACAGTGTAATTAATCAGAAAATTTTCAATTTTCCAAATACAGAAATTGTTACATGCACAGGACTCAGAAAAAATAAATTTGTGCAGGCTCAAAATGTACCAGGGGTTTTCATATTACTTCTAAATCGTGTAAACTCGACTTATGCAAACTTAATGTTCAAAAGAGTTTACGAGCCCTAGAACTTACACCTTACTAGATTTGCAAATTTTAGAAAAAAACACTTTTCATCATAATGAATTTCGTGTGAAAATTGTGTAGAATTTTTTCTCTCGAAAATTTAATATACGACTTTTATTTTGAAACGGTGACATTTCAGCATTATTGTGATTTGTCTTTCGTATAATAAAATTTTTTTAGTTTCACAATTTTAACAAAAATTTGAGGCCTTTAAAGTTTGAGTTAAAACGTAAATATTTCTTCATAAAATATTCAATTTTATTTAATTTGCTCACTCATTTCTTAATAATTTTCTGAACTTAAGAGCGATGCTAACTTACAATTTGCTCCTTTTTTAGAGTTTTTGTTTAAATTAAAATGAATTGGGTATAACATTGGGGATTTAAACATTTAAAATGGGAATAAGCTAAAACTTTTTGGGCAACACTGCTCCCGAATAAAATGAAACAGTATTGCCAGAAAAAACAAAACAGCAGTCAGCGCCATCTGTTGCATTAAAAACCGGTATTGCCATTCATCAGGAACATGTGAGACCCCTGAAATAATGTGATTTTACGCAACGCATATTAAAGCCCGATAACTGAAGCTCCAGTTACAATTTAGCATGTAGTTAAATTTAAATTTTATATGGGAGAAAACAACAAATGTGTCAGCTAAAGCCCCAGTTAGTAGCTAACTGGACATTCAGTAATTGGACCTAAGAGTTTTTATAATATTTTTTCGACACCATAATAATTTTCAATTAAAAATTTAATTGATATGATTAAACTTTTAATTGAAATTAAATTTTAAATCGAATAAAATTTTAATTGAAATTTTATTGGCAATAATTTTTTCTGTGTACTAAATATCAATAATTTTAGTACATAAAAATTAGTATAAATAATTCTCAATTTCAGTAAATTGTTGTAAACTATAATTGAAAATCAATTTGTTGAAATTAGCAACAAAGTGTACTAAAAAATAAACAATTTGTAAAATCTAAAAAAAATAAAATCAAATTTAATAAAAAAAAATTTTATTAACAAAAAGTTTTACATTAAAAAAATATTTTTTTATAAAACTTATTTTTTTGAAAATCTATTTTTAGAATCATTATTTTAGTCAATACTGGTAAGCGCATAGGTAACGACATATTAGTTGATTTTTCGAACGCTGGTGTGTAACCATAACTATTTTTCGCGAGATCGCCATACAAAGGTAATAAGAAATGTAATAATAAAAGTAACTAGTTACAATTACCAGGTATGTAGTTACATAACCACATATCTGGTAATGATTTTCTACACTGGGTGTTTTTATCTATCAAATATTACATGTCGAGATAGCTCAGATGGTAGAGCTATTGACTGGCAACATAAAGACCCAGGTTCGATTCCTGCACGAGCAAATTTTATTAAAAAAAAATTTATACTAAAAGAAAATTTTTTTGTCAATACTGGCAATCACGATATATTTTTTAATTTTTCGTATGCTGGTGTGTAACTCATTATTTTGCGCGACATCGCCATACAAAAGTAATAAGAAATGTAATAATAAAAGTAACTAGTTACCATTACCAAGTATATAGTTACATAACTACATATCTGGTAATGATTTTCTACACTGGGTAATAACAAATATAAACTACCCATGTGAAAATCGAAATATATATGAACATACATGATCATATATTGACTTGCATACGATCATGCATGGGCATACATAGGCATATACGTCCATGTCTAATTCGATGTATGACCATAAATGATCTCAAATTAACCTGACCCTAAACAAATGAAATTTGCTCTACCACTAAAAAACATCCCCCTAACATAAAATTTCCAAAAATCCACAAATTTTTTAAGTTTTTTCTTAAGCTGATTTATAGGAAGAGGAAGACCACATTTTTATTAAAAAATTTAACGGACACAAGGCAATCACCAGACTGCGCAGTTTCGTTTCACCCAAAGACTTGTCAGTGGTTAGTTTAAATGTCAATTTTGATCAAAATAATTTTTAATTGCTAATTTGTCTCTATATGAAAAACTTTTTGCCATTACCGCGGATCTAACCGGCAGCTCTCGGCACAGACTATAACTCGTAGTATCACCTCTTAACAAGATACACCACAGTCGGCATAGCGGTGAGTGTGTTTACTTGAAGTTTTTCCAATCACAGTCTATACAATCTACATAAGTTTTGTAATCAGAAGAGCCAGAATTAATTCAATTAGAGTTTTTGTTTCAAATTTTGGTTGTTAAAATAAAACAAATTCGTTATATTTTAGCTGGTTTTCTTTGCTTTCCTAGTCACTGACTAAAGTTTTTCAACTTCAAAAATGTGTATGCTACAAGGAAATAAAAATTTGTGTGGAAAACTATCAACGATTTAACAAAACCATTCATCGGACTCTAAAATTAAATTTTTGAAGCCGAAACTACCCCTAAAATGATTTTCTTATCCCCCAAATTCCCCCCTAACAAATTGGCACCCCCTAAAATTCCCCCCTAAGCGGTTGAAACGCCCTTAAATCTAGGGGGAAACCCCTAACTTGGCAACACTGGTTTCTAAGATCTTTTTGTAATAATTTTTTTTTGCAAAATTTACCGTTAGAAATAAGAAATGTACTCACAAAAACTGGTGTTGTAAACATACAATAAATGCATGAAAGGGTTAAGCAAAACAATATGGGAATTATGTGTTGAAATATTATTTACTGAAATATTTCAAAGTCAATTAAAATATTAAGCTTGTTCGTTTACTTACTACAAGTAACTACATTTACTACAGCTGTAAAAATTCAATACAAAAAGTAAACAAAACATTCCAATTGTAGTAAAAGTAGTAAGAAATTCGAGTAAACGAACACACTGATTAATTGATTCAATCAAATATTTGTTTAAAATCAAATTTTATTTTTAACATATCTTTAATTACACAGAAAAAAATAAAAACGAATTTTAACAACGAAATTGATTATATCAATTAAAATTTTAATTGATTTTGCACCTATCACTCAAATGATACTATTAATTACTAATAGTAGTAATAATATCAATTAAAACATTATATATATATACATATATGTTCCCTCGGTTCCTATAAGGAGCATAGGGCCTTATAAAACATAATTATGTAACAAATATTTGCAAAAATATTTAAAAGTCAATTAAAATATTAATTGATTCAATTAAATATTTGTTTAGAAACAATTTTTATTTTTAATATATATTTAATTAGATATTTAAGGTTAACAATTTTTTCTGTGTAGATAATTAAGGCTAATAATTTTTTTTGTGTTTAACTTTAAGTACACACAAAAAAATATTAGCTTAAATCATCTAAGTAAAGATTTGTTTAAAATAAAATTGCTTTTAAATAAATACTTAATTGAATCAATTAAATCTTTGAATTCTTTAATTGATTCAATTAACCGTACACAATGTTTAGTAATTGATAGTATCATTTGCGTGTTAGGTGCAAAAACAGAAAAATAGTAATTGTCTGGAACAATTTGATAATTAAACCTGGTTTTTACTTTTTTGTGTGTAGATAATTAAGATTAATAATTTTTGTGTGTACTTTTCTTCAAATTGAAGAAAAGCTTTATCAAATTAACTTTACTGCCTTTACAAGAAAATTTTTTAAAATTTACAAATTAAATTTTGTTAATTAATGGACAAAAATGGTCGAAACGACAATTGGTTTTTAGTACTACATTTATACCTGAGCAAAAACCACCTATTTTAGTAGTATTAAAGAAAACACAGATTAATTTAAATAAAAAAGATATTGTTTTAACAGTTCCTTTTTAATCAAAAAGTAACAAAAATGTTATGTTGATTTAACTTATGAATTTTAGTTCACTATGGGTGATGTAGTTGTTATGTTATACAAAAAGTTTTTAGATTAGCTACCTACAATGCTATAAGAATTTGCTTTTTACCAATTATATAAATTGGTAAGAAGCGAAAAAATTCCCATTTGGAAAACTTTTCCCAATAAACTGTGTAGATGAATTCAGTAGAAGCCTTAACATTTAGGACAATTCTAAAAGTAATAAAAATGACATGGGCCCGTGTTGAAAAGATTATATCTGGTCAAATTTGTTTAGATCTGCATAGATGTGGCATTTGTGATACACTTTATGCCAGATCTGATCAGATCTAGCGCTAGATATTTTGGTATCTAAAGTAATATTTAAAACAGGGTGATTTTCATTACCAGATATGAACAGATCTGACCATATTTGGTACCCAATCTGATACCAGATCTTATCCATTTGAACTGGCACCAAAATAAAAATGTACAAATTTAGTTTGGAAAATTATTCGGTAAGAATACCAGTTTATAGGTATAAATTCCTTAATTTTAGTGTAAAGTCAGAATCAAATTGGATCTGCTTATATATGCCAGATCTGCCTATATCTAATTAGATCTCAAATTTGTCCCTAAGGGTTCGTACAGAGTGGCCGCTTGTTGCCGAGCCGAGCCGACTGACGCTTATTGCGAGAACTTGTTCATGCGAGAAACAAGTTTGGGTGTGCATAGTGGATACGAGAATCAGCGCTGATATTTTATATATTTGGCCTTTTTTTTAATCACTGGATTTATTTTTGGATTTATTTTATTTTGTTAAAAAATCCACAGGTTTGGTTTTTAATTTTTAAAATTTTATAATTTTAACCAAATCTAACACTTATTCCCTAATATAATGTGAAAGAAAAAATTTAAATTTTGCGAAAATGAAATTTCTGGAGGAAAATTAAGCTAAATCCAAAACGGATTTATTTATTTTTTAAATCCATTTTGGATTTAGCTTATTTCAATTCCTGTGTTCACATTTTTAAAAAATTTAATGATTTTCTTGCACAATTTATTGGCGAATAAGTATTAGATTTTAATAAAAATTATAAATTTTGAAAATTAAAAACCAAAATATGGATTTTTTAACAAAATAAAATAAATCAAAAAATAAATCCGGTGATTAAAAAAAAGGCCTATTATTTGTATTTTATGTATGTTTGTATGAATTTGAGTTTGTTGTTCATTCGTGTTTGTGAAATTGAAGTGAAAAGATATGGATTCGTTTTTTTTTTTAATTTTTTTATAATTGTTATAATTTTATTTAATTTTTATTATTTATTTGAATTTTTTTTTGTTTAATTTTTATTTTATTAACATAACATAAACAATGTTTTCGGCACTGAAATACGCTTTGCAACTGTTTTCTCGCATTCAATCAGCTTTGCGCTCTGACCAGCTCGGCGCCCACTATGACCTGTTCGCGCTTATTTGTACTAATTTGTATAGTACCAGTTTTCTCGCATTGGTTCTCGCAATAAGCGTCAGTCGGCTCGGCAACAAGCGGCCACTTTGTACGCAATAATCTGAATAAATTCAATAAGTTTGTAAAAGTACAAATAAAACTGCAGTTTGTCCAATTTTGTTCTTATATTTTCATTTCTTGAATTTAACCAAATTGTTGTTAAACTTAAGAAATCGGTTCTAATTCAAAAACAGGAATAAATTTTGGTTAAATTTAATTAATTTTTCTGTTGAGCCAACAGACATATTATATTAAGTGTAGTATTCAGTCCATCTTATCTAAATTTAAAGCATATTTTCTGCTTGTTGTCCTAGATTTGCTTGTAATAAATTTATCATTTAAATTCTTAATTAACATATTCATCCGAATTTTTCTTCCCATAATGATTTCATCACCGTAACAATTTGAAAATTTTCGAAATCAGTACGAACACAGTTGTTTGAATTACAAAAAAAAATCATGTGACAATTTGACTAAATTTGTCCACAATACCAAGAGATATTAACACATACTAATTTTTAGCTTTCAACAACAAAAGCCAGGTCAAGAAATATACTTTTTTTACAAACAATTTTTAAATTAAACCATTAAAAAGGTACAAGACTGTTCAAAAACTGTGTACTGTTTGTGTACATGTGGAAGAAAAAATGGTTGATAATTTGTTACAATTGAGTTGTGTTGTAAGACATCCCCTGTTGACAAATACAACACCACCTACACAAAAACAATAATACAACAACAATAAGACATATTTTTTTGAATTGACTGAACTCTAAAAGGAAACTCCTAAATTATATCGTCACATATCCATATAAGAGGAAAATGAAATACAAAAGCAACAACAACAACAACGCGCAACAACAAATGTAGTAGTGTATTGCAAACCGTAACAACTCAATTAAGCTAAAGATGCTATTTAGCTAAGCACCCTGGTGTTTTGTTGCTCTAGCAAAAACGCGGTTTGGGTTTGACTAATTTGTTCTGCTTGCAGAAACAGGAGTAATAAACCAAAATATTATGAAAACTCCTGCTGCTTTAACAACATGCTGAGTTCTACGATTTTCTGTGGTCGATCCTCGGCGAGATGAGAGTTGTATATAGTAGTACAGAGTGTATGTGGCATTGAGACAAGAAAAAGAAGAGCCAAAATATGATGAAATAAAAATTGGCTACGTTGGTGTGGTGACGCTACTGCTACTATTTCTTGTGGATTTCCAACAGTGCAATGGTTTTTGTGTTTTTTGCTGTGAGATGTCTTGTTTGGTGTTTTTGTTGCTCTTCGGTTGGATCTTGCTGGGCATGCTAAAAAATATTCTATTTTTGTCATACAATTTGCAATGCACTCTTAGAGGTCCCTCTTCTATCTGTCTTAAAGTTTTGGAGAGCTCAAGAGTATGAAGAATAGAAACGGGAACCAATGCAAAACAATTGCAGTGTTTGTGGTTGTTTTCGTTGCTAGTTTCCAAATATTTACCACGAAAGATTTTTAACGCCTGAACAGCAGAACTAAAACATTGACAAAACGCTGATGTCTCCGATAGATATTGCATTTTAGCAGAAAGAAGCCAAAAGTAAAAACCACTATACCAATCGACCATGTTAAACTATGTAAATTTACAGCTTCTTGTTTCATTATATACACAGATAAAAATATTACAAAATTTTAAGTGACAAAAATAATTGTTAAAATTCAATTTCCATTTCAACAACATTTTTAATTGAATCAATTAAATATTTTGTTGGTGCCTATGATAAATTTCCAAGTTTTATTTCAAACTTGTTTTTAAACCAAACCGAAATCGAAAAAAAGGGGAAAAGAAAAAAAGGGGGAAAGAGAATGAAAATAAAAACAGGAAGTAAGATAGAAACAAAGATTTTCCAAAATTCAAAACTGTTCTAAGGAAATTTAATAGAAATTTCCCGCTATACTCAAATGTATTAGGTCCTGAAAAACTTTATTATGAAAAAAAATCAGAAAATAATCAAATACGAGAAAAAGGATACAAAAAATGAGGAAGAACTTATTTATTTGAAAACTATGTATCAGAGCTTCGAAGAATTAATTTTCAATTCTCTTTTTTTGAAATAAATTTATATTTTGGGAATGAATTTACTGACCAAACTTAGGGAATTGAATAAATTCATTCCCTAGGGAATAATTGCCCTGGGAATTCATTCAATTGTGCACTTAATTCCCTGAATGAATTAACTTTTTCGTTTAATTCCCTAATTAATTTTCTCGTTTAATTCCCTAAGGAATTAATTTTTTCGTTTGATTCCCTAAGGAATTAACTTTTTCGTTTAATTCCCTGAATTTAAGTTTGTCATTAAATGCCCAAAAGGACAGGTCTTTTCACCTAAGAATATAAAATGAAAAACTAAATATTATTTATAAAATTCTAATATATTTAATTTAATTTAACTTATATGTCGTTGTTGCTATTAAAGGAGTTATACATACACTCAAAATAATAAGTCTGTTGGCTGAACAGAAAAATTTGTTACTTTAACAATGTAGCAAACATTTTGTCCGTTTTGCTCTATCTCGCTTAGTTTTCAAGATATGCGCCATTTTATGAAGTGGAAAATTTTTATTAAAAATTTCCGAGGGTCCAAGGCCCCGCCAAGGTCCATTTTTTTATATTTTTAGGGGTAGTCGAAACTTTCATTAATTTTTCTCTATCTCTCTTAGTTTTCGAGATATGGGCTATTTTAAATAATTGGGAGGGAAAAATAGCGCCATCTTTAAAACTTCGGATACATTGGTGGCCTACCGGGTAATAACAGTAACATGAAAATATTATATTTTAACAAAAAATTTAACGAATGGGTTCTTAAAAATTAGTTTTAAATAATTTTGAAAATTAATACTTTAAATTAGTTAAAGCATGCTCGGCTTCAACAATTAATATAAGGGGAAACATCATACGCCACCGTAGACAAAAAACAACAAACACATTGACTTGGGCACGGTAGCGTATGAATTTTTCCCTTATATTAATTGCTGAAACCACACATGGTTAAAGTACTGAGGATTTTTAGTATTGTGTCAAATGAAGATAACTAAAATCTTTTCTTAAATTAGTGTGTCAACTAAAAATTTGTTAAAAATTAGTCAAATCGATTTGATACCGCTTTGACAGATTTTTCTACTGGCGTATTATTTAAAGTGTAGACTTTATTAACATACGTTTTAGTTAAACCAACATTTATTTATACAAATTAATCGAAGAGCTGAAAAATAAAGGTTAAATTTTTAAGGTTTCAAGTGGGCATTAAGTGAAAACTTAAATTCGGGAAATTAAACGAAAAAGTTAATACTTTAGGGAATTAAACGAAAAATTAAATTCCTTAGGGAATTGAACAAAAAAGTTAATTCCTTAGGAAATTAAAAGAAAAAGTTAATTCCTATATTCGGAAAATACTCGGCAATCTGAATGCATTATGTAATTCATTTTTTTTAATTTTTGGAGCCCTATGCTCCAGTGGGAGTTAGAGGAATATATTTATATATATGTAATTCACCTCTTTAATTACATGGTTTTCGAAGTTGGTGATTAAATCACTGTTGTCTCAAAAAATTACATATGAGAGCTCTCAATAATTAATTCCTTTTCATTCGGACAAGTTTGACAAGCTGCGTCCTTCCTATAATAAAAAAAATCGTTAGAATATAACATTTATTCTACACAGAGAGAGTTTTATTGGACGGTTTTTAGGAAAATTTTCACTAAACTAATGAATTTTTTTTTCACAAAGTAAATGAAAAATTTCTTAAATTTTATGGAAAAGCTTCATAATTTTTATGAAACTCTTTTTAAAACTTTTTCATTAGGTGTATGAAATTTTAATATATAATATAAAATTTAAATTAAATAATATGAAATTTAAATTAGGTATATGAGTATCTGCATTAATTCAATAAAAAGTTTCAATGGTCGAATTCCATCGAAACTTCATTGATTCAATGTAAAAATTCATAAATAGCATGCAAGATAATTCTCTCAGTGTAATAAAGAAACTCCCAGAAATCCAGAGGGTTTTATATAAGAAAAACTTTTTTAAAACGTAGGATCCTATAAGGTAAAGTTGCCAGAATTAAACGAGTTCTGTAAAATAAACATTCTGGAAATCTTAGCAGTTTTCTTCAGAAGAGTTCTCACAATTTGAGTAATATTTCTGTAAAACAGTCTTTTGAATGTTAGGGTTGACTTTCTCAAATCCAGTTATCATAGTAAATTGTTGGAATCAAAAAGAATTTTTAAGAAATTATAAGAGATTTTATTTTGAAACAGTCATGAGAATCCGAAATATTTTTCACAAAAATAAATCCCTTCAAACTTAAAATTACATACATTGTATTGAGATATATGTATATTGATGAAGGTTCAGAATAAATTTTAGGCTTTTCGTCGGATATGTGCACTTTAGCATTTTTTATTTTTTAAAGAGAAGCAAAACTCAAGAAATTCGTCACATTAAAAAATATTCAGCCTTCCTTAGAAAGAAGATAGAGAACAGATAAAAGGTGGAGAGAGATAAAAAGCTTCCAATAGAAATATTACTACCTACGAGCATTTAAAAAATAAAAGCATAATTTTGATTTTTTAAATCCATCCAATAATAAAAATAATTTTGATAAACCGATTCGGATCTGCGCAACAATTTTAAACCTTTCTATTAAATACAGGCGCAATTAAATTTGAGAGATACATTTTAAACATTCCAAAGTAAAATAACAAAAACATAGGTCCAGTTTTATAGTCAGAACTAAAAACAATTTTTATATTAACATAATTATAATTATAACTTAAATAAGAGGTTTTGTTTCAAAATTTCTTTCTTAAGTCAAATTTTGGGGAAAAAAAAGTTCTTAGTTCTGACCATTGTACAACTACACAGGTAGAATTATTAGATATAGTTGTCATTTGTGTCATAATTTTATTCCCTGCAATGTCAAACGAAAGACAAAAATAAATACAAAAATCCTCCAAAAAACAAAATTTTAAAATATAAATATAAGAACAAATTAAAAATAATAAGAAATGTTTAGAATTAATGAAACGAAAGCATCGATATATTATACTAGATATGGATGAATTTCTTTTATACTGTTAACCTCTATGTAAATTTTTTGAGAAAAAATTAAGTGCAAATTCATAAAGAAATCGTGAATCTGATAAAGACCTACATTTTCAAATAAACATTTTACAATATTTTGATCAAATGTATAATGGCACACACAACACTTTATATTCATTTTTAATATTTTTTAAATAAATTTCTTTTAAAGTTTAAATTTTTTTTAAATAAAATTCAAAAATAATTAATTTTTTTCGTTTGTTTTGATTGGCTTATTTGTTTTTTTTTTTATTTTACATAAAATAAACTCAATTCAAAATATATTTTCTAATAATTCCACCTTTATTGTTACGCCATGGTTCTGACTATAATTCTAAAAAAATTAAAATTACTTAAAATTACTCAATTCTTTCCTAAACCGAATTTTGTAAAATTTCGTATATCTACGAAACAATTTTTTTTTTTTTGTAAAATGTAACACGCATTTCACAGAAAGGTAGTCACTACATAGGTAGCCACAAAATTCTCAGTGGATCACTAAGGCCGAGTTTTTCAGATGTCAGTTAAACTTTGTTAAACTAGTTACACCGAAATCGAATTTTGACAGCCATTTCTTCTTTGTTTTGAGCTGTGACTGAACTGCGTGTCTTGAACGGATTTGATAATTTATTAAAAATAAAAAATGGTTTTTGTAAACATTTATTTTTTTTCTTTTTATGATGTTTGACAGTTTGTTACAAAAATACAACTATTTCCAATGTAATTCTCTCACCATATATTACAAGCTTATGCCTGCACGCAGTTTTTTAATGAAAACTAAAGGTGAATTGATCAACTTTATGTTCAAATTATAATAAATATGACGAAAACTCTCAGTAGTAACTGTCAAAAATATTAATTTTGCCTTTTTCTGGCCTTTTTTTTAGAAAATGTCTTTTTGTGCATGGTAGTAAAAAGTAAAACATATACAAATTGAATATCAAATTAAAGGTATTTTAGAGATAAATCTAATTGTGTATAAAACATATCCCATCATTCCCCAATTCGCGACCAGTTTAACAAAATCTCACATTTTTCTGTATATTTTTGTTTTGTTAAATAAGTTGAGCATCATTTGAAATATTTTAAACACCGTTAAATAGGTCTTTGAAATACGCTTAATTTGATACCTAATTTGCCTATATTTACTTTTTGTTTCTATGACCAAAAACATATTTTGTAAAAATAGGGCCGAAAAAAGGCAACATTTTTTTCAGAAAAGAAAACGGCATTACACTCAACCAAAAAAATCTGTAATGGCTACTGAAATTACGGGAAATTTAACTGTTTTGAGCCCAGCGGTATTTTTCGGAAATTTTAGCAACACATGTCTACTGATTTGTAGTATAATAAAATTACTAGAAAAAATTAGTAGCCGCTACTAAATTTTAGCAAAATTGTTGGAAACTGCATTCAAAATCGATTAGCCAAAATCAGTTAAAAAAATTTACTAAATATCAATAATTTTAGTACAATGAAATTAGTACAAATAATTAGTAGATGTTACCAAATTTTAGTAAATTTTGTAAACTGCAATTTAAAATCAATCTGCTGAAATTAGCAAAAAAAAAGTGTACTAAACAATAAACTGTAAAATCAAAAAAAAAATTAAAATCAAATTTAATAAAAACGAGTAAAAAGGTTAAAGTCGGGCATGCCGACTATACAATACCCTACACCAGTCTGGTTAAAAGCCAACTAATGTTTGGATCCGAGATTCGAATGGGTTAAAATGGGGCTTGTGTCAAAATTTTCTATAATGTGAGTCAGCACACCAAATTTCATTAAAATATCTTAATATTTGCGACCTGCAGTTTGTAACCAAGCCAAGTATGAACAATATAATTTTGGTTGGACCTTATATGGGCACTAGGTCTAAACATGGACCGATGTTCACCAAAATCAATAGGCTTCGTCCTTGGGCCAACATAGGTCTGTGTACCAAATTTCATGAAAATATCTTAATATTTTCGACCTGCAGCGTATAAACAGTATAATTTTGGTAGGACCCTTATATGGGCACTAGGTCTAAACGTGGACCGTTGTTCACCAAAATCAATAGGCTGCGTTATTGGGCCAACATAGGTCTGTGTACCAAATTTAATCAAAATATCTTAATATTTGCAACCTGCAGCGTATAAACAGTATAATTTTGGGGGGATCCTTATATGGGCACTAGGTCTAAACATGGACCGATTTTAACCAAAATCAATAGGCTATGTGCTTGGGCTGACATAGGTCGGTGTACCAAATTTCATCAAAATATCTTAATATTTGCGATCTGCTCCGTATGAACAATATAATTTTGGTTGGACCTTATATGGGCACTATGTCTAAACATGGACCGATGTTCACCAAAATCAATAGGCTTCGTCCTTGGGCTAACATAGGTCTGTGTACCAAATTTCATGAAAATATCTTAACATTTGCGACCTGCAGCGTATAAACAATATCATTTTGGGGGGACCCTATATATGGGCACTAGGTCTAAACATGGACCGATTTTAACCAAAATCAATAGGCTTCGTCCTTGGGCCAATATAGGTCTGTGTACCAAATTTCATCAAAATATCTTAATATTTACGACCTGTAGAGTGCGCACAAGAATGCATGGACAGACAGACAGACAGACAGACAGACGGACGGACGGATATAACCAAGTCCATTTGCACCGAAATAACTCCCGACATAGGCGCTTCTATCAGTGCTAAAAATTTGGAGTCAATCGGTGAGGCGCCCCCAAAAAAAATCCACAATTTCGAGATTTAACTTTTCAGCGAATAAATTAACTAAAGTCCATTTTTTCCAGGGTTGGCAGGCGATACCATTAAAATACCGTTATCGATTCAAAACCATTTCAACTGACTCACCATTTTTCTTATAAAAATTTAGTTTTTTTTTTAATTTATCAAAAAAATATCTAAAGTTTTATTGGCCTTTTAAATTGATGGTTCCTCTGTTTCGTTTACGATCATCTGTCTTTCGATTTAACGATTAATTTCGATTTAACGATTGTCCGTCTGTCCGTCTGTCTGTCCATGCATTCTTGTGCGCACTCTACAGGTCGCAAATATTAAGATATTTTGATGAAATTTGGTACACAGACCTATGTTGGCCCAAGGACGAAGCCTATTGATTTTGGTGAACATCGGTCCATGTTTAGACATAGTGCCCATATAAGGTCCACCAAAATTATATTGTTCATACGGAGCAGATCGCAAATATTAAGATATTTTGATGAAATTTGGTACACCGACCTATGTCAGCCCAAGGACGTAGCCTATTGATTTTGGTTAAAATCGGTCCATGTTTAGACCTAGTGCCCATATAAGGGTCCCCCCAAAATTATATTGTTTATACGCTGCAGGTCGCAAATATTAAGATATTTTGATGAAATTTGGTACACAGACCTATGTTGGCCCAAGGACGAAGCCTATTGATTTTGGTGAACATCGGTCAATGTTTAGACTTAGTGCCCATATAAGGTTCCCCCAAAAATTGGCTTGGTTACAAACTGCAGGTCGCAAATATTAAGATATTTTAATGAAATTTGGTTCGCTGACTCACATTATAGAAAATGTTGACACAAGTACCATTTTAACCCATTCGAATTTCGGATCCAAACATTAGATGGCTTTTAACCAGACTGGTGTAGGGTATTGTATAGTCGGCATGGCCGACTTTAACCTTTTTACTCGTTTTTTGCTAAGTTTAGCAATCGGTTTTGAAAAATTAGTAAAATGTTTTGCTGACATCAGCAAAAAAATTAGTAAAAAAAATTGTAATTTGTAATAAGAGAATAACGAAAATTATTACTAAAAAATTGTACTAAAAATCAGTACAAAAATAGTAAAGTGCGATTGAAAACTGTTTACAAAATGTTTTACTAACTTTTTAATCTGAGTGTATTACCCAATTTTTTTTTTAAATACCTCCTCTTGCTAAAAAATAAGTTAGTAGAAAAAAACTTCTTGTATATCAAGTCTACTAGGGAACAAGCATAGGCGTACCTAGACCATTTATATTTGGCTGTTTATTTGCCCATGCTTAGAACCTTAATCTTAAAAAACACTTTCGACATTTCTTAAAAATTCATTCTTTTTTCTGAAGCCTAGTGCAGGGAATGCTATACGCTCAGAATAGTATAAAATTTTGATATTTGGTGGAGAAAAGAAATCTAAGATCAACCTGTCTCATATTTTCTTACAGCTCTGACGAACCCATTCTTACCCCATATTTTGACCAGTTAAATTACCGAGATGATCAAATACTGACATTTTCTACAATATATTGAAATTTTCTCAAAATAGTGCGCTCATAGAAATAAATCTGTAAAAATAGCAGAAAAAGTAACTAAAAATTAGTTAAAAATGATGCGCAGAAGAAACTATTAAATTAGCAGATTTTTTTTTTGCTAAATACAAGTAAAATAAGAACAGCAAAAATAAATATTTTTAATCTACTAATATTTAGCAAAATTTTCTGTAGATTTTACAATACAATTTGTCATTTTCAAATTTATAGCCAGAACTAAGATCGATTTGTTTCTTAAATATTTCTTAAGTGCGAATTTTTGAATAACATTTCTTATTTAAGAAAAAATCAAGACAAAAATCGATATTAGTTCTGGCTGTAAAACTGGCCCTTAGATTCATACAAATTATCTTCCTAGGAAACTAGAAGAAATTTTCTCAATCAGAAACACAGGATTAACTGATATTTAAAAAAAAAAAATCATAGAACAAGAATTATAGACAGATTTTTTTCAATTCTGGGGTGGGCAAAAAGCAGTCTACCGCAGACCGGCCTAAGTCCGCCAATGGGAACAAGACGACTTTAGGGGACCTCAGCGATTCAGAAAGTTATGAGGAAAATAAATAGATTTTTTTTTTGGTAATTTTAAGTAAATTGTAAGAATATTTGACATCGGAGGAATAAGAAGCATTACAAAATTTTAGACGCTTTGAGCGACATTACCTTAAAAATAACACGACTCAGATAACAATGTTTTAAATCTTTAAACGATCTGAAGAATTAAAAATGTTTTCATTGATACTGTATTAACTTTAACTATAAACAAAAGAAAATGTCAAAAACATGTACACAAAACAACATCAAATTTTTGGGTTAACAATTAACTAAACTTTAAACCTGCAGAATAATGGTTGGTATAAGTCAGGGATGTTTTTCACGTAACATGTAAAAAAGTTAAGTTTGACTCCAAATATTAAATGAAAGCTTTAAGTCTTGACAGTATAAGTATAAATAAGTACAAATTTTATTCTTATATAGGCCTTTTTATGAAATAAAAGCTTTTCTTTTAAAGAAAAAATTCAAATTCTTTGAGTTAAAATATGTTTCTATTACCTTTCCAATGGAGTATATATTGTTCTAATCCGGCCATAAACGACGAAGATATAACCAAGTCCATTTGCACCGAAATAACTCCCGACATAGGCGCTTCTACGCCCTATGTTCTTCGTGAACTTTTTATTTAAGTGTTATGTGTAATCTCTTTTTTTACTACGTAATTTAAATAAATAAAGGACATATATATATATATAGGCGCTTCTATCAGTGCTAAAAATTTGGAGTCAATCGGTAAGGCGCCCCCAAAAAAAATCCACAATTTCGAGATTTAACTTTTCAGCGAATAAATTAACTAAAGTCCATTTTTTCCAGGGTTGGCAGGCGATACCATTAAAATACCGTTATCGATTCAAAACCATTTCAACTGACTCACCGGCGTAGCTAGACCATTTTTCTTATAAAAATTTAGTTTTTTTTTTAATTTATCAAAAAAATATCTAAAGTTTTATTGGCCTTTTAAATTGTTGGTTCCTCTGTTTCGTTTACGATCATCTGTACAATCGTCAGATAGCTATTCGGACAAGTCACGCTTTCAGCTTTACCCAATAATCACTACAAAAATTGAAGTGAAATCAAAGTTAAGGCTTACATTTTGTTTGAATTGCACTTTGTTTTATGACTTACAGCCAGAGCTTTGAATAATTAATTCCTTAATTCAATTTTTCAATTCTGAATTAAAAATTCGATGAATTAATTCACAAAGCACCATATATTGAATGGAATTAATTCATATTTGTTTTCGTTCGATTTATTTTGTTACGAATTTATTCAATTGCTATAGTTCTTTTTATTAAATCAAATGAATTAATTCACTGGTGAACGCGTTCAATATTATAAATCGAACGGCAAAAAAGTGAATTAATTCCTTACTGAATTAATTCACCACTGCATTCATTCAATTTCATTTTCATTCAGTGAATTAAAAAAAATAATAAAATTACGTTCAGTGAAAATGCCGTTAAGTAAAAGAAAACATTTATTTACAAATAAAATTTGCAACTAAGCAATTACGCTGTAAAATTGCTAGTGAAAATAAGCAAATTACATATATATTAAGTGTTAGAGAAACCCGATGCACTTTATCAACCTACATGATTAAAAAATAAAGCCTTTTACTATTAAAAATAAAAACTACAGATATACATAGATGAATTTGGAAAAAATATAACTATTAATTTTTCAAACTTATGCTTCCCAGTAAAATGTAGATGCTTCACTATGACGTATTTCATTTATACGTTTTTACAATACAATGTTTTCTTCTACTGAACGGCAGAAAACAGGCTTTTAATTCAGCATACGTAATTTTTGTTTTTCAATTAAGTGAAGGTAATTTTTTTTCAATTCAGTGAACGTATTTTTTTCTTTTTTAATTCACTGAGCGTAATTTAATTTTTTTTTAATTCATGAATGTAATTTTATTTTTTTAATTCACTGAATGTAATTTATTTTTTTTTAATTCACTGAATGAAAATGAAATTGAATGAATTCAGTGGTGAATTAATTCAGTAAGGAATTAATTCACTTTTTTCCGTTCGATTTATAAAATTGAACGCGTTCACCAGTGAATTAATTCATTTGTTTTAATAAAGAGAACTATTGCAATGGAATTAATTCTTTGAATTCATTGTTTGATGAACGCGTTCAGTTGAACGAATTCAGTGAATTACTTAAGAAAAGGAATTGATTCAATTCTAGAGAAAATTGAATTCGATTGGTAGTGAATTCATTCAATAAAGAATTAATTCTTCAAAGCTCTGCTTACACCAGCAATACAAATATACTGATAGAAATAAATCTGTACAACTAGCAGGAAAAGCTGCTAAAAATTTGTTAAAAATGGCCCTGCAGAAAAAACTTTCGACTGTAGAAGAATCTGTTAAGTAAATTTTAGTTAGATAAAAACAGAAAATATAAAACTGTTAAATCTAAAAAATTTCAGCTATATTTGGGTGATATTTTGGTTCGTTTTAAATGACAACTTACCCTTCTCATATCAACAAAAAATTACCTGAATATTAGTAGAAAACACACAGAAAGGAGCAACTATAACTTCTATAAATTTTTTGTTATATTTAAGTTAAATTTAGTCAAATGCATATATTCTATTTTGCTGAAATTAGCGGAAATTTTTGTGAAAAATTGTTGAATATTAATTTCAGATTGCGAGATTTTCAATTTATTTTTCAAAATAAAGTATATTAAGGGAAAAATTCTCTTTTTAGTTAAGTTATTATTAGAAAAAAGCAATTGGTTGGTAATATGTATTTAGTTAGAAGTGCATATTTTTGCATATTTTGCTAAAAATAGATGTTACAAATCGTACTTTTGATTCTATTAAAATCTTAGTTTTTTTTTTTGGAAAATTTACCTTTAAAATATTTTTTTTTCCTTAAATTTATAAACATTTTTTGGATCTTTTAATTCACGGAGATAAAAGTGTTCGATGTTACTATCAATATTTTTCAAAGGTATATTTTTGTTAAAGTCGACTTTATTTTAAAGCAGATTTTGTTTTTACCGTACCATACAAAATATTTAAAATAGAACTTACAAAATAATGCCAAACATATAAAGGGTGTTTTTTTAAGCTAGATAGAACTTTAAATTGTAAAAAGTAACACAAAAAATTTAATTTTGATGAAACATTTTTTTTTATTTGTTTCAGTATACTCTGACAAGTCATCATGAATAGACTCACGCTTGAACAACGCTACGAAATTATCCAAATTTACTTTGAAAATCAGTCGTCGATTCGCGCAACTTATAGACGCAAAATTGTGTTCAGCGATGAGGCGCATTTTTGGCTTAACGGGTTTGTTAATAAGCAAAATTGCCGCATATGGAGTGAGACCAATCCACAAGAGACCCTACAGACTCCATTACATCCAGAAAAATGCACCGTTTGGTGCGGTTTTCACGCTGGTGGCATCATCGGACCTTATTTCTTCAAAAATGAGGCCGGAGCTCGCGTTACGGTCAATGGAGATCGTTACCGCACCATGATCAATGATTTTTTGTTTGAAAATATGGATGACATTGATCCGGAGGAGATGTGGTTTCAACAGGATGGCGCTACGTGCCATACGGCGAACGCAACCATCGACTTATTGAAATCAAAATTTGGCGATAAGTTGATTTCGAGAAATGGACCTGTCAATTGGCCTCCAAGGTCGTGCGATTTGACACCTCTCGATTATTTCCTGTGGGGCTACGTGAAGTCACTGGTTTATGCTGATAAACCAGCAACAATTGATGCCTTGGAGGACAGCATTGTTCGTGTTATTCGTGACATACGGCCAGCAGTGCTCGAAAAAGTGGCCCAAAATTGGACGTCCAGAATGCGCTTCGTCAAGAACAGCCGCGGTGCCCATATGCCCGAAATCATTTTCAAATGTTAATGTCACGTATTGATCTTTCCAATAAAAAAAAAATTTTGATTACAATTTAATTTTTTGTGTTATTTTTTACAATTTCAAGTTCTATCGGGCTTAAAAAAACACCCTATACATTCAAACATTTTGTTTATTTTTATTGAAAATCAAAACAAAATATTCAAAAATAAAAAGGAAATTTGTAAATAAATGTAAACAAAATTTGAAAACAATAATTAAATATAAAATAAAAACAAATGGAAACTTCAAATTTAAAACAGAATTTTAAGGTACATTTTAAATATTTTGTATGGTAAGAAATTTAAAATAACAGTCGACTTTTGTGATTTAAAATAGACTTTTTCTTTTTTATAGTAAAGGTGATAGTTACTAACTTTTTGAAGATGATATTTAAACTACTTTTAAGATAATAATACTAAAGCCTACTTAACAAAAATAATATTGAAAATGCTGAAATAAATTATATATTCATGTTTAAAAACTTTGTAATAAAAACTATCCGATTTTTAATATATACTTTATGCATATAAAACACGATTTTTACAACATTTCTTGCCCTGGTCATTACTGACGATCTACTTTCATAAGAAAGTTGAGTCAGAAATGGATAAGAATTTTTATTTCAAGTAAAAATGAACCCTTCAATTCATAAATGCTTTGTAAAGTTGTAGCAGGTTTACAAAACGTCATTTTCATACAAAATTTGTTCAATAACCTCCTATAATTTTACAAAGCGTTTATGAATTTAGGGGGAAATGTTAAAAATCTGGGGGGGCTAAACTATTTCTGGGGGGTGCTTAGCCCCCCCCAGACCGGCCTATCTACGCCTATGAACTGACTACCGTTACCCCCAAAATACCGTTACCGAAATAACGTTATCCTTAAAATACCGTTACCGAAATAACTGAAATACCGTTATCCTTAAAATACCGATACCGAAATAAATGAAATATCAATACCCCTTAAATACCGTTACCGAAACAAATGAAATACCGCTACCCCTAAAATACCGTTACCGTTATTTTTAATTTTCTGCTTTTGGTAATTTCACGTGGTTATTGAGTACTTTTTGAACATTAAGTTGATAAATTGGTTCTGTTTTTAATCTCGTTTGTTTTTTCTAAAAAGAATTGCGGGATGCATTGAAATAACTGACTACCGTTACCCTTAAAAACCCGTTACCGATATAACTGAAATACCGTTAACCTTAAAATACCGTTACCGAAATAACCTAAATATCGTTATCTTTAAAATACCGTTACCGAAATAACTCAAATACCGTTATCCTTAAAATACCGATACCGAAATAAATGAAAAAGCGTTACCCTTAAAATACCGTTACCGAAATAACCTAAAATATCGTTACCCTAACGATAACCGCATTCGTTTCGGTTACCATCCATTCATATAAATGTTTTTTTAAGAATTTTTAAAAAATTTTTAATTGTAATCAAGCACAAGATATTGATAGTTTTAAAACGTTTAATTTTGTTTTTTCCTCAATACAAAGATGTAAATAATTTTCAACTTTCCAGAAAATATCAGTACCGATATTTTTTAAATTTCAAAAAACCGTCCGGTTTCGAATAATTTCTAAATTCAAATAAACCGAAAACAGGTTATTATTTGTCGGTTAACCGGTTTTTTAAATATTGTTTTATCAAAACTATTTTTAAGCTAATATTTCGAAAATTCTATATTTCGACTGAATTTTGTTTTTAAAGTATTATTTTAACAAACGAAACTGCAATTTTGTTCTCCTTTATATAAAAGACAATATCTTTTCACATGTTTTCGAATAAATAAGATACAAAAATCCTTTGTAATCGTTTGAAATATTTTTTTTAATACAGAGTGATAAATGTTGCTACAAACAACCTAATTACTTTTTTCTGTGTAATTAATCTGTTCGATTTAAGAAAAATGTACGATTGGGATGATGAAGCAAGAACTACTAAATATATAAAAATTTAAGTTATATTTAAATAAATTTTAGTTGAAAGCAAATAACATTCTATCCTGCTAAAATCAGTAGACGTTTTTGCTGAATATAAGTAGACTTAAAATAGCGAAAATAAATAGTATTTCTTCTGTTTTCAGAAGAGTAGATTGTATTCTCATTAAAAAATACATAAATAAAATTTTGGAAATGTAATTGTTTTTCTGTGATGTTATTAATTTACTTATATTCAGCATTCTTTTTCTGATTTCAGCAGTGTAAAATGTCCTTTGCAATTAACTAAAATATAAATTTTTGTCTAATTGCATCTGATCGTGCTTTCTTTAGCATTTATGTATCACCCAAAAATCGCATTCTTTTATAAAAAGCCGGTAGTTTTACGTTTTTCTATTTTTTTATTTAGCGCTTTCAGCGCCTTTATGATTAAACCTTTATTTTGCTACAATATTATCTAATTTAAAAGTTTTGTTATTATTTTATAATAATGTGATATTAAATTATATTTTACCATAATAATGATTTTTAGCGCTTTTTAAATGTTTGGTCGCATAAATTAGTTGAAAAGTTCATATTTTGATCATAAATTAGTTGAAAAGTACCTATGCTTTCAGTAGCTGTTTCTGGAGGGAGCTTTTAACTAATTTTTATTAGCTTTTTTGCTATTTGTACAGGTTTATTTTTATAACAAAAAAAATCGAAACCGGTTTTAACCGGTTTTTTGGAGGAAACTGTAACGGAAACCTGTTTTTTTAAAATAGTGATTTTCTAACAAACCGAAAACCAGTTTTCTGAATTGGCCGATTTTATAGACACTAGTGCCTGGTCTTAACAATAGGAATTGTAAGGCGACCAGATTTTGAAAAAGAAAAAAGATGACATAAAGAAAAAAAGTAAAAAATTTATTTGAATTCAACATTTTTTACAGAAAATTTTACATTCACATATGTAAATATTTGGTTTAAAAAAACAAAAAAAATTTACATTTACTTATAAGTATATAAAGTTAGTTAAAAACAATAACGAAACATAAAAAATAGGATAATAGAACTAAATGTTTGCAATGTATCAACCCTGTACTCATAAAGCTTACAGGAGCCCATACACGATACTGCATGTCATCCAACTTTCTGGATGGACGTGTGCATTTTGTTTTGGTAATGGTCGTTAAACAAGCCCATACACGATCAAAATCGCATTTTCATCCAACAAATTGTACAGCATGCAGTATCGTGTATTTTCAAAAGCGAAAGTTAAGAGTATGAACAGAACAAGCACGGCACGATATTTTTCATACGAATTGACAGAAAAAAGCGGTGCTTGCACCGGCGTGAAGTAAAATTTGACGTAATTTTTAAAGGAATCCGTCCCTCATCCCGCGCTTCATACTATAAGATCAATAATAAAAAATATTAATCATGCTTTTAAAAATAAAGATGACAAAAGATGACCGATTATGAAAAAGATGACAGAAAGAGGACACAAATTTTATAGATGACAGCGAGTGAAAATAGATGATTGTCCTCCAAAAAAGATGACGTATGGTCACCTTAGAATTGACTATTACTTTTGTCAAAAATACATGGGAAACAAAAACAAATTTTCGTTAACACCATTTTCTTTATACATAAACCAGGGCTTAAATAAAAATATTTTAACATACCCTTATTAAGCTAGTTCGTCTACGAGTTACTACTTTTACTATTTATAACTGGAAAAGTTTATTGCAAAAAGCAACAAGTAAACAATTTGCAGTAAACGAGTGTTTGTCAATTTTAAAGAAATTGACATGTTATTCACAAGATAATACAAGTGTTTGCCAACTCAACCCAAATTTAGAAATGTTATAAAATAATCATTTGAAACATACTTCCATAACTATAGTATATGGTATACAAATTATTGGATAAAAGGATTATCCAATTGGTATCAATACATCTGCTTTATTAACCGATTGCAAGTAATCTACCACCTACCTATATTGTTGGATTCCCATCAGATTCGATGTTCCTGAAGTACAGTTTCCTAGTCTATAAACGGTACGTAAACGGAGTAGGATTCCCTTTATGACGGACCAAAAATGGTACGATTGTTTTTTGACATTTCCACTAAACATACCCTTGAAATTAATTTCAACTATAATATGGTAGCACTGTAAATAGACATCTGTTTCAGGGTTGCAAAGAAATAGTATAAGTATTTAATACAACTAATCAATATTAACGTGTCACTTGCGGCAGTGTTACCAGGTAATTTTTTATTTGTCCCCAAACTATTTGCAAATTTATGAATTTAAAAACAGAAGTCGCCGAACTTTTTCCGTGTATTTGTTTTTGTAATTTCCATCAATCAACGATCAAATGCTGGTCATGTTGTACAGCATGCTTGACAATCTATAGGCCGCTTGACAATAATAAAGAAATTAAAAATTGTAAAACGGCCTATAAATAGTCAAGCATGCTGTACATGTGCAGTATTTGATCGTGTAATGCGTTAATTCATGGAATTTACAAAAACAAATACACTGAACCATCAAGCTAAGCTGTACAGCATACTTGATCGTCTGTAAGCCTCATAAGTAGTTAATTTGCCAGAAAACATTTAAAAACATTAACGCTTGGTATCATACTGACGGTTTATTTTTTAACTAGTAATTAACTCATTTTTCTACATAATTTTTTTGACATTTTCTTTTAATTGTTAAAAATTATGCAGGTTGAGATCCAACGTAACCGCCCACAAAGAGCATTTATAAAAAATTGTTTTAGTAATTTTATTTGTAGTTTTTAACTAATTGAAAATATAAATATTTTTTCAAAACTGTGTATTCAAAAATAATAATAAAAATAACCCTGCCGTATGAGACCCAGCGTAATCGTTTTTTCTCTCCTCCAAACAAAATTTAATTATTTACCCTTAAGGGGAAATTCCTCTAAATTTAGATGGAAAATACTTTAGACTGGCAACACTGACATATAGTAAGAATTTAATTTTTTTGTTGGGGAAAGTACATTTACGGTGAAATTAGTATTTTATTGAAAAATCCAAACCCAAAAAATGGTAGATGAATGCACTAAAAAGACCTTAAGTAGCCTGCCATTGCTACAAACCCGAGCTAGCCCAAGAGACAAAGATATATGGGTGCAACGGTTAAAAGAGGAATATCAGGCCCTTATTAAGGTGAGTCTTTGGAATTAAAAGTGCAGTTTAATTGTTTTATGTATTTGTATTTTAGTACGTACAAAACAACAAGGAATCTGGTACAGATTGGTTCCGTTTGCAATCAAATAAGGAAGGCACCAAGTGGTTTGGCAAATGTTGGTATATGCACAATTTACTTAAATATGAATTCGATGTCGAATTTGATGTAAGTTTAAGCCCCGTTCACATTATCACACAAGTGTTTATACTTTTCTTTACACAAATATGACGAAAAGTATGCTGAAATTGTCTGGTTGTCAAAAAAGCAAGGTTGGTTACCGAAACGAATAACGGTAAGGGTAACGGTATCCAATTTAATTTGTTTCGGTAAAGGTAACGCTATTTAAGACTGTTTCGATAACGGTATACCGTTATCGAAACAGCAATACCGGTACGTACCGGTATTATAAACTATGTTAAAACATAAAAACAAGTAAAAACTTAACATATATTCAATTTTGAGTGTTAAAAATGCAGATTGTAAGCTTTAAATTCAATGCTGGGAGTTTTTATAACTAAAATTGTTGTCCATAAATTTTTTGTAGAAAAAAAGACTGAAGATCATTACAAAAAAGTTAAAAAATCTGCATTTTTATATAAATTAATAAATACCGATAAAATACCGGTAACTACCCATAAAAATAACGGTATCCGTAACGATAACGGTAATTGTAAAATTTTTTAGAGGTATTGGTAACGGTAACGGTATTCAATTTGAAACGGTATTTTAGCGATAACGGTATTATAACGATAACGGTAACCAACCTTGCAAAAAAGTATAAAAGAAAACTTTTCAGTGTTCAGATTTGTTATCGACACTCGCATCAAGTAAATGAAAACAGTTATTTTTTCTTATAATCATTAATTTATTTGAAAACTTTGGTATCAAATCTACAGATTTATTTTTTTTTATAATAAAAAAATATTTAAACCCAATAATTTTAAATATTCTCTCATAATAAAGCGGTGGGAGCTTGTTAAAAATAAACGACTCCTAATTCTCCCAATCTTGATGCATAATGAGGTTTTTTTGGCTTGACGGCTGGCTCGGGAGCTCGCGTTTGCTCCATCCTGATTTACATGGTACTTGTGTATAACACACTTGTGTGATAATCTAAACGGGACTAGTGGATATTTTTAAAACATTTTTTATTGTTCAATGTGGGTTTTTTTTTAAAGATACCCGTAACGTATCCGGCTACTGCACCTGAAATTGCTTTACCTGAATTGGATGGCAAAACAGCTAAAATGTATCGTGGTGGTAAGATTTGTTTGACAGACCATTTTAAACCTTTGTGGGCTAGAAATGTACCAAAATTTGGAATTGCTCATGCTATGGCATTAGGGGTAAGTTTAAATTTGTTAAAAAAGGCTAAAGGCCCTACTATATTTAGCGAAGTTTAAGGGAAAGAGCTATACCATAGAAATACCCTGAAGTACATACATATATTTAGTTTAAAGTATCTATTCCCGGTTGTGACTGTCTTTTTAAGACTGAGTCACAACTTTAGCCCAAACCACATAGTGAAAGTGCCAGTGGACAGCGGCAGTGCTGTCAAACTTTGTTCTTGAATTTCGCGAAAACGATTTAATATTTTTAAAAGTTTCTTTTTGTGTTTTGTTTAAAAACAGCTCTTGTTTATTTAGAAACTTTTCTAATTCCTGGGCAGTGACAAATAGAGAAGATATAAAAACTGCTTTATCGACAAAACGTCGCACTGCGGTCGAAACTGCGTTTATGTGGTTTAGGCTTTTTAATACAAAACATTCCTGAAAGTGTTGAGGTTTTTGAAAGCAAAAACTCTGTGAAGTATTTGTCAGGAGAGTATCCTGATGGAGAAAAATAGCAGTTTATGAAAAAAGTACTTATTATGTTAATTCATAATAAGGAAATTGGCCTCGAACTGAATTATTAAATTTCTAATTAATCAGTTAAAAGGTCGAAAACACAATTTTTATTTTTTAAATAAAAATTAAAAACCAACATTTTGACAAAACAAGGAAATTCAAAAAATTCTAATTTTATTTGTTCAATGTTATAACAGAAAAATGTTCTGTTCCAAAGTATCAGTTGCCTTTGTAACCCATTCTACTGTCCATTCTAACACCGGTTATTCTTGTTTGAACTTGTCCCAAAAGCAACCGCTTCTATAGCTCCAAAGTGGAATCTGATTTTTTATCTCTATAATTAATAGTAGCTGCTGTTAGTGTATTAGTTCAAAATTTAGCATTTTCATTAATGAATTTAACAACTTTCCAATATTGTACAATATTTGTAGTATTTTATTTTTGCATTTTCTTATTTTAAATATAAAGAAAAAAGATTAAGCTCAAATAGAGAATGTTCTTTATTTGCCAGGTGTTGCAAAAAAATTTGTAAATAACTAAAATTGAACAGTGTAAATTTGTCAATAAAGTTGAATTATTTTAAATGATGATATTTGTTACACATTTAACCGTTTTTATCTACTTTAAGGAGAAACGTTTAAAATTTCAATGAATGTTTACGATTTGTTTTAAGAAACGCATAATTGTTAAAACAATTTTATTACTTGTCATTGATATTGATTCATTTTTTTATTTTTCAATTTTTCTAGTTGGCTCCCTGGTTGGCTGTTGAAATTCCCGATCTAATAGAAAAAGGCATTATAACCTATAAGGAAAAATAGTCAAAATAAATTTTAAGCCATATTTTTTATCAACCTTTTATAGGTTTTCTGCTTTTATTTCACATTTAATGTTTTTCTTTTAGTAATCTTCTTGTAAATTTTAGAAATAAGAATTGATCAAATAAAGTTATTTTCTTTAATTTAAATTTATTAAATTAAAAAAAAACTGTCAACGCTTTTTTGGCTTTTTATTTTTATATAAAAGGAAAAATAGCGAAAAATAATAAAACTTAACAGATTTCTCCAAACAAAAAAGAAAAAAAAAATTTTTTTTTGAAAAAAAGTAAAATTGTTAATTTCAAAATTTCAGTACTTGGCAGTTTAGTTAAAAATATTAAAAACGTAATACAATTTTAAGAAAGGAAAATTGAAAGAAAAATATAGAAAATTTATTTTAAATTATATTCAAAACTATTTAATTTGAGTATTTGTTTTAATCATATTGTTAAAGTGTACTTTTAATAACATTCACACAAAATATGTATTTTAAAATTTCTCCTGATTGTGTAAGGCGTAGGCGACGAACGATTACACTTAAGTCATTATAACAACGATTTTTTTTAATATTTAGCAGTCAAGTAAGATTTATATTTTATTCGCCAAGAAAATTTATGTTTTTGTAAATTTTGATTTAAAAAAAAATGATTTGTTTGAAGGCGTTTTTACTTAATACAACAACGCCTTACATAATCAGGGGGATTATTTTAAAGAATTTAAAAATAAACTCGCCACAAATTTGTTGAATTTAAATTTTGTTCTGTTTAAAAATTTTTGATCATTATGTTTTACTTAAATTTAGTTATCATATATATTGTAGTGTTAGCTTTAAAATTTGTTTTTGGTATTAAGAAAATAAGTTTAAATCCTAGTTATTTTATAAATGTTAAGGATGCTACAATAAAAATTTTTAAGAAAAAAAATATAATTTTAAAATTAATCAACAAAAGAAAAAAGTGTGAGAAAAAAAGTCAAGTGTATGTATGTTAGAAGAGGAATTATTTTGGGAAAAAATGTTTTATTATCCATTAACATTAACTTCAAAATTAAAGCAATAGTTTTAAAAAAAATTTCCGAAACAGTATCATCAAACCAGTGGATAAAAGGGGTTTAAAATTATGTGCGTCACAAATATTAGCGGTAACTGCAAACGACAAATCTGCAAAGAAATTATAATTACATTTTGACGGTTACAATTTTTAAAAATTCGACCTGCGAAGGGATCAAGGGGTTATTATGTAATTCGATTCGAAATAGAAATGCTTTCGAACAGAATTTTCACATTGAAAATTAAGTACCAAAAAACAGTTTTTAATGGGAAAAAAATATTGAAAACAAGTATGCTAGACCATCGCACGCACGTTTTCAATATTTTCCCACATTAAAAGCTGTTTTTGGTACTTGATTTTCATTGTTAAAATTCTTTTCGAAAGCATTTCTGTTTCGAATGGAATACAAGAAAACCCCTACTATATTTTTTTTAAAAAGTTCTGTAATTAAAATATTTAAAAAAAATTGATTTTTATTGAAAAAAGAGGTATAAGGTCCGAAGTTTAATCGAAAAAAGTTGCTGATTCACTGACAAAATAGGAGTTAAGCTCAAAAATTTAGATTTTTGAAGACTTAGCGCTAAGTTTTAATACGTTTTCCCGCAAAATTATTTTTGACGTTTTCAGCTGTTTTTGGGTCAAAAAAGTTAGCAACATTGTCGCATTTGGCTCAGTTAGATTTATTTTTAAAATAATTCAATTGTAACAGTTCGTATTTTCAAATCAAAAAATTAATTCACTGTGTTCACTACATTTTGTAATATCAATATTTGGGTAAAAGAAAGCGCTTCAGAGAGTGTATTTGTGTTTCCCTTTTTTCCAAAGTTACCCAGACATTTTCTTCAGGTTACTTTGGTAAATTGTAAAACAACCCAGCAAAACTTTGCTAATGGGTGCGTAATAATCACGCATTACCTTGTAACGATACCTCGTTACCTTCTGCATTATTTCAAAACAAAAAATAATGACTAACCAATCACTGATTACATATTGCATGATTTGTAAACGGAAAGTAACGATTAGAACATATTTGAAAATCTATTTAAGACACATTACTTTGTGTTTTTTGTAAGCGAGGGTGTAAGATGTTACAAACGAAAATACGAAGCTCAACAATTCATTTACTTTTTAAATGAATTGTTGTAAAGGAACGCACTTAATGTATTCAATAAAAGTTTATTTCTTTCAGATATATTAATGACCAAAATTGATTACCGAATCATAAAAATACAATTTTAATTTTCGAATCATAAAATATCATGATAATTCGCGCGAATCAAAAACAAATTTTATTGATTCTTTTTTAGAAATTGAAGTATTACTGATGATTGCATTGTTTTTTAAAGGTCTGTGTACCGATTCCGAATGTTTTGTGAAGCTGTGAAGCGTTGAAAAATATTTTTCACTGATTTAAAAATAATGATAACAAATGACAGTTTTTATCACTTCACCGCTTGAAAACTATTCAGAATCGGTACTCTGCTTGCAATAAACTAAGAGGCATGTGAGAGGCATAAAGTCTCTTTGACAATCGCCAGCCTCTCCGCTGTTGTTCTGGGCCGACACTGAATCTTTTAGTCACAAAAATGTCTTGAATTTTTTAGAGTTTAATAAAACAAATTAACATGCAAAACAATGACAAAAGTTCTCCAATTAAGGGAAATTTAACATTGCGATCATAATCCTTTAACGAGAATTATTAACAATAAATTATCTTTAAAGACGTTACAACAACAATTCAGTTTAAACTAGAATTCGAAATCTAGTGAATGTAGAAGAATGGGAAAATGTATAAACGTTGAGTTTTCCATGTTGAAAATTAAAGTGCGTACGAAAAGTAATAGGTCCATTCGATTATTTTTCTCAGTCAAGTCCAGCAAGAATTACTCAGTACAAACTTACAGAGAGTAAGACAAGATTTACTCTCAAAATAAAATTTTCCCAAACATGTACGCGAACAGAAAATTTGCAACAATTTGCAAGTTTGTAGACACAGCTGATTACAACACCAAAAATATACAAATAAATTTTATCTGGTCGCTATGGAAGAAGAGAATTTTTGATGTTAATTCTTAAGCAGATAATCTAAAAATTATCTGGTTTTCTTATCTTTTCCATAATTTCTTTTGAAAGTTTTACTGCTTTGTATTTCCATAAAATAACATAATTGGAAAATATTTTTTTTTATTTAAAATAAACAAACATATGTTTTCGAAACATATGTTTTTTTCTGCTTGCAAATTCTTACTGGCAAAAATTTTTCCAGTAAAAATTTGCAAGAAAAAAAGAGGACTTAGAAACTCTCATCATAGAACTGTCACTTTTTTCTCCCTTTTTTCTGTTTACTGAGTATTTGTGTTAACGAACGCCACCCAGTAAAAATTTGTACAAATTATCCAGTAATTGAATGGACCTAATGTGTTATCTTAAATAACTTTTATCTGAGTTAACGGATATAGTTAAGTCGAAAACACAGTTATTATTTAGTATCATATTATCGAAATCTCGTTCAAACAAGATTATGTCTGCAATACAATTTTCGTTATAGAAAGAGAAATGTTTTCAGGATATATTTTTCTTAATTTTTTTTTGTAGAAAATTTTTTTGCAATAAGAATTTATAGATATATTACCTTAAAATAAATTTTAATTCACTGTTGATTTTGTGGTGGTTGTTGTTGCTGTTGTTGATGATTAGAAGAAGTCTGTTTCCAATTATCATTCCAAATGGAGCTTAAACCACCGAATAAATTAAACATGGGCATATCATTATCTGTGCTCTCAGATATACCATTGGAAGCAGCAGATATTGTATTATTACGCGACGATGACGACGGACCCATCGAAGAAGCTATGGAAGTTGGCGGCGACAAAACTGGATGATTATTTGTCATGGGTGTCATATTATTGTTAGTGGCAAAATTTTGTTCTAACCCGGGAGGAGGACGTACTAAACCCGAAGGACTGGCAGAAGAAGTTAAACTCCATGTTGAATTTTGTGGTTGGCCAAAAACAGATGTGGTGTTAGTGGTATTAGCAGACGAAGAGACATTACCCATAATAGGTGTCCATAAGGGTGACGAAAGATTAGACCAATTATTATTAATAGCATTTGCCGAGTTCAAGTAGTTTTGTTGTTGCTGCTGGTGTTGCTGTTCTAAAAGTTGCCTTTGCCATTGCCGGCGTAGTTCTTCTTCGGCTTTTTTCAATTCCAACAATTGTGCAGTAATATCAACAAATTCAGGCTGATGTGTTAGATGTGGTGGACGATGTGTGGGTGATATTTGTGTTTGCATTGTTGCCAAATCTTGAAAACCAAAATTTGAGTTCATTGGATACAATGTTGGAGACGACGAAGTAGTTGTGGTTGTGTTTAATGGCCTTGGTAATTGCATTGTTATGGCACTGTTTAATGGCTCCCATACTGGTGTCGAAGAGGGTGATTTTCTAGAACCAATTGGTCCTAAATCTGTTACTGAATTTTTAGGTCTTTTTGGTGTTAAAGCAGCGGCTATTTCAGAATTTTCCAAAGATATATTCGAAGAGTGTGGCATTAGATCAAATAGTGGTGACATTTGGTTTGTGAGATCATTGGAATTAGTAATTAAAGGTTGTTGTTGTAGTGGTTTTTGTAAAACATCACTAAACGATACTTGATTACCACAATGCCAAGGTGTTAAAATATCCACACGTGTTTTGGCTTCTGGTTTTATTAACTTATTCGAAGAAGTAGAAGTTGGAAACATTGCGGTAGTATTACATGGATTCGAAAATTTCAATGAATTATTTGCTTTACTTTTAGGTTTACGCTCATAACGTTTACCAGATGCTGCCGTATTATGGTTAGAAGAACAAGAAGATGATGTGGATGAAGAAGAACTAGTAATATCTGAAACGGTTGGGGAAGTATTTTGTGCTGATTGTTTACGTCTTTCTCTGCCCGGTGTTTTACCAAGTTTACGACCATTTGCTAAATCTTTAGCTTGGGAAGTTTGTTGTAGATTTTTTTCAGACATCTGTTGTATACCTTCTAGTAAATTACTGTTCAACTCTATTGATTTTCTATGTTCTTTTGAACTTTGTGTTGTATTTGTTTCGAAAGAGTTGGTTAAAGATTTTGTTTGCGTTTTTGGTGAATTCTTTTCCTTTTTTATTTCTTTTTCTTGTACCTCATCCTTAACATATTTTAACTCTTCTTGTGGTTTATCTGGAACTTTTGTTTGAGATTTTTCTATTATTTTAGATTTTTTGTTAAGTTGCGATTTTTTAATATCACCATCCATTTTATCAATTAAAGATTTTTCTGTAAATTTGTTCGATTTGACAGATTTAACCTCATTTCCTGCATTAGAGTTTTGTTCTAAGGTCTTATCGTTTTTAATACAATTCACTGATTTTTTCGACGATTTTGTGCCAAAAGTCCAACTAACCATTTCAGCTAATGACATAGTATTGCGGCTTGAAGACGTCGATTTCATATCTCCGTTTATTGGCTTTACATTTTTAACAACATTACGTTTCTTTAAACCCATGATAGAATTATCGGCTTTTTCGTTTAAAGTTGTTTTAACCTTACTTTTATGAATAGTTTCTACTGTTGATACATTTTCATTAATATTTTGTGTTGTACGCATAGCAATATTACGTAAATTGAACGTGGGATGAACAGTTCCTTTATCTCGGGCTATATACAAAACTGATTGGTTGTAAATTATATTGCCATAGTCAATATGTACAGCTGCAAGTACTAAAACAAATGTTATTATTAGCATAATAACAGCAGCATTTCGTATTTTTTCTTCCCATATTGGTCGTGGCAATAGTCGAGTACATTGTTCTAAACCCTTAGAGGGTAACTGAGCTACAAGTACGTAACTGACTTCATAGGAAAGATTAGTTTTGAGAGTAAGTGGTCTGGATATACGGGTTACTGTAAAATCTGACTGAAATGATATTTCAATTTTCTTTGAAGAGTTGGCTTTTAATTGAAAACCAGAGCAATCCATTACTTGAAAGCCATAGCCTTTGCAAGGTTGATCACCTATCAAAAAACCGTCTATTGTTATAGGCAATTCACCAGAATTACGTGCCGTAAAAACTCGACGGGAAATGACCTAAAAATATACAAAATTTATACATTTTTTTACTAATTTCTTGTAGAAAATTCATGTAATCGATTATAATCCCTTTAGAAAAACGTGTAAGGCCACACAATGTAATCGATTTGGTGTACTTCATTTTGTGCGTACTTTCGATATGGGATACCTGTGTATAACAATTGTATATGAAACACAAAATTTTTGAAAATTTTCAAAAATTTTTCTAACTTACATGCCATTATACTTGTGTGTACTTACGAAGTATATTGGCTTGTGGGTCATTACAATGCGGCCATACCCTGGGTAAAGTAGCCAGCTTGTGTGTAGAGTTTGAAAGTACTCGGAGATACTTGTGTGTACTTACTAGTACACACAAGTTATTTATTTTTTTATTTTATTTTTAAAGTGTTGGTTTTTAATTTTTATTTAAAAATAAAAATAGTTTTTTCGACCTTTTTTTAATTGATTAATTAGAAATTTATTAATTCAATTCGAGCACAATTAATTTATTTTTATTACAAAATTTCTATTAAAATATCAGACAAAAAGTTTTTAGGTGAAAAAATTTTAAGATAAAATTTTTAAGAAAAACTAAATATTTGAGGTCAAAAATATTTTTTTTTCAAATTGAAAAAATGGTTGGCCCTGTCTAACGCGCTTTATGACAAGGTCATAGCATAATAATGCCGGTAGAATCTACTGAAATTGACAGTTAAAACAAAGGTATATACAGTTAAAAACGCGACAAGGGTAATTACTTTTAAAATAACTAAAAATGTCATTATTTTTAACTGTTGAAAAATAACTAACAAATGCATTAAAAATGACTAACAATGCCGTAAAATTAACCAACAAATTTTTACTACAAAAATTTTAAAACAACTGACAAAATGAGTAAAATCTATTATTTTCTTACAGTTAATTATTTTGGTATTATAAAAGTTTCTCTTATTAAAAAATATTTTTTCTTTCTATTTAAAATTTGAAGTAAAAATTCCAGTTATTACGCTTTTAAGCATTGGAGATACAATACATGTTTCTGATCTTTATTTGCAAACTAGGAATATATCAATAATAACAAATATAAACTAAACAAAAATTTTTAAAATTCAAGAAAACTCAACGAATTTTTTTACTTTTTTATATAACTAAAAAAACAACTGTTTACTGTATTAGTAATTGTTTATTATGATATTAAAAATAACTGATTTAAACAACTGTTACGAAATTACAGTAATTTTCGTTAGTCGTTTTCTTAAAAAAAACTGTCATAAAAGTTTTGTATTTTTCCATAGAAAAACAACTGTAATTACTGTAAAAAAAACAACTACTGATTATTACACAAACAACTGTTATGTAGTAATTGTCAAACTTTTTTGAGTGTATATTTTTGATGTTTTTATAATTTAATCCATCCATCGAGTAACCACGGGAACCCAATTTACCCGAAACAACAGTTTAAATACAATTTTGACAATGGAAGCGCTTTTTGGTAAAATTGGGTACCCGCAGTAATGTATGTGGAACAGAGCTACTATTTTCTAGTATTTGTTATACGAAATGCCATTTTCAAGAGAGAATTTACAAAAATTTTACAATTCATATTCCCAGTATTGCGTAATAGTAGATAATTCACAACTCCGTCCATCCATATCTACTATTTGTCAGTATTGGGGATATAAAATGTCATTTTCAAAAGAAAATTGATGATAATTTGACAATTCGTATTACCAAAATTGGGAAATAGTGTGAATTATCATTTAATTAGAAATTTGAGTTCTTTACACTCAAAGTGGAACGGTGTTATCATTTTGGCGTTGGGAAATCACTCTTAAGAAGCACTCATACCACCCATTTCGGTGCTTTGCCAATGCTGGGCTCTTTGTCATTTTCTACCTGGTTAGTAATTAAGAGCTGTTTAATTTTATTGTTTTTTATGAACCCATTTGGAGTCAAAACTAATTTAACTGAATTTCAAAATTGTTCCTATTCTTATGCAATTCTAGTGTTTTAGATATTAACATTTTAGACTTTGTTTTCGCATCTCAAAACAAAGTAGAAACATATTTAAATTAAAAAAAAAACTTATTTTAATTTCAAAAATATTTTTATGTTGCTTCTGTTATAATTGGGCGTTGGGATCAAGCACTATGTTCTACAATACATTAACGGCCGTTGGGCGTTGGGATCAAGCACTATATTTTACAATACATTCACGGCCGTTAAACAATAAAAGATCGAACGTTACAAAGGAAGAGGAAGTTGTGCATCAACATTTGTGGAGTAAAGTTGTACTTTAACATTTGTGCTGTTAAGTTGGGTACTATAGTTTGTTAATGGCGTATTAGCTTTGCATAATTATTTAATTAATTACTAAGAGTTGTATGTGTGTTATATTGTTGTATTTAAAGTAATACAGAGTTAAATGAAGAAGTGTATAAGCTCAAACTAAAGAGAGTGTAAGTTAAGAAGAGTATAAGATCAATCAAAGTGCAAGTTATTTTATTTCCTAAGAGCACCAGCCCGGTTTATCTAAATTAGATAAACGAACGTTTTCATAAGGTAAAATGTAAAAAAATGTGGTTTGTATTTATACAAGGTTTACAAGGAATTTACGAGTTTATATGAAAACCCATATTAATTAAATTTTTGTTGTTTCGTGTAAATTGAGTTCCAGCGAGGTACATATTTTTTGTTTAAAAATGATTGTTTTTTATCCACGTGTTATATTAAAATTTGTTCTTACCTGTGGTTGTAGTTGCAATTTTTCCATTTTATTATCTTTTATTCTCTTATCGCTTACAGGACACGCGGCTTCCAGATGTTGTTCGGTAATTTCAAAAAGTAAAGGTGTCAAAGAGCCCGGTTTACGATTACCCAAACGAAACTGAGATTGCACAGTTTTAGCACTTATCCAAACACCTTCATACAATGTCAAATTATTACGTATATGCAAGAGAGTGCAATAAGTACCAACAGTATCAGCTTGGAATTTTACTGGAATCGTAACACTCGAAAGACCTGGTATTAGTAATGGCTTTTTTGGTGGAATATTAACTAAGGAAAATACCGCTTTATCGGTCAAATAACAGCTTGGTGTTATGACCACCACTTCTAGAGGCAAAGATATTTGCGTTTGTTTAGCCAATGTGGGATCAGCTAATAAATAATCAATGAGTATAGGATTATCCGAGGGATTGGTAATTTTCACTTCATATATATGAGACTTATTAACCTCTATGGTCGGTAAGGCTTGACGTCCCTGCACCAATTGAGGCCACTGTAATTCTATCATAAGATTTAATTGAAAATGTTGCATTTCTTTGGTAGTCATAGTAAAATACATATTTTGAAAATAATATCTGAGATGTCTATATAGCTCTGTGCGTCGCCTTAGTTCCACTTCATCGAAATTTGGTATATTTAAATGATTTGCAATTAAGGTATTAGGAAATGTATCTGATTCATCGGTTTGTTGGTGTATATAGCAGCGAGAACCGCATAGAACAGATGGTTGAAAAAATATTCGCCCCACCGTGGTTACATCTTGTGGTAATAATTTTGAACCGTGATTATTGTTATCTTCAAATCTTAAACCAGGATCGGTAAAATTAATATGTTTTATTTGAATAGGTTTTTTAAATGTGGAGCGTATACTTAATTCAGAGGAGCATAGTTTACCCTATAATGGGAAGTAAATGAAAAGATTGACTGTTTAGAAATTAAAAAGAATTTAGTAATTTGCTTTATTTTACAAATTCTAAAATAAACTAATAGGCACGCTTGATGCAAAATATGTTTGCTTTTAAAATTTAAAGTTCTTTTATATATTTAAAATGATACACAGAAATAATTTACAAAATTATGTTTGTAATATTGCATATTAGTCCATGTTAAGTTATATAATTTTCTATATAACTTTTTTACTCAGGTTTATAAAAAAAATTAAATTTAATAAATAATGAATATTATTTTTGTTCGGTTTAAGAAATATGACAAATTCCAAATAAAATTCTTCGTTTTGGATTAACGTAAATACAAAAACTAAAATCTATATTATAACATAAAGAGAACCCCTTAAAGACAATCTGATGAGAGTGCTTGGTAGGACTTGAAAATGCATTAATTGTCAACCATTGGTTCTAGGAAAGTTTTTTCATAAGTTTTTTCACTGTTTGTTGTAAAATAAATTGTGAATTCTATTTGGAATTTGTCATATCTGATATTAAACCGAACAAATATAACACTCATTGTAACAATCTTCAGATCAACGGTAAAATAACATTTAATAAATAAATTAAATTTTATAAAAGAAAATCATATGAAAAAACTACAAAAAAAAAATATTTATGTGAAATTTAAACCCTATTTTAAGCAAGTGTAGTAATTTTCATAAAATCAATGTTCTGCCAGTATATTATTTTTGGTACTCTTGGCAAGTTCATTATTATTATTATGAAAACATTAGCCAATATGTATTTACTACGTTTTCCTTTTGTAACAAACTAAATATTATGATAAATCGTGATGCTTACCGGAAAACAATTAGCAAAATGTAATTTTTCTTGATCCACTTCCAATCGTCCCAAAGCTGTGCTAAATTTTACATGGATTGTTATATTTTCATAAAGCGTAGATAGTTTTAAGTACGCCGAATTTTGATCCGTGACATAGGGTTGTATGTTTATTTGATATACCGCTGTATCACCCTCCTCCAGCTGGTAATTAAACTTATAGTCTGTCCTCTCTAAATCAATAGTATAATTGTTGGTTTTATTAATGGTCGACGATTCTACAAGGCCAACAAACATTACAGAGTAATAGATACCTTGGCCTTTTTGGAAATCCCAATGATTCAATTTTATTGGGATTGGATTACGATTTTGAAATATTATATATCCCTTGTGAGACAACTCACGTATGGGTATTGAACCTAAATTTAATTCTTTGGTATAAACTGAAGTATTTGAGCGCCATATCGATAGGGTTTGTGTGGTGACAAACAAACGTGCTGAACTTATAACAATGGGAATTTCAAAATGTGTTATATTCGTATAAACATAAATGGCAGTCTTATAATTTGTAAGATCTTTAAGATCTTGTTGTTGTTTAGCTAATCTAGTAGCTACTAAAAGATCAAAAGAGAGTCCTGGCTTTAATACCAAACCCATTTCAAATGGTTTTAATTGTAAGCTTAGCTTAGTAGTATCATTATGATTTGTTGTAACATTATAGATGGCCATGGGAATTTTAAAATCATTGCGCACCGTTAATAGTCTTTCGTCTGCAGTAGCATTTTCCTTTTGTTTTTGTTGTTGCTTATTGCTTGTTGTGGAGGATAAGGAGGATGTGTGTGCTAAAAATATAGTTTTATTTGTATCATAATGTAAATTGCCTTTAAATATATCAGCTCGTATTATTAATTCTACATTGTGTATTAATTCTACATTGTGATATGTATACGCTGTAGTATCTTTTAATTTTAATTCCAATTTCTCATTTAGTCGTACGACTGGTTCATCCAAATCATTCAGATTCAATACAATGACATTATTATCCTCTACTGTTACACCATTTAAATATGTCAATGATTTAAATACCAAGTCTATTATTTCCAATTGATTTTTGGAATGCCTTAATGATAAGCTCTGTTTAAGTGATTTTGTTTTTGTAGAGTCTACTGTTATGTAACCAAATTCAAGTAGAGGATTAACGGCATATAAGCCATATTGTGGTAATATTTCAAATTCTACGGGTATAACTAAAACTTGTTCATCTGCATTGGTAGATGATGATCCACTTGCATTGTGGGGTTCAGATATTTTAATGCGTATATAAGCTGAATAATTACCAGCCGTAAAACCCTGAAAACGTATGCGTATTACTGGTTTTGTAGTAAATGGCGGTATTTCCCATAAATCCTGGGGCGCCTCAGGATCTCCACTGGGTAATTCTAGTTGAAATTGTCCACCACTGCTATATACCTATGCAGAGAGAAAAAATATTTTATCGATTTATTTTGTGAAATTATGTTAAATGTGTTTATATAAATTTCTGTAGTTAGCAATTTCAATAATTACAGATTTTACGACCCAGCAAAAATATGTGTAAGTCATTCAAAACAAACAACTTTTAAATTGGTTACAATGGAGCGATAAGTGCTCTTTTTCTGCTTCGAATGTATGTGCTTTAAAACAACTTTCAAAAATGTAGATATAATGTTTTTTCTTTGTAAATGCATTTATTTGTAAATTACGAATTTGTTAGAGATTCCATTTTTTATCTCTAAAAAAACAAAACAGTTAATTTTATTAACGTACTTTATTATTTTACGATTATTTACATATTTTTTAATTATTCGTACATATTTTAAAAAATACTTCAATTACAGTTCCCATTGAAAAAGGGAAGGAAATAAAGAATTGGATCCCATGTCATGCCTATTTATTAGGGTATTTAAACGAACAATTCGGAATTAAGTTAATTTGAGGTCTCATATCCTTTAGCGTAGTCTAGAAATGTGAAGTACAGTCTGAAATAGCGTATTTAAGTTTTATTGACTATAAAATTTTTAAAAAATTTTCTTAATTTGACTTGGGATCAATAACACGATTTCAGGTTAAAATTTCACAATCAGCTTAAATCAAAATTATATGGGAAACAACAACAAATGGGTCAGCTAAAGTCCCAGTACGTATTATATAGTTAAAGACAAAACAACAGCAAAGACAACAAAATAGGCTCAGTATGCAAATCGTAAGATAAATTTAAGAATATATAAAAGTTTGCGTTTTTGGGTCCATGGAACCATAATTTTGAATTCCAAATATCTTAATGAGCTGTAAAAAGGGTTGGGTCTGGATTGAAAGTAAATATTTTTAAACAATTTTTAAAAATAAACCCAATATTTTAACCATATACCAATTTTTGAGAAAATGGTGGTCCGGTGGGCGAAGAATACCTGATATCAAGCCGTGACCGCCCGATTTAATATTAAATTGATTACGATTTTCATGAACGTCGATCAAAATTAAATTTACTCTATGAAGTTCCGATCCTTATGAGTTCGATATAACAGAACTTTAAGAACAAATAATCCTTATGTAGGATTCTGTTTGTTAATTTACAATAAACAAAATTTTTATAAAAAAAATTTTATAAAAAATTGCTGTTGTTACTACAGAGGTTGAAAAAGTACTATGTATTTCGGCATTAGTGTTTGTAAACTAAGTAAGAAATCTTCTTCATAAAAAATGCGACTATGGTCGGCTAACTTATCTAAAAGTAGGCTCAATTTAAGACTTTCCAGAATTATTTTAATGCCAATTTTATTCGTGATTAAGGTTAAAACCAACTTCACTACCTTAACCAGGAGTAAAATTTTAATCAAAACAACTCCAAATAGTGTTAAAATAAGCATTCTTTTAGATAAGTTCGACATACCATATTTAAAACACGGAGAGTCGCATAATGTTAAATTTAGCTAGGGTTATGGAAAAAAATTTACCTATACATATATGATATATCAAAAAATGTGATAAAAACCGTGTAACCACCTAATTTCTAATGCATGGATTACATTTGAATTACATATTTCGATATATATCAGCGCATTGTCACCTGTTTTACAAAATTTATAACAATCTGACCAATTTTTGGTTAATACATAAAATTTGTGACCAATTTTATAGGCCAAATGTAAACTCCGTAACAAGTAACTCAGAAGGTTTTTTAACTTTAATCTCTATATATAAAAGAATAACGTGACTGACTGACTGATTGACTGACTGACTGACTGACTGACTGACTCAACATCGCCCAGCCCAAACCGCTGAAGCTAGGAAGTTGAAATTTGGTATGTAGGTTCCTCTTTCGGCGTAGACGTCCGCTAAGACGGGATTTTTGGAAATTCCTACCGGAACGGGCAAAAAGGGGAAAAGACTCCCCCTTGGCGGCCTGCCAAAACCCCTTTGGCTAGAAAGCTGAAATTTAAGATATGTGTTCCTTGGAGTATGGGCTAACTTTTCTGGAAAGTACATTCTGGAATTTTGGACAGGGACGTTGTAAAAATGGGGGTTGAAAAGGGGAAAAAGGCCCCCCTTGACGGCCTGCCCAAACCGCTGGAGGTAGGAAGTTGAAATTTGGTATAAAGGTTCCTCCACTATCGTAGACATCCACCAAGACGGGATTTTGGAAATTTTTACAGGGACGGGCAAAAAGGGGAAAAAGTCTCCCCCTTGACGGCCTGCTCAAACTGCTGGAGCTATGAAGTTGAAATTTGGTATGTAGGTTCCTCGACCGGTGTAGACGTCCGTTGAGACGGCATTTTTGGAAATTCTTATCGGGAGGGGCAAAAAGGGGACAAAAAAAGTACCTTTTTCCAAAAAAGTACCTTTTCCCAAAAAAGTACCTTTTTCCAAAAAAGTACCTTTTCCCAAAAAAAGTACCTTTTTCCAAAAAAGTACCTTTTTCCAAAAAAAGTACCTTTTTCCAAAAAAAGTACCTTTTTCCAAAAAAGTACCTTTTCCCAAAAAAAGTACCTTTTTCCAAAAAAAAGTACCTTTTTCCAAAAAATGTACCTTTTTCCGAAAAAAGTACCTTTTTCCAAAAAAAGTACCTTTTTCCAAAAAAAATTCCTTTTTCCAAAAAAAGTACCTTTTTCCAAAAAAGTACCTTTTCCCAAAAAAAGTACCTTTTCCCAAAAAAAGTACCTTTTCCCAAAAAAGTACCTTTTCCCAAAAAAGTACCTTTTTCCAAAAAAAAGTACCTTTTTCCAAAAAAAAGTACCCTTTTCCAGAAAAAAGTACCTTTTTCCAAAAAAAAGTACCCTTTTCCAAAAAAAGTACCTTTTTCTGAAAAAAGTACCTTTTTCCAAAAAAGTACCTTTTTCCAAAAAAGTACCTTTTTCCAAAAAAAGTACCTTTTTCCAAAAAAAGTACCTTTTTCCAAAAAAAGTACCTTTTTCCAAAAAAGTACCTTTTTCCAAAAAAAAGTACCTTTTTCCAAAAAAAGTACCTTTTTCCAAAAAAAGTACCTTTTTCCAAAAAAAAGTACCCTTTTTCAAAAAAAGTACATTTTTTCAAAAAAAGTACATTTTTTCAAAAAAAGTACCTTTTTCCAAAAAAAGTACCTTTTTCCAAAAAAAGTACCTTTTCCCGAAAAAAGTACCTTTTTCCAAAAAAAGTACCTTTTTCCAAAAAAAAGTACCTTTTTTAAAAAAAGTACCTTTTTTAAAAAAAGTACCTTTTTTAAAAAAAGTACCTTTTTTAAAAAAAGTACCTTTTTCCAAAAAAATGTACCTTTCCCAAAAAAAAGTACCTTTTCCAAAAAAGGTACCTTTTCCCAAAAAACATACATTTTCCCAAAAAACATACATTTTTCCAAAAAAATACCTTTTGCAAAAAAAAGTACCTTTTCCCAAAAAAAGTACCTTTTTCTAAAAAAATGTTCCTTTTCCCAAAAAACATACATTTTTTCAAAAAAATACCTTTTTCAAAAAAAGTACCTTTTCCAAAAAAAAGTACCTTTTCCCAAAAAAAGTACCTTTTTCTAAAAAAATGTTCCTTTTCCAAAAGAAGTACCTTTTCCAAAAAAAGTACCTTTTTCCAAAAAACATACATTTTTCCAACAAAAAACACCTTTTTAAAAAAAAATACCTTTTCCAAAAAAAGTACAAATTAAGTACTTTGTAAAAACAAAGTATCTTTTTCCAAAAAATTTCGTTTTTCCAAAAAGTACCATTTAAAATAATATATAAATTTCAAAAAAAACTACCTTTTTCCTCCCCCCACGGATATCTCCACTAAAACAAGGTTTCTTGATATTCGGCATAGACGTGCGCTAAGACGGGATTTTTGGAAATTCCTACCGGAACGGGCAAAAAGGGGAAAATTCTCCCCATAAACAGTCTCACAAATTGGAAAAGTGCCTGATCAAACCACTGGAGGTAAGAAGTTGAAATTTGGTATAAAGGTTCCTCCACTGTAGTAGACATCGACTTAGTTTGTATTTTTGGAATTCCCTACAGGATATCCCAAAAGGAAACTCGGTATGTGAGTTCCTCCTTCTGTGTAGGCGTCCGCTTAGACGGAATTTTTGAATTGGAGTAGGACTAACTCACCGGCAACGTAATTTTTCTATTTTGGAACAGGAACATAGTAAAAATGGTGGTTAAAAGGGAAAAATGTCCCCACTAACGGCCTGCCCAAACCGCTTAGGCAATGCAGTTGAAATTTGGTATGAATGTTCCTCATCCATCGCAGATAGCCGCGAAGATGGAATTTTTGTAAATTCCTAAAGTGAGGGGCAAAAAGAAGAAAAGCCTCACCTTGGGGGCCGGTAAAAACCCCTTCGGCTAGAAACCTGAAGCTTAAAATGTGGGTCCCTGGAGTAAGGGCTAACTTATTAGAAAGATACTTTTTTGAATTTTGGACAGGGTCGTTATAAAATGGGGGCTCAAAAAGGGAAAGTTGCCCCTTAACGACCTGTCCAAACTGCTGGAACTAGGAAGCTGAAATTCGGTACTTAGGTTTCTCTTCCAGCCTAATTCCAACCGGGAGGGACAAAAAAAGAAAAAGTGTCCCCCTTGACAGCCTGCTCAAACTGCTGGAACTAGGAAGCTGAAATTCCCTGTCGATGGATTTTCGGAAATTCCTACCGAGAGGGGCACAAATAGTAAGAGTTGGCTAGAAACCTGAAATGTAAAACATATGTTACTTGGAGTATGGGCTCACTTACCGGGAAGGTGCTTTTAATGGGATTAATGAAGCGAAAAGTGCCGCTTAAAGGCCTGCCCAAACCGCTGGAGGTAGGAAGTTGAAATTTGGTATTAAAGTTCCTCCTCTATTGTAGACATCCGCTAAGATGAGATTATTGGAAATTTCTACAGGTAGGGTCAAAAACAGGAAAAGGACAGGGACATTGCAAAAATGGGGATTAATGAAGCGAAAAGTGCCGCTTAAAGGCCTGCCCAAACCGCTGGAGGTAGGAAGTTGAAATTTGGTATTAAAGTTCCTCCTCTATTGTAGACATCCGCTAAGATGAGATTTTTGGAAATTTCTACAGGTAGGGTCAAAAACAGGAAAAGTCTCCCCCTTAACGGCCTGGTTAAACTGCTGGAACAAGGGATCTTAAATTGGGTTCCTTCTCCAACGTTGACGTCCCCTAAGATGGTATTTTTGGAAATTCATACCGGGAGGGGTAAAAAGGGAAAAAACTTTCCCCTTGACGGCCTGGCCAAACTGCTGGATATAAAGACCTAAAATTATGTATGTAGTAGGTTCCTCCTCCAACGCAGACGTCCTCTAGGACGGAATTTTTGGAAATTCCTACCGGGAGGGGTAAAAACGGAATAATTCTCCCCCTTGATGGCCTAACCGAACCCTTCGGCTAGAAACCTGTAATATATAATATGTTTTCCTTGGAGTATGTGCTAATTTATCGACAAGGTATTTCTAGGACTTTGGACAGGTACGTGGTAAAAATGGTGGTTCAAAAGGGGAAAATTGCCCCCCCCTTAACGTCTGCGTCTTTAGCTAGAAACCTAAAACTTAAAGAACAAGTGTATATGAAACACTAAAATTAAGAAACTAAATAGGAAACGAGTGGAATTGAAACACTACACAAGTGGAATGAAATGGATATAAACGTTGAATGAGTGGAATTGAAATTATAGACAATGCAAATGGATTGGAAGAGGGAATTACCTGTTCAAACACTATCCACGGAATATGAAACTTATGTAGCATTGAAACATACTCTCCAAAAAGTTAAACAAATTTTCTAAAAGAGAAAAAACCTTAGAAAAGGAATGGAACTTATATATTCCGATATTTAAACTTCATGTAACGAAGCACCTGTGGAAGAAACCGACGCAGTAAATTTTCCAACTGAATTTGTGAATTTACTTGAATTGCCAGGTCTACCTTTACATAAACTGGAATTAAAAAAAAAACTTTAAAACACGCTAACAACGTAGCGGGCTTTGCCCGCTATTTTTAATATTATAAAATGCTTTCCAACTCTTCTTTACGTTATTTATTTTCATTCAAAACACAAATGAACAAAACTACTTACGGGTCTATCTACCTAAGTTCGCACTTTACCAAATTATCTTGACATACACACGTATATTGCAAATTATTATGGATTCATTACTAACAATCCACTTTCATGAGAAAAAGTGATCAAATATTTATTTATTTTAAACCCATTGTTGTGCAGAATTATTTATTTGTGGTGGCTGGATGAAGGCTTTAAATAAAAAAACTTTAAATAAAAAAACGAATTTAATAAAAATTGTGGGGGGCGCAGCCCCCCTTAACCTTTAAGGCACGCTAACAACGTAGCGGGCTGCGCCCGCTAGTAGCTTATATTTTAATAACCAATAAAGCTAAGCACTAACTGTAAGAATTTTTAGGAAGAGGAAAAGTGCCGTTTTTAATAAAAATTAATACATTTTACAAACTTTTTCGTATATCTTAGCTATCACGACTTCAACTCTGTAACGATTTTTCGTCATAATTTTTGATAAAAATGCATGTACCAGAATTTTGGAGTTATCTATTATTTATAATCATCCAGTATAACAGACTTGAAGCTTTTCTGCAGCATGTAACATTCTCGAGATGAAAAAGGATGTCTTTAATAAGATTTGAAAAAATGTTGTAAACTCCGTTCCTAATTTTTACACCAAACTATTTAACTAGTAAGAAAAACAATGTCATATTTGGATTCACCTTTTAGGCATCATGCGATTTTGTTTCGGAAAAAAAATTCTGACAAAGCGTTTCTGAAAGAAAACGAAAAAAGTAACCAAATGTAAACTCCGTAACCACAATTGTTTGCATCAGGTTTCATTCAAATAAATGTTTATAAATGTTTAAAATATTTTAAAATAACCAAAAACAGAGGTGATTCAACTAATATTTATGCGTCAAAAGACGATTCAACTAATAATTTTGCGTCAAATCAAAAAAAGTTACCAGTTTTTTACCCTAAGCTGCTGGTGCGAAAAACGATTGATTTTGCATTTCATTGGTTTTGAATCGATATTTCGAGTCGTTACTGACATTAGTTTGACAAATTAAATTTGTTTCACACAATTTAAGAATTTTTTGATCGCGAAATGTTATGTTTTTAATATATTATTTTGTAACTGCGCAACCGCTGTTTGGATTTTAAAAAATTTTATATTTTTGAAAAGCATTTAAAAGGACCAAAAATACAAAATTAAGAAAAAAATAAAAATTTTTTTTCGCGGAATGAATTGTATTTTTATTCGCGAAACCGCCAATTTGATAAACACAAATTATATATCATTGGAAAGCAAGTTGAAAACCCAAATACGAAAAACTAATAAATTGAAGAAAATTCGTACGCAATTTTTTTTGTTATATCTTTTGCTTGCAGAAATGTAAACTCCGTTACAACAAAAAAAATTAAAATTGTGCAAAAAAAGTTATTGCGACAACTTGTAGAAGAGATTTTTTGCAATTAGGTTTATAATGACTAAACTTACTGATTCCATTAAGAAAAAAACCGAAATATTAACACTTTTTGCTTCTCACAAATTTGGCCCAAAAATTTTTCACATTTTTTTATTTCACCCATATATAAATTTGAAATTATAAGTGTATTCCTTTTCGTTTTGGGTAAAGTTCGGTAAAATGAGAGTAAGCATAAAATCCTCTTATCAAATGATAGTTGAAAAAAAATTTGGAGCCCAAAAATTTATTTCAAAAAATAATGTGAAAATGCGTATAATTTCAGTTTTCAAATTCGTATACAGCATCATCAATTATATCCCAATGCTGGCAACACACGAAGCAACATTCGTTGAAACGTGTCTTTCATTTTTGTTTACATTTTTTAATTCATTAATATGTATAACACCAAATTCATACGTTTGGATTTGGTGTTATTTGGAAAATTTAAGAAATTCAATTTTTTGTTAGAAATTTGTGAATTTAAAATTGATAGTCGGTTTAAAAAATTAAAATTTAAACAAAATGTTTTTGAAAACTCCTTACCTGTCAGACATGCCCTTGTTAAAATAATGGCTTTGGTAATAGAAAAGTAAGAGGTTACCTACCTTTATTTCTTATTACCAAAGTCATTACCGGGTAATAGAAGGTTTTGCTGGGTATAAATGCGGTCTAAAGAAAAAATATTGCGTTTCTGAAATACTAAACAACAGGGATGGAAAATGATTTTCTAGATTTTATACCAACCAGACAAAAAAAATTTACTTTTTCGATATCGACGGTACACTTGACATCAAACTTGCAGGAAATATTGCTCTATACCAGGGGTGGGTACATAAATGACTTGGGGTCAAGAGAAATCGAAGCGAATACAGATGATTCATTTGTACGCACAGCCAATTATTTCCAAATACCAATCTCACCCACAGTCCACCTTCGACATGGTGTTCACTGTTAACGCTGACGAGGCTCTGACGGACTAGTACGGGCGGTATAACCCTTTTTCCAAACGACCTATGGATTAAATATGTCTTGCGGCATCCATATCTCAACAACTATGTTTGTGTGTGCAAATTATAAACGTTGGCTTATGTCATTGCCATACAAATTTGACATTAGTAATGTTAAGAGTTAGCACTATAGGTTGCTACTGTCATATTTATGTAGGAATGATATAAGCCAACTTTGGTAGGTTGCTACACAAACAGAGGTTACTTCTAAAAACCATTGGAAGTCATTACATATCAATATGTTTCTCAAAAAAACAACAAGAAAGCTTCCCAGAATATTAAATGAAATAAATAAAATTCAATGCATTTCCAATTAATTTTAACTTATCGAAAATTTTTGAAAAAAAAAATTTAGTTCTGCTTAAGGCTCATTATAATTTTGTAAGAATTCAAAATATTGAGTATAGCCATACTTGGGATTAGTTCATTGAATGGACCAATTGACGATTTTATTGGCATTATTTGATAACAATGGTAATGAAATTTTTTGGCATTTCATTTGATCAGTGCCAATGAAATTTTCTTTTCAATTCCTAAAACACCCATTATAGGTGATGAAAAAAGCATTAGTTTTCAAAAACATTTTGTTTTTATAAAAGAACAAATTTAGATATAAATGCAAAATTCATGTACTTCATATAAAAATATTCACTATTTCGTCAAGTGTACAATACTATAGGCTAATACATCTAGAACTACCAATGTTGAAAAAGAGCGAACAGCTTATGCTTGGTAAAACTTGATAAAATAGCGAATTTTTGTTATATTATAGCTCTAAATTTTACATTCATTTCTTAAATGTCCTTTTTTACAAAACATTTTTTTTTGCAGATATTGAAGGTATTCACAGTTTAAATGATAACGGTAGCACATTGTAAATAGCATGATTTTTGAAATTGAACTCATAGAAAGTTATCAAATTTACGATAAATGATAATTTACTACTTAAAATAGTACGAACTGTGAATTTCGTCGTTTTTGCTTCAATTATAATTGGTTGATTTGAGGCATCAGTGTACATTTCTTTACTATTAATTTATTCAATGTCGATTGAACATAATTTCATTGTCATTGAATTGTAATGAATTTTATTGAATTGACAATGAGATCAAGTAATGTCAAATAAATTTCAATGCCAACAAAAAATTCCCAAGTATAAGTAAAACATTTACTTATACTTTCATTTACTTAAAAATAAGAGATCAACTAAATATTCCCCCATTCATCTTAAAACAAATTATCTTTAATAAACTTCTATATTTTTGTATTATTTGTTTTCTAATTTAAGCGCTTTTATATAATTTTTAACGAATTCATTTTAAAATGGATTGCTAAAAAATACACCAATTATATTTTTTATTTGTTTAAATAATGTAATATATCCACTATAGTTCTTACCTCTAAAATTTGTAATGTCTTCTCATGTGGATTGTACATATGAATCTCTGGCATTAGGGTAGCATTCAGAGGTGCCTTAATACCCACTAACGGTTTCAGCCGATACGGGCATTCTCGTCCTTCTCCGCGCACCAGTAGTCTTAGTTTACCAAATGATGTGTGTATATGTAAATTTGTGCTTATAGCACCTTGCTCCCGTGGTAAAAAGACAACATTAAATGTTGTATTCCCATTAGGAGGCACCATTTTTGCCTCAAAGAAACTACTATAGAAGGCGGGTATCCTTCCAGACACCGAACTCAAATAAACACTACGATTACGATTTTGATTGACCAGTGTTACGGTATGTGAACGTACTGTACCCACTGACCAGATGCCAAAATCCAATTGAGGTGGCTCAAAACGTAAACTGTGATATAATTCTATCGATAGGTCGCCACTTAGATCTGAATCAGTCATTTCTTTTAAAGTGGCAGCGGCTTCTGCCTCCAAGTGGTGCGAGGAATCATGTTTCAGGTTGGAGTTCTCTGAAATATCATGTTCGTTTGCAAAACCACACATACTAGTTGTCACAATGGCTAAAACTAGCGTTGATAACCACAGACGATGATAAGAATACATCGTCGCTTAAAGTTGAGAATTTTCTAATACAAGCCCAAATTTAAAATGCCTACTCCACTTTGAAGTATTTTTAGTGTGTTGTATGTCCAAATTAAAAAAAAAAAAAACAAGAATGTGGTATGAGCAGTTTCCTTCCTTAATTTTTCTTTCCTTGATGCTGCTACGGACAGACTGCTCTCCGTTCTGCGTGGTGTTAGCGTTGTGATAATCAATGTCTGATTTCTTTTGCTTTTTTTTCTTATGGTTTTGGTGTTGTTCGCGGTAGTTTATAAATTTTATTTTAAATAATTGTTTTACTTTTTCATTATTCGTGCACAATATTTGATTTGCAATATATTTTGCATAATGTTCTGTTTTGTTTAAACAAATATTCTTTTTTACCGTAATAATAGTCAATTTTACGTCTATATCAAAAACACTCTTTTTGTGTATAGTGTTGCCAAGCATTTCTTTTGTATATTTTTACCTGACACTCCGATGAAAAATTCTAAAATACCTGAGCATAACAAAGTGTCAGCATATTGTTTTGCTGCACACTCAGCTTTTTGGCATATAAAGCAAATTTTCAATGGAAAAATTAAAACATTATTCTTTACTTTGTTTTGTCGCATGTTACATTGAGAAAATGAATATCAAAATACAAAGTCAAAAAAGCGAGAATTGGTTTGACTCTAATGCGGCGTTCACATATACGTGTTTAACTTGATTTGACGTGTTTAATCGTTAAACATGTTTAAATGAGATGTTTTAAGCGGAGAATACACGAGGGAACATTCGTGTAAAAATGCCCATTTTTTGTGAATGTGTGTTTGTGTGTGTGTGCGTGTTGACATCGTGCAATTCGTGTTTACAAAATTTTTTGATATTTTTTGTTCCCTACTCAATGTTCCTTCGTGTATTCTCCGCTTTACAGTATATTTTTTCTACCCTTAAACACGCTAAATTATCGTTTTTAATTTTTAAACACGTTGTTTGATATCAATTTGTGTTGAATGACAAGTTTGAAGCAGAAAAAGACACAACTAGAAAAATAAAAAATTAAAATTGAATAAAATAAACTAAATTTAAATAAAAACCAGTTAAAATGTGTTTTCTTCTTATTAATAGTGAATTTAGCTGAGCAAAAACTACCTGGTTTTTGGCTCTTGTTAGTTTTTACTTGTCAAAAAAACAAACAAAAACTAGTTTTGTACGAAAACTGGGTAGTTTTTGCTCAGTCTAAATTCACTAAATTGTTTAAAAAAAGTTAAAAGTTTTTCCTTAACTTTTAAAAGTTTTTCCTTAACTAAAAATTGAAAAATCTTGTTTCCGACTAAGGTGGATAATGTTATTTCACTTTTTATAATTGTTATCAGTGGATAATGTTATTTCACTTTTTATAACAATTATAACGCCAAAACTTATTAATTATTGCCTCCGGCCGAAGAAAAAATAACTTTTTGGGAAATTTTGTTAAATTTTTGTTTTTTTTTTTACAATTGTTAACAGCTGTTCGATATGTTTAACTTAAACACTTCATTTTTAATTAAGTGTGAACTAATATGTTTAACTTTTACATAAATGTGTTTAACAATCGTACTGTGAACGTAGTATAATTTTTTGTTTTTTAATCTTTTTAGAATATTTCCCTTAATTCCTTCCCAATAAGCACATAGGTTTTAAAAATTCAAGTGCTTTAAATTTTGCTTGAAGTAAAGTATATTTCAAATTCTAGCACTTGTTTTTTTAACAAAAAAAACTTGAATTTTTGTTTCCCTTTTGCTGGAGTATGCTATTGAAATAAAATGTAATAAAAGTTGAATTCAAGCCTTGAAACTGGAAAACAGGGCTGGAATTGAACTTGATTTCAACTTGAATTCCAGTGAAAATGTTTATAGGGTTGCTTGCACCCAACCATCAGAATGTGGGTCTTATTTTCTATGCAAATATGGAACGCAATTGCTTAATTCTTCGTGGTATAGGCTGACGCGGTGCCTTATGAAGAAGTGGATTGTTATAGTGATGAAGTAGCGCTTTATTAAAATATCAAATTCTATGATTGGTGATACATCAACTTTGCTCTAAATAGCTCAAACAAAAATATTACTTTGACCTACGTCAATATTTTTTTGGAAATCTTGTAATAAATTTGGATATCTTGTGGAAAAAATTGTTATAATTGAGATTATTGTTAATAGACGTTGCAATTGATATAGAAAATCAAAAAGAAAATATATCACGTAAATAAAATAAAAATAGTGTAAACTTTATTGTTTTTGTCGAAAAAAATTTTTGGTCGGTGCGGCACTCCAATAATCAAACGACGATGTATTTTTAAATATTTTTTACTATTTTACAATGCTTGCCCGAGTAAAAAAATAATATAATGATCCGAAAAATGGTGGCTAAAATTATATTGGATAAGATCTAAACATATTGGATCATATAGAATCTTATCCGGATTTTGACCCTACAAAAATTTTAAAGCCAGTAGGTAAAAACGACTAGTTTTTACTGTTAATCAATTAAGTGTATTTTAACAAAAAAAATTGTTTACTGTAAAAATACTGTTTTGGTAGTTGTTAAAATTCATAGTACTTTTCATTAGATATTTTCTTAAATAACTGTCATAGCAGTTGTTTTGTATTTTTCATAAAAAAACAATTGTAGTTACTGCTAAAAGCAACTACTACTGATCACTACACAATTGTCTGAAAGTGATAGTTAAAACAAAGGTATATGCCATACATTTCGTGCGGCCCTTCATTAATATTGAAACAATAAAAAAATGTTTTTTTAATTAAAAAAAATATTAATTAAATGAAAAAAAAATAAAATCAGAACAAATATGAAATGAACAAATATCGACTTTTTTGCACAGACGTCCTATAAAACTTTTTAAAGTATTTTCGCTTCCAATATACGAATATTAAGTGAAAAATTCCTTCTTCTTTATTTAAACCTTAAGCCTGGGAAAAATACTTTATGGCTCAATATGACCTAGAAGTACTTAGGACTCTCCAATTTTTATGAGTTTGAATTCAAAAAAATTACCATTCATTTAAGGAAATGTTTAAGGCTGTTCTACGAGCCTCGTAAGGATCTCTAAAATCTACTTTTGAGAATTGTCCTTCAAGCACTTAAATTTGGTAAAACACTTAGATACAATAAAATTTTATTTATACACTAACGGAAATAAACCTGGGAAAATAGCAAAACAATTAGTAGATTTTTATGTTATTTTTACAGGTTAATTATTTAAAAGTAAATTTTCAGCAAAATTTTTGCAAGTTTTTGCTAAATATTTGTAAGATTAGAAAAGCAAAAATAAACTCTTAAATATAATAATAGTCATTCTGCTAAAATCAATAGAAATATTGGTGAAAAATAGAGGACTGCTGATTTCACAAATAGATTTTTATTCTCTTAAAACAATTTAAAATTTTTTGTGTTTTTTTAATTTTACTAATATTTACCAAAATTTGTTGCTGATTCTAGCAGAGTAAATTTTTATTTCAATTAACTAAAATTTAGCTCAAATAAAACTAAAATTTCGTATATTTAACAGCTTTATTTTTGCTATTCTTATCTTAGCAAAGAAAATCTGCTTATTTCAGCAGTTTTCTTTAGCAAAACTTTTTACAGGCTTTTTTTCTATTAGTGTACTTAACCTTACCAACCACTCACTCCGCTTTTTTTTTTTTTTTTTTTTTAATAATAAATACAGCATTTATTTACTTCAAATTACATAACCAAAGCCCTGGGGCCATATATGATTAATAAAAGCTACTACAAAAAAATAATTTAAATAAAGATAATAAGATAATAAAAATAAATAATAATAAAAATAAATAAAAATGACGGGATTATACTGCTTTTGAAAGGCTTGTGATGCCCCAAATTTTTATCTCGCTTTTAAAGCAAACAATTTCGCCTTATCCCAATTTTTTAATATGATATTAAACTTTTGAATAAAGTTTTTATAATTAATTTTTTCTAGAGCGCAAAATGAATCAGAAAAGTGCTCAAAATATATTAGCTGTGTTTGTGTGACTCTCTATCAGTGTTATCAAGAACGATTTTGACAGTTTTTCAACGTATTCCGGCTTTCTACTGTCAAAATTGTTCGAGATACCATTGATAGGAATGCCACACAAACACAGCTATTATTAAACTTTCACTTGTATGAAAGTGGTGCATCCAAAAGAGCCTTCTTTTTGGTTCAAAAATGGGTCAAAGAAATATTTTAAAAAATTCTTTGGGCTTAAAAATTAATATTTTTTGAGTAATTTTTGAATTGTTTACAAAATATTCAAATTTATTTACCTCAAATTGTTATGGCTTTCATGATTCATTTTACTAAGAGTGCTATTTTCATCCAAAAAATGCGTAATTTTTGAGAAAGAAGTTTAAAATATAAAAAATACATGCTTTTCAAGCTAAATAAGAACCCTCTTAAAAGTATCAAAATTTTCTGCCGGGGTTATCAGTCAAGGGATCAAAATCCATTAATTAAATTTAAAAATATTTGAAAAATTGGTAAAAACCTTAAACCAAATTTTTTGAAATAACGAAAACTATATTTTCGAAGATTAATTCGACAAAGTTTTTTGATTTCAGATTCGTATTATGGAGGGCAAAATATTTTAAAAACATTTATTGAGTTTGTGCCTTATATTTTTTTTAAATATATTTGGATAAAAAATTATAAAAATATAAAAGATTTTGATATACTTCTCCGCAACATTGACTCAAAAGTATTTTCCTGGGTGAGGGGATAAAAAAAGAAAGACCCACAACTCGAAGGCTATTCAGTGGCCTGTTTTTGACTTTAGATCCGGACTTAGGAAACCAAAATACTCAAAAAAAGATTTTAGCAGAAGGCTGTACAAAAAATTAAATTTTTTTCGCGTAATGTATTAATTGGTGCGGCCCTCGGTAAGTTTGTGAAATCCTAAATTTGGCCCGTCAATCCATTTGTGTGCCCATACCTGGTATATGCAGTTAAAAAGGCGACAATGTTATTTTTAGCTGTTGAAAAATAACTATCAAATACATTAAAAACAACTAACAATGTATCAAAATTACTTGACAAATTTTTACTACAAACATTTTAAAACAACTTACAAAATGGTAAAAATTACTGTTTTTACAGTTAATTATTTTGATATTATAAAAGTATATTTTAATAAAAAAAACATTTTTTTTCGATTTCAAAAATATTTAAAATTTTAAGTAAAAGTTCCAAAAAGTTCTCCAGTTATTACACTTTTATGCATTAAAGATACAAGTTTCTCCTTTTTATTTACAAACCAGGAATATATCAATGATGAAAAATATAAACTAAACAAGAATTTTCCTGCAGGAACCGGGCCGCCTCAACCGGGTCAGTCCATAAGGACGTGGAATCTAAACGAGTCGGCTTTGCCGCGCAGCCAAAGAGGTGGTTTATATCGTGCGGACTACTTTGGCATGCAGGACACGTGTTCGGAATGGTGGGCTGGATCCGATACCAATAAGAGTTGAGGCGTGAACACCATCCCGAACGCTGCTGTGCGAGGACAACTCTCGTTCTCTGCGGCAGAATTTTCTCCTGGTCTTCTGCAATCGGCGTGGGACGACCTCCAAGAACGATATTCATCCGGTAAGATTTGATGGCGTCATTTACCGTGTCCCAATGAATACAGTTGAGACCTGCCCTGTAGGATGCTGGATGGTACCCTCAAAGATCCGAAGGTCCTTTCTGACATATCTCGGGGGGGGGATCCACCTCCGTAAGATGATGATTCGAGTGACCCCTCCGATGGCATACCAGCAGCAACTGCTTCGAGAGCATTTGGCAGTGTTCCTTTACTGTAAGGAACTTCGTTTCCTCATAAAGATGTTGTACGGAACCATCTGTAGGCATCCAGTAATTGTCGTGGAAGCAATCGTTTTGTAGGTTGCCAACAAGGTTTAATTGTCCGTACCCCAAGAGCTGCCGGCCAGCGACTTGAGGACCTTGTTCTTACTCTGCATCTTGTTGCAAATTGTAGTGGTGTGCGATGAGGACATGAACAGGCTGTCGAATGTGACCCCAAGAATTTTGGGGTGGTTAAGCGTCGGAATTTGTACGCCATCGGCTACTACATTCAGTTCCAGCATTACTTCTTTCGTCTAAGTGGTAAAAAGAGTCGCCGAGGATTTTGCAGGGGAGAGCTGTATATTCCTTCCAGTGAAGAAATTCGGAAGATCATGAAGATAACTGTTCAACCTACTGCATAAGCCATCAATGTCGTGGCCCTTCTGAAATACTGTGCGACGCTTTGTGTTCGTATCACAGTCCACCAATAGTCTTGAAGCAGAGTTGCTTTTAACCTTTCTAGGTATTAGTAACATTTATATGAGATTCAGCCATTGAGTTAATACTGTTTTAGCCATATTTTTTTTTTTATAAAGAGAAGCAACACTCAGGAAATTCTTCCTATTAATTAGCGTGTTGCTTCCTTTGGAAAGGGGATAGAGAAGAAGTGAAATGTGGTGAAAGATGAAGGGCTTCAAATATGGCAACACTGTAATTGCGCGAAATGTTGAATTTTAGAACAGTTGTTGCGCGCCATCTGACGGTGAGTTGGCGAACTTTGTTGAAGCTTTTTTTTTAGTTCATAGCCCTGTTATAGTATTTTACTACGGCGGGGTTAAGTGCTATGGGAACACCGAAGGAAGACGCTGCGATATGTATAAGGGATAGAAAAAAACTCATACATATTACTATTTTTCATAAATTGATGTTGCCTTGGTTGGGGCTCGAACCCGCAACCTCACGTGTAACAGTCCAACGCGCTAACCATTACACCACGGAAAATCAAATCTATTTCCAGACTAATGTGGGCTGTGGTTCGTATTTTTCTGCCTGGGTAATTACATTTTTTTCCGTAATTTTCTGATATTCTGAATTGTGAAATTAATAAATTTTTATTAAAAAAGTATAAAAACTATAAAAAAATAATTTGATTATTTTTTACTTCGTATTAGATGTGGGTGCTTGAGCGATTTTTTACTTTCGCTCACGAACAACAACAATTAATCACACAATCCTCTTTCTACTCAGTAAAACAATGATGAAAAACCTCACGCATGAGTATTTCATTCTTACCCACGCACAAATCACGTGAGTATAGTAATTATACTCACGATCACGCGTGAATCAAAATTGCATGTCCTGCGCCCATGTCTACTCCGAATTGAATAGGCTGTCTTGATGAGGTAAATTTCTGAGCCAAGAAGTGGTTTTTTTAAATATACCACGTCAAACATTAATCATTTTTTTAAAAAGTATTTTATAGTCAATAATAATTTTTTGTTTATTTTAAAATTATTTTACTTTATTTACTCTTTCCGTTACAATTTATATATTGTTTAATTTAATTTTTATTACTTCAAACATACGGTATGATTTTGCATATTTTTATAAATTTCTTGAACAATGTGCATGTAAACTAATATGTATTAAATAATTTTTGCGAGTCAATTAACAGTTTATAAATACATACATGAATATGTATATATATACATATATATTTTAAATTTGGGTGCATTTTAAATATTTTGTTTTATTTATTGGAACTTTATAATTCCGTTTATTTTTATATGATAAATTAAATTGTGTATCTATATATACGTTTAGAAAAAATGTAATTATTTAATTTAACAATTAAGTATCAAAGTATTATAATTTAAGAAATGGTAAACAAAGCATTAAAATTATAATACATATTAAACAAAAATATAAATGCCATTATAAGTATAAAAAAATATTAAGAGGAAGAAATGAATTTTACAAAGAAAAGGAATGAAAAAGTATAAACAGGGGAAATTTAAAGTTAACCAATGAGAAGAAGATAAACATTTTTCGCCTGTGATGTAGTTGATATTGTTTTTTGTTTAATTTAAACTTAAAGAGAGCCTTTTGAAAGGAAAGTGTATAAAAAACTTATGGATAAATGCATTTAATTAAATTGCTCGGGCATAACATAAGAAATATCATCCCAAGGATGGCGATAAAGACCTTGCTTCAAACGTTTCTGATCCATATAATGGCCAATGAAACCTATGCTACGACCCAAAACGAATAACGAATTTATGGCGCCAATATTAATATATTCCTGAGCTTCCTCGCTGTAAATGAGATTAAACAATTAATTAAAAACTATATATACATTTGAATTTGCTATATTTTATATATGTACCTAGTAAATGAGCCACAATTACGCAACATATCCACAAAGCAGGTGGCGATAACACCATCTACATTTAAAATCAAATTTGGTTTTTTACTAGTTGTAATCTTTTCAACTTCTAAAGCATATTTGAGCAAAGGGCACGACGGGAAATTTTGCATAACAAATTCTTTAATAATTTTTACACGAACATCGGGATTATTGATGGACTTTACGCGATGACCAATACCCATAATCAATTGACCATTCTTACGCATTTGATTAACAAATTCCATGGGATGTAAATTGGAATCATAAGCCTCGGAGAATTGGCGGGCAGCACCATCTAAAGCACCACCAAAACGATCACCCTGTAATAAAAGATTTTTAGTTAATATAATAATTATTATCGAAATCGAGTTAAAAGTGGATTTCGACGGAAATCCAATAAAAATTTGGGATTTCAAACAGATTTCCCATAGGAAATGAAATCCCAATTTAATTTGGATTTCATCGAAATCCAAATTGTAATACAATTTTTCTCCCATATTTGCAGAAAAGTAGGGAAGTTTGCAGAAAAAGTGGCAACATTTAGCAGCTGTTTATGCCATACAAAATTAATAAATAATAAATTTTAATAACTTTAAAAAATTAACTACCTAATTTCGTAAAACACTTGGGTGAAGTGAAGGAAACTTTCAATGTAAATTGTTTTTGTAACAAAAACAATTTCTATGGAAATAACGCAACACTTCACCGAAGTGTTTTAGAAAATTACCCCCTAAGGAATAACATAATTAAGTTTATTATTTTTAATTGAAAGAAATATTTAAAGTTGAAAACGACTATTTTATTGTATCCGGCGCCGGCAAGACCGCTGACAAAACATTGAATATTTTAGCTTTCTACTAATCATCCCTAATTTAGAAAATCTTTTAATTTTGGTTATTTTTTAAGGATAGTTTCTTTACAAAAAAATTGTTGTTGGCCGATCGAAGTCCCATTGATCTGTCAAATATTCTAATGTAAACGATATATAACGATAAATTCGCTAAAAAATTAAAGAGATTTCCAATATATATATCGTCATATAAAGTCAAAAAAGCCGTAAGTTACAACAATTCAAAATCGACTTTTTGATCGATTATGATGCACCGTATCAATATACATATTTCTGCAAAATTGTACACTCCTACGACTAAACCCGACGATTTTATTAAAAAAAATTCTAAACAGCCCCAAGTGTAAGCGCAAACAATTTTAAAAAGTTTTTTGCTTCTGTAAAATTATTAAATGTAACTTACAGCTTTTTTGATTTCATATGACGATATAGGTACATATCGTCACCTAAAATGCAAAAGGGCGTAACAACAAAAAAAAATTCAAAATCGAGTTTTTTATTGATTATGATGCACTAGACAAAATTACATGTCCCTACAAAATTTTGAAGTTATATGTCAACAAATAACGATTTTACGAACGAAATTCAAAAGGCCGTAACAACAAGTGTATGAATTTCAAAAACAAAAAGGCGTAACAACACACTTGTATAAAAAAGTAATTCTATTTATTTTTGAATAACTAAGTTCGCTTAGATTTTTTTGTCAATTTGTGTTTGTAATTTTTTCGTTTGATGTTAACGAACATATTTCGAGTGAGTGCACTCAAAAAAGTTTGACAGTTACTACATGACAGTTGTTTGTGTAGTAATCAGTAGTTGTCGTTTTTAACATAAATTACAGTTGTTTTTCTATACAAAAATGCAAAACAACTTTTATGACGGTTATTTAAGAAAACACCTAACGAAAAGTACTGTAATTTCGTAACAGTTATTTAAATCAGTTATTTTTAATATCATAATAAACAACCACCAAAACAGTATTTTTACAGTAAACAGTAGTTTTTGTTATTTAAAAAATAAAAAATTTCGTTGAATTTTAAAAATTCTTGTTTAGTTTATATTTGTAAATTAATAGAAATTAAAAAAAATGTTAGAATTAAGAAAAAAGATTACAAAAAAATATGCATATATCGAAAATAAAAAACTAAGCAAAAATTAGTGATAAAATTTCACTCTGAAAAATTTTTATCTTCAGATATTTCATAAATTATTGCACATTTTTAATTTCTGATATTACCAATATTTTTCTTATTTTTTTCTCATAATTTAGATTTTTTTTGCTTCTTTATTCACATTTAAAATTTTTTTCTGCGAAAATTGCCTTATATTCGTGTGTGCTACCTACCATTGCATCATACCGTAATTGATGCAATTGTTTTGTCCGATGTCCGGTTCGGACATCTTATACCCTTGTTGCATCTAGTTCATAAAATATCTAGAAATAGGACTACCGTATAGGTTACGAAAAATGTATAGCCTCCCCCCCCCCTTGAGTGAATCCTGGAGCGCCTGTACATACCCAAAGATTAAAAATTTCTAAGAAGAAATGGGAACATCTCAAATCTTTACTTCCTATAGATTGTCATTACTTTTATGACAACATTTCATTTGAAAATTAAATATAATTTTTTAACATTCTATACTGAATTATTGTTTCTTTTTATGTAATGAATTATTACATACATATTTAATAAATTTAATATTTTTAAAGTTTTTTTTTATCATTTGAAATATTAAATTAACAAATATTTTAAAATATTTATGTACTATGAAAATAAATTTTAATAAATTTTGTTGTTGTTACGTCTTTTTGTTTCAGAAAAGCCAATGTCAAAAAGGCGTAACAACCATAACTTGAAGAATATTAACAAAAATAAAAAAAATCTTCAGAAATAAGTCTTTAGTCGTGTTTTAAGCAAGAGAAAAAAATATGTCCTTTAAATCTAAATTATCTTTAATTCTACAAAGTTTTTTGCTTCTCCTGTAAAAAAATAAAAAGTGTTGTTACGCCCTTTTGCATTTTAGGTGACGATATATATATATTTTAAAGAGAAGCAACACTCAGGAAATTCTTGCTGTTAATTAACGTGTTTTTTGGAAAGTGGATAAAGAGATCAAAAGTGGTGAAAGATGAAGGGCTTCAAATATGGCAACACTGTAATTGCGCGAGATGTTGAATTTTAGAAAAGTTGTTGCAAATTTTCTATTCGTGTACATTTTTGGGAAAATTTTATTTTGACAGTAAATTGTGTCTTCTTACTCTCTGTATGTTCATACTGAGTAATTCTTACTGAACTGAGAAAAATAAACGAATGGATCTAAAAACAACTTTCCCAAATTTACACCACAGAAAAGTCTGTCCTTCTTAGCGCATGAGAAAGAAGAAGAATATTACTCTTTCATGACCGTTCCACAGTGGTTCCAAACTAAAAAAAATATGGTAATAATTATGGATCTTCTAACCTAGTGCTGATCCAATCGAAAAAAATGTTCACAAGAACTGAAAAGAAAGATCCAGGCTTTTAGAAAATTAGTATCGTGGCTACCCTGTTTTATCACATGGTGTTTTACCATGTGATAAAACAGGGTAGCCTTTTGATTAATCAGATTCACATTTGTAAAAGTTGCACGACAATTAGCGTGTTTTTTAATCACCTGGATTTAGAATTTTACATACAAAAAATTGATTTATTAAATCCAAAAAAAGCTGGATTTAATAAATCCACAATAAAAGCACAAATATATGAAACAGCCTATTGTCAGAATGTCAGAAAAAAATACGAATGAAAATTAAAAGAGAAACAAAAAAAATTTAAAAACTAACAAATAAAAGGTTTTTCTTAAATTTTTTTTTTTATGAAATATGTTTAGAAAAAAAACTACACCTCACCAAATACATATTTTTCATCTTGGACATGGAGAAATGGCTCAAATAGAAATGGCAATTTTTCACTCTACAGTAAGTAATTTAATTAAATCCAATTAGTGAATATTAAATATTGCAATGGAACTTTTCAGTTGTGTAAAAATATAAATTGAAGTGATAAAACTGAAAAGGCAGACTGTTTATCGCTGTTTTATGTAAAATATAATTATAAATTAAAAGTTAAAGTAAAATCCTTCATCATCGAATTCGGTATTAAAAATTAGGGTGAAAGAAGTGTCGGACAGAAAATTTTTTTAAAATAGGAAGAATCTAACCCCATCTGTTGAGCACTTTTAGAAATACTTTTTGGATTTATTAAATCCAAGTGATTAGAAAGCTTTTGCATACCCGAGATGGTCAACTTTGACACCCTGTAGCACACTCTGTGATAAAACAGGGTGGTTACGATACTAATTTTCTAAAAGCCTACATCTTTCTCTTCAGTTCTTGTGAACATTTTCTTTTGATTGGATTAGTAGTTTAGAAGATCCAAGCGAACAAATTTTTCTATCACCAATTGGGAAATGAGTGTTATGTATAGTTTTTTATTCAAAAAGTCTTTAATAGGTGGAATTAAAAATAAAAGAGCAAAAATTGGCATTTTAATGGCCGTTGTAAATTTAACAATTTTCCATTTTCTATTCTCGTGCCTCAGTTTTTTTGCTGGATTCTATTTCAAATGCTCTAACAAAATAAATTATGTGTAGTTTTTTTCTTTAATTCGTTTATAGCTTCCTTATGGCTAACAAATGCCGATTTTTTTCTGGCATATATTTAGAATATGGCTCCAGATATCTATTTAAATTACAACTACCGAAAAGGGCTGTGAATTAGCGGAATAAAACTGTTTTTTTTTTCTCCTGAAAACCTAGTAAAAACACGCGACTTGTTTGGTTGGAGCAGCGTCGATATGTATTCCATACTTAATTGTATAAAATTTGACCTTATGGTTCAGCTTTTAGACTTGATTGCAAACAAATTTGAGAATATATTTGGAAAATTCTATTACCAAAATTTTAACTTACAATTGTTAATAAACCACTGACTACTGATGACACCAAATCTTTTCCAGCACGAGCACAAACAATGGTATTATGTGCCCCGGAAACGGCAGGACCATGATCGGCGGTAACCATTAGACACATTTCAAAGAATTTGCAAACGTGGGGAGGTAAACAACGTTGGAACCACAGCAATGAGATGACCCCACCAATACCAACATCCTTATTAAGAACTTCACTGATAGGCATGCCAGCATACATCAATTCTTGGCCTCTTTCATCACAAATCGATGTCATAAATGAAGCTGGCTTACGAATCAGACCCAATTCGCGGGCCCAAGCATAATCCATGGGTACGGTTGGTGGTGGCACTTCTTCACGTGGCACAATACGACCAGACTTAACCAATTCAGCATAGACTTGTTGAACTAAATCACCTAAAGAATCAAATGAATCGGGTACATAAGCACCAGCTTCACGTAGAGCCTTATTTTTAGCTGTAGCAGTTTCTTTATCGGAATTGGCACATGAACCAGCATGGCCAAATTGTACTTCAGAGGTAAACATACTGGCGCAGGTTCCTATACACCAAGCAACCAATGTTTTAGTAATACGGCCATCCTTGAGAGCATCACAAACTTCATATTCTTCAGTGCCACCAACTTCACCCAATAAAATTATAAGTTTGGCTTCAGGATCAGCTTGATAACGCATAATGTGATCCATAAAAACAGTGCCAGGATAACGATCGCCACCAATGGCTACGCCTTCCAAAACACCATCAGTTGCCTTCGAGATAATGTTGTTCAATTCATTGGACATACCACCAGATCTTGAGACATATGCCACACTGCCAGGTCTATACAATTTCGAATGGAGAATATTATCCAACATACCACCTGTATTGCCGATTTTGAAACAACCAGGCTTAACGCCTCCTACTGTGGCCGGGCCAATAATGGCTACACCTTTCTTATTGGCCTCTACAATCATTTTACGTGTCATATTTTCGGGTATTCCTTCGGCAATAATGGCTACTGTACGTATTTGAGGATATTCCATAACTTCCATGGTAGACTCATAGGCAGAACGTAGAGATGCAAAATTGACCAATACATCAACATCTTTATGTTTATTGATTGCATCAGACATTTTTTTGTAAACAGGAATGAGAATTTCTTTGTGACCCCAATAGAATTTTTGCTTATGATCACCAGTAAAGGGATAAATCATGGCAACGACAGAAGGTTCATCGCGTCTGTTTTTTTAACAAAGGGAGAGAAAAAAATTAAAAATAATATTGAGATTATAAAGTAAAGATTGATTTAATTAGATTTTCATAATTATTTTCTCACGAAAAGTTCAATATGTATTCTTCGAAACAGAACATTAGACTACGAGCCAATTTGTGGAATGGATTCCTCAAGAGATGTGACAAAAATATTCTTCCCATTTTTGGAGTCATTTTTTTCCCACTTTAACTTACATTACATTGTCATAAAAAAACTTCAAAAAAATTTATACAAAACAACAAAAAATGTTTGGGTTAACTACGAGTAATACATAATTAACTCTTTAACCTTCCCAATAAACCAAAGAATGATACGAAATATCCGAAAACGGTACCATATTCCATCAAGATTATAATATTGTTTCCGATAAGGTTTAATAATAAAGTATCCTTCAAAATATTCATTATTTACAAAATTTCAAACAGTTTTCAGGAACAAATAAAATTTATAAAAACTGGCGATTTATACTCTTTTTAATTGGGAAATTAGTTGCAAAATCTAGGTGAGTTATTTCTTCTTAATATAACGTTTACATTATCAATTTTTCATCACTGACTTCATTTCAGCTCATTTTAAAAGGACCCAGCTAAAAATCGACATACATGGATCCATGCAGGTTAAATGTATGTTCATGCATGGCCATAAACATGCATTCATGACCACACATGGTTACATAAATCTCCATACATGTTTCATATATGACCATACGTGTGCATTAATGAAATATGAGGTAATATCTACATACATGAGCATGAATATACATGAGCACGCATGAACATGCGTGATCATACATGTAGATATTACCTCAAATTTCGTTAATGCACACGTATGGTCATATATGAAACATGTATGGAGATTTATGTAACCATGTGTGGTCATGAATGCATGTTTATGGCCATGCATGAACATACATTTAACCTGTATGGATCCATGTATGTCGATTTTTAGCTGGGGATTCATATTTTGCTATCATATATGATATCATTTTCGAATAACGATAGTGTTTCGATGCTGGACCATATCATTGGAAAGGCATTTCAAGTACCTATCCAACGATATATATATTTTGTTCTGGTCCGATAAGTTTTGAGTGGAGAAATAAGCCATTGAATATTGTTGTAGATCATCTTCAGCTCTATAAATCGGGAACTATGTGTCTCCAATAAAAAAGAAGTGCATTGCCGGGCTAACCATTAAAATTTGATTTAAAATAAAAAAAAGCTTAACATATTTAAAAAAAATTTCTAAGTCCAAAGAAAATTCCCATATTTGATAAAAATTATTTTGTCTTTAAAGAATAACAGATTTATACATTAACGTCTTTAATAGTTACTCATTATCAACAGTAGCCCTCGGCTGACAGTCAGGCATGTGATGAATATCGAAAACGAAAACGATCTGATTTTCAATGGTAAATATTTTAGGATCTGTACAATACAAATTATTTTTTATTTCCTAATTTAGATGTCCGGCGTCAAATAAAACGATAAATAATAATTTGAAGCCAATTTAATTTTCGCGAAACAAATTATTCTAGATTGAAAAACTGTTCGTTTTCGATTTTCATCACACCCCTGAGTGTGTAGGACCCGAAATCCTGTCCTCCAATTCAAAGTTTTTTTTATCATTTAAATTTAATCATATCGTATTGTATTAACTTATATCCAATTTGATCGGGACAAAATTCGGATATAAGTTTATCATTTGATATAACTTTGTATCTTTGTAAATGCAATTATATCCAATATGATACAATTTAATATAACGATTTTTCAGATGAAATTATATCCAGTTACATATTGCAAATATATCCATTCACATATAATTTTATATAAACTTTTTTACTCGGGAAATTACTAAGCGGTAATTTTTCATTATATGTAATTGATTCACAAGTTAAGTTGTACAGTTTCTTTTAACGCTAAGAATATTAAGATTTTTTTCTTGTATTATTTTTGTATAAATAATAAAGGAGAAAATATATAATTAAATAATATCCCGGTGAAAAATGCTCATACACGCTCAAATATGTTCGTATATAGTTTGTGTATGGAAACATATGAAAAAATATGGATTTTATATGAACATATATGGATTTTATATGAACATATATGGAAGTATATGTGATTCCATATATGGAAAAAGATTTCATATACAGACATATATGGAGGCATCTGTTATTTCATATATGGAAATGGCACTCATATATGGACAAATATGGAAGTATATGTTATTCAATTTATACAAAAGGGACTTGTATATGAACATATTTGGAAGAATACATTTTTCCATATTTGTAAGAGGAACTCATATTTGGATAAATATGGAATTATATTTAATGCCATGAATAAAAAACGGAACATATGTAGCGCCTAATTTAAATTTCATACATAAATTTATGTCTATAGTACAACCTTATAATAAAGGACAGCAACGTTCGCATGTATTCGCATATATTTAATAAATGTATATGTTCACATATGAACATATACTTAGGTGTTACCTCATTTTTCGGATCCATACATATATGGTTGGACCATAAATGTTCGTATATGGACATTTTTCACCGTGATAACATGTTAAAAAAAGTAGAATTACAAAGAGAGTGAAATGAAACTGTAAACTTATAAACCAACAAGTACAGTTTCTTTTGACGCTCACAGTAATTAAATTAAAATTACTTGTTTTTTCAACTTCATTTATTGAAAAGTGGGTGGTCATTATTGAAATTTTAGTTTTACTAAATTTTTTTTGTTAAAAAATAAATAAATAAAATTAGCAAACATTTTCGTAAAGAATGAAAAATACTGATCAATTTCAATTTGATTTAAAGCCAGACACATATTTTCAATATAACTGATATGCATTTTATTGAGTTTTTCACAATCACTATCAATGTTTTCTTGAAAATTTAAATGGATTTGTAATTGACCAATAATATTTTCTATTTTTAGATTTTTTTTATTATTTATCAATTTCTGGTTGTTTACAAATTAACTGAAATCCTGTACCATATATTGAAAGTTTACCAATTAAACTGAAAAATTCAAAAGAAATTAATTGCTAAATAAAATAATAATCTTGATAATTATGGTTTCATGCTGAAATAAAATCAAAAACTTTGGTTTTTAATTTTTATTTAAAAAATAAAAATTGTTTTTTCGACCTTTTTAATTGATTAATTAGAAATTTATTAATTCAGTTCGAGGCCAATTTCCTTATTATGAATTAACAAAATAAGTACTTTTTTCAAAAACTGCTATTTTTCTTCATCAGTACCGGTGTTCTGTAACTATGTGAACTATGTGTTATTCACATAAAAATTGCAACTCTACGATGTGTCTACGATATTTAAAACAGGGTGAGTCACAAAATTTCAAACTGAATATAAGTAAATTTTTTTTACATACCTCCAGCTAAATTTGACATTATACTCGTAATACTCACTCTGTTTTAAATATGGCAGAGTTGGAATTTTCATGTGAGAAACTTCTCACATAGTTATAGAACACCGGTACAGGATACTCTCCTGACAAATACTTTTTGAAAGCAAAAATGCTTTCAAAAACCTCTACACTTTCAGGAATGAAAAGATTTTCCAGTACCGGTGTTCTGTAACTATGTGAGAAGTTACTCACATAAAAATTCCAAATCTACGATGTGTCTACGCTATTTAAAACAGGGTGAGTCACAAAATTTCAAACTGAATATAAGTAAATTTTTTTTATATACCTCTGGCTAAATTTGACATTATGATACTCACTCTGTTTTAAATATGGCAGAGTTGCAATTTTTATGTGAGAAACTTCTCACATAGTTACAGAACACCGGTACAGGTCGCCTCCATCAGTTTTCTTTAGAAAGTGGTGGCAATAGTGCAATGCAATTTGAAGTATGAAAATCTCATATTAAATGTAGTCTGCCACATTAACAAAATGGGAATGGAGCAAACAACAAAATATGTTTTCGAAGTCTTCTGCAAAGCATCGTCAACAATAGAACTATTATGAAAGTTTTTTTGTTTTTGTATTTCATACCATTGGTATAAGTAAATAAAAATTTTATTTTTACCCTGCTTCTTTGTTAATACAAGAAGAGGCAAAAACCTTTTTTTTCTAATTTAATTTCTTTCTAATTAAAATCAAAAACGCTAAATTTTGAATGCATTTAGAGAATACAAATTATTGATCAATTTGAAATTGATGTTAAATATTCTAAAATGCATTGTTAGTGTGGATGAAAAAATTAATACAATGTAAATCATTTTTATTGAAAATATGTGCCAGGCTTTATAAAAATTCGCAAATTTACATGTTTTCCAATATTAAACCTTGTTTATTTTGATGGTCCTTTATGGTTTTTTAATATACCCGACTAAAAAAGATGTTATATAATAATATATCCCATTATATAAGCCCATATATACGTCCATATCTAATTTGATCCGAATATTGGAATATATAATTATATCAAGCGAGATACGCATGTTATCTAACCTGATACAATTTGATCCGAAAAATGGGTCTATCTAACTGCATCAACTTATATATAAATACATATAATTTGATGACGATTTTCAAAGAAAATTTTAGTACATATTAGGGATGTGCGATTAATCGATTAATCAAAATTCCTCATTAATCAAAATTCTGATTAATCAATTAATCGATTATTCAACAATTTTGATTAATCAAAAACATGATTAATCGATTAATCAGTTATTTCGATTATTCAAAATAATGATTAATTGATTAATCATGATTTTGATTAATCAGATTTATGAACAATTGAATAATATCTTGTTTTTCTCCGTTGATAACGCCTTTTAACGGCAGTTCAATATAGAAACATTAAATTTAGGAATGGAGTTGGTCAAGTCTGACCAGTGAGCAAACAATCTTTGTAATTCTCTTTATTTGGAGCTATATAAAGTATCGCCATAAAACAAGGATAAAATTTCCGTATTTTTTTTATTTTTTAAAATTTTTTCAATATTAATCAAAATTATTCAAATTTTGATTAATCAAAATTCAAATTAATCGATTAATCATAATTCTGATTAATCAAATTTTCAATTAATCAATTAATTGATTAATCAAAGTTCTGATTAATCATACTATTTGATTAATTGATTAATCGCACATCCCTAGTACATATTGTTGAGATCACTTATTTCATTCGTATTAAATACTAATGCTTAATATTTAGAAAATTTTTTCCTAATAAACTTGAAAATAGCTGACAAAATAAAACATTACAAAAATTTGTCGGAACAACTTTTTCTAGGTTAGAGTTTTAGTCTTCCTTATAAAATGTGTCTTTCTTATAAAACAAAAAAAATTAACTTAAACAATTATTTTTTTTTTTCACGGAAAAATAAATGAACATAAACCATATTTATTTCAACATATGTTTGTCTAATTTTTATTTTTAAATTTAAAAGTAAAAATAATTATTTCGACCTTTAATTCCACAATGAAAAAACAAAATTTTTTCTTTTTTATTTCTCTAAAATTATTTTTACTTTAATAAAGAGTATTTTGTCAACTATTTGAAAAATATATGTTAAATTCAATTATAAACTTCACAATTTTCTTGAGCTTAAGGTTTGTTTTTTAAATATAAAAAGTTTTTTATTTTCGATATTTCGCTACTCCATTGTGAAGCATCTTCAGGATGATCCAGATCCACAATTTGTGAGTTTTTTTTTTTTAATTTTTATAGTGCAATTAAACTTTATAAAATTTTGTATAATTAGATATCATGTCAGATATAATTACATATAAAATTAATACAATTTTCTATTAACGTTGTTATATATTTTGATATAAGATTGCCCAGGTAGAAAATTACAAAGGGGCCAGCACTGACAAAGCACCGAAATGGGTGGTATTAGAGCTTGTTAACAGTGCTTTCCCAACGCCCAAATGATAACACCGTCCCACGGTGGTGCCAATACTTTACATAGCCCTGAGAAAGCACCCAGAAACATAAAAATCAAATGCTTTCCCAACGCCCAAATAAAAAAATTAAAGTGCTTTCCTGGCACCCTAATGATAACACTGATCTGTTTAATTCTTTGCAAAGTACTGAGATGGCACCAAGAAACATAAAAATCAAGTGTTTTCTCTGCCACCAAATTATGAAGAATTTCAAATTACTCTAAAAATAGATGATTATTGGAGTTATTGTATTGTGGAGCCAAAAATTATTTGAATATTCACTCGCTTCTTTTTCAAAAATAAAATAATGTTTTAGGAAAAAAAAAGCGCTGGAAAGTCACAATTTCAAGTGTTGATAAAGTGTCCAAATTTAGTGGTTTGCCAGTACTTCTTTTTGTTAGACCGCGGTCCGCCAGTGCTTCTTTTTTTGTTACCACACATAATTTCTGCCTGTGTGTTTATAGAAGCTTATACAACATTATATATAATTATGTATAAACTATATTTGCAGATCTCTTAATATATGGCTGGAGAACAAATCGCATATGATTATATATGTATAATGTAATATCAAACATATTTATAAAACCAAAGTGTTAATATAAATGTATATGGTTCTATAAAGCCACGCATATAAACATTTATTATTATATCAAATCATATAAGATTATATGAAAACTTTTTTAGTCGGGATATATAAATAACTAATTTCACACAATATTGCCCACACACCATTCAATAATATGAATTTGAAAAACAAAAATCCAAATCATTTTGAATCTTTCAATTAAGTAAATTGATAAACTTTCAATTTCAAGGGTACAGGACCTTCACATAATTTTTAAACAAAAATTTATCAAACATACACTCAAAAAAGTTTGACAGTTACTACATGACAGTTGTTTGTGTAGTAATCAGTAGTTGTTGTTTTTAACAGTAATTACAGTTGTTTTCCTATAGAAAAATGCTAAACAACTTTTATGACGGTTATTTAAGAAAACAACTAACGAAAAGTACTTTAATTTCGTAACAGTTGTTTAAGCAATTTATTTTTAATATCATAATAAAAACTACCAAAACAGTAATTTTACAGTAAACAGTTAGTTTTGGTAGTTATTTAAAAAATAAAAAATTTCGTTGATTTTTTTTTAATTTTAAAAATTCTAGTTTGCAAATAAAAATCAGAAACTTGTATTGAATCTCCAATGCATAAAAGCATAATAACTGGAGAGCGGTTTGGAATATTTGCTTTGAATTTTTAATAGGTTGAATTAATAACACATATTTTTGTAATTGAAAGAAAAAAAAATTATTTTTTTATTAAAATATGTGACCTTCTCCGAGAAAAGGGTAGGTCAAAAAACGGGTTTCGATAAAAATGAGAAAAACATTAAAATTTTATTTTTAATTTAACTTTAAATGCGTTCTTCTCAAAACTTTATTTTCACACACTAGGTCCCTTTTCTCGGAGAAGGTCACATATACTTTTATAAAAAAAAGGAATTGACTGTAAAAAACAGTAATTTTGACCGATTTTTTCAGTTGTTTTGAAAATTTTGTAATAAAAATTTATCAGTTAATTTTACGACATTGGTAGTCATTTTTAATGCATTTGTTAGTTATTTTTCAACAGTTAAAAATTACAAAAGTTTTAGTTATTTTAAAGGTAAATACCTTTGTCGCCTTTTTAACTGCATATACAGTGGTGGCCACAAATTTAACACAATTCAAGTTTTTTCTAATTTTATTGTTGATGCCTTTATTTTTAAAGATTAAAATAGTGGCTAAATTCGCCACGAAAGGTAAGGAGATGTTTCAGAAAATTGTACAGAATTTTAACGTAATGTTTGTTTTCTCATTTTGTCACTTGTTTTATGTGGGCGTGGCTTTTAACGAAAAATTAGCGATATCAATCTTTTATCAAATTACATAGTAAAATTTAGGCAGTACTGATCGGTTCTGCACAAACTCTATATTTTTGGAAATCCTATAAAATTTCCTCAAGTTCTGCGTTATTTTTATCTAAAAATAGTCACCAGACTTAAAATTGCACCACTTTAAACATGACCAATTTTTCTTCGTTTTTAGAGATTTTAAAAGAAAGTTAACAATACTGTTTCTCATATTCTTCACGGGAAATAACAGAACCAATGTCCATATAAACTTTAAGGGAACTAAAGAGTGTACGTTTTTGATTTGGGAACACTTAGCATTTACTCTCTTTTGAAGAGGTGTGCAATTCGTGCCAAATTGTTTTAATATTTATCTCCATCGAGTTTTGGTTTTAATTGCTAAAGGCAGATTTTTTTAACCCTGAACCCACATAAATTTGTACATGATTTTAAGTGCGGAAATGCACATCGAAAATATAAACCTTACTCAGTGGAAGTGACCTGGATTAAAGCTGCATTTTAATTTTTTTTTTTTTAAATCATCATTGAAAGTTTTATTTATTAAAATATCTTATGTAGGGTTAATTAGTCTAAAATAGCCTTGGTTAAGACTTTTAACCACAGAAATTTGTATGGTTAAATTTAAGCATTGGTTAGAAGAAATACTTGGATAAAATTTAGATAAATTATTAAAAAAAATATTTTTACCAGTTGTTAAGGCTAGTAGAAGGTATAAATTGATATAACGGGCCTAAACAAAAGAAAATGTCAAAAAATTATATATACAACACAAATTTTGGGTTACCAAATAGTTAACTCATTAACCGACAGTATGAACCCCAGCGTTAGTTTTTTGTTTTTAAATTTTTTTATATTAATTCCCATTTCGATAGTGTTCCAGCAAAACACGGCCCAGGTAGAATTTGCGAACAGTACAAAAAATAGTACTGGGAGAACACTAGTTTTTCCGTTACGCCAGTACGACTCAAAAAGTGCGTTTCCGGTCTGTTTTCTGCAAATTTTCGAATTTGCACGGTTATTAAATTTGTTTAAATTAGCAATTTTATTAAATTTAGAATATTCAAAATACGGTGCAATCCCGGTTTACGAAACCCGCTTCAACAAACATAATATTAGTCCGCCAGTTCGAGAAAGGAGAAAATCGATATTAATAAATGAAAATTTTTATGATTTCCTTAAAGTTTTTTAAATTGAAATTTATTTTTACTAAAAATTGTAAATTGTGTTTTTTGAAATATTCCCAAATAAATTAAACTTACAATTTCTCAATAATTTTGTACAAAAAAGTATAATTTTTAAAATACGAATTATATTAAGGGTTTTCCCAAGGGGTGTGCTATTTGTTGTCTCGTCGTATCGTCCTAACAAAAAACAGAGTTGTTAGAATTTAAATTGAAAAAATACAACATTTGAGAATAGCACGATACAACATTTTTCGGTATGTTTAGTGTCCTATGTTTGAGTGTGCTAACAGATAGAAAACTGAATAGAAAATCGTTGTTAAACACAAATAAAAATTTTAACAACTCTGTTTTTTGTTAGGACGATACAACAGATAGCACACCCCTTATGAACAACCTTATTGTATAAAAGTACAAGGTGTTTCATTTAGGTCCAGACATATTATCACTGCAGTATTCAATGCCGTGCCAACACTGTGTCGTTCGTATTTTTATTTCCGTTTATCTTAGCCGAATTTTTAACTATTTGCACTACATTTATTAGTGTAGTTGTTGTTTTTTACTGTAATTACAGTACATTTTCTATGGAAATATACAAAACAACTATTGTGACATCCATTTAAAAAATAAACGAAATAAAAAATTTCGTTACGTTGAAAAAGAGCCCGTGTCAAAGCAATTTTTTAAATAAAAATATGAGTTTGTTGTATTTTTACTTACGTGCATATAAAATCAAAGTCCAACATCGATTGTACAGCCCTCTGTTGCATACCCCAAACAAAAGCTTTTGTTTTATTGGTGAAGAATTTACGTGTTGTTGTATTAACCACACTATCAAGTGCATCATTGGTTTTGACATCATCTGCCGAGATAGGTGGTAGTTTAATCGATTGTTGTGGTGAACCTAAACCTTTTAGTTTTTGATAGTTTGTGTTGTGATTTTTTTTTTTGTGATTTTACCACACATATGAATGTTTGTTTTTTTTTTAATTTTGTAATTTTATAATTGCGGGCAATAGTAGACGACACAACAGAGTATACGTTACGTAGTAGACATGATTATGGTAAACAACAAATCAATCAAATCAAAAACGATACGAACGTAACAGAAAATGAGAGGTACCAATATAAAGAAGTAAAGGAACACAATACAAAAAAAAACAACAAAGTACACACGCAAAAACAATAAATTACACAGAAATACAGGTGGTGGAGGTTGAGGTATCGTTGGAAAAAGTTGTGAATGGTGATAAGGTGGTGTTGTTGTGGATTTAAGAAACAAAGCAAAATACAAGATGTTAAAATTATTTTTGTCAGTGGATTTATTAAAAGAAAAATGAACAGGTTAATGATAAAGTTTTAAAAGATGATGGATGAATTGAATGATCATTTGAATATAAATAAGATGTTATATAAATTACATAGAACAAAAGGATAATAGAATAGTTTAATCAAAGATGAAACATACAAAATAGACGAAAAAGATTGAAATAAATGTTTAATTCTGTTGATATGAGAGAATTATTTTAAACATACTCATGATATGAAGTGATCGAATAGATTTTGTATATTTCTTCGTTATATGTACGTATTTCAAATCAAAAACATAATGGAGGCATAACATGATTACTTAGGCCCGATTAATGAATGTTCAGTTAGTTACTAACTAGGACTTATACTGACACATTTTTTGTTTCCCATATTTGAATTTAACTGCCGGATAAATTTTAACTGGACATTCAGTAATTGGGCCTTAGAGATCTTTATTAAGCTGTGATCCAAAATAGAATCCACAATGTTATTTTGATAAATTTTAATTAAAGTCTAAACCAAAGTGTCTAAACCATAGATTACATAGATCTCTTAGATGGGGTTTCTATAAGACGTTCGTTGTCACACGAATGAGTGACTACATGTATTTTGTTTTTGTATTGCATGTATTTTGTTTTTGTATTTTCGTTTGTGTGAAGCAAAATGTCATCTAGAAACACCACCTTACTCTTTGACACTTGCTGTCAGTTCACGTAACTCATGAGTTTTTGACATAGGTTCTATACCTATATAGAAAATATTTGAATGTGTGTGAAAAAATGTATTTTATGACAAAAGGAGAAGAATATATCTATGTAAGGAGTGAGATCATAAAAATGTTAAGACACATTTTTGCCTATAACTTTGGTTTAAAGCTTCTCATATTTTTTTTTCGGCAAATTACATTTTAGAAATATGCCAGTTAATAAATTAATTCACATCATGAGTTTTAATTTGCAATTTTTTACACAATGGACAATGAAAGAAAAGTGCGTTCAAAAATAATTAAATATTTTCAACAAAACCAAACATGGACATTAGGCGATTTGTATGGACAAAAATTTTTTGATATTGTGCCATCGATTTTTCGATAGCTTTTGGCATAAGGAAAAAAAATTCCACTACGACATATCAAAAAAATCATTTTCGGGGCTCCCGAATTTCAATTTTTGCAATTTTCTAATAAATGCTAGATTAGCGCCATCTTGCGGTGGCTTTTCGAAACAACTAATGAAGTTGTAAACAATATAACATTACAACCTTGCCAGAAAGGTATTACTTATGAAAATCGGATAAAAAATGTGGCAACTAGAGGTAAAAGTATATAAGTAAAATTATTTTCTGGTTGTTTTCATCAACATCATCATTTCATCATCATTATCATCATTTCATCATCAAGCAGAAAATAATTTTACTTATATACTTTTACCTCTAGTTGCCACATTTTTTATCCGATTTTCATAAGTAATACCTTTCTGGAAAGGTTGTAATGTTATATTGTTTATAATTTCATTAATTGTTTCAAAAAGCCAACGCAAGATGGCGCTAATCTAGCATTTATTTAAAAATTGCAAAAAATTGAAATTCGGGGGCCTCGAAAATGATTTTTTTGATATGTCGTAGTGGAATTTTTTGCTCAGTACAATCCCAAGAATCAGAAACGCGAAGCGCCCATTAAGATGTTCAAATCGCCCCACCCTAATGGACACACAAAAAATTGCAAAAGAGAATAATGTATACCGCCAAATAGTTTCAAAAGTGGTAAAAAGATATCTGGAACACCTAACAATTGAAAGGAAGCCGGGAACAGGAACAACGACAGGTTATCGTAACATTGGTAAGCCATATAAAGTTAAAAGCATCCTTAAGAGAGCTCCTAACACATCTGGCAGAAAAACAACTCGGTTAGCCCAATGCTCGGACTTTTTTGTACGTAAAGTGAAACGTAAGGCAGGACTAAAGTCCTACAACGTTCAAAAAGTTCCCGATAGAAACGCTTTTAAAAATTTGGAGGCCAAAACCAGAGCTCGAAAATTGAAATAAAATTTTATACAAAAATACAACTGTTGTGTAATGGACGATGAAACTTATGTCTTGGCTGATTTTTTGCAGCTCCCTGGTCAAGGATTTTATGTTTCCGATGTTCGAGGAAATGTTGCGGAAAAATTTAGGTCGAAAAAGGAAACGAAATTCCCTAAAAAATTCCTAGTATGGCAAGCCATATGTAGCTGCGGCCAAAGAAGCCAGTCATTTGTGACATCTGGCTCTATAAACAGCGAAATTGATACCAAGGAGTGTTTGCAGAAGAGACTTCTTCCATTTTTGAGTCAGCACAATGTATCCACTTACTTTTGGCACGATTTAGCATCTTGTCACTATAGCAAGAAAGCGCTGGAGTAGTATAATGATAATAATGTGGTTTTTGTACCAAGAGAGGCAAATCCACCAAACTGTCCGGAGCTCAGGCCAGTGGAGAGATATTGGGCTCTTGTTAAAAGAGAATTAAAGGGCACAAAAAAGGTCTCCCAGGACATGCAAGATTTCAAACGTAGATGGACCACCTGCTATAGAAAGGTGACAGAAACTACTATGGGGGGTTTTCATAAAAAGTGGATAACTTTGTTCGTAGTGGTTAGAATTCCATGCGGTTTTTTTGTTTGATTTTATATTAAATTTCATTTAATAAAAATTTGGTTTGAAGTCTTAAAATTCAGTGGTTTGTTTTTTATTTAACTTTATGTGTTAACATTTTTATGATCTCACTCCTTAATCTGTGGTCTAAACAGTTATTAAACTTTTTAAATGGAAAAGTTTCCGGCTTATTTTCACAAAAATGTTTTGAATTTTAAAACAGTTTAATTAAACAAATTAACATGCGACGAAAACATGTAAAAGTAACAAAAATTTATTTCAAAAAATTGATAATTTTATGCTATTGGTGTTATGATGTCATCTTTGTTCAAGTACTTTTTTAAACACATTTGAAATTTTAAAACATACAAACAAAACAATTTGAAGTTAAAAAAAATACAAACAAAACAATTTGAATTTTTTGTTTTCACGTTGTAAAATATCATGATTTTTGAAGTTTAAACCCATAGAAATTTTCAAATTTAAGATAAAGAGAATAAGCACAATACAAATGGAAAAGGAATCTTAAATCGTGACGGAAAAAAATTAACAAAATAGCAACGGAAACGGAATCTGACTTTTACAACACAGAACACATAGAAAGTCAAGTTTGTTATATTTTGACATTAGTTAGAATAAAAGGCTGTGAAGGTGTTATTGCTGTTTTTTTATATATTTTATAAATGTACAAAGTTAAATCCTTTGATATTACTAATGCATGTGCATGACGAAATCAACCATGTACTCATACTATACTTGTACTGTGATTGAAATTGTATGAAAATCTGGCAACATTAGTAAAATAATCTGAGAGTAAAAACAAGAGAATAAGAAATTCCGTTGAGAAAATAAAATAAGTTTTATCTCTCACGGAAATCGTTGCACGATTTTAGAGGTTAATCACAACTGGGTCTATTGTCGACCGACGACAGCAAAAGTCGTCACGATTAATTTAAATTCAGCGACAATCGACCGTCGACATTTGTTGACGTTTAGAAAAAAAGGAAAGCAAAACAAGAATATTGTTATATTTGTTTCTCCACAATTCTTTACCAATTCAATTGGTCTTTCACTAATTCTTGTTGCTTTATATTTTATTGTATTTAATTGTGCTTTTTTGCTGTAAATTATGTATTTTAAATTTCAATTATATTTCTTCTGTCAAAAAAATAAATTTTTTGTAAACAAAGTACGAATTTTTGCGGCTCTAATACGAATTTCTAACAACTCTGTTCTAATAGTAATCTTTAATTAGTTAAAAATATGGCAACAATTTGACAAATGTTTTAAGTGTGTATTAGGGTGTCGTCATGAAAATAGAATAGATTCTATTCCGACGACAAATCGCCGGACGACATGACGACATTTTGCTTCCCATACAAAATATATGAAAAAGCAACTCTCGTTGTCAAATTGTATGGAAAAAACGGTTACCTTTGCATTGTGCTTATACTCAGACGGCGCTGAAATTTAGTATTGTCTGAGCAACTATTTAGTATCAGCTGAGACTATATTTAAAACCCCAAAAACTGCTGAAAACTGCTCAAAATAAGGAAAAAACAAGCGCGGAATATATTAAAATAATAAAATTTTAGATTTTTTTTTATTTTTGCTTTGTTGCTTGTTATTATTTAAATTTAGAATAGTAAAAATAAAATACTTAATAAATTTAAACTATTTGCAAAAAAAATTGTAACGATATAAAGAACAAAATATTCAAATTGTTGTTGGTTGATTTCATATTTAAAACAAATTTTGCATGTGGACAGTAGATCTCGTATGCAGCTCAAGACTGAGAAGTTTAAAAATTGTCTGAAAATAATGGCTTTACGGAAATAGATTTGCAGAGCCAAATCAGGGTGATTAAAATTGGTTCTTTAAACGTTGGGTCTTATAATGCAGGATTAACTTTAACTATAAATCAAAAGAAAATGTCAACCAATTATATATAAAACAACGACAAATTTTTAGGTTAACTAATAGTTAACTCATAAACCGTCAGTATGAAACCCAGTGTAATGTGCTGGTATGAAATGACTATGGCAAGGAATTCCATGCAAATATTATTTTTTCTCTATAGTCCAAAACTAATATGGACTAAATATTCATCCGAAGCATTAAATTTGGAACAAAATAGCATCGATTTGCAGTTGAATATTTTGGCATATTTTGACAAAAATGCATGTTTTTACGTATTTTAACTCCAAATGCACATTTGATGCCTTCTCAATGCATATTTTTGTGATTTTTAATGCATATTTGTGCATATTTTTTAATTTTTAATAGCATTTTTTAATTTGTAAAAAAATATAAAAAATTTGCGGGTTTACGTATTTATCTTGATTGAGTCAAAATATATTTTTTTTTTTCATTATTTTTAAAAATAAACATTCTTAAAAACCTTATTGAACTACAATAAGACAATTATGTCGGTAAAATTAACTGCAATTGCAGTTAGAAAAGTGTACAATGAAAATGCATTTAAAATTGCTGATATTGCAGTTAAACAATTGAAATTAAAAATAACTGAATTGTAGTTAATTCAAATAGAATTGCAGCGTACACTTTTTTAACTGCTGCAAATGCAAAATAAATAACTTACATAAAACATAAATTTAAAGTGCATAATTGTCTTTTTTAGCCGCATTTAGGCGCATATTTTAGATTTTTAAGTGCATGGAATTGTTTTCCCTAGAAATTACTGATATTGAAGCATTTTGCTCTTTTAAATGACTCTAAAGAGCGTGTTCATATATTGGTAAGAGACGGTTTTTGAGGCAAGGAATGGGTGAAATTATGTAATAAAAGATACTAAAACCGGAATAGCACACAAACATATCCTAAATGGAATATTTAGTGGTATTTCAAATTTAGTGCTATTTACTTGCATTTCACTGGTCACTGGTCGGTCTTGGGACAGTGACCAAAAACTTTATTGCTTTTAGTAATTATTGTTGACCTTATTACGATATTATAATCTAAACCTTTTGTTAAAATGCCATCTACAAAAGTTAACTTATAATTATAACAAGTTTTGATTATACTACTATTATACAAATATCTCAAAACTACGAATTATGACAAGCGGTTATGCGAAAATAATGAAAAATCCACTATGTATGCATACAGCTAAATTTTTAAAATTTTCAAAGAAAAACTTTTAAAAAGTTTTGAAAAAAGACAACATCAGCAAAAAAATTTTTCACTCTAATAGTTTTCTTTAGTATTTTCCCTATAACTTTTATTTTAATTTATTAAGGATATTTGTCATGTTATGCTTCTCGGATATTTAGAAATCTATAAAATCATTTGCTAAAATCGAGTTCTTTTAATTAAATTTGAAATAGTTACAAAAATCACAAAATCTTTTCTTCCACTATGAAATAAGCAAAAATTAATAATATACAATATTTTTCACATAACTTACCGTTACCATTACCGGTATCTCCAGTTAATGTTCTTAACTCAGGTTGGGCATTTTGTCCACCAGGCAATAAAAAGTTAGCAGTGGCAAATTCAGCACTGGTAGTTTGTAATATGGGGCGTTTACCTAAAGCCATTCCACAAATGGCTGTCATATGTGTCTCGGGACCAAAAACATGTAATGGTATTCCCAAAGTGCTACCAAATTCGCGCATCTTGCGTAAGCCCTCTTGATAATTGGGACCAGCACGACGCACAAAAATGGAAACATTATGCTCAACCAATTTTGGTTGGAATTCCCGCAAGGCCGTTATAATACCACGGAAAGTGGCAGCTACATTGGTAAAATTAGCTATACCACCTCCGGTAATTAAAACTTTGCCTTCCGGGTGTTTGGGTGACGAAGTCATAAGATTCAATATAGTTTTGGCATATTCGTAAGTTTGTTGTTCCGAAGGGGCGCCACTATATTCACCATAGTTGGCCAATTCTGAAGAACCACCCAAATCGCAAATTGTATCAGAATAAATAACACTAGCACCGCCACCAGCAACCATAGTCCAAATTCTACCATTTCTATTAAGTATAGTTAACTAAGGAAAGAAAAGACAGAGCATTTTTAATTTAAAACTGTACAAATATAATAATATAATTGCTATATTTACATACTTTCAGAGAGGCACCACTCTTAGCATCTAAATCTGCAATGTATGCTTCTTCGGCAAATGCATCACGGCCGAAAGGTGGTGGGTAATCAACATCACCCCATTTGGGACGGCATATAAAATCAGCGGTAGAGTCCAGCTTAGCCGCTAAATCTAATACATACATATTATCAGCTGTTACCACCAATGGATTAATTTCCAAATAAGTAAAGTATAAATCAACAAAAGTCTTATAAAGAGCAAAAATAAATTTAGCAATGCGCTCTTTTTTGGCTGCCGAGACTTTAGTCAATAATTTTGTATTAATAGCATTCATAGTAACATCACTATTTACAGGTATATCCAATTTCAAAGCCTTTGCATCAACATCGCCAATATCAACACCACCTTGATGGTAAAAGAGTATGGTATCAGCTGTACGATGAGAATAAATGCAAACATACATTTCCTCAGCCTTTAAAGAAGGAATATATTATTGAGTTGAATGTTTTTTAAAATTTTAAAAATAAGTTAACTTACATCTGTGTGTGGCACAAATGGCTCTATGATAAAATTTCTCAACTTTCCAACAGCATTGCCTATCTTCTGGTCTTTGTCCATGCGTTCTCCGACCCATTGTTGAACTTCCTTGAAATTCTTTTTGACGCCAATTAAACCCAATTTACCACGTCTTTTAATAAGCTGATCAGGTTTTACTACCAATGGCTGCAAATATTTATTAATAAAATCAATTCGAATTCATAATTATCATAAATTAAATAAAAAATTATGCAGTCAATAACCGGAAAATAGCAATAAAAAATGTAACAATAATTAAACATCACCTGATTTGATAATAAATTTGTTGAAAAAAATTGCGCTTTTACTCAACTTTAAAATAAGTTTGTCTTACATAAGAATTGTTTCCGTACTTTTCGGGTAAACTTCTCTAAAATTAGAGTACTAGCAAGGAAGATCTGTGTAACCACACAAAGTTCTTGATGAGATTTAGATATGCGATAGGGAAGTCAGAAAAAATATACATGGCCACATGGAAAAAATAAATATAGCGGCACATTCTCATATTTGTGGGTTAAAATGTTAAGTCAAAAATTATAATGTGTATAAGTTTAGTCTGAAAACCTACAACAAATTATATATGTATGTACACATATTTGTTGTATTTAAAACACTTCTTTGTTTAATTCAAATTTTCAATTTATTAGCTCTGTTTCTTTACTTTTTGGGTAAAGTTCGGTAAAATGAGAGTTAACAAGAAATACTCTCCCGAAATAACAAAAATGCACAAAAGTAAACGAACGCGAAAAACCACATTTGAAGCCCGAAAAACAAATGTCAATAGATTTGTGCATTATAGTTCGTTTTGGTGAGCGGTCTTTCTAGTTCTTGTTCAATTTGCTGTAAAAATCTAGATAGCTTTTCTAGTTAAACCCCTTTTTAAATCAAAAATTTAATAAAAATTTCCTTTTTAGGCATTTCTATTTACAAAAAGGAATACATAAAGGGTTTTCACAAGGGGTGTACTATTTGTTGTATCGTTGTATCGTCCTAACAAAAAACAGAGTTGGTAAAAATTAAATTGAAAAAATACAACATTTGAGAATAGCACGATACAAAATTTTTACGTAAGTTTAGTGTCCTATGTTTGAGTGTGCTAACAGATAGAAAACTGAATATAAAATCGTTGTGAAACACAAATAAAAATTTTAACAACTCTGTTTTTTGTTAGGACGATACAACAGATAGCACACCCCTTATGAACAACCTAATAGTTTATTAAATTTGGAAAAGATTTTAATATTAAACAAAAGCTTCGATTTATTTACATATTTAACTCTTTAACACATTTAAACAAGCGTCTTCACAAAATTGTCGGTAATTTTATGGAGTTGTAAAATCACCGATAGGCTTTTGGAACTATTATACTAATTTTTGTAAATGATAAACATATTTTCTGAATGAATGAAATGATCGATTGAACTAAAAGAGCTGTTAGTTGTGAACTAGGTCTTTGGTTCAAATGAGTGAAGAGTTCAATTGAACTAGTTGCACCCAACTGATGATATAACAGCTGATTAAAACAATTTACCCAAATTTACACGAAAAAAAAGTCTGGGCTTTCTTGTGCAAGAAGAACAAGAATATTACTCTCTCATGACAGCTCTCATTTACCCAATTGTGTAGTAAGAAAACGCTTTTTGGTAAAATTGGGATCTCGCGGGATCCCAATGTTGAGTACCCGAACACAGCTATTTTCACAATTGTTTTTATCATTGCATCAGTTGTTTGTTTTACAATTTACCAAAGTTACCCGAAGGACAATCGTAAATAAGTGCGTTCCCTTACGTTACCGCGGGTACCCAAACTTACCGAAATTTACCCAAAGGCGTTCCCGTTATTCGAAAATTGGGTAAATGAGAGCCCTCAAGAGAGTGTGTTTTCTTTTTCTCTTTTTACCAAAAGTTACCCAGACTTTTTCTTCGGGTAACTTTTGTAACTTATAAAGATAAACAAAAGAGCATTTTTGAAAATAAATTCAAAATTTGAATAAAACGCAAAAGAAACTTCTTTTTTGATATAAGAACTAATTGAATAAAATCAAAAATAATATTTAAATGCAAATAAATATGCATTTTTATTTGTGAAATTTTTCAAACTAATTTTTGGGCCAGAAAAGTGTTTTTTTTTTGCGTTACGTACTTTTGGGTAATTTTGTCATATTTTGAGAGAATTTTGTGCTTACTCTCATTTTGCCAAACTTTACCCAAAAAGTAAAGAAAAACCAATCGTCTCTACCTCTGTTAAGGAGTCTCTTTAATTTTATATACAAAGTCGTTTTAAGAGACACAGTTTTTAGTGTTTTTTCAATGCGTATTTTTTAATATTTGTGCTAATTATACAAAACTAATGCATAGAACATATCAAACAGCACAAGTGCACTTTACAATTTAATTAAAATTGCTTATAAACAATAAAAATAATTAATTAAAAACACTACATTTTTCATGTTTTTTGTTATTTTACACTAAAACTCTCTTAAAATCAGTTCAGTTTTTCAGATGGGAGCCGTGGATAGTGCCTGATGAAAGTGGTTCATCTAAAAGAGCCTTCTTTTTGGATTCAAAAATGACTAAAAAAAGATTTTAAAAAATTCGAAAGGCGCAAAAATGAGCCTTTTTTGAATTTGTTTACATTTCTGAGCCATCTTTTGGATTTAATAATTTGGCTAAAATTTTTGTCTTTTATGATTCATTTTAGAAAATAAAAATATGAGCAATTTTTGATAAAAAAAAAATTTGAAAATTTCAAAAAAATGTGTTTTGTTTGAGTAAGTTTTGAATCATAGAATAAGAACCCTCAAAAAACTATCAAAATTTTGCTGGCTGGGAAGCAAACAAAATTCAACCCAGCCAGCAATTTCGGAGCGCTCATAAATAAGATTCTTAAATCGCTCATAGAAACGATTATTGTTTTTTTTTTGACAACACTCCTTTTTTGGTAGAAAATATGAATCATCAGAAAACAATCCAAAAAGTTGTCTCTACAATCTAAAAAGCTGTCTCAAAATGAAGGTTCATTTTTCAGACTCAAAGAAGATTCCAAACTTATTTAAATTTATGAGCAAAATTTCGTTTTTATACGTTCTTTTTTCTGAGTCATTTCTTTGTATACCACTTTCATATGAAAAAATGGAAAAATATTTATGTTTTTGGAGCTAATTTCTGAGTCATTAATGCCCATTTTTGTTGGCTGGGAATAAGAAATTCTTAAAAATATTAAATATTTGAATTTGAAAGCACTGTCACTGTTCACCACCACTTTGGCTATCTAGGTTGGGCTCAACAGTTCGGCTTTCAAGTGACATTTCCCGAAGAGCTTTTTTCACTAATATTTGAAATAAGTAACAACCCTGGGTCAATATTGATATATTTTTTTTTTCTTTTCTAAAGTACTACTTTAAGGATGTGTACGGGGAAATATGAATTTCTGATATATTTTCATATAAAAATGGGGTTATACACTTCTTTTCAACTCCCAACATGAGATTGGACCGCAAAAATACGTCTTTCATTTTCTTATCCTCTATCACATATCCGAATTTTATGAAGATTTACCCCCGTATTCAAAATGAAAAGTTAGTAGCTTCTTATACATCGCACACAACGACCTGTTACCTAGTGTCTTGACATGCAATAAAATGATAGCAAGCAATTGTCAAAATGCTCGCATCTCAAGTGAAGACACTTAATTTCAGTTTTATTGCAATATCATGATATCGCTGACATGCCATCGGATCTTGCAATGATGCCAGAGATCAAATGTCACTTTTAGTTTTCATTTTAATTTTGTAATAGAAAAACAACAAAAAATTTGGTAAAAAGGAATGGAAAAGTGTTTAGTTTTTTATATTTGTCGGTAAACATTAATGTTTCATAAAATTTGGTGTTTTTCGAAGAAAAATCTATGATATTTCTTATCTATGAAATGGTCAAGTATTCTCCACCACTTTGCAATTGATATCATTTTGGCGTTTCACTGAAATGGTTTTGACATTTCATATCATATAATTTATTGCATTTCAAGACACCGGGTTAACTAGAATATTTTTTAGGCCTAGCAGCTTGTTAGAATAGAGTTTATTCAAAATGATTTCTTAGCACACCGATTAAGAGCAACCCTGTGTTTGAAAATACAATGCTTTTTTTATTATTGTGAATGGAATTTTTTGTTTTTTGGCGTTTGATAACAGAACATTAGAAAGAATTTAGCAACAATACCAGAATGAGTTTAACAACAGTATTATGAATAAAACTCATGTTAGCTCTATGCCAAATTTTCATTTGGAATACTGCTGATAATATTTGCCCTAAGCCGTGGGCAATGACAAACATTGCCATCAAGACTACCCACCTATTTAGGGCGTTAAATTGCCTTGATCATATTTAAATTTCTTCGAACAACAAGTAGAATAACAAGCTAATTTAATTTTTTTTTTGTTTTGTCAAATAAATAAAAGTACTGTATAACATTATTATCACCTAGAGATACGCCGTCAATTAAGAAAGTTTGTATAAAAAATTTGATAAGAAAATATAAATATTTTTCTTCAAGAAAAAATTGCATGATTGTTGACCTTGCCAAAATAAATGTGTGTATAAGGTGGAGTGTTAATACAATAAATAAAAGATGCTTATCGTCACCATTCTATACATGCTGTTACTTAATAATCATATACATATTAATATATAGTTAGGTAAAGTCAGTTCATGTGTCCACTTCATGACAGCAAACAAAAAAAAAAACGTACGATAGTAACACAAATCAAACAACAACAGGTTGTTTAATAAAAAAAAAAAAAAAACAAATAAAATAAATCTCATGCTAAAAAATATAGAACGTCTAGTAAATATTTGAAAAAAATGGCGTGTCATAGCTCAGCACAAAATTGCCGTTACTAATATCGTACTCTTATTAAAATATTCGCAGTTGTTGATCACGAACTACACCATTTCTGCTTTACAAGTGGAGTACTCCATCATTGTAAATCAACCATTAGTACAGAATTTTTTTTATTTATTATTGCATGAAGTTCCCCGGAAACTTTTTGCAAATTCTGTTTTTAAAAAGCAAACGGAATGATTTCGTCTGAGGAATGGTGTGTATTTTGTTAAAATAACAAAAATAAAGCACACAGAACTACTCTAGAGGAATTATTCCGTTCGCTTTTTAAAAACGGGGGGATAATTTTACAAAGAAATGTTTGGTTTCATACTGAACGTTTTCAAACAAACAATTAGATTAACGAATTTAGAAAAGGTATTGTAATAAGAAAATAAAATTTGGCATAAAGCCCAGTATTTTGTTTAATTTTTGCAAAAAAAAAGCCGTCAAACTCCATATAAAAAGATGTTTTTCACTTTCAAGTTACTGTAAAAAAATTTTGAATTTTAAAGCAGGGTAGAGGGTAGTTTTAACTACGATTTACTAAGGCCGTCATGGCAAATTTTTTACAAATTCCGGCACAAAAATATTTACGAATATTCAAAAGTAAATAAGAGAGTTTTGTTCGGCATCTACATGTTAAGTTTGCACCAAATAATTTTTGTTTGGAAATTATTAAAATTTTTTGCAAATTCTTTTGTAGTATTGGAAAAACATGAAATTATAAATAAATAATTTAAATTGTAATTTAAATTTGAAAACCAAAAACTGATTGTAACTGGTAATCTTATAGTACATTTATTCTTGAGCAAAAACCACCTAGTTTTTATACAAAACTGGTATATGAGCAAAACCTAGTTTTTTCGTACAAAACTAGTTTTTGCTTATTTTATACCCTCCATCCCACTGTGCAGGAGGGTATATATCGAAAAAAAAAATCTGTTCTCTGAGAGTTCTGACAAGGTCATAATTTTCTGTCTGATGTGCGATCCGATAGCGATTGCATCTCCTATACTAGCTATATATGCTTCTTGATTAAAGTTATTCATTTAAGATGTGTCTCACACTGAAGGTGAACTTTAACTTAACTAATAAACAAAAGAAAATGTCAAAAAATTATATACAATTCCTCAGTTTGAAACCCAGCGTTAGTATGAGACCCACTGTTAGAAAATTGAAATTTACTTTATCAACCTTCAAATGATATTGACAATACAATACTTTGTTTTCGGTTGTAGTTCACTTGCAGCCAACTTCACACTAGAATGTTATAATAATCTTGGATTGTAAGGCCCAGTTTTTAGGATGTGGATTATCTTTAAACTTAGTTTAACGCAGTTTCGAACTGGAACACTGATTTTAAAATGTGGTTTATTTTGTTTTATTTCAATAAAGAAATAAAATATAAACGAGAAAAAGTTTTTCCGGCAAAGTTGTGTTAACAAAATTGGAAATGGCTAGCAAAATTAATTTTTGGTTTAACTAAACCAAGTTTAACTGACATCCCAAAAACTCGGCCTAAGTGAGACTAATTTGGGAAGCTTTCATACAAAAGTACTAACCAAGATTTTTTTACAGAACGTCAAGCTTTGTTATTTGATTTCGGGAGATTATAATACAAAAAAAATTTTAAATCGTGTATGTATTTTCCTTGACTTTATTTTGCAAAAATGTATTTATAAAAGCATGAAACTGAACGGAAACTGAACTGGCTTACAACCAGAGCTTGGAAAATTTAATTCGTTAATTAAATGTTTAATTCTGAATTGAAATTTTACGAATTAAATCCAAAATGGCCAATCACTGAATGGATTTAATTCACATTAATTTATTTAATTATTTCAATAAATGTTTCAGTGATAAAAAAAAATCTCCTCAGTGATTAACAAAAAACTGTTCAAGGATTTAAAATCCATTTTTGGCCGTTACAATGTTACAGATTTTTCGCTAAATATCTTTAAAGTTTGGCGGTTGTCCATTCAGTTTTTTATATAAAAAATTTTTCAAATTCAATTAATATAAATTTTTTTGTGTTAAAATGTAAGCACAGGACCTGTGGCCATATTTACGATATAAATGCGATGTACTAATCTTGATATTTAAACCACTACTTAGCGTTTTATATAGGTTTTTTGCTATTTCAGCGACTTTAGTCGCGGAATGTACAATCGACCTCAATAAAGGTAATGTAAGTAATGTAGTAAGGAAGCAATTAAAAGGAAAATATTTCAATAAAAAAATGTATTCATCTATACGTTAAAATCGCGATTTTTCAAACATTTTGTATGGCAGCATAGATTTCCAAGATGTCCCCAAAGTCAAAATTTTAGTATAATATGGGGTCACCTCTAAAAACTGTTGTTGCAAAATTTCAAGCAAAAAAGTTTCCATTTTCAAAAGTTATGGCAATAAACACATTTTTTACTAAAGATTTTGACATGCAGTGTTATCAGCAATAACTTTTTAGATTGTTGAGACACATTTTGCCTTGTTATTTCCCACCGAAAATACTTTTTACAAAACCGATAAACGGTTGATAAACTGAACCAATTCTTTTTTTTTTTTTTTGGTCGATTTATATAAACTGGAATTATCAGTGAATTAATTCATTTGATTTGGCGAAAAGAATTGTTACAATTGAATTAATTATAAAATCATTATTTCAGCTGAATACATTAATTGGTTGATTTGGTTACGAAATTAATTCGTTCACTTTAGATAAAAATTAAATTCGATTTATGGTGAATTCATTCAAAAACGAATTAATTCTTTAAAGCTCTGCTTACAACAATATTAGCTGTATTTGTGTGACTCTCTATCAGTGTTATCAAGAACGATTTTGACAGTTTTTCAACGTATTCCGGGTTTCTATTGTTCGAGATATCATTGATAGGAATGCCGCACAAACACAGCTATTGTAGCAATAATCGACCGGCAAGCAGTAGGTAAATATCAACATAGAATATTAGAATCAACATAGAATATTTTTTGAAAAGAAAGAGTTAGAATAAACAAAATATGTATAAATAACAAAATTTTAGTTGTTATGTAGATTATTCAATATAATTGTTTATTAACAATACTAAAATAAACAAACAAAAAATAGATACATATTTCAAAGAAAGATACCGACCCCTCTAGAAATTGCAAAAAGTACAAAAATTCTAGTACTGGGAGAATAATGTTTTTTTTTTTGTTATGCCAGTATTTTATATTCAAACCGTTTTTCAATTTGTAAAGGAGTCTCTAAAACACTGCAAAAACCAATATTCAAAAGTCAAAAGAAATTTACTTTTAAAATATGTTGTTATTAAGCCGAAAAATGCTTTTTTGATTGAATATTTAATAATAATAATAATATAACAGAAAAGGTCTGCCACGTGGTTCATTTCGTTGTGCATATAATAATTAATAAACAACTACCCAAATAGTATTTTTGCAGTAAACATTTACTTTTGTTAGTTATTTAAAATATAAAAAATTCCATCGAGTTTATTTAAAATTCTTCGCCCTTACTATCTAAATTTTCCAAATTTATATTTTCGTTAAAGTCGACTTTATTTAAAATATTGGGTGACAGTATGCTTTGACTTAGTTTATTTTTGAGGCATTCTGATTGGTTAATTTATTTTGAACCAATGAAAATATTTGAAAATATAAATATTTTTGTAGGGTTTTCATACACAAAATGAACAAAACCTTGTTTTTAAAAAATAAAGTCGAATTTAAATTTAAAATGCTCTTTTATATTAAGGGCCCTTGTTTGGTTTATATTTGTTATTGTTCATATATTCTTATGTGTAAATTCATAAATAGGAGGTTTATGGGACAAATGACTAAAGATTTTATTTATAATAAAGTATAGAAAATGTGCCATTAATTAATTCTTAATTCTAATTTTCAGCCGTTACATTTTATATACATATTTAAAAATATATACATATGGCATATTCCTATTGCTACATATTATAAATATTTCAACGGAAAAGCCCTGTTAAACAAAGTTTAAAGAACTCTAAAATTCCTTGCAAATATTTGAATACTAATTAAGATTTTTATTTATTAGTTATCGAAGGTTATCAAATTGAATAATAAGAAACAGACATCCCTAATAAATATACATATATATTTGTTATTCGTTCAAATTGCAGAAGCTATAAAAAGAGTGACTTTTTTATTGACAAATTTAAAAACAATAGGCCTTTTTTTATTCACTGGATTTATTTTATTTTGCTAAAAAATCCATATTTTGATTTTTATCAAAATCTAATACTTATATAATGTGCAAGAAAATCATTAAATTTTGTAAAAATGTGAACACAGGAATTGTAATAATCCAAAATGGATTTAAAAAATAAATAGATCCGTTTTGGATTTATTTAACTTAATTTTATTCCAGAAATTGCATTTTCGCAAAATTTCAATTTTTCTTTCACATTATATTAGGGAATAAGTGTTAGATTTGCATAAAAATATACAATTTTGAATATTAAAAAACAACGTTATGCTACCATTTAATGTTAAGCTTAAGATTGTCAATGCGTTAATTATGCCAATTTTTTTTTATATGGTTTGGAAGTCTATTCTGGGTAATTGGGTTATATAATGAAGAAGATAAATTTAGCTTTCAATCGTATTATATTTATACTCTCTTTAATTGCGTCATTAAAAGCGCCCTATGCTCCAGTGGGAGTTAGAGGAATATATATATAATTGCGTCATCACATTTCGTCTTATGTTTTAAAATTTTTTGGATATTCATTTGACAACCATGTTCAAATTACAAATATTATGCGTTTTTATAAAGTGTTTAAATTGCAAATGCCGTTGTTCTTGATTGATATGCATATTTGAATTTGTTAGATCTAATGGGAATAGACAATTAGTTATTCCAAAGCTTACACGGTTGTTAGGGCGATCTTTTTTGTAAGGGTAGCTCGAAAATACAACAAATTACAACATAACTTAAAGACGTTTAATTTGTTTATTGGTGCGTTCAGGAAGAAACTTTTTGAAGTAATTTCATTAAATGCATATTGTAATTATTCAGTCATTATTTTTCAAATTAAAGCCTGCACATATTAATTTTTTTCTGTTTGGAATTAAGGGAATGTAAAGATTATTATCGCTAATTTTTTATAACTTTTATTTTTTTATTTTTTTTTTTGCATTTAATAATTTAACAAAATAAGCAATAATATGTTTAACACATTTTATTGCTTATTTTGTTAACCTAGTGTCTTCAAATGCAATGAAATGTGCAAAGAAATTTTAAAATAACACACAAAACAACAACAACGAAAATAATTTTGTTGTTGCTTTGTGCGTTATTTTCAAATTTCTTTGCACATTTCATTGCATTTGAAGACACTAGGTAACTTTTAGTAGAAATTTGCAACCGATTATGGCCTGTAGACTAATTTATTGTAATAATTAAAGAAATTAAATAACATTAAAGGAACACTGCAGTTATTTTTAACTATTCATGTAGTTAACTGCTAAATTAGTTAATTTTACCGACATAATTCTCTCAGTGTTAAAATATAAAAAATCCGTAACGTATTGGATTAAAAAATATATAAAATTTTGATGACATAGTCCATGTTTTAACTTTGAGCCGCAACAACACTCGAAATAAGGGTCTCCGACAATAAATATATGTATATACAAGTCTTGTAAAATATATACATGTCCAGTAAAAAATTTCTAATAAAATGCATAATATATTTTACTAGAAAATTGTAAAACTAAATTACTTGGAACTTATTTAGTTGTATAATTACCTAGCACTTAGTTAATGTTCCACCTGCTTTTTGTCTGCATGTATTTAACCCAAAAAGTGCTAGCTGGTTGAAGAAAAATCAAAGAATTACATTACATGAAAACATTTAGCCTCATTTAGCCTTAAGGAAAGGTAAATACTTAGGTTCCGTGTAATACTAGGGCAGTCTGTATTATTATTTGTCTAATTTCGCAAACACCTAACGCCGACATACTGATTTCGGTTCTACGCTGATATATTTTACTAACGTCACAATTAACATTTTTCCTACAGAGCTCTATTGATGTCATTAACATTAAAAAGAAACAGCAAAACAAAACTTAAAACAAAATCGTGAAACTAAACCAAATGTCAAGTTCAAAGCAAAAAAAAAAAAAAAAATATATAAAAAACTATGTTATTATTAACGAATAAAAATATTTAGTTAAATAGGTACTTACCGTATTTAATAACCATGGATGTTGAGCAGCCAATTGCGACCAATCGGTTTTCATATTAACTGTAGCAAAACGGCATGATTGTACACCGGCACCGTTATCGTTTAAAAACCGATTTAAAATATCCTTACCGGTGGCTTCAGAAATAGCCTTTGCTGACATTTTTATATGGTTTTAAAAAAAACTTTCGTAGGATATTATGAAAAGTTTTAATTTATTTTTTTTAAGTTTCAGTAAAATAAATTAAATAAATCAAGTTAATGCTGCAATGAAAAAAAAACAAAAATTTGAACAATTTATTAAACGAATTTTTTTACTTTTTAAAATAAAATGAATATTTTTATTACAAAAACAAGAGTAACATATTTTTTTTAACAAAAATATTACGGTAAAAATTTCTCTTTCTTTTTATTAACTAACAAATAAAACCTCGTAAAAGTATGTATAAATTTAAAACCTGTTGGAAACAGAAAACATGACGAAATAAAAAAAAACTCACAAGCTACCAAAATGTGTAGAGTGTAATAACCAAAACTTAAACACGAGTTCTTTTTGTATAAAGAGAAATAAAAAATGTTCAAAGTTTAAAATTTCTTTTAAATTTTCAAAAACAAAGTTCACACACTACTTTTACCAACAACCGATGGCCAGCTCAACAACAGACGACTTTGATTCACACGTTAGACGAGTTAAATGAAAACTGAATCGCATTATTAAATTAAAAAAGTAATATACTGAAAAACAAAATTCATAGAAGGAATAAGTGAGTGTCTTTGACTGAGATTAATGGATAGCATGGCTATCGATCTCCACTACATATGTATAAAAGAGCAAGAGCTAAAACATAGAGAACTCTAGGTGGTGTTTTTAGATTACGTTTTTCATCAAACGAACGAAACTACAATAACAAAATTTATTAGTCTCACAACGAACGTCTTGTAGAAGCCCCCTGTTAATCCTGATATACCCAGCAAAAATAAATGAAACAACTTCTAAATGAATCACTTTATTCATTACATCTCAAACAAGTTCTCCTTTAGAAATGTTTTTTGAACAACAACCAAATCTGCAATAAATATATGATTGTTAGAAGTTCCTTTTCATGGGCGATAAAAAGTTAATATTTTGTATGGGGGTTGCATGGGAACGTGCTGGCACAGTAACCATAGGATTGCGGGTTCGAATTCTGGAATTTTGAAATTCTTTATACAATTGTTATTTTACTGCAAATTTTTCCCCCCTAATTTTGTCCACTCAATTATTTTTTAAACGATTAAAATTTGTTTTAATTTAATATTAATTTATAAGAAATATTATGAAAATATAAAAATTTCAAATAAAAATGTTATTTTTTAAATATTTTTTGATAAAATACTAAAAAGGTAAATACGTAAGGTCATGTGCATAATCACTTTTTAAATTTATAAATTCCTTATAAATCAAATTTTTCATACAAAATTCATTTTATAATTGTGTTATAAAGTTTTCAAATTATTATGCATACGCGCTTTAAAATTTTGTTTGTATTTAAAAAATTCTAATTTAAAAAATCCATTTTCATCAAATTCTTACTAGATACATATTAGTAAACTAACAGAAAAACATTTTAGTTACTAAAAATTAGTTAAAAATTACCTTGCAGAAACCCCTTTATTGTCTACTAATATGCAGCAAAATTTTTTGCAGATTTTAACAGAGTAATTTGTTATTCTTAGGTCAATTTTAAGGCTATCCAGAGTCATTTTAATGCGAATTTTATTCATGGTTAAGGTAGTGAAGTTGTTCTTTAACCTTGACTCTGGAGTCATTTTAATGCGAACTTTATTCGTGGTTAAGGTAGTGAAGTTGGTCTTTAATCTTAACCGCGAATAAAATTCGCATTAAAATGACTCTGGATAGCCTTTAATTGAGCGTACTTTTAGGTAAGTTAGCCGACCTAAGAGTAAAATTTTCATCAAAACAACTCTAAATAGTGTTAAAATAAGAATTATTTTAGATAAATTAGCCGACCTTAATTGAATAAAAGTTAACTCAAATGTAACTAAAATTTTGACAAAATATAACAGTTTTATTTTTGGTGTTCTTATCTTACTAGTATTTAGCAAAAAAAAAAGATCTGCTTATTTACACAGTTTTTTCTGCAAGGTAAATTTTAACAAATTTTTAGTAGATGTTTCTACTATTTTTACAGCTGAATTTCTATGAGTGTATTAATATTTTTTATAAAAAAATAACTTGATATATTTTTTCCAATATTTATAATATTTTGTTAATAAAAAATGAAAAAATAAAGATAACAATTTACTCAACAAGACTGCTAAGTCAGCTATCACATATAACAAGCGATAGCACAGGGGGTAGAGCGTCTGCTTGAAATGCCAAAAAGTAAAGAGATGTGGAAAAGATTTTTGTAAAATGTCCTGAAAAGCACTCGCTCCAAACACAAACTCGAATTATCATTTTTCCAATTTATTTTTTTTTTTTTCTTTAATATCAACTATTATGTGTTACAAATAGCAATCGACATCTTAGGCATTTTAAAAAATCTTTAAAATTAATTTAAAAAAAACACATTTTTGCATTTTTATCAAATTCGTGGGTCATTTTGGATTCCAGGCTAAAGTGGGTTAATGATATCCGATGAAGTCAAATTCCATGTATGAATCATTTTGACTTTATTAAATGAATAAATGGAATAAAAAATAATTTTTTTCGAAATTTCGAATTTTGGGAATTTTTAATAGTAATACACTTTTTTTTCCAAAAGGGGCCATTTTCGTCCAACTTTCGGCACGGGTTAACGTTTTCCAAAAAAAAATCGATTTCTTCCATTTGGGAACATTTCCAATAAAACTGGGGGGTGTAATGAACGAAAATCGAGAAATCGCTATTTTAAGACAGTGTAATGTATGTACGTTAAAAACAACCTAAATTACATATTAAATTAATTGAAAACACAATTAAAAAAAGTACTACTGATTTTTCATTACCCGGTGAAAAATACTCATATTCGCTCAAACATGTTCATATATGGTTTATGTTTGGACACATATGAACAAATATGGATTTTTTATGAACATATATGGATTTTATGTAAACATATATGGAAGTATATGTGATTCCATATATGGAGAAAGATTTCATATACAGACATATATGGAAGCATCTGTTATTTCATATATGGAAATGGCACTCATATATGGACAAATATGAAAGTATATGTTATTCAATTTATGCAAAAGGGACTTGTATATGAACATATTTTGAAGAATACATTTTTCCATATATGTAAAAGGAACTCATATTTGGATAAATATGGAATTATATTTAATGCCATGAATAAAAACAGGAACATATGTAGCGCCTAATTTGAATGTCATACATAAATTTATATATATCGTACAACCTTATAATAAAGGACAGCAACGTTCGCATGTATTCGCATATATTTAATAAATGTATATGTTCATATATGTCCATATATGAACATATACTTAGGTGTTACCTCATTTTTCGGATCCATACATATATGGTTGAACCATAAATGTTCATATATGGACATTTTTCACCGGTAATATATAATTATATATGCCCGGTGAAAAATATTCATATACGCTCACACATGTTCATATATGGTTTATGTATGGACACATATGAACAAATATGGATTTTTTATGAACATATATGGATTTTATATGAACATATATGGAAGTATATGTGATTCCACAAATGTAAAAAATTTCATATACAGACATATATGGAAGCATCTGTTATTTCATATATGGAAATGGCATTCATATATGGACAAATATGAAAGTATATGTTATTCAATTTATGCAAAAGGGACTTGTATATGAACATATTTCGAAGAATACATTTTTCCATATATGTAAAAGGAACTCATATTTGGATAAATATGGAATTATATTTAATGCCATAAATAAAAAAAGGAACATATGTAGCGCTTAATTTGAATGTCATACATAAATTTATATCTATCGTACCTTATAATAAAGGACAGCAACGTTCGCATGTATTCGCATATATTTAAAAATGTATATGTTCATATATGTCCATATATGTTCATATATGTCCATATATGAACATATATGTTCATATATGTTCATATATGTCCATATATGAACATATACTTAGGTGTTACATCATTTTTCGGATCCATACATATATGGTTGAACCATAAATGTTCATATATGGACATTTTTCACCGGGTGGTATCATTTAAACAATATATAACTACCCGGTGAAAAATGTTCATATACGCTCAAACATGTTCATATATGGTTTATGTATGGACACATATGAACAAATATGGATTTTTTATGAACATATATGGATTTTATATGAACATATATAGAAGTATATGTGATTCCATATATGGAAAAAATTTCATATACAGACATATATGGAAGCATCTGTTATTTCATATATGGAAATGGCACTCATATATGGACAAATATGAAAGTATATGTTATTCAATTTATGCAAAAGGGACTTGTATATGAACATATTTCGAAGAATACATTTTTCCATATATGTAAAAGGAACTCATATTTGGATAAATATGGAATTATATTTAATGCCATGAATAAAAAAAGGAACATATGTAGCGCCTAATTTGAATGTCATACATAAATGTATATCTATCGTACAACCTTATAATAAAGGACAGCAACGTTCGCATGTATTCGCATATATTTAATAAATGTATATGTTCATATATGTCCATATATGAACATATACTTAGGTGTTACCTCATTTTTCGGATCCATACATATATGGTTGAACCATAAATGTTCATATATGGACATTTTTCACCGGGCAGCAACGTTCGCATGTATTCGCATATATTTAATAAATGTATATGTTCATATATGTCCATATATGACAATATACTTAGGTGTTACCTCATTTTTCGGATCCATACACATATGGTTGAACCATAAATGTTCATATATGGACATTTTTCACCGGGTATATAAACATTTATGGTTCAACCATATATGTATGGATCCGAAAAATGAGGTAACACCTAAGTATATGTTCATATATGGACATATACGAACATATACATTTATTAAATATATGCGAATACATGCGAACGTTGCTGTCCTTTATTATAAGGTTGTACGATAGATATAAATTTATGTATGACATTCAAATTAGACGCTACATATGTTCCTTTTTTATTCATGGCATTAAATATAATTCCATATTTATCCAAATATGAGTTCCTTTTACATATATGGAAAAATGTATTCTTCGAAATATGTTCATATACAAGTCCCTTTTGCATAAATTGAATAACATATACTTTCATATTTGTCCATATATGAGTGCCATTTCCATATACGAAATAACAGATGCTTCCATATATGTCTGTATATGAAATTTTTTCCATATATGGAATCACATATACTTCCATATATGTTCATATAAAATCCATATATGTTCATAAAAAATCCATATTTGTTCATATGTGTCCATACATAAACCATATATGAACATGTTTGAGCGTATATGAACATTTTTCACCGGGTATATGGAAAAATGTATTCTTCGAAATATGTTCATATACAAGTCTCTTTTGCATAAATTGAATAACATATACTTTCATATTTGTCCATATATGAGTGTAAAGTTATAGCAGGTTTAGAAAACGTCATTTTCATACAAAACCTTCTATAATTTTACAAAGCGTTTATGAATTTAGGGGTTAATCTTTTAAAAAAATTACGAGTAAACGTATTTTACTTTTTAATCAATATTTTGTTTAACATTTTTTAATTTGAAAACAAATTGAAAAGATATTTCGAAGTTTCTTCAAAGCAAAATATTGTAGTGAATTTAAGTCAAAAATGCCGAAAAAGTTTTCTTATTTTCTTTTGAACATTCGTAAATATTATTGTTCTGATAGTTGTCAAAAAAGCAGTTATGGCGACCAAACACTTTGCGAGTATCACTCCTTAGTAATTCCTCTATGCCCATGTGAAAATCGAAATATATATGAACATACATGATCATACATTGGCTCGTATGTGATCATGCATGGGCATACATAGTCATATACTAACATGCATAGTTCAATGTATGACCATACATGATCTCATATATTTCCATATGCCTTTGGATCCGAAATTTGAGGGTATATGGAGGTATGTGGCCATATATGATCATATATGAGCATACATGAATCATATGTGAGCATATATGGTCATATATGAACATGTACAGTCATATACCCTCAAATTTCGGATCCAAAGATATATGGAAATATATGAGATCATGTATGGTCATACATTGAACTCTGCATGTACGTATATGACAATGTATGCCCATGCATGATCATATACAAGTCAATGTATGATCATGTGTGTTCATATATATTTCGATTTTCACATGGGTGGTTAAGTAAATCACTTTGCAATTTTCAGAATTTTGAATACACCCTCAAAATCTGAAGTTATCGGTAAAAAACTTTTTTCAACACTTCGCGGACTAAAATACTTTTATTTAACTAACCTTTGAACCGATTTTCAATTTTTTCAGAAAGATAAATAGTTAACATTTCCAAATATATATGGTTTGTTAGAATCGGTTAAAAATTGTTCAAGTTACAATTTTTTTAAATAATAAGGGTATTCACAATGGTACATGTGCATATTTGCAATTTGCTCATATTTGCTTTATGAGCTATTTTGTTCACTGCTGCTAACTTTTTTCCTAAAAATATCGCTAAATCAAACTAAAAAATCACTAGAAAATAGCTGAAAATGGTAAAATATCGCTAGATTTGACGAGAAAATAGCTAAATTGGCAACAGTGATTTTGTTTACGTCAAAAGTAAAAATAAATCGTATTTTTGAGAAAATTTGTGAATCATAAAAATAATAATAAAATAATAAATAAAAAAAAATTTTATGTTAATAAAAAATCACAAACAATTTTTTTTATTTAATATCTTATTTTATAAATCATAATATGACGGCTGATATGTTAAAAACAGATGTTTTGTTTTATTTGCAACTTAGCTTATATGCAAAGTGATTTTTGCTAAAGGTTTTTTTATTGCAAATGAAGAAAAATAAAGCAAATTGCAAATACATACATTTTGTTGTTGTGTTGATGCAATCGTTGTTTTTTTGCAATCATTTGCAACGTTTGCATCGTTTGCAATACCCATCGTGAGTACCCTTAATATATTAATTTTTCCTATTATTATTTAGCAAAATTTTATACAGATTTTACGGTAAAATTTGTTATTTTTAATTTACTATAAGTAAACTTCGATATAACTAAAATTCTGTAAATTTGACAGTTTTAATTTTGTTGTTCTTAGCAAAAAATCTGATAATTTCAGCAGTTTTTTCCGTAGCATAATTTTTTACTAATTTTAAATAATTTTTTCTGCTATTTTTACAGATTTACTAGAGATGGAATGAGCAATTAAAACAGTTAAGTTCGAAAGTGTCCATATTTTGGTGTAAGGTTTTTGTGGCAATGAATAGGAGACAATAAATTAATGATTTCGTAACCGACTGCCTTGCGGGTTCCAGTCTATAGAATGTTTAGCAATATCATTGGGTTGTTTACGTAACGTATGTCCAATCCAATTCCATTTACGTTTGCGGATTTCAATTTGGATGGGTTGTTGACCAGTTTCAGACCAGAGTTGGCAATTTGAAATTGTCCTAGGCCAGAATATATGTAGAATCTTCCTCAAGCATTTATTTAAAAAAATTTGTATGGAATGTATGTCGCGAGGTGCAACATTCCACGTCTCGCATCCATACAACGGTGTGGATTTTACATTGGAGTTGAATATCCTTAGCTTCGTCCTTCTTGATATATGTGAAGAGTTCCACACTGACCTGAGTTGGCCGAACGCTTGCCGGGCTTTGTTTATACGGCTAGAGATGTCGGCTTTGCATCCACCACTTTTGTCCAATATGCTTCCCAGATAACAGAATGATTCTACTTCATCAAGCGATTGATTCTGAACGGTTAACGTCTGCTTGTTATTTACGTTTACTCGCATTGTTTTTGTTTTCCGATATTTATTTTTAGGCCAGCATGTGATGCAGTTTCCTGGACTAGTGATAACTTAGATTGCATGTCTGAAAAGCAATTCCCCTTCTATGTGATGTTGCCTTATTCATTACTACGTCAAGCACACAGTTAAAAAGCAATGGCGTGGAGAATTCGACAGGTAGCGTTTTCATATAGACCCATAATAAGTCTTATTATCTTGGCAGGTACGCCTTTGCACTCTAATGCTTTCCATATGGCTGCGTGATTTAGGGTGTCAAAAGCCTTCTCGAAGTCTATAAACGTTAGGTAGATCTCCATTCTACAGATTGCTCTATGATCACTGTTAAGCTGTTAATATGATCGACACAGGATTTATGAGCACGGAAACCGGCTTGTTCCTTTCTAAGCTAAAGGAGAACAGAGCTAGACAATCTTTAATATGTGTGCGATCACCTTGTTGATCATACTCAGAAGCGTAATGCCTCTCCAATTTTTACGAGCTGTTAGGTCTCCTTTTTTCGGTAAATTTACGATAACACCTTCAGCAATTTCCTCTGGGAGGAGCTCCGTACACCAGAATTGGTATATAATAGGCGTGAGTAAATGGGCACTTGTTATTGCATCAATTTTCAGCAACTCTGGGGATATATTGTCTATACCAGGCGATTTGTTGTTTTTTAATGATCTTATTGCTGAGCAAATTTCATTAATAAGTGTGTTTGGGTACCCAAAAATGTGTACAAATTTGTACAAGTTTTTACTGGAAGGTGTTTGTTTACACAATTACTCAGTAAGGAGAGAGGAAAAATAGAGAGTAAAGTGACAGTTCAATACAGGGATGATAAAGTTAGTAATATAGTACTTTTTGTGGTACTATTGGAACTTCAAAAGTACTATGGTACTCCTCTGACTCATTTAGTACTATTCATACGTTTTTCGATTTTTCAATTTTTTGTGCTTTTTTAATTTTCAGACATAAAATTGTGTTTATAGCGATCACATCAAATATCGGAGTTTTAAATTAAAAATACTTATGTTAAAAATATTTAAAATATTAGATGTTACTATTGAAAACTCAAATTAAACACATAAAAAATGTTCTTTCGCATTTTTTTACTAAAATACGTATGTATAAAAAAAAAATTAAAATAAAAATTAGCAAAATTAAGAAATCTAGAAATTTTTTTGTTTTTTGAAACGAGCAAAATGTTTTTCCCCATCAGAGCTCCTAAAGAATTCACTCATTCGATTTTCTTTTCTGAATGATTAAATACCTAAAACCTATTTCAAAGAATCGAATAAATTCCTAATGCACATAATGCAATCATTAAATTCATTTGATTCGATTGTCAATCAATTTGTTCATTCGGAAATATTCTTATGACATTACAAGGTGAAATAGACCTCTAAATAACTTTAAAATAATATTCGCTTTAAAACGAAGTTGAATACGATATTCAGGGACTTTAAATTCTGAACCCTACACTCACAGAAACAAACCTGTAAAAATAGCAGAAAAAGCTACTAAAAATTAATTAAAAATGGCCTTAGAAAAGAAACTGCTGAGATTAGCAGATTTTTTTTATATATTTTTTATATTTAACTTTTAGTTCATTGAAAATAACAAATTATATGTAAAATCTGCAGAAAATATTAATATTAGAAGAGTAAAAATAGCAAAAATAAACTGTAATATCTACAAAACTTTTGTTACTTTTAAGTTAAATTTAGTTGAATGAAAATAGCAGTCTATCCCGCTAAAATCAACAGAAATGGTTGCTAAAAATAGCAAAATGCTGATTTCAGAAGAGATTTTTATTCGTATTAAAAAAAATTGAATTGAAATTGAACTTAGATTTAAAATTTTTTATAATATTTAGTCTACTAATTATTATTTGTTACTAGGGCAAGGAATTTCATGCAAATGCATGTTTTTTCTCGATAGTCCAAAACTAATATGGACTAAATATTTATCCGAATCATCAAATTTAGAACAAAATGGCATCGATTTGTAGTTGCATATTTTTGAATATTTTCCCGGTGAAAAATGTTCATATACGCTCAAACAAGTTCATATATGGTTTATGTATGGACACATATGAACAAATATGGATTTTTTATGAACATATATGGATTTTATATGAACACATATGGAAGTATATGTGATTCCATATATGGAAAAAATTTCATATACAGACATATATGGAAGCATCTGTTATTTCATATATGGAAATGGCACTCATATATGGACAAATATGAAAGTATATGTTATTCAATTTATGCGAAAGGGACTTGTATATGAACATATTTCGAAGAATACATTTTTCCATATATGTAAAAGGAACTCATATTTGGATAAATATGGAATTATATTTAATCCCGGTGAAAAATGTTCGTATATGTTCATATATGGTTTGCACATATATGAAGAAATTCAAAAAATGAGGTAACACCTAAGTATATGTCCATATATGAACATTTATGGTTCAACCATATATGTATGGATCCGAAAAATGAGGTAACACCTAAGTATATGTTCATATATGGACATATATGAACATATACATTTATTAAATATATGCGAATACATGCGAACGTTGCTGTCCTTTATTATAAGGTTGTACGATAGATATAAATGTATGACATTCAAATTAGGCGCTACATATGTTCCTTTTTTTATTCATGGCATTAAATATAATTCCATATTTATCCAAATATGAGTTCCTTTTACATATATGGAAAAATGTATTCTTCGAAATATATTCATATACAAGTCCCTTTTGCATAAATTGAATAACATATACTTTCATATTTGTCCATATATGAGTGCCATTTCCATATATGTAATAACAGATGCTTCCATATATGTCTGTATATGAAATTTTTTCCATATATGGAATCACATATACTTCCATATATGTTCATATAAAATCCATATATGTTCATAAAAAATCCATATTTGTTCATATGTGTCCATACATAAACCATATATGAACATGTTTGACCGTATATGAACATTTTTCACCGGGATGCCATGAATAAAAAAAGGAACATATGTAGCGCCTAATTTGAATGTCATACATAAATTTATATCTATCGTACAACCTTATAATAAAGGACAGCAACGTTCGCATGTATTCGCATATATTTAATAACCCGGTGAAAAATGCTCATATACGCTCAAACATGTTCATATATGGTTTATGTATGAACACATATGAACAAATATGGATTTTTTATGAACATATATGGATTTTATATGAACATATATGGAAGTATATGTGATTCCATATATGGAAATAATTTCTTATACAGACATATATGGAAGCATCTGTTATTTCATATATGGAAATGGCACTCATATATGGACAAATATGAAAGTATATGTTATTCAATTTATGCAAAAGGGACTTGTATATGAACATATTTCGAAGAATACATTTTTCCATATACAGTGATGTGCAATAAAATAGAGCCATTCAAGTTTTTTTTCGAATTTTATTCTCGTTGCCTTTATTTTTAAAGATCAAATTGGTGGATTGATTCGCCCCAAAATGTGGGGAGATAGTTCAGAAAATTGTGTAGAATTTTAACGTGATGTCTGTTTTTTTTATTTTTTCACTTGTTTTAAGTAGGCGTGGCTTGTAATGAAAAATAAGCGATATCAACCTTCTATCAAATTACGTAGTAACATTTTGCGAGTACTGATCAGTTCTGTAAAAACTGTATATTTTTGGAATTCCTATAAAATTTCCTTAAGTCTTGCATTATTTTTTTCTACAAATGGTCGCCAGACTTAAAATGACAGTGCCTTAAACATGACCCAATTTTTCTTTGTTTTTAGCGATTTTAAAATATAGTTAACAACACTGAAATTTAAATACGGAATGCTTTATACTATAACGTAAAAAAAGGCCTGACTGATTTGTTATATCGCGGTAAGTATAGAATAAGCCCATCCACTTTTAAGTTTCAGTGTTGTTAACTTTATTTTAAAATCGCTAAAAACAAAGAAAAATCTGGTCATGTTGAAGGCACTGTCATTTTAAGGCTGGAGACCATTTGCGCATAAGGATAATGCAAGATTTAAGGAAATTTTATAGAATTTCCAAAAATATACAGTTTGTATAGATCCGATCAGTGCTCGCTAAATTTTACTATATAATTTGATAGAAGGTCGATATCGCTTATTTTTCATTAAAAGCCATGCCTACTTAAAACAAGTGAGAAAATAGAAAAACAGACATCACGATAAAATTCTACACAATTTTCTGAACTATCTCCTCGCATTTTGGGGCGAATCAATCCACTAATTTGATCTTTAAAAATAAAGGCAACGAGAATAAAATTAGAAAAAAACTTGAATGGCTCTATTTTATTGCACATCACTGTAAGTAAAAGGAACTCATATTTGGATAAATATGGAATTATATTTAATGCCATGAATAAAAAAAGGAACATATGTAGCGCCTAATTTGAATATCATACATAAATTTATATCTTTCGTACAACCTTATAATAAAGGACAGCAACGTTCGCATGTATTCGCATATATTTAATAAATGTATTTGTTCATATATGTCCATATATGAACATATACTTAGGTGTTACCTCATTTTTTGAATTTCTTCATATATGTGTAAACCATATATGAACATATACGAACATTTTTCACCGGGAAATGTATATGTTCATATATGTCCATATATGACCATATACTTTGGTGTTACCTCATTTTTCGGATCCATACATATATGGTTGAACCATAAATGTTCATATATGGACATATACTTAGGTGTTACCTCATTTTTTGAATTTCTTCATATATGTGCAAACCATATATGAACATATACGAACATTTTTCACCGGGTTGTCATAAATGCATGTTTTTGCATATTTTGACTTTAAGTGTATATTTGGTGCCTTTTTAATGCATATTTTGTGCTTTTTAATGCATATTTGTGCATATTTTTCATTTTGAGGAACATTTTTTATTTTGTAAAAAAATATAAAAATTGATACGCTTTCATATTTTGATTCAATCAAAATAAACATTCTTAAAACCTTATTGACCTATGGGAAATCATCGAGTTCTGTGGCTGTTTGCAAAATAACTAACTTACATACATTTTTAAGTTTTAGAGTGCATTATTTTTGCAAAAAATAGTTTTTAGTGCATATTTCTTATATTTTTAATGCATATTTTTCCTTTTTAACCGCATTTTTTAGGCGCATATTTTTTTTTTAGAATTTTTTTATGCAACGTAATTTTTAACTAATTTTTAATAGTTTTAAATAAAATTTTAAAGTTTTTCTATTGCTGTTTGAGTTAGATTAACTGAACCCTTTATTTTTTATGAGCTTTGATTTGTTAATTTATAATGATAAAAAAATTAAAGGAAAAAAAATTTGGTACTATGGAGGTCGAAAAAGTACTATTTTTTAAGCTGGTTAGTACTATTTTAAAAATCCCATTTTATATCCCTGGTTCAATACCAGAGAACTTACAAGTTTTTACTGGATGAATTTTTGCTAGTAAGAATTTGTAAGAAAAAAAAACATATGGTTGAAAACATATGATTGAAGAAACAAAACATTTGTCTAAAAAATGTTTAAATAATTTTTTGTAAAAACAAAAAATATTTAAATATAAGCTTATTTACGATGGAAGAAGTAAACCAATAAGTACATAGGTTTTAAAAATTGAAGTGCTTTAAATTTTGCTTGAAGTAAAGTATATTTCAAATTCTAGCACTTGTTTTAACAAAAATATTTCAAACTTGAATTTTTGTTTCCCTTTTGCTGGAGTATGCTATTGAAATAAAATGTAATAAAAGTTGAATTCAAGCCTTGAAACTGGAAAACAGGGCTGGAATTGAACTTGATTTCAACTTGAATTCCAGTGAAAATGTTTATAGGGAAGTAAATGATAATTTTATTACGTTTTATTTATTAATCCAATAATTTGAATAGGTTTATTTCGCAATCAGCTATTTTAATAACTGTGGTCAATTTAGCTATTTTTTCGACAAATCTAGCGATATTTCAACTCGTTTAGCGGATAAAATATAATTTAGCTATTAGCGAGAAAACTAGCGATTTTTCTTTTTAACAGTCTTGACATTTTCTTAGCATTTTTTTACATTTATTTCCTTGACAGAATTTTTGAATCATTATTATTCAGCGATTTATCGCTAAATTTTTATGAAAAACTTAAAAGTTGGAAAAGTTTGGCGATGTATCGATAATTTTTTAAGAAGGTTTTAAGAAGTTTGAAAAATATAGCTATTTTTGTGAAATTTTTCAACAGAACCTGAAAAGTTCGTGAAATTTTGCGATTTATCGCTTTCTTAAGTCTTTTATAATTTAGATATTTTCTAGTGATTTTTTAGTTTGATTTAGCGTTTTTTTTTAGGAAAGAAGTTGGCAGCAGTATTTTACTAATTCTTACAATTTTTCTGTTTGCGTACATTTTTAGATATTTTTTCTTTTTGAGAGTAAATTTTGCCTTACTCTCTGTAAATTTGTTACTGAGTAATTTTTACTGGACTTTACTGGAAAAGTAAGCAAACACACCTAATATTGGGGCAATCGATGGAGATATTTGTATATGTAGTGTGTGATTCACAACTGCATATTGTCTGCTGTGTTGGTAGAGACGATGATAGCATAGTCTCATAGAACTCTTCCCAAAGTTTCAGTTGTTGTTGTTTGGATGTAACGAGTTTTAGTTTTAAGTAAATTGAATCTAGCCTGTAAGGATTGTATTTTTCATTGGCTGAATAAATAAAATAAATAAATGCTTTATAAAGTTATAGGAGGCTTATACCTCATTCATACTGAACCCAAAACTAGTAGTTTTCAAATTTATTTTGTTTTCGATTGTCAAATCTCAAACAATTTTCAAATCGAAAACTAAAAAAAAAACGAAAACTTCTAGTTTTGGGTTCAGTATGAAAGATGCTTAACAAAACAAATTTTCCAAAAAAAATTGTTTCATAAGCCTACTATAACTTTATAAAGCATTTATGTATTTACACATAAATATGTATCTAGCATCCTAGAATTTGAGCTATAATAAAAGTTTCCGATGTTTTGCCAAACTCCAATATTTTAGTTTATATCGATAAATAAAATATACCTACAAATTATCAGATTAATAAAAAGTTTTCCATTTTTATATCCAAATTTTAACTTATGACAAATAAAGTTTAAAAAATAAACATTTTTAAGTTTCTATTGTAGATGTCGCTTGTAGTGATGTATGATAGATATTTACGTTGGGGGTCATAGCTATTCAATAAAAGAAAATGTATAAAAGTTATACATAAACATACCAACATCAAATATTTTAACTAACATTTAAATAATAACCCATCAGCATGAAACCCAGCTTTATTGTTTTTCAAATTTAATCTTTCTCTGATTTATTCATATAATGTTAATTTTTTATTTTTATTTTAAACAAATTTTATTGCTTGTTTTGTTACTTTTAGTAGAAATTTGTAACGGATTATGGCCTTTAGGCTAGGTTATTTTTATAAATAAAGAAATTAAATTAAATTAATCTCACTTCGTTGTATACATGCATTGTTGTATAAATAGTATAAAATAAAGACCTGCTAACTTATCTATAAATAAACTGAGTTAAGTGCTTAACCATAGTTATAAATGTCAAATTTATATGGAAATATATGTGGTTATTGTTTAACCTTGGTTATGTTAGAAATTAGTTACTCGCCCTAAGAGTTAAAAATTTTTTTTAAATATTTGTCTTATAACATTCCTTTTAAATGCAGTAATAAAAATCTATATATGGGTGAAATCAAAAAATGTGATAAGTTTTTGGGCCAAATTTGTGAGAAGCAAAAAGTGTTAATATTTCGGTTTTTTCTTAATGGAATCAGTAAGTTAATTCATTATAAACATAACTGCAAAAAATCTCTTCTACAAGTTGTCGCAATAACTTTTTTTGCACAATTTTAATTTTTTTTTTTGTGGTAACGGAGTTTACATTTCCACAAGCAAAAGATATAACAAAAAAAATTGCGTACGAATTTTCTTCAATTGATTAGTTTTTCGTATTTGGGTTTTCAACATGCTTTTAAATAATATACAATTTGTGTTTATCAAATTGGCGGTTTCGCGAATAAAAATACAATTCATTCCGCAAAAATAATTTTTATTTTTTTTTAATTTTGTATTTTTGGTCCTTTTAAATACTTTTCAAAAATATTAAATTTTTTAAAATCCAATCAGCTGTTGCGAAGTTACAAAATATATTAAATTAATATTTTAAAAACATAACATTTCGCGATCAAAAAATTCTTAAATTGTGTGAAACAAATTTAATTTGTCAAACTAATGTCAGTAATGGCTCGAAATATCGATTCCAAACCAATGAAATGCGAAATCAATCGTTTTTCGCTCCAGCAGTTTATGGTAAACAACTGATATCTTTTTTTGATTTGACGCAAAATTATTAGTGCAATCATCTTTTGACGAATAAATAGTAGTTGAATCACCTCTTTTTATGGTTATTTTAAACATTTACCTACATTTTTTGGAATGCAATCTGATGCAAACAATTTTGGTTACGGAGTTTACAGTAACGGAGTTTACATTTGGTTACTTTTTTCGTTTTCTTTCAGAAACGCTTTGTCAGAATTTTCTTTCCGAAACAAAATCGTATGATGCCTGCTAGCTGAATATGCCATTGTTTTTCTTACTCGTTAAATAGTTTGGTGTAAAAATTAGGAACGAAGTTTACAACATTTTTTCAAATCTTAAGACATCTTTTTTCATTTCGAGAATGATGATTATTTACAGTCCAACGATCATTTGAGTATAAATAACATCCCTGGTAGAAAATGCCGACGTTGCAACAAAAATTGTACTGGGGGAGCACTGTTTTTTACGAAATGCCGGTACTACTTAAAACGTGCTTTGCCAGTATTGTTGTTTGAAAATTAACGAGTTTTTTTTTAATTTATTAAAATTAACAATTTTATAAATTTTATGTATTTTTGCATCTATTACACAATTATTTATGTAAAAGAGACAAAGCCATTGTTTTCTGGTGAAGTTTCGAAAGAACCCTGCAAAAAGAGAACATCCACTTTTCTATGGATGACTTTTTTCTCTACATTCAAAATAAGATAATGCAAAAATAAAATATTTGTTTTGAACTACTACCAGCTCCAGAAAAATCACAACTCAAAAATAAAAGTAGTTGAAATTTGGCATTTTCATCAATGAATTTAACACGTGCGTGTCATAGGAAAGAACCGATACTGCTGTAAATTTAACAATTTTTCAGTAGAAAACTATGATTGTGCGTCATATCGGTATGTGTTGTTGTATTTATTTTATTTTATTTTTGTATATTATTTTGTTGGATGTAGATAAAATAGTCATTCTTTTTGAAGTAATCCTTAATATTTTTGCTGGGAATATGTATATAAAAAATCTGTGATGTACACTAAAAGGTAGTGAAATAGGTGGCAATGCGCTGATATATATCGAAATATATAACTCAAATGTAATCCATGCATTAGAAATTAGCTGGTTACATGGTTTTTATCACATTTTTTGATATTACCCATATATAGTTTTTTTTTTAAATTTTTTCTCGTAAACGGTGCTATCGTAAAGTTAAGTTGACAAAAGTTGTAGATCATCCAATTGTACACAAAAAATGTTGAAACATTTTTTCTCCTCATGATCACCATTCCTGAGATATTTCGATTAAAAAATTTGAAGAAGTCGTATTATACATAAGATGCACACTAGGGTGAACCATATTTTAAAACTTGCAAGTCAAAATTACTTTTTTTGGCTTTTTTGAAAATACTGGCTCTTATGTAACTATAGCTGTGTTTTCGACTTAACTATATCCGTTAAATCACAAAAAACCCCTAAGTGCATAAAAACGCATTTAAGACGAAAACTAACATATTACTTTTCGTATGCACGTTGACTTTCAACACGGATAATTATCAACGTTGAAAACTCAACGTTTATACATTTTCACATCTGACGTAACTTATTCGCGTTACTTCTTAAAAACTTTTGCTGACATTCGTTCGATTATAAGGGAAAAATTATAAACATAATCTGTTTAAAATATTTTTGTACTGCAATCGGTTTAACGTAGATTTGCTTTAAATACTTAACGTTGATAGGCATGAGACAAAATACAGCTTATATTTCTGGAAAATGTCATTAGAATCCAAAATCTGTTAGAAACTATTTAAAATTAAATTTTTTCGACAATATAAAATGTTTGACAGTTGTAAATAATAGTGAAAAAATAAATAAAAGGAAACAAATATTTTTAGGAAATATGTATATGCGTTTGCTAATTGCAATTCTCCCACAAACCGATCGTTGCAATGGAAGTTTTATTTTTGCATAACAAAATAGACGCAGCTGAGAAGTAAAAATGGTAACCTAAATGTAATGTAATTTTTTCTGTCTCTTTTCTGGTACGTTAATTTTAAATACTTTTTGTTGTGAATTTTTCATTTGGTATATATTATGTGCGTTCCCGTACGTTACCGCGGATACCCGCGGGAACCCAAAACAGCCCAAACAACAACAATTTACACACAATTTTGAGTACGGGAACGCCTTTGGGCTAGTTTGTGTAACTTCGGTAAAGTACGGGAACAGACATATTGTTTCTTAATTTTTCTTTTAGAAACTTTCACATTTTAATGGCCATATCGCGAAATAACTCCGTAAGTTTTTCTTGTCAAAGTACCGGAAAACCGCCAAATTTAAAACCTCGTATCTAAAGAATATTCATCACATCTTTTGAGTATACCTATACAAAGAAAAATTTCTTGGACGAATTTTAATTGCATTTTTCACTAAACTAATGAAGTTTTCTTCACAAAGTGAATGAAAATTTTATGAAAAGGCTTAAATAAAGTGTAACAAAATGGCTGAGGATCTTTTTTTTTTTTTTTTAATATATATTTATTTAGCATAAGTGCTATTATACAATTTAATAAATTTTAAACTATAAATTTATGGATTTTTTTTTGCATTAAAAAAATTGTTTTACATATAGTACAATTCTACGTTTGAACACAAAAAAATTAGTTTCGTTTTTTTAATTCTAATGGAATTGCATTAAATAATTTAAGACCGTTATAAAATAAAAGGTTCTGATAAAAATTTGTTGTACTAAAATTTAATCTAAAATGAGAAATGTTGCGTAAATTATACGGTTGTACGTCCGCTACATAAACCAACTGCTTCTGCATATAATTCGGCAGCATTCCATTTTTCATTTTAAATACGAATATTAAAACGTTCATCACCAGCCTTTGATTAACCGACAGCCACTGCAACTTATTCAACATGTCCCGTATGTGAGATAATCTGTGACAACGCAATATGCTTCTCATGCCTTTATTCTGCAGTTTTTGAAGTATCTCCTTCATTAATTGACTACCAAGAAATAGTAACGTTGAGCAGTATTCAAAATGAGGTTTTATTATGGTATTATATATTCTTATAGATGTAATTGTAGAAATTTTTCTACGAATTCTTCTAAGGAAAGCGATTTTTTTTGAAATTTTTTTACAAATGTAGTTAAAATGCAAATCAAATTTCAGTTTCTTGTCTATAACGACCCCAAGGTATTTAATTTCTTCCACCTTTTCTATAGGTACACCTTCGATAATTATATTTTCATCCGTAGTGCCATTTATCACCATAGCTTTTGTTTTCTGTGTATTTAGTTTTAATTTGTTCATTTTCAGATATTTTTCTACTTCTTCCAACTCACTATTTAGAATACGAACACAATCCTCTACATTTTTACCGCTTATATAAATGAGCGCATCATCCGCAAACATACATACTTTTGCCTTCTTTAATACTTTTTCTAAGTCATTAATGTAAATTAAAAACAGTAGAGTTCCCAAAACTGCCCCCTGAGGCACTCCAATATTGACCGTTTTTACAGTAGACATAAATTCACCACATTTTGTTCTTTGGGTTCTGTTTTTCAAATAACTTTCAAACCATTTCAGTTCAACTCCTTTTACGCCATACTTATTTAATTTGTCCAATAAAATTTCTCTATTTATTGTTTCAAATGCACGTTTCAAGTCCAAGAAAATCGCAATAACACAATTTTTATTGTGTATTTCAGTTTTCCATTGAGTTATTACCAGATTTAGAAGTGATTCACAACTGTGTTGGTGTCTAAAACCAGATTGTGTTTCATTCAACAAGTTGTTTTTTTCAAAGAATTTATTCAATTGATAGTGAACAATTTTTTCCAATATTTTGCTTACGGTCATCAACATATTAACTGGACGAATTTCATGAGGATCTTTAGTATTTTTTATTTTTTGAATCGGCACTATACACGATTCCTTTAGGCAATCAGGAAATGTCCCCGTCTGTAAGGACGATTCAATAAGACTCTGTAAGTGTGTACCAACAATATCATAATTATTTAGTAGCATTTTTACTGTAAGGAAATTTTGATCCTTTTTATTATTCATAGATTTCATAGTATTTTTTAACATCTCTATATCAATAGCATCAAATTTAAAATTTAAATGTGGATTTTCTTCGATAATTTTCTCATATTTCATAAATGGTATACTATCTATAATTTGTTGCACACTTGTAATAAAAAATGAGTTCAATTCATTAGCAATTTCTTGTTCATTAGATATATTTTTACCATTTACGTGTATTTCCTGTATTTTAGAATTATCTTTTCTAAGTACAAGTGATTTTATTGTTTTCCACATACTTTTTTGATCTACACAGTTATTAATTTTGTTGTTGACATAAGTGTTTTTAGCAATTGAAATTTCTGATTTGTACTTATTTCTGTATTTTCTGTAATTGTTCCAATGAAAATCTCCATTAAACCACACTGCAGTTTGGTATAGTTGTATTTTTATGTCCTTCATACGTTTTAAACGATTAGTAAACCAATGATTTGTTGAAAAAGTTTTTGTTCTTTTAGTTGTAATCATTGGGGCAATAGCAGCATTTACACTTTTAATCAAGATATCAGACATTTTATTATAATCAGAAGTTGTGGAGCCACGATTAATTTCACTGCAAAGCAGGTTGTTACGAAAGCTTATATTATCAAAAACTAATGTTTTTATCTTTTTTACGTTTGAAATTGCAATTTCTTTTTGTACAGTAATATTTATTTCTAAGGATTCATGATCGCTTATTTTCATTTTAAGATTAGTTTTGGCATCAGTGTTTTCTATGTTTGTCAACACATAATCAATTAAAGTTGATGTTGTACTTGTTATCCTTGTAGATTGACTTACAATTTGTTTGAAAAAGTTGTCATTTATCACTTCTTCTAATCTGATTTTATGATTATTATTATCGAACCAATCAATGTTAAAATCGCCCATAACAAGATAATTTTCACGTGCATCTATTTTCTCCATTTCTGTTTCAAAAAAATCAATAAAAATGCCTTCCGGCGATTTCTGTTTATTAGGTGATCTATAAACACCCACCAAGTAATATTTATAATTATTATTTTCAATTTCAATTTTCAACCACCAAAACATTTTATCTGTAGACTTGCAATCTATTATTCTAATCTTCCAATCTTTCTTTACGTAGAAACACACACCCCCTGTATGTCTTGATATACTATTACACCTTACAATGTTATAGTTTTCCAAAAATATTTCACCGTCATCAATATCATCAGTTAAATGCGTTTCTGCTATACATAAGAAATCGACTTTTTCTTCAAAACATATAATTTCTAGTTGATTAAAATTGGCACACAATCCTCCAACATTAAGATACATTCCTGTAATAGAGATTGGTTGCTAATACGCTGTTCTTTCTGTCTCCAGCTTATTTTTCCGCTGTAAAATACGGCAATCACCACTTCTAGAATCATGATTTGTATCAATATCTCGTAAATTTAAACGTTCTTTGGCTTTAACACAATTTATACATTTTGAAAAATTATTTTTACACTCCTTGTAAGAATGACCGGTTTCACTGCATTTAGCACATATCTGATTTTCACTATTACATTTCTTTGCTGAATGGCTAAATCCCCAACATTTAAAACACCTTGAAACATTACAACTTTCATAGACAGGGCATCTATCCCATTCAATGTTTATTTTCTTCTTTCTCATAATAATTTCAAAACCATTTCCATCCGTTTCTATTATTGCATTACACACTCTTGGATTCTTAAATGACCTATACACTTTAACACACTCTAAGTAGTTGCATTCAATATCATTTTGTTTTTTTAAAGCCTCAACAATTCGATTTTTCTCCAATTCCTCATTCATACCAGTTAACAATATTCTTGGTCTCCTCATTTTTGGAATCTGCACTTCATATTCATTACCCATTTTCTCTTTAATTTCATCAGATAATACATTACGATCATTATCATTTTGGCATCTAATGGCTACTGCCCCATCATTTCTCTTTGTAATTCCTTTAACATGCACATTAAGAGAAGAAGGCTTAATTTTCTCTTTTATTTCTTTTTCTGTTGATACACTATCTTGTTTGTTTTTGGGTTTAAGAATAACGGGCATATTATTTGTTGATTTTTTTAACTTACTGGCATACGTTTCTTTTTCTACATTTACTTGATTTTTTTTAATTTCTTTTACAATTTCATTTTTTGCTTCCTCCACGCGCTCTTCATTTAATTCTTATTTATTTAATTCTTTAGCCATTTTTCTTCATTTTCTTTGACAATATTTAATAAATTTTTATAATTTTCATTAGTTATTTTTATAAAATTTAAGCATTCATCACATCTGATAAAAAGAATTGACCATCGACTGAAATGCCCACGCTGAGTTTAATTGTGCAAACAATTTTTTTCGGCCATTTTTCCAACTCTCCGCCAAACCCTGAAAAAGTTTGTTTGAGGTGGAGTATCCGACAATCCCTTGAGATTCTATGCTCGTTGGTTATAGTTATAAATTACAATACATCTTAAAGCTCAAAGCCTTAGCATAATTCACAGGCTAGCCATCCCTGTCATCCCTATTTACTATTTCCCAGTATAGAGGATACGAAATGTCATTTTCATTTACACATTTGCTTTACACCAATGAAATATTGAGATACCGGGCGTTTTTTATAAAGTACGGTTAAAAACGCATTATTACAATTTGACGCTTAGTGGGTTAATGCACTCTGGAGTATTATACACATATAATCATAATAATAGATACACCGAAATATATATTCCAAAAACAAATAAAAACTATATTTCATAAACATAAAAAAGTGTGTTCCAGTTTTGTTAGTTGTAACAAATGAAAATAAATAATTTACATAAATAACTGAAAAAATTAAGGTAAATATATACATATGTACATTTTTCGTGCTGCTTATGGTGCTGCTTAGATACATTTGGGAAAAAATTAAATAAAAAACCAACTTAATTTATTCTTTAGAATAATTCATAAATATTAAAATGAGACTAGTATCCTGTATAACCGCCTTTGTTTTGTACAACTTCCTGTACTCTTGTTTACATACTAGATAACTGGTTTCTGGCAGGTTTCTTGTAGAATCTGGTACCAAATTTTTTGTGGCTTATCCCAAAAATGGTCCTTATTTTTGAAAACTTAAGTTGGTAGCCTTTACTTCAACTCACTCCACAAGTATGCAATTGAATTCAAGTCAGGTGATTGACTTTACCAATTTAAAACTTTTAACTTTAGTTTTTATAAAACAATTAGGAGCTGTACTTGGAGTCGTTATCTTGATAAAAGACCCAAACTAAAGGCATTTCTTCTTTCGCATATGGAAACATTACATTTTGTAAGATATCTCTGTAACCAGCTGCATTCATAGTATCTTTAATACAACATATCGGACCAACTCTATACCAAGAGGAGCATCCTCAAATCATTACATTTCCACCACAATTAGGTAAATTTAATGTGAAATTCTTTACCTTTATGGCGAAGGACATTCCTTTGGCAGTTATTTCCAAATAAATTAATTTAGGTTTCGTCACTACATAATCGGCCTTATTACGAGTGTCGTAGTCGAATTCGAGACTAAGTCGAATTTGCTGAAAATTCGTTAAAAACACAACTTTTGAAAAAATTTTTAATTTGATTCACCATATATAGCACTCAGATTCAAAAAATCCAGCATCAGAGTTTCATTTATTTATAATTTCCATTATATACAAAATCATTTAATATGGAGTCGAAAATTTCGACTACAAATTCGACACTCGTAATCAGTCCGAATATTTTTCTCAAATTTTTTTTACCCTTAGTTCCTGACCGGTGTGTTCTTTTCGGAATTTTATTCTCATCGTTATATTTTTTTACGCCTGAAGGGAACCTTTCTTGCAATTTGCCAGAGTAAGTTTGTTATTTAGTTAGTAGCTTTAATTAACCATATAAGGCCCTAAGGGCTCGGTTATGTAATTGAAGAATTAATAAAAAAAAAAAAAAATTGGCATGCTGGAGACGACGGCCAACAATTGGGAGACTGATTCCATCTGCAATATAAGCATAAATTGTCATTGAAGATATGGAAGGATATTTTTTGCCATCTCAACAATACTTCGATCTGTTTCTGGACTTGTTTTAAAAGGTATACCACAATCTTTTTATCTTTTGTCTTTTTTGTAATGCACGCATTAAGTTATTGGATATTTCTCGCAAACTTTTTCCTTGTTTCTTCGTTGTTCAGCGCTACAATATTCTTATCTTCCCATTTTATTAAAAGGTTCGCTTTTAATACACAATTTTTTTTAGTTAAAATTTAAATATCCTTCCCTTTTTATATTGTACAAGACAATTATGAGTTAGATTTAAATTTTTTAATTTATTCACCATTTTGTAATTTGAAAGCCTAGTGGCCAATTAATAAATTACAATATTCCACTCACTTAAGATAATCTTAATTTAGAATTTATAAAACCCTGATAAGAAAATATATTTATTTGCTACTCTAAAAAATATTATAATTATTATTTTTGATATCCCAATTTAAACGAGAAAGAAATAACTATTGGCATTATGAACTATGTTGTAAAAAAAATTATCAGAAAGATAAGAAGATTGTAGTTATTGAAAATTATTCAAAAGCCTCCCTTTATAAGTATGATCAGTACAATTGAAACGCCTTAAGGACGCTGGCAGTGCATTAAACAACAAGACCACACGCCTTTGAAAAGATCGACTTACCCAAGGAGTATTGAATGGTACAATTAGACGATTAGACCTAGTGGATCTGGTAAATCTAAAGAAATTAAATATAAACAACGGGCAATTTGTACTAATAACACGATAAAAATATAGCAGGAGACGTATTTTAATAAAGTCATTAAATGACGTTCCAAGAAAACAATTAACGTGTTGTGTAATATGTTCACGAATTCGCACTGAATATATATATCTTATCACTCTGTTAAAGAGCAACTGAATATCCCTAATGTTATAACCCCAAGTACCAGAAAATACCTCCACACAATAAAAAATTACAAATAAATCAAATGTATCTATTATTATATATATATGTATATATTCCTCTAACTCCCATTGGAGCATAGGGCGCTAATAACAGCAGATCGCCATCTGACCCGATTTTGAGCGATAGATCTTAATTCGTTCCAAGATACACCTAGTCTATTATTATGATCAACAATTTCATGTACTTCAAATGAAAACCAAATGATTACTAATTTAAAATTAACGTGCTTGCCATGGTTTTATTTCCATTGTCACAGTAAACTGTTTAGGAAAAAAATTAAACTTCAATAATATAGGGTTTCGAAGAATATAAATTTTTTCATAAATTGACTAGGTGTCTCTATTATTATGATCATGTGTGTATCTCAAATTCAAAGGTTAGTTTTCGATAAGTTTTTAAATGATACATATTAGGTCCGTTCCTTTACGTTACCGCGGGAACCTTGGGATCCCAATCTTACCCAAAAAGCGTTCCCGTACTCGAAAATTGGGTAAATGAGAGCGTTCAAGAGAATGAATTTGTGTTTCTCTTTTTACCAAAGTTACTCAGACTTTTTCTTCGGGTAACTTTGGTAAATTGTAAAACTAACAGCTGATGAAATGATAACAAAAACAACAATGGTGAAAATAAATTGAAAAATTAAATTAAACAAACCAGTTCGCCGTGAGTCGCCGAGGAAGAAGGTCGTCGTTTTATCCGTATTAATTTTTTTAATAGGAAGCAACGATTGTATTTTTTTGTTTTGCGATACTCTAAAGCGTGTCTCAGCATGCCGTTAGACTGTGGAGTCTAACCATATGCAAACCGTTCGAATTCCGTTGGAGACATCGTTTACGCTTCCATTGCTTACGGCAATGGTTGTTTGTGTGCGCGTGTTCGTCTTTCGGCATTCGTTCATTTTTTAAAATTAATGGAAGTATGGCATATGGCGTCTATACAGACGCCATTTTAAATTTTTGAAATATTGGAAGCAAAGCTTCGGAATTGGTGTTGGCGTTTTAAAAGGCCAAATAATTTTCCATTATATATTAATGGAACCTTCATTGGTGGCTTGCTGTCAATGGAGTAACTTAAAATCAAACAAACAAATTAAACAAACCAATATGCAAAAGAAATGTGTTATTTATAACAATTAATTGAAAAAAATCAATAAGAATTTTTAAATGCAAATAAATATTTGTTTATTAAATTTTTCACTCAATTGTACGCGTTTTCACCTTTTTCTTTGAAATGCATTTTTGGGCTCGAAAAGTGGTTTTGGGTAATTTTGTCTTTTGTGAGAGGCTTTTGTGTTTACTCTCATTTTACCGAACTTTACCCAAAAAGTAAAGGAACGCACTTATTGTTTCGATACGATATTAAATGGCGAGTTTGTAGGTCCATAACTCGGAACCGGGGTCGACGATAAAGTGTTGGTGAACTCAGCATAAAATTTCTATCGATCGTGAAAAATGAAACAAATCCCAGTTATGAACGTAGAATTTGGCCAAAGATATTCTCTAGCTATGGTGGAGGGTACAATAAGAAAAAAAACCCTAAACAAATTTGGCCAAAAAGTGAAAGTCATTGCTGTTTAATTCGTATATCGTTTGCATAAACTATATGAATAAATTGAATCAACTTGTTATTACGAACATAATTTAATTTGCTAACTTGATTTAATCAGCTAAATAGGTTAAATTTTGTTTATAAATATGCAATGAATACAAATGTTAAGCCAAATAATTTTTATAACAAAAGCTCCATATTTTGTTCCTTTAATGAAAAAGTGTTTAAAATCAATATGGCCTCAACAGCTCTGTTTGTATAAATAATTGAAGAAAATGTTAACAGATCAACTCACATCTTGGAAAAGGTCAAAATTTATTATAAAAATAGTAATTATTTCTGTTTAATTTATATTTTGTGAAACACTATTTAATCGCGCTCCGATTTACCGTTCTATTGCATATGCTTGCTTTTATACACTTTAAATATTTTTTATATAATCACTTTAAACACGTTTTTTAATATACTAACATTTGTGAAACTTTTTTTTATTAAGTTCCAGTCAATATTAAATAAATTGCTGCGAGAAAAAATTAACTTACAATGAGCTACCGCTGATTTTTTGCAAACAAATGCAAAAAAGATGAAATTATCAATGCTGCCAACGCATGTTGTAAAAAATCGTAAATTTTCTTTAATAAATCGTCAAAATTATTATTTGAAGCTGCCTACACACTAGGGAACATGGCCTTTTTTTATGAATGTTGAAATGTGTATATCATTGTGTCTGTCATGTTGACCTTCGTCTTTACAAAATTTTTTGATATTTTTTGTTTCCAAACTCAATTTTTCATCGTATGTATCGATGATACTGTTTTTACTATATTTAGTTAATTGAATTGAATTGCAGTAACGCTATCAGGAGCTTTTGCAATTTACGCATTTGAGAAAATGAAAATGACGACAATTATAAATAATGAAAACTGCATTAATTTTATAAATTAATATATTTGCGAGAATTATGGGACATAAAATGTGATAACTAAAACAATAAAACTAAAAAAGCAGCAGCATATGGAAAACTAACAATTAACACATGTTCTGTCACGAATGTTCCCCAGTGTGTAGGCAGCTTAATACCCGCTAGATGAAAAATAAAATCGCTAGATCTGTCGAGAAAATCGCTGTTCTGGTAATAATGTTGGCGGCAGTGAGTTGAATTTTGTGTTCTTATCAATGTTGCCACTTTTTGAATAATTATTCAAAAACGGGACTGTTTACAAATTCGTTGGATAATTTTTGAATAATGACATTTTTGTGTAGTTTTTGTGTAATTTCACTTTTTACAGAAATTTTCGTAAATTTTATTCTAAGTCCAGGTCTAATTAGTCGATATTTAGATAAAATGAGTTTGTCTGCAAAAAGCACTAGAACTGTTAAAGTTTTTATAACAGTTTTAGTGCTTTTAATGTAAAGAGATTTTTTTGTAGTAACATGGCGCCTTATAATTCACTACTTGTATGATATTTGTAGGTAAACTGTAGTTAAACATCACGTTCCAAATGTCAGCAGAATAGGATAAAATTTTCGGATATCCATTAAAAAAATTTGGAAATTTTTTGTGAAAATGAAAAATCTTTATTTTCACCCACGGAAAAGATTCGTTGGAGTTCGATCAAAACCAATAAATTTATTTGGTAAGAAGTTATTTTGACATTACCTAAACCAATTAATAAATCGGAAATATGGTATTGGGAATTAAAAATAGGGAAAGGAATTAAAAAATAAACCTATTACATATCCAACTAATGATATTTCCAATGAACTTAAAAATTAAAATACGTTTATATGTTGTGTTCATTGGAAATTTGAGTTCAAAATTGTTGGAGGGCTCTGGGAAGAGAATAACTAGCAACTGGGAAATATTTATTTATAAAACACATACAAATGAAAGTACCCTTCAAAGAAACTTACATACATAGTTCTGAAAGAAGAAATGTAGACAAAGATTCTTCAAACAATTAATCTTAAAAAAAAGTCAAAAATGTAGTTTTTACTTTTAAACTTGTGGCCCGTCCAAACTTTAACTCAAAATTATTTTGGTTCCGACAGTATGAAAGACCAGCCATTAAGAAATGTCTGAATTATTTCCCAAATATTTTGATTCTACTCTAATATGTGCAGGAGAGTTGGTCCAAAGGGCCTCATATTTGTATTTTGTAATTTTTTGTATATAAAATAGACATTCTTTGAAATAATATAACAAAAAATTTTTAATTATTTTTAGTGTAATTTCCTATGGTTTTGGATAATTTTTGACCTACAACTGTGTAATTTTTTGCTCTACTGGTGGCAACACTGGTTCTTATATGGTTCTTATCAGTAAATTGATAGTTTTTATAAAAGTTAATGTTAAGATGGCTTCTCTTTATGACGATTTGCCTTTGGTAAGTTTTAATTAAAAAAAAATACATTTTTTGTAAAAACAAATTGTACTTTTAAGGAGCACCCTCGAAAATTGATACCGGCTTTGTGTCAACAATTTTATCATTTAGGTTGGGTTACTGGTACTGGTGGTGGTATTTCTATAAAGATAAAGTAAGTATTTTGATTATATATATTTAATTTACATTCAGTTTCCAAAACATCAATGCACAAATACAGTCAAAAATTATAATGCGGTATTGCCAGATATTTTGCACAGGGTTAACCTAGTGTCTTCAAATGCAAAGAAATTTGAAAATAACTCACAAAACAACAATGAAAATAATTTTGTTGTTGCTTTGTGTGTTATTTTCAAAATTCTTTGCACATTTCATTGCATTTGAAGACACTAGGTCAAAATTATTTTCGTTGTTGTTGTTTTGTGTGTTATTTTTAAATTTTTTGCACATTTCATTGCATTTAAAGACACTAAAGGTTCAATTAGACGTGCCATAACATAACGCCATAGCCGTAACCATAACGCCATAGCAGACAACCAAAATTCAATTGGTATCTACGGTTATGGTTATTGCGTTATGGCATGTCACCTATAATCGAATACATTGTAGCCCATAAGATTGGTTAGAACAGCTGTTTTATATGGTTATGGCACGTCTAATTGAGCCTTAAGTAACGCAATAAAGCAATAAGGGTGGGTCTCGTACTGTAGGTTTAACTTTAACTTAACTATAAACAAAAAAAATGTGCCAAATCTACTTATTAATTTAAAAATTTTAATTTGCATTTCCAACCACTGAAATGACATGCCCAAGTATGATCACTATCTTCAAATTTTCTTTTTATGCTTTTTAAATTTGTATGTGTAAATTCATAAATAGGTCCATTCGAATACTGGATAATTTGTACAAATTTTTACTGGATGGCGTTCGTTAAAACAAATACTCAGTAAACAGAAAGAAAAAAAGAGAGAATAAAGTGACAGTTCTATGATGAGAGTTTCTAAGTCTTCTTCTTGACAATTTTTACTGGACAAATTTTTGCCAGTAAGAATTTGCAAGCAGAAAAAAACATGTTTCGAAAACATGTATGTAAATAAAAAAAATTATTTTCCAATTATGTTATTTTATGGAAATGCAAAGCAGTAAAACTTTCAAAATAAATTATGGAAAACATGAGAAAACCTTCTAAAAATTGTCTGCTAAAGATTTAAAATAAAAAATTATCTTCTTCCATAGCGACCAGTTAAAATTTATTTGTATATTTGGTGTTGTAATCAGCTATGTCTACAAACTTGCAAATTGTTGCAAATTTTCTTTTCGCGTACATGTTTGGGAAAATTTGTACTGAGCAATTCTTACTGGACTTGACTGGGAAAAGTAATCGAATGGACCTAATGATTTATAAAGTTATAGAATGTTTACAATGGGTCTCATACTTCAGGTTTAAACTTTAGTTAATAGTTAACCCAAAAATTTGTTGTTTTGTGTACATTTTTTTGACATTTTCTTTTGTTTATAGTTAAGTTAAACTTAAACCTACAGTATGAGACCCACATTTACAAAACAATTTTTTTATACAAAATTTGTTTCATAAGCCTCCTATAACTTTATATAGCATTTATGAATTTGTACATTAATGTACAATTGTTGGCGAAGTTATTACTAAGAAACATGACAGACTATAAAGTTTCTGAGAACTGATTCCAATTCAGCATTAAAAAAATAATATATGACTAGAGAACGCAAAGCTATATAATTTGCTTTGGGTTTGCAACGAAATACATAAATAACAATGACCATTTTTTTTAATCACTGGATTTATTTCTGGATTTATTTTATTTTGTTAAAAAATCCATATTTTCTTTTTTAATTTTCAAAATTTTATATTTTTGTCCAAATCTAACACTTATTCCCTAATATAATGTGAAAAAAATTTTAATTTTGCGAAAATGCAATTTCTGGAATGAAATTAATCTAAATCCAAAACGGATTTATTTTTTAAATCCATTTTGGATTTAGCTTATTTCAATTCCTGTGTTCACATTTTTACAAAATTTATTGATTTTCTTTCACATTACATTGGCGAATAGTATTAGATTTTGATAAGAATTATAAATTTTGGAAATTAAAAAACAAAATTTGAATTTTTTAACAAAATAAAATAAATCCGAAAATAAATCAAGTGATTAAAAAGAACGGCCAATATTTAGATACCCAGATTACTTTTGAAATTTTTCAGTTACCTAATTTTTGTTAGCCCTATTTTTCAGTATCGGTAATCAAAGCGAAAAAAATATATATTTTTTTTTTCAAAAATACCTCATGGAACTTATTTAAACTTTATATTTAAACTTTCCCAGGAACTTGCTGCAAAAAAATTAAAAAAATATAAAAAAAAATAAAACTACATATCGTTGCTGCGCCTAAGAGAATAGCTATGTTTTCAATAATTATTTGTGGCGCAACTAAATTATCTCGTTATTTTGTCTCTTCTCTATGTTCTTTGGAAGTAATTCTTTCATAAATGGGAAGTTTGGAGTTTTGTTTATACAAGTATAAAAAAATAATTCCAAAAAATTTCGTGAAAGGTTGAAATGAAGCTGTTTTGTAGGTCACTTCACAAAAAAGTTTTTCGACAAATAGCTAATTTCTTAGGCGCAGCGACGATATATATATTTGGGGACATGTGCATAATCAATTTTAAAATGTATAGTTCATAAAACAAATTTTTCATACAAAATTATGCCTAAATTCATAAATGTTTCATAAAGTTAAAGTGTGTTTACAAAAGAAAGTTTTCATACAAAATTATGTCTGTTCCCGTACTTTACCGCAGTTACCCAAACTAGCCAAAAGGCGTTCCCGTACTCTAAATTGTGTGTAAATTGTTGTTGTTTGGGCTGTTTTGGGTTCCCGCGGGTACCCGCGGTAACGTACGGGAACGCACATATTCATTCCATAAACTTCATATTAATTTATAAATGTGTTAGAAGTTATTCAAATTGTTATGCATAATCACTTTATTCTATAGCGATGAAATTTTTATAGCTCCAAGTGGCGTACAAAAAGAACGTATATTACCAGAAGATTTATTTGTACAAGATCAGGAGGGTAAAGATATACAAATTCCTCCCGATTATAAGCAGTGAGTCTTCAATAAGAATCTACTCCTTTTAACGTTTATTAAATAGGTTTTGTTTTTGAAGTTTATCAAAAAGTCAGTGTACTCCACTATTCGTGTTGGCTTATCGTCATCGTAATGCTGGTGCTGTCATACATACTCATTCCCAACATGCTGTAATGGCTACACTTTTGTGGCCCGGGAAAGAATTTCGGTGTAGTCATTTGGAAATGATTAAGGGTGTATTTGATGATGATTTAAAACGCTATTTACGTTATGATGAAAAATTGGTAGTGCCTATTATAGAAAATACTCCATTTGAAAGAGATTTAGCGGATTCAATGTATGCGGCAATGATGAAATATCCTGGATGTTCGGCAGTTTTAGTAAGACGTCATGGGGTGTATGTTTGGGGATCGACATGGGAAAAGGCTAAAACAATGTAAGAATTTTGAAAAATGTTAAATAGTTATCTTGCACAGTAATCTTTGCGATTCTTTAACCACTTTTTATTATTCTCTTTAAAAGGGCTGAATGCTATGACTATTTGTTTTCCATTGCTGTAGAAATGAAAAAATCTGGGCTGGATCCTGAACATTTCCCATAAGTAGTAAATTGCGTAACTCTCATTTTGCTCAAAACACAATTGTTTTTGTATATTTAATTATAAAATAAATTCTCATAAATGAAAAAAAAAACAATTTTTCAACATAAAAACCAAAAACCTTTGAAATTTCATTTACTAATGACTTAGACAAATCTTAAATGTAACAGGATTATAGGCAAATTTTGTACAAAGCCTTCTACTACTTTCTTTTTTGGTAAACCAAAAAATGGCAACTTAACCATTAATATAAATCACTAAACTTAAGCATTAAGTTGATTTTTCATCTCATACGGCGCATTTTGCGTTCCATTTTACGTTGCTTTTTCTCATTGACTTCAGGTTCTTCTTGGGAATTCCTTTGATCTAACCAAGGTTTAATAACACTACCCCAAAGCATCCATAAAGCCCTGACGGGAGCCAATAGCAATAGAAACCAAAAATAGTTTGAGATTAAAACCAATAACATGGTACCAGACGTTAGTATAATCAAGTCTTTAACATTTCTGAAAAGTAATGGTTACTTGTTAATGCATTGCATACTTGGCAAAGATTTTTACTTACTCTGCAATACCTCCCTCCATATTTAAATCATTTCCAGAATCTAATACAGCTCCAGATTCACTGAATTTTGGTTTCGACATAAAAGCCATAAACTGATAGGCTGCACCCAAGATCAAGAGACCCAGAACGCTCATAATCTGTATATTAACAAAATTCACTTTTACTATATATATTTCAGTTTTGTTATTCTCTTGCATACCACTGTTACTTTGCTTATTTCAAAAAATATAAAGTTTACCAACAACGATGCAGCTACACTTCCCAATGCCATATTACGATAAAAGCATAAAGTTCCCTTGTTTTCCTCAACAATTTGTTTGGCCCCTTTAGTGCCTTGTTTACCCTTTGGTTGTGGCTATTGTAAAGATATTTTTTTATAAGTGTTTGTCCATACGTATGGTTAATTTTTAATACTTACAACCATTTGTGTTAATTTAATAGAAAAATTAAAATATAAAAAGAAATATGCCCTGGCCAAACTCTGTTTTTTTCTGCTCCAAGGGGTTTTTTTTTTTTTTGTTTAGTTTGGGACCCAAGCCAAGCGGGTCAAAATCGGCGACTCGCCGCCCCGGTTAGTTTAAACGAGTTGTTCAACCGCCTCCGCCTGACAGCTTGAAAAAATCGTGTTCTTTTTTTAAGTTGTTCTAAAGTGACTTTATTAGGCCCTTGAGACGATCAAGCTGCTGTACAGCTTGGCTTGATGGTTCTGTGTATTTGTTTTTGTAATTTTCATCGAACAAGGCATTACACGATCAAATACTGTACATGTTGTACCGCCGCTTATCACTTTTAAAACTTAAAGAGCTTAAAGAATTATTTAATGTGCTTGTTAAAAATTGATGTGATTTGAAATAAATTTCATTCCGTGATAGCATTCTTATGGAATTAATTCGATAGCTTAATTCACAAGTCTTAAATTATATGAATTGATTCTATTTTGAATGATTTCAAATTTCTTTTTTCAAATTCAAATTTATTTATTCAACACAGTCTGAGCTGACTTCATTTACGGTGGGTCTTATACTGTAGCATTACTGTAGATTTAACTCTTTGAACAAAAGGAAATGACGAAAAATTGTATACAAAACAACAACAAAATTTTGGGTTAACTATTAGTTATAGCTTAAACCTGAAAAGTATTTTTATTTTTTGGAATGAAGCTTTTGAATGAATTATTAAGGAATGGTATATGAACTTCTTAAAATCTTAATTCCAATTTTCGTGAATTAGCTTAAATAGAATTCTTTGGAAGCACTGGCTTTATCCCGTGTATTACATAATCAAATGCTGTACATGTTGTACTACATGCCTGATAGTCTCCAGAGTACCGATTCGGGAAAGTTTGTGAAACGTTGAAAAATATTTTTCACTCGTTTAAAAGTAATGATAAAACATGACAACTTTTATCACTTCACCGCTTGCAAACTATTCAGAATCGGTACTCAGGCTGCTTAAAAAATAGAAATTACAAATTCATAAACTATTCAAGACGAGTATTTAACCGCCGCCGTACCTAGATTGGAAACGCCGCTGATAATGTAGGGTCAGTGTTCTACTCTTGAGTTGATTATATGTTGACACGCGTCAGAAAACACGAAAATAGGTGTCAAATTTTTAACAGGGATGTTATTTGACTAAATTGACGTCTACACGAGACATAAAATTATGTCAAGAAATATACACGCAACAAATAAAAAGTGTATAATTATAGAAGTACTTGGGCAAAATACAGCTTCAAAGTATTATGTGTAAGTTAATAAAAAAAATATATGTAGATTCAAGCCTCATTCATACTGAACCCAAAACTAATAGTTTTCAAATTTAATGTGTTTTCGATTGTCAAATCCCATACAAATTTCAAATCGAAATTAAAAAAAAGGTTACTTCTAGTTTTGGGTTCAGTATGAATAAGGATTTACCAATTTTTAGTTTTTGTCAACTTGCCTGACTTTTTGACCCATTCCATTTTCACGCACTTCGAAATATGATAAGTTACCTAAGTTTTCTCTTTTGTAACTTAAGCCCAAACCACATCGTGAAAGTGCCAGTGGACAGTGGCAATGCTGTCAAACTTTGTTCTTGAATTTCGCGAAGAAGATTCAAATTTTTTTTTAATTTCTGATTGTATTTTGTTTAGAAATAGCTCTTGTTTATTTAGAAACTTTTCTAATTTCTCGGCAGTGACAAATAAAGAAAATATAAAAACTGCTTTATCGACAAAACGTCGAACTGCGGTCGACACTGCGCTTATGTGGCTTTATCTAGAAATTATTTTATTAGAGATACACTTAGCTAAAAAATTTTGGAGTTGTATTTTCCCTAAGTACTTCGGAAATTTTTTGCGTGTACATGAAAAACAAGATCATCAAAAAAATGGTTGCTTTGGATGAATGTAGAGTTTTTTAGTTTATTTACGGTAGGCCTTCTGCTGTACACGTAAAAAATAAAAAGGGTGAAATCACATAAAATAAGGGTATAAGCTACATAGTTTAGGTATGTATTATAGCTCTACCCAAGTTTTTGATACAACTTATATAATATACTTAGTAAAACAATAAGAAAACAAAAACGAACGATAGCAATACAAAAAATACTGTAATTATTTCTTACTCTTTTTTTTTTGGAATTGTTAGCAATAATGTATTTAAGTTAGGCTTTATTTCATTTATTAATTTACATTAAATTATTTAGTTTTTTCCTTCTCCCTTATTGAAACAATTTGATTAGTTTAATTAATTAGTTATTTCTTTATTTTATAAATAATATTAGTACGTTATATTGCACGCTTATTATATACAATAGATGTGTATTATACTAAAAATACTTAATATTAAAGATAAAATTACATTATTTATTTTACTTGTTTGACCTCATATAGCTTCCTTCTTTCTTCCCTTCTTCAATGAAATGCAATCCTTTTATAAATTTCACACGAATTTCATTATGGGGATTAAAAAGGCACCAAATATGCATTAACATAGCAAAAATATAATACCACGTCACGACTTGTTCACGTTACATTTGCGCTCGAGTAACGAGTACAAACTGTCATTTATTATCATTATTTTTAAATGAGTGAAAAATACTTTTACACTGCTTCACAGCTTTACAAACATTTCGGAATCGGTACTCTGAATAACAGTCCATATTAGTCTTGAAATAGAGTTGCCTTTGGAATTTTTATGTATTAGTGACATATCATGTTAAATAATGACATTCGGCAATTACATGAGATTCAGCCTTTAGTTGATACTGTGATAGCCATATTCTAAAATACCAGAAAATCAACTCTGTTTCCAGACTAATATGGACTGTGCTCTGGATAGTAGGATAACATGGTTGCACTGATCACGCAAATATATTAGCGACAGCAAGAGGTTTAACTTTTAACAAAATACATAGTAAAACAGCAACAACACGATAACACTTTCTCGCCGTTTGAAAAATAAAAAAAAGGGAACTTTAACTTCTATGTACTCTGTTAAGTTGCGTTTACTCCCCGTTTCCACATGCAAGTAAATGGTTGCAAGTTGATAATACGTATTATCACCGAAAATTTCGAAAATTACCGAAAAAACATGAAAATTTTACAAGTGTCCACACTACTTGCTGCAAGTTCATTTTTAAAATGTCGTCGAAGGCATAGGTTGTCACTAAATAGCACTCAGGTATTGCCAAGTATTCAATATTAAAACAAAGCTGGGAAAACATTTGTTCTTAACAATTTTTTTTTTCAAAAACTTTTAAAATTGATATTTTAAATTACCATTAAGATATGCCGTTGTGTTCTTTTTTACTTTTTTTTTACAAATAAATACAAAATATGTTGCATTACAACTTTTACTTTACCAAATACTAGTAAATTAATAGAAAACATTACTAGGCAATACTGTTTTCTTTATTCTGTCATTTTACTTGCCGCAAGTATCAAAAATCCACTGTCTTCAAAATTTACTTGCAAGTTGAGCCGCAAGTCGTATAAGTGTGACAGTATTAGTGAAAAAGTGTGAGTGTATTGAGTTTTTCGAACTTGCACTTGCATGTGGAAACGGGGGGTTACATCTATTTTCAAATCCCGAGATTTCAATGGAAATCTCGACTCGAAATCTTGACCGTTTACATTTGCACTTTATGACAGTAGCGAGATTTCGATTTGACAACTGCTCTTTGTTTGTAAACAAAGTACGATAAAAAAAATAACCTCAAATTAAAAATATTTCTAAAAACCATTTTATTCATCGGCGGAGTACAATTTACATTATTTTATGTGAAGATCTAACGATCTATGTTAGTAAATTTGTTTTTTTATAAGGACGACAAGCTAGAAGCCAGATTTTGCAATATTTTGGCGGAAGGAAGACATGCACTTCCCAATGCTTTCTTCATAGTTATGCTTCGCGGGAAGCAATACTACGCAACACTTCTTATAATCATTAGTATTAGTATAACTATTAGTATTTCCATTGGGTCTAAAGTCATATTTATTAAATTAATAATAATTTTTTTATTTCATTATTTTGTGTTATTTTAAGATTATTTTTTTGTCAGCTGTTGACCATCGTTGCCACTTTTTCATGTAAAAACTCTACAAATTAAGCCAAATGTGTTGTGTTCTGCAAAAGTCTCCAGATTTGTGAGATTTTCATGAGATTTTTTAGAAATCTCGCAAATTTACGGGATTTCCTTTGTATGGGAAATTTCGGGATTTCACATGAGATTTTCACTGAAATCTCAATTTTAGTCGAAATCTCGGGATTTGGGTGCAGATGTAAATGCAACATTAAGTTTTTTTATTTCATTATTTTGTGTTATTTTTAGGTTAGTTTTTATACAGCTGTTGACCATCGTTGCCACTTTTTCATGCAAAAACTACAAATTAAGCGAAACACAGTGTTGTTGTATTCTGCAAAAGTCTCCAGATTTGTGAGATCTTCATGAGATTTCTTAGAAATCTCGCAAATTTACGGGATTTCCTTTGTATGGGGAATCTTGGGATTTCACATGAGATTTTCACTGAAATCTCAATTTTAGTCGAAATCACTGGATTTGGGTGCAGATGTAAATGCAACATAAACGAGACCTTAGGAAAAATTGCGATTTTTACAATTTTTGTTGCGCTTTTTGCTCTCAAAAAGTTGGCATCACTGCTACTCACTAAAAATCATACTTGGGAATTTTTCAATGGCATCCAAACTTTTTGGCTTGTCACGCCAAAAAATTTCATTAAAATTAATTGCCAATGCAATATTTAAATTTGAGGCAACATATAATTAATGAAAAAAGTATTGCTTAAAGGTATTTTTTATTGCCAAAAAGGAAAATTAAGACAAAAATGTTAAATTTGAGTAGTAATTTTATAAATTTTTGTTTTATTAAGTTTATATAATATTCACTCTTCATTGAGCAATGTCTAGTCTTGAAGAATCAGCCTCTAGTAATGTATATTTGATGCAGTAGCGAATATTTATAAAAATATGCAAATTTTGCATATCACACATTGGCTTTCTTTTTGCAGTCAATTCCAGCAAGAATAAGTACAAACTTATGGAAAGTAAGACAAGATTTACAGTCAATATAAAATTTTCCCCAAAAAGTACGCGAACAGAAAATTTGCAACAATTGCAAATTTGTAGACACAGCTGATTATAACACCAAATATACAATTAAATTGTAGCTGGTCGGTATGGAAAAAGAAAATTCTTGATGTTAAGCAGAAACATAGACTATTTTCCTATTAGAAACATATTAGACTATTTCTATAATTTAATTTGCAAGTTTACTACTTTTATGCAAAGTAGTAAACTAAACTAGTAACATAATCGTAAAATATATTTTTTAATTTACAAAAAATTAATTTATTTAAAAATTTTATTTGTACATTATGGTTTTCTTCTACTGAACGGCAGAAAACAGGCTTTGAATTCAGTGAACTTATTTTATTTTTTTTCAATTCAGTGAACTTATTTTTTTTTCCAATTCAGTGAACTTATAATTTTTTTTTTTTTAATTCACTGAACGTAATTTTATTTTTTTTATTCACTGAACGTAATTTTATTTTTTTTAATTCACTGAACGAAAACGAAATTGAACGAATTCAGTAGTGAATTAATTCAGTAAGGAATTAATTCACTTTTTTCCGTTCGATTTATAAAATTGAACGTGTTCACCAGTGAATTAATTCATTTGATTTAATAAAAAGAACTATTGCAATTGAATTAATTCGTAACAAAATAAATCGAACGAAAGCAAATATGAATTAATTCCATTCAATATATGGTGCTTAGTGAATTAATTCATCGAATTTTTAATTCAGAATTGAAAAATTGAATTAAGGAATTAATTCTTCAAAGCTCTGGGTAAGAATTTGCTAGAAAAAGACAACTCTCATCATCGATCTGTCACTTTATTCGCTGATAGTCTGTTATTTCTGTTTACAGTACAAATTATCTAGTTGGCGAACGCAACTAATGCCAATTGCAAAAGAAAATTGGTATTGCTTGAAAGGATTATGTCAAAAAATTTCATTACACTGGCAATCAAATATTGCCAATGAAATCAATTAATTGGTCCATTCAATTAACTAGTCCCAGGTATGCTATAAACTATTCTCTTTTATTTGACTAAAAATAATTGTTTGTTTATCGGTTTGCACCTTGTACTTTCGGCAAAATACTACTCTCCCAGAGAACTGGCTATATTTTTCAGTATATTCAGTTAAGATTAACGTAAGGAGTAACAGACACAATGAACATGGACAAGTGGATGCAACTTAACAATCAAGCAGCTGGAAGAGACAAAATAGCCCGGTAACATATTACAATTTAACCATGAAGTTTTAATCATTACACTAATTATACAAAACTTATTCAACAGATTAATACAATATGCCTCACGAGCTTTGTGGGATGCTTTGGAATCTGAAGATAAGGCACCGGATATGGTGGAAAATTTTAAATCGTTGGAATATATGTTAAGCACATTCCGCAAATGTATGTAACTAAAGACATATTTTACACTCAGTTTAATCTTTGAATTTGTTGCAGTACTTCGTTTTGGCAAGTGCCTCGATGTTTTCTATGCCAGCTTACGTACTATACACTATCCCGATTTGGCCATACGTGTTACCTTAACAATGGGTAAACTATCACAGGCCTTATTCTTATTTGCTGACCACTTTTTATGGTTGGCTCGTACTGGCCTCTTCAAAAGTATTGATTCCAAAAAATGGGGAAATTATGCCAACAAATACTGGTTTCTGTCGATTATCATGAACTTATGTCGTGATGTGTATGAAATATTCCGTTTATTGGATCTACATAATGCTAGCGTTAGGAGTGGAATTTCTCGTTCTGTTCCTGCGCGCATTCATTCGAGTAAGGACTTTTCCCGTTTGGCTTTGCAATCTTATGCTTTGGTTTTAGGTCACAAGGATGTCCTTGTTGATACGGTTAAAAATGTCTGTGATTTCTTTATACCCTTGACTGCTTTGGGTTACACAACATTTACACCACGTACAATTGGTGTATTGGGTGCCATATCTTCGATAGCTGGTTTAATAGCTTTGCTAGAACCAACATCTAAATTGACACCAGCTTAAAATTTTTATGATATTTCTAAACTTAATGTTAATACATACATATGTATTTAAAACACAAATTGTTTTAGTTAAGACCAAAAATATAATTAAAGAAAATACTTTTTAAAAATGTTGAATTGGTCATTGTGGAGTTCATATTAGGTATGTTATACGTCGTGACCGCGTTTACACTAAATTTGTTAATAAAAACGCTTTATGGTGAAATTGGGTTCCCGCGGCAACATACAAACGTGGCACAAATTTATTATGGGTGTGCCCGGCTCCATTAGTCTCCGCGTTCTGTTACGTATTTGTAATGTACCGTTCAAGATGGCTTTTTGTAGAGTTAAGCTAGAACTAGTTATACGTAACGTAACGAATCAGCTAAATCAATCTAAAATAATAGGTCTGTTTCTTTACTTTTTGGGTAAAGTTCGGTAAAATGAGAGTTAACAAGAAATACTCTCACGAAATGACAAAAATGCACAAAAGTAAACGAACGCGAAAAACCATATTTGAAGCCCGAAAAACAAACGTCAATAGATTTGTGCATTATAGTTCGTTTTCGTGAGCGCTATTTCTAGTTCTTGTTCAATTTGTTGTAAAAATGTAGATATCTTTTCTAGTTGAACCCCTTTTTAAATAAAAAATTTAATTAAAATTTCCTTTTTAGGAATTTCTATTTACAAAAAGGAATACATAGTTTATTAAATTTGGAAAAGAATTTAATATTAAACAAAAGCTTCGATTTATTTACATATTTATCTCTTTAACACATTTAAACAAGGGTCTTCAAAAAATTGTCGGTAATTTTATGGTGTTGTGAAATCACCGATAGGCTTTTGCAACTATTGTACTAATTTTTGTAAATGATAAACATATTTTCTGAATGAATGAAATGAGCAATTGAACTAAAAGAACTATTAGTTGTGAACTAGGTCTTTGGTTCAAATTAGTGAATAGTTCAATTGAACTAGTTGAACCCAACTGATGATATAACAGCTGATAAAAACAATTTACCCAAATTTACAGGAAAAAAAAGTCTGGGCTCTTTCGTGCAAGAAGAACAATAATATTACTCTCTCATGACAGCTCTCATTTACCCAATTGTGCAGTAAGAAAAAATTTTTGGTAAAATTGGGATCCCGCGGGATCCCAATGTTGAGTACCCGAACACAGCTAATGAGTAAAAATAAACTGTCAGCTTTGTTCTTTTAAGTGTAGGCCCATAATAAGAGCGCAGAGGCTAGTGATTTACGCTTTAAGAAAAATAGCGCCCGAAATAACGACGTACAGCGGCCAGGGCTGCCAAATTTGCCGATTTTTCGGCATTTTGCCGATTTTTTATTGAAAAATATGCAAAATGCCGATTTGCTGATTTTTGGTCGAAAAATGCCGATTTTTTAAATTGAAAAACACGCAACTTTAATTTTTTTGTGTATATTAATAAAATAATTCCATCTTTGAAATTCTTAAAGAATTTTCTATTTTACTAAATGAATCTGAAATTCAATAATTGGAAGCTAAATGTACTCTACGCAATATTCTTATACAACTTTCGACATCGTGCAAAGATTCATTTGATTGTATGTCATATTGCAATTTTTGTATTTCTCCAAAATGTAAAAAAAATAATATGCCATATTTTGTAAAAGTATTATACAACTTATAGCAATATGTAGCAAGAAGACGATATGTTGCAAAATTTTAAAAAAATAATTTTTTAATTTCATTTTGAAATCTGATTCAATTTTATCCGGACGATTCGCATCATTTTATAGATTAAATTATTTGCACTTTATCCAATAAATATCTTATTCCAAGAATCAGTTTGATTTTTGTTGACTCATTTTATATAATCAAGCAAATTAATAAAATTTTATTAAATCTTTTTTTTAACTTCACTATTTCCTTGAGCGTAAGGTTTGTTTTTTATATAAAAAAAAGTTCATTATTTTCGATATTTCGCTACTACATTGTGTAGTATCTTCAGGAAATAACAAATTGCAAATCATTTCAACTAAAAATGGTTAAATTCATTTGTACTTCGCGAATTTTTTCATAAAATAAATTATTTAATCGAATCATAATAATTCGATATAAATTGTACTAAATCATTATCTCACTTTATTTCGATATCAAATCATTGATTTAAAGTTATTATATCATAAATTATTCACTGATTCATTAAAACAAAACTTTTATATGCGAATTGATTGAAAATAGAATTATCTTTTTCAGAGAAAAAATATCTAAAAATTGTGGATCTAATTTATATAGTATTGGCATAAGTTAATATCTGAACTAAATTTTTTTTGTTATTATTTAATTTATCTTAAAAACCTTTGTTTCAATTTGATTGCTAATTATTAAATTAAATTTATTTTTAGTGTAAGTATTTTTTTACACTGAAATGCTCTTTTTTTATATATATTTTTAAGTGTTTATGATTTTGTCGATTTTATGCCGATTATTGGGAAAAAGTGCCGATTTTTCATAAAAATGATATGGCAGCCCTGACAGCGGCAGCGACATAATTGAGTATATGTTATATATAACAAGGAGACTTTATGCCACTCATATGTCTCTTAGTTTACTGCAAACATAATATACAAAGCTAAACGATGAACTAACGAGCTACTAATAATGTTCATTACCTCAATTGAATAAAGAAAACAAAATTTTAATAATTTAAAAATTTTATTTTTTCAAAAAAAATAGAAAAAGAGTCCGAAGAGCCAGAAGAGCCATTGATTGTCTTTGTTAGCTGTACTCTTTGATGTAGTGAACACCAGCAAAAATAACAATAGAGTTGACAACATGGGTGAGAGTATGAGAAAGAAAAAATGGGAGAATAACAAAAACCGGCATTAAGAGATTAATCAGAACTGGGTCGACAACGACATGTGCCTTTTCATATATTTTGTATGGGAAGCAAAATGTCGCCATGTCGTCCGGCGATTTGTCGTCGTAATAGAATCTATTCTATTTTCGTGAATACACACTCAAAATATTTGTCAAATAGTTGCCATATTTTTAACTAATTAAGGGAACAGAGTTGCAGAAATTCATATTAGAGTTGCAAAAATTCGTACTTTGTTTACAAAAAATTTATTTTTTTGACAGAAGAAATATAATTGTAAATAAAAATACATAATTTACCGTAAAAAAGCAAAATTAAATACAAAAAAATGTAAAACAACAAGAATTAATGGAAAACCAATTGAATTGGTGAAGAATTGTTGCGAGAAAAATACAACTATATTCTTGTTTTGTTTCAATTTTTTTCTAAACGTCAACAAATGTCGACGGTCGATTGTCGCTGGATTTAAATTATCCGCGACGACTTTTGCTGTCGTCGGTCGACAATCGACACAGTTGTGTTTAACCTCTAAAATAAAATAGATTCTATCTCACAAGAGCTACGCCCATCGATTTTTAAATGTCAAAATCTATGGAAAAAATCACTGCGCTGTTAGTGTAGGCCCAGAATAAGAGCGCAGTGAAAGAAATTGTATCATCTTTCTTTGATTTGAAAATAATTTAAACAGAAAGTGATATTAATTTATGATCTTGAGTCAAACTAAAAATAACATTCATTTACCTAAATATTTATATATTTCTTTTAAGTATGATGATAATAGTGCATGATTTTAGGCTACACAAATTTGTGTCTGGAAAGTTAATGTGCGTACAAACCTTAATTCCTTTTGGTGAAAATTTTAATTTCTTTTGGTTCCAAAATATTTAAGGTTATTCGGATGTAATATGAGTTATAAGAAGCTCTTCTTAAATTAAATATATACTTTACATGTTATTCAATTGACAAAATTTCAATCCATCTGCTGAAATATTAAAACTTTTTTATATAGTACCATACGCAACAAAATGTCTGAAGCTGATGAATCGGAAAATTTTGATTCTGAAATATTTAAAACGAAAAAATGTGGCTCCCATTTTTTTATGCTGTTATTTAAATTTATTTGTTCTTTTTTATAATTTGTTAGAATTACAAAATTGATTGAGTTTGAGTGTATGGGGTACCGAAAGGAATTAAATAAATATGGTATTTTTACATTAATTAAAAAAAAAAAGTTAACGAATACGAATTTTTTCCAGAAAATAAAAATTTTTGGGGATAACAAATTGAAAATTGGGGATTTTTGGGGATAAGAATTTGAAAATTGGGGATAAAGCCTGAAAAAAAACTGGCAACTCTGCTATTATCTAAGTGTGCTATGACGAATAAACAGCACCCCGTTTCTGTATTTCTCGCATCGAAACACTTATTGCAAAAACCATGTGAAATGCAACCCTGCTTTGCTTTATATGGGGTGAGTCGCAGACAATAAAATATATATGCAACCAAATCAGCTAATAATGCGCTGCATGTAAGTTATTTCTAATTTAATTAGGTATTTTACAAAACTACATGTGTCCACAGTTATAAATGTTACGATATCTGAAAGAATTATGACTAAAACTACTGTCCATTTAACATCTCTTAAATCGCCCTGTGTAATGCAGGGTGACCATAAATTTCTCGATGAGAAAACTTCTCGCATCAGATACAGAAACGGGGTACAGGTAAAATTGCTGATAAACGGAGGTTGTGTTATAAATGAAGACCACTAGTGTTTGTTTACATTCATTGTTTATTATTTTGTTCATAAAAAAATGTTGTCAATAGAAAATCTACGATGTTATTGTCGTACATGTCTTGTGAAATTAGAAACTTCCAACGAAGATGCAGATCCGAAGAAATTTGCGATAACTAAATACCCGGATTTGGAACACTTGATAAAAAAGTGTCTTGCTGGTTCTGGCGATGATGACACTCTATGGCTATATACTCCATATATCTGTCGGCCTTGTTTTTATAAGTGGCTAGATTTTCTAAAACTATATCAATTGGCGGTTATAAATGACGACAAAATAAAACAAGTTTTGGAAAAATCTGTACTAAGAGCACAGAAAAAGAACAACGATGAGGGAATTATGCACGATGATAAAAATGTGAGTATGAACTGAAATACTGTTTAATAATATATTCCCAACTGATAAAAACTTTATTTTTCTTTTAGTTTAATGAGTTTTTCATACAAACTGAACAATTGGCTAATATATGTGAAATTGAAAAATATGAAACAACATCTCCTTTTTATAGTGACAACCTTTCAAGGACTTCGGCATGTGTTGTACAACAAAATGAAATAGTATCCACATTAGAGGATCCTACTCTACAGTTGAATAAAGATGTTAGAAATATACCAGCAACAGTTGAAATGGATAAATCTGATGAAGATATATCATCTTTAGAAGATTTTGAGTTTAAGCCCGAAGTGCCAACAAACTTTATATCTAGAAAATCTAAAAAACCTACAAAATGTAAGAAAAAATCATCATGTAATTCAAGAAAAGAGTATAGAACCCGAAAATCATTGATAACTACTCTTTCTGATGGTGATGAAGTCAATATTACTAAGCCAGATGAAGCTAAAGAAAATTCTTCAAAAAAAGTTCGTTATAAATGCGAACCATGTAAAAAATATTTTTGGGAAAAAAATAAATACGATGGACATACGAAGCAAGTCCATGAGGGCGTTAGACGACCTTACCGATGTCAACAATGTGGCAAATCCTATAATCTGTACAAGACTCTTTTACAACATACACGAGAAATTCATACAGAAAAATCGGATCAAGTCTACAAGTGTGAGGATTGTAATAAAATATTTAAAACGGCTGTAATCCTTAAACAGCACTTGACCAATAAACATTCCGAACAAAAAGAGGGTGTAAATTCAATTTGTGATCAATGTGGATTCATTGCCGCAAATCAGTATTCCCTATCGCAGCATATAAAAAATAAGCACACTGAGACGGATCATATTAAATGTGAGCAGTGCCCGAAAATTTTCAAAACTCATTATTCCTTAAAGTATCATATGATGGGTTCTCACAATCCGACGAATATAAAACCATTCAAATGTTCAGAATGTGAAATGGGGTTTACGCGTAAAACTCTTTTGAATCAGCACCGACGCACGCATCTAAAATATACGGAACGCATAAAATGTGATTTTGAGGGCTGTGAGGTACGTTTCGTAAAGCGTGGTGATAAAACTCATCATATGCGCTTGGTGCATTTAAAAGTCAAACAGCATATTTGTGATTTTTGTGGTGAGGCTTTTGGTGCTATGCAAACACTGCGACATCATCGTTTTATACACACTGGTGAAAAACCTTATAAATGTAACGTTTGTGGTCAAGGATTCCGGCAACGAACGGCCATGAAAACACATCGTAAGACACACTTTGGTAAGGATTCAGAGGAGCGACAAGATGTCATTAACAATTTACCGGAAATCAACTTAAGCTTAGTAAATAATTTAAACTAAAAAAATAAAGTTATTAACTTAAAAAGCGGGGTTTAAATGATGTCCAATGATTCCGAGTACAGGCTATAACGGTTATAATTTCCATATAAAAAACATTTATTCTGCTCAATATTGTTTCTTAGGGTGGGTGCGAACTGGGTAAATGAAATCTAAACTAAATTCAGGTTTCCAAATTTCTTTAAAATTTAAAAGTTTTCAAAAATTGTTCAAAGGAATTTTAAACCTTTTTGTCAATTCGTATTTAGTATAGAATTTAATTAGCCACCTCGCACAGGGCCTAATATAAACATTACTCAAATAATAGGTGTTTTTATATCGATTTTTTTGGAATCTAAAAAATGTGTCAATCCAATTTGCTCTACACTGTTTCAAAGAAACAAAATATTCAATTAAGTCTATATGTATGTAACCAACTTTATTAATTTTAAATCTTTCTATTGCAAAGAGTTTGTCAGAATGTTTAGTTTTGTTTTACGTGAGCACTGCTTACATTAAAATGAATTCACTTAATTCATCTATGTATGCATTTTATTTAGAAATCATTATTAGGTACTTAAACGAAAATTAACTATGACAATGAACATTTATCCTTGCCAGTTGTCTGATGTTGATCGCGACCGCCAACTGCTGGTACAGTTGCATTGTTTCGTTGTTGAGCACTGTTGTCAGCAGTTTCATTTCGTCTATTACGATCATTAGTCTCATCCAACTCCATTATCGACAATGCTATAGCGCGTGCTAATGCTTCGTCTTCCGTCTGAAAATAAAAAGGAAACATTGAACTTATGTTTCTATTATTTTAATGAATTTCGTACTGAAAAGCAAACTTACCATATTTCCCTGAATAGTTTGTGTTTGTCTAGAACCCGCAGTTAAACGTTCAGATGCTGCAGCTCGAACTGCTGCCATAGTGGGTTTGGGAGCTGAATTAAATAATGTACTTGGTGGTTTTTGCGTACGCCTTTGTTCAGCAGCTTTTCTAAAATTCGTTAATTACTAAAATTAATAAAAAATTAACCAATGTTTTAAAATTTCATACTTACTCTGCCATTGCCCGTTGTTGATATAACTGACTTGAGATGCTGGATCCACTCTTTGACTGACATTCATGATCGGTTGTATGACGATGACGTAAACAAAAGTTTAGTTTACATTGAGAACAATTAACAGGTATCAATTCTTTTCGTTTGCACGATTTGTATGAACAACGGTTTGTAAATATTTTTCGAGAATCTGATTTACATTGTTGGTCGATATGTTGGCCTACAGTAAGATCGGGTTCGACGCCAGGTGCAGTAGGTACTGGTTCCCCACATAAAGGACACAGGGGCACTTGATTGTCTTTACGCAAGCCGGATGAACAGCTGTGATGTTCATAATTGAAGTGAGAGGAACAATATACTTGATTACAAGCATCACATTTCATGGGTAAAAAGTCTGCAAAAAAGTGTACGTTCCAAATTTAATTGTGTACACACTTGTATTTATGTATAACTTACCCAGTCTGTTGCATGTCTTTTCATCGCAATGTTGTCCCAAATGAGGAAATTCCATTATTTGTAAAACTTTTCAAACTTTTTTAAGGTCAACGAGGTGTATTTTAATAGTTTCTATAATATTCTGGAATTTACAAAATATAAGATGACTAAACAAAACGAAGCAATTTATCAAAATTTTATACAGTATTTCTTGGGAATACTAATCTGACGTTTGCTTTAACTCTTCTTTCCACCAATCCGGAATATAATGAAATAAACAAAATTTATAGTGTTGCCATTTTATTGCTTTTCGGGTATTTGTTGGTGTTTTTTCCTTTCCGTATCCGGTGTTTTTTACAACAACCAGTTTTCAAAAAACCGGTATTTACACTGAATTTAGACGAAAACTTTGGTTTTCGTACAAAATTACACCAATAAAATTTCTCAGTTGCTCAGTTAAGGAATTTCTCAGTTAAAACCAACGTTGGTTTCGAAACGAATAACGGTAAGGGCAACGGTATCGAATTTTGTTTTTTTCGGTAAAGGTAACGGCAATACCGGTACATACTGGTATAATTAGTTACCCAATCAAAAATCGCTAGTGGTACAAAAAATCAAGCACTGGCATACCACTGGGTAACCACGGTGTTGAAAATAAATGACTTGTAGAGCAATCATTTTGGACGCTTTGCCAGCGTTTGCAAAAAGCGTTTTTCCAGTATTTATTTTATAAAAATTTGGGTGGTTTATAAAAAAAAACACTGGCAAAGAATGGTCTTAGAGTGATATGCCAAGGTTTATAACCAGTGGTTATACAGTGCTAACTAGCCAATGCTACCAGTGGTACAAAAACCAATTCACTGGTAGGGCAATGATTTTATAAAGAAGGTTCCGAGTTCAAATCGGGTTGCAAGGCAAATTTTTTTTTATTTTTTTTAACTTAAAAATTTTTGAAATTAAAATGAATTTGTTTGTTTGTGGACAAGCTCCTTTAAGACACACTTTTTTTTGCTCTCCCAACGATGGCATATTAGTGCCAAAAAACTGTTTGTCAGTGCTAGCGTTTTAGCACAGCCAGTAGTTGTCCAGCTATTATCACTCATTTATGTGTTTAGCCACCAAGTATTATATGTCTAGTTAACTCAGTGGGTAGAGCAATCGTCTGCCAATCTGACGGCTTGGGTTAAAATAAAGGATCAAAAAAAAAAATACATATGAACTTTTTTTCATTTTATTTTGGAAAATATATTTCCATACCACCTATTTATTGGTTTTGCCAATGTTCAAAAATTTTGTTTCTCCAGTGCTTTTCCGGCGCTTTTTGAACAGCCGGTCCTTTTATCTAATGATGTTATCATTTTGGGAATGGGAGAGCACTTTTTGCCAGTATTTGTACCACCTGTTAAAGGGCTTTGCCATCGCTTTCCCGTTTGTATTTTTTTGACTGGGCAAAGCGTTCCAAATGAGTGTTCTCCCAGTCATTTATTTTTAACACCGTGGTTACCCAGTGGTATGCCAGTGCTTGAGTTTTTGTACCACTGGCCATTTCTGACTGGGTATTTTTCACTAGCGCGACTGTTCGTGCGAATTGGTGATGGCGTGTTATTTAATCGAAATGGCCAATGAAACAGGGAAAAAAATAAAAAAAAGTACAATACAAATTAAAAAAGCCCAAGTATTAGAGTTGAAAAAGTATTGAGTATTCCAGTACTGAGTACTCAATACTGACTGTTTTTTTGAGTACTCAATACTAAAACGGTACTACTCAATACTTTTAAAGATGCAATTTTCCGTAGAAATGTGTATTTTTCGTATAAAAATACAACTCTAAAAATAGTACTCTAAAAATACAGCTCTGAAAATACAACTCTATTTGTGAAGCAAAGAAATTTGTAACGAATTTTTGGGAAAAATTACTTAATTAATTTATTTAAAATGTTTTAAATTAATTAAAATGTAAATAACAATAGTTATTTAACACGTGTATGTGAATTGTGATAATTTTTCCTAATAAATACGAATTCATAACATTTTTATTTTTAAATTAAAAAAACCGTTAGAAGTATTGAGTAGTATCGAGTACTCAATTGAAAAGTATTGAATAGTATTGAGTACTCAAAAAATACCGAAATTTCACAACTCTACCAAGTATGATGAAATCAGCTGGTTAGAAAAATTTTGTTTTGATTTTAGCAAAGAGAATTGTAGAAAGTTTTAGTTTTAGTAATTTTATATAAAAAATACATATACCTCGTAATATTTGCTAATATAAAAACTAAGGCGTTATGTATGCGCCTATGCATAGCACGACAAATATGGATCCTCACAATCGTTGTTGGGCGGGTAGGGCCTGGTGTGTCAAAGATATTTGCGGTATCTTTTGTGCGGTTCTCACATGGCTCTTAATCCTATTTGCTGAGTTTGTGGTAATGCGGGTCATTTTGTTGCCTAGTCCACATCCAGTATTTAGTACACTGAATACTATAATATTTCAAATATTAGCGTTTTTAGCCTTTGCCTCACACATACGAACCATGTTATCAGATCCGGTAAGACTTTAAGCATAGATAAGGAAAATATATTTTTTCATCAATTACTTTAACTGCCAGGGTGCAGTTCCGCGTGGTAATGCTACCAAAGAGATGATCGAACAAATGGGTTATCGTGAGGGACAAATGATTTTTAAGTGTCCCAAGTGTTGTAGCATAAAACCGGAAAGGGCCCATCATTGTTCGGTGTGTCAGCGATGTATACGAAAAATGGATCATCATTGCCCTTGGGTCAATAATTGTGTTGGCGAAAACAATCAAAAATATTTTGTTTTATTTACCGTGAGTATTCTTTACACATTTTTGCTCTGCTTATTAATTTTTGAAATAAAAAAAATCACAAGTAGATTACAAAGTTTGGTGTTGATGACGGTCTTATAAATTAGGTTTGCTACTTTGAAAATAGGATCGTTAATTTTATATACTATTACAATTTTTTTTATGGTTATAATTTATTAAGGCGACAACTTAAATTAGGAACTTAAAATTATCGTTTTTTTCCATAAATCTATAGTACCTACTCTCAACAAACATCATAACTTACTTTTGTATCTAAACTCAGAAGAAAATGTTATTAGAAAAATTTGTAAACCGTTTTCAATTTCACTTTACTATTTTTATACTAATTGTTAGTTTAATAAGCATTTTTGCTATTCTCGTTTTGCACACAATGTATAAATGCACAGTTTGCGTCGCCATAACTACACAAGGCAGAGAAAATGCAAATAAATACCATCACTGAATTTTCAACTAATTTTCGTTGATGAATGTCACTTCTTCGCTACACTTTCAAATGGTGCTGTCTATTAAATTAGTGCGAAAAAAAATTCGCAACAATTCCACGCAAGTGAAAAATCATTTGTTTTATACGGAGTTTGACAGCTTTTTTCGAAAAAGTATGAACAAAATACCGGCCTTAACCGTTAATTTCTTCAAATCAAATGAATTAACGACGAACGCATTCTTTTTTTATAATAAATCGAAAAAAAGAATTCGTTAAATTTTTAAACCGTTCAGGCTAAAGAAAAATTTTTACTCAACCGTTCAGTGATTTAAAAAAGAAATTCAGAATTCCAAAATTGAATTAATGAATTAAATTTTCGGAGCTCTGTGCAAAATTCCAATTTACCGATATTTGGCGGAAAAATAACGATTTCTTCTTAAACCCCATTTACACCCTTATTCTAAACTTTATAACATTATGTACGTTCCCGTACGTTACCGCGGGTACCCGCGGGATCCCAAAACAGCTCAAACAACAATTTACACGCAATTTTGAGTACGGGAACGCCTTTTGGGCTAGTTTGGGTAACCGCGGTAAAGTACGGGAACAGACATAATAACAAAATTGTGACAACACTCATCATTCACCTCAGTGTTGTCACAATTTTATAAAGTTTAGAATAAGGGTGTTAGTCTAAAGTTAAAATTACAATCATAAAATAAGTTAGTATTACATATCCAAGCTTTTATGTTCACAACGAAAAATATGCGGCACAAAATTGAATAATTTTCTTTAAAAACGTTTAAACAAATTGCTGCATAAACTTGTCGGAAAGGGGGTATGATGTATTGGAGAAAATCAAATAGTAGTTAACGTTAAAAATTTGAAATGTTCATAATTCTGACAACCATGCTAAAATATATTTTTTTATCGCGAAGTTTCTACTGCTAAACTTGTGAGCAAATTATTGTTTCGTCGGGTAAGGCCTAATGGTAAGTTTACAATATCCTAGAGAAATTATATTTCATATCTTACAAAGAGCTATGAACTTTATTATAAAATGAAGCAAGGCTTGCCCTGCTTTTGTTCCCAACAAACCAAACGATATCGTTTCGAATTCGTAACGATATCATTTCGATGATACTGTGAAGAAAAATGCACATTCGTTAATGATATCGTTTTTTATGAAATAACGATATCGTTATGATAATATCGAAACCATATGCCATATTTGAAGCCCTTCATCTTTCATCACCTTTCACTTCTTCTCTATCCCCTTTCCAAAGGAAGCAACACGTTAATTAATAGGAAGAATTTCCTGAGTGTTGCTTCTCTTTAAAAAAAAAAAAAAACTATTAGGCAATGTGATATTTTCGTCATATTGCAAAATTTTTGTCGTTATCTTATCACTTTTCGATGCAAATATGATATCATTAACGATATCGAAATATAGAAGTATATATGATATCTTTAACGATTAAATTAGAACAAGCAAATGAGACTTTTTCAGAAAATTTATCATTATTTTTAAAAATTATGATATCATTACGAATTCATATTTTTGTATCATAAACGAATGCAAATATGATAATATGAATTCGGAAACGATACTGTATCGTTTTATGTTTTATTGGGTTCCTGTTTTATTTTTATATATTCGGGTGTACATT